>OY754470.1:16042500-18542500 GCA_963575645.1 Xanthostigma xanthostigma
TGAGATATTGGATACCCAATTTTAAGAACAAAAATTCATTTATATTTTTATATGGTGTACTTACGGGTTTATATGGTGGAGGTACAGGACGAACGAAAGTGTTGATCATTAAATGCTATTTAAGTATTTACCTGTAACAAAAATAAATGTTAGACAATATTTCATAATATAATAAATTAAAGAGCTTTTCATAACTAGTAAATAAAAGCATATCTTATTATTATGCCGTATATATATTATATTATTATTATACATAACAACTTCAGATTATAAAACAATGCCATATAATTTAGAAGAGAAAATACCTATATTTTAAAAAACACTTTCAGTTTAGACAAAGGAAACGTATTGTGAAAAGCTCATAATGAGTTGAATCAGATTACGTGACATAAATTATTTAGGATATTTTTAATGAGATTAAATGACATAACTTAGAAGTTTTACTTATCGGGTCAAATTGTCAACGTCTGTATAGGATGAAAGAAGCATATTAATTCGAAGCATATTAAGAGAAAGATTTTATAGCATAAAAATGCAATTCCTTGTTCCATCCATTTTAAATTTAATTTGAATTTCAAAAATTCTGAGTTACAGTAGTTGATGTTAAGAGAGATTTTTGTAAATTTTCAAAGTTTATTTGCATAATTTGTTACATAAAGGTTTTTTTTTTAATTTATGTATAAATAGATCTCTTCAATAAATAAAATTATCAACCAATTTTTTTGTCTGAAAAATTGGTTGATAATTTTATTTATTGTTTATTTATTGAAGAGTTCTAACCAGACGTTTATCAAAAATTGATTAAATAGATCTCACTTATTCTTGAAAAAGAATAACTTTAACATAGATACTGAACAATTTTAAGTCTGATTATAATGACTCTAAGTCTAATTAGTTAAAATGATTAGATTAGTTAGGTGTATACCGCAAAATATGTTGATTTTTGTCTAAATTTTAATTTGTTGATTAAAGAGCACGTTTCTGTAGGATTTTCTTATTTTTTTATTTGTAACCCTTAATAACGGAATAATCCCGGGATTGGAAATCCTGGGATTAGAAATAAGGACCGGGATCGAATTTTGTAGGTATAAAGGACTTAAGTTAGAATTTTTTCCTTCGTTTGGTTTTAAAGAGATAAAAATTTAGTTTTTCAACTTTTATAAGTCCTTTATGACACCAGAGAATTTTCAGTTTCATTTTATTTTTTATCTACGATTCTCTTGAAGAGGATGAAAACTTTTGGTGAGAAGACACTCACGCTGGATTGCAGAAAGGATTGTCAAAAAATTGATTTGTAAATGATCCTAGATTTTTATCATATAATGACAGTTATCATTCATCAGGAACAGCCTAGTGTCACATTCAAACTCCCTGTCATCTAGAATCTGGATGACTGGAAGTTTGAACATTAGATTGTACCTACTCACACAGAAACAAATGATTGATTTACTTAGAAAAAATCGCTTTTCAAGCTAAATTTTGTTGTAAATGCGTAGAAAAAAATTGTTTCGAAGTGGAAACTTTACCAAAAACGATACTAAATAATAATACAAAATTTAAGAAAAATATTTTTTTTAATCGATTAATTGTTTTTCGAGGAGGCTCGATTTGAATTTCTACTATGCTTTTAATATAAGGTTATCTAAGGTCATTGTCAAAACAGATTTTTTGACAATCCTCTCTGCAACCTAGCATGAATGTTAAAAATTAACAACAAAAAACAACACTATTTTCTCAACGAACATTTCGAATTCTTAATATTCTAATTGTTTTTAATATTAAATAAACACTTTCACCAGTTTCAGATATTATAACCAAGAAAAAAGTAGTCGTGCTGAAATCATGGTACAGAAAAGTCGAATTAAATTCAGCATTATGCTAATCGGAGAAAACTCCACATCCCTGATAATACAAAGTGGCAAATAATAGAACAGAGTCTAAAGAACACGAACTGCCTTTTATTTTTATCAAAGTTAAACATCTTTTAAACACGAATTTTCCAGCGTAAAGAAATTAAACAAAGAAAAAGGAAACTTTTAACGTATTAAAGTTAGGAAGACAAAAGCGAAGACAAGGGAATTATGTAAGATGGTGTATTTGGTAATTTTAGATCATCAGTTCATTTTCTTGTTTGAGTAAATAAACTTCTAGTCTGCATTTAAGCTCTTTAAAGTTTAGGTTATGTTAGACATAATGTAATATGTAAGCTTTTCACTTTGGAGAGAAACTCGCACTGTTTGTTGAATCCACAAAAACTTCAAATATCTGAAGACTTTGATCTGATAATAATTATGTAAGAATATATAGAATGTGTACATGTTTGCAAACTTTATAACGAGAGCCGCATATTCCTAGAATAACTGATCAAGTGACTTCGAATCAAAAGAAGATCAAATGTCGAACAAAGGTTTATCTGACAATCATTTAAAGGTATACATTGTACATGAATATTATCATACAATATACCGAATGTTTCAAAATTATACAGAAAAAATCAAATAACTCACTCTACAACTTAACCAAAATAGCTTTATTTGAAAAATAAAAGTTTATGTATAAATGAAGGTATTATAAGAAGAACTGACATATATTTAATACCCTCTTTATTACTATCAACGATCGGGACAAAGACTTAAACACTACAGTATCTCACTTATTATACTCAGAGTCTCATGCTCATGTCCGTGAATGGATGCGCGTCCGAAGTTAAAGCGTCAGTTTGCGCATGGAACTAAGCTATGAAAGGGAGGCTTGCTCTATTCCACTTACTAATTGCCCCACTACAGACACGACACTTGCGCACAACGGGTCAAGTAAAAAGAAAGAGATAGAAAACAGTCATTTGCTGTCTCACTTCATGGTCCACGCTTCCACTTACGGCCACTAGCAATACAGAAGTTATTAAATATAATATGGTTTTAACAGTCACCCGAGTAATAATATCATGACCAACAAGATACATATAGGTACTATATGTTTTGCACGTACCTCCTTTTTCACATCATAATAAGATTAGGCTTAAACTTGAATATTACTGCAAGTCTCATATACTACTAAAATAACAAAATTACAAATATTACCTTGTAATTTAAAAAAAAAATCGCGTGATTACACTAAACGATCGTTTATACAATTTATTCACAAAACTTTCATCATCTTTAATCTTAAAAACAATTCAGAACAGCACGTGGAGTGTCATTAGTGACATGAATATGTTAAATGGCAGGGTAGAGTTACTAGTAGGTACATAAATACCAGCGGTGTAGTCTCTTTAATGGAAAATACAAGAGATCGTTATTCCGGCCGTCCAACCAACTGATCTACATGTCTAATGTGCTGTATCTACCTTAATTCTGAACAAACCCAACATCTGCTGCTCGTATATTATGAGGGTATTATCATCTGGGGATTGTGTGTGCTCCTGTACAGCCGTAATGTAGCTCGCAGCCACACACAAGAGCTACAAATGTGACGGCTATCTGACACACACACACACACATGTATATAATATGTATGAAGTTACCACTGATCTCTAATCTTATACTAATATATAAAGCTGAAGAGTTTGTTTGGTTGAACGCGCTAATCTCAGGAACTACTAGATCGAATTGAAAAATTATTTTTGTGTTGACTAGTTCATTTATCGAGGAAGGCTGTAGGCTATATATCACGCTAGACATTTTTTTATTCGAGAACATTTAGCAGTGTCCATTTGGTCGATTTTGATAATCTTCAGAGTACATGACTAACGCTGACCAAGTAACTTTACTGTGAGTGCCAGGACACTCTGGAATCAAAGGAAGAAACTGATGAGCTGGCAAGAAAAGGATTGTCAACTCCAGAACCTGCCCTGGGAGTGTCCAAAAGCACAGTACGGGGTCAAATAAGTGAATGGATCAAAAATCAGCACAAGATACCCTAGAATCAAATTTCCGGCCAACAACATGGCAAGACCTTTATCAAGACGCCATCCTGAAAGATGAATGAAGAACTACCGCAACTTAGTAGAAATTATCTTCGTCTCGTGGTAGGCCTCCTGACAGGATATTGTGCCCTGAAAGAACATCTCCAAAGAATTGGACTGTTTAACGGGGATTTAAAGTGCAGACAGTGCAATAAGAAGACGGAAACGGTGTATCATATGTGAATGCTAGGCTTTGGATCGTAGAAGACAGATAATTTATGGACAATGTAGAATGAGTCCAGAAAATTATATCAATTATCCAGTCCACGGACTGCACAAGCTAGTGCAAGGAACGAGGATATTGGACCGAGTGATATAAGAGAATGGGAAATAGCACAATAAGCCCAAGAGGCTGTGGTGTTCCCGGAGACATGCTGAATCCCGTTAAAAAACGCTGGTCAAATCTTTAGAGATAGATCACAACAATAGATGGGAAGGCCAATATAATATTTCCAGAGAGAGAGAGAGAGAGTGAGAATGCATTAATAAATATTAAAGTTTTGCACCCGGGGAAAAACGGAACGGGCCGCTAGTAATAATATACGAAGATTAATACACAAATATTATTGTTGGCATGGCATTGATTGAGGTGCAAAATCGAAATAATTAAAAATTTGCTAGATGCCGAAAACAATTGACTATCACTAAATAACAAATACCTACGAAAAAGTTTCATGGCGTTCAATATATTATCAAAATTATTATTTTTATCTGTTGGATTCATTTTTTTGACAACTAAATTTCTTTGGTCGCTTGTCGGCACGCCTTGAAAAAAATTGCATGTACCTACACTTCCATTTAAGTTTAAAGTTCAAAAAAATATACCTCAGCAATTTCCGATCGAAAATCTCGAGCTGAACAAAAAACTATTTAATTTTTTTTTTGTATCTAGTAGGATGCACGAATTATTCATTGCTACCACTTTCGGTGAACGCACTGTATAGGGTTAGAGATAGTCGAATATCCATAATTCATAAAATTAGAGATCAGTGGAACTTATGTAGTTTAATGGTTCGTATCAAACTGTCCTTTGTCCGAACTCTAAACAACAAAGCTTTAAGACACAAGAACTATAAACAGCTACTCAAAGAACGTATTACTATTTAATGTGAAACTGTTTATGTCCCAAAAAACAAACGATACAGCTACAAAATATAGATTAATAGTAATATCATTAAGTGACGCTTTGATTTAGTTTCAACTCTAACTGACAAAACTTCGGGAAACAAGAATTATATAATCCAGTTATGGCCGCTGCATACGAGGCTGGCTTTGCCGCTGGGACTTTCGCTGGCTGCAAAGATGGAAATGACGTCACTGTGGGCTCGCGTGCGTGGTCACAAGAACCAGGGCTATTTGTCTACTTGTTTTGAGAAAGAACCAGTCAGAAAACGGTATCTGTTTATGTGAGCGACATAGGCAAACGCCGCCAAACAAGCATGGCATCATAGTGTGTATTCTATTCTGAAACAGTCAACGTTCACTTTTGTTAACATTCGAACTGTCACTGCGCGTGCACCAAACCCATCTACAAAGGTGGCATCGTGTAAAGCGAAAACAATAAACTCATCATGAAACCCAGTACCACAGTATGCTTGAAACCCAGTAGCCAAATCTAGCAGCAAAACCAGCCTCGTGTGTAGCGGCCTGTATACTACATAATATGTAATGCAGTATCGAATTGTGCTTATTTTACAAAGCTTTAAAATATAATAACTATACACGTATATGCCACAATCGATCTGTTTTTGTTCGATATTTCGAGATACAATACCTACTAAAATCGTTGTTAGGCAGATATACAGAGCTGGGCAGTCCTTAGAGGTTGTAATAATGCTTTAAGTACTTATAAATAATGCTAAAAGAGCTTTGTTAGACAGATGCTCGATACTTAATGCTTAGAGTACTTGCATAAATACTTATTACTTAGGCACCCATCTTATCTTGTGTAGTGTTTATTTCGTTGAAGCCGGAACTTTCTCATCAATTAGAATTAATGTTCAAGTCCAAAATTTACATAATAACTTAATGCTGGAAGTTAAGATTGAATAAGTTTTTAAAATGTTGAATGATTAGTGCTTAATTTTTTTAAGCATAGGTACTTTGGTTAGTGCTCGATGCTTTTAAGCATTTTTTAAAATGAAAGTGCTCGTCGCTTGAATAAATTGAGCATTTATGAAAGTTAGGTTAGCTCTGTTCAAATACTATCAATATTTGAACTTTGAATAATAGTTCTTAATAATAAGAGCTATTAATACCAGCTCTTTAACATAATACGCACATAATACGAACTAGTGCCAAACTGTCCTTTATCCGACCTACGAGACATAAAAGCTATAATTACAACAATTGGTTAAGAGGTATTATGTAATATGAGCTTGTTTCAAGCTGTCTTTTGTTCGAGCTTTGAGTGGCATAGCTCCGAGATATAAGGCCTATAAATACGACAGCTATCTACTATATAACAGTCCTTTATCCAAGTTCTGAACGACACACTTCGATATGCAAAAGTTTGATAAGCACCAAATGACATAGTTTAAAGATATTATGATAGTTTATATTAATACTATGAATATCGCGTACAGTCAGGTAAATTATACAGTACAAAACAATGATTGAACTGTCCCTTGTTCGAATTCTAAATGGTAATGTTAATATCGAACTCTTCGTTGTCCAAGTTATCTAGACACAAGCCAAGTTCAACAAAGAAAAAAAAAGGAAGCAGCAGCCGTGTATTACGAACCATTTGGAGCCACTTTTGAACCCTTAATAACTCAAAATCTATTTAACATAAGCACATCATTTATTAAAATCCCTTAGATTAACTAGAACCTCAAAATTTCATAAATACAGCTCCAACGGTTATTGAAATATTAACGTCTAAAAATCGGCATTTTTATTACTGACTGACTCACTGACATATAGATCAAAAACCTAACCCACTTCCAGATGACCTAAAAAGTCGAAATTTGGCGTCCAGCTAGGTAGTTGTGTATATACAAAGGAAACAATCCGAGAACAGTGAATTTTTAAGATTTTAAATATTTTCCAAGCATTATTAATACCTAGCGCCTTTCAAAAAAGAAAACTATAGGTATGTACAGGAAAAAAGATTAATTTTACAAATCACTTTTGAATGATAAATAAAATAAAAGTAATGATATCCTATCAAAAACATAAATGTAATAAAGGAACCCTACTCCAATATTCAATACAAAAAGAATTGAGATCTAAAAGGGTTCCATGTTTTCTCATATAAACATGAAGTTAAGGTATAAATAATAATAATATAAAACACGAAAACTTGCCAAGTGAAAACTTGGCACCCTTTTAGATCTCAATTCTTGTATTCAATATTGCACATTTATGTTTTTGATGCGATTACTTATATCGATAGAAAACCAATAAAATTTCAAACTGTAAAATTAAAAAAAAAACAATTCAAACTTGGAATATCAGACCTATTAGCATTAAAAAAAATCGAGTTTGTGTGTGTGTGTGTTAAAAAAAATATCTGAATGTCGACGTGTGCGCCGCATATGTTTCCGTATCATGATCCATTTGTAGTCGTATCTGATTGTGCTCTGATTCAGGTTATGAAACTGACTTTGGTTGGACATTTATTTATTTTTGTATTTATAAAAATTGGAAAATGCAGAAAATAATCACGCTTTTTCGAATTGTTTTATTAACAATTAAAAGAATTCTAGTCAACTGAACGACAAAACCATACCAGCTTCCAAAATACCAATATTTGACTTATTACAATAAATAATATAAAATCTGTCAACGCGTGCGGTGACGCGGGTAACGACTTGTATAAATACTATGATGTTTACTTTTCGTATGGATAGTTACATAATATATTTTCACATGTAAAAATTAACCCAAGCATACAATGTCAGCTAGGTAACTAATTTCTGTTTGACAGCTCTTCAAGACAAAAAAAAACAGGTGATTTTTTATTTCCAAAACTATACAGTTTAGGAAAAAATATTAAAACTTTCTTGGTAAAGTCATTAGAACAATAAACCGCTAAGAAAAGTATACCATTGTAATTAAAAAACAACATTATATATGTCTTCTCTGCATGCGCCCATTTCCCATAAAAAATTGGTTTCAATCAACTCATTCGTTTGATCTGAATCGTGTTCACAGACAAACTTTTTCCAAAAAAATGTTTTTAATTCAGAGATCCCAAAACATAAAACATTATAAAATTTTGAAAAGTTAATTTTGACTTAAATTGGTACTATTCCCCACTTGTGGAGTTGAAGTGGTGAAAGATAGAAAATCACACGTTACCAATTTGGTATTGGGACAGTTGGGTATGATGAACAAAGATATAGGTATTATGTGAAGTGGCCTGCACATCCATATTCAGCTAGTACTGTCGTATCTTCTGTCCCAATGCAACATACGGTACTGTGAAGTATCCTGTGTCACTGGAAGGCATTCCTGGAATATGACGTGGTCCACTTGTCCACTTATCATTGCAACGTCCTAAAGCTGACCAAACCAAATTATCAACCAAGTCAAATATCATGGCCATAACATTACAAATATGTACGTAAACTTATTTATATAGCAGATTCCGCAATTACTTGAAAAACAATTTGGTGACTCATGATGAGATACTGTTTTAAACTCGAGATATTAAAATAATAGTTGGGTGACTAAATTACTAAGTGAGCGACTAAATTACTAAGTGAGCGAATAGAATGCCTTCGGTAATTTTGAAGCAGATATCTTCTTTTGTATTTACTTTTTATTTTTTTTTTCACTTTGAGACTACAACTTAAAACTCACATTTTCATGAAGATTGAAAACCACCGCTTTTTTTGATAAAGGGGTATGCGAATTGTCTCGCAGTGAAACGCGATGGGGCAAAGGTGGAGTTTTTAAAAAAATAATTCCGGGGTGAACGACAAACGGGTATGCGAATTGTAATTCCGGGGTGAACGATAAAGGGGTATGCGAATTGTCTCGCAGTGAAACGGGAAGGGGCAAATGTGGAGTTTTAAAAAAAAACAATTCCGGGGTGAACGATAACGGGGTATGCGAATTAAATAGTTAATTGGTTGAATAGAACTGCGTTTAATGTATATTTAATTGACAGTCAATTAAATATATATTTTTTAGAAAACGCAGTTCTATTCAAACAATTAACTATTAACAACTTAGTCATTTAGTCGCTCACTTCGTAATTTTATTCACTCACTTAGTAATTTAGTCACCCAACTATTATTTTCTCGTCACGCGCAGTCAGTCGCTCACTTAGTAATACAGAAACCCAAATTGATTATTTTTGTCACCCAAAATTGTTATTTACAGTCACTCGTTTAAATACTACCCTTTTAAATTAAACGAAAACACAAAGTGTCTATTTATTGACATTTAATAACTTCATTTTATAACAGTTGTTTCGTACAAGACAGTGACTTCATCAGACAAAGATCTTAAATAATTAGAAATCTTTGTGTTAAACGAAACAGTTGTTAAAAAAATAAGGTTCTTAACCTCCACAATCATGGGAAAAGATGATTGTGGCCCCTTCGAATAGCCTTACAGAGGACTTGATCAACATAAAATATATATAAAGTTTAGAATTTTTTTAAATAAAATGTATACCATTATTATATAAAAAACACCGTTATAGCATATATCTCTTCTGTGCATGCGCCGATTTTCCCCAAAAACAATAGGGCTTCATCAAAATCGGTCAAGCCGTTTAGGAGAAGAAGATTTACGAAAACACCGGTATTTTATATAAAGGGTGGGCCAGAAAGGCGTGCGATTTTAAAAACACTCTTGCGTTTGAACCTTATGAGAGGGGGCTGCGCGGGTGGTGGGGTTGAGAAGCTCGGTTCTCGGAAATTTAGTCGCGATGGATCACTTCACCGGAGCGCAACGTGCATTCTGCGTTAAACATTATTACAAAAATGGCGATTCGTGCGTTATTGTTCGGCGTGAGTTTGGATTAAATCACCTAAATCAGTGTCCAAAGGAAAGTGTGATTCGATCGTGGGTCAGAAGTTCGAAGCAACTGGTTCGGTTCTCAAACAGAAGCCTGCGGGACGCTCAGGTCAACAAGAACGGAAGACACAATTGAACAAGTTAGAGCTTCAGTTAACGTAATCCTGGACTATCGACTCGCAAGCGATCAGCCGATAATATCGATATCATCGATCCATCGCGACTAAATTTCCGAGAACCGAGCTTCTCAACCCCACCACCCCCTCTCATAAGGTTCAAACGCAAGAGTGTTTTTAAAATCGCACGCCTGTATAAAGATTAGTATTTACTGATTTAGATATTATCTATAAACAAATTGTGTGACATAATAAAATGCATCGATAAAAAAGTTATACCTTACACCTAAAGTACTATATATTTTGTAAAAAGTTCTTTCAGCTGTAGTCAATCACATCATTAATATTTTCAAGTAGGACTGCTTTCAGAGAATATCCACACACTGCTTTGAAACTTTCAATATTTACTGTTAGATACATGTAGCTACTCGAAACTGCGAAATCAGCTGACGTCAAAAAAACGAACGGCGACATCGACAAAAGACTGCGACACACGTGAGTGGTACGACTGCGAACGACAGTCAGTTGTTTGAAGATGACTCTACTTTCCTCGTTATGGGTACAAACTGCACAGTTATGTCTCTGAGACGAGACGACAAAGGATTGGTAAACAAAAAATTGATCATCAATACTAATACAAAAATTAAAACAGGATCACGGTCAGCATTTCGTTTTTTTGTGCTTTATTCAGGGTCTATTCCAGTCAAAAGGCGTTTTTTGACGTGATAACGTCTTATAAATTGATGAAACACCAATCTTATAAATTGATGAAACACCGGTTGCTGCACGAAAAAGTGTCACGTTCCGAAAGGTGTCACGTTCCGAAATGTGTCACGTTCCGCCTGACTTAATACGTTATCACGTAAAACTATCGTCCGTAAACCGACTTTACAGACTTTTAATAAAAATGATTTTCAAAATTGTTCGTAAGGTTTTTCGAATCATTTCTTTAAAAGTTATACCTTTTTAGATGTTATTTATTTTACAGAAAAAATTGCAAAGGCTTTTCATTTTTGACAAATTTTACACGCCCAGAACTGTTAAACTAAAAGAGATACTGTACGTAATAATGTGTGCATACATTCAATTCAGTATTTTTTTCTACGAACGAATTTGAAAACATCTGGTTAAGATTGTTTAGCATTTTGTGTCAAGGAGTTTTTTTTGTAATTTTTTTTAATTGTAAAAACAATTAAATTACCGTTTAGTCTCTGTTATTATCATATAAAAAGGCAAACCACAATTTAAAATTAAAAAAATAACGTCCAAATTAATGATACAAAATTACCTTTCAAAGAGATTTAAATAACACGTACCTACATCATGAACAATTCACCAAAGTGATATTTTTTGGCAGCACCATAATTGACTTAGAATCGCATGTGAGCATAAACGAGAACTTTAACAAAAGCTCGAGCTTTTAATTTATTAAACTGACAGCTGTAGGTACGAACTTGAAAAATAAAAATGACATCATATAAAGATAATTGCACCTAGCATTTGTAATCAACCAGAAATTCAATTTCCTGTTTCCTTTCTTTTTCGTACGATAAATCATCAACGGGGGTGAATGTTTTCCATTCAAATAAGGGGTGAACAAAGCTGACTGAGACCGAATATGACACAAGAAATTCAATTTAACTGTTTTCGTAAAATCTAACATTGTGATATACATTGATGTTTTTTTTGCCAGGGCTATATGATTCATATATGATTTATATATGATTCATACTTTTAGTAATTCGAGAGTTCAATTCTCAGTTTACAATATAAGTGGGGGCTTGAAATCATATTTTCAAAATCAATCTTTATTTTAAAAAAATGAATTCAATTGACACTGCCGCCAGTTCTCACATTAGGACTTGAGAAATTGAAAAAATATATAAATAAATGTAAGTGAAATATAGAATAGTATATAGGGATGGCGAACCTTTCTACATCTACGTGCCAATTTTTTCCAAAAATGCTTAATGTAGCCATGACGTGCCGACAAGCAGCTAAAAAAATTCAGTTGTCAAGAAAATTGAATCAAACATAGATGAAAAGAATAATTTCGATAATACATTCAGCGCTATGAAACTTTTTAGTACTTGTTATTTGCTGATAGTCAATTTTTAATCGACTTCAAAAAAGGAGGAGGTTATATGTTCGTCTGTATATATATTTTTTTTATGTATGTTAACCGATTTCTCCGTCAATTATGGACCGATTTTCAATTTTTTTTTTATTCGAAAGAGTGCACTTCCGAGGTGGTCCCATCGGAAACAAGTCAGGATCTGATGGTGGAATCCGGAGAAATCGAGGGAAACTCAAATTTTACCCATTGCAATACTTCATAAAATAATTGCATAATTTTTAGTATTAGATTATCTAACACTAAAAAGAGGAAAATAAAATATTTTTAACAAAAAAATTGAACCGACTTCAAAATATGCACTAAAAAGTAATAAAATAATTGCATTTTTGGAGTCGGTGTCAGCTAAGGAAACACTACAATATACCTAGCAATAATAACACCGACTCCAAAAATGTAATTATTTTATCACTTTTTAGTGCATATTTTGAAGTCGGTTCAATTTTTTTGTTAAAAATATTTTATTTTCTACATTTTAGCATAGTTTTGATTATATCGATTTTGCACCTCAATCAAGGCCGTGCCAACAATAATCTGCCACTTGTGACACGCATGCTATAGGTTCGCCTCCCCTGGAATAGTTGATAAAACTGTACAAAAACAAAAAAATGGCACCAACCGTCTGAACTTTCTGTGCACAAAGCAGCCGGTTGATATGGTAGCTATGGAAATCATTAATACATTTACATCCACATAAAATCAACGTAGACCGGATACCCAAAGGAGGTTCCTATGCATTTTATGAGGAACGATTTTCTGTAATTTCATTTCATTTCATTTTATTTTTGTCCTTAAAATGCATACAGAGTATGGAGGATACGTCAAATACATACACATGGAAATATAAATAGAAACAGTTAAAATATAAAATATAGATAAAAATATAAATAAGTCATGAATAGAAATTTAATTTTAAAAACACTTAAAACTTACTTTTCTATTGTATTAAAATTGTGCGTTAAAAATTCTTCTTTAGTGTAAAAGGCATTTTCTATTAAAATGTTTTTTTAAAATTCTTGTGAATTTTATTAAATTTAAATTCTTTATGTATTTTGGCAGAAAATTATATAATTTTATGCAATTAAAATATGCACTGGTTTTATATAGTGCATTAATGATTGACATAACTACCATGTCAAAAAAAACTCATGACTATATTTCTTTTTAAATGAAATTCACTATAAAAAATCAATCTTCGTGCATTTACGGTATTCCTCAGTGTTTGAACCCTAGACCCCGTTTTAAACGTTTCATAACACTTTTTAGTCACATTACTCGAACTTGCCCTAAGGTTCGTAAAGAAGCTTCACTTCAAAAACGCTACCAACATGAACTCGGCCATTCTTTAGAGAGCTTGTACAGTCTCAATAATATTACGTTTGAAAAAATGTTCCGCACGGAATACGTTCCCTTACCCCATCCATGTTGCCTCGTGCCAGCGAACAAGGAACATTGGAACGTTCTTAGTTTAAAACATGCTGTTCATGTCCATGTTCCTGACAAGAATTTCAAGTTTTTTACAGTAACATTCATTTTAAAGAACTCACAAATACGCGCGACTTTAGTGTACGATATTAACAAAAGTCTTCATGCGTTATAGAAAGTCCAAGTCGCTTTTGTTTTAACAATACAAGCTGTCATATTTGTCAGGCGTTGCAAACGCTATACGATGTATAAAACAGGGCCGGATTTGAGGTACGGTAAGAGACAGACAAACTTGCCGACAATTATCTCTACTCTGTTTACGAAACAAAATTACTTTTCTTCATACCTCGATCGAAAGTGCATACTTTCCGCATCAATTGTAAGGCAGAAAGTCAACATTTACTCATTGGTGGTAATACACGCACCAATGCGGAAGTTCGTACGTTCGGGCGGAAGTAAAGCAAAAACAACCAATAAACTCTTGTTTAAATGTCGTTTCCATAGCAACCCTATTACATTTTAGCTAATAGTCACGAACAGCTGTCATTCGTGTTTTTACGTATAACCTCAAAGCTGCTTGCTTGGAATTTATCTGTGTTTTTATTTAATTAATAAGTAATTAATTAATTAGTGCATTTAATAAGCGTGCTTACGACCGAGGTATGAAGAAAATAATATATACACCACACTGGCCGAAAGTGTGATACCTTGCCCTCTGCGCCATAGGTGAATCTGCATTACACTACGAAGTTTTGGATTGTACCTGATCTTAAATTGTCCATACTTAAGACAAGTAGAGCGATTTATTTTAATCGCAAAACGCACAGTATACAAGAAAAAAGTGTCTTTTAGTCACTGGCCACTATATAATACGATTTCGCACTAACAGTGAACAGTCATACAGCTCTCAAGTTATACCAGCGCCCATTGTAAGAGTAATTCTGACAAAGGACCCTGCACAAACCTTATTAGATTTGGTTCTAGGTTAAATTGATTGAAAATAGTTTTATTTTAGAGTATAAAGCTCACTAAGAAAAAGTGTCAATGGGCGCATAGCCTCAAAACCAGTAGATTTTTAGCTACAGATATGTTTAGCGAGATTTTAGATATAAAATTCACAATCTCAAAAAATCCTAAGCTCTAGAAATATGTTTTCGAGTACGCGGAATCCGTAAATGACATTATAATTTTATACAGGCTGACACCTTCTAGCACTACCTAGTTTTTGACTATTTTTCTAATTCTAAAAAAAGTACAAAAGTTGAACAGGGAACATGGTTGTGAATTCAATGGATATTCCCTATGCCTAAAATCTCGCTAAACATATCTGTAGCTAAAAATCTATTTGTTTTTAGGCTATGCGCCCATTGACACTTTTTCTTAGTGACCTTTAAACTTTAAAATAAAACCATTTTCGATCAATTTAACCGAGACCCAAATCCCATAAGGTTTGTGCGGAGCCCTTTTGGTTGCATTCTCAACACGTAATAATAATACTTTATTGCTCCAAAGACAAAGATTGTATAGGAGAAGTCAGTTGACGAATGATACAAACAAAATATATATATATAAAAAAAATACATATTAAAAAAAGCCTCAACAGAATAAAAACATTTATCAATTATCAGAAAGAAAAGCCTTAAGTTTTCTTTTGAACTGTCGACAACTAACAGCGTTTCTTATTTCGTAAGGAATATGATTAAATATCCTAGCACAATAATATAAGGGACTTTTCATATAGAGTGTTAGATTAGGTCTAATGCTTCTTAAGTTTTTCCTATTTCTTGTACTATATTGATGACCAAGTAAATCAAAATTAGCGCAAATTGTTGATACCGCATTTAAAAACTCAACTTTCTTCGACCTGAATTTATTTACGCGGCTCGAATTCTAACTGAAGCATTCACATAATTATATCCGGCTCTGGTTAGCCGAACACTTTATGATAATATAAAATAATATAAGCAAAGCCGCGTAAAGTACCATCGCTTTGAAATACGTTAAAAAGGTGTTAATCAAAATAAACACACAAAACCGTATAATATGTGATATAAAACGAATGAGGTTTTATTTTTTTTATACATAATACCTATGATCAAAATACTGAAAAATAAATGCGTCGTCTCTAGGTATAGGTGTAGCGGGATTTTGCTGTCTGGACAATATCATAAGAAAGGCGCAGCGCGGGCCCTCGCGGTAAATTTTTCGTGAAGAGTATTACTGTTTCCTCTATCGCCTGCACACATGATTCGTAGACGTTTGGGTTTTTTCGCTCTCTTTTCGACACAGCCGTAGCTCTTAGTTTCGCTCCGCACTGGACTAAAGTTTTTGACTTATCACCTTGGAAACATGTTGCGATTTCCATAAAAAGTGAGTTCAATAATTCTCTAATACCCACTAGCGGCGCTAGTAGGCTTCGTGGACACAACCTATACATGCAGAAAGAGTGGGAAAAAAATTGTAAATTATAGACGGTCAACAACCCCAACCTGATACAGTGTACGTGTTTTCATTTATTTCCGTACGCCATGATTATCCCATATTTGACTTATGTTGTCTTTTGTACTACCCATTAGTACCAGGCAAAATGTTCCTTGTTAACAGTTTGTGAATGTTTCAAAAGCAAATAGACTATTTCATTCCCGAATGATTCCCGACAGAATTACCACACCGGTTTATGTTCAAAGATATATACTCAGCTTTACCTGTACAGTTTACGTAAACATAAGACTTGGGCTATAATATTAGCATATTATAGCAAAATGCATACAAACTTCCTTTCGCAGTAAAGCACAACTATAATCCATCACTTATGTTCCACAGCACAATACCCTACTCTAAAACTTCGCTCTCGTTTACAGTACACTTTAAGAAAAAACAAAATATTGATTGCTGAACTGAACATATTATGGTCAGATGAAAATAAAACATTTTTGCACTATTCACCGAGCGAGGTGGCGTAGTGGTGAGAGCACTAGACTCGCATTCGAGAGGTAGCAGGTTTGAATCCCGTAGGGGCAGATGTGGCTGGGATTTTTTCCTACTGCCTCTCACCGAGAAACGGTAATACCTGTGCCGGCCATCTTATTGAGGTTTTCCATGGTTTCCCTCAATAATTCCAGATAAATATCGAGATGGTTCCTTATTCAAGGCCATGGCTGATTACCTGTCAAACTCTTATGCCTACCTTGTCCTAATATCCCAAAATTCCTTCATTATTGAATTAGTTGAAGTTGAAAAAATGCAGAAAATAACGGCAAGTGTGATAGATGGGAAACAGTAATGGTGCGAATGGTGTCTGTTATGACATGAAGTCGAGAAACTATTATTATTATATTTTTGCACTATTCGCTAAAAAAACAGCTGCTTTACATGCATGAATACAGACATGTAAAGTTACCCATTACGCACTAGTGCAGTAAATTAAAACAAAACTGGTCGCGTTATTACCAAATCCAGAGTAATACAATGTTTGTCTGTCAGTTTTTTTATAACCTACTATTAGAAGTAACGTTTGTTAAAAAATGAAGTGTCAAATATTTTGAAAATTAAGTGAAAAGCAGCTATTTTATAGGAGCTACGCGCTTTTATATCATATAAATTGTATTATGTAATGAATGGTTAGGTTTGATTTAATTTAAAGTTTATTTTTTTCTTTTTAATGCATCAAAATAAATGCTTGTTTTTAAAAATGTTTATTGCTATTAATGTTTTGTTTCAAATTGATTCAGTAGATTATCCGCGACAAGCATACAAACTTTTCTGCTTTATAGTATTGGTATAGATTAAAATAAGTACACTTAATACTCCTTGTTGTAGTACTAGAAAGCTTTAATTGTATTTCCATAGATAGATAGATAGTAGGCATCTCTAAAACTATTATAATACACAAGTTTATAATATGTACCATAATAATAATATTATAATGTTGAGAGTTTCAAACTTGAAACGCATGCATAGGTTATATGTCTGCAGTGTGTTATGGTAAATGGGGAAAGGGTATGTGGGACAGTTATAAACATCCCTTCTAATGTTCCAAACGCACGCACAAGTCCCAGACGTGTATCTGAGAGCCCACTCAAACTCCAATACCTGAACGGCGCAGCGTGTAGGCTAGGCTTGGCACCGACACAATATGATGCAGATTGAGGCACTTTATATGTATAATACAAACTCCACTCACGGTGCGAGGACGGACGGTGCGAACAGGATGGCCGACTTGTGACGTCACGCTGTCTATAAACAGTTACGTACGGAAAATTGAAAAAAAAAATAATATCATGAAAATCATCACGCAACCTCACGTTAAATTATAATTATAATAACGCGTTTAACGTCCGTTTCTCGATTTTATGTTATAAAAGACGCCATTCGCACAATTACTATTTTCCATCTATCACACTTCCTGTTATTTATTATATTTTTCAACTTCTACTAATTAATAGCAATGGGCGAATGAAGGAATTTTGGGACATTAGGATAAGGTAGACAAATTTTGAGCTAAGAGTTTGACAGATAATCGGCCATGGCCTTGAATGAGGAAACATCTCGATATATCTGGAATTATTGAGGGATACCATGGAAAACCTAAATAAGATGGCCGATACAGGAATTACCGTTTCTAGGCGAGAGGCAGCAGGAAAAAGTCCCGGCACCAAGCGTTAAATTAAATAATTTTCTATATCACAACTTATTTTATTTCTATGTTCTTACAAAAACATTTTTTTGAAACTCTTTTGACAGTTTTTTATTAAATGAAATCGATTTTTTTTTCATGGAAACGAATATATAATTTTTAAAAACTAAATACGGCAACCCGCACATCAAAAAAACATCAGACAGATGGAAGACCAATCTCTATGGATTGAATCTGGTCCGATTGCCTTAGCAATAAATTATAATTATTCTATTCTATCTTTGAGTAGGACCCAAATTTAAAGTTTGTGATACTTTTTATCCGGAACCGTTTTGATAATAAAAATTCCCCGATATTGACTTGGGCAAAGCCGCGAGTAAAAGTTAGTACTTTTTTTATAAACAAATGAATTAATTTAGTGCGAAAATAATACCATATCTGTAATAACACGAATACAATTTTAATCCCAACTGTGAGGGAGAAGTTATTTTTCCCGTCATATTGCATTCAAATATTTTACGTCATAAATAGCAATAAAAGCTTTTTTTGTGAAGGTATTAAACAGCTGGCTTTGTAATTAAAATTCGCGCAAAACAATACCATTTCCGAATTAATTAATTTATATAATATTATTCCATTGTTAAAATCGTAATAATGGCGATGATTAGCATTTTAAATGCAGGATATATTATCATCCAATTAATCACAAAATCTCATTAGTCGATATATATCTCAATTATGTATTGTTTTTAAATTCGTCAAAATTTTTGACACATACATTATTTACTATGTGACTGGAACAGTGAGGTAGTTGTTTCACATAGGTATCGTTATGTTACCTATAAAATATTCACCAACTAGGGAAGAACATCGAAAGAAAAACAAGGATGGTATAACATCGAATGATATATAATTATATCTAGGCTGGGTACGAAGCTGGAAATGACGTCACTGCATGATCGCCTGCTAGCTCGCAAAGTAGGTTTCAAAATTAGAACCGGGGCTATTTTCCTTGCTAGGTCCGCTGCTAGGTATGAGCAAGAACCAATCAAGAAGCAGTATCTTGTCACGTGGGCGACTCGAGCAAACGCCCACAATCAAACATGGCGTCATTCTGCTCAGAGTCAGACAACAGACACGTTTTGCTCTGTGTTTATATTTTAACTGCGAGCGCACCAGATCTATCCATAAAGCAAGCTTGAGAAGACGTCTCGTGTGAAGCGAGCACGTAAAAGCAATTAAGAAAACCAGCGCTAGAAATTTAGTAGTCAAATCTACCACCCAGGAATCTAGCGGAAAATCCAGCCTCGTGTGCAGCAACCTAAGGGTATTTGGTAACACAAGAAAGTTCAACAAGCTATCGCTGTACTTAACGAGCGAATAGACGTTTTCGAGTCAAAATTGAAAAGATGCTTGAACAGATGTCCAGTGTGAAACGAGCACGTAACAGCAATCAAAAAAACTAGCGCTAGAAAACTAGTAGGAAACTAGCAGCGTTTCTAGCCTCGTGTGCAGCGGCCTTAATTCAATAAAACGAATTATTATCCGTGAGCAAGGCACTATCTTAAATTTTCATATTACAAACTATATAGATTAAACTTAATTAAAAGCTTACACCTAGTGGATTTTTTTTTTCTACAAAATTTAAAGTTACTTTTTCATATATTATATCGTGTCCATCGAGATAATTAATAAGAAAAATCGCAGGATTGTGGACAAAAATTTTGATTTATTAATGTACGACGTTTCGTCTATGGGGACCGTGCGTGAAACATTGAGGCAGCACTACTGGCGAAGTTTGCGCTCTCTTGACAGGGTAATTATTAGCTTTTAAGATATTTTCAACTTTTTTTTGGGTACTATTTTTAAGAAATTAGAAGAAGAATACACATCGGGAAAATCAATATCACTTGTCAAACATTAAGGGAAAAAATTAGAGTTTAAAAAATCTCAAAAAACACTCTTTTATAACAATGTAGATTATAAAGTAAAAAATAATTTTTAAATGTAAAGATTTTGTTCGACAGCGATAGTAAGTCTCCCAACTTGATATATGGAAATTTCCTATCGCTGTTCAACAAAGTCTACATTTAAGATTAATTTTTCAAGCCTTACTGGATTTTGATTGGCTAGTCGACAATAAAATGAAACTCATTACAATACGTTTTAATTTTTTACTCACATTATATTATAGCGACCTACTTTGCCTCACGTAGAATTTAATTATCTGAAATATAGTATGTTAATGACATAGAAAATTAATATGTTAATGACATAGAAAATTAATATGTTAAAAACGTATATTAAAATGATAAAACCGCATTTTGTTATAATATAATCTTGACATTGAGTTTTTTCTAATCTCAGTATTATAGTAATTCTACCTTAAGATAATAAAAATGTTTTTTTTTCTATTGTTATTTATGTCGTGTACAGAACTTCTGCGATAACGCTTCTAAAATGAATTTTTCATGCATTCTATGTTCGAAAATGTTAAAATATTTACTTTTATTAACTTCACACATATTGTACACAGGGCATTAAAATTTTCAAAATACTCGAAAGATTGTATTTAAAGTACATAAACACAAATGGTCTTGTGATTATTTGAGCGCGTAGCAAAGTCGATAATGTTTACATGGCATTTTCATAGCTCCTCTGTTACAAGCCCCCAGTTCAAATGCAAAAACCTATGAAAGTATAAAAAAATAATAAATAGAAACTATCAATAAATAAAATTACCGACTAATTTTTCAGACAAATATATTAACAAAAAATTATAATTAATACACTGAAGAGGGCCAAATCCGGACCGAAACGTCAATGAATTAATTATTATTTTTTATTAATATATTTGTCTGAAAAATTGGTCGATAATTTTATTTATTGAAGACGTCAATCAAAGATTTGAAATAGAAACTATACTAATAATTAATTAATTGGTGCTAGGCTAATACAACCTTAGTTGTTGGTAAGTAAATAAAACAAACAAACAAACAAGTATTAATATCACTTTTTATGCTTAATTTCTTGTTAAAAATACGTAAAAAATAGATATAATAACAAGATACAATAAAAGTTCCCTAGAAGACAAATGGTAGCTATTTTCAAAATTTAATTGTTTCCGTTTAAAGCCGATTATATAAAAAAGTCGGTCTGTAGTAAAATTCAATACGATTTAACCGCCGTACATTTATTAGAAAGCGAGTCAAGACGACTTTATTGACATACTTTGCCAATTTTCTCGGAACTGCAGGGAATAAACAAGAAATACGTTCTTTCTTCTTCTTTTTTTAACGACGCAGACCAAAGTAGGACATTCTAATTACAGTGGCGTGATCCAGAGTTTTATTCAGTTTAGTTTCTAAATCTGATTCTGAACCTCGTATACAGCGGCCCTCGTAACCCATTGTCAGTCTACTGATGGCGCTCATAACATTTCATCTAATATAGTGTTTGCGTGCGTGGCATTTCAGATATTGTGTGGGCAAACAACTGCGTTAGCTGCGGCTATATTAGCTCAACGACAGCTTCAACACTTCCATAGTGAGCTCAAAGACATGTCTAGATTCCTTTAGGATACTATCAAAGAGTAGGTAAATTCAATAACAGCTGTCTCTTGGATGTTTCCAAAACCTTGAACTTTCATTTAACTGTAATATAGAAAACTGGACAGCGCCATTTGAGTATTAAAAGCATATATATATTAAAAATATATCAAGCATTGTGCGGTGAGCGAAGGCAACAAAGCATATTGAAAATCTATATATATAAAAGGAGAAGCTGACTGACTGACTGACTGACATATCAACGCAGGGCCTAAACTATAAGGGTTAGAAACTTGAAATTTTGCACAGGGGTTCCTTTTATAACGTAGGGGAGCACTAAGAAAGGATTTTTGGAAATTCATTCCCTAAGGGGGTAAAACGGGGGTGCAAAGTTTGTATGAAGAAACAAGATTAGTTAGACCATTTTATTCGAAACTTTGCAGGAATACTCCTGGCGCTAAATGATATTTTCATAAACTCTCAAACTGGAACCTGAAAACCGACGACCCGACGATCTCGGTTAATATGCGAGTCCGCTGACAACAGCTATTGTATTATTTTATAACATGAAAGCTATCACCATCTTATCATAACCCATGAGGTATAAATAGCTAGCCTTCAAGTTTGGCTATCCATTATTAGAAAAAGATTTTAAAAAATCGGTAAATAATGTACTTCCAGACTGATAAAAATGTGTTCTCCTGTCATACAAAATATCCATAAAAATGTTATAGAGAGCGGTTTCGTAACAATTTGGTGTATTAGTATTGTTGAGTCAATGACCATACTATGAAATGCAACCTTCATTACATTAGATGGTCTCACATTTCAGGCATCGTAAATTTTTACAAGACACGTTTGAGCCATTATTATGTATTAATCAACTAAAATAAAAATCTCACTGAGAAGACGAGAAAATACGCCAAAGATTATTACCTCGATTTTAAGTAAATTTATGACAGGGATTTAAAAAAAATATATATTCTGCATTGGCACTGAAAATATGTGGTTAATGTGCGTTTTGCCAACTAAATAAATGTCATAAAACAAATGATAATGATATGGTTAAGAGAATGACGTCGATATTCTGTAAATGTATTGGGCCCAAACATTTTTAATCCCTAAAAATAACCCTCAAAATAGTCAAATTTTGCTTATTTTAAGTAGACTTTGCGCTATGTAAGATTTCAACTATCTCAAATGAGGCTGGGTACTGCCAAACTTGACCGCTAGAGGCGCCAGCTATATAACCACCTCGATTTGTGGATCATACATAGTACTGTATACAAAATAAGTTTATTTAAAATAATAAATCATTGACAATGCCCATGTGTTTTGCTTATCTGCAATGTTCAAATTATAAAGACTTTGTACTTCCAAAGGATTTGGAACTGAAAAAGAAGTGGTTGCATGCTATCAGAAAGGAAAAAGGGCGTTTTCCTATAAAAACCAATCATAATTTAGGTTTTTACCAACTCCACTTTGTTTAAATGAATTTCGAGCGTTATCGCGCATTGTTAAAAATGATTTGAAATGTCGTGATTTTATGATCAGACTCTTACGTCCTGCCATCCAACCAATACTATAATAGTGTATGTTTTGCATACTAAGTATATAGACAAATATACTAATAAATAAGCAACGACAATAATTAGTTTAGGTATATAAAAGATGTTGAAAATTGAAAGGTCTTTGAAGTATAAAAAGGTGACAAAAACAGCTTATTTCAATTTGTCATCTCACGCTAATGAATTATTATGCTGTAGAAGTAATAAAAACAGGAACATTGCGAAACAATGGCAGAAGCTCTACAAGAAAATTTTACGTACAATGTTTCATCAACACAGCATATTTTATAAGAACCGTTCATAATCTACGTAATGTTTAAGAAAATACGTAAGTACAAATGAGAAAATAGGTCAGTTTCAATATATAAATACAAGAAGGGAAAAAAGAGTGTGGTAGCGATTTGAGTGTGTTAATTGGCATACATTGCGATAAAACACATATCGTTCTCTTCGTTTTAATGAGAGGAAGTGCACAACATATGTTTCATCACGATGTGTACGAATTAACGTAAAATCGAATCAGAAGAAGTCCATATAATGACAAAAGAACCTCATTAAATTATATTATTAAGTTCATCGTGATAATAAGAAAAAGTCTAAATCTTATGATGAAACGTTGTACATCAAATAAGTCAAATATTTTTGTTCACATACGATTTTTTCTTAATATTAACCCCAATAACTTTCAAACTTAAAAATTTAATGAATTACGGTCGAATTAATAAGTAAAGCAATCAGATGTTTGTAAAATATTGTAAGTAAAAATTTCATACTCAATATTTACTATGCCTATTTTAACGCAAATTTAACATTTGGAAACTTATTTTGGGGAAATTCCACCAATGCACAAAAAAATTTGTTGTTGCAAAGAAAATGTATCCGTATCATGGCGGGCGTCGCACCTCGACACAGTTGCAGAATTTTTTTAAAAAATACAATATTTTAACATTTATGCCACTACACCTGAAATGTGATAAACAATTTAAGAAAAAACTGAAAAATAAATTGATCGAAGAATCAAATTAGAATCTTGAATATAATATAAGTAATAATATAAATATAAAATAATTTTAAAGACCATTGATTATTGTATTATATATAAACAAAGATTTTTATTATTATTTCGACCTCTGGGGGACCATTAATATTATTAATGCAAGTATTTTTTCTGTAAGAAAATCACAGCAACTTTTTCAAGATTACAATACAGAAAATATAAAAATTAATTAAACTCCTGACGTATAGGACAACGAAGCCACTTAACTAATATAATAATAATATTTAAAAACGAACACTACACTATGTTTATTGTTTAATTTATTAGTTCTTATCTAACATTACACGCTATGTATTCGAAAGAACACACCTATATTTTTTATTGAAAGAACAATGTATTGCAGATCAATACATCAGTTTATTGCTATGTGGATACTAATATAATGTTTATGTCTTATAAAAAAACTACACAAAAGCATTTTGAAAACTAGCTTTTACCCGCGACTTCGTCCACGTGGGATCAGTGTGTACAATCGATTATTTGTTTAAAAAATTTATAAATTCAAGCAAGACTCTAATTTAAGACGGCCCTATAAACAATGTTTTTTGTTTTACTATCTTTTGCAAAAACATAAAGATTTTGTAGATTCGATACACGTGAACAAGTCACATGCGAAAAACATGGTTTTTCTAAATGAATTCCGGTTTTGTTTATAGTTATTCCGAAATCAGTTTTTAATAGAAATTGTACTCTTTTAAATTGAAAGGGCAAATCCGTTGGTATAATTGGTATTCGTGTTATTGACGCACAATCTCCTTTAGATTTGCCACTAATTATATTAGTCCAAACAATATTTCGACCCTGTAGAAAAACTTGCAAACGTATACCATTACACAATTTGGGCGCATCAAGATTTCACATTAAAAGTACCGCAACACTCACTTTTAACCTTAATTTATGAGAATGTATTTAACCCTCTTAGGGGTTAATTTTTGAAATTCTTCAGAATTTAAATTTCATCACAGTCATCCCCATAGGGGTCAAATTTTAGGGGGAAAAGTAGCCTATATCCTTCTCCATGCTTCGAACTATCTCTATATGAAATTTCATCACAATCGACCCAGCGGATTTGCCGTGAAAGCGTAACAGACAGACAAACAGAATACTTTCGCATTTATAATATTAAGTATGAATATGATCAGCCAGTAAATCGTTCCCAACAAAGTTGTCAAAACAAGCAAATATTTCGTAGCATTCTCTACTAAATCATGACTTCAATTTGTACACAGGTCACAGTGTAGCGTCGAAAAAACACACAATATAGACATGTCATATTCTATTCTGTCATCTGAAAATGAGTTTCAGTACATACTTATATTCCAAAGCACAACTTTGAAGTAGTTTTCAATGAAGGAAATGTACCTGTCTTCAAAGTAATTCACATTTTATACCGGATGTTTCACAGCAAATAACTATTTCATTTGTTTTTGTCAGCAGGTTAGCAGGTTAGCAGGTTTCCATTTTGGACATGGAAAAGATAAATACACGAAAGAAGACTACGATTTTGTACCACATCCAGCGCTGGATCTACATATTTTGCGCCTATGGGCCCCCCCGAAATTGCCACCCTCCACAGCTAAAAGCACTCTATTACCTCAACCAGAATTTTCTCTAGTTAACATTGAATTTGCACAATTTTTTACCCCAGAACGGGGCTGACGCTGCACAAAGCAGCGGGCACCGGCGCTCCCACCTTCTTTCACACAATCAGCTGACACAGCCCTCGAATGTACCCGAGACTGCGCGAAACGGCAGCCGCCTCTTTCTCTCTCTCTGTTACACACACACTTACAAACACGTCGGCGCGGAGCCGCTCTGCTACAGTTAAGTGTACAGGCGTACATTTAGTCTGAGTCAAACGAATAACATGGCATTAGCTCATTCATGGCTATATCACACGCTCATACACATCTGTTGTAAAACTGGAATGAAGTTTTAGTTTTGTTCCAGATTAAACATAGCACTGTAATATTATTTCCCAAATTCCAGGTTTTTTTTTGCCGCTTTGCCGCTCCTTAAAATTTGCCGCTATGAGAGTTCGGGCCCACATGGCCCCATGCTAAATCCGGACCTGACCACATCTACTACGACTTTTAAAGATAAAATAGAGATAAAAAATTATAGCCACAAATTATTATTTTCATTTTGTTTAGATAGGTGATTGAATGCGCTTCAAATATTTTTTTCATCAGAATAAACTTAAAACACATGATTATGATCAGTGTTAAAGTGGGTACTAAATATGTTAATATTTTTATATAGAAAAATGAAAACAATAAACAAAGTATATGTATTTTCAATTAATATGTATTGTTAGCTACCAGGCAAAAACACTAAACAAAAATAAGCTATCAATCAATTTGTAGCCTATATTGTATTGGATTGTACCACTTCTTAATTTTCACATGCGACATAGTCTTTGCCTAGTCATCGTCTAGTCGCGTCCATATCCTGTGTGTCTTCCCGTTCTTCCCGTGTTGGCCGGTTACACGCGTCCTCTCGTGTCATTGGTCAGCCGCATATCACGTGGGGAAGCGCAAGGGCACAAAGAATCACCACAGCTTATGGCACCCTTCTTACAGTATTTTCAATATTCGTATCAATATTTCCGTTTAAAAATTTGATATTTATTTTTTAAGTTTTTTCTATCGGCAGTCCCTTAGTGACTGCCTATTTTTAAACGGTTTTATTTTAGTAGACCCAGTTGATTCTAATACATGTGTATAATTAACATAATGGAAAGGACTTTTACTCACGCAAATATTCACTATAAACTTTGTAATATTCTAAAAATTGGTAGTACATCGTTTCAATACTTAAAGTCCTTTAGAATAAATTATTTTTATAGTACACACGATATAACACTTTTATGTATTGTATCTCTATTTGAAAAGTAGGTTGCATTTAAGTTATTGAAATTGCAACACGAAATAATTATTTCCAGGTAAGTCGTTTACTTAGTATTTATTTACGCTATTCACTAAATGTTGCTTTGATCAGGAAACGTTTCAGAAACTTTTTCCTTAAAACTCTTTTACACAAAATGTAGTGGACTTTTTGAGTCGTCATTAGCACAGTCTAGACTCTAGAAGAGACAGATGATTAATTAAATAAATGCAATTTCAAAAAAACGTACTGCTAGCACACTCTATAATAAAAAAAAAACCGGGTTGCAGTGCCAAACCCTGTCGACAATATAGTGTATTTGCTAATACAGACAGTGTGCCTTTATTATGTGAACTTCACTTTTTTGTTTTTGGACTAAATACAAAATTTAGCTCCTTAATACAGCCCTTAAAATAATTTTGTTTTATTTTAATATTATTATCAATTCAAGATCTGCAGGAAATTAAATACACCCTTCAATAAGTAACTCCATATAAACGTTTTCATAAAAATTTTAAGTCCGGTCTTGTTGGGCTGGTTTTAATATTTTGACAGCACATTTCTGTATTCACTAATGAGTTAAATTTCAATTTTGAAACGATTCTGTGCATTTTTACGGCATATTTGCTCCAAAAACATTTTTCAACCTCTAAAACCTACCTTTAAAATGAACCGATTAGGTCCATTTTAAGTAGGCTTCGTGCGGTGCAAGATTTCAACACGTTGATCAAATTTCGTTAAAATCTATTGACTCCTTTTTAAACAGACATTTCCAGAAATGATGCCAAAGTGTTTCGGAGGCCATGAAACGTCGAGAAATGTTGGTTCGATCCCTAGGTCCCGCCATCCGACCGACGCCATAATGTGACTAAATTGCCCAGTCCGTGATTTTAGGTCACCGTTCATCTCCTTTCGTTAATATAGCGTAATAATAAAAAGTAGGCTTTGAAACATTAAAACAATTTTTCAAATCAGTTCGGCGTTTTTAAGTTTTGAGGTAACATAAATACAAACGTTTCGAATTGATATGTTTCGAGTTTTTTTTTTTCTAACTTTGAAACTATAAGACATAATAGGTATACCGACTCCGGCATGTTCTCATTTGATTCTGCATCTCTTCTTCTGTTCATTTGAAGTATATTTGTGTCTGTTTTAACCCTTTCGGTCCTGGCGGTTATTTCAATGAACATACTATTCTAACGCGAGTAATTTAAGTCAGTGTAATTAAATATCAAATATATCATTTCATTGTGCTTGGGGCTTATCTGAGAAGTAGGCATGCCAAGCAAAACAAAGAAATACTATGTATGTAAGTCGAAATATCGAGTCAAGTGTTGACCGCAGTCATGCATTCACGCTAAGCATGGTAAAAGTGTACATTCTGATTACTTAGTATAACTTACGAATTTTTATGATGTAATCTATTTTTATGTACTGATATTTGTTTTAATTTTATGATGTTAACTTTACTTTATTATACTTAAAAAGAAATTAAACAATCCTATACTGGTGATTACCGTAAAAAATATATTCTTTTGACCTGTTGTTCATTGCAATGGACATATGATTTTACAAAGTTCTGTAAATGTTAAATTTAGTTTGTAATTGAATATACCTTAATTACACCATAAATAAGCCCAACACCCTTATATTTTGTGTTTAAAAAAAAATGAGCCGTCGCGGGACGCCTGGCAGATGTAAAACATATTTTAATCTACCAAGAGAGTAGATTTTACATTTACTGGCGCTTCAAACACACCAAATATACGCGTGCTTAATGCACAGATGAATGCACACTTTAATTATAATAGTAAACAACACTGTATACCCTGTGGAGTATACACTATAGGTATCGCACAGTCGATTGCGTGGTGACGCGTCGCCACGTCAGAAATCTGCGCCTATAGATGTTTCACATCAATATAAAAGTCAGGTCCGAAGGGGTTAAAAGAGAAATGTATATACCTACTTGTTACTTTACAAATAAATGTAAAAGTAAGAAAAGGCATTATGCACGATAGAGATAAATTTCCATTGCATCTCGTTAAAATATGAAAGAAATTGATGTCAAGGTGTAAGCCGGACCCTTAAAAAAAATTGCTTAACAAATTGAAATATTACACATTTGCATTGCAAATCCCAGACGGAAAACTGTTCCTGGACGAGTGCATGCAATAGACTTTCTGTCATTCTTCTTTCAAGGCAAAACGATCGCAATACTACGAACATGCCGCAGGCACTTTAGATTTAGTTCAACGCACGTCTTAGACTGAACAAAATGTTAAAAATAAAACACATATGTTCGAGCAAATGTTCGCAAAGTCGATCGAAACAGTCGTAGATAGAAACATGGCGACGGTATGTTTTATTCGACTACTCCTCTGTAGGACTTGACACGAAACTAAAGATTTTCTCTGGCTCGTTTTAATGACACGACACCGAAACAATATCTGTTAAATAACAATGCGTTTAATATAAGATTGAATTTAGTACACGTGAAATCTATACTTATATTTATAAAGCTGAAGAGTTTGTTTGTATGTTTGGTTGGTTGAACGCGCTAATTTTAGGAACTACTGGTTCCAACTTAAACATTTTTTGACGTGATAACGTCTTATAAATTGATGAATCACCAATATTATAAATTGATAAAACACCGGCTGCATGTACGAAAAAGTGTAACGTAACGTTCCTAACGTTCGTAACGCGTAACGCATAACGCGTAACGTTCCGCCTGACCCTGTGCGTGCTTTTTGCTAATTTCTCGTTCAATTTAAATCAGATCGGTTTGAAACCAGTCTTAAACGAAAGAGGAGAACATTTTACATAGATTTCGTATAACAGAATTTGCCTAAACAGTTTTTTATACAAATTTATATAGAAAAATATTTTATACAAATTTATATAGAAAAATAGCTGTATAAATGCAATGTTGTCTAATGCATGGCGCGACGCGGTCGGTTGTCTTTGTTTGCCATACATGGAAATTAGAAGCAAACGTATGTCTTGTCTTAACATGAAAACGGCTGCATTTCTAATGTTTAATTCAATTTTTTGACATTAGTATATTGTGAAATGCAACGCCTTCTAAGTTAAGTATTGGAATAACTAATTATTATTAGAACATAATACTTTGTAAGTTGCAAACGTCACTTTTGACACTTCTTATCATTCCGACACCAAGGATAAGCGGATTGAAACCAAATTTTGGGAGGTTTAGGTTATGTATTACGGAATACGTTATCACGTAAAACTATCGTCCGTAAACCGACTTTACAGACAACCAATTTTTTTTTGTTGGATAGTCCATTTATCGAGGAAAGCTGTAGGCTCTATAATATCACGCTACGACCAATAGGAGCGGAGCATCAATGAAAAATGTTGCAAAATATAACTCAAAGTGAATGTGAGTACTCATGACCCCCCCCCCCCCCATTTGTTCTTTTGCACTCGGGTAAAACCGGGCAGGACCTCTAGTATTAGTATATAGATACAAAATATAACTCAAAATTTGTCAGTCCGACAAAAACTTTTGAACGGTAACATCGATCGTCATGAAATTTGGACACAAAATTCACCTCGGTAAACGAAGATGCAGTGCGTACCTACTCATGTACCTTCCCCCGTATTCGTTCTTTTGCACCCGGGTGAAACCGGGCGGGACCGCTAGTACATAATAATAGGAGTCCTTTTAGATGTCACGCAGTTTAGTACCTCGAGTGAATAAATACAAGTTTAAGAATTTTGGAAAACAGATTACCGTCAGGACTCAAACCTGAATTTACCAATTTCGCGTTGGTGACGTCGGTGATTTGAATTTCTGTGAATGGTATTTAAGGTCACAGAAATCGCTGTAAGCGGAAGTCGATTTGTTAAAAATCAAATCATTACATTTTACGAATTGCAGTTAAAAAATTTATATCTGTGTAAAAAAAATATATATCTATCTAAGCCTTTATAACTGGCGATAGTTTAAAAATAACTTATTGTATGAACGAAAGTCAGATCTGATGCGCAAAGCGATAATAAATCGGTATGTGCAAAATTAATTAGCATATACTTCTGGCATATGTAACACGTTTGTATTAAAATCGACTCTCTCTTATAAGGCCCACTCACGATCAAACTTTATGCCACAGTTCAGTGTTCAAACTTATAGTTCAGTGAAGCATGATAATGTGTGGGACAAATAAACACTGAAACCAACACTGAAGTCAGGCATGAACTCATCAAATGCATCTTGATTTTTGAACGACTTTTAGTTCAGTGTTCAAGTAAACTGCTGTGTGTGTGGGTTTTTTTCAGTTCAGTTTTTGGAGTTCTGTGTTTTGTACAACAGCCAAAAATCTCAATGTTTTTGCAAGTCTTTCTTGTGCAGACATAGATTTTCGCATATTTGTGTGTGTCCTGGTTCTTAATAAATAGGGTAACTAATTCCAGTAAATAATTGTTAATTCATCCATTCATAAATAATTATTCCAATCAAGCGGTTCAAGATGTAGGTAATTCATTAATCAAACAAACAATCGTTCAAAAGTTTTTGTCGATGAAAAGCAGTATTTATACTTTTTTAAGTAATAAATTTCTTTTAAATCAATAATTACTGTAATTAATAAAATATAATAAATATTTAATTTAAAACACTGTAGGATAATTATTTTTATATAGGTACCTACCTATACCTAGTTATAACAGTTTTCAAATGAGCTATTAATAAGATTTATTTAATTTTAATTAGTCGTAAGTAAATTAAAATAAATTTAAATGTAAGCCTTAGAAGATATAATGTGGAAAATAAAAAAAAAATAAAAATATATTTGCCTAACGTGGGGCTCGAATCCACGACCCTGATATTAACAGTCGCATGCTCTACCGACTGATCTAGCCGGGCTTGTGAATGTACGATCTAATATTGATATATGTAGTTACGGCATTTCACCTGAATAGAAGCTATTTTTGAGATACATTTTGAAACATTTTTCATTGATGCTCCGCTCCTATTGGTCGTAGCGTGATATGATATAGCCTATAGCCTTCCTCGATAAATGGGCTATCCAACAATTCAATTCAATTTGAACCAGTAGTTCCTGAGATTAGCGCGTTCAACCAAACAAACAAACTCTTCAGCTTTATATATTAGTATAGATAAGTTTTCCTACTAAAAATCTCAGTTCGCTTCCAAATGAAATTAAAGAGCTTTATATTCCTCTATAAAAAAGAGATGTTAAGTGTTTCCGTGACGCTACTGGTAACACAAAAAAATATATATACGATATGCACATTCAATCTCAGTTTTAGAACGAACAATAAAAGTAATAAAAGTAGGGAAAAATTCTCATTTGAACAATGTTTTGATGAATTATTAATCCAGAAAGCATTTAATACGAGAAAATCCGTGAATGAAATATTTGTTTTCGAAAAATAATAGAACAGTCTGTATTCATGCACATGCACAGAATACTTACAAATTTCATTTTTAATTTTAATTTTATTTTCCTCCATTTCACATGCTACAGTGAATATAATACCCTTATAGACAGCAAACATAGGCACGGCAAACCTCTTATCCGGTACAGTAACCCCGCTGATCAATTGACCAATTATTCGGTCGGCAATCTCCACAATATAATACGTGTGCAACTAAACAGTCGGCCAATTAAAATTAGCCTGACAGTTCAGGCTCCCTTTCTTATTGTTTTCAACCGTTACGGAGTCTCAACTCATTCGTCCGTTGGTATAACTTGAGTAAAATATAAAGAGAATATAGAGCATCCTGTTTTACATGCGTTTTCTTTTCGAATGTATTCAAAGGCGCTGATTTAAAGGGAGTCTACTGTATCTTTCCATTATTTAAAGAATGAATAAAATTTGTTAAAACTTCAAAGAGATATTCTTCTCAGTGATATACGCCATATCCCAAATTTTAAACATTATGGACAGTCTGATTGTTGAAAAAATAAAATTCAAAATATATTTTTAAAACATTCAATAAAATAACAGTCAAGGAAATAGTGACATAAAACGACAGAAAACTCATAAAATCAAATATAAGTCATGATAGGATTAATTTTAAAAATAACTATAGTCTGAAATATTGTTAAAAATGTTATTACAAAACACCAGAACTTTTTCCTATATTAAGTAATGAGAAACTAATAAAATAAAACACAAAAATCTGGATTTAGTTTTAGATAAATTCTGAATAAGTAAATGACAACTTCGCTTGCTCTTCTCCGCTTCTGTTCTCTTGAAGGTAGGAAAAGTCTGTAGGTGGGAGTGTTTCTCACTTGCACTGCTCAATAGTACACTTAAGTGTAAGCAAGAGAGATTTATGTGTAAGTGAAAAAGAAAATGCAATGTTGTTAATACCTTTGTCCAAGTTGAAATGTATCATCTCTAAATAAATCTAACGAATGTATATTATTGTAAACATCATGTATAAAATTAGGAGGCCTGTGTATAAGCATAGTTTGTCCCGCATCGCGTAACCCGCAAAAGCACCTACCCAAGATCCTTAAGTTTGTAAATTTAATTTTTACATTGAAGTTTAGGCAACCACTCAAAAGTTTACGTCTTTCACATATGGCTCCTTTATATCGCATCACCTATGGACTACAGATTCTAGGGTTCAACCAACAAAAACAATAGTATTTTATCAATTTCCTTTCGTTTTAAGTTCAACATACCTTATAATTTAGTTATATCTTTCGTAATATCCGTTTTCATATACTGTAAAATCTCTCATGGCTTTAGATCGAGTTTTTAATTTTAGTAAAACCGCAGAAAAAAGTGCATAGTCGTTCCGTCTAGCGCTGTCAGATTGTTCGGTTTGTTTTAAGCTACGAAATCTAGTGTCCTAAAATCTATTGTAACTGGTATGATTGCACCATTTTTTTTTATATCACTTTGCTTTATATAATCTGGTTCAGTTGCCCATATTCAGAGCAGAACATTGGTGGGTTTTTATCATAGTCTGTAATTTTAAAGCTAGCTTTGAAAAAAACCTGCACCAAATAATGCAAAAACACATAATAAAAATCTATAGACATAAAACTATTCCTTTTCTATTTGATAGAGAGAGAAAACTCAAATAAATGTTACTTAAATCGGTTCAGCAGTCTTTTTATAGTTTCGCAATAAAATTTTAAGGAAGAAGGTGTTTCATAACGTGTAAACAATGTATTACAAAGTTACTAAAAGGTAGAAAACAAATAAAAAAACAATGAATTGATTTCAAAAAAAGCCACAAAAAAGCGAAAAAAATAAAGTTTTGAGGTAGGCGGCAATTTGATTAAATACATATATGTATACATAAAAAGATAGTTAATGCACTTTTAATAAAAAAAAAAAAAAAAAGATAGTTACTAAATTGGCGGTAACCTTAAAACCTTATTACTTTTCGATTTTTAATGTTTTCTTATTTCTTTAATAATTATTATTAATTTTGTCAATCTCCATTGCTGAGCACCTATAAAAAATTATAATAAGATGGATATGAAGAAAATAATTCAAGAAAATATGTCATTATCAGTGGAAACCATAGAGATATAAGTAACTAGAGTACGCTAGTGCGTATGCTTGTAAGTGAAAATGTCGTCAGTTAAGAAAGAGACCGCTGCAGAAAACCAGAAATTTGTTTACTCAAATCAGCATTGTTTCACATCATTAGTTACCATAGAGATAAGTTACTGTTCTCTCTCTTAATTACAGACACTTTAACTGCCCCTCTCGCGTATTCTATTGTAATATATCTATAGTTGAAACAAATATGAGCTTTAGACAAGGCATGTTGATCTCAAATTCCCAATAAATAAAATACAGTTTTTTTCGCCACAAAAATGTTCTTTCTATGAAAATTGAAGTCTAAATACTAAAAAAATATATTTCGCCATCATTTATTCTACAGTTTGAAGTTTCTGATGTTGTTGGAACCTGTCCAAGCCCTTATAAAAATTGACATTAATAAATTAGAAGGTTACATGTGCAATTGTTTTTATAACGCGTGCAAACAGAGAACTTAATACGCAAAAATAACATATTTGTGCGACTCTGAAGGTTTTCTTGTTCGGCTCTAATTAAAAAAGTTCACCCTCACTCGGGAGCTACCCAACATAAAGACTGTGAAAATTTAACCGATTTGGCATGCCTCAGGAATTCTTCCATTGGCGGCTCGTGACAACTGAGTCAATTTTGCAAAAAAATTGTTATTTTTTATATTGTTTTGCATTTCAACATAAGTATTTAAATTTCATATTCATGTGGATCTATAATTGATAACGCTCTATTGTTTTTAACACGTCGACTACCAAAGGGACTTTTTTAATTGACTTATTCTCTTGAGATATACATACTTGCTCGTAAAAAAGTTGTTTACTGAGTAACACATTTTATTTATTCCTTAAGTTACACGCATAACGCACTACAGACTCACCAGGCTGATTTTGCGCTATAGAATCACTGTTGGGACTTGTGCTGGCTAGCGGGCTGGCTACGAGGATAGAAATGACGTCACTGCGGGCTTGCGTGCAAGGTCACAAGATGGATTTCATAATTAAATTCGGGGCTATTTTTCCTACTAGTTTGTCTGCTTATGTTGAGCAAGAACCAATTAGAAAGCAGTATCCTATCATGGGGGCGACAGGGACAAACGATCGAAAACATATATCTGTTCAGAGACAATAAACGTCCACTTTTGTTAACATTCAAACTATCACTGCGCGCGCACCAAACCCATCTACAAAGCAAGATTCAATACATGTATCGTGTGAAGCGAACACATAAAAGTCATTACCAAAACCAGCGCCACAGTATGCTTGAAATATAGCAGCCAAATCTAGCAGGAATCGAGCAGCAAAATCAGCCTCGTAATAATAATAATAACAATATTTATTATTTTCAGTAGATCAAACAAATTTTGATATAGGAAACGTCAGCGACCTTAAATGCTAAAATGAATACAAGTTACAAGAATTAACTTATGGCGTTTTCGGCAACGAGAACTGCCCCGGGGCACGTCAGGCCGGATGAATTACTATTGGTTAAATAAACAATAAACAAATTTTTTTGACCAATAGTAACCCATTCGGCCTGACCTGCCCCGGGGCAGTTCTCGATGTCAATATGGAACGTGTCCAGTTCAGGATTTGGTTAGAGACAGTGTAGATTATAGACAATCAATTTATTGTTGGTAAAATATCCATCGCCTTGTCCGACACGAACTTCTGAGTTGTCTGTAAATATCATTGAATTTTTACACACAATTATACAAAGCCGCACTTGTTTCCAGAGCGAGATTTCTTCAAAGAACATCGTCCCTAGTTACACATCATCGTATACCGGTATAATATATAAATGAATGTATGCTATATAATATGAATGTATTAAATTAAAAACGATGTCATATATTGTACGCGTTCCAAGAGAAAAAAGGAAGCATTTGCCCGGTCGGAATTACATAGCGCATGGTGTACACTACTGGTAAAACGTAAAAATAATATGTAAAAGATGTTGATCAAAATAAACATAGAAAAGCGTATAATATGTGATATAAAACGAATGATCAAATCTTTGATTAACGTCTGACTACTCTTCAAATTATCGACCAATGATGTTTTATTTTATTTTTTTTTTTTTATAAAAAATATTCGAAAATTTTATTATAATACATATAATATATTATGATTATTTTTCCAATATTAATCGTGTGATTTGCAACTATAAAAAAAAATATAACATTTGTTGCGTATCTGTCGAGAATCGAACCCGGTACACCCGCATGGCATTTTTTAGATCATTTTCAATTTGATCATATCTAAGGAACGCTTGCAAAGAATTTATTTTGTATCTTTTATGTCTCGAAGACAGTTCAAATATATTTTGCAAATTTTGAACACCTTTAATTTAAAAAAAGAGGTACATAAATACGAACGTACGCATTGGAGTCAGTGTGTCTTTTTTCTAGAAGCATGTAACTCTGAAAAAAATTTAATTTAGTAAAAAATCTGCATTTTTTCACAGACGAACGGAAAAAGACACAAATATAAATAAACAAAAAAAACTTTTTTATCTTTCTCAGTTTTGAAGCTACAAGACCTCAAGGATACATCTACGCCGGTAGTGTAGATGTAAATATTGTGACAAAAATAAATAAGAGTATATTTCTGTCATTTGTCGAGATTTTTGATAAGTAGTGTACCTATATGCATACCCAGTATCCACATGAACACGATAAATGATGAGTAAAATGTCCTGAAAACATAAAAATTTACATACCGACTACAAAATAAAAACCGCACGTCTAATAAATCAACTTGTCCGACTCTACTCTATTGTATCTGTAAAACATAGATACTGCGTGCGAACTACTGCAAACGCGTTGATAGTGCAAAGTGTATACGACTACCCTACAGTATGATCAAAACTTTTTGTTTTCAAAATAACAAATAATAATAATAATAATAATAATGCATTTAACGCCCGTTTCTCGACTTCATGTCATAACAGACGCCATTCGCACCATTACTATTAGTATTTTCCATCTATCACACTACCAGTTATTTTCTACATTTTTAAACTTCCACTTAATTAATAGCAATGGGCGAATGAAGGAATTTTTAGGAAATTAGGATAAGGTAGGCAAATTTCTTCGCTTCTACTCTCTCTGTCAAAGCGTCATGTGCACTCAACTCGCATGCTGGGGTGGTTAAAGCAAAAAATCAATATTTTTTTGTAAGTTTTTTTAATATCAAACAAGAATACTCACGAAGGAAGGTGTCAAGCAAAATATAAATTCCCAAACGAGTTATGTTACAAAATACGCTGTTGCAACCTTGTCTAAATTTTGTTTTTTAATTAAGTATTTATAATATTTTCAGTTTTTTTTTTATTATGGACCTTTAATTGCCCCCTTTACCCCTCATATCTACGCCCTTGATACTGTATAGTGTATACGTATAATTTTCTCTAGCCACGATAACAAATTCTACATAACCATTTCCTAATTTTAAGTAACAAAATCGTCAAAAATTTCATTTATAACGCGCGAGAGTCACAGTCTTGCATATTTTTTTTTTTAAACGCTTTATATTAGTTTGGGTTGTAACTAACTATGTATGTATGTAACTAACTATGTATGTATGTCCGTAACGGAATCTTTGAGCATAATTTTCACCAATTTCCCGAAGTCTGATTAATTTGAAACTTTGCATACGTATCAAGGACCGATGACAATGCAATAATTTGATAACAGTTTCCCATTATCCTTATTAGGACCCCCAGGATTAATAAATTCTTTTATAGATCCTCTGTAGTAAACGCTTTATTTTCACCAATTTCCCGAAGTCTGATTAATTTGAAACTTTGCATACGTATCAAGGACCGATGACAATGCAATAATTTGATAACAGTTTCCCATTATCCTTATTATTAAACGCTTTATATTAGTTTGGGTTGTAACTATGTATGTATGTCCGTAACGGAATCTTTGAGCATAATTTTCACCAATTTCCCGAAGTCTGATTAATTTGAAACTTTGCATACGTATCAAGGACCGATGACAATGCAATAATTTGATAACAGTTTCCCATTATCCTTATTAGGACCCCCAGGATTAATAAATTCTTTTATAGATCCTCAAACTAAAAAGTGAAAAATAAAATATAGTTTAAAAAAAACTAAAAAACACGCTTTATATCGGACTAAAAAGTAAAAAATAATTGTTTTAAAATAAGCTTAAAAAGCGTTGGGCGCTCGATGTACGAAAATGTGGAACAAAGCGCCCCACGCTTTTTAAGCTTATTTTAAAACAATTATTTTTTACTTTTTAGTCCGATATAAAGCGTGTTTTTTAGTTTTTTTTAAACTATATTTTATTTATTTTGAAATCAGGAAATTAAATTCCATTTGGAATATTTGTTGGAAAAATCCGACGTATTGTTAGTCGAATGATGGTATTTATATTATCTCTGTCTCTAATAATAAAAATTTAATTAAATAATTAATTGATGAGCATACGCATCGTCAATTTTACATTTAATAAATTATTTATTTTACCGACATCTGATTCAGGCAACAGAAAATTATAATAACATTTTTAAATATTTATTTGAATGAATCAAAACAATATTTACTTAATTTAATTTATAAAAAACTCGGGTCGCAGTGCCAAACCCTGCCGACAATATAGTGTATTTGCTTACACTGCAGGCATTGCGGCTTTGTTGCGTAAACTTTAGTTTGTTTTTGGAGAAAATAGAAAATTCAACCTCTTAATACACCCCTTAAAATAATATTGTTTTCTTAATTACAATATTATTCTCAATCTAACATCTAAACCAAGTTAAATACACCCTTCAATAAGTGAATCCCTATCATGCAAACTAGTGTTTTCATAAAAGTCCGGTCCTGTCGGGACGATTTTATTAAAATTTAGGTGGGGCACATTTTCATCATTATCTAAGGGTTAAATGTCAATTTTGAAACGATTCGGAAAATTTTTTCCATATTTTAGGACTCAAAAACTTTTTTCAACCAGCCTAAGAACCACCCTTAAAATAGTCCGATTGGTCTCATTTTAAACAGGTTTCGTGCGGTGATGGATTTCAACATGTGAACCAAATTTCGTCAAAATCAATTCACTCTTTCATTTATGGCAAATACACTACCTAATTATTTTTTTCATTATCAATTATAAAAATAATGAAATAAATATTTATACATTTCAAAGTATTAATATCTACAATTTCTGTACAAATTATTAGCAATAACATTTTAATCTTTGCAAAAAATATTACCTAGAAATTTCTCCAACCAAATATAAAATCAAATTGGAAAACTTCCGATTTATTAGCTTTAATTGAGTTCTTCGCAAATCCTCAACTTTCGTCAGGAGTGATTATAATCAAAAAGAAGATATAAACTTCAAATAGTAACTTACACAGAGCGGTAAAATCACTGATTCTGAGAAAAAAAAAATTTTTGGTCGAGAGAAATATTTAAATCTCTTTTTTACATTCCCGTGTGTTATAAGAAAGATTTTATAGAACCTTTAGTTCATTATCTAAAAACCTATCTATCTCATTTTCTGCAAAGGCAAACAAAAGTATCTTTCCGTTGTAATTTTATTTAGTCGAAACTCGGAAATAAAACTTCATGTACAATGTTACTACGCGAGCAAATTGATGTCACCGTTTCAAAATGTTTCTTTTAGAACATTTGAGAATATGTTACGCGTGTTGCTTGTACTGCACCTACTGAGGCTAAAGATCGATTCGCACAAACAGTTTACTGCGTCTACCCGGCACTTTTTTCATTATTTTTGGCAGCGGAATTATAGAAAATCAGTACGATGAACACAATTTTGTCCGTAAAAGAGCTGCACAAATTATTATACTACACTGAAAACTACAGAAAACTGCAAATAGAATTATTTATCAGCGGTAGGTAGTGAGAAAACACTATATCTGCCTTTGCTGGGATTCGAACCTGCTATCTTCCGAAACGAGATCAATATTTCTCGCTCGGTTGTATCGATTAGATATATATTACTACTAGCTGTTACCCGAGGCTTCTCACGCGATTGAGACGAAACACGGATGCATTCCCATTATTTGGCATAGTAACACCTTTCTCGACGTAGATCTCTCCTAATAAATTTCAAAATTAATAACATTCACGCGATCAACGTCCTGACAAACCTTGAAAATGACACCCATGTTGATTTTTAGACTATTTACCTCTTTTCACCCTCTGAAGGGGTTGTTTTTGAAAAAGCATGAAAAACATGTTTATTTATTTGTTGACATCTATCTTATATGATTTCTCTATGCAAATTTTTAACCCCCGATACACCCTTTTAGGGGTTGAATTTTCAGAAATCCGTTTTGAGCGGATGCTTACGTCATAATAATTATTTGGGTGTCAAATTTCAGCCCAATTCGTGCAATGGTTTGAGCTGTGCGTTGATAGATCAATCAGTCAGTCAATCACGGTTTCTTTGTTTATATTTAGATATCTTAACCCAATCAGGATAATAAGTAAATAATACAAATTTGGGTAGTTTACACCCTGCAGCAAGTTTTAATCTAGCCGTTGTCGATTGATCCTGGAACAAACAGACAGTGACAAGCATTTTGGAAAGTGTCAGAAAATACCAAAAAACCGCGTGTGTGTTAAGTAAAATCAGAAGGTAGTTTTTAACAAATATTATTTCACGTGTTTCGCAGTTTCATCACACAACTTTCAGTTTGGTTTTAAATCGTGTGACTCCAGACTTTTAATTTTGACATCACCTTCGATCGATTTGTGACTTGTTTGAATCGACCTTTAAGCATACGAACAACCATAAAAGATTTGCTCTTTTGAAAACGAACCTGAATCAATGGTTTGTGTAATGTAAATTACGTCAAATAGGTAAAAAATGTCCGTAAAAAGCTCACTAAAACCTGCGTAACTTTCGTGAAAGATCAGAACTAAAGTCGTTTCAAAGCGGTACAAAACTTTATTTAATTACTTCTGCCGAACTAGTTTGGTGAGTTCAAAACTCAATGATGTGTCTTCTCTGAATGTCTAACTAATAAAATGACTAAAGTTTTATTTACATAATTAAATAATATGCAGATGTTCCAAGTCCTCGTAGAATGTTCCAGTTTTATGACTGAGCTACTTTATTTGTAAAATTGAATATGATTAAAGGACATATAAAATGCAAATCAAAAAGCAATCTGCATACAATTTACGTAAATCTGTCACATTTGAACTCTAATATAAAATGTATTTCCGATATCGCAGAAGTATGATCAGATGTTCTAATGCAGTGTTTTTCAAAGTGTGGGTTGCGACCCTCTGGGGCGTAGCAAAGCCTCTACAAGGGGGTCGTGGAGCGTCGCGAAGCCTCAGTACAAATAAAAAATGTTGTACGGATTTGATATTTTTAATATAATAAAATAGACTATACCGGTTAGGAACAGCGGAGGGTAGGGGCTCCCAAAATATTTTTTCAAACTAAGGGGGTCGCGCCATGAGAAAGATAGAAAAAACACAGCTCTAATGAAACGTTTTCGAAAATTCTCCAAGACGCATAGAATCTGGATAAGTTTTTAATAAAAATCGAAATTGTAGATTTATTGATAAGCTTAGAACTTAAAAAGCAGTTTATGTATCCAGAATGTGAATGCAGTTATTATGTACGAGTTGTCACGTCGTGTTAAAACTAGTGATTGCTGAGTTTTAACAGTCACACGAATCATACTAGCATAAAGTTCGAGAAATATACTACATTTTTTTTCGACGTGTCTTCTATAAAATAGCTAATTTTCACATAATAATATAAGTATATTTCTAATGAACAGGAATTCTTTCAATTATCACTAAAATTAAGGACTCTCATTAATACGTCTTTCAAGTGCACTAAATTCAATCTCTATATCTATAGGTAGGTACTAATATTATAAAGAGGTAAAGTTTGTAAGTTTGGATGTAGAAGATAATCTCCGAAACTGCTCATGCGATTTCAAAATTGTTTTCAGCAATATTTAGAATGGACTTTAGGATGGAGATAATAAAGGCTATATAGGTATTATAGCGTTAAAATAAAAGCGCTTTTCGTGGAGACTAATTTAGCAACGTAAGTCGACGAAAAAACGGTGACAATCTAGAAATTTGGACCGAACCGCTAATTTGTAATATTTTTGACAGTTCGATTCGGCCATATTGAATACATATTATTTAGACTGTTTATGATATTAAGGGCCTACTGTGCTTGTCACTTTTGCCTATCTACGTGTAGATTTTTAAATGGCAACTGACACAGACATTATTCTTGGATTGGCAAAATCGAATGACATTTCTTTTGCTTTACGAACTAGTATGAAATGTATCACTTTACAACCGCTATACTGCCATAAAAAGTGGATATTTTTTAGGGGATCGTGAAAAAATATATTATAGATTTAAATACTCGGATCAAATTATTCTAACATAAAGTCTACCTGGTTTTATGCCAGGAATCAAAATGTCGACCAAACTTTGGCATTTTATATACATATTTAGATAGATAGATAGATAGATAAATATTTTATTTGTGGAGCATATAAAAAATGCTATAAATACGTCATATATACATGAAGAACAAAAAAAAATAAATTAAAAGTTACAATAAAAATTTTAAAATTTATATTAACCAATCCGCAATGTATGCCTATGAACTGGTACTATACTCAAACTTATTATAGAGACATAGCTGAGAAAAATAATCCCTGACCTGTTTTTTGAATGTATTTAAATTTTGTATTTTTTTTAAATTATCTGGTAACATATTGAAATATTGTCCACCTTTACATAATGGACTGTTGCTAGATCTTGTACTGTTATATTTATTAATGTGAATGTAATTGTTGTTCCGTGTATTATAATTGTGAATATCATTGTTGAAGTTAACTTTGTGAAGATTTTGCTTGATGTATACTACCAGTTCATAGGCATAAATTGCGTAAACAGTTAGTATTTTGTGTTCTTTAAAATATTGCCTGCATGACTGTCTAAATTTTAGTCGGAAAATAATTCGGATTAGTCTTTTTTGTGTTTTAAAGATTCTGATACACTCTGGTGAATGGCCCCACACAATTATAGCATACTTTATGCAGCTGTGAGCAAAAGCATAGTATACATTCAACAGCACTTGACAGTCAAAGGTGTTACGTAATTGTAATAAGTAATAATAGACAACGTTTAATTTCTTACATATTGCATCCACTTGGCTATTCCACTTTAGGTTACTACTAATATTTAGACCTAGAAATGTTGCGTTTGATACACTTTCAATTTGTACATTTATTTTAAATTTATTATTGTTTCCTCTTTCAAATAGCATGTATTTTGTTTTCTGTATGTTGACTATAAGTTGGTTTTTTTGACACCAGTCAATATATTCTTTTAAAACTAAGTCTAATTTTTTACTTAAGTGTTCCTTGGTTTCAGAGGAAATGATCACAGATGTATCATCTGCATACATTATTAGCTGTCCTTTGGAGATATGTCTCGGCAAATCATTGACATAGAGCAAGAAAAGTATAGGACCTAGGTTGCTTCCTTGTGGCACTCCAACGTTGATGTTATACTTTTTACTTTTTGTACCTTTAATATTCATTATGATTCCTCTGTTATTTAGATAGGATTCGATCCATCTGTGTGCATTTCCTCTGATACCAAGTTTTTCTATTTTATTTAGTAGAAATTCAAAATTCACTGTATCAAATGCAGCTGTCAGGTCGAAGAAAATAACAGCAGCATAGTTTCCCTGATCAATTTTTTTTAGCGTTATTTCACTGAACTCGGCACACGCACTGCATGTAGAAAATGATGGTCTAAAGCCATGTTGGCAGCTTGTTAACAAATTGTTGGTAGTAATGAAGTTAATAATTCTTGTGTACATTGCTCCTTCCATGATTTTTGCAAATATACATAAAAGACTCACTGGTCTGTAGTTTTGTACATTGGTTTTATCACCTTTTTTGTGTATTGGTATTACCTTTGCTGTCTTTAATTCATCAGGAAATTGACCAGTCGTAAACGTTAGATTGATGATATAAGCTAGTGTGTTCGCTATAATTTTTGAGGTGTATTTGATCACCCTTGCAGGTATTTCATCGACCCCTGTTGACAGTGTGTTCTTAAGCTTCGATATACTATTTAATATTTCAATATCTGTAACAGGAAACAAGTACATGGATCTATTATGTATGTCCGGCAGTGTGCACTTATTTAAATGTTGCAGTCCATATGCATCAGTCAGTTTTTTGGTTGTTATGGTGGAGAAATGTTCACCAAATATCTCGACTATTTCATTGCTGTTATTTATTACTGCTCCATTTTCATTAGTTAAAATTATATCCGTGTTTTTATTGTCCTGCTTACCAATAGCTTTTTTTATTAGTTTCCACTTCTCTTTAGGAGGATTGTCGGCGTTGTTTATAGTATTCGTCATATATTCATTTTTAGACTTATTCAAATTTTTAATGTACTGTTTTTTTTTAATTTTATATAATTTTTCCAGATTGTGACATTTAAGTTCTGTTTTTAATTTAAAAATGCTTTTCAGTTCATTACTTTCACTAACGAGTTCTTCTGTCACCCATTGTTTGTGTTTCATTTTGTTATTCGAATTCTTACCTTTTATTAGCGGAAATGTAATGGAAAAGTAATATGAGTAAAGTTCACAAAAACTATTAACTGCTTTATTTACATCATTTGTGTTGTAAACTTCTTCCCATTTTTCTTTTTTTAGCCACCAATATAATTCATTTAAATTTAAGTTTGTGTAATGTCTTTTTAGATAATGACTGTCACTAACTCTTCCACAATCTTTATTTTGATAAGCTGTCATTTGTATTTTTTGGCAACAATGATCACTTAAATTTAAATTTTCAACTTCAGCTGTTATTTTCAAATTTTTATTCGCTATACAGTAGTCTATTAAGCTTTCACTATTCAACGTTATTCTTGTGGGTTTGTCAATAATATTTTCACACCCATGCGATTCCAGGATATCGCATAATTGTTGTTTATGAATACTATTAGTGAGATAATTAATGTTGAGGTCTCCGCACACGATTATATTGTGCTTTGTGGGATTTAGTTTTCTTAACGTTTCATTAAATGCTTTATAAAAACGATCATACTCCCCATTGGGTGATCTATATACCGCTATTATGTAAGTTGTTATTTTGTCCATACTAAACTTAAGTCCTGCACACTCAAAGTGCGCTTCATCATTTACATTCTTAAAATCTATAGGCGTGCACATTTGTTTGATCTTATTACTGGCATATACAACTGTACCACCATGTAATAATTTTTTGCGACAGTAATATGCTATTATGCTGTACCCTGTTATAGCATTAATATTGATTGCGGTTTCTGTTTGCCAATGCTCTGTAAAGCACAGAAAATCAAATTGTTCATTGTTCGTTATAACTTCTATTTGCTCTATTTTGTTGTTTAAGCATCTTATATTCTGATGTAGTACTTTTATTTGAACCGTGCCGACCGTGCTGATCTCGTTTTGAATAAAAAACGTTTAACTAACGCTCCCGATGGCCAAACATCCTCTTTGTATATATCTTTAACTTTCGATTGGTAATAAATTTATCTGAAAACTCGATAACTACATTTCAGAACTAAAATTAACAACTTTAATTTTTAATTAAAAATAGCTGTGCCAAGAAATTGAATGGCAACCAAATCAATTTTTCTTTATAAATACTTTCTAGTATCAAAATTCAAATTTCATTAGAAAATTTGATGGATGAAGATCGAGCCAAATTGAGATCTTGTACTATACATAGCGAGCTGATTTGCCAATCATAGTAAACTAGGATTGCCGTCGGAATTTTTTTTTTTTTTTTGTGACGGATAGACATGAATATTTTCTATTTTATGGCGAAGTTAAGTCATATGTAAAACTATTTGTCAATAAATCACAAATTTAGCAACTCTGCGCTTTGTTAACGCATAAAATATATTTCTTTCCGAGAAATTCGATACTCGCGACAAGTACGAAAACAAACGATAACATGTCTCATTTCAACAAGAATACAAAACAATATTAGATAAGTTTTTAAAACATTGAAAAAACAACATCGACAGCGATTTTGCGTATACAATTCAGCTTCCTCTGCATTAAGCTTTATCTGTCAATATAAGTTTTTTTTTTGAAAAAATTACTCATGCAATTCTAATTTTATCTCGTTAAAAGAATGCAACTGTGATAACGATATCGCACATTTATTTCACTTATAATTGTTATGTAATACGACGAGTGTTTAAAAATTTAGCGCCTTATACAAAACACCACAAATCGCATCATAAATATAAAAACACGAACACTTGTAAAAGCTATCCAAAATAGTACAGTAATAATCATAACAGACGCCATTCGCACAATTACTATTTTTTTTACCACACTTCCCGTTATTTTCTACAATTTATAAACTTCAACTTATTTAATAGCAATGGGCGAATGAAGGAATTTTTTAGGAAATAAGGATTCGCACAATTACTATTTTTTTTAACCACACTTCCCGTTATTTTCTACAATTTATAAACTTCAACTTATTTAATAGCAATGGGCGAATGAAGGAATTTTTAGGAAATAAGGATAAGGTAGGCACATTTTGAGCATAGGAGTTTGACAGGTAATCGGCCATGGCCTTGAATAAGGAGCCATCTCGATATTTATCTGGAATTGTTGAGGGAAACCATGGAAAACCTCAACAAGATGGCCGGTACAGGAATTACCGTTTCTCGGCGAGAGGCAATGGGAAAAACTCCCAGCCACTATTTGCCTTCGCCGGGATTCAAACCCGGTACCTCCCGAATGCGAGTTTAGTGCTCGCACCGCTACGCCACCCCGCTCGGCAGTACATATACTAAAAATAGTACAGTAGTTTATGTATCAATATTGTAATGCATTATTTTATGTGCCAGTAAGATATTTATGTTACAACGAGCGAATAGCGCGTTTTAAATCACATGCCTCATAAAAACATTATAATAGAGATACATAGTACATTGTTTGCAAGTAACTTCTATACAACAATACAATAGTTGATTCTCACTTCATAATAGCATATTTGTAATATTTCTGATAGTCTGACATGTCTACTAAGCTTGTCTTTGATTGCTATTACCAATACTAAAAACCAAAATCAATACTAATATCGTAAAGAACAGTGCAAATTTTGTAGATTTGTGTATATGCGGAGGGTATTCTCCGAAACTACTCATCCGGTTATAAATTTTTTTCACCAATATTTAAATTAATGCAGACTACATATTATCGCGTTAAAATAAAATCGCTTTTCAGGGAAACCAATTTTGCAACGCAATTCGATGAAAAAACGGTGACAGTCTACAAATTCGTGCGAAGAAGGACCGGGCCACTAGTTATTTTATAAAATCCTACATGCTCTATTAGTTTTGATAAATGACACGATAAATTATGGACAGCCTGCATATAGTATAATTGCATACAAAAACGTTTCAAAAGTCATTATTCATGCAAATAATAAAACTGCTAAATCGAATTATTTTGACAGTTTTCGTTTTAAAATCATACTGGTGATCATTATCAGTTGGGGCATGAAATTGAGTGCATGGATTAACAACTCAATAAATATAATACATGTACTCGTTGAATCGATCACGTACAAAAGCAATCAGAACTAATTAAAACAAATAGTGATGCTACCAAATCGACAGTTACATGTGTACATATTATGTAGTCACGTGACACCGTATAGTAATAATAATAATAATAATAATGGGATGCATCACAGAACAGTAAAGGTTGTTCTGTGGTCATAGTTGATAAAACCATAGAAAATATCTCTGGATAAAACCCATTAACTCTATTCGTTAACCAACCGTCGCAGCTATTCGGGACCTGTTATTTTATATGTTTATATTATGTAACTAGCGGTCCCGCCCGGTTTCACCCGGGTGCAAAAGAACGAATGGGGGGGAGGGACATGACTACGCACATTCATCTTAGTTTGTCGAGATGAATGTTGTGTCCAAATTTCATGATGATCGGAGACCGTTCAAAGGTTTTTGTGGGACGAACAAATTTTGAGTTATATTTTGCAACATTTTTCATTGATGCTCCGCTCCTATTGGTCGTAGCGTGATATTATATAGCCTATATCCTTCCTCGATAAATGTGCTATCCAACAAAAAAAAATTTTCTATTCGAACCAGTAGTTCCTGAGATTAGCGCGTTCAACCAAACAAATAAACAAACTCTTCAGCTTTATATCTATACTTAATATATAAAGCTGAAGAGTTTGTTTGTTTGGTTGAACGCGCTAATCTCAGGAACTACTGGTTCGAAATAAATTTTTTGTTTTTCTGTTGGATGCCTTTTTATCGAGGAAGGCTATTGGCTACATAATATCACGCTACGACCAATAGGAGCGGAGTATCAATAAAAAATGTTGCAAAATGTAACTCAAAGTGAATGTGAGTACTCATGACCCCCCCCATTTGTTCATTTGCACTCGGGTAAAACCGGGCGGGACCTCTAGTATTAGTATCTAGATACAAAAGTACACACAAAATATTAAAATACGTATTAAAAGCATTCAGAGATAATATTCATGTATTTAGAACACAATGTATACCTATGTTGGATAAACTCTGGAATGTAACAAAAGTAAGTAATACAGATTGGATATTAAGTTTTGTTTAAAAAACAATTTTGAGATATAATAATAAATAAAATGATCGTTATGCTCATTGTACGTGTATAATTATCAAAAAAATACTTTTTTTCTATTTTCAGCAATATATAAACGTAATAATAATTAAAATCGGCTTCTATAAGCTGTCATTTATGAAATTACGTTCCAACCTCAAAGTACATCAAAGAGGAAAAGCTAACCATAATATTCAATCACAAAATGTATATTACTGGAATGACAATTGAAAATGAGTGACCAATTTGTCTATTCTGCAATAAAAAATGGCGAGTAAGTATTTTTAATTTATCTAATAATTAAACTGCAATAATAAAAAAATCTTTTATAAAAGTCTCTTTTAAGTTTGGGCTTTTTTCAGACGGTACAAGGAACGCTGCTGACAAAATCTTTGTTTTTTGTCCCTGTAAATAGAATGTAATTTTTGATAATAAATTGTATATTCTTAAAAAAAGTATTATTTAAGTTTAAGAAACATTAAGCTCCAAATGTTTCACTACGATCAAGTTGTCTGTCCCCACCATGCACTTCATACACAGAGAATAGTGAGAACCTAAAAAATATTTCCCGTTATTAACAGAAAAAATGATCTTTGTATACGCCACCATTCGGAGGAGCTTTGCAAAACTACATTATTCAGAATGTTTTGTTGCGTAGTATTCGAGATATTCCTATAAAATTTAATGTATCTCAAAAACTAATTCCCACACTTTTTTTAAAACTAGTACAGCTAAAAAACTAGTGGCAAATAATATTGTATGGAACCATCGACTTTCCCGACTTTTCCGTGTTTTTTTTTTTTTTTTTTAATAGACAACGTTTATCAATAATAAACTTGAACTATAAAATCTAATCTCCAATTAGACTTTACGAAACTACGTCAAGGAAAAAATCACTTAATTTAATCAAACTGTTTATATTCAATTGCAGTTAATTAAGGAAGTACGTTAATTAATAACTCAATAATAAAAACAGGGGTGTAAAAGATACTCATTATTCAAGTTTAGTTATGAATATTACTTGACTCATTCTATATTATAGTGAAGTTAAAAACTAAAAACAGGTTTTATGGTACTAAAAAATTCAAAATAATTTGATAACAAAATTATAGCTTCAATATTTTATTAAATTCCAATTTTTATATTGTAGAAGATTTTTAAAACCATTTATATGACGGAATTTATATTCTCTCGTATTTCTATAAATAAAGCCCATATTTATTATTATTATTATTATTATTTCAAAAAAACGTGAGGCGCTTGATATCAGTAGCCACAAATTTTTCCTTCATTTCACATTACGTAAAATATGCTAGGTTAAAACTGATTAATGAGATCGAAAATGTCGCAATGTAAGTATACTGTATACTATCAACCAATCTGTAGAAAATTAAGCGACGAGGTAAAACAGCTGCCTCGTAACTTAAATGCCGGATTTTTTATTCCGGCGATCGATGCTATTATTATTATTTTTTTGTCTTTGTTTACAATTTTGCCAGTTCTACTTTGGTAGGGTGTAGTGTAGAGTACACAATCACTTTTTTTAAATACTTGTACCTATATTTTTATTTTCTTAGTTATTTGTATCTTACATATTATATTACTTCAACGGTTGGAGACACTGTAACTCCCACCACTTGTTTTTTATTTACATTTTTGACTTGTATCAATATTATTAGAATCACAATATTGTATTGTCATCAAAGTTATATACGATTGCAATTGGACATTTGGAAGAGAGTGAATTTCGATTTGCAAGATTTTTTACATACAACATACGCATACTAAGTGAAGCTAGTATGTGTTAAAAAATTCCAACCAATTGGGTGACGGGACCATTCCAGCTTCAAAAATATTGACATCTGGTAGAGTATTAAAAAAAAAATAAAATTTCTGATATCGCCTGCGGTGACGCGGGTAATGACTAGCATTAAATATGGTATTTGCTATTCGTTGACAAGGTTGCCTATATAATAAGTTTCTTGAAAAAATAAATAAAATAATAAACCGTTATGAAAAGCACATCATTATTATATAAAAATAACGTTATAGCATATATCTCTTCTGCGCGCGCGCCGATTTGGCCCAAAAACAATATTATTGTTTGTGGGCCAAAAAAAAATTTGGAAAAAGTCTGTGCGTGTTTGTTGGTTTGTGAGCACGATAGGTACAGGTCAAACGGACTGAAACCAAATTTTAAGAGGATGTTTAAGTGCTCTTTATATTTGCATATCAAATTCGGGGATTCGGGAGTTCTCGAAACAAAAAATATTGTAAAAGTTTAAAAAGTGAATTTTGATCTAAATTAATACCTACTATTCCCCATTTGCGGTGTTGGAATCATAGAGATATAAGTAACTAGAGTACGCTAGTGCGTATGCTTGCCATAAGTGACTGAGAGAGAACGCTGCAGAAAACCAGACATTTGTTTACTCAAATCAGCATTGATCGGCATCATTAGTTACCATAGAGATAAGGAACTGTTTATGTTAATTGCAGACACTTTCACTGCCCTCTCGCGTACTCTATTGTAATATCTCTGGGATTGGAACATAGAGATATTAGACTAGAATCCGCGAATGAGTCGTGAAAGTGTTTGCCATTCAGACAGAGAACAGTTCCTTATATCTATGGTAACTAATGATACAAAACAATGCTGATTTTAGTTACAAATATCTGGTTTTCTGGAAATTCCGCAGCGTTCTCTCTCTCAACTCAGGACATTTTCACTTATGGCAAGCATACGAACTATCGTACTCTAGTAACTTATATATCTTTGGGTTGAAATGGTAAATATCAATTTTGTTGACATCAACGTAATGTGACGAGTCTGTCTTTTATATTTTTTAAATTGGAAGGCATGTTATGTGCTACTTCCTGAACGAACGACTTCTAATTTGACAAGTAATACGTCTTTGGTGGTTTGACGATCCGACACTTGAGAGTTGAGATCTTTCGAAAAACTTATTTACAATATACAGTTCGTTATAAAACAACTATCGTGAAAGTTAAATATCAAACTTGACAACAGTAAAGCTTTCTTCCCTTTTCCTCGCTGTTTGTCATTTCACAAGGACGACACCTGCTCTAAAATCATACTTGTATAGGTTGTAATGTCTGCAAAAAATATACCAGTTGTACGACAAATCCGGACTGTCCGGTGCGTTATCAGATCAGTTAGCCATTACATGATTTAAATTAAATAACAGATGTTTTAAAATTAAAAAAAAATAGCTTCGTTCTTTAAAAAAATGTTTCGCACGACACATTGTCTTCGTCAGACAAAGTTCTTAAACTAAGACGAAATCACTGTGCTGTGCGAAACAATTGTTGTAAAATAAAATTATTAAGTTAAACAATCATTAAAAAGGTCGCGCACGCTTTTCCAGCACCGATCAGCACAACATGAACCTGCAAACTGCACGATTTTGTGCACACTAGACCGCAACCGGCACGGAGAAGCAACTTTTAGTACAGTTTGCATGTGCGGCTAGGGTTGCCAGGTGTCCGGCTGTTTACGGTTGTGGCCGGCTTATGGTCGGTGTACTTTTAAGTTTTAATTATAGGCTTTTTGATATTTTTCAAGAGTTTGAAATTGTTATTTTTTAATAAAGATATTTCTGCTTTTATTCAAAAGAATGGAAATATTTTTGATTTTTGTATTTTAGTTTTTTTGTATTTTGTTAAAAGAGAGCCATGTTTGTGTATTATTTTGTTTTTTTTTTTAATTTATCTACTAATAGTCTACAGAAGACTGAACATTTTTCACTTCATATCAATATCATATGATATGTCCGGCTTTTAGGGCAAAATGTCCGGCCTAGTACAGCGCAGAGTTCGGCTTTTGTATTTTAGGGTCTGGCGACATTTTGCAGTTTTCAAATGATTAAAGAGTCAACATGGACGTATGTAATACGGTGGAACAATTTTTTTATTTTGACGATATGTAAGGAGGCGGAAAAGGAAGAAAGCAGGAAAAAGAGGTTATGGTTTATCCTTATTAATGAAATTTAATTAATGAGAACGACACATCACTAGCACACTAAATTGATCCAGCACGACTCGACAGAAATTGCAGGCGACCGACTGACGGCCGTTGCTGATAGCTTGTTCCAGATGCTGGTCTAATGTGCGCTAATCCGTTAAATTACACATGAGTACTTTCACGAACAGACTTTTGTCTGATCGTGTTAGTTAGTGTTAGAATTGGCCGCAGTCTTTAAAACGTGTTTTATTTAATTTAAAATGTAGATCAATTAACAATTAAAAGAAATTTAGAATCTGCTAGTCGCTAAAATCGGTACTTATCGGGTATATCTGTACCTATTCCGTATGAAGTTCACCTGTTGGCAGTAATATTAACTAAAAATCAACATATGTAATTCAAAACTAACTTGAAATTGATAAAAACTAATTATTCAGCCGCACATAATATTTTTGGGTTAGGAAAAATGACACATAGTTAAATTTTAGGATGAACACCCCTGCCTTACAGTGAATGATTAGAGGAACTGGCTTGCTGGGTTACAGAAAATTTGATTTGACAATAACCTTACATTCTGATTATATAATTACAGTTTCCGTACATTAAAAACAGTCTCATGTAGTATGTAAACTCCCTGTCATCTAAAAAAATAGATTGTATTCACACAAAAACAAATGACTGTTCTACATAGAAAAAACTGCTTTTTAAGCTAATTTTTTATCAAAATGCCTAAAAAAAGTAGTTTTGAAGTGGAAACTGCTCAAAAAACGATGCTAAATACATGTATACACAGTTTAAGAAAAATATCGACCAATTATTTTTCGAGCAAGATCCATATAAAACTTTGCAATGCTTTTCATTTGTAGAAATATGTATTGAAGGAGATTTATTTGGTTGAGGAGCAATTGAAAAATAAGCTTTACCAGAGTATCGCTTGTGGCCAACGTTTTTTAAATTTAAAAACTTTTGAAATTCATAATTTAAATGATCATGTATATTACAATAATTTGCACAATTTACCATCTCAACTTGCATTGAGGCCATGAAGATGAAAATATAATTTTTGAACTTTGGCCACAAGCGATACTCTGGTGAAGCTTATTTTTCAATTGTTCCTCAACCAAATAAATCTCCTTCAATACATATTTTTGGACAAAACTTCTACTAAGAAATATGTACCTATGTTTACAATCTAAAGTTATTGTCAAATCAGATTTTTTGACAATCCTTTCAGCAACCTAGCATTAGAATCTACTTTTTGCAGCCATGACAAGAGACAGCATCAAAGGACAACATTAATAAGCAGCTTTCTCCTTTCAGGTTTACTTGGATTTAAAATGCATGTTGAATGAATTTCATTTGATAAATACATAGTTCAGTGAAAACATCTTGTAGGTACTTCACATCTAAGAAAATGAAACATCTATATCTAAAGACATTAGGTACCGTCTTAAAGTATCACCCTAGTCACGGAAGCTAATATACTCTTATGCGCGATGTACATTTCAAATAACTGCAACTTTGCCGAGATGAAGTTTGAAACAGTATTTATGTCTCTTTGTTTTTTTTTCTCAAATGACTTGCTAGATAACAAAAGTAAAAACGTAGGAAATGGCATTATAAAAAACCCCATCAGACATCATTAAATAAATCTCTTAATAACAACAAAACAGAAAATAAACTTCCAAGTCTCAGATATTTTTTTCTGAATTCACGTTACATTTAAAAATAGAATAAGTTTATAAAACATGATTTCCACATTTTTTTTTAGATTAGTGACGCATGAAAACACACAACGAAAACTGTATACATTTATTTACAACCACAGTGGTGGAAAAACTTCAGAAAATACCGTATTTGTCAATATTTAAATCTATTATAAAGAAATTTCAGATGTCTGATTGTAATTGATATAAAACAGTTTTGGAACAAATGGATGTCAATTTTTTATTCATAATAACGAATGGATATTATCATAAAGAAAAAAAACCTAGGACTACCGTTCTTTTACATTTCTACTACATATATTATATACAACATCTTCTGAAGAATTTTTTTAATATATACACATGACATATGACAATATGACAAAGAAACAACAATATAATAATAAACTGTGACTAGAATAAAGCCCATATTTGAAATCTCTATTTTATTATATTTTTGTCACTTGATACAATCATATCAAAGACATTATGCTGATTTGATATCAACACTTCTTTTTCATAGATTGTTCGCATTCTTCACAATATGGTCAAGCAAAAAATCATATTTTTTTACTTCAAGTTATTCATTTTTATATAAAAGACATAATGATTCATAAATTGATTTCAGTCAAAATATTTTCTTTTAATTTCCGCGGAAACAATATAAGATCGGAACCAGTTCGTCTTTTTTAAAAGTGAAATATCAGTCGATTAAACATGGTTTATCATCATTTTATCTAACTACTAGCGGTCCCGCCCGGTTTCACCCGGGTGCAAAAGAATGAATGGGGAAGGAAGGGAGATGAGTACACACATTCATCTTAGTTTACCGAGATGAATGTTGTGTCCAAATTTCATGATGATCGGAGTTACCGTTCAAAAGTTTTTGTAAATAAAGAGCAGTATTTAAACTTTTTTGAACTAATAATTTTTTTAAATGAATTAAATAAAATTAAAATAAATTTAAATGTAAGCCTTAGAAGAAAGCAATGTAAAAAATAAAAAAAAAAATATATATTCAACCAACGTGGGGCTCGAATCCACGACCCTGATATTGACAGTCGCATGCGCTACCGATTGATCTACCTGAGGTTGTGTTTTTTCATCACTAATATGAGTATATCTAGTTAGTGCATTTCACATGAATAGAAGCTTATTTTTGAGGTACTTTTTGCAACATTTTTCATTAAAGCTCTGCTCCTAATGGTCGTAGCGTAATATTATATAGCCTATAGCCTTCCTCGGTAAATGGGCTATCCAACAAAAAATTTTTTATTCAATTTGAAACAGTAGTTCCTGAGATTAGCGCGTTCAAACAAACAAACAAACTCTTCAGCTTTATATATTAGTATAGATAGTGACTTCAATTCACGAATAAAAAGCAAATTTATTATTCCGTAACTCATTAAATATAATAAACTATACACCAAGAGGGAGCGTCCCAATATCAACTTACATTTTCGATTTATTACTTTTTACCTTTACCAGCTTTCGGATACGAACCTGTTAACTAAGAGCTTGTATTTGAAAAGTCATGGAAACGTCAAATATACAACGGCATTGGTTTACTCTCGACTCTTCTCAAGCTCAATATATTATCAAAGCTTATATTAATCACAAACTGAAACAGACGGTGCTGAGAAGTGATTAACTACAAAGGTGTTTATAGTTTACTTAGACATTATAATAATAAATTAACATGTTGACAATCACTTATATAGCAAATTGTCTGTTAATAGATTAGATGCTATTTAGAAATATGTCATTAACGATGATGGATAATCTCAGCTTACAGAAACACTTGCTATCTATCTATATCTACTGATCACGCCAAAGTAATCTTGCAAAAACCAGAACACAAGCAAATAAAGTACCAAAATAAAACAAAAAGAATTAAGAGGGTTCTTAATGGGACACTGTTATCTAAATAAGGATCTCCGGTCAACTAAATTAGTTGAAACTATGTCTTTCGCGGATTGCGGAACGTGTAGCCAATACGCTATCTTCCTGGCTTCTCGTTCTTAAGATCATTCAAACGCTTTGAATGAGCTTACCTTAAATGTTTTATGGCTTCCTACAAAGGCACAAGACTGTTTAAAGACCGAACTTAATTAAGAAGCATCATAGTTGATAACTTGTTGTTGATATCCATCCATGTTTAGTTATTGGATACTTGGACAATGAAATATAATTAGATATTAAATTTTAAGTTGCAACGTTTCGTTGTTTATTTTTCAATTTCGTCAGAAACAATCGCAATATTATATTAATAGCGGCTCAGCCCCGTTCACCCAGGTGCGATAGATATATTTTATGCTATTGGAAAATTCTGAGAAATTTATTTCATTAAGAAACGATTATAGCTCCAAAATGTGCGAACTAATATTATATTATTATTCAAATCTTTGATTAACGTCTGATTAAAACTCTTCAATAAATAAAATTATCGACTAATTTTTTAGATAAATATATTAGCAAAAAATATAAATTCAATACATTATTATATTATTATTATGTGAAGGATAAATTCCTTAAAGAATTTTGCATCCACAAGCCCCCTAAACTTCGGGTTCGTCACCGTCACACAAGGGATACTTGCGGAGCAAGTTGAAACCATAACCGCGTCTCAAACCATGAAATGGGCGATTACAGTGAGTTTGGGTCGTGCGCACGGAGTACACGGAGCGACCCAATAAGCACAGCCTTCTGCATGCGGCAGACTAGTGATTCAGCATTGCGCTGACATGCCGGAATAGCTTTCATACTTGCCAACAGTGACGGTTTGGCTCCTCCAAGGACACCAATTATAAGGACAATTAATTTGACAGAATACTCTGGGTACTGCTTCCTGAGCTCAAAAAGTAGGTCTTGATATTTTGTCCGTTTGTCAGTCTCCTTCGCGGCTATGTTCGTTTCAGCAGGAGCTGAGAACTCGATGACATACATAGATCGTATTAGTATATTAGTATAGATATAGATAGTATTGATATCTAAAATAGTTGGACATATCACCAATTTGTTTTGTAGATATTGACATAATATTAGGTTGGGTTACATTATTGCAGTTTTCATAGCCTATGTTACTCAGTGTTAATGTAGTATTTTATTAGTAAAACATTTTTTTAAAATCGGTCCAGTAGTTTTTGAGTTTATTCATTACAAACAAAAATTCGAAAATACAATTTTTTTTCTTTATAATATTAGTATAGATAAGAACAAAATTACGAACTTACAAACAAAAGTTTTACATAGGTATTTCATTGACCAAGTCGATTTTTACAGAAACCTTATATTTACTCAGAACGTTTCCGGGTAAAAAACATCCTCTAGTTTGAGTCGAGGTAGTGACATCTAACTGACAACTTTCACAATTCTACAAAAAAAATACAAAAATTACTATTTTCTGGTTTGTGTTAATGTAGAATTTGAGCTGTGCGTTGATTCTCCATGCACATTTTGAACCCCCGTTACACCCTTTTAGGGATTCAAAAAATCCGTTCTTAGCGGAGGCCTACGTCATAATATCTACCTGTGTGTCAAATTTCAGCCCAATCCGTCCGGTGGTTTGAGCTGTGCATTGATAGATCAGTCAATCAGTCACGGTTTCCTTTTATATAGATGACTTTCAGATTTATGAATGAATTGAGTGGTTCTATATCTGTATGGTCACTGTTAGTATTTACAGCACTGTGAAATTTCTGTCTCACATTACCTTAAACTTTGTGAGAAAGTGAAAATGTTTTTTACAGCAATGCAATATTTAACACTGGCCATACAGAATAGCACTGTAGAACATGATTACGCTAATCAAAACAACTGAAGACAGATCGGATATCATCTGCGTTGTGGTGTTGTTTTCGAGCGTTGAGTTCTCGGTCAAAACGTTTGACACAATTTAGCAACTTGCGATAGTAATTATTAATAGCAGTCATCACATGAACACATGTAGGAGGTATACATACGGAGTGCGGACATCGTATACATACGTTGTATACCATATAATATGTACATAACTACATACATATTATCATACAACATGTAAGTACGTGCAGGTGTGCACACCGGGCAGACCATAGACGACTGATCATTCTCAACTTGGCACAGAAGAAATAAAAAAAAAAAGTATAAAATATGGATTTTTTTACATAGATTAACACATCATGACTCGAAGAGCTGGGAATCTCTCGAACCAGACCTGCAGTTTTAAAGCACATTGATCTTGGAAAACTATTGTAAAGACACATTCAAAAAAGTTTTGAGTACGCCAGTAATAGTAATTGGGCATGTATCAAAACACACCAACCTTTGAAAACTGCCAAAAACAAAATATCCAAAAATGTTTTGAGCTTGTAAATTACGCCGCGAGCCTGTATCAAAACACATCAATCGTTGAAAACTGTGGCAAATAGGTATGTAAAAAAAAGTGTTTGTCAAAAACATTGATCTGTGAAAACAGTGCAAAGTCGTCAGCAAAAGAGTTTTGCTGCAGGTCCACTAGTTTAAGTTTTTGTTACATTACCTATATTTATTTATTAAGATTGACTTAGATAAGATTATTCCAAAAATGAACTCAAAATTTCTATCAAATTATATTTTAAAAGACAAACTACTTATAGTTTTAAAATATAAAAATACATTTTTTTTAATTACAAATAGATCTCTAGAAGTACAACTTGAATAAAAGTTTCAGGTTGTTTTTTAATTAGTATAGATATTACTTCTTGTTCCTCACAATCTAAAGTTACATACAACAAAACAATTCGAAAAAAATGTCTGTCACTTTTGCTGCCCAAGTATTTTAATTATGTCTTAAGTACAAAGTACATTAAAATATTTTCAGTGAGAAAGCATTAAAAAATGTTCAAAGACTAGGGATAAAATATAAAATATAAAGTATAACGCATAAAGTATATTGACCCAAAGTAAAGTATGATACTTTATTATAAAGTATGATTGACAACACTGTATAGTGTACTTCTGGAGTAAGCGACTGACTACAGAACGTACACTGAACCGATGAGCAAAAAGATTTGTATTGTGCCTTCAACTAGTTAAAACACGGCGAATTACAATGTTTCTTGAATAATCGAGTAACCGACTAAGGAGGGTGAGAGTACTGTACTCAAAAAATCGAATATTGGTCGAGTAGTGAAAGTACTTGATTGTCGATCGAGTAGCAAAAATACTCGATAAAATTCCCGTAAGAGGGGAATAACGTTTTCGTAGGCTATCGTTTTCAAAAATAAAATAGATGAGCCGAAATCGGAAAAAAGTTTAAACAATGAAAAATGTTTTAATTTTAAATGAATTATCGATCAATTATCGATTTTCTACTGGATTTTAGATTATAGACGTTCGTATGGAAAATCTTCATCCGAAGGAAAAAAATACATTTCTCCCAGAGCTCTGTTGTTTTCTCGTCAACAATTCCACTAATAATATAATTAAAAATGTGATACTAAATTCGATATTAAATTTTGCCTCAAATTTATGCCGGACCCTGTACCAACTATATAATATGGAGTTTGTCAACTTGAATGTCAGTAACTCCCACGAGTACATACTAGAGTTGATTTATATATAATATGAAGTGGAGTTTGCAATTGCATATGCTACAGACAAATGCCTTAAATCTTCTAGTCCTTAACATCAATAAATAGCACACGATTTTTTTTCTTGAAATTTGCTTTTAGTTGATAGTTCTCTTTAACAATCTGCTAGCTATGTATATAAAATCAACAATTTTTTGCCAGTTGATTTTTCCTCTATACCGGGGAAATTTCCAGTCATATTTTTACACGCAAAGTGTACCTAATTTTGTTAATTAACTGGTGACTGCAAAATCGATAAATTGTATGGTTTCTTTGAAAGAACACGCTTTAATTCATTTAAATCTATTCATACATAAATATACAAAAATGTTTTGCTCTCGCGGAGATTACATTCAATTCCAGTATAAGGCAGCAATCAAGCCCCTCTTTCCCTCTGGGCACGTGCCCAGAGCCCCGCGATAGATAGGAGCCCCCAAGTAGCTTTAGGATGAGCGAAGCTCCTCTACTCTCACTGCAAAATCAGGATTTCCGATTTCAGCATGTTCAGGTAAACTAAAATATATATAAGAATTAAATTTAAGAGAGATTAACCAGTTTGTCGCTAACGATTTCATCATGAATTGCTTCTAGCCAAGCTTCAGCGAATTGGTTTTGCTCCCTCCGCACTTACCTGGTGCCATAACTATCTATCTAATAGAGCTAACAAGGTTATTTTGGATAATGGTTCTGAATCAAGCTACCTGAACATAACTTGTGGCGTGCCACAAGGCTCAATCCTTGGACCTGTATTTTTCCTAATTTTTGTATCCGACATGCCTTCAGTTATTAAATACTGCTCTGTGCATTCATATGCTGATGATACTCAGCTTGTACTTAGTTTTGATCCTGGAAATTCTGTGTTATCTATACAAAATCTGAATAACGATCTTCTGCGGCTTTCATCTTGGGTAACAAAAAACGGTTTGACAGTAAACCCGTCCAAATCACTCGTTTTAGTAGTTGGAACAAAACACAACCGTGACAAATTCATTTCATTCAACTGTAATATTAATTTTGATGATAAAACACTGCCATTTTCCAATAGCGTCAAAAGTCTTGGTGTATATATAGACGAGGAATTAAATTTTACAGAGCATGTCAGTAGAAAACTTCAATGTGCCTATAGTCGTTTGAAATCAATTTTTCCTTGTAGATCTGGCTTGAATAGTTCCATTAAACTCAATCTCTGCAAATCTTTAGTTTTATCTGTTATCGAATATTGCGATTCCGTGTATGTGCCTAATCTGAGAGTGTTTGATTTAAATAGACTGCGTCTATTGCAAAATTCCTGTGTAAGATTTTCCTACGGGGTACGGAAGTTCGATCACATATCATTACACAGGAATATGTGCAACATGAATTCTGTGTACAACAATATGCTGATTCATTTCCTTGTTTTACTGCAAAAAATTATTTCAACTGGCAAACCAGAATATTTATTCGAAAAGTTGTTGTGGAGAGATAACCACATCGGTCACTTAAATCTTCGTGCTTGCAATCAAATTTTAATACCTCGACATCGCACTACCAAATATAAAAGTAGCTTTTCGTATATGTCAGCAAAATGGTATAACAATCTTACAAACGAACTTAAATCTTTAAATCTATTTTCTTTTCATCACAAAATTAAACAGTGGGTTTTTTCAAGTGATTTTTCGTTGTAGGTAATCTATGCTACAAATTAAGTATCTTAAAACTCATCTGATTTTACCTGTCAATCAATATTTCTTTTTATATATTATGTGTATCTCTATATTATATACTTATTATGTGTGTTTCTATATTATACTTTTATTATGTATTTAGCAGAAAGGGTTAGGTTGAAAAGCAGCCTGTGGCTGAACCTCGCCTTTTAGTGCACTAATCTGTACTAATAAAGATTATTATTATTATTATTATTATTATTATTTTGCCCATCTCAAATCTAGAAGGGTACCTCTTCAATCAACCTATCTTTTTAAGCATTTACCTGTGAATGCTAAAATGGTTGCTTTTGTGGATTATATTATATTATCTATTCATTTAATGCGACTGTAAAGAAATAAAAATAAATCTAGAACATTGCTTATCTACTTTCTTTGTCTATTCCAAGAAAATGGTGCTCTGTCAAGGTCATAGGGGCCCCATTATCCTAATGTGCTCAGGACCTCCAATAGCTTAAATATGGCCCTGGCAGTAATTAATTATTGTAACCCGGGATTTCCCAGCTTTGAACCGTTTTAAATTGTCCATTCATAATAACCGCACAAAGATCGGTTGATTAGTTCATCGTGTTCAAACAGACAGACCTTGTCTTTTATATATGCAGAGAAAGGAAGGGCATATCTTACACATGCACTTATAGAAGTTATATCTGAGGGGTCCGTCTGTCGTAGAAACGTGTCATGCAATATACCGTGATAACAATAATCTCTCCAACAGCCATTTAGAATATCCCAGTTGTTATGTCATACTTCTCTTGATGAGAATGCAACGTGTTCCGTTTGATAAGGCCAAGTACAAATGACGTAGTGAGTCGCATTAACCTGTCTCTACGTGAATACAGAATAAACCAAAAATTACTTTAAACAATTACAAAAATCATTAATTTTCTTTTAATATTACAGTACACTCTGTGTCCTGACTATGCCGATCGGCAAAGCTGTTACGGTCGGCAATGAATTTGCCTAATAACGAAGCTGACAGTCATATCCACACTAGTGCAGCTTTGCCGATCGGCATAGTCAGGACACACCTTTACTAATCCGTTTACTGCATAAACTCATGTGTGCTGTAACGTCGAATTGGCACACGACAGTATTATACAGGTGACCGGTAATTGCTCGTATTCCTCTCGGGAGAAGAAACTATGACTAATTTAGAATGATTTAACTTCTATCACTTGGGAGTCGGAAATGCGTAATTTTCAAAAATCTCTACTACGGTTTTCTTTTTACAAAAGCCCGAATTTTGGGAGTTAAAAATAAAAAAAAAAATCTTAATTTTTGGCCTAAATTTTTAAATTATTAACTGGCCAACCTTTCTAAAGCTAAAAACCACGAAATTTACTCTTAGATTTTATATTGTGTGTTGAAACTGACAATAAATAAAAATAATAAAATAAAAATTCTTCGCCATTATCTTAAAAAAATGACGCATTTCCGATCCCCAAGTGATAGAGCTAAATCATTCCAAATTAGTCGTAGTTTCTTCTGTACTGGTATTTCAAACCGATCAACGGAAATGATTCCTTTTTATCAATTCCAATTACTAAACTAATAATATTATTTTGCATTATAATATATTCACTTTACCCACGCTAAGAATTCAAAAGAGTAAGCCAAACATTTTAGTTCTAAACAATTAACGTCGTACAATTTGGCAACGAGATGTTTAATATACCTATGTACGTGAAAAATCATTTAAAGATAAAATGCTTGATGCAATCATTTTTCTTTTTTATATACACAAATTAGATCCATTAACATGTGAATGTAATCTGTTTTAGTACATGGCCAATTAATTGACATCTTAATGACATCATTACATCAATAATTCCAAGCCATTGGTCCATTTAGATTACACTACATAATACACTAACCTATTTCCTACTCCATCAGACTCGTAGAAAAGACATTGTAACATAAATCAAGTCTCCTAGCACTAAACTGGTTAGCCAATATTTATTTATGTAAATTGTATATAAATACGTGTAAAAAAACAAAAAAAAAATAGCTCAATAAACAATTAAGTCTCGAGGGAAAAAACTGAAATAATGTCGCATTATATAAAAATAGAATCCCGGATGGACCTCGCCTCGGTAGATTTTGATTTAGCAGCAAAATAAACACATATCACTTTACTGTGTCTCTTATATAGTTTGACCATCGTGCACCAATTTTCAAGCTCAAAATTTGCGTGTAGACCCCGCGACTTGCTTTGTGTTTATAATTATTGCTCCTTTTACCGTAGCGTTTAGTCAGTCTATGTCAACCGAGAATAATAATATTAATTTTTTAAATAAATCGGTTCAGTATTCCCTGAGATTACCCGCCGCAGAAACACAAACTTTTCATTTTTATATGTATTAATAGATTAACTTCAAACATTCAACGATGTTTCCGTAAATATTCAAAATCAGACGGAAACGTTAACTTAGGGCACGTCCAGAAATTAATAATAATAATAATAATGTCTTTATTGATGAAAAAAAAAAAAGTTTTATCAAAAGGCGTGAATTCAGCTTAAAGCTGGTTTACAATCCAAACCAAACAAAAAGATACAAATATGTGAGAAATAAAAATAATAGTATTAACAATAACTTATTGTGATAATTGAAAAATATATTCCAGCACATAATTTAGATTAGATAATTTTATTTATAGAGGTTTTTTATTTTTACTTTTAATGAATGAATACCCAAGTTTTTCACTAGATTGGGTAGGCTATTAATTACGTGAAGTTTTTTTAAAAAATTTGGATCCCCTCATTCATCTATGGTGAAATTTCACGTATATTTTCTGTGAAATACCTAAGAAGAGAAAAATGATACAAACTGTTATCTGTTATGATAATGTACCTATATTAATTATAATTAAAAAGTTGACGTTAGATTTACATGGACTCCTCCCCTCTATTTAAATGATATTTGTCGAGATTTTTCCAAACCCCTCCCCCCATTTTGAGCTCACGTAATTAATGGACGTCCCCTTGGCGTAGAATAATATGAGCCGTTTCCATCAATACATTGAACACAATCATTGAAAAAAAAAACCCTGCACACACCATTTTCGCATTTCTTGTTAATGGCGAGTGTCCTAGTTTTATAGGGTAATCGGCGTCCAGAGCAAGATTTTGATTCCATTACTATGAATCGCTGATTGCGCCGATCAAAGCTCGCGATTCTGGTGCGGGTGCCTATTAAAAGGTCTTATAGCTTTCTTATTAGGGATTCATCAAGTCAAGTAGCTTGACGTTTTTACTAACTCTACTCGACTAGACAACCAACTTTTTAAAAATTCTCGACGTGTCTTAATTTCAAGCTACTTGATATTACTTCATTATGAATCGATTGTGTATGAAAACGCGCGAATCTTTTCCGTAAGTTTATGTGTGCATTTATTTAAACAAGATGCGGTATTCCTGAAGCTTGAAAATTGATTTTATTATTTTGCTTAGAAAAATGTATTGCGTTGATATGCACTTCAAACAATTTATTTGCATATTTTTGAGCTTTTACATTATTATTTATTATTATTAGGGCATAGTTTTGTAAATAAAAGTTTTTATTGCATTTTGCAAGGCTCATTATCATTTCTTGATACTAGTATATAAAAGTGGTTGATGGGCGTATATATTGCCAGAACTGTGCTGGGTTGCACAAATTATTGTCAAAAAACAATGACTTTAGATTGTGGTCAGACATATTTCTCCATATGAAAAGCATTGTAAAACTGTATATCATTTCTGCTCCTAAATAATTGATCGATTGAAACGATATTTTTCGTAAACTGTGTGTATATACACTTATTATAAAAAACTATTAAAATTATTAAATTTTTATAAAAATGTCACGCCGTAAAAAAAAATTTTTTTTAATGAAATATTTGTCTGACAATATATAACCAAAAAGCACTTTCTGTGGACTGTATCAAATAGCAGTCCACAGAAAGTGCTTTTTGGCTATATATTGTCAGACAAATATTTCATTAAAAAAAAATTTTTTTACTGCGTGACATTTTTATAAAAATTTAATAATTTTAATAGTTTTTTATAATAAGATGTTCATATTAATATTTTTTTAACCCATAATAATATGATCATGTATGTTGTTTTAACAATTTACCACCTTTCGACCAGCTTGAGGCCCTGAAGATGAAAATAAATTTTTCGAAACGTTGGCCACTAGCGAAACATTGGTAAAGCTTATTTATTTATGATCCTCAACCAAAACCTTCCTTCATCGTATTATTATTATTACAAGTCGTGAATTCCTATTTCTTATTTATTGTAGATTGTAGACGCTCGACAATCAAGGTCATTAGGCAACTTGACCTCAAAGCTAACCGTTATATCAAGCTGATCTCACACAGAAAGAAAATTTTAGTAAAAATTACCGTTAAATTCACAATAATTGTGGGACGTCATGAAATTCCTGTTCAAATTACTTCTTTTGTTACAATTACCTATTCACAAGCACAACGTAAAAATTAAAAAAAAAGTCAATAATTTTTACTGTAATATAACGGTAAAAAATAAGTAACGTGAAAGATTAATAATGAAAATGAATATTTTTTGCTAATTTAATTTAATAAATTACTAAAAAACCAAATGCTACAAGAAAATTTACCGGAGTCTCAAGTAATTAATTATTATTAATCTTAATAGTGTCCCAGAATTATAGTACATTACGGTAATTTTTATGATGAATTTAACGGTAATTTTAATGAAATTTTCTTTCCGCGTATAGGTATGTACTGTCGATGGCGCCTGATAAAATTGTAATTTGAAATATTGGTAGACACACCGTACAAGGACTTTGATTACATGTCATTAACCTATTTAGATGCAAGTAGTTATGTAATACGTGTACGTGGAAGGCATTAGGTAGTCTTGTTTGTATTGCTGCACAGTAAAGAGGATGTTGTTAAATCCACTGAAAATTATTGCTTCGAGCACGATTTATGGATTGAAATATATGGGGTTTATATATAAACAGTAACCCGACTATATTACCTACTGTGGTGCTATCTACTCTAAAGCCATTTTATGTTTACTGTTAAATGGGGCATAAACTGGTTACTGAAAACGTATTGTAAAATATGGAAATTGCATGTGCCACTTTTTATTTGCTTTAAAAATAGTTTTAAATAAAGATTACAGTAACGAGTGTTGGATTTTTTTAATGTTGGCAACACATTTCACCGTTAATGATCAAATCGCAGTCTACTGAAAATACGGTGTCTTGGGTTTTTAATACAGTTAGTGCACAGTTTTAACACTCCAGGCTCTTGTTTCGAAGAAAAGACTCTTAACTGCATGTTTTTGACGTGATAACGTCTTATAAATTGATGAAACACCGGCTGCACGCACGAAAAAGTGTCACGTTCCGCCTGAGCCTGAGCGTGCAAGCGATAGAGAGGCACGATCGGCCCAAGCGTCGGCTTGTACGCATTTCAATGTTTCTTTATGACGTTATCACGTAAAACTATCGTCCGTAAACCGACTTTACAGACAACCAATTTTTTTTAACATTAATTTGATTTCATACACACTTGTTTTAAATGAGATTAAAAATTATATAAAACTCCTTATGAAATAGCAGCTTTTCGTGTCTGTGAGCGGTAGTTAAATGACTTTTTTTCGCACTAGTGACTAAAGTAATAGTTATAACTCTATCAGTTACCATTTAAGTCCATTGTCCATATGAGCAAAAGAGACAGACTAGTAGGCTTTGTCTTCGTAGACAATCCCCAATACGGCCCAAATGTCAGATATATATAAATATAGACTTATTATAAAGTAAAAAACATTTTAAATAGGAATTTCGTTAAAAAATACAATATATATCTCATACCTGATTATTTAATGACTTGTGTGACTATTTAAAACTCGTTGGGCGTTCGTTTTACTAGGTCTATAAAGTTAGCATATCCACATCAAAAGCCCACGAAGTTAATAGTACCATAATTTGTTGCTATTTTGTTGCTAATTTGTTACCCCAAAACTGATTTTGTTGCTCTGACCGTTTTCGAGAAACAATGGATACGGTAGCGTTATATAAAGATGGCATAGCCAGTGGTTGTATCTCTATAAGTAGCTTAGATATACTCATTATGAAAGTACTATAATTTGTTGCTAATTTGTTGCTTTTGAATGGTGTAATCACTTTCAGGCTAAATGATAAGAGATCGGTAGGATATAAACCGATCGAAAAAAAAATGTTAAAAACAAGAAAATTCATAAGGTTAAAGAAAAGCCTATGACACGAAACAAACACTTTATTGCTACGTTCCGAGAGTAAAAATAAAGAATTATAAATAAAAAAAAAAAAAAAAACAAATAACTATATATACTTGTATTAGCCAGTACGGCTCGAAGCGACAAATCAACAGCAACAAATTCAGTCTTTGCGCATGATTTTGTTCCTAATTTGTTGCTCTGAGATTATATAAAAATTTATTTTGTTGCTGTGCACAGGAAACAAATTAACGATGTGTTAGGATTGATAACGTTCTTACATTTCACGCACTTGATACATAACCTATTTTTACACCAGCAACCAAATCTGTAGTTTTACATACCTATTCGTTGAGATTTTATAAGAATAGAGACGAATTTTACAAGTTGATAAAGAACATGCATTTCTTTTGACTAGTACATATTACATTTGATTGAAGGAGTAACTAATAAGAAAGGCGGATGTTTATCAAATACTTTATTATTACGTAGGCTTTGTCCGGTTCTTGGAGAACCGTTATTGAAACAATTGAACTTATTAAATACTAACAGATAATTTATTCTAATTTAGATTTTACCATTCCAACCTACAAGTGGGGAATGGTACTAGTTTAGGTTCGGATCGCTTTTCGAAATTTTACAATATATATTCGTTTTGAGGTCCCTCGAAGCCAAAAAACATATTTTTGTAAAAACTCTGTGCGTCTGTTTGTGAGCACGATACAAGTCAAACGGATGAATGAATTGAAACTGAATTTTGGGAGAATGTATGATATGCAAATATGAAAAATTTGGGGAAAATTCGGCGCATGAGCAGAAGAGATATATGGTACAACGGTGTTTTTTTTATATAATAATGATATACTTTCATAACGGCTGATTATTCTGTTTATTTTTTTAAGAAAGTTTCGTTTAACATTTTTTTTTCTAACCTTTGGGTATAGTTTCGGATCTATTTTGAAAATAAAAAAAATCATCTGTTCTAATTTGTAGATCTGTCAAAAAAAAACTTTGGTTAATTTTTACACGACGTGCAATATATTATAACCATGGGAACGAATAGCAAATATCATATTGAATACAAGCCATTACCCGCGTCATCTCACGCGAATGGTCCCGTCGCCCGATGTTTTTTGGCGGAAACGCAAATAATTCTACAGGAAAAATGTTTTTTCACACGAACAAATCTGCGCACAAAATCGATATTCACGCAAGCGAATCTACAGAAAGAAAACAATCTTCACGCGTTCGAACCGCGGGAAATGTCGATTTATCGTCTTCGAAGCCGCGGGTTACATTATAAAATATTTTATTATGTTTAATACGTAAAATAAATAAATGTACACATGAAATTTCACGCAATTAGATTGATATCGAAGCCATATAATTTATGACTCAACATAATGGCAATTCTAGATTTCTTGATTTGAATTTTTGCGTGTAACAATAAAATTTCTTACTACCTCGTAAAATGGAATACAGTCAGCTCACAGCTACTAACGCTCGTATTTTAAAACAATGGTACGAAATAAATTAAAAACACACGAACTTTTACGTCCATCCGTTTTACAACGCCTAGAAAAAATGTAGATTTTAGGTGGAGGAAGGGGTCGATGTTCCTCATAAATCATCATTAGAAACAACATAAATCCTTGCTAAATAATATAAATAATCATTAAAATCCGTATTGGATGTAATAGCGTCGGATACAATTGCAATCTATCATTACCTATTACTTGTACTCCCATCAGAAAAAAAATCGTCAACGAATGTCGTTGCCTCATAACGCGTTTCCGAAACATGTCTATTAAAAATTCCCAGTTCTCAAGTTCTCATTTCGGGACTGATGAAAGTATCAATTTATTAATAATTTAAATAGCTATATGTTTCGTCCTAAGCTTCGTCATGCTCCAAAAAATAATAATATACAACAATATGTTATTCCACTGTCATTATTAATAACATATTGTTGCATATTATTATTTTTTAGAGCCTGGGGAAGTCCGAAACGTAGCTTTTTAATAAATAAAGTTTATCCAATAAATAACTTATTACTTACATACCAAGGACAATAGATATTAACAATGTATCAATTTATTATTCAGAACTGATAATACCTTCCCTAGATAGCTTGAGAAGTTATAGAAGGCCAATTAATAACCTACCTATTGCGCATAATTGAAGAGTAGGCACGTAAAAAGTAGCTTCGATGGGAATTGGATAATCTTAATTGATGCATAAACATCAAAAATGAATTAACGATGATAAAATCAAATGATTTCAAAAATAACTTTAGAGATTTTTACCCTCCATTTGAATCTTTGATTACAAATAAAATAAATAAGTTGTTCTGGAATTGTTGCATTGTTTATAGCATACAATGGAATGACAATTCAATTTTGATAGATGTTTGTTATTCAGAAATGTTTTTGAGATATAGACACTCGACAACAGAGGTAATAAGCATATTAAAAAAGTTTAAAAGAAGTAATGAAATACGATATATATCGGTTTTTAAAAACTAACTTAGAAATTAATAGATGTCTTAGTGTTTGGAATCAAATTAAAATACAACAATAATAAATTGGTCTAAAAGGGAAATTCAATCAATATATTTCTACATAATAAGTATTTTACGAATATAGCAATATGTTCAAAACGAGCTCTAAAACGAGTTTAACAGCCACACAAGCCGTAATATCATCACGCAAGAGATATAGTATTTTTTGGGCGTACCCAAGGGCGGATTTGATACCTTGGCTGCCCTAGGCCTACGGAAGATTTCCGCACTCCCTACTCCTTGCAAATGACCTTTTCTTAACAGCCTAGCTTAAAAAATTTTGTCGTGTGCACAATTGAAGAGCAAAAAAAAAAACGAATGACCTTTTTTTTTATCAACCTAACTTCTTGACAAATTTTATCGTCTGTCGACACAAAATAGGAGAGCAAAAAAAAGATCTTTTTATTTCCACTTCACAAAAGTCTTTTTTTGTTTGTTGTAGCTGGGTGCCGTTGGATATTGGAAAGTACTAGAAAAAAAATCTCGCCAAGTTTTGCTGCCCCTCTAAATTTCGCCGCCCTAGGCCCGGGCCTACTTGGCCTATAGGGAAATCCGTCTCTGCGAGTACCCCCTCTAAAATAGAAGGTTTTCACTTAATTTTTACAATAATTGGCAAGTAAGATTACTTCTAATTGTAAACTGCATTGTATTCTCATGCGATTAGACTTAATTTACTAAGGAAATGGTAGTACAACCACGTTTATTTACTTTAGGCAACTTATCATCACTAGTGTTAAATGTTTCATTTCACGACTGCTGCACAGATAAAAAGCAGCTATTTTATTGTGTACAAAAAATGTTTGAATGCAATTGTAACAATATAAATTTTGAAAATCAATGGTATCCTTAAACATCGATAAAACACGCCGCTTGTCAATAAAATCTAAAGCATTTTTTTTATTTATATATTAACATTAATTTTTTAGGCGACAGACTTTTTATAAGTACAATTTCAAATTGTGGTAAATAAAAACACTGTCTTTCTTAAACGTTCTCAATTTTATATAAATATCATAATTAATAATTAAACTCTTACCTTTTATTGATAGTTGCTGCCACTCACCACAAGTTCAAAGTTACGAAATTTAAAAAACACACTAATTTCAAACACGTGGTTCAACACTCAATAATTACCGCGATATAGTCTCTAAGCTCTAAAATATATTAAATACATAGTACACTAAAATATCTAGTTTCTATAAATATTTTCAGTAAAGAAGCACAATAAAATCATCCCACTTTTTTACATAGAAAATGATTACACCAATTAGTGTTCAGATATGACTCTTTTTAAATATCTGTAAGTAAAGGCATGTCACAACTTCGAAATTACGCAACAAACCTGACTCACAAATCTTTAATTTTATATATTATCGACAACAAAAACATTTACCTATAGAGCATTATAATACAATGTAATAATATATATGTCCGGCTTGTCACCACTTGGCTAGGTAAAAGAAAAAACGATATTCACGAACGTGTCAAATATCAAAGTAAATATAAACATGTGTTGTCTCACATTGGATAGTCAAAAACACAATATTTGTCACACTATAATGCTGTTATTTCGAATTCGAACTAGTATCGTTAAAGTAGTCGAGAGGACCGGTCGATTAGAACACATTTCACATCGACGTACTACGTCAGAATGTGGAGCATCGCGACGGTAGTCGTTCTGATAAAGAGACTTCATGCGACGCTGCCTGCCCCAGCGACCTTACGCCGATATTAAACGAACCGTTGCGAAAATATCCGAATGCGCGTACGGCTCGTGTAAAGTTTTTATTTGCATGAAAGCTTACAATGTCACATGCTTTTCTTCAGATCACTAAGATTTTCAGGTCGACATAACTGTGCAAAAAATGGAGCATACTTCGGATTAATTTGTTTAATAACCGGCATAGTAATAAATGAAATTGTAATGCAACCTTTGTGTTTAATATCGTATTCTTGCGGCGTTCTTGATTATTTTGCAAGACAGAGAACGCGTTTCAAGATTTTTTATGAAACTTTGTACACTAGTAATTACTTCCCTTTCAAGTACCTATATACTTAATATGATACTTTTTACTGAGCTATACTGAAGTAAAGACAAAATCAACGTTCTATTATCCATCAAAAAATATTTATTTCAGTTAAAAAATGCACTAGTTTTTTTAATGAATTTGGATATGGATATTATATTCTATACAAATTTTAATCACGGCAATAAGAACGTTAAAATAGTATACAAATATATAGCAATAGTTTGATATTTTTGTTTTGAAACATACATTGTTACAATTACAATGAAATATAAGAAAAATGTATTTTTAAACAATTATTGTCGGGACTAATCCGAAACATCCATTACTGTAAGTTTTCACACATTTAAACATGAAGTTTAGGTATAAATCATAATATAAAACACGAAAACTTGCCAAGTAAAAACTTGGCACCCTTTAAGATCTCAATTCTTTTTGTATTGAGGTAGGGCCCCATTTTCCACAGTATGAATAATATTGAACTTGGCTCCTTTTTTCAAATTTCAAGTTTTTGATAGGATACAAATATACAGCAATAGTTTGCTATTGTAGAAAATTTCTGTGACTTTTAACTGTGGTAGACAAGGAAAAATTTCACCTTTGATTCACACTTACAAGAAGCTTTAGTTTGAGTGCAGGTTCATAATCAATGATACGAAATACATTGTACAGTTGCAAATATGAATTAGGTATAAGAAAGATTTATTGTTTAAATGTGCCATTGTAGCGTACTTGTTAACTCATCCGCCGTGGTAGTGGAAATTTCAGATGTGTTCCGACAGTGAGTTTGTTTGAAAATGTTTTTTTTCTTATATTGGATTGTAACCGTAAAAATGTGTAGTAATATGTACAACAACGATAGCAAACTTTTTTTATATATTTGTATATTATGTTCAATGTCCATGTATTTTTAATATTATTAAAATATGCATCTGTATATTATTTGATCAAGACAGTTTTTATAATGCCTGAAAGGACTTTCATAATTTGTAGCTATATAAAATAAATATTAACTTTTCATTGCGAAAATTTTGAAAAACCGACAATTAAAATTCCGTTTTTAACTGAAAAGTTTAATGATGCAAGAAGTAAACACCGATAATGAGTCTAGTATACAGCTGCATGAAGACTAATAAAAACATAGTACTTTAACACAACACAAAGTTTATTCTTTATAAAAAGTTTAAAATAATAAAAAGGTTTGCGCTTAGCTACACTTAAACCAAGGATGGGATATTATCTTATATCACAATACGAATTATTATCATTACTGACTTGCGCAATACTTAAAACTTTTTTTTTGCAATTGTAAAGCGATTTTGGGTTTACATAATATCCGGAGAGCTGATGACACAATTTTGGGTACGTATTTTAGGCAGGTTGAAATAATGAATAAAACCGGTCAAGTGTGAGTCGGACTCGCACACGAAGGGTTCCGTACACTATGTACTTTTTAAATACTTTTGTAAAAGAAACAAGAGAGGCGCTATAACAATATGTAACCAGTGGGAGTATGCAAGTAGTTCAAGAATTTCAAGGCGTAAAATTTTACATAATACACCCCGGCGTTTTTATATTATAAACACTTTTTTTACAAAAATTTCTTGTAGAATAAAATAATATAAAGTTTGATAAATATACCATTATATCAAATAACAACGTTATGGCAAATATCTCTGTTGCGCATGCGCCGATTTCCCCAAAAAAATATACAAAACTTTAGAGAATATTAAACCATTATGAAAAATATACCATTATTATATAAAAACAATGTTATAGCACATACTCCTCTGCGCATGCGCCGCCTTTCCCCCTAAAACTTTTTACAAAACTTTCTTTTAAACCATTATGAAATATATACCTACTATTATTATATAAAACAACGTTACTGCATATATTTCTTTTGCGCATGCGCCAATTTTTCCTAAAAAATTTACAAAACTTTTGTAAACATAGATAGAATAATAAACCGTTATAAAAAGTATGCCGTTATTATATAAAAAACAGCCTTATAGTATATATTTCTTCTACGCATGCGCCGATTTTTTTCAAAAATTTATTTTACAAAACTCCTGTAAAACAAAATAATAAGCCTTTATGAAAAGTATACTATTATCTTATAAAAACAACATTATAATATATATATTTCTTTTGCGCTTGCGCCGACGTCTCTCAAAAACAATAGGCCTCTTCATATTTGCATATCAAACATCCTCCCAAAATTTGGTTTCATTCCGTTCATCCATGGTGTTGGAATGGTAAAAAATGTCAAAAATGACGTTTGCATCTGTCAAAGCAATATGTTCTAATAATTAAAATTAGTTATTCAAATCGTTAACTCAGAAGGCCTTGCATTTCTCAAAAAACTAATGTCAAAAGACTGACTAATATTTGAAATGACATTCGTTTTTGAACAAATGCAATCTTTTTTTTTAAGGCAGAACATACGCAATTTTTAAATTCCCATAGTACACTATGCAACAAACGAAGACAGACGATCCCCGTGTATGCTATGGATTAAACAAAATTGAATTTATACAATATATTTCTATATAAAACTGTATAAAAAAAGTGTTTCGACGAATTCTGTTATACAAAATCTATGTAAAATTTTCTCCTCTTTCGTTTAAGACAGGTCTCGAATCGATCCGATTTAAATTGAGTGAATTATAAGCAAAAAACTTAGTTTGCTCCTCTTTTGGGAGTTTTGGGGGGTTTTTAATTATTTGTTGTTCTAGCGGCAATAGAAATACATACTCTGTGAAAATTTCAACTCTCTACCTATTACGGTTCTTGAGATACAGCCCGCTGACAGACAGACAGACGGACAGACGGACAGACGGACAGACGGACAGACGGACGGACAGCGGAGGCTTAGTAATAGGGTCCCGTTTGAGCACCCTTCGGGTACGGAACCCTAAAAAACAGTAATTTATCAATGGCTGAATCTGGAATGGTGAGTCTGCCTGAGCGTGTGCGGTTATTTCGCGCCTGCGCAGCATATGACATCTACAAAAAAATATCCCCAAAAAACATGTTTTAGGCAACTTGAAACTTTTATAATCTTTGAGTTCAGCATTTATATAATCCAGAAATGAAAATGCCAGAACATTTTGTCGGTTATAAAGTAGGGGCAGAACCCCCCGAAGATATTTTATTAATATACGCAATGAGCACGATACAGGTCAAACGGATGAACGGATTGAAACCAAATTTTGGGAGGATGTTTGGTATGCAGATATGAAAAGCTCTATTGTTTTTGGAGAAAATCGGCGCATGCGCGAAAGACATATATGCTATAACGTTGTTTTTTATATAATAATGATATACTTTTCATAACAGTTTATTATTCTATTTATTTTTTCAAGAAAGTTTTGTGAAAAAAAAATCTAAACTTAATAATTTCGGAAATATTTTGAAAATAAGACAAGAACCAACTGCTGTTTTGTTTTGAAAATCTGCCAGAAAAAAAATAGTTCACAAAACTTTCTTGAAAAAATAAATAGAATAATAAACTGTTATGAAAAGTATATCATTATTATATAAAAAACAACGTTATAGTATATATCTCTTTTGCGCATGCGCCGATTTTCCCCAAAAACAATAGAGCTTTTCTTATCTGCATACCAAACATCCTCCCAAAATTTGGTTTCAATCCGTTCATCCGTTTGACCTGTATCGTGCTCATTGCGTATATTAATAAAATATCTTCGGGGGGTTCTGCCCCTACTTTATAACCGACAAAATGTTCTGGCATTTTCATTTCTGGATTATATAAATGCTGAACTCAAAGATTATAAAAATTTCAAGTTGCCTAAAACATGTTTTTTGGGGATATTTTTTTGCAGATGTCATATGCTGCGCAGGCGCGAAATAACCGCAAACGCTCAGGCAGACTCACCAATCCAGATTCACCCATTGATAAATTACTGTTTTTTCATTATTTCAACCTGCCTAAAACACGTATCCAAAATCGTGTCATCAGCTCTTGGGCTATAAAGTTGGTTGCTATTTTTAATTACTACTACTGAAAATCGTATCGTGCGTTTCTTTCGACAGTCAAATCTGTATTTCTTATAATTTTCAGAATAAATTCCTACTTTCGAGAAATGAAATTAAAGAAAATACAATTGGGTGGCGACCGGACCATTCCAACTTAAAAAATATTGACATTTGATATACTACTAGTAATTTTATATTGTTTTTAATGATTGATATTGTTTTAAATAACGCATTTTATACAGCATTGTACTGTTTCCTAAATAAAGATTTTTTATACCTACTAAACAAAAAAAAATAAAATTTCTGTTAACGCGTGAGGTGACGCGGGTAGCAGCTAACATTAAATGTTATATGTGCTATTTGTATGCATGGTTATTATAATCACGTCATGTAAAAATTAACTAAAGCAGTCTTGTCAACTACCTAACTAATTTCTATGACAGATCTACAGAACAAAATAATTACTGATTTTTTTTATTTCCAAAATATATCCAAAACTATAAAATTTAGAAAAAAAATTGTTTAAAAAAACATTCTGCAAAAAATAATAGAATAATAAACCGTTATGAAAAGTACCATTATTATATAAAAAAACAACGTTATAGCATATATCTTTTCTGCGCTAGCGCCAATTCCCCCCAAAAACTATAGGTCTCTTCATATTTGCACACTAAACATTCTTCCCAAATTTGGTTTCAGCCCGTCCATCCGTTTGACTTGTATCGTGTTCACAGACTAGCAGAAAAACAGACGCACATACTTTTTCCAAAAATATGTTTTTTTTGGATTCGGGAGATTTCAAAACGAAAAAATGTTGCAAAATTTTGAAAAATGACTTTTGACCTAAATTAGTGCCATTCCCGACTTGTAGAGCTGGAGTGGAAAAAATAGATCGTACGTTTTAACAGGTTAAATAGTTAAACATCGCGTCACGATAACTACAGACTTACACGCGGTCCATACACATAACTGTAACGATCGCTGCAATGATGCCTTCTCAACATTCCACTTCAGCTCAACAGCGTAGACTGCAATCAGCGGAGGTGCTACGTTGCGCTACACGTTCAGCCGCATGAAATTGACTCTACTATATGCAAAGAAAATTGCGTAACGTTACAGGTGACGTCTGTCAAAAAAGATTTCATACTAGCATCCTTGATGTTTTGAGGTTATACCTATGTTACTATATATATTCTCTGAGCGGAGCGAGTCGCTCTTTTTTTGTGAATGACTCACTCCGAGCGCCATTACTCTGTGTTGAGCTGTTCTGTACCGTTGCATTCGCACATTTACAGAGCGCACACAAGCACAGGCCACAGAGGCACTAGTGAATTTTGCACGTACGGAGTTATCTTTACTGAGTCATTTAATGTTTAATGACACACTGTAAGTGTAATAGTACTAAGCTTAACAGTGACTTAAACCATTCACATTAACGTCGTTGATAAAGATATAATATTGCAACAATAAACATTATTATTGTTAAGCTTTTATTATACTTTACAGTTTATCCGAAATGAGAATAATATAAGATCAAAATCCTATTAAAATGAGCTCAGAGCTGAGTGTATATTGTGCTGTGCAATGCTTAGTAACTCCTGAGAACGTATGATGACTGCAGTTCATTCTACAGTAGTGCGTACTGTCTATTATATATATATATATAATTGAGTAATAGTTAATTATTGAAATATTCTAAGCCCTCGCATCAATATGTGTGTTATAGCATATAGGTATATTTTGTTAGAAAGGTTGGTATTACGTACTACAAAGTTAAGTAAAAAGTTTGTGTTGGTATAAGAAGAATTTACAGGTCATTAGATTTATTTATAACATAATTTATAGCACGTGCCATGTAAAGGGATTTGGAAACACACCAGAAACTCAAGTTTTGCAGTGTTTCGTATATAAAAAATATATTGGCACCAACTCACTCATTCATTTTTGAAACCTTTAAATATTATAGCAATTTTTAACTATGTATTGCAAGTATACAATGTGTTCACCGAAACCGGTAACAGTGAATAATTCGTATATCCTACTAGATACAAAAAAATAAATAAATTAGTTTTTTGTTCAACTCAAGATTTACAATCGAAAAATATTGAGGTATATTTTTTAATATTTTAAACTCAACTGGAAGTGTACCTACTACGCAATTTTTTTTTGCAAATGGTAACATATTTCTTTATATTTTCGAAATCTGTATTTTTTCCTGTATAAACCGAAAAATTAAACGCATAATAAAGCAGAAAATGATTAACGCCGTACTAACTACGCGTTGATATTTTTCTTGTCAAAACCACGTTGCGTCTTATAAGTGTGCTATTATTATTGTGGAATTTAAATTACGTTTTACCGAAAAATAAGACTTCTTGGTTAGATCTGAAACCCTTTAAACAGTGGAAAATGTAGCGTATATAAATAAACTATATACAGGGTGTATAACAAGAAACCGTACATAGGGAAAAGTACACAGTACTAAATTAATTAATAATAATAATAATGATAAATTTATTCCCACAAATATCTTTTCAAAACAAAAACAAATTATAAATCTTAAATTATGGAATTTAGGAGTGTTTAAATTGCAAAATAAAAATAATCGTAAAACAGTGTGTGGCGTGGGTTAGTATTTGATTAAGTGTATGTTAGTGTCTGTGGAATCGTGTTTTTATTTGTATGTGTATTGTTTTGTTTATGTGTGTATATATTTATGAATGGTAAGGTGATAATGCAATGTGGTATGTCTTACGTGTAATATTGAATGGAGCAATCTTACTTTGCTGGATGCAGTCTAATGGCCGGTTTCTTCACTCTTGGTTATCTGCTAGGTAGAGGCACCTGGAAGATAACCAACAAATTCGGTTTTCTTCACAACTAAAAACTTCCTACCTGCCAGATAACTTTAGCTGGTGGTCCAAGTACCAGATATCTGCCAGGTACGTGCGCGCATCTCATAACTATCTCTGCGCATGCGCCGCATCTGTCAAAAGTTTATTCTTATCTCGGGTGTTGTCAAAGTGGTCACAGAGGTTAGAGAACACAGCCACTATAATAACTGCAAGAGGAACGCTCTGTTTGACATTAATGTATTTTCGGATACAAGCAGTGATGGGGAAGAAAATAATATTAGACGTCCATACACTTTTCGTGAAAGGCTTAATCGAAAAATTGTTGTTATTATTATTTGTGTTTCTACTATTGTTATTGGTTGTAATTTTGTGAAAGATTTTATTGAATAATGATGATGGATAATTATTGTTGACTAGAAATTGTTTTATAATTTTAAGATTTTTGTTATGGAATTGTGGACTAGAAATATGTGTTGATCTGTAGCCTACACATTCTGGACGATATCTGAACTTTTTTTCTGATAGTCCGTTCCAAAATAAACTCAATGTAATAAAAAACCTCATCTACAGATCAACACATATTTCTAGTCCACAATTCCATCACAAAAATCTTAAAATTATAAAACAATTTTTAGTCAAATATAATTATCCATCTTCATTAATCAATAAAATCTTTCACAAAATTACAACCAATATCAATAGTAGAAACACAAATAATAATAACAACAATACCAATGAAATTTGTACTTTTTTCTCTATTCCATTCATTCCCTTGTTATCAGAGAAGATAAAATGCATTTTTAGATCAGAAAACATTCAAATATCTTGCAAAAATCATAATTCTATATATAAAAACTTTTTTTCTAAACTCAAAGACAAACTGAAAAATTACAAAACTCGGAATTAGTCTATAAAATTGATTGCAACAATTATTGTAATGCTACATATATAGGTCAAACTTCCCAATATCTGTTAGAGCTGTAACAAACCGTATGTATTCGTTACTGAGTAACGGGTACATCGTCTGACTCGAAGTAACGAATCGTTACTTACAAATTCATTTCGTTACTCGCATCTGTCGTATCCATAACCGCATCAAACGAGTCGAACTGGCATGGAGTCAGTTCGACTCGTTTGATGGGGTTATACGTTATACGAACGAAGTCATACCGTATCACGGATGCGAAACGCCTTTCTCCACAAAACAAAAAAAATTATTCAAATAAATAAAATTGTCGACCATTTTTTTTTCAGACCATATATTGACAAAAAATAATATAAAAATATTTTATTTATTTGAAGAGTTCTATTCAGACGTTAATCAAAGATTTAAAAAAAATTATAATAAAATAAATAATGTGATAAAAACCTCTGTACAAAACAAAAAATAATAAAATAAATGAAAATCTCTCTATGAAACAAAAAATAATAAATTAAATAAAAATCTCTACTTCACAAAAAATAATTAATATAATAAAAAAATTAAAATCTTTCCACAAAAAATATGATTAGAAATAAATTCATCCATGTTCAAAATAATCTTCCTACCGCGCCAAAATCGCTGTCAAACTACAACTTGAAGCTAGCCGATTAAAGGCTTTTGCAACGTTGACAGATTGAGAATCAAGGAGGTTATAAAAGATTATACGATCTGCTATCCTATAGATCATATTTTGTGAAGAAAACCATTCTTGCAGATAAATGTATCTGGAAGGCAGATAACCGGTAGTTAAGTATTTCGTGAAGAAACCGGGCATAAGTTCTCTTCTTTAATTAACCAGTCTGTTAGCATTGACAGTAGGTTGAATAGTTTTGGGGCAAGGAACACCATATTATGTTTCTGGCCAAAAGTTTTATGACATTTCAGGGGTTTGGACAGATTAATGCTTTTGGGATCTTGTAAGGTACGAATGATCGATAGGATTTTGGAATTTTAAAATCAGATATTGCTTTGCCCTCTATTCAGAGGTCGTAACCATGGTTTAAATAATGAAATCTATTTGGGATGGTGGCTTAATCTGGATAAACTTAAAGACAAAATCGTCGAAGTATGTTTCAATGTGACTCCTGTAATGTTAGACAAAGTTTTTATAATTGATTAAGCCACTGCTTAATCAAAATGGAGGTTTGTTTGAAAATTTGCTTTAAATTTTTATTTTAACTGTTTGTTTGGTTTACTTATTAATTAAAAAAATATTTTTTAAATAACAAATTGTTTAATGAATAAAAATAAATTCATTTAATTCTGAAAAATTTATTTTAACTGATTTTTCTAATTATTCATTATTATTCAAAGCAATGGCACGTCAATCCGGTGTCGGAGAGGCAACCGGATGGCGAGTGGTAATCTGGGCCTATGAGTGGTGCAGAACCCCCTGGTAGCGGCCAAAGTGACCCCAAATGGACGGGGGCGGCGATATGGGGGTGGGGCAAAATCGAAAAATGTTTGAAAAGGCAACCGGATAAAAATGCGGTTGCATTGAAGGAAATACCCTAATTATATAATAATTTTTTTTTGCCATCCGAACCACGCGGGCCGTTTTTGCACTAGCGAATGAAAAAAAAATTTAAAAAAAACTGAAAAGGCAACCGCTTCAAAATTAGTGAGCATACTTATTGACACCACCAAACGTTGGAAAAAAATTGCCATCCGATCCTGATGGGCAGTTTCGGAGAAACAACCCCTCAAAGTCGCCGAAAAACCCTTTTTTTCGATTTTTTCAACAATAAGTAAAATAAACACACTAAAAATTATTCAAATCGGATGGCATTCGAAATTTATACTGTCCTAAGTACAAATAATAGTGTGTATCAATGCCATCCGATTTTGATTAAATTTACCCCTATTTAGCTAACCCCCAAAACTCAATAACAATAAAAATAATGCCATACTCTGCATAAAATTGTTGTTTTCATGAGTTTTGGGGGGTGGCTAAATAGGGGTAAATTTAATCGAAATCGGATGGCATTGATACACACCATTATTTGTACTTAGGACGGTATAAATTTCGAATGCCATCCGATTTGAACAATTATTAGTGTGTTTTTTTAACTTATTGTTGAAAAAATCGAAAAAAAGGGTTTTTCGGCGACTTTGAAGGGTTGTTTCTCCGAAACTGCCCATCAGGATCGGATGGCAATTTTTTTCCAACGTTTGGTGGTGTCAATAAGTATGCTCACTAATTTTGAAGCGGTTGCCTTTTCAGTTTTTTTTAAATTTTTTTTTCATTCGCTAGTGCAAAAACGGCCCGCGTGGTTCGGATGGCAAAAAAAATTTATTATATAATTAGGGTATTTCCTTCAATGCAACCGCATTTTTATCCGGTTGCCTTTTCAAACATTTTTCGATTTTGCCCCACCCCCATATCGCCGCCCCCGTCCATTTGGGGTCACTTTGGCCGCTACCAGGGGGTTCTGCACCACTCATAGGCCCAGATTACCACTCGCCATCCGGTTGCCTCTCCGACACCGGATTGACGTGCCATTGCTTTGAATATATTAGCAATTATTGTTATTAAATAATGGTTAGTGAGCGTTACCTCAGTACCCATTCTCATATGTGACCAAAGTAATCGTTGATCCTAACTAATTTGCACAATGGAGTTTTCCCTATGTACTGTTTTCTGTGACACAGCCTGTATAATATATACCTACAATATATATTTTCTACTTTTACATGCCAGGAAAATATGCAATGCCACCCAATGTTGTATATCTAGAACTTTAAGACTTTTAAATTTATAGGGAGTGTAATTATAAATGTCAAATTAAATTTATCTTAAATAGTTTGAAAAAATCTCAGACCCTCTTAACAAAATTATGTTATATTCGGTGTTGTAACTTAGAGTATGTGTGCCCCCCGCAGATTTCTGACAGCGCCCTGCAATTTTACACGCATCTTAATCCTTCGTATTTACAATAAATTAATATTGTCAGTTAAAATTAAGTAAGTGACTTCAATTATATTTCGGCACATTATATTAAATCATTTTTCATTTATGGTTGTTAAATTTTAACAATAATCTTGTGTGATTGAAATAAATATTTTATTATTTATTTCCACTTAATTTATCATTTTTATCAAGGACCGAGAGAGCCTCTGTGGAGGGACGATTTGTAGCAAAGAATAAGAAGAAATCTCAGATTATAAAAAATTAAAGAGAATGATGAGCCTGTTTTCTGAAATTTTTCACTAGTAGTACAATAGAGACAAACATTTACCAATCCTCATTAAAACATACGTAGTGCAAAATTAAAATTTACAAATGTCAAAGACAATATATCATTCAAAACTTTGATTAACGTCTGATTAGTACTCTTAAATAAATAAAATTGTCAACCAAATTTTCAGAACCGTTCAATTTGAAACTGAAAAGAACACTGAATAAGTTTAATGTTATAAATAATAATTAATTTTAGGGAAATTTTCTGTTTTAAAATGCACCATTTTTAAATGATACTCGTAAAATTTACCACCTGTCAATGTAAAAGGGTCTAATGACTCAATGAGCCCATTGAAAACGACGCAAAAGGGCTTTTTGAATATTTTTTCTATTATTAGGAAGATATTAGCATTCTGAAAATAAAGATCTGAGCTGTGTTACAAAAATCGCGTCGGCCAGTGTAATTTACAATAATATTTTTAACACGTCGATAAATGAGAAAAAAATTATGTTGTCTCCCGTGGATAATCAGGGGTATTGCTCTCGGGAAAAAGGCTCATTGAATAGTTAAATTGATGTAAACATTGACCAAAACCCAGATATTCAATATTTCGCTTGTTTTAATTTTAAAGCCAATATAGTCCAGGGAATAAAAACAAAAAATAAGTCAATTTTCGGAAAAATTAGGTGAAAGCTGGATTTTTGCGTGAACGTTCTTTTCGTGACTCTTAACAATAGATATACAATACTAAAGGTCCTCATCGATACATGTGTCGCTAAAAATGTTACGCGGGTCAAAGGTCACAAAAACGGTTTTTTTGAGAAAATCTCGCTAACGGTGACTATTATAGAAAAAATAGTAGTTATCTAATTTGTAGTTTAGAAAATGTCTACAAAAACATGGTATTACTTTTGTCCGTAAGACTAAAATTACCAATTACGTACAATGTACGACGCATGCGGCATCATGCTCGTTCTCTCACCTCGCATTCATTCAATCGTTTAGTGAACCATTCCAGTTCACGCATCTGCATGGTGTATATCGTATAACCGTATCAAATGAATTGAACTGCCAAGAAACATAATCGTTACAACTTTTTTAATCAAATTTAATCGAAAATCGTTAGTCTTACGAAAAAAAGTAATACTATGTTTTTTGTAGGCAATTTTCTGAGCTTCAAATTTATGATCACTATTTTTTCATAAAAGTCACCTTTAACGAGATTTTTGCAAAAAACCGTTTATTGTGCACTTTCATCTTACGTAACATTTTTAGCGGCACTTGTATCGGTGGAGACTGTTGGTGTATTGTTTAGAATGACGAAAGGAAGGTTCATGCAAAAATCCAATTTTTCCCTAATTTTTGTACTCTGAAATGTCTCTATTCCATGTATTAATAGTCTATATTCTACGTATAGACAAACAGTAAAAATAATTGACATGTTGTTGATTGTTACGAATAATTTTCTGTTTTCATCGATATAATAATACGATCATATCTACGTAATATATTGCATAGCTTTATGAATTAAAATTGAATATTGCTGACATTACAAAAAATTATAAATTGATTCACTTGCTGATAGTATATAATAATATAAATTTACTCAATGTTCCTCACTGACTTGTTCAATTTACTGTAACAATAAAATAAGCATGTGTTTGCATAAGTTAAATAGAAAACTTTAATAATAATAAAAGTATGTTTTGTAGATTTGAAACCGAAAGACGAATTTCAAATGCCGCATGAATATCAGTAAACACTAAATGGTGAAAAAAAAATGGCTTAGTTTACATTGCACTGGTGGCCGGAGGAATGCTTCAATTGTTTATTCTGTTATGTAATCACAATCTGGCAGTGGATGAGCCATAAAACCTCTAACTGCAGTTTGCTTTTCCACTCTCGTTGTTTCATTTGCAAAGTTAGTTTGTCATTGGCTACATACGTTTATAAACAAATGCGAATCGTATATATGGCAGCAAGTTGATTAGATTACACAACAATGTTTGTTCTGCAGTCATCATACAGGTCTATGTAAATATCATCGGGAAGGACGCTAAGGTTGTCACCGGAACTGGTTCAAGTCCCTAACCAAGCAACTGATTATTTTGAAGAGTTTCCATGATTTTCTTGAAATACTCCAATCAAATATAGATATAGTTTTTAGGCGCGATTAGCGAAGCTAAAGCGCCTTATATGTACTCGCTTTGTCTGTGAATCTGTGAGTCACGCTTTTTGTATCCAGCGTACAGTCCAAACGCCTTAACCGATTTTAAAAAACTTTTTTTTGTTCGATTCGTCTCCGGGTAACTTAAATCCTAACGTCGCCCGATTTTTGAATTTTGACCCCAGAGGGGAGCAATAAAGAAAAAACGAAGTTTTTTGCTTATAACTCACTCAATTTAAATCAGATCGGTTCGAAACCTGTCTTAAACGAAAGAGGAGAAAATTTTACATAAATTTCGTACAACAGAATTTGCCAAAACAGGTTTTTTATACAAATTTATTTAGAAATAAATTCAATTTGATATAATCGATGGCAAACATCTTTCGGTTATCTCTCTCTGTTGCACTGTTTAATATGGTAATATAAAGATTACGTTTGTTCTGTATTAAAATAAAACGATTGCATTTGTTCAAAAACGGATGGCATTTCAAATATTTGTGAAATGCAACGCCTTCTGAGTTAACAATTTGAATAACTAATTATTAGAACATAATACCTACTTTGACAGATGCAAACGTCATTTTTGACATTTCTTACCATTCCGACACCACGGATGAGCGGATTGAAACCAAATTTTGGGAGGATGTTTGATATGCAAATATGAAGTGGCCTATTGTCGACGCATGCGTAAAAGAGTATATCTTTTATAATGTTGTTTTAGATAATAATAATATAGTTTTTAAAAAGACATTATTTTATCTATTTTTACATGAAAGTTTTGTAAATTTTTTGGGGAAAATCGGCGCATGCGCAAAAGAGATATGGGCTATGACGTTGTTTCTTATATAATAATGCTTTACATTTCATAACGGTTGATTATTCTATCTGTTTTACAAGTAAGTTTTGTAATTTATTTTTGGGGAAAATCGGCGCATGCGCAAGAGATATTATGTGCTATAACGTTTTTTATATAACAATGGTATACTTTTCATAGCGGCTTATTATTCTATCTGTTTTACAAGAAATTTTTGTATTTTATTTCGGGAAAAATCGGCGCAGGCGCATCAAAGATATATCTTATTACAAAAAATAAAATAATAATAAAAAGAAAGTTTTTATTGAAATGTACCAAATGGAAATATAATTATTGTAATAATTTAGGGTAATAATTATAAAAAAGTTGGTTGTGACTAATTATTAATAAATTATTAAAATGATTTTTTCCTTTCTGTGTTTCAATATTTTCAACTGTAATTTTTTTCGTAGATTAAGTTAATTAAATTATATTATTAAGCTCAAAGTGTCGTTAAAAATATACAACAATTTTCAAACATAACGCCGGGGTATATTTTATAGAATTTCGCGCCTTGTAATTCTTGAATTACTTGTGCCTTCAAACAATATTTTTTCACTTCAAACTGCACATAAGCGCGCTTTTCGAACCCTATTGACACGCTAAAATAGAACCTGACGGATTCATATACATACACAAAACTTCCGCATGGTATAATTATAGTTACAAAATTTTAATAAATAAACTACAAAAAAAACTTTAAACTAATTGATCGTCCATTATATAATATTTAGACAATAACACATATAATAATAATAATAATATTAATTATTATTATTATTTATATTATTATAATAATAACTTTTATTATAATAATAATAATACTGCGTTTAACATCTATTTCTCGACTTTATGCCATAACAGACGACATTCGCATCGTTACTATTTTCCATCTATCACACTTCCCGTTATTTCTACATTTTTAAACTCCCACTTAATTAATAGCAATAGGCGAATGAAGGAATTTTTGGACTTTAGGATAAGGTAGGCAAATTTTATAACACATATACACATATAGCTAAATTTAGAGATTAATTTAATTAATAAATAGCACCCCAATAGCAGCAATAGAAATGAAATCTGTATTTTAGTCATAAATTATTCAGATATTTCTACAAAGGAACATGTTGAACAGTCTGTATATAAAACAGTCGTGCATCAAGTCGAACTTTGTGTTTATCTGTTCGCGGTCCTGTGCATTAATGACGACGCCATGACGTGTTCAGTTCCGGTGATATACGAACAGAGACGGACTACTCCGGAACTAATGTTCAAACATCAAGTTTTGCGGTTGCAAGAGATTATTATTTCTACCGCACATTCATACGATCTGGTCACATTCAGGAACTAGTTTAAGTTCAAAAGTGATTATATTAAAATATTATGCATGCCAGTCGATTATGGTGGAGGTGCAAATGTGGTGGAAGTACGGGTATTACAATTGAGAGGTGTTTACCATTCCAACCCACAAGTGGGGTTAGGTCAAAAATCACTTTTCAAAAATTTTCAAAATCTTTTCGTTGTGAGGTCCCCCAAATCCAAAAAACATATTTTTGGAAAAACTCTGTGCGTCTGTTTGTCTGTGAGCACAATACAGGTCAAACGGATGAGCGGATTGAAACCAAATTTTGGGAGGATGTTTGGTATGCAAATATGAAGAGCCTTGTTGTTTTTGGGGAAAATCGACGCATGCGCACAAGAAATATATGCTATAAACTTGTGTTTTATTTAATAATGGTATACTTTTCATAACGGTTTAATATTCTATTTATTTTTTCTAGAAAGTTTTGCAAAAACATATTTTTCTAAACTTTATACTTTCAAAAATATTTGGAAAATAAACAAAAATCAGCTGTTCTTATGTTTTGTAGATCTGTCAGAAATAAACTTGTTAAGCATGCTTTGATAAATTTTTACATGACGTGGAGCATATTATGTAGGTAATCATGGCAACGAATAGCATATATCATATTTAATACTAGCCATTGCCCGCGTCACCTCACGCGATATCAGAAATTTTATTTTCTTTATTATACTGTATATCAAATGTCAACATTTTGAAAATGGAATAGTTCCGTCGCCCAATTGGCTGGATTTTTTCAATGCAAACTATAAGCTTAACCATTAAAACTCCATGCAAGGTACAATAGCCCAAAAAGAACATTGAATGAATTTATAAAAATACGGAAACCAGTTGATTTGTGGGCTAACTCAAAAACTTCTCGCTATGTGTTAAATACGTTACAATAAATTGATACCATTGTGTTTTTACCTAATACGTTAAAGAAGATTATAAAATCACAAAATTTTCGTTTATTATACTTAAAAATTTTTTTTTATTTTTTGAATCAATCTAAAATGATTCCTTTTCATAAAACAGAATGTCCCCTTTTCAAAAAGCAATAATAGAGCACAGCCACTGAAGCGATATGTGAAATATACTGTGCAATTCAATTTCATCGTTTTCAAAATTCTGATTGCAGATCAGTATACGAAATTAAATGAATGTGTGCTTAAGAACAAGTAATTATGGTATTCTTATTTAATAAACAGGATTGTTGTTTGATTGTATGTAAGAATCACAGCAGGTTACTTTAATATCCTTCTCTAGAAGTACTTTACGCTCCTAGAAATCGACGGGAGGTGACGCTTATTACTGCATATTGTTTCAGTTGCATATTCCTGAATAGGTTAACTCGTTCACAATCTGAAACATGCGCACTGAAATCAACCAGCAGGGATTGTTTAATTTGAAAACTAATTCACAATTTGACAAAACATACAAAACAAATATAACGAACGATTTAGGACTTCACTACAGGTTCGTTCTACGTAAGGTTTATGTTAAGGGAGTTCCACTGGTAAAGCGGGACGAAGCGGGACAAAGGGAAACCCCCATAGTAAAGCATAGAATTAACATTCCATTGCCAATGTAACAAACATTTGAGCTTTGAAAATGCATTGTACGATGCAGTCGTTTTCATAGGAAGGCGAGTGGTATCAAGATTACACAGTTGGTACTACTGTGTAAGTTAATTCCAGTGCATCAGCTCTTCCGAAATGGTGTGTATATTCATTATTGTAATTAGTACAAATATTTTGTCGCTATTTTATTCCAAACGTTTAATAAAATTAAAATTGAGATATACATTTATCTCTTGGAATAAATCAATATAGTCTAAATACACTACGTAGGTATGTGTACTAATATGCTTTTCGTATACTTCCACATTTTACTATAGCTATTGCATTTTATCGGTAAAAATAATTGTTTCTATACACCGAGTAAGGTGTAGGTATTGAAAAGTTATTAATTGAGAGTTATGTAATGAGTATTTCTGTTTTATACAGGGTGAGTTTTAAGTTGATGCTTTTGTTTTTACAGCGTGTAAAAATCAAATAGACGAGCAAATATTTCAAATAGTTTTTTTATCAAAACTCAAAAATAAGAGAGAAACAGCCTTTCGAAGTTTAAATAAATTTTATTAAATTTTCTTTAATTTTGAGGTCGGTCCTGGGGTTATATTATGTCACTATGGAAATAAGTTGTTATTATCTCTCAAAAACAGAACAATACACATGTCAGTTTCAAATAAGCACCAACATACTTGATAATAACAACTTATTTCCATAGTGACATAATATAACCCCAGGACCGACCCTCAAAATTAAAGAAAATTTAATAAAATTTATTTAAACTTCGAAAGGCTGTTTCTCTCTTATTTTTGAGTTTTGATAAAAAAACTATTTGAAATATTTGCTCGTCTATTTGATTTTTACACGCTGTAAAAACAAAACATCAACTTAAAACTCACCCTGTATATTATGTCACCGGGATATTGTCAAATCCGTGATATTGTAATTTCACTAAGTGAAATTACAATATCACGTGTTTGACAATATCCCGGTGACATATACATTTTAGTTATATTGTAATATAGATGAGTAGATGAGCGCTCGACACATCTGAATTCAAATCTTAGCGCGCTTACGACGTTGCCACATTTCACCCAAACTAGTGGCTTCGTAATCACGACAAGCACATATCGCACTTATCGCATTACATCTTTTTACCGAAACTCCGAATTGAGTTCGCATTTTGTACGAGCTTTCGTAAATATTTGCTTTCAATATTTACAAAGCTTTGCCAAAATCTGATCAATACGACTCGTACAATCCACGGAAGAATAAGAATATAAAGGAAAATTTCAGCGTTTTCCATAAGAGCCCATCAAAATACAAATTCCAATTTCTCAGTAACTAAGCTCCGAATATTCACAATAATTTAATTGCGTTTTTTGGTTAATATTTATAACATGTAAACTCAATTTCAAGGTAATCTAATTTTTTTGATACATAGAGAGAAACTCTCTTAAGACACATAAATTATTTCATATATATCATTAAATACTATGTATTTTTAAGTTTGTTTTGCAAATCTTGGATTTTTTTGACAGTAAAGACCGCTGCATACGAGGCTGGAAACATTACTTGGACTTTTGTTGGCTGGCAGGCTGGGTACAAGGCTGGTCATGACGTCACTGCGGGCTCGCCTGCTAGCTCACAAGATAGATTTTAAAGTTAAAACAGGGGCTATTTTTCTTGCTAGGTCCTCTGCTTGATACGAGCAAGAACCATTTAGAAGACAGTATCTTGTCACGTGGGCGACATGAACAAATGCCCACAAACCAACATAGCGTCATTCTGCTCAGAGTCAGACAACCTCTGTGTTTATATTTAAACTGTCACTGCGCGCGCACCAGATCTATCCAGAAAACAAGCTTCAAAAGGTACGTCTCGTGTGAAGCGAACACATAAAAGCAATTAAGAAAATCAGCGCTAGAAACCTAAAGAAAACTAGTAAGGTATCTAGCGGCAAATCCAGCCTCGTGTGCAGCGGCCTTAAGTTTTTCTGGTACATGGTATACTTAAAAATCATAATGAAACGATTCCGACCACTTGAAATCGATAGTAAATTTTTGTTCTAGCAGTTGGCATTACCACACTCATGTCAACTCTGACCAGACAACAATGTGAGATACGTCTGTGTTTACAGGCGTTGAAGCCATTAAGTTTTTGCTTAAGGGCGCGAACAGTCTTAGCGAACCGAAGAATACCGCGAAACAACTGTATTTACTTATTGTTCTGTATATTTTGAAATAGAATTGTTCGTGATTTTGAACACAAACGAAACGTGAATAATTGTGATGACTATTCTGAAATTTTGTTGTATAGCAACATACTAAGTGTCATAGTATAAGTTTACATCACATCGCCGTGAAAGTGTTAAATATCGAACAATATGCAATCGACACAATCAAATTTTGCCAACACTAAGTAACAAACTAATAAAATTTAAATAACAAAAGTTGTTTTTTAAATTCGAAACAACCAAAGAAAGTTGTATGTGTTGTCATTGCTATTTTTCTAGAAAAATATGTTTCAGTCCTCAAAACCAAGTCGGAATTTCGCTCTAATGATGACACTTTACTGCAAACCTAAGAATTTTGAAACATTTGTTGTCAATTGAAGGATGTTTTATACAAGGATCAATAATAGAAAAGTGTATACTTAGCGTCGTAATGTGTTATGTTACGGTGAGATTTGACATTATATTTAAAGCGAGGGCGAATTTTGATAGTCACACAAGTCGTAATGCCATTACACGTGAGGTATATCTGAATTTTTTGTACGTATCTCCTATAAAATAGTTGCTTTTCATTTAATTTTCAAAATTTTAAACAGTTCTCTTTTGAATAAATATAACTTCTCTTAGTAGGTTATAAAAAAACAACTGATGACAGACAAATAGTAATTTAGTATGAAATTAGTATAGCGCGACCAGTTTTCTTTTATTTTATAACACTAGTGCGAAATGAATCTCTTTACATGCAAGAATGCATGCATGTAAAACAGCTGTTTTATAAGGGGTAGTAAAAATAGTAGGTTATGTATCAAGTAAGTGAATCATTATTTTATGACGTAGTGTGGATATTACGATAAAAATCGACAGTTGAGATTTGAATTGTTTACGAAAATAACACTTACTTTGCCGTCTTTGTTGCTCATACGGATTTAAATGGTAACTGACAGAGATATAAATTGGATTACTTTTGTTTTATTTTGCGCACTAGTGCAAAAAGGAATCATTTTACTACCGCTTTTATAGGGAGTCGTGCAAAAAACAATAATATAAATGTTCAACATTTTACAATTTCCTTGCGGTCTGTACTCAATACAATTTCTAGTCTCGTGTTGAGAAAAGAAAGTATAAAGATAAAAAAGATTTTTTGTTACAGTGAAGAAAACTACATAACAAAAGAAAACAAAACATAAAGTAGAAAAAGAGGGACAACGGCTCTCGCATCAAATTCTTTCTTTGTGTTGTCGTCATAGTGCAGACATTTACAATCGGCAAAGTTCTTTTGTTTTATTATGATTGTTACGTGTTTGAATCTTTTTTCTCAATTTCGATACTAATTTGTGACATTAAAGTGAATTTTCAAAACCTATTTTTTGGTGTTTGACGATAATTCGATTTTTGAAAATTTAAATTTTAAAGTCTCACAGATACTCTGCCACATTTTAATGTGCTTATAATTGAATTCTTATCTAACTAGAGTAAATTTGAAAACTATTTCCAAAGTCTCTTTTAAAATGGTTGACAACTAAGGTATTTTTTTTCTACAAGCACAATTAATTATAATAATATTCGAGAGATTTTTAATTTTGTCTAAAATCGTATTTTTACGAACGACATTCTGAATTCAACAGTAGGACAAAGTTATAAAATCTCACAATTTTAAGAAAATCCTTCATGTTGATGTACAATAAAACTGAGCTTAAGCTGTGGACAATCGAAAACATCTTTAGTAGAAGTATATAAAACACAGTATTTCCTTCAAGAAGAAAAAAGCACTAATGAAAAAAGTTTTATTTCTTCTGTACACTAACTAAAAAAAAGCTAACTCTCGTTTTCTCCAAGCACTGTGTGTTTTCTGTGCATGAGCACGAAGCAACAAACACGCTGATTAGCTCCAAATCGAATCTGAATTAAACTCCATTCCAATTGAAAAGTTTTCTATATTTTATATATAAAAAAAAACTTTGCTACATAACTCGTAATGCATTCAAAAGAAAAAACATAATGAAAATAAACGAGAAAAGGGGAAATCTTGTTTACTAATACAAAGCATTTTTCTTGCTTAACATCAGATTTGTTTAATACCTAATTGAAAAATAATAAACCTAAATTACTTAACTATCGAGCACTGTTAATTTATTTTATAACTAGCTTTTTTCCACGGCTTCGAAGTTTGATCTTGATTGATAAGTTTTAGTTTTAACCTTTTAGACTTTTTAGACATTTTTTGTTGTTCAAGTGTATTATGCCTCGACAAAACTTGAAAATGACACCCATGTTGATTTTTAGACTAATTACCTCTTTTAACCTACTGAGGAGTTTGTTTTTGAAAAAGCACGAAACACGCGTTTATTTGTTGACAGAAGTAATCCTGCACTTTTTCGAATTGATACATCTATCTTATATGATTTCTCCATGCAAATTTGAACCCCCGTTACATCCTTTTTAAAAAATCTGTTCTTTGCGGATGCCTACGTCATAATAACTATCTGTGTGCCAAATTTCAGTCCAAACCGACCAGTGATTTGAGCTGTGCGTTGATAGATTAGTCAGTCAGTCAGTAACGGTTTCCTTTTATATTTACAGATAAATCATTTCGCTTTGCAGTTTTCAACAGACTTCGTTTACTTTCTAAAATATCTGACGAAGTTATTCGTCCGATTTCTGACGAAAATAGTTCGGACAAAAACGCATCCAAAGAATGACCGGCGCGAGGAGAGACGTTTTAGCCAGCTTATGAGTAACCTGGTATGCTAGAGATTGCGTTGGATTAAGTTTGGATTTTTTGACATGATAACGTCTTATAAATTGATGAATCACCAATATTATAAATTGATAAAACACCGGCTGCATGTACGAAAAAGTGTAACGCATAACGCATAACGCGTAACGTTCCGCCTGACCCTGTGCGTGCTTTTTGCTAATTTCTCGCTCAATTTAAATCAGATCGGTTTGAAACCAGTCTTAAACGAAAGAGGAGAACATTTTACATAGATTTCGTATAACAGAATTTGCCTAAACAGTTTTTTTATACCAATTTATATAGAAAAATAGCTGTATAAATGCAACATGAAAACGGCTGCATTTCTAATGTTTAATTCAATTTTTTGACATTAGTATATTGTGAAATGCAAAGCCTTCTAAGTTAAGTATTGGAATAACTAATTATTATTAGAACATAATACTTTGTAAGTTGCAAACGTCACTTTTGACATTTCTTATCATTCCGACACCAAGGATAAGCGGATTGAAACCAAATTTTGGGAGGTTTAGGTTATGTATTACGGAATACGTTATCACGTAAAACTATCGTCCGTAAACCGACTTTACAGACAACCAATTTTTTTTTTTTGAAGAGACAATTCTTGTATGAGAAACATTTGCATTCTGAGCTGCTGCTGATATTTAAATATGTGTTGGATTAATTTTGTTTAGATAGGAATTTGGATTTGGCATTCTATCCGTGAAATTATTTTAAGGATCTTTGGTTCTTTTATACCCTCATCAAGGTCCTTTGTTTTGTAGTTCCGTGATTTCCATCAAGAATATTCGTTATTTTTCATCAATTTTATGTTTTTTTTTGGTTTCTACATCCTTGCCAATGTGAAGAATTCCGTCTTTTATACGAATCCGAAAATTAGTTTTTTTTTGACGAACTGAATCAATAATTGAAAAAGCTAAGAAGGAAAATAATTTAATCAAAATATATTATAATAATAACAGACCACGTGTCTATAGTGTCCCGGGAAGTCCAAATTTAAAAAAAAAGTCACGTAATTAATGAACGTCTTTTAAGATGTTTACAGATGAATAAAATTTCATATTATTTGAGGACCAACAATAACTTTAATCATAATCAACGCCATTTTTTTACAATCCATAACATAGAGAGATGTCAAACACTATGTTTAATAGACTAATATAATATGACCCCTGCGTGGCCGTATTATTATCCACACAAAGTTAATATACTGTCAAGATTATAACTAAAGCTGAACGAAAGTATATCCTATATAATATTGACACAAGCCTATTGGGAAAATATCGCATCAGAAGGTTGATCACACATAAAATGCATTTAGAGGATGGTTCACTTCGTGTCTCTTAAGAAAAAATGCAAACAATTCTTTATAGATTTTATTTTGATGTGTATTAGACCGACTGCCAATACGTTCATAATTTTTTTTTTCAGATATAATTGCTCAGACTGGGGTCAGTTTTGACGTAAACCAGAACAGATTCGAGTAAAAAGTAAACTTTATATTTGAGCACCAATCAGTGTTGTATCAAGTTCCATATATTTACAATCGGTTCAGTCGGCTTCTGAAAACATATTTTTATGTCTAAATATCATACAAAATACATATAAAAAAAATTCAGTCAATTGGGCGACGGGACCATTCCAACTTCATAATGTTGATATTTGATATAGGTAGTATAATAAAAAAAAAATAAAATTTCTGATATCGCGTGAGATGAGGCGGGTAATGGCTAGTATTCAATATTATAATGGTATTCGTTGCCATGGATACCTACATAATATGTTCCACGTCATGTAAAAATTCTACAAAACAAAAGAACAGCTGATTGTTTCTTATTTTCAAAACATTTCCGAAACTATAAAATTTAAAAAAATTTACAAAGCTTTTTTGAAATAATAAATAGAATAATAAGCCGTTATGAAAAGTAAACCATTATTCTAAAAACACCGTTATGGCATATGTCTATTTTGCGCATGCGCCGATTTTCCCCATAGATAATAGTTCTCTTCATATTTGCATACCAAACATGCTCCCATTTGATCTCAATCCGCTCATCCGTTTGACCAGTATCGTGCCAACACACAGACGCACAGTGTTTTTCCAAAAATATGTTTTTTGGATTCGGGGGACCTCAAAACGCAAAAATATTGTAAAATTTTGAAAAGTGAATTTAGACCTAAACTAGTACCATTCCCCACTTGTGGGTTGGAATGGTAAAATAAACTTTATATTTTGGCACCAATCAGTGTTGTATCAAGTTCCAACACATTCACAATCGATTCAGTCGGTTCTGAAAACACATTCCCATGTCTAGATATCACATAATATAAAAAAACGCATAAGAATAAAATTATGTCAAATAAATAAGATTCTTCGGTAAAATCACGGTTCAATCACATACAAAAGCGGTAGAAAAAGACACGAAAGTTGAACGTGACAAATTACACCGGTAAAACATGAATGGAAGCACGCATATTTATAACACGCATGCTATAACGGTTACGTTTTAGCGATGTGATTTGTCACGAGCGGTCATGGTCGAAAGTGAAACTAACACAGTCTGTAATTAATAAGGAATTTGCTATCCAATTAAAACCTGAAGTTAAACTAATGCTGGGCTGCAGAAACGATTGTTAAAAAATTTGATTCGACAATAACCTTATAGTTAGGTGAAATGGCCACAGAAATGATCAAGGAGCACTCGGTGGCAGAAACGCTCCTCTTTGATGTAGTCTAAGCCCCCCCCCCCCTCTCTACAAATCCGCGTGGTGGAGTAGGAGTCTAGCGCGTTGCGGTACGCCGCTGAGGCGCTTAAAAAAACGGCAAAATTCAAAAGTCTTCTACGAAATGCCAGAAAATGACTGAACAGCATCTGAAGGGCCCCCTATTTGCAGAAAAAATATTTTCTGCCAAATATTTTCTGTAGAGACTGTCAGTATATAATAAATAAATACAAAAATCTCGGTGAGTGAAACCGAGTGCAAACGGTTCGTCTTCTTGTAGAGAATCCTGAGGTACAATTTTCTGCCAAAATCGACCTATCAAAAACGCGTCATGTTCGCGGAAAGTTTAACATGGTATTCAGGTGAAGCATTAATTGCAAGTATATAAAATTGGACGATTGTGATCTAGCAGTGACAAAATTGGTAGATAATATTTTTTACAAACTTTTTTATGGAATGCCTGGTAAGAATTTCTGCAACTTAAATGTTAAATTTTGAAGAGCGTGTAGGAAAGCAGAATTGCATACACCGATCACGTTTATAAATTTATATATTAAAGTTGATTTTTCAGAACTGCAAGGGTGCCAACTCGCTTAAAGAATGTACTAAATGAATGACTTATGTCGCTTTTCATATCGATTAGAAAACTTTTTCGTCGTGAAGAAAGGAGAACTGAACACCATCTGTCCTCTATCTAAACAACATTACAAAGGTTTTTTAATCTTGAATATTTTATTTAAAATGCTGAAAAAGTTTTGTCAAAGAAAAGAAATGTTCACTGAAACATTAAATTCTAATCTGTTTGTTTTATATTTCTTTTCAGTTTTGCCAAAAAAACTTACAAAGTAATTTTTAAATTTCGTAATATTAAATTACTAACCTATATTTAATCTTCCATTATTTTTTATGTTTATACATTTTATTAATTGTTAAATTTAGGGCCAAATTAATAATCTTTGTGAACAATTTTACGGAATATAGCAAGATAGAAAGTTATACGTATTTTGCTGCGATTATTAAGAAACACTCATTGATACAATTTAGTTATTTTCAGCTACAGTAGAATAGCTAGTCTGAACATTTATAAATATAATTTTACGAATTTTGTTCAGTTGATTTTTAAGGCACTCAACAGCTATGGTAATTTGGGCCTAGTTATCAATTCATAACTTTTATTTATTATTTCTAGGGTTCCATACACCCGATGAAAAAAGGATCACTCTCGCCTCTGTCTGTCTGTACGTCTGTCACAGCTTATTTTGCTCAGAATCTACTGAATGAAAAAAGTTTAAATTTGGTATACATATTGAGTTAGACGACCCAATCACGGACGTACAGCGTAAATAAACGATTTCCTATTTAGGGTTATTTTTGGGGAGAAAATTATAAAGTTAAAAGAAAAATATTTTCAAGTGCGTTATGTGATAAAAGTGCTAGTTATGAGAAATACAAATAAATTTCTTTTCAATTTTAAAATGCATACATTAATTCTGCAAATAAAAGGAAATGTTGGGCCTCATCCATAATTTACACTTTTACAGGAAAACCTAAACGAAAACCCTAAGTCTTAAATTTTTCACGAAAAACAAAATGCTACGGAACTCTCTCCACGCGAGTTCAACTCGCAACTGACTAATATTTACTTTTACCAGTTCTCAGATTAGATTCTAGGAATTGTGGGATTGCAACAGAGTTGCCATGGAGACGACCTTATACAAACAAAGGCATTGCTATACGCCCGATTCTTCTCTCATGTCCTGTTTAGTTAATAAAAAACTGCTTACTTGATAATGCTTCATTATAAAATTTTCAATGGACAGACAACTACTAAGATTAAATAATTTTGGTATATTTCGCGTCCGTAATCCTATCGATCTTGAAACAAAAATTATAAAAAAAATTGTTGGGCGTTCCGTTGCTTAATTGCAACTTCATCAGCAACTTATTCTAACAATAATTAAGTGCAAATTTCTGGACGAGTAAGTAAGCATTGAAATAAAAATATATGCACAGCATTTACTGTTATTCGGTACATTCACCACACATGAAGGGTATAGGAGAAAAAGAATAGTAACTTTTTAATAGACGACTAGAAATACTGGAGGCTAATCATGCCCGGTTTTACACTATACTTTAAATTTAGATAGATACCCAGATTCATGCCTAAAATCAGGCAAAAAACAAAACTATAGACATGTATTTCGTTACTGTTTTATAAATCAGTAGAGTTTAACATTATAGTCGATAGTGAAGCAATGCCCATGTTTAAATGCTGTGGCTCATTTATTACAAAGCCCTCGTTTCCTAAGTTTTAACCGGCGAGAGCGGACAAAAGTGTCAACTGAAAAAGAATAAACTGAAAAAAATTAATTGGTGCTAGGCCAAATAACCTTAGCTATTAGTGGCCTTAAAAAATAGTAGCGATAAACAAAACAAAATTTAATAAAACGTAACTCATTTCATTTTCCAATAATTAGATTTTTATGCACTAAGTATGTTTCCATCGGATGATAATAACAAAGAATAGAAGGATATTCAGTACAAAAAGAAACACCATAGTGTGTTTTTTTTACTTATACTAATAGCATTACACCATTCCTGTTTGGACTATAGTCCAGAGAAATTAGACATAAAAAAGTTCATCGATATGTATTGTGATTCTAAACAAAATGTCAAAAATCCTCATCGATTCGAGTGCGCTAAAAATTTCACGCTGGGTCTAGGGTAGTATACTAATATATAATATATTATGTATTTGTTTCCTCAAGTTCCAATGAGATATACATGGCGCTGAGAAGTACATAGGTCCCTACTATTTGTTACATCGCTATAAATCAAATTATCTCCAAAACGGTTTCGAATAAAAATCAAATATCTTTTCTGTAAAAAATTTTCCAAGCTACAAATTTGATAAATAATATTTTTGCTGTAAAAGTGTTTGTTAACGAGATATTCATGAAAAACTGTTTTTGGTGATCTTTTACCTCGCGTGTAAGTTTTAGCGGCACTGAATCGATGGGTACTTTTGCTATTTTGTTTAGAACTACAATATCAAGGTCCATACTAAAATCTAGCTTCCTGGGAATTTTTCCTGTCTATATATCAGGAGTTTTTACCCTGCATCCTCGAAATGAATTTCACCTTAGATTTTCTTTATATAAAACATCTAACGAGAAGAGCGGAACAAAGTACAATAGTGAGGCACATTTGACCTACATAAAGAGAGAATTACGGTCCGCACTTTCCGGAATGAAGTGATCATTTATAAACTGTTGCTATGCGCATGCGCGGCCTATTTGCGTTGTAACTACACGTATTACATTATAGTGCGAAATAAAATTCTAAATAGTACAGTAAAACCTGTTAAAACTGCCTCAAACTTCTCATGTAACTCCATAATGAATCTCTCAATGTTACTCACCCCTGCCTAAGGTTGCACCTACGTTGAATCAGCATTTCTCCCGATCGGATGTCGGATAATATCGGAAGAAAAGTAAACACCAAGAATATAATATATGTGCCTATATTGGAAAGGGAAGACCGATTTTCTTTCCAATGTAGTCACCGACATTATAAAATTGATGTTCGCTTTTCTTCCGATTTCGGCCGACAACGAATCGGGAGAAATATGGATCCAATGTAGATGTAGTCTAGCTTAGCCACATATTATTGGAACTGTAGGTGGTCAACATATGCAGGTTTCACTGTATCTGAAATAAGTAAACTTTCTTCTTATTTTCGCTTGAAAGGTTTGTAGAAATGTTTGACTGAGACGCTAGTGTAAATTAAAACTCGAAAAGATAATAATAATATATTTTGCTTTTTTATGTGAACAAAGACAATGCTGATGTAAGATTCTGTTAATTTCTCAATCCTGTTGCGAGCTTTACAAATAAAAAATTTCGACTGGTTCACTAAAAAGCTTCGTAATGCAGAAATAAAATTTATTTTTGATAATTTAGATGAAAGAATTGTTAGCCAGTAAAATAAGGCAACAATCGACCATATTTAAAATATAATATATTAAAAAGGTAGTATGTACACAGTATTACATTTTTTATTACATAAAAAACTAATCCTATCATCATTAAAAATGAAGCTGGGCCATCGTTAAATGACTAAAGTACGCTTATTAATCTTAATACACCTTCAAATTGATTGTACCTAGAACCTAATTAACATTTTAAAATAACATATATATTGAAAAAATATCATCCTGTAGAATATTTCCAATAAAAAGAATCACACTGGGACCCAATAATTATTATTGATTGAGTTGAACCACAGTTGAGAGACTGGCACTTGATCAAGTTTATTCTTTTCTTTATCACTTTTGTCAAATAAAACCCTTCTCTTCAAACATGTCAGTTATGTATGATGATGAAAATCAATCGAGAAAATATTGTGTAAACGACAAACGTCTTTATATTTTCACTTGCGATGAGAACAAGTTATAAAAAAAACATAGACCCTCTTGGTAGATTAACTAAAAAAGTTTACACACCACTGATTAATTGATTCACAAGTTCTAAAATAATTTTAGCAGAAAATACTAATTGGTAATATAAATAGCCTCTAATCAAGCCTTTAAATTATGATTATTATCTAATATTACGGTTCCAGATTATTGACAATATAACAGAGAAAAAAGAAAACAAAATTAAAGAATGTAATAAACAGTTTACTAAATATGGCTTGTCTAAAGTTTAGGGAATTATTTCTTATATATTGTGACAACAAGAATACTGATTATACAAACTTCTCTAGTATTATTAATACAAAGTAAATGTGTACTCCTTTATTCGATATAAGCTATTATACAAGCAGAGTAAACTGTCATTTAATTAATGCAGTATACCTACTATAGATATGATCCGATGAGAATATTGTTGTTACATGTGTATAAGAAAAATTGAAATAAATATTCATAAAATTCTGATGTACAATATTATAGTTTTTCTTCAATAAATAAAATTATCCACCAATTTTTCAGACAAATATATTAACAAAAAATAATAATTAATACATTGACGTTAATCAAAGATTTGATTATAGTTTTTCATCATACACAAAAATGGTATATCTACAGTTATTTATACAAGGTGACCTTCACGCAAAAACGCCATTCAAATGAAAAAAAAATATAGTTTAAAAAAAACTAAAAAACACGCTTTATATCGGACTAAAAAGTAAAAAATAATTGTTTTAAAATAAGCTTAAAAAGCGTTGGGCGCTCGATGTACGAAAATGTGGAACAAAGCGCCCCACGCTTTTTAAGCTTATTTTAAAACAATTATTTTTTACTTTTTAGTCCGATATAAAGCGTGTTTTTTAGTTTTTTTTAAACTATATTTTATTTTTCACTTTTTAGTTTGAGGATCTATAAAAGAATTTATTAATCCTGGGGGTCCTAATAAGGATAATGGGAAACTGTTATCAAATTATTGCATTGTCATCGGTCCTTGATACGTATGCAAAGTTTCAAATTAATCAGACTTCGGGAAATTGGTGAAAATTATGCTCAAAGATTCCGTTACGGACATACATACTTAGTTACAACCCAAACTAATATAAAGCGTATAAAAAAACTCTTTGTAGCCTAGTCAAGAACTGAGATATATGAGATTAATAGACCCAAGTCTCAAAAAATATGATCAATAGCTTATTCCATTCGGAGAAATATTCCGAAACTGACGTTTTTTTATTTTTTTCGCCGACAAAAATTGCATTATTAACAAAAAACGAAAAGACCAAAAAAGCCGCTAAAATTTTTGGCAAGTACTCAAAAGCTATAAGCGATAACGGAAATTGAAAAAAAGATTCTTAAAGAGGACAAAGTTTCCAAAAACAAAACTCACCCCCGGAAGTCTATCTCTATTATTTATAGTTTTAATTTAACGTTGAAAATAGGGTTCCGCACGTTGTGATGTACTCCTCAACAGGGCGTTACGCTCGAGCTGGTCACAGCCGCGCGGAACCCTATTTTCAACGTTAAATTAAAACTATAAATAATAAAGATAGAGTTCCGGGAATGGAACTTTTGTTATTGGAAATTTTCTCCTCTTTAAGAATCTTTTTTTTCAATTTTCGCTATCGCTAAGGTTTTTGAGTACTTGCCAAAAAACTGAGAGGCTTTTTTTGTCTTTCGTTTTTGGTTAATAACAAATGTATTTTTTGTCGAGGAAACAAATAAAAGAAAACTTCTTTTTTGGAATATTTTTCCGAATCTAATAAGCTATCGCTCATATTTTTTGGAAACTTAGGTCTATTTTTCTCATATATCTCAGTTTTTGACTAGGCGACAAATTTTTAACGACAAATAATATAAAAACAATAAACTATTAGACGAGTTTTTATTTAAAAAAATGGGTACTTATGTACGTGCGTTAGAAGTTATACTTCTTTGGCGTGATTAAACACTATTTTTTATTGAAATAAGATAATAAAGGGATTGGAGTGAGATTGTCATAAACACAGCTATTAAACGCTACATGCATGCCAATGGTGTTGGTAGCCATTTCCTGCGACTAATTTCATCCTGTTAATTTTGATCTACAGTGTGCGTGCGCATCGTAAAAATTAACTCTCATTATTTTTTTATACCGCGCCAAAAAAATTTTTGATAACATATTTTGTAAACAGTACAGTTAAAATAAGAAAAAATTCTCAGCAGAAAGTTTTTGTTTTTATCCGATGTACCGATGAAAAATAATTAATTGTTACAATACTAAAGAATATTGATAAATCACACCAACTCCCCAACTTGGAGTACATCGAATAATGTCTAAAGACGTTTCTAATCAGAATTTTTTTCCTTATTTCACTGCGCTGTTCGTGGGCGTTCGATCTGAGACACTGTATATATTTTAATTTTATAAGAGCATGTTATAACATGTTTTGTTAGAAAAAAATGTTTGCGGGAAACAGTCAGCACAGCCTGTATTATACTGCTTTACTAAAATATGAGACAAAAAATCGTCATCAAGTTATTAGAATGGTAAAATATTATTGAACATGTCAAAAACGTTTTAATGTTTTTTTTATCGACGTGAATCAATCAAAAACAAACAAAAACAAATTTGTATGTCGCTTACGATCTGCCGAAATGACCGGTCAGTAAAAAAAACTGAAACAAAACCGCTATCTCTTCATGCACCCCTAGATTGAAAAAAAAAAAACACTGGTCGCAGTGTAAACCCTTGTCGACAAAATAGTATATCTGCTAATACTTGCAATGTGACGTTTAAATCTAATTATTAAGTGAACTTATTTTTGTTTCTAGATGAAGTGCAATATTTAACACCTTAATACACTCTTAAAATGATTAAATTATTCTCCATTTCAATATTTGACACTCATTTCTGTTACTCCAATATTCGCATCAAAATTTATTTTTTATTTCATTTTGTATGCTCCTTGTGATATCAAATACGCCAATATCATTATATATTTTGTTTTTCTATGAGCACAATACTGCGATCTAATGTTCTACACATTAGTTAGACGACATTACATTACAGTAAGGTCATTGTCAAATCAAATCTAACAATGCATTCTGCAACCCAGCATGTTGTACACAGATAGTTTTCAAGAAAAAAAAACACTATTATAAAACGAAATTTTATAATTTGGTTTTCGTTTCTATGGTTACACGGTTAGTTAAACGGTCTGTACGAGTACAAAAAAGTATAGTTCAAAATTATGTAAAGAATTTTCAAATGACGATGATACTGCGGCCGTATGTAACGGCAATTCAGAAGTGATACAAAGTAAACGTTCTGCCAGACAGAAATAGTATAAAAAAATAAATAATGATAAAAACCCCGGTAATAATTAAAGTTGGTAATTTTTTCACGTTACCGAACAAATTAACATCAACAAACATAGCAAAAAATGAAGTAAAATTTCCTGGAATACAAATGGATTATAATTTAAATTGGAAAAAAAGAATAGACTATAGTACATCATTGCTAAAATTAAAAATTCGGATCATAACGCCAAACCTTGCCGACAATATAGTATATTTGCTAACATAGGCAATGTGATTTCATTAAGTTATCATGATGTTTTTTTTTCCGGACAAAAAAAAAGTAATTGCTTACTACATTTCATAAAATAATAGCTATTTTTTAATTCCAATATTATCAATTCAACATCTGTACCAAATTAAATAATAAATAAATGCCTTTATTAGGGGCGGAGTTCAGCTCTTCCACTTTACACACCCTTCAGCAAGAAAATTTGCAGTATTTTAACCTGTAGAGCCGAATTTTTAAAATAATAGCAGTACGTTTTAATTTTAACTAAAGGGTTAAATTTCAATTTTGAAACGATTCTGAGAACTTTATCCGTATTTTTGGGTCCAAAAACCTTTTTTAATTCCTAAAAACTATACCCTTAAATAGTACGATTGGGGTCATTTTAAATAGGCTTCGTGCGGTGATGGATTCCAACATGTCCAAATTTCGTTAAAAACAATAAATAGACATTTTCAAAAATTGGGACAAATTGTTCAGAAAGGTATGAAACATCGACAAATTTTAGTTCTATCCTTAAGTCCTGTTATTCGACCGACGTCAATAGTGTGTGTGCCATATGGAAAAAAACAGTAAAAATGTGTTGGAAACGAAAAGCTGATGGTACCTATATGCGGAAACGTTTTGTTGAAATTTCAATAATTCAGTTTACATTCTCATTTTTTTATCAGTGACGTAGTACCTACAAGAACTATAAAAGAAAATTTTTAAAAAATTAAACTCTCAAAAAGAATCAAAACAACTCTTCAAAGAATAAATGGTAGATTTAAAAATCAACTATCTCGGATTTTCCATTACAGTGAGACCTTCGTGCCAAATTTCAAGATTCTAGGTCAAAGGGAAGTACCCTATAGGCTTTAAAGATAAGTGACTTTTGAAGGACCATATCTTTTTGATGCATTGATTCAGAAACTTAAATTTTTTATAGAAATTTAGAGTTGTAGATCTTAGTATTTAATATTAATTTCAGCTTAATATCTTTATCCGTTCTTCAGAAAAAGGGCCTTAACAGATAAACAAGTGATCCTATAAGTTTTTATTTAAGCATTCACGGCCAGCATTGTCCCAAATCTACTTTGTTTCCAGACTTGTAGACCGTGTAGTACTTCTATCTGACGTTTCGTCTACAGCTACGGTAGGCATTATCAAAAGTGATGTGGCAGCGGACGACGTGTCCTTCTAGGCGGCTCACAGGTAGTAGGACACTTCGTTCACTGTTACATCGCCAACGGCATTGTCAACTGCAGCTGTAGCCGAAACGTCTACCTACGGGCCCGGAAACCAAGAAGATTTGAAAGTCTACACAATTAATAGCTATGTGCAACATCAAAGTCGCGATATCTAGCGCCATTAACCGGCGAACCCACTGCCACTTTTATACATTACTAGCGGCCCTGTACGTGCTTCGCTACGTATAAAGTGAAATAATAAAAAAATTTAATTGGAACATCTATCTATCTATTTTATTAATTGCTAGCTATTTTAAAATATACATGTGCGTATATGTGTGTATGTCGAGCACTCCGGCTGCGCCGTCGTGCTCGAAAAAATTGCGTAAAGTATTCGTGGATAACTGGTCTTTAAAACACTTGCCGGTACTTGTAAAACTGATTCGCCGTCATCTTGATCTATGATATTGCATCTTTCGCTTCAAATTTAGGTTAAAAATTTATTTATTAAATTTATTTATTAAAATTACTCACCTATAATAATAATTGTTTTGAACTTTCTTTTAAATACGTATTTATTTTAAGTCTCACTTGGATAGTAATTAAAGATTAACTGTCATAATATTTTGAAAACAATTGTTTCATTGTTTGTATAAAATTCCAAAACCTACTTACAATATTTAAGTATTTTCATACGTCAAAAAATTGATTTTTAAAAAATGTGATAAATGAAGAACCGCTCGACCGATTTTGTGCAAACTCCACATAAACTATCTACTAAATAGTCCGAACAAAGCCTAAAAATTTGGTTTGGATAGGTGAGCCCGTTCTTGAGTTATAAAATTACAAAAAAGTGGCATTGATTTTTATATAATATATAGATGTAAAAAGTAAAAAGTGAATTAATTAATTAATGTGCAACATCAACGCCTCAAACCAAATTTCAAAAAAGAAAAATAAAAGATTATAAAAACTGTGATCAAATAGTTCAATAATATTAGCTAACATTACTATTTTTTGCAGCATTTACGAATTGTCATTGTTTACCTTTGATTTTATATCAGTACATGTGCCGTAAAAATGCCAGCTTTCGCCGCTAAGCGCGCACGGTCGTTCAGCGTCTCCTTTCCAAGCAGTTGCACGTAGGTTCTATTTTTTTTATTCATGTAATAATCCAACATTTCATTTACGAGTGTTTCCAACGAAAGCTGATTAATAGAATCATCAGTTACGACACTGTGGCATTATGACTTTCACAATTCCTACTCTGTCTATGGACTGAATGTCGAGTGACAGTTTACCTCTGGCATCCCGTCACGCGACAAGCCTATGCGAATATAGTTAATGATTAATTAAAAACAAACACGTTCGTCATTCAACACAATCCCTCGTCATCTACATAATGTACGTGAAACGCGGTGCGACAGATCAACGTTTCGCGAACATCTCCCTGCAACTGTTTGCCAACAAAACCAAGTATTGTCGTTGTGTTTAAATATAGTCGTCCTGTGTTAGGACGACCACTTTTTCTCAAGAACAAAGTTTCCTAATTTTTGACGTGAAAACGCAGGTTCGCATTGACAGACGCTATATTGCCTTCCACCGAGAAATATAGGATCTTATTTTTAATGGTATCCCTCAATCATTCCATACGTAATATGGTGACACTGTTTTAATCATCCATAATTTTTTCACTCGCACTTTCTTATTAACTAAGTTGAAATATAAAATGGAAAATAACGGGAATTAGAAAATAAATGGTAATGGTGCGAGTGGCATTTGTTATGATAGAATGTCAACAATTAATATTGACAACAATTAATATTGACTAGTTACAAGTAACATACTTCAAGTTGACTACCAGTATACAAAGTGTCATCAAAGCGAGATAAGTCATTCTCGAATAATACTGGTATAGACAAAAATTATGAAAAGACGTTTTGCTAAGTGTTTTATCGAAAAATTTCAGCCAATTGGGCGACGAGACCATTCCAACTTCAAAAATGTTGACATGTGATTATAATAAAGAAAATAAAATTTCTGATATCGCGTGAGCTGACGCGGGTAATAGCTAGTATTCAATATGCTATTTGTTATTCGTTTATATGGTTACCTACATAATATGTTCCACGTCATGTAAAAGTTAATCAAAACATGTCTAACTAGTTTATGATTTTTGACCTAAACTAGTACCATCAACGTGTGGGTTGAAATGGTAAAATCACAAGAAAACCTTTCAAGTTCCCGTTACAGCTTTATTTACCGGGTCCCGGAACGCCTGAATATCTCAGAGAGATAATTTTTTTTTTGAAAAATGTTGAGAATAAAAGTTGTTCAACTCATTGTAATGTATTTTTCGGTCACAAAAATTCCTTCCAAGGGGGTGCCTCCGTGGGGGAGCAGGGGGTAGCTCCGAAATTTTAAATGGCAACTGCAATTTTTTGTGTTGGGTCGAGTTCTTCGGGAAAAAAGACATCTTTTATCCCAAACTTGTTTTGTTCAAGCTACAGATCACCTAGTACGCGGAGTAAAATTTTCTGAATTATCTTCACTCCCTCGAATAAAATTTGTTCATTTTGCAAATTCTACTTCAAAAACGAGGAACTAATCTTTAGGATTGTTATCAAGGTCAAGTAAAAGAGTACCATTTCTTAACATGTTACAAAATGAACAAATTTTATTTGAAGGGGTAAAACATAATAGGAACCTAATTTCGTCCTGTCAACTAACGGAATTTTAGTAACTAAATACCGCTCTGCAACTAAATTACACCCTGTATCTTAATTTTGTTTTGTGAACTAACGAAACTCTAGTAACTAAATTTTGTCCTGTCATCTAGTTGTCGCCTTTAACAAAAACCAAGTTATAATCCAACACACACACAAAGCTAACGCCACGCGCTGTCATCTAACAAAATACAAGCAACTAAACTAGTAACTAAATTTCGCCCAGTTATCTAGATGTTGCCTTCAACTAAAGCCATGTTTAATCCAACATCACATAAATGTAACGTCATCCCTAAAAAGGGTCGCACCAATTGCATTGTTTTACTCCCAATCAAATGCGCAATTATATGTTTTACATCATCATTAGCGTTATAAATATGTAGATAGCACTAATTTTAATTCACAAAATAAGAACACTATGAAAACAATGTTGCACACACCATCAATACGTAATTTTTCGCTTTCCGTCTCTCTCTCCCCCTTGTCATTTAACAACAACGTACAATATGTAATGTAGGGAAAACTTGAATTGTACTTTCTGGCACCGTATGTGTAAGATAAACTATCTGAAATGCAAACAGTATGTCGCAAAATACACACAATATCCTTCTAAATAACTCAGTATACATTTCCTAGCTTGAAACCCAAACATCATAATAATAACGTTATTAATAATAACCACTAGACTGTTACTGGTAATATTTTTTCTGCAGTAAATTAGATTATTTTACGATATCGTCTATCTGAAATATAAATTATTCAAGACTAATAAATCTGGATGTCACAAAAAAAACTCTTTCTTTGAAATCAAAGATCTTGTTAAATTTTATGTCAGTTTGCCATCTAATTTTGACGAATTGAAAAGGTTTGCTCTGCAATTAATTACAATTTTTGGTAGTACTTACTTATGCGAACAAACCTTTTCAATTCTCAATTACAGAAAAAATAAATATGCTTCTCGTCTCACAAATGTGAGAGCTATTCTACGAATTGCAACTACAAACCTGGAAGCAAACATATAACAAATAGCCACTCAAATACAATCTCAAACGTCACACTAATTTTTGTAAAAGAACAGTTCTATTTTGAAGTTCTCAGTTAAATTTTTAATAAAATTCAAATAAAATGTTTTCGAATTTTTAATATCACAAATACCTATTATTAAAATTATGAACAAGTGCGGCCCGCCTTTATTTCAATGTGGCCCTTGCTTGCCAAAAGGTTGCCGACCGCTGCTCCAAATGAAGAGGAAAAGTCCACCATAGATATTATGGGGACATGAAACATTTTTTTCTGCAGCATTCAAATCTGCAAAAAAAAAGACTACTACCTTCTCGAGAGCTTTTTTGAAGTCTCGTGAACAGTTTCTGATTATGCGCGGAGAACACATTTTTTTAAAGTATTGCATGTAGTTTCATAACAAAAGGAACAACACGAACCCATTTTTATTTTATTATAGCTCAAGCAAAGGAGATAACGATTTTACTTACAACATGAGTTATTATTCAATATATTCGTTTCCTGTGGATTCCGAGACGAATTTTTTTATTCGGTATAGAAGGTACTCGTAACATGTGTCAAAAACATGTAAAATGCAATGATGATTTCAACGTTGACTGCCTATAACATCTCATTTTTTTAATAATGTTGATATGGACCCTAATTTGTGCGAGAATTTCGGGCTCAAAAAGACAGCGACCCAGCGAAGAGCATTTGAAAAAATAATCGTGACACTTGTACTTGTAGAAAAAAATCTACTCTACAATTTTTGTCTTACAGAATTTTTTTGTACAATTACCGGCTTAGATGGTAAATAAGGAAAACTCAAAACGGATCTACCCCAGCGGTAATTTCTTGCCCAAAAAGTGATGTTCCGACTACGATATAAGTTAGAACCTTATTTCTGACGCTCCTGATAATCCATTACCTATCGAAAAAATTTACGGTACTTTAACAGAATTGCCTAAACTAAGGCTCGTATTCACCGAGCACTATTAAAGATAGAAGTTACTAGCCTAAGAACAAATTTATTCCTACGAATAAAACTTACTTACAAATCTTAGATTAACGTCTGAATAGAAATCTTCAAATAAATAAAAATTATCAACCAATTTTTTCAGACTGTATATTGACAAAAAATTGAAACAATAAATATTAAATATTATTCTGACGATTTATACCTGTGGTAAACTTAACTATGTTTGGTGAATTGAATTATCGCTATTTATTCCGAGTATTAGCTACCAGACGAACAAATCAACTGAATAAATAACTACTTACCTTCGGGGAATATGGCCATTAGATAATTAAGGTTCTGATCCGGGTTTACGTCGAACATCTTTGGAACGGGCTGGAAACGATCAAGTTTAGATCCAAAGCGTTGCGCAGCTCGTAGAATATACACATAATATAATATGTACGTGAAAATATGTGCACACCTATAAAAATACGATAAGTTCGATCAGAAAACAAAGTTGGCACTCGAAGGTGGGTAGTGAAAAAATGTGTCGTCGTCGCGAAATGGAACACATTAGAGTCGATCGTCGTCAATATTGAGAAGCTGTAAAATACCGTCACGGCGCGTCCGTCCGTCTGTTGGCGTCACCACCACCGCCGACACAGGAAGACGACATTAATCGCTCTCCGCGTCGGTATTATAAATGCTTCCTTTCGACGATGCACAACATCTCCGATATTATAATATAAAACCGAACGTCTTGACTAACTTACAATATTTTACCTCAAAATTTCACATTTTTTGTCCCTTCGTATTTTAAAAATCACCGAAGCAAAAAGATATTTTATGGCAAAATTTCGAGATCTTATTCTTTACTGAAAATGTTTAGTCTTGAATAATTGGTTAATCTGTATAATATATACTATATAAACTTCGCGTATCACAATATTTTGGGCGCGCTAATTAATGAAATTTTGTTGTCTTGCTTGGTGCAATTTACGCTATAGCATAGTTTTTATTAAATATTTAGTAGGTACAAAATTACGGTGTTTTCTCAAAAAAATTGTTTTAGTAACATGTAACGGCATCTGATGGATTTTGCTCAAAACTATTAGTTGAGAAGCAAATCTGGTAAAATTTGCTCAAAGCTATTAGTTTAGACGTCGGGCCGCAAACGCAATACATGTTGCAGAATTATATCTATCGTACCCGGGCGAAACCGGGACGAACCGCTAGTTTTAAAATAAATATTAACTAGCCCACCCGACTTCAGCTAAGTCCAAATTATTATTTCGGAATAACTTAGCGATTGTTACTAGAGAAGATCTATTAAATTTTTATGTTAGAGTAACAAAACGTTCTAGTTCCGCAAAAAGACTAGTACAAAATACCCATTATTTTGTTATAACAGTGAGACGTTCACTCGAAATACGTGTAACACCATGGTTAGACGTTTATAAGCTCCGTTGTCGAGCATCTATAATCCACAATATCTATTCTATCTGTAACTTGTATTGTAATCTGATTCGAGCAGATCATTCTATCACGATGTCATCACTGTAACACGTGAACCAATGAGTGGCGTACGAACTAGGAGTCAGATTTAATGCGCCTTTATTATTAGAAAATTTGAATGACACTTTTTCACCAAATAAAAGTTCAACGTGCATTTAATTTTTACAATATTCTAGGTTAGGTATAAGCTCTCTGACAATGATGAAAATAACGCGGGACGTATCCTTTCTACGTCGATTAAAACACTATATGGGATTGAAATAGTTCGGTAGCCCTGTCTGGTTTGTCCCTTGAAAGTATTTATATAGTTATTTAATGTGTGCTAACAGACTGTAAGCACAAACAATTGATCCTATATAGACGAGTATTTCGTACATCGAATGATACCGAAATGATTATATAAAGACTAAAAATAATCCAGTGAAAAAAAAATAAAACCAAATCAAGACGTTGGCAAAGTATAAGAATTATTTGATTAACTGTTAAACTATTGATTTTTATGAATTATAAAGTGAATTACTACATCATTTTAATTTATATTATTTCGCAATGTCTAATAGCTTGAATTGAAAGCTATAGAAACACATTTTTCATATTTTTAAAGTAAAACTTCTTTTGGCACGGTAGGGTAAAATTTATTTATGAGAATGAAGTTGAAGCGAGCGTGTTGCAATGCACGTATACTATTTATTATAAAAACCGGCTGTAGAACATTAACTAAGGTGGCGGCGGAGTAGAACACTTGCCTCGTAGCCTGAAGATCGTAGGTACGATCCCGGCAATCGCGGTCGATGACATTACCTATCATTTGTAGTGTCTCTTTTTTTACCTTAGAGATGTTTGGCGTTATGAAACATTATTTGTTACTAAAGAGAGAGAGAGAGAGAGAGAGAGAGAGAGAGAGAGAGAGAGAGAGGAAAGATATATCTAATTAATTTTAGTTTTAATCTAAGAAGTGTTTTTCAAAATTTCCAACGAAATCAAAGAACATTATTAAATTATTGGATTTGGCGAGCGATCTCGTATTAGAATAAGGGATTTAGGAGTTTTGGGTCCAGTACGATAATTCGATGTGCCCAAATTTTTAGTATTTTTTAAGTCAAAGAAAACGTTAAATTTTGACGTTCCAAAAAAAAATTGCGGTTTATTCACAAATTTCCTCAAAAATACGTAAAAAAACTGGAACTACTTTTACTCTTTCACTGTCGTTTCTTGAATATAACCAATCATAAATAACGTCTACACTTCATAGCAATTGGTGTAGAATAACTGTATTACTATCTCACTTTGTATACACGACTCCGTAATTGTTTTTAAAATAACTCCCTCCAAACGCCCTCCCCTTTTCACTGCTCATAAAAAAACGCCATCGCATCGACACGACCCCGTAATATTGTTTTTAAAGAATTCCCCCCGATGCTTTTCTCTTTTCTCTGCGCAAAAAAAAACGCCATCGAATCGATACGACCCCTTAATTGTTTTTTAAAGAACTCCGCACGCCTTCACCTTTTCACTGCCCAAAAAAAAATAATATATAAAAACCAATTTTCCGCACTTAAAACGGCTAATAACACTGTTATATGTCATAGAAAATAATAATTGCGTATTTCCAGTGGATATTTTGCACATCGAGTTATCGTACTCTGACCAGGAGTTTTTAATAGAGGAATCTAAGAAAACCCGACAGAAAGAGCCTCATTACTACAGGATCATTATTTGTACGTAGGTAGTGATGCATAGCAGATACGGAATATCGCATAAAATAATCATTATGTGTGTACTTATGAATACCCCACATAGCACTTTTATATATCGCATAATTTTACAGATATATATTATGTAGATATGTATATGTATCGATAATCGTTTAAAGCTCGTTTAAGCTAGAAAGCTCCTGTTCTTTATGCACCGCGTATCACATAATCATTATTTATGCTCAGAGCAAGTGATGTACCGACAAGTTCAGAATTTATTAAATCATCTAGCAAAATCTGTTAAGTTGACCAAATTTTGCATGGAGGCATAGAAAATGTCTTTGACGCAGTGATGAATTTACAAATAAGCCGGAGTAGACCAAAACTGGGGCGGCAGTTTTGAGAAATAGTACTGCAAAATTAAAACAATTATTTTTTATAAGTTCAATAAAGAAAATAATTTCTAATCACAAAATTTTCTCGAAACGAAACGTTCTATGATTTACATTGACTGATTTTTCGGAACTTTGGCAATCTCTAAGGATCGGGATATTTGCTACAATAAGTTGACTTTGGTTGCACAGAAAAAAGTTAACTCGAAAATATACAAATGTTTTGGTAATGTTATCACTTATTTTATATTACTTTTTTTGTCTTTAGAAGCGTTAGAAATTTAATCGCCTACTCCTAATAAATAGGTAAATCCGTCACTGCTCTGACGACACCTTTTTTTATTCACCGAACACTATTAAAGATAGAAATTACTAATCTTGGAATAAATTTATTCGTTAGAATAAAATTTCCTTTCAATTCACCAAGCAAAATATCAGGTAGAAAAGTTTGTTAAAGAATAAATATACACTGCACCATACTCCTTGCTATTTTTGTTGAATATTTTGACGTTCACCCAAAAAATCCAACCGATGACGTTAGTGTAAACGTCAAAAAAAGTTTCACAAAATTGTAATGTTTCATCCTAACCCTATTGTACACAAAACTTCCACTAATTTTATTATTTTAAAACTACCTATATACTTTACAAAAGGTTAATACACAGCACATAAATAAATTCACAAGAGTAACTGTAGATATAATACTATATAGATTAGGTATTATGATCTATGTGGCAGCCATTATTATGTTATCAGGCGATTAAATATTCGAAAAAGGACAGAATAGTTTATTCTGACGATTTATACCTGCAGCAAACTTAATTCTGTTTGGTGAATTGAATCGCTATTTATTCAGAGGAATAGCTACCTGATGAACAAATCGACTGAATAAATAACTACTTACGTTTGGTGAATGCTAGAAAATTATTACTGAAAAATTGAAACACTCATGAAGTGACTTTTGCCTCTCGAATTCACATATTCTTACGAAAATTTAACTCAATTTTTAAAATACCTATTTAGGTTAGTGATCGTAAAAGACAATATATTTTTCCATTTCAAATTTTATAAATTTATCGTGAATTAAGTCAGTACTGATAAAAATAGCTCCATTCCAAGCTGTCTGAGAACGGTAACAAAACTGTCAGAGTCTCGCGCAGTAGCTCAAAAACCGATAAAGACAGTTTTGTTTTGGCTACTGCGCAAGACGACGACGCTTCTGTTACCGTTCTCAGACAGCTTGGAACTGAGCTAATATTAGATTTGCATCTATATTGAGTAAACTTTTAGACCATTGAAATCTAACCTAAAGAAAAAATAGTAAAAAATTTAAATTAATTACACAGTTAAATGTGCACCGCTGTAAAATATAATGACTACACGTATTAAAGTGGTTTCGCGTGATAACCACTGAGATTTATAATATTACTCACTGACATGTTTATAAAGTCTAACGTTTTTTTTTCAGGGATAATTAATCATGTAAATAATTTAAATTCAGACACACTGAAAAAGGTCAAACATTTTTCATTTATTTTCAGTACACACTGTCGTATGAAAATAAATTCACGTAGTACACGAAGTTAGTAATATAGGTACTATATTTGCTTTAAAGTTATGAATATCGTTAAGCTATGTAAAATGCTATAAATAATAATAATTTTTTTTTATTAATATTTACATCGCTAAAGTAATATTCCAAAGTATATTACAATTGTAAAATTAACTGCACAACGTCAAAATTAAGAACTAACCGTATACATACATTGGCATTTTTCAAGCTTTTTTTAAGTGAAACTTCTATAATGGTAAGTTCGTAGGGCGACGAAATGAAAAAGCGACATGAAAGACATTAGATTGTTCAAAAGGAGACAGAGCATGCAATAAACAACTGACGAACCATTAATTATTATATTTATGAACTATACAAAAGATTTGGTTGGCACTGCCATCTATGATTGGGCAGGTAAAGTACTCAGAAAGTTTAATTTTATCTTGTATTCATGCACACGAAAAGATATTATTATTTAAAGACACGAAAATAAAATAAAGTCTTATGACAATTGACATCTTTGCCTCCAATGGAAGTAGTTCTAAGCCAGAGGTCCCCAAACTTTTTTGTTTCGTGGACCACTTGCCATGTTTTTCGGTTTTGGGTAGACCCCTTGCTTATCTGATATTGATTTTTTGCAAATTCATTAATTCCAAATGTATTTTTGACAACCGGTATAGTGCTACTCACTTTGAACGATTTAAATTTATAACGGTAGTAAAATGTAGTGTGAAATGTTTAGTTTTATACATTTATTAATTAAATATCAAATTAAAATTTACTTTCTGTTACATAAAATAACTGAGCAAAAAATAAATGCTTTTAGTGTGAGGGATGAACCTGATGCTTTAATAATAAATTTTCAACATTTGGCATCAATTAAGTTAGATTTAATCTTAAATCTCTTCGGTTAACGATGTCCAGTTTGTTTCTTTTTGACGTGATAACGTCTTATAAATTGATGAATCACCAATATTATAAATTGATAAAACACCGGCTGCATGTTCGAAAAAGTGTAACGTAACGTTCCTAACGTTCCTAACGCGTAACGTTCCTAACGCGTAACGTTCCGCCTGACCCTGTGCGTGCTTTTTGCTAATTTCTCGCTCAATTTAAATCAGATCGGTTTGAAACCAGTCTTAAACGAAAGAGGAGAACATTTTACATAGATTTCGTAAAACAGAATTTGCCTAAACAGTTTTTTTATACAAATTTATATAGAAAAATATTTTATACAAATTTATATAGAAAAATAGCTGTATAAATGCAATGTTGTGTAATGCATGACGCGACGCGGTCGGTTGTCTTTGTTTGCCGTACATGGAAATTAGAAGCAAACGTATGTCTTGTCTTAACATGAAAACAGCTGCATTTCTAATGTTTAATTCAATTTTTTGACATTAGTATATTGTGAAATGCAAAGCCTGCTAAGTTAAGTATTGGAATAACTAATTATTATTAGAACATAATACTTTGTAAGTTTCAAACGTCACTTTTGACATTTCTTATCATTCCGACACCAAGGATAAGCGGATTGAAACCAAATTTTGGGAGGTTTAGGTTATGTATTACGGAATACGTTATCACGTAAAACTATCGTCCGTAAACCGACTTTACAGACAACCATTTTTTTGTTAGGAGATTTACTATCTTTGACCCCCATTTTCATTTTATTGACCCCCAATTTTTTTCCCGCTGACATTGACCCCTTGCAAGTTGTCGTCGACCCATGGGGGTCGATATAGACCACTTTGGGAATCACTGTTCTAAGCTTATTACTCAAGTTTGGTGTTCACTGTTCAGTTAGTGATTTTTTTTTATTTATGGAAAAAAGTGTGCTTCACTGCTTCGACTACCAGGGTCATTAGCACTACTGCCATAAGGCATAATCTAAGATTTTCAAAATTAAATACTTGTCGTATAAATGTTGCTCCGAGTTGATAAATCCTTAAAACAATACCGCAGTGAGTAGAGATAATATTATAAAGCATTTTCATTATAGAACACAAATGCAGATATAAATAGTAAAAAACAATTAAATACATTCATTAGTTTTACGCTTTTTATTTCATTACATGAAAATAAATGAAGAAAAGTTTTAATTTATACCGAGACACAATTAAATAGATAAAATGAACATATTTTATTTCCATTCGAACTTTCATGGAAAGTTTTAAAGAAATAAGAATTGTGAGGGATTATCTCTGATCAAAACGTTTTTGTACTAAAGTAGATATTATACTCATTTAGAAAAAAAGTAAGTTCTACAATAGATATATCGCTTCTAGCTAGGGTTGCCAGTTCAAAAACATAAAAGTGTAGACTCGGCGTTATATTTAGTCGGACATTTAGCCTTAAAAGCCGGACTACCTTTTTTAATAAAAAATAACTCGACTAGGGGCCATATTCACCGAACGTAAGTAAATATTTATTCGATTAATTTATTCTTCAGGTAGCTAGTCCTTCGAATAAATAGCGATAATTCTATTCACCAAACGTAGTTAAGGTTTACTTAAGGTTATATAAATCGTAAGAATATTACTATTCTGTCCTGTTAAGAGTACTGAATCAAATGTTGTATGTTTGTAATACTAGAAAGAGAAACACAGATCAGATCCAAGGAAAATATATATGTCAGATTGCGTACAGGTCTGAATGTAATCGATAAACTATGATTAGTTTTACATATTTATGTCTGATTGTTAACTATTCCTAATTTGACATTCATAACATACCTATACTGTATAATGTTACAATTTTGTATATGTCACAGCTTGGAAAGCTCATTCTAGCTTAACAACTGAAATTTATGTAATGAATATCTAAATACGTCTACAAAATGACTCCCAATATGCTCATCTTGTGACCCTTCGCAACAGTCTATTAATATTGCATCTTTAATAAGCAGATAATTTTTTGTTGGTTCATTTATAAGATTAATGTTTAGTTTTTGTATTAAAGAGCTAACGATGTTTATATCTCAAAAACAATTAATACTTTTACGGTTTTAGTAATAATTTGAAAAATAGCTGCATAAGAATTTAATATAATTTAAGAACACTATACTGGAGCATTAATGCATTTATATAAATCTTTATACACCAATATATACAGTGATACCTACACGAAATGCGAATCTAGAAATGCATCTGTCTTATTAAAGAACTCATAAACTTGTGGAAATGCAATTTCCTTGTTCTTTAATATTTTCCTATAATATACAGTCTTTTAAACTATAGAATGGATTTGCTTTTGTAATTAAATAATCAACTTATTAGAAGTTATTTATGAACTATTGCACGAAAAGGATTCATGATACTAACAATGGTGATCAATAAGTCACTGTCTATAGTAGCAAAATACGATTTTTGATGCGTAAACATAATATCTTTAAATCTAGGTCCACGGTTCGAGTTCGACCGTAGTGATTTCGTTAGTGTTATGAGTGTATGTGTGTGTGTACGCGACACACAACCATGGTGCCAAAAAACGAATAGGTAAAAGGGACATGACTACGCACGATCATTTAAGTTTATTGAGATGGATGCTGTGTCCAAATTTCATGATGATGGGAGTTACAGTTCAAAAGTTTTTGTCGGACGGACAAAATGTTTTTATATATTTTTTACACCTTGGATTACATTATTGAAGTTTCGTAGGGATCTCTAATTTAACTCGGTTAACAATATAGCCTATGTTACTGAGTGATAATGTAGAATTTTTAAAATCGGTCTAGTAGTTTTTGAGTTTATTCATTACAAACAAAAATACAAATCTTTTCTCTTTATAATACGAGTATTAGTACAGATGTACACTTTGCGAAAAAAAATTAATACACAACATACCTATTTGTTTTTATATTGCTCCAAATATAAGAATATAATCAGTTTAAAAATGATCATATAAAAATGATCTTTTGAAAGATATAGCTATTGTTTTCTACAATTATTAAGATACATTCATTATTACATCCCTATACATATTAGAAAAATGTATTTTTCAAACACAGTCACCGTCGAGATACGAACCCCTAATCTGACTGAGTTTCCTTACTCCACAATGACATATCTTTACAAGCAATAATTCTAATATTTAAAGCAATCTGTTATTTCACATCGTGCGAGAGCTAATCATTACTTTAGATGACGCCAGACATGAACCCTCAGATAAGCGAGAGTTGTGGGTGAATCAAAGATGAAATTATTTTACTTAAGATAACTTTTAGATTAAATGATTTCCTGATTCAACCAAATAAATTTTGAAATTGTTCAAACCAGCGCACGTCCATATTTTTTCCGAACGAAACCAATAAGACCTCGCATGCAATATTTTATCTATTGATGCATGTCACATAGATTGTTATAGATTGCAAATGTGCTATAAAAGCTTGATATAAATTTCCCCAAGGATAATGGAAACTGGTAATAAAAACACAACAAGAAAAATCTGACTCTAAGTAATCATTCTTTTATAATATCACTCCTTAATTCCAATACTTGCATTTTATTGAGATTCTATTGGTAGAATGATGCACAATAATAAAACTCTCGATCACAACTCATCAATTCATTACAATTATTGTATGACTAGCCGTCACCCGCGGCTTCGCACGCGATTGAGATGGAACACGGCAGCGTCAAAAGTAGTGGAGCCATTGACTCCATCGTGTTACAGTTTTGCCGCAGGAGACTATGCATTGGCAGCGATAACAACAATACCACTTTAAAAGACAAAATATATCTTTACGGGCGCATGCACAACTCAAAAAAGTTTCATCGTAATCGGATAAAGGGTACAGGAAGGCATAAGGTCCTTGTCATATTAAGTTTTTTGACAATCCTTTCTGCAACTCAGCATAATATTTTGAAAAATTTAAATAGTTTTTAAAGTGAAACTTTTATTCTATCGCCCCGAATTTTTCTGGCCGTTTGTTGCATGTCGCATTACAGGCGGCCGCGGAGTAGGGGTAAAGTGAAAGGCGTTCGGAGTAGACACTCGGTAGAGCAGCCAAGGCCAATATGGCGGCGTCCATGGTTAGCATCAGCTGACCGTGTAGTATGTATAACACATAGTCTGTCATGCGGGCAAGTGCTGTACAGTGTTTACATGTTTTTATTCGTGTATTCAATGTATTCAATATTGTTGTTTATAATTAATCTGCAATCCAACGCCTACAATCCAATAAAAGTGTCACTAGCGTCGTGGTTTCTTAAAACCACACAACTGTTTTTTTGTTCAACTCGAGTTTCATGTGTGTGTGTATTATTTTAAGGACAAGATGAAAACGGCTATGGCCACTCTTGATCCCATAATAAAGATTATTATTAATATTAAAAAAAAAAATGTTTCTGATTTTCAATAATATAAAAAAACTAAATTTAAGAAAAAAAATCATCAAAATCGGAGCTGTTTCTGCGAAGTTTTGCCTGTTTTATGTATTCATTGACGCGACTATGTTATTGGTCACGTTATCCGGCGTTTTGGCGCGAAGTTTAAAAAATCATATTTTAAATCATATTTATTATCAACGCAAATTTTTAATTGTTTGTTTTAAATATAATTATGTGAGATTTAAATAATTTCTTTACATTAAAAAAAAAACATGACGTGCAAATTATCTCTATTAACTGTCAAATAGTATAAAATACATTTCATTGAATAAAATTTCGTACCTAATCACAAGCGGCAAATCAAATCACAAGACGTTAGCTTGTCAACAAATGACTTTTACGCCAATCAGTATATTAACTAGAGATTTTGCTTTATCAAGATTTTTATTTGTAAATATTTATTGTCAGTTTTCAGCTTTTGAAATTTTTTAAAAAACCTTCTGGTACAGTCTATATAAAATTCTGTCCATTATAACCATAACTCTAGAGTTCGCTATTTTACATCGTTTAAGTTCGGTTAAACGACAAACTTATAACAGATTTTCTTTCAATTTCCTTCTATTCTTCCTATAAGCAAACAACGTTGTCTGGAACAAACCACAGTTAATTCCCCTTGAATGAAAAAACTACATTTTCAATGCTCTCCTCTAAAACGGTCGTGTTTTTTCAAATGACCTGTAATTTTTAAAATATTGTAACAAAACTGTTCTAGTCCGTGGTAGAAATTATTTATTTACAATAATAAACGTTTATCAAAACAGTTGAACACACAACGAAAGCGTACTTTTTTAACAAGCAGTAATAATAACGTTAACAGAAACAAAACTAATAGTTCTAAATAATAAAATAGAAAAATAAGTAACAGAAAGTCCTAATTATGTACACAAAATATTTACAATACAAACACACAGAAGTTTATCTAGTAGACTTATTCGCACTTGTCTATAAACTATACTCACATGATTATTTACAAAAAATTATTTATATAGAACCAGATTTATATAATTGCACTCAATGGTTTACATAGCTCATTTATCTTCTATCTTAGCAGCTACCTCGATCTTGCTGTACCGACACTGACCAAATTATGTCACACATTTATCTGTAATCTACTGTACGTAGTCGCTGCAACTAACCAACGACTCCGCTGGCATTTTATAGCTTCGTCCCCCGCCTAGTCGAGAGTTCTAGAAACATCTCAACCTTTCTTAACATGCATTGCCTTCTCCAGGCAATTCTATGATAGTCGGGTTTTTACCTGCTTTCCATAGTTTGTGTCGTGGTCTAGAACATTCTATGGAACACATTATCGTCCCAACAGGGAGCACGCAACAATATCGACAACATCTCCCCCAGAATATACTTTCGAATTTTTTTCTCATCTTTCACAACGTTGAGACAAAAAATCGCATTATCTATTAGTAATATTTGTTCTCTACTAAAATAATTGTCAGTGAATCATACATAGCTACTAACAAACTTAATGGAGCGGTAAATCAATGAAACAATGAAATCCGTACCCTTTCCATTGATAAAAGCTATGCCGCTTGAAGTATAAGTATATGAATCGCGGACAATTACCTACTTTCGAACCGCACTATATATTATAGCACCGAGACTGAACAACCAAACAAATTTCAAACCATTTATTATTATTTTTGGAGTTTTAATTCTTAAATGGTTTTTGCCGCGTTCTAGTGTTTTTGAATAGAAGTCCATAAAAGACAGAAAAAAACCGGGACAAGTGCAAGCTAGACACGCGCGCTTAGAGTTCCGCACCGTCAACCATATTAATTGCCATTAAATTTCGTAAAACTATAAAAATTACAGAAATTATAGTTTCGCGCAGAATAATATTTCGTGTTTTTTTCTTTTGAGATACGTAATTCCAAAAATTAAGAAATATTTGTTGATTGGCTGAAGTAACTGTAGTAAATTTCGCATTAATTATCTGATGTTTCAGGAAATATAATCACATCTTCCGAATTCTGTATAAAGAATTATTGAAATGAAATTTCTTAAAAATTACAAAAAGTTACATGAAAACGTGTATTTAAGAACCACCGATCTATTGCATATTGCAATTCGCTGATACGACAATTGAATGTATAAGCAAGTTATCTACAAATTAGATTGTCTGGATCCAATCTAAAAGAAAATATTTCCACTGATATTCTTATCTTAATGATTGCGACACTGCTTCGGGCTGGCAAGTTCGTTCTTTATTACAAACGGGCTTTGGTTACAAATTGTTCAGTTTACGAGACTAGTTTTTTTTTCTGCTATGCTCTGCAATCTAAAGTGGTAATTCCCTCTCATGCTACTCTAAGGTTTTATGATGACTTATGGGTAATGATTTTAACTCTATAATGGTACAATGTTGAAGTTTGTCCTAGAGTTCCTCAAATAAGAGCTGAAAATAGTCACATTCATTCGAATTTTCCAACCACAATAATAGACGCTGATGACCACAGCTGTTGAGCGTCTATAATTCACAATCTCTCTCTCGCCAACCACAATAAACGGTGTAAATGTCATGACGCTTACAGTTAACCGTTGAAAAGTTTTTGTGTGACGAACAGATACGAGGATCTTTTTATTTTCTAGTTAAGATGGATTGTGATGTTATTTCAATTTTTCACGTTGTTACTCTATTAAATAAGTCAAGGCAGACACATCAATTAAAAATCGTCAGTTGGTGCCTTCGCCTTTACTTGAGGAACCCTAATCTCGTCACTGATCAGGAATGTGAAAAATGTTCATAAAATGTTATGCAAATATGTACAGATATCTAAATCTTTTTACACAAACATAAAAAATATCACGAAATCTAGCTTACGCTGACCGAATCTATCTAATATATAACAAAAGAATATATCTGTTCTTTTTTGCGTCTGTTCGGAACCATAGCATTCCTATACCATTCATATTAAAAAAATGGTTCTTTTGCACATTGCTAATTAGTGTTATTTTTGACAACAGAGATCATAAGCCTGAGATGGTGTTTGGAATTATCTTAATTTATTTATATGATAATATTAATAATAATATTATTTTATAACAGATCCTTTCCCAAAAATTTTGGAATACTTATTATACAAATAAATAAAATTGTCGATTAATTTTTCTCAGACCATATATTGACAAAAAATAAAAATACAAATTAATATAACACAAGATGACGTTTCGATTCGGATTTGGATCTTCTTCAGACATATCTAAAAAATATAAAAATTAATTAGTACTAAGTTATTTATTATCTAATAAATTGCACGAAAGATTGAAATTTATTAGATAATAAATAACTTAATACTAATTAATTTTCATATTTTTTAGATATTTCTGAAGAAGATCCAAATCCGGGTCGAAACGTCATCTTGTGTTATATTGATTTGTATTTTTATTTTTTGTCAATATATGGTCTGAGAAAAATTGGTCGACAATTTTATTTATTTGAAGAGTTCTATTCAGACGTTATCAAAGATTTGAATAGATACTTATTATATTTTAAGAAAGAAATTAACCAGTTTGAGTTCAAAAAGAAAAAATGTAAGTAAATAAAACATGAATATTTGACAACCACGTTTATGATACTATCATGTAAGAAATCAAAAACCAGTATTAATTATAAAAAATTTAAGTTTAAGAAAACAAAAAAAAAACACTCTTTCATAGCAATGTATCTAAAGAGTAAAAAATAATTTTTTAACATAAAGAATTTACATTTATAATTATTTTTTTTACCCTTTAGTTCACATTGCTATAAAAGAGTTTTTTTTTTTATTTTTTTAAAGTCTAATTTTAATTATAACCCAATTAACCAATACTCAAATGATACCGTTTATATAAATTATATTTATATTTATAAACAAAATTATATAAATTATTGTTGTCATGGGTCCTTGAAAAATTTCAAATTATTCAGACGTCAGGAAGTGAGTGAAATTTGAATTAAAATATTCCATTAAATAAACACATACCTACATTCAGGTGAAGTTAATAAAATATTGTTAAAACATATTTACCGGGTATTAGAAAATTACCATCAGTGGTTGAAGAATATAAAAATTGAAAATCGACCATTCATCTAACTTCAGGAAATATTGTTAAAATTCTATAGCCACAGAAATAAAAGATGAAATAAAATAAAAAAGAAATCTCGTATATCAATACATATAATGAGTTTTCATTTGAAACTGTTGTCATGTAGTTTTCACATGAGTGATAATGCCGTCTTCTTTTACAACAACGCGCAACATTTTCTGTCCCATTTTCCGAAGATCAAACTTGAGAAAATCGCCATCACAATCATTGCGTGGTGTTCGCGACTTATACACGGACCTTTAAAATTTTTCACATCTTAATTTTTTATCCAGCAGCAAAAAGAGGTGTGTATTAACATTATTTTATCTAAATGCGAAAAAATATTGAAGTTAAAAGATATAAAAGTGAATTAATTAAACAATTCCAAAATATTTTGGAATTGTTTAACCTTCATAACATTGATGCAAATTTATCGTCATACAGTAGAGACGCGTTAATCCGAACCTTCATAATCCGGATTCTTTGGTAATTCGGACAGTCGTTAGATAGTATTATGTACATTGTAGTCCGGATTTTTCCAGTTTCAGTAATCCGGATCATGATACTTAGTTATTGAGTAGCTGTACCGGCACTATTTGCGTCAACACTATTGGCCGGCGGTGTGTTACAAACAGATACATACATATTTGTTATAAGAAGAAGTGAGAGAAGTTAGGTGGTTTTAGTATGTATGTAGTCGTTGTCAAACTCAGATAGAATTAAATAGAGAACGCAATATGGCGCCGCGTAAACGATCACACGTTACTTTATCACTGCAAGTAAAAAACGAAATTCTTGACAAATTAAAAGTTTTATTTTTTACGTATGAATAAATCCTTTGAGCACGCATTTTAGTTTGTTTTCTTGATAATTAAAATTACATCCAGTAATCCGGACATTTTGATAATCCGGATCAGCTGTGTTTTAATTAGGTAGTCCGGATTATCGCGTCTCTACTGTATCATCCAATAAATGATATAATGCCTATTTGAAAATATAATTATATCTAGCCTTCGGGAAGAAGAAGGCTTTTAAGCGGTAAACGAATTATTCTAATCGATTCAGCAGTTTCTAAGATTATCCCCCCTCCTTAAAAAACAAACAGAGCCTAAAAAAAATCCTTTTTTGTTAGTATGTAAAAAAAATATGTTCTTAAGGGGTTAGGTGGGTTTCAAAATTTCAAAAAATCGATTTTTTTTTTACTTATCTTATAATTCAATATGTTTAGAATATTCTCTTAAAGTTTTAAAAAGATCTAAGTAATATTCTAAGAGATATAGCCTTCGGATGCTCTACCCTTCAGGCTATGTTATTTGAACGTAAATATTTAATCGCGTTTTTCTCCAAACTACGTTTTTGAAATCGGTGGTCACGATTTCTCGAAAAATTATGAACCGATCTCTTTGAAATTTTGCACACTTCTTCAAAATAACATTATCTCGTGCTTGAACGAAGAATTTTTTTTTCTATTTTAAGTGATTTTTCAAGGCCATGAAGGGTGCAAATTTTACTCAAAAAAAGAGTTTTTTTGTTCTCAACGTCGCCAAAAATGCAATTTTATTTTTTTTCCTTCGTCCAAGCACAAGCTTTACGCATCTACTAACAGAAAATTTTTGGTTTTTGTATTTCTGATGAATCTGTCATGAGTTATCCTGACCACGCCGATAGAACTTTTTTTTGAGGGGTCACAGGAAACGACGTGTCCACGCCTTAATTTTCAATATTTTTTAATGAAAATTTCACAAACTACTTATGAAATATATACCTTTTATATGGTAAATTGATGGAATGAAATATTTTGTTGGTTAAATAAAAAAAAATTCGTAAAAATGTAGGTACCTGTTTTGAGCTTTTGAAACCCACCTAACCCCTTAAATCAGCAGAATCTGATAGATACATATTGTCGATATGTCAGACCTTATGCACGCGGAGTTGTTCTGAGGTGATTTTTTAAAGCCAAGGTAAATTTGGCAGTGCAATATAGTTTTACAGGGCATCAGATTCAGAAGTAGTGATACACAGTGTTGCGTTGCTTCGTATTACATAATAGGTATGAGCAACGCCTTATTATGTGGGACGAGTCGTAAAACGTTACGATCCAAGGAAAGTTGACGCCGCCGCGTCGTGATCCCTTTACAAAATACTCAACAATTTGTGCACGTCTCTACACATTTATGAAAAAAAAATCATTTCTCAATTCTTTTTTATGACATTCATAGCACTAGATAATATTGTTATATTAATTACGACCTAACAATAAAAAGTCAACAAAAACAAATTGTTATGCTATAAATTCAATTTTGTTCGGTTGCAGAAAGTATTGCCAGAAAATCTGATCTAGTAATTATCCTAGATATGGTCTATTATCCTGATTAGGCTCGATCATTACCCATCAAGTTTTCTAATGAAATTTGTAATTTGATAATATATTGTATTAATAAAGAAAATTGATTTGGTTGCCATTCAATTTCTTGGCAGAGCTATTTTTAATATAAACTTAAAGTTGTTAATTTTATTGTATTTATTTAGTATTAAGGAGGTTGAGCCGTTTTACGAAGATAATGAAAAAAATCTGAAATAAAGTTTTTTAATAGATTTTTTTATGACAAAATTTTCTGTAAAAAATCCAAAATCATTAGGAGATTTATAAAGTTAAAATTTAAAAAAAACTTTTACATGTAGTCTAATGGAAAATATGTCAACCTAGCATGCAAACGGTACATTTTAATTTTTTGCAAATAACCAAATAATGTCAGCAGTTCCGAAAACTAACTATGTAAAGCATCGATGTCTTGCGCATATTTTAATATTTTTTCCAATTTAATTAGGAGACTTTTAATCAATAAAAAATATTATTAAACCTTAGCACTTTTCGATTATGGACTTATTCTTGACAATTTTAACAATTTTAACTGAATTTTCAAGTTTTTAATGATTTAATTTTAATTTTTATTACTTCTAATTTCTTTTTTTTAATTATTTACTGCAAAAAATATGTAAAATACAGATATTTGCATAAATTTATTTTTTCTAACCTAACTTTGTACAAAAAATTCAAAAGCTAGTCCATTAAGTAAAATACTGAAATAATTAATTAATATTAAAGAAAAAAATTTATTTATGCCTTTATGACAATAATTTATTGGTATCATCGACTTATAACCTTTCGTAAAAATGTATTATGGAAAAGTTCCTATTTAGAATTCGACTTACTTTTGATTGTTACCTACATATAACATGTTCACGGCATTGCAATAAAATTATTGACATTTTCATATATAATATGACAATATAGAAAACCCTATAATGCAAATTATTAATTCGAAGGTGCCTGTCTACCTAGTTTTATGCCAGGAATCAAAATGTTGACCAAACTTTGGCATTTTATACCTATACATACTTTACTTTCGATTCGTAATAAATTTACCTGAAAACTCGATATCTACATTTCAGAAATAAAATTGACGACTTTTTTTTGTGCCAAAAAATTGAATGGTAACCAAATCAATTTTTCTTTATTAATACATTATATCATAAAATTCCAAATTTCATTAGAAAACTCGATGAATGAAGATCGAGCCTAATCGGGATCTTGTATTAATAGTGGTCATACCTTCATAAGAAAAGCACAGTGTAATTTTAATTCGATCTTGCAAGAAAAATAATTGATCGATTGAAACGATATTTTTCTAAAATTGTGTACATACATTTTAACATAATTTTTGCACAATTTTCACTTTGAAACAACTTTACGCATTTTGAACAAAATTTTGCTTCAAAAGTGACACAGTAGAACCTCTATAAGTCGAAAACTCGAAAAAAAAATTTTTTCCCTTCTCTCAAAGCCTCAAAACCTCCATTAATCGAAATATCAACCCTCTATAGGTCGAAATAATCAGTGAGTCCCTACAAGCCATTTCGGTACAAATTTCCCCCCATAACTCGAAAAAAATAAATTCAACCTCTGTATCTTGAACATAGCAATTGTTTGATTAGTTAATATTAACCTCAACAAGTCGAATATTTCCTTACAGAATCCGCCTAAGTCGGAATCCTTCATAAGTAGAAAACTTTATAACTCGATTTTTTGGCGTCTCCTTTGAAGTTCGACTTAAAGAGATTGTACTGTAACTGTGATTTTTTTGCAAAAAAATTGGCAGTTAAAAAAGTATCTCCCATTTGAACGAAGTTTTAAGTGTTAAAAATACTCTAAAAATCTTAAATCATTTAAATTTAGTAGGTAAAGGTACCAAAAACAAATTATAAAGACATTGGAAAGAAAGGTATCTTTTCAATTTGAATGAATTCCATTGAACATAAATAAAATGCACAGATAACACAGCTATTTGGAATAGGCTAGACAAGATTGGTTGCCTTTTCTACAGACGATATCATCACCTTATAATGGCTTTTTACAAATCCACACGTCGCTGTAACAAATGCGCTATTAGATATTTAAACAGAAAGTTGACCTGTGCTACGTTCAGGTACAGGATCTATGCATGTGTAGCTCTGTCTGAGCTGTGAACTCAGACTCCCACAGGACCAACCAAACGGGAAGATCGCCAAATCCGTACAGATGCATTTCACGTCACACTTTGCCTGAGATAGAAGGATTACGAGAAACAGCGGACGGACTCTTGAAATATTCACAATAATATGAAATGCATACTTTCTTCTATTCACCCACCCAGCGAATAGTCAATGGTAGTCACTATCCAACAAAATATGTAACGTTACTATTTTTTGAAAGGAAGCTTGTACGTGTGAATTGGCGGTATTAGTAAAAGCTCCCTTGAGCAGACAATTAATAGTGAGAAGTTACATTACATCCAATGTAACTTTTTGTTTGCAGGATTGTTATAATATCTATTAATTGTGTACTCAAGGGAATCATTTATAATTACTGTTTTAGTTAAAACTGAGAGAAATTTTAAAGAGCTTTAAATGCATTGATCATACAGAACAGCACCATGAGGTACGCTTGTATATACAGAATGATTTTTAAGTTGATTCTTTTTTCTAACAGCGTGTAGAAATCAAATAGAGAAACAAATATTTCAAGGAACATTTTTATCAAAACTCAAAAATAGAAGTGAAACGGGCTTTCAAAGTTTTATTAAATTTTATCAAATTTAAAGGTCGGTCCTGGCGTTATGTTATGTCAGTATGGAAATATGTTATGTCATTATCAAATATTCACAGAAATTGTTCGGAGTTGTTCCCGTTGTGTTGGAACAAAGATTCATGCGTCGTAGCCATGCTTCTGTACATGCTTGTAGTAGCGAATTATTTGGGATGGATTTCCGATTCGTGCTATCATTTCATCGCGTGTGTTAACCGGGCTTTTGAATTATTTAAAAAAAATTGGTTGTCTGTAAAGTCGGTTTACGGACGATAGTTTTACGTGATAACGTATTCCGTAATACCTAAATTTTAGTAGCAGTCAAACTTGGGCCGAAGCATACTGCGCTCTCGCTTGCACGCACAGGGTCAGGCGGAACGTTAGGAACGTTACACTTTTTCCTGCGTGCAGCTGGTGTTTCATCAATTTATAAGACGGTATCACGTCAAAAGAATTAAAAATAATAATTAAACTTCGAACGACTGTTACTCTCTTATTTTGGAGTTTTGATAAAAAAAGTTACTTAAAATATTTGTTCGTCTGTTTGGTTTCTACACGCTGTTAAAAAAAAGAATCAACTTAAAAATCATTCGGTATAGATGGAAATCCACGAACCTACTGGTGTATATATCAGTGTATTCGTGGATTTAGGCCTTCTCAAAAGTGAGAGGCCAAGTTGAACGCATTGATTTTAGAAGCGAATAGCGTTAGCTGAATCACTCAACTATAATAACTTCGTCTGCGAATCTATTTTTTCATCAGTCGCTTAATCCTGACGTTGTCTGATTTTCTCTTTGGAGAAGATGTTTTTAAATTTTAAAATTAACTTTGTTTTAGCACTTGATGTTTCAAAAGAAGAAAAAAGATATAGTTTTGATTGAATAATTCCCTATTACTAAACGAGGAAAAATGTCACTTCAAAAAATGTTATTGTAACGATACAAAATTTATTTTCGAATAACGATTCACGGCACAAAAGAATTGGCTCGTTGAATAAAAGTGACAGAAATTGTTAAGATAAATGGCGCATCCAGTGTAACACGTTGCATACAATACCTCCTCCAGTGTGTTTACGAGGTCTCTGAAGAAAAATATATTGCACTTTTTGTAACGTCAGTGCTTCGATGCACAATTCGCGTTTGGTCAGCACAATTTCAAACACACTGAAACGTCACTTACCTAACATAAACTGAATACTTCGAAAGTTTGATAGTTTAAATCTCGCGTTTAAAGCGCATAATAGAAAGTTCTTTATAATAATTTGAGATCGATATTTTACTTTTTATCTGAATATGACTGGCGTTGCTGCCGAAATGATACTTTTAACAGTTTTTGTCACCTCGAGATGAGATCTAATTTAAATACTCAAAATATTTTGTCGATATCAAGTAGCGAGACGAAAATGTCTCGTCTCGAAAGTGACGGTAACGCCAAGTGTTCAAATTATAGATAAAAATTGTAATTTCTGCAGTATTTTTATTCTCAGACGTGGGAAATTTGTGATCCTAAATTTTATTACATTTTTATAAACACTAGTGTACCCGTGCAAAATCTTTTGCATGTATTTTCATATTGTTTTCAAAAATCGATATTTTGATACAGACCTACGACAATAATTTTATTGCTCTTACATTAGTTTCCATTTACAGTTATTTTTCTTTTGATTTGGCTTGATCCATCAAATTGTCTCTACATTTAATTGGTAATAAATTCAAAGAAAATGTATGAGATCTGTTCATCGTTGTCATGGTTACCCCGCAAGAGCTGTCACAATTCATTTTTAGAAAATCTAACCTCATTTGATACATTTACGATTTTCACTATATTTTTCTGATCTGAGACCAAATTTTAGACTTGGTACAGTCCATGTTATATTTAAAAACTCTATTTTGGCATTAAATTAACATAAACTTCTTAAATTATTTGGAAAATAAAATAAAATTTATTTGTGTATTAATATTAGGAATATTTGCGCTAAAAAACTAACTAATTTAAATATACACTTCAATTATTGTCAAAGTCGACTTGTCAAACTGTTTGTAAAATCTCCGACATACATACATATTTGCATTTCTCTCACACTCATGTCTCGTGAACATCGAAGGATTTTCTCTCTTTACGTTCCTCTTCACCCCGCTACCCCCTCGTCTTTTTTACTATTATTGGTTGAAAGAAGCCCTTTTAAAGAAATTTCAGCACAAAAAAAAATTAGTGATAACAGATCTGTGGACTAAAGGCTTTAGTTTAAAAAAAAATGTGTCAATCGGTTGAGTAGGGATTGCTGGCGGATTGGCTAGAGAAATAGGGCTTGTGTTTTAAATATATAGATTTTGCTTAATAAGGTAATTTACAGTTTGGAAGAATACTATAGTATAAATAACGAATTTTAAATTTTATTGTATATCAATTTGATACTTTTTTATGACGCAATCTACGCTGTACTGGCAATATTGAATAAAAAATACTTTATTGTTATTATTATTAGTAGAAGTAATTCTTTCTAAAATATGGCATCAAAATACCGCAATATTGGTTGTTAAAATTGCATTTATTGTCGAAGCGTATGCAATTTTTAATTTCACAGTAATTGGGAAGTTATTTTTGAAAAAATGTCTGGGTGTGTTTCTTTCCGAGACCAAATCTCGAAAATAAAAAATGATATCGATTACATAAGGATTCTAATCGACATGAATACGATCTGAACTGTTTCCAAAATCGGACCAGCCGTTCTTTTTTGACTAAAAAATTGGTTGTCTGTAAAGTCGGTTTACGGACGACAGTTTTACGTGATAACGTATTCCGTAATACATAACCTAAATTTTAGTAGCTGTCAAACTTGGGCCGAAGCATACTGCGCTCTCGCTTGCACGCACAGGGTCAGGCAGAACGTTACACTTTTTTATTCTTATTATTTACATGATATAGAAACCAAAAAAATAAGATTTTTTTCTATGCTGTAGTTGAGCTACAGCTCACGAAGAGCCGCATGCGGGTCGCGAGCTCCAGTTTTGGAATTGTAATATAATTTTTTTGTTAGCTACCAATTTGGTTCCCACTGATAAATCAGTTAGTTTTACGTTTTTCACCTCAAATTCGTATAATTTCAAAAAGACCAAAACTTTACGGATGAGTAAATTAAGATTAGATAAAATTGTCTCTTTTGATCCTAAAATTAAAGACGACCTTACAGGTATGGTATCTAATCATCTCCATTCAGTAGGTATAGGTATTATCACAGAACAGTAAAGGTATATAGAAGGCGCATATCTCTTTCTATAGTGTCAATCGTCTTTTGACGTCTTTTGACATAGCTGATGGTCGATACGGCAGTCTGCATTTACCAGCTGTAGAGTTAAGAGCTCCGAATATTTAACAAATAAAGTAAAAATTAATTTGAAAAATGGTTAGATGTACCGTTGTAAGTTGTAAGAGTGACAGTGCAACAGTTTCAAAGAAAAAAAACAACATAAGTTTCTTTAGGTAAGTAAGAAATATTATTTTAATAAATGCATGTTAAATCTTATTCCTCCGTGGTAGCCATGACAGTTTTGATGTCCGTAGGCAGAGCCGTACTGGGCACATAATATCAGAATATTGTGTTTGCTTTTATTATAAAATAATATTAATTATATAGGTAGCATAAATTTAATTATTACTAATATATTAATAATAAATATTACATTAATTTCATTATCACAATTATTATAATCTTTAAATACGTATTCAGTTTTAAGATTTGATCGATTCACATATTATAATAATATGACGATTATAAAATTGTAGCGTCAATCTGAAGATGACTATATACTCGAAAGCGCTCATAATTTTTATTCAGTTTTTTTCATCTCAGAACTGGACGAAATTTTACATTTCAAAGTATTTTTAGTTATTTTTTTAAAAATTGTTCTGATTTGTTTCACAACAATTTTTTTCATTTTGGTTGGTATGGGTAAAATTGTATATTTTAAAATATTTTTAGTTATTTTTTTTTTAAATCGTTCGGATTACTTCAAAACTTTGTGTTTAGTTTCAGGGTTTTATAAATTTTACATTTTAAAATCGATTCGGTTTGCAGTGCTCACTCATGTCGGGCGTCCCACGACGCATATTTTTTTCATTTGGGTGCCCCCTAGCTCATAACTTAGTTTATGCTTTGCTCTGGGTCAAAATGATGATACTTTCCTCATTTAAATAACTTTTCAAAAAATTAAATTGAAATTATGATACTTTCCTCATTTAAATAACATTTTAATGATTAAAGAAAAGATTAAATTTTATTTTAATTGTTTTCAGGTAATTTCGTAATAATTCAAAATTAAATCGTAATTTTGTTTTGAATTACTAAGAAATTACCTGAAAACAATAATTGTTTAAAAAAAATTACCTGAAAACAATAATAATTTGTTTACAGGTAATTTCTTAGTAATTCAAAACAAAATTACGATTGTTTGTTTGGTTTTTGTGATTAATTTTTTGTGCAGTGCAGCGCCCCCCGGGGCGTTACCATCGTAATATCTTATCTAAGAACCATCGCAGATGAATTACAAACCCTTTACAGAAAACCGCATCTGAATTGATCATACCGTTTTCCAGATAAATGGCGACATTCGAGTGCACAAACACACTAACAAACATCTCAGACTAAACGCATATACCTGCTCCGTTCCATCGTGAGTAAAAAAACATTTTTAGCAACACTATTTATTTAGAAACGCACTGAAACTAGAATTCAAAAATCCTGAATACGTCTCTGATATATCACGTGGTGCTATGCTACTGCCTGCACCCCGCTTCTTGTGACAGAAGATCTGCCCACAAGCTATCATTATGCGTCTTCTATATACTATTATTGTTCTGTGGGTATTATTAAGCACCAAATTATGTATAAAGTAATAAAAATAATAACAGAACTTGTTTCAGTACAGTTTCATTTTCTTGGAGTTTTTGAATATTTTTATATAAACAACAAAATGCATGTTTGTTTGTACTAGCATCAAACGAGAAGGGCCGAACTGATTTTTAGGTGATTCTTTTCAGGTTAAGATAAAACTGTGAAAACCTACATTAACGCAAGCGAAGCCATAAGTAAAAGTTGATACCATATAAAATAAACATCAAAAATTACCTCATGTATTACTGGACTATTTTAAATCAGTAATCCATGCAGGAATGTTGAAGAAGAAATATAATTTTTGGTCCTTCCACTATACCATATAAAACACTGTTTCAACGAGTTTAAGTGTATCAAAGGCATAAATATCTTATAGACATTATAGAGGTAAAATAATACCTTTCACGAGTGGCTCTACATACCTGGCGTTGACAACACTATATCATTTGCAAGGATCGAACTACCAACCTATGATATAAAATATCTACTTCTTTATTTACATGAGAAGGATCTGATGATATATTATAGAAATAGAAAAAGTAAGATAACACTTAAGGTCGCTGCACAAGAGGCTGGTTTTGCCGCTAGAATCACTGCCGAGACTTGTGCTGGCCGGCGAGCTGGCTACGCGAATGAAAATGACGTCGCGACGTCGCGTGCGAGGTCTCAAGATGGATTTCAAAATTAGAACCGCGGGACTATTTTTGTACTAGTTTGTCTGCTTGTTTTGAGCAAGAATCAATCAGGAAACAGTGTCTTGTCACGTGCGCGGCATGGACAAACGCCCGCAAACAAACACTGCGCCATGTTCTATTCAGAGACAATAAAAGTTCGCTATTGATAATAACATACGAACTATCACGGGGCGCGAATTAAACCCATCAACAAAGCAAACTGCAATACATGCATCGTGTGAAGCGAACACATAAAATCCATTACCAAAACCAGCGCCACAGCAAAATGTAAAGTTGAAATTTTTATTTTGAAAGTAGGAACGGTCAAATAAAGAAAACCATTTATAAATAAATAATTTAATAAATAGTTAATGATTTGAATTATTTACAAAGTAGGTGTGATATAATAATTCCTGATTTTCTTCAAGCAATTTCATTGGTATGTCATGACTTTACGCTGTCCACTGTAGCAACCACAGCTTCTGATTTATCTAAGCCATTTTTCCAATTGACATAATAAATGTGATACTTTTTCATTTACGTTGTCTGACTTTAGTCATACTATAAACTTTCCATTTCAATAGATATATAGTTACTCATTAATTGAATAAAATGCTTTTTCAATTAGATAACATTTGACAGATAGATTAAATCGTTGAGTACTATTTTTGTTTTTTTGAGTAGTGCTGTAGTGTTGGTGGTTGATCAGGTTCTTTTAAATTAGTAATACTCTTGAATTTGATTTAATAATGATTTATTTACAACACCAACCTCAACGTATGCCAGCATTACGCTGGCTTAGTCACCTTCTGTCCTCTTGTCCACTACCAGCCTTCCTCTCCTTCCACATATATTTATATCAATTTGAAATGAAAACCCATGCACATTTAACTAGAGCACTTAAGTAAGTGGTATAGTGAAATACTACGTTTGCAGTCTACATTGCAACTGATATACGAAACTTAACCTACATACTGTACAGTAGCTTGTCAGTTTATTACCTCAATTCCATTGACAATTATATACCGTTAAGTTGTAATAAAGATCTTGGAAAAAATTCTGCCTTTAGTTGCATCAAAAAAACTAAATTTTCATCTAAAGTTCTTTTTTTATTCTTTTCAAGTGTAATTATCATTTCCATAATCCTTCTTCTCATATTTTGAAATATGTACATAATTTTTTTTATAATAATGTATTTCTTTCTATTATACATACATTCAATCAGCTTATACATATTGTCGTTTGTAGACAAATAATTTTTTGCTAAATCCGTTTCAAACACGTCAGTAAGTATAGCTAAATAACAATCATTAATTGGATTGTTTTCAAGAATCTGGGGTGTAATCAGTTCGAGTAAAACATAGAAATGTCTCAAATGAAATAAGTTGGTGTCACAACACATCGTAAGAACACTTGAAAACATGTGATGAAGAAACGGTCTTGTTGCAATATAAGAGAGAAGTGCTGCAGCGGTGAGGGAGTTTTTTTCATTATATATCATAAACAGTTCTAGATCTTCTTGGGTTGCATGTTTTAATAGAAAATCTAATAATCCAGCAACTGGACGATTATGAGGCAAAATCAAATATTCCTTAATCAGTGTTTGTCGTTGAGCGATGGACATTTTTTCATAAAAATATTCCAAACCGTCCCAATATTTCTTAAAATCCCATTGTTGATATTTCATTTTTCCGAAAAAGTCAGGAAGACAATCTTTTTTTATGAACTGGTTCAAGGAGAAATGATGATAACCAGTTTCTGGTCTCATGAAATATACTATTTTAGACCATGTTTCCATTATGATAATTTCTGCTGTAGTTCGAAGTCCGCTGTGAATATCTGTTATTAATTCATTAAAAGTTTCAGCACTGTAATTTGGCTCTCTCATCAAATAGTACAGATTCTCCTCACAAAAATGAACATACGCCATATAAAGACGTATATTTATGTGAATAGATTGATTGTTCAAAATATACTTTGAAAATGTACCTCTCACATCGACTTCGCCATACATCGTCCACTGAACCGCATCTCCGACAAGAATTTTATAACGCGGCCCTTCAGCTTGTTGGAACTTGTTAACGTATATTTTAAACAAAATCGCGTGCCCACTCAATAGAGTTAACTGCTGTTTTAATTCCTTCTTTAGTTTCTGATCGAAATTCATTATATCGATGTACTTAAATAGCATATTCAAAAGATCAGACTGTTTTTTTGGTTTACCCAAAATTATGAATTTCTTCATTACCTCTGAACAAAGCATTCGAGACGCTATGCAATTTTCTACTAATAATTTTAATGGTATCACCATATTTCTAGGACAGTTTCTCATTTTGAATAGTGTTACAGTTAATTCACAAATCTATTAACCTAATCTTTTATAGTCAATCATAGTTCTATATTCTGTATACCGAATATTAAAAAAATTATCACAAAACACCAAATCACACTAACACTTTTTTTTCGATGAGCGATTTACTAGTCACATGAACATCAACTGGAAGCGATGGTTAAAATTACAGAAGTTATGAACTTAAGTTATATTTATATACCTATTTATTACGGCTACCCGTAAATAAAATTAAATTCTACCCAAATGTAATTATATACACTTCGTCGTTAGTAATATGTATTTTCAGGTAAAAATTACATTCACTACAGGAAAAACCTGAACAAAAATTACCATGATTTTCTTTGTGTTTATAGCATGGTCTACAAATATGCACTCCTTTATAATTTTCAAAAATAAGAATCGGAGGAGTGTGGACAAAAAGTTATTTATTTAGTGTACGACGTTTCGTCTATATATTTAGACTTTTTCAGCTTATTACATCAATTCCATTGACCAACAAATTAAATTATATACCGCTAAGTTGTAACAAAGATCTTGGAAAAAATTCTGTCTTTAGTTCCTTCAAAAAAACTGAATTTTCATCTAAAGTTCTTTTTTTATTCTTTTCAAGTGTAATTATCATTTCCATAATGGCTCTTTTCATGCTTTTAAATTCGTACATGAACCTTTTGATAATATGACGTTTATTGATATCATACATATATTTAATCTGATTATACATTGCTTCGTGATTGGAGAAAATATTTTTCGCTAAATCTGTTTTCAAAACTTCACTAAGTAAGGGTAACAAGTAATCATTAGGATTTTCACTAATAAGGTCGCCAAATACTTTAAGTAAGCAATGAAGATGTTTCGAATTGAGAACTTGTGCGTCACAACACATTGTAAGAACACTTGAAAACGTGTGATGAAGGAAATGCGTTCTTACAATATAAGAAAGTAGTGCTAAGCCGGCGCTTGTTTCCTTTCTATTATATTTTATAAACAGTTCTAGTTCTTCTTGGGTTGCATGTTTTAATAGAAAATTTAATAATTGATCAACTGGGTGATTATGAGGCAAAATCAAATTTTCTTTTATCAGTACTCGTCGTTGAGCGATGGACATTTTTCCATAAAAATATTCCAAACCTATCCAATATTTATTAAAATCCCACTGTTGATCTTTCATTTTTCTAAAGAAATCAGGAAGACATTCTTTTTGTATGAACTGTTCCAACGAGAAAGTATGATAACCAGCGTCTGGTCTCATGAAATGTACAATTTTTGCCCACGTTTCCATTATAATAACTTCTGCTGGCGTTTGTAGTCTACTGTGAATAGTTGTTATTAATTCATTAAATGTTTCAGCATTGTAATTTGGCTCTCTCATCAAAGAGTATAAATTCTGCTCACAAAAATGGACAAAAGCCATGTGAAGACGTATATTCATGTCAATTGATTTGTCTTTCAAAATATATTTTGAAAATGTACTTCTCACATCTATTTCGCCATACATTGTCCACTTAGTTGCATTTCCGACAACAATTTTGTAATACGGAGCTTCAGGTCGATGGAACATATTAACGTATCTCTTAAACAAAATTGCGCTACTACTCAACAGAATTATTCGCTGTTTTAAATTACGCTCTAACGTTTTTTCCAAATTCATTTTGATAACTAAGTTATTAAATATCATCTTCAAAATTTCTTTCTGTGTTTTGGGTTTCATCAGAATGCTGAATTTTTTCACTGTTTTTGAACATAATGCTCGAGCTGCTACATTATGTTTTGCTATTAATTTCAATGGTATCATCCTATTTCGTGGACAGTTCTTCATTTTTAATTGTTGACAATAAATTCACTAATCACACAAATGTTAATCAAACTATATCTTTTATAAACTAAAGTCTCAGCACTTTTTTTCGACTCACGTTTTGCTATAGACTGAAGTCTTTGAACATAGTTGTTAGCCATACCCATATATAATATAATACTGTAGAACCTCGAGAAGTTAAACTTCGATAAGTTAAAAACCTCTGTAACTTAAAAGTCTTTTTAATTCCCTTCCCCACAAAACTTAAACCTTACATTCTTAAAGCACAAAACCAAGCGTGTCGAAAATATATCTGTGTCTCTTTTTCGAAGTAATTCCTCGGTTATTTCGACAATGTATTAACATGGAGTATATCTGTCTTTATCAAAAGCTTATGTCTTTTTCTATGGTGTTAACCAATCGCAAACAACTAGCTCTTACGACAAAAAAGACAAATATATTCTGCACCTTAATGGTTCGATTGCGATTTCATTCCTAGGCTTGGTATTATATATTATATAAACATGGTCATCCCTAGGTATACCGAATTATACCTGAAATTCTTTTCAGTATTATATAGCTTTTGCAGGTAAAACTGCATTCACCGCAGGGAAGATTTAAATAAAATTTACCGTAAATTTATAAATGTTTTAAAATATTCATAATTAGGGTTCCGTACCACAATGCTAAAGAAGTTTTCACTTCAAAAATATGTTTAAAATCAAGCAGCCTACCATCTGTCAAAGTTTGTCATAGAGCTTGTAGAACACCCTGTATAAATAACATGTATTCTTTTTTTCCATCTATACCAATATAATATTATAAAGAGGTAAAATTTGGATGTAAGAGGTACTCTCCGAAACTACTCAACCGATTTCAAAATGTTTTTCACCAATATTTAGAATAGACCTTCAGGATGGACATAGGCGTCAAAATAATTACGCGTTTCGTGGATGCCAATTTTGCAACGTAAGTCGACGAAAAAACGCTGGCAATCTACAAATGTGGGCAAAGCCGAACCGGACCGCTAGTAACTATATAAAAACCGCTGCACATGAGGCTGGTTATGCCGATAGATTCATCGCTATAGATTTAACTGCTAGTTTTCAAGCGTTGGTTTTCATGATGGCTTTTATGTGTTTGCTTCACACGATGCATGTATTTCAGCTTGCTTTGTAGATGGGTTTGGTGCGCGCGCAGTGATAGTTTGAATGTTAACAAAAATGAAAGTTTATTGTCTGTGAACAGAACATAGATATATACTATTGCGAAGTGTTTGTTTCTTACTCAAAACAAGCAATAAAAATAGTCCCCGTTCTAATTTTAAAATCCATTTTGTGAGTTTGCAGTGACGTCATTTGCATTTTCGTAGCCCGCCCGGTAGCCAGTTCAAATCCCAGCAGTGTTTCTAGCGGAAAAACCAGCCTCGTATGCAAGCAGAGGCTAGAAACACTGTTTGGACTTCTGCTGGCCGGTAGGCTAGGTACGAAACTAGAAATGACGTCATTGCGGGCTCGCCTGCTAGCTCACAAGATAGGTTTTAAAATTAGAACAGGGGCTGACTTCCTTGCTAGGTATGAGCAAGAACCAATCAGGAACCAATATCTTGTCACGTGAGCGACTTGAACAAACGCCCACAAACCAACATGGCGTCATTCAGCGCAGAGTCAAACAACAGACACGTTTTGCACTACCTATGTTTATATTTGAACTGTCACTGCGCGCGCACCTTTATTCACAAAACTGGCTTGAAAAGACGTCTCATGTGAAGCGAGCACATACAGCAATCAAGAAAACCAGTTCTAGAAAACTAGTAGGCAAATCTAGCAATGAATCTAGCAGCGTTTCTAGCCTCATGTGCAGCGACCTTAAGACAAAGTATATCAGTGATACGAAAAAATTAAATATATTTCCCATTGTGCTTCAAGTGATATTCGCTGAATTCTTCGACAAACAGAATTCAAATTCTTTCTTTTTTCAATGTTCACGAAAAGTAAAACAGACTGTTTTAGTATATTTGACTACAACCACACTAGTTCTAAATGTGTTGTATGCGAACAAAACCAAAAAGCTAACCGCACTCAACGCGAAGGTGTTAAAAATGTAGGGAACTAAATTAGATAATAAATTATGTAACCTTCTGCCTAAAGAAATACTAACCGTATGAAGCTTGAAGCTTTAAGTAAAAAAGTTTACTACCATGATACAAAGAAACTAATCATTATTTTTAAAAGAAGTTCTTGTGGGTAATTTTTTAACACACTCTCACGCCTATTATTTATGGTCATAGGCGTAGCAACGATTTTATCCTGGGGGGGGGACAAATTTTCAACTCTACTTACCACTTCCAGATGTCACTTAAGGCTAATTTACACTTTGTTAAGTAGCAAGTGCAGGTGACAAGTGATTAGTTAACATGATTTTATGGTGTTAAGTGTTAAGTGTGAAGAAAACGTTCACACAATGTTTAGTGCTTTAGCAAATCCCAAGTGTCTGCCGTGCAGAAATCGAACATGACTTGTTATTGAAATCCAAAAATCTAAGAGATTATGGCAAAAAAAATGGATAAGCAGAAGACTTCAGTATGGAGCTAATGATATACTTTTCCAAGAACTGATTAATGATGATCCAATTGAATTTTGTAACTCAATACGAATGACAGAAGAAAATATATTTAATAAGTTATATTGACTATTGTTGGGCCAACTATAAAAAAATGTCAAATAATTCACAGTGATTCGGGTGACGCTGCAAGTGCGGGAGTGCGCGGGTGTACGGGGAGAGCTACTTAACAGAAAAAATAGACCGACCTTCTATTCACTTTACTTCGCACTCGCACTTATCACTTAACAGCGGGGCCGTTTACACTTTGATTTTACTAATCATTTAACACTTGCACTTGTCACTTGCACTTGCTACTTAACAAAGTGTAAATTAGCCTTTAATGGCTAATTTACACTTTGTTAAGTAGCAAGTGCAAGTGTTAAGTGATTAGTAAAATCAATGTGTAAACGGCCCCGCTGTTAAGTGATAAGTGCGAGTGCGAAGTAAAGTGAATAGAAGGTCGGTCTATTTTTTCTGTTAAGTAGCTCTCCCCGTACACCCGCGCACTCCCGCACTTGCAGCGTCACCCGAATCACTGTGAATTATTTGACATTTTGTTATAGTTGGCCCAACAATAGTCAATATAACTTATTAAATATTTCTTCTGTCATTCGCATTGAGTTACAAAATTCAGTTGGATCTTCATTAATCAGTTCTTGGAAAAGTTTATCATTTATAGCTCCATACTGAAGTCTTCTGCTTATCCATTTTTTCTGCCATAATCTCTTAGATTTTTGGATTTCAATAACTAGTCATGTTCGATTTCTGCAAGGCAGACACTTGGGACCTGCAAAAGCACTAAACACTTAACACCATAAAATCATGTTAACTAATCACTTGTCACCTGCACTTGCTACTTAACAAAGTGTAAATTAGCCTTTATACATAATTTGAAAACTGATAGAAGCGAATTCGATCAATACGAATTTTTGGAGAAATTTCGCGACAAAGAAAATATGTAGATTATACTAGAAAATTATCTTGTTGTTTGTATGTGAACAATTAATATTCTAGAGTAGGCCAGGCCCACCTGGCCTCCTCTGTTGCTACGGCAATGTTTCTGGTACAGATTCTTATAAAAATTAAATAGGTAAGGATTAAAGCAGTTAAAGCAACTATACTCATTCAATTTTCGATGTGAATAATTATAATGTCAGCTCTGTTTTTGTTTTTTTCACCAACTTCAAAAAGTAGGAGGTTCTATAGTCGAGAGGTTTTCAAGAGGTTCACCGATTTGACAAATTTCGACGCCATTTTGTTCGGAATGTTTACCATGTAATTTTTTTAAATCGGTTCAGTTTTAACTGTCTTTAAAAAATAGATTTTTTTATATACGTTACTCCATATCTCCAGTATTTGTGAATCGATTTTGATAAAGTTTTTTTCTGTTTAATATAGCATACCTTCAGGGTAATCTCACATTTTTACTTAAATTAATTCAATAGTTTATTTTTAAATTTTATTATTAAAATACTAACGAAGAAGACGATTAAAAACATGAAAACTACATATTGAAAGGCCAACAAAAAGTAAAAGATTAAAAATTTCAAAAAAGATGAACCTCTTTCAAAAAAGGTACTAAAAAGCATAAAATAATAAAGTTGTCGGCACGAATTTAATAAAAGAATACATTTAAAAGTTATAGTTTAAAATTGATACCGACCTCTTCATGATTTTACGCTTTTTAGAGTGTATCTTTTTTGAAGGCATTTTAATTTTTTAAAAGTTTTTCTATATATGTATACGGATCAAGTTATTTCCAAATGAGAGAATCTATAGTGCTTTTATCATTAAATTCCACTCGATTCTGTTTTTTCTCTCGTCTTTAATTCGTGTATCTTTTCCCTAACACTTGTTTCGCCTCGCTGAATTTGTGCCATTGCTCTCTTAATACATAACTTATTTGAAGCAGAGTCCTGAGTTCGCATAAAATGTTTTAAATTTAAGCGTTAATCTGTGCTCCTTTCGTCGGTTTTAAAGTGTAGACATGTTATATATTCAACGGAAACTTCAGTTATTTGATATTCTTTCATATATTATCTCATATTATAACAGTGCAAAGTAACAGCGATTTGCATTGTTCGGTTTAGTTTCAAAGTCCAAAGACAAAAGGATGTAAAGTTACAGGATGGATTTTTAAAACCCAAACACTCTTTTGTCTCCTAAAGAAAGCGTTTTCGAAAAAAAAGTTGCAGGGAATCAAGAGGGAAGAACATGGGTGTAATTTTTTTTCATTTGGTAGAGGCAACTCCGAGATATCAAGGTCTTCTCCACTTTTTTTAATAGGATACCAAATTTTTTATCTCGGATTATTGTTCTTTGAAGAAAATAAGTATTGTAACAAACATTTTTCTGTTTGATGCAAACTGAACCGCTGTTTGGTTCTCAATTCATCCCACTTTAGTGGATTGTGTGAGTCGGAAAAAAACCCAAAAAATCCAACTTATTGTCTGATGCAACTAGTTTTCGAGGAACCTGAGCGCACACACGCACGCACATATACACGAATACAAATCCGAAAGAAATGTTTTCTAAATAGATGTGGCTGTTTTTTTTTCTTTACCGAAAAAACTCCAAAAAAATAGATTATATACAATATCTTGCCAATAAAAACTAGGTAGGTATATCGACTTCAGATAGTGTCAATTTAAGTGATGTTTAAATAAAAATACTACAAAAAAAGCAGATTTTACATAAAAAAATGATATTGACTTTTTTAGGATGCCAATCAAAACTTTTTCTTCTCGATCGAAAGTTTATACTTTTGGCATCAATTTTAAGGCAAAAGTCTAACATTTACGCAATGGTGGGATTACACGCACTGATGAGGGAAGAAAGTGCGTTCGGACGGCAGTAAAGGAAAAATAACCTATCAACCTATCAGATGTCGTTTCTATAGCAACCCTGTTAAATTTTAGCTTATAATCGCGAACAGATGTCATTCGTGTTTTTACGTATAACCTTAAAGCTGCTTGCTTGGAATTTATCTGCGTTTTATGTAATTAATAAGTAATTAATTAATTAATGTATTTAATAAGCGTCCTTACGACCGAGATGTGAAGAAAAAGAAAATGGATAACGAATGGATAAGGAAGAATGGAGAAAGGATAATGGATAATGAAAATTAGATAAAGAATGGATAAAGAATCAATAAAGAAGAATAAATAAAGACAAATGAATAAAAAAGAATTGATAAAGAATGGATAAGAAAAAATAAATAAAGAAAGGCGATACATAACAGAACAGAGAACGGAAACCAGACAACAGATAACAGACAATAGAACAGAACAATTTGTCTATTAGATTTTACATCATTTTTTTTACACAGTCTGTAGCTTTTGATGCTTACAGTTTCAGGAGTCAAATTACATTTTGGTGTTATGTTTATCCAAAACGAAATGATACGCTTCATTTCACCTGAAAACTATTGAATCGAATACAATTTCCCTCTGAATGACCGATACACACGTTAACAGAAGAACTAAGTATAACAAGCGAACATTGGTAGCGGCGTAGTACCTTGGGGAAGTGCAACTTCACATCTCACCGCATTTACTAAAACTCTTCCTGCCGTTCATTCGATTCCGATCGTAAAAAAGTATAGAAAAGAAGGGAAAACTTTTAAGAAAATTAAATGGAATTTTTCAATCCGTCCTCGAAGCTATTACGATGCAATCATTTACAGTAAAGTGACCCAATTAACAACACGGTATTTAATTTAATCTTCTTAGTTTTTTGTTTGTTTCCAACATTCATTAGAGTTTTATTTAGAAAAATGTTAACAGCGGCAATTTGAGAGCAAATACTTTCAGAGTAATACGAACTTTTTATATTTTGTTGGATTATAGAGATCATTAAAAGCAAATTGCATACTTGTAATGAACGCGAACTTTACTTTTGATGTAACGGTTTTTTTAATACTATTTTTCGTAAAAGGGAGCTTAATATGTTATTTTTTATAAATCAGGGTTCCCAAATAACTGTTTTTACCAATCTTTGTATTATTCTGAAACCCGACGAATATATTTATCAGTAAAGTCTTAAAAAGGTAATTCATAAATGCAATATAAGTTCGTGACAAAAGGTGATTGATCAGTGCGTAAAAATATTAACCAAGTCGGCGATTCCGCACTGACAGCTTCTGGAATGCACTATAAACTATAGACCTGTATCGCTAGACTGAGCCATCCGTATGTTCACATTGTGCCAAAAGTGGTCACACATTTCGAGAGAAATGGAACATGGCCAAGCTCTAGCCTTGTTTGACAAGTTGGCAACTCTAACTACAGTACTGAGAGAGAGAGAGGGCTCGCATTCGCGCTGTCTCTTTTTAGAAACGGACACATTTTCTGACCGATACCAACTATTAAAAATGTTTCTCCCTAAACGTACGTCAAAATATATCTAGAATCCCCAGATTTACTTGACAAACCTTCTCCTCCACAAAAAAAACTGTATTTACCATTTAAAATTTCAAATAAAATGTATGTTTCTTCTGAAGTTTTAAAATCATAAATCATAATATTTTTTTATGGATTAAATGTTATGCTGGAATCATCATCCCGTTGAGAAGAAAATCGAACCACCACAATACTCTGAAGCATCATAGGATATAAATACGGGAAGGAAAAAAGTTCTGGTACCGATTTGAGTGTGTTAATTCGCACACATTGTGATGACACATACATCGGTTTCTTCGTTTTAATGTGGGAGAGTGCACAATGTTTCATCACGATGTGTACGAATTAACACAGGTAAAATCGATTCAGGAAAAATCCATATAATGACAAAAAAACCTCAATAATTTCGACCACTAGTTTTAATAGATAGCCTGCATCGCGGTTTGTTTTTTACCCGACTGCGGCGAAGACAAAAAGAAGGATTATGAGTTTACAGTCTATGTATGTTTGTATTAGTGATGTCGATTATCGTTACTTTTAAGTATTCGTTACTATTCGGTACTTTGGTATTAAGTAATCATTTCAACTACTCGTTACTTTGATTACTTAGGTTACATACTAGTGATGTCGATTATCGTTACTTTTATGTATTCGTTACTACTATAGGTACTTGGGTATTAAGTAATCAATTCAACTACTGGTTACTTTGATTACTTAAGTTACATACATAAAATGTAGTACGTAGTGTCTGAACCAACAACTAATATTGCGTATAAAAACGTACTGAATAATATAAATATCGACACAAGACGATTACTGACCGCGAAATATCAACATATCAACAATACAATAATACACAATTAATTTTGCTAAGGGCTATTGATATCGGCGGCATATTTATATTATACGTATCAGCTATCAGCGGCTCCTTTGTAGTGCTCCGAAATCTTAAGGTTCGCAGGAACTCAATGAATATCCTTATACTCGCATAATAAAATAATCAATAGTAATCAATAATCAATAGTAATCAATAATCAATAGTAATCAATAATAATCAATATAATCAATAGTAATCAATAATTAATCAATAGTAATCAATAATCAATAGTAATCATTCAAGTAAAAGTAACGATTTACTTTTCAAATCGGTAATCGTTACTTCGGGTATTCTAAAGTAACGAGTAGTTTCGTATCGTATCGTTACTTTGTCGACATCTCTAGTTTGTATTTACGGATGTTCCACCGTAGCGCCTAAACTATTCATCTGATTTTGATAAATAAGATGTCAATCGATTCGTTATTATGGCCCGGGTAACATAGGCTACATTTATTTTTGAACTTTGGTTCCGAATTGAAAACAAATAAAAAATAAGTTAAAAAAATAATTTAAATAAAAATTAAAAACAAAAACCCGACAACTGAAAAGTTTGAAACAAGAAAATATTCTCATCTGAGGATAACCGTGGTCGTATGCCATCTCATATATTATGTGAAGCCCCTTTAGATGTATAGGTATAGTGTGATGGACTTTGTCCTAGAGCTTATGATCAATGTTTTGATAGGATAGTTGGCATATTATGGTCACGGCTATCCTCAGATGAGAATATTTTCTTGTTTCATACTTTTCAATAGACGGGTTTTAGTTTTTGAATTTGTTTTTTATTTACGATATTGTAAATAGAAAAGACGCGTTCGACACTGAATTTTAAATCGGAATTGTAAGTCATTAGTGCATATTTTGAGATGTTTTTAAAGTTTTTTTGTACTGATAGAAAAATTTTAAATATTTATAACACTTCTAAAATTATTCCTAAAAATATAAAATGGTTTTCTTCTAAATTTAGGGGGAAAATATCTGAGTTAGTACCCCTGCACGGTTTTCCCAGTCCATGTATATATTTCTATGACTATAACAATTAAATACAGGATAAAGGCCAAAGGGAAATATCATAAGACTTAGTTCGTTGCCAAATTAAAATACATCCGAGCGAAGTCGGGCCAGAATGTTGGTCTATTTAAGATATTTACTACATGAAGATAAAACAATTAAAATAATCTCATATTATAGAAATGGGCTTTTGAACTTTGTATACACACAGCAATGTTATTAATTGTTATCTAAATTAAATTTTTTTCCTGTGTTTTGGTTTATTCCTCGGTATGCAGACATAAAAACTCACATTTTTTTCAGTAAACATATCAATTTATTACTGCAAATTGTGTCTGCAATTAATGGTAAATAAACATTTCAGTTTTTTATAATGTTTGTGTTCATCTTTTTAAGAATACTCGTTTCTAACAAATATTTTTTTTAAGTTGCCGTCTTGATGAAAAATGGCCATTATTATGTCCGTCTTGAAGGTGTGACTACTTTCTTGATGGTTCTTTTCTAGTCTCAAAAAAACGACTTGTCGAAACATCTCGTTTCGAAAATTATTGTGTACTTATGTATTTTTTATTTCTTTCTATTATTTATAAAGAAATATGTAAAAAATGTAAATTCTATTATTACATTGGTATTGAAATATATATATTATATACATAGTGACCGGTAATTGCTCGTATTCTTCTCGGAAGTAGAAACTATGACTAATTTGGAACGAGTAGCCTCATTCTCTATCACATGAGAGTCGAAAATGCGTCATTTTTAGGGTTCCGTACCCGAAGGTCAAACGGGACCCTATTACTAAGCCTCCGCTGTCCGTCTGTCTGTCTGTCCGTCTGTCTGTCTGTCTGTCTGTCAGCGGGCTGTATCTCAAGAACCGTAATAGTTGGAGAGTTGAAATTTTCACAGAGTATGTATTTCTATTGCCGCTAGAACAACAAATAATTAAAAAACCCCCAAAACTCCCCAAAGAGGAGCAAATTCAGTTTTTTGCTTATAAGTCGCTCAATTTAAATCAGATCGTTTCGAGACCTGTCTTAAACGAAAGAGCAGAACATTTTACATAGATTTTGTATAACAGAATTCGTCGAAACACTTTTTTATACAGCTTTATATAGAAATAAAATGTATAAATTCAATTTTGTCTAATCCATAGCATACACGGGGATCGTCTGTCTTCGTTTGTTGCATACTGTACTATGGGAATTTAAAAATTGCGTATGTTTTGTCTTAAAAAAAAAGATTGCATTTGTTCAAAAACGAATGTCATTTCAAATCTTTTGACATTAGTATTTTGTGAAAATGCAACGCCTTCTGAGTTAACGGTTTGAATAACTAATTTTAATTATTAGAACATATTGCTTTGACAGATGCAAACGTCATTTTTGACATTTTTTACCATTCCAACACCATGGATGAGCGGAATGAAACCAAATTTTGGGAGGATATTTGATATGCAAATATGAAGAGGCCTATTGTTTTTGAGAGACGTCGGCGCAAGCGCAAAAGAAATATATATTATAATGTTGTTTTTATAAGATAATAGTATACTTTTCATAACGGCTTATTATTTTGTTTTACAGGAGTTTTGTAAAATAAATTTTTGAAAAAAATCGGCGCATGCGTAGAAGAAATATATACTATAAGGCTGGTTTTTATATAATAACGGCATACTTTTCATAACGGTTTATTATTCTATCTATGTTTACAAAAGTTTTGTAAATTTTTTGGGAAAAATTGGCGCATGCGCAAAAGAAATATATGCAATAAAGTTGTTTTATATAATAATAGTATATATTTCATAATGGTTTAAAAGAAAGTTTTGTAAAAAGTTATAGGGGGAAAGGCGGCGCATGCGCAAAGAGATATGTGCTATAACATTGTTTTTATATAATAATGGTATATTTTTCATAATGGTTTAATATTCTAAAGTTTTGTATTTTTTTTTTGGGGAAATCGGCGTATGCGCAACAGATATTTGCCATAACGTTGTTATTTGATATAATGGTATATTTATCAAAACTTTATATTATTTTATTCTACAAGAAATTTTTGTAAAAAAAGTGTTTATAATATAAAAACGCCGGGGTGTATTATGTAAAATTTCACGCCTTGAAATTCTTGAACTACTTGCATACTCCCACTGGTTACATATTGTTATAGCGCCTCTCTTGTTTCTTTTACAAAAGTATTTAAAAAGTACATAGTGTACGGAACCCTTCGTGTGCGAGTCCGACTCACACTTGACCGGTTTTTTTATAATAATGACACTTCTGTGAAGTTTTTTTAATTATTTTTGCACATACCGCTAAACTAGCGGTATGTGCTTTATTATCGCTTTGTGCGTCAGAGCTGACTTTCGTTCATATAAGAAGTTATATCTAAGTTAATTTCCCACGAAATCCATTCAAATTGAAGCTTTTTGAAAAGAAGAGATTCTAATCTATAAAACAGAACCATTTTTAAATCAATTCGAGTTCATAAATACTGTTAAAATTGTAATTGAAAATTACAAACAGCAGTTGTCGGTTGGTCTGTACGTATGTACGTATGTACGTATGTACGTACGTCACGACTCTACAGATCGCAATTTTGGTCGGATTGCCTTAGGTTATATTTTATTCACTTTGTTTACTATCAGACCAGAACCCTATTTAAATTCACTAAAATGTGTTCAGTAGTTTAATTTTTATAAACAGTTTTATTTTATTATTTTTGACAGCTAATAGTTTAAAAAAACAATATAATAATTGCTGTGTAAATATAGTGTAATCCATAAAACAAGTGGTACACTTCTATACCGTGATAACACCACTACACGTATTAGGCCGCCGTGGCGTAATGGTTATGCCGTTGGATCCCCAAGGGCAAGGTCCTGGGTTCGATTCCTTACGAAATCATTTTTTTTTCTTTTTTTTCTTTTTATTTTGTTTTATTTTATTCCACTTGATATTAATTATATATTATATTATGTATAGTTCTTAATTTTTTTTATTTTTGCAAACTTAAAAAAAATATTTTTTCAATTTTTAATTATTTATTTCTTTAAATTTTTAAATCTTTTTAAATTTATAAAAAATATTTTTTAATTGTTATTTTTTTATCATACAATGGAAAACTAGCGGGATGTGCACTTTTGGTCTTGCCAACTATTTTTATTTATTATACGTTTTAACACAACATAAAATCTAACAGTGCATTTCGTGGTTTTTGCTTTAGGAAGGTTGGCCAATTAATAAGCTATCAGACCATGGAAAAATTCAGGCCAGAAAGTGAGAATATTTTTTTTTTTAGTTTTAACTCCCAAAATTCGGATTTTTGTAAAAAGAAAACCGAAGTAGATTTTCTCGAAAATGACGCATCTCCGACCCCCAAGTGGTAGAGGTTAAATCATTCCAAATTAGTCATAGTTTCTTCTCCCGAGAGGAATATGAACAATTACTTCTTACCCTATATATAAATTAACTTAAGCAGGAATCACGTCAAAACTATGCTGATGTTTGAACGATTTAATTTCGTAAATGACGTCAAAACACTGCGATGCTGTGCATCCATAATAATTCATAATGCCCTTCTTTATCTGAGTAAATCTGTATCTGTCATTGCTACTAAATTTATTAAAATTCAATAACTTAGTAATGAATTTACTTTGATAGGTAAGCACCCTTTACTTAACCTCTTGATGCTTGTACGTACACTACAGACAAATGACGTCCCACCTTGTTCGATAGGTGGTCAATTTTACAATTTATTACAGCACCATAAGTGGGAAATGGTACAAACTAATTTAGGTCAAAATTCACTTTTCAAAATTTTACAATATTTTTTCGTTTTGAGGTCTCCCGAATCCAAAAAACAAATTTTTGGAAAAAGCGTGTTTGTATACACATCAAACGGATGAGCGGATTGAAACCGAATTTTGAGACGATGTTTGATATGTTATTAATATGAAAAGCCCTAATAAAAATAGAGAATAGTTACTTCTTACCACAACAAGTTTAGTGTATTGCTGAAGATGAGAGCATAGCTCTCGAAATGTACATCCACTAATAAACTTGTTGTGGTAAGAAGTAACTATTCTCTATTTTTATTAGATTCAAACCACAGTGCTCCTAATATTTTTGTTAAAAGCCCTATTGATTTTGAGAAAAATAAGCGCATGAGCAAAAGAGATACATAAGATAAAATGTTGTTTTTTATATAATAACGGTATACTTTTCATAACGGTTTATTATTGTTAATTTTTTTAAGAAAATTTTGTTAAAAATGTTTATTTTCTAAACTTTATACTTTCGGAAATTTTTTGAAAATAAAATAAATCAGCTGTTCTCTTCTTCTGTAGATATGTCAGAAAGAAATTAGCAAAGATGCTTTGATTAATTTTCATATAGGTAACCATGCCGACGAATAGTAAATATCATATTTAAAAATAGTCATTAGCGGCGTCACCTCACGTGATATCAGAAATGTTATTTTCTTTATTATACTATATCAAATGTCAATATTTTTGAAGTAGGAATGGTCCCATCACCCAACTGGCTAGAATTTTCAATTAACTACAACTTTCTTTTCTATTGATATTTTTAAAAGACAAAAAAAAATACGGACAAATTATATTTTCCCCATGCAGATCTATTATTCTAAATAATCAGTGAAAAATGGAACAATCCCCAATTCTAGTGGAGATTATGTTTCTGCAATGATTGAAACATTGCAAGGTTTCGTTTCCAATACGTAAAGACTTTTTTACCCGACGACGGCAACGCCTAAAGGAAGGGTTATGATTTAAGCTATTATTTGTGTGTACAAACGTTCCCTCTTGTAGAGACCAAATAATAATACAACACATATTCTGTTAAGGCAGTTGTGAGTCAACTCGCGCTGTATGTACCGTTGATGATTAAGACGTGATAGCTATAGCAAAAACTTATCAATAAATAATGATTTCAATTTTTCCACATTCCATACGAGAATTTTTTGTCGTTTATTCTCACATTATATTACATCTGTATAAACGATTCCGTTAAGTCTTTGATACATGTTCAATAATTTTTTATAATTATATAGACAAAAAACAGTCTGTAATTGTTATCATTCAAAACATTTTTCAAACACGTGAAAATCTTAAGAATATTTAAGTCGGCGATGTCTTCTTTACGTCTGCATTCAGTCTTTGGCAACACGGTGGGATATTTCTGTAGGACTTACTAAGGTATGAATTTTTTTATTTCTATATTATTTATATTATGTTTATTTATTTATTTATTTTATAAATCAAATTCAACCGTTTATTTTACTTCTCAAAATAGGATTATTGTTTTGCAATGTAGAATTTAAGGTTGAAAAATTGGTTGTCTGTAAAGTCGATTTACGGACGATAGTTTTACGTGATAACGTATTCCGTAATACGTAATTTATGTTCTATTTCTCCTATCTTCTACATATAATAATTATAATAATTCGAATCTGTGATATTGCATCTTTCGCTTCAAATTTAGGTTAATTTTATTTATTAAAATTACTCACCACCTATAATAATAATTGTTTTTTTTAACTTTCTTTCTTTCATATTTATTTTAAGTCTCAAAGATTAACTGTCATAATATTTTGAAAACAATTGTTTCATTGTTTATATAAAATTCCAAAACCTACTTACAATATTTAAGTAATTTCATACGTCAAAAAATTGATTTTTATAATGATAAAATTTGTATGAAAACGATTTTTTCAAGAGATGAGACCTAGCTAAAACGATTTTTTGCCCCCCAAAATCCCTTTTCAGTAAATTTCATCCAAATCGTTACGGCCGTTTTCGAGAAAAGCACGCACAGGGTCAGGCGGAACGTTAGGAACGTTACACTTTTTCGTGCATGCAGCCGGTGTTTCATCAATTTATAAGATTGGTGATTCATCAATTTATAACACGTTATCACGTCAAAAACGACTTTTCAAAGTTGACCGCTAGAGGTGCCAGCTATATTATAAATTATATTTAACCCGTAAGTAATGATAAAAATGTGCTGCTAACATTTAAATAAAATCGACCCGACAGGACCGGATTTACAAATGTTATAAAAACACCAATTTGCGAATACTTACTGAGGGTATATTTTATTTGCTGCAGATGTTGAATTGATAATTTAATATTGAAATTAAAAAAATATATATTTTAGGAGATGTATTAAACTTTTTATTTTGTTCGAAAACAAATTTAACTTCACATAATAAAGTCACACTCTCAGTAATAGCAAAAACATTATTTTGTCGACAGAGTTGGGCACTGCGATCTGAGTTTTTTAAATTTCATTTTATATATCTTAATAAAAAAATAAAATAATTAAAACAATAATTTATAATTCAACTTGTGTTTCTTAAGCGTAGCTAATTGAATTAACTCAAACAAAACAATGTTGTGGTCGACAATGTAGATTGTACAGTATTAATTAGGGATGTGAAAAAATAATCGATTTTTATTTTAATCGATTATTTTTTTCTTATAATCGATTTTTTGTAATCGATTTTATTTATGACAATAATCGATTTTTAATGAATCGATTATAAAAATTACACATTTTAATCGATTTTTGTAAATGGTGCCATCTGGGCGACAAACGATTCTTTTTAGTTTTTTGATTCTTTAAATTCAAAGTTTAAAGCATGATTTGTTTTGTATTTTAATTTTCATACCAAAAACTTGTCGTTTTGCTTTGGATTCTTATCGTTTGGTTTTATTTTTATTGTAAATTACAATTTGTAATAAAATGTCAAATTGTACTAGAAATTGTTTCAACAATTCTAATCTGTATCAATATCCATAAGGTTGTCATTTTGGTTATTATTATTATACTTACCATTTTAAATGATTTTCATTCTAATAAATTTTTAATAATATTCTCTTAGTTTTGTTATTATACAGAAAAAATCGATTTTTCTACAAAAATCGATTATTTCTTTTAAAATCGATTTTTTAAAAATCGATTTATATTCAAATTAAAAAAATCGATTATTAATTAATCGATTTTTTTCATTCAATGTCACATCCCTAGTATTAATGTTGTCGCAAAAAGACCCAAAATATTATAGGTGACTCTGTTTAAGATTGATTGTAGATTATAGACGCTCGACAGCTGAGATACCAGCGTCTATGGGTCCTGTTTGTATTTCTTAACTAGAATTTAATTTCTGTTGCAGATATTCAAACAACTTTCTAATCGAAATGGACTTAATATTCGGCGGTACGGCAGCTGTAACGGCCGGCATGTTCAGCAATCCACTCGACGTGGTCAAAATCCGCATGCAACTACAGGGCGAACTGAAACGACCGGGTCATTATGCCGTTCACTATCGAAGTCTTGGTCAAGCAATGTACATGATAGCGCGGACCGACGGCGTTCGCGCCTTGCAAAAGGGTCTGGTGCCCGTTGTCTGGTCACAGTTTCTGTTGAACGGCTGCAAGCTTGGAATTTATCAAATTGGCGACACATATGGACTGACATTAGATGTCAATGGCGAAAAACAATTACACAAGCGAGTCATTCTTGGTACGGTGGCCGCTGCTATTGGTGCTCTACTCACTAGCCCTTTCTATATGATCAAGACACGTCTTCAGGTTAATATATTCTATATCAGTTTATTCGATTTTTTATTTAAGAAAATCAGGCCATAACAATTAATGAATTCAATGAATATTTAGCTCTGAGTTTAAAGGCAAATAAATTATTACTTTATCAGTAGTCTTCGTGTTGCTGTCCATTAAAGTCATTCCACGCAGGCGCGTCTGAGACCTGCGGTGTGTATTGAGAGCTCACCACACGTGAAGATTTCGTATGGTGAACTCACCATAGGGAAGATTTGTGGGATATTTAATACGACACCTATAGTCTTCTTTACCATGTGCTTTTGCTAGCTAGACTAGGGCACTAAAAATATAAATGGCTGAACTTTTGATAATCGTGAAACTTTGAAGAAGATGTTTTAAAGTGTTATTTTTTTTATTTTGGAGTTACAAAAATATATGAACACTAAGATGCGTCACGCGTTTGCTAAAAAGATTCGTAATTTTTGCGTTTATGTATATGACTCTCCAATCTATTGCCGTTGTTTGAATATTTTTATTTTCCAAAATATGTAAACTTTCAAAATTTTTAATTTTTCAATAGGGGCTTGTATCTTATTAGTAGGTATGTAGGAAGACAATTGAAAATAAATTTTGATTTTAGATTTATATTTTTGACTTGTTTTTCCACTTTCTAACATTATTTCACCAGTGTTAAAGAATTTTCTTAATTTGCAGTCTCAAGCAAACAAAAGCATAGCCGTTGGTCACCAGCACAAACATCAAGGATTTAGAAACGCCATATCCGTCATCTATTCCCAACACGGACTCAGAGGTCTCTGGAGAGGCGTCGAAGCGCATGTCTGTAGAACAGGGATTTCTGGAGCTGTTCAAGTAGTCACCTTCGGTCTGGTTAAGGATTACATCGATCATTTAGACACGCTGAGAAATATTTCAACATTTCAAAAATCGATTTTAGCATCTACAGTCAGCGGTGTAGCAATGAGTCTTGCAATCACTCCTTTAGATCTCCTTTCTACGCGCCTTTATAATCAAGGTACCTTTGATTTTGCTAAACAAAAGTATTGCTCTGTTTTAAAACTTATTTGCCGGATTGCAGAAAGGATTGTCAAAAAATTTAATCAAAATCGGTCTTGTTTTTATTTGTTTAAACAAAAAGACTACAAAAAATGTACTCAAGGATTTTTTTTTAAATATTGCTCGGGTCTGATTTGTTAATAACATATTTAATATTGATTATATTATTGAAAAGTTGGTCGTGTGGACCTCAGAGGCTGCACTTGTAAAGTCCCCACAAACGACCCACCTCACGGCTTATTATTAGTCCATATTCATTCCATCTTTGGAACTGTTTTGCACAAAGCCTAAGTTGAAATAACTGAAGTAAGAAATGACTATGATTTTCTCGTAATCTACTCGAATGAACACATTCAGTCGATGTCTAATTTTTTTAGACTAGACTTGCAGGGGCGGATCTATATAGGGATTAATAGGGGCTAAGCCCTGGATTTCCAAGTGTCAAGGGTCTACAAAAATTGGAATTTTTTAACGATTTTTCATTAACAATAAGCACTTAACGTATGGTAAACAAATAATTAATATTAATGATTCCCATTTTCATGAGTGAAATTTTTGGGTGAATTTTGATTATTTTTTGGTTGGATTTTGCCAATTGTTTGAATGAATGTCGATAATTTTTTGGGTGAATTTTGCAACAGATTTTTGGCGAATTTTGAATATTTCTGGGTGAATTTTAACAAATTTTTGGGTGAATTTCGACATGTTTTTGGGTGAATTTATAGAATGTTTGGTCAAGTTATTAATAAGTTTCAACTCTGATTATGATGTTATTAAAAATAAATTTTAAACCTCAACTTTTTTTTATTTAACAAAAAAAATGGGGCCCCATTGGACTTCAATAAGTCCTAAGCCCTGAAAAATCTAATTCAACCCCTGTTTTTTGAACATTATAATTATATTTTACTAAATTAATTCATTTTTTTTCAGGTGTTAACAAAAACACCGGAGAAGGACTATTTTACAAAGGCTATTTGGATTGTGCAGCTAAAACGTTCGAATATGAGGGCTTGAAACCCTTCTATAAAGGAATCGGTTTGAATTACCTAAAACTGGGTCCACATACAATACTAACACTTGTCATTTGGGACCAACTAAAATCAGCTCACAAACAGTTCAAAGAATTCAAATACAGTACGGAAAACGTTGCGTGAACAAGTATTTATTAATTTATTTATTAGTTTTCAGGATCATTGTTTTCTATCTAGTAATATTATTATTTAGAAATTGTATTATATTATTTTTGATTGCTTTTTCTGCACGGATGAACCATGCTTAAAAATCACAATTTTTTTCACATATATTATTTTTTTGTTATTATGATAGCTGGTCTATCACAATATTTTTTTATATTTAAACTGCATTTCAATAAGTTCTATAATTTGAAACAGACATTGGCGTAGCAAGAGGGGAGGATTCTAGGGTGGGCCACAATATTAATTGTTCACGTACAAATAAGGATAAATCTACAATAATCTACGCTTTCTTTGTCGTGAAATTTGTCCAGAAAGTCATGTTGATCGATTTTGCTTCAATGAACAGTTTTCAAATTATGTATAAGTAGCAACTGGTAATGGTAGGTAGAGTTGAAAATTTACACCCCCCCCCTCCCTAGGATAAAATCGTTGCTACGCCTATGGAAACAGATAGCTGGTTCTATCATACAATAAAAAACGCTTACTTAAATTTATTAAAAGAGTTTTTAAAATTACTATTTTGTTGTTAAGTAATGTGATATTTTTGAAATTTAATGAAAATAAAAAAAAGTTTAATTATTACGCTTGCTTTTTGATCCTTACTCGATTTTCAGAGTATCTACTCGAAAACCTTTTTAGAAATTAATTGTAAATACAAAGTCATGAATTTGCTGTTTATGGTTAACGTTTGGCTTTATTTTGTGTAGTCTATTGAATTCACAATTCGTCGTTCACTGAAAAATAACATGAATTGCAAATTACATAATAATTTACAGTGTTGTGAATTATTCATCAAGAGACTGAAGCTGAATTAATTGACGCTTTGAGTGGTCTTTACTTCATGATGTCTGCAGATAAATGTACAGAGTCGTAAAAATGCAGAGCAGGTTTTTGATATATTTTCCTTTTAAGACAAAAATTAAAAACTGAAAAGATAAATGTAATTATACATTGTAAGCTCTGTGAACGATTGACATGCCTCAATCCTCTCTTCATGTTTCTAACTAAGTAAAGAAGTTTTAACGTCATGAAATTTCGAAAACGATATCCCGTCAATTCATCGCACGACAACTCATAGCTCCGTCAATTCGTTGGACGACAATTCATAGCTCCGTCAATTCGTTGCACGACAGTTCATCGCTACGGCAATTTCTCGCGAGACAAATCATCGCAAAATATTCTCACTCGATATTAGAGCTGTAACAAACCGTATGTATTCGTTAGTGAGTAACGGGTACATCGTCTGACTCGAAGTAACGAATCGTTACTTACAAATTCATTTCGTTACTCGCATCTGTCGTATCCATAACCGCATCAAACGAGTCGAACTGACATGGAGTCAGTTCGACTCGTTTGATGCGGTTATACGTTATACGAACGAAGTCATACCGTATCACGTATGTGACGCGCCACTATGCCACATGCTTGATGCCGGAGAACATACACTTCTTGATGCTGTTAGTACACGATTGTATGTCGTATGAAAAGTAACGAGTAACGTAACGATTCGAAAGTAACGGGTACTGGTTCTTTAAGTAACGAATACATACGGGTACACAATTTTCTCGTTACTTTTACAGCTCTACTCGATATCAAATTTTATTTTCTTTATTATATTATCTACATCAAATGTAAATATTTCTGAAGTTGGAATGAACCCGTTGTGTCGCGATAAAATGTCGTAGCGATGAATTATCGGCTACGAGTTGTCGTGCGATGAATTGACGGAGAACGTTCGAAAACCTACTCATTCGGCTTTGGTAGGCTGACACTCCGTTTTATGGATTGAAACCAAAATTTCAAGTTGGGGATTTTTTCTTATTTTCCTCTTACTGCCTCAAATAAGGATTATTTACTGAGAAACGAAAGTCCGCGATCGACGCAGTTGAGCGACAGAGTCAATGCACTGGAGCCTTGCAGCGAAGCCATTAAACTATTAATACGTCTCTGAAAGGAGGTATAACTTCCGCCTTGAAATTAAAATACACTCAAATTATTTCTACTGAGCGTTCAAACGAATTTCTCTTTTTAATCAAAAAGGATTAAAACAACATTAAGCTATATATTTTTACACCGCCACAAAGTTAAACGAATTAATGAACCTTTCCGATGGAAATATTTTGTATGAAAAATAATACAAAGAAAATCTAGAATATATTCTTACTCCTTTTAAAACATTCCTGCTTTCTTCATTTATAATAAAAACTCTTTTATTGATCAATAAAGAATAAACGATAATAGAAAGTTCCATTTTATTTAAATTTTCAACACGTTTAAAATCAGTTTCTCGTAGAATATTTTTTAAACGATCAAACTTATACTTTTTACCCGACTACGGCGAAGCAAAAGTAGGGTTATGTGTTTGACCGGTATGTATGTGGGTATCTATGTACTATATAATATGTTTAGCTGTTCCATCATAACTTCTAAACTATTTATCATAATTTGACAAATGAGGTATCGTTGGAAGCGTTTTGATTGTCCATTATTTTTAATCGATGACCCTTCCCAAACCAAACAGCTTTTGCCTCTTGAGGCGCAAGTCGTTATTTAGGCATAAAAATTTAATGGAGTTTCGGGAAATCGATTTTTGACATGCATTTTAGAGGTCGAGGGGAGCATCGGGTAAAAAAATGTTTCAGACTAAAAATCATAATTTATAATAAAAAATAGGTATTCCTGTTAAAAATGTAAAACTCACGCCCACCTGTCCGCAGGGGTTGTGGATGGGGGGTGGTCTTTGTCTCCAAATGATACCCCCTTTCAAACTTAACAGCTTTCGTCTGAAACTTTTTATCCGAAAATGTTGTCCTGTGTTAATAATTTCCTGCTGTATAGTAATTGGCTTTTAGTTTTTGAACTTAATTATATATCGATAATAATAATAAGAAAATTCGCAGGATTGTGGACAAAAATATTAGCTTTATTTAATGTACGACGTTTTGTCTATAGATTTATAAATCAGTACTTGAAAAAGTCTATAGACTTTTTCAAGTACTGTACAGAAAATTAATTAACAAGAATTATCGTTAATTAATTTTCTATTAAGTCTAAATATAAATATATAATATAAATTAAATAAAACTAGTATTTTTGTCAACATCCTGCGAATTTTCTTATTATTATCATGATAGACACGATATCTAATGTAAATATATCGATAATACCACTTAAAATATTGAATATAGTTCGGGGCGTTCCTGCCGAGCTTTTAAAATAAATCATTGTGGTCACAGGGCACAGCTGCTTATGCAGAATTTTTGGTTAGATTTTTTTTTAATTTGACACTACTTTGAAAACGATTTAAAAATCCCAGTGGATGCGTTTATTGCCGTAATGAAATGAAACGATACTGACAGCACCCCGAGGTATTTTTGTACAACAAAAGCGTCACGAACTACGATTCAAATAAAATTCAGTGAACATAAATTGAAATAAAAAATAAAGAGTTTCCTTCGGGCCGTTTAGAATTTATTTACACTATGAAAAACTAGGGAAAGTTTTTTTGTATAATTTTTATTACAAAAAACTGTACAAACGTAATTGAAAATATACTTAGTATAAAACATAAAATACGATGAATAGAAAATTCAAATACTGTTTTAGAAGGAACAAGAAATATTTCATTTTATTTTCCATTTTCCTTGTAAACGGAACTAAATTCCCATATAACGTATGTAATAAATGCAGAAATAATATCATATTTTGTTCCATATGAAGAACACGCATATGACACATATTTCTATACGCGGCAGAAGCAGATTGTTACAAAACAGCTCGATTTCAACTATTGAAAATTAAACTTTTTAAAAAATGAAATTATAGGAGCGGCCGGCGACCGTAAAAAATGGTTCCGATTTTATAGACTGATTTCAATCACTTGCATAAGCAACACTGCCAAGACCCATGACAGTGGGGGAACACCATTTCCGGTATTAATTTTGATATAGTTACTAACGGTGCAGTGTATAGATATACTGCCGGTCTGTCCTGCGCGTACCAAGTTGCGGTAGAAAGAGACATGGATAATTGGCTGAATATTTTGTCTTTGTCATGATCATTCTTTATAAATTTGTTGTTTGTACGTAAACTGCAGAAAAATTACATCACGTCATGTTCGTTAGGTGGTCGATTTTGAATTAATCTTATTTATTGATATTTTAAAAAACGAAAAAGCATGTATACATTATTTTTTTCCCAATTATTTATTCCAATAATTCGTGAAAAACAGAACAATTCCCAATTCATATTCAATTCATTGTTATAAATTAGCGGTAAATTCGGATTTAAATTCAGTCCCAAGACACGTCACCATCAGGGACGCTGTTTAAAATGAAAAGGGTTTTTAGTCTTGCACCACATATGCGATGTAATTTTGTGGCGGTTCTTGGTGGCGCTCCAGAGTGGTTCGTAAGAAATGATTTTTAAATAGTCCGCAACTTTTATACGACATAAGTGCACAGTTTATTTATTTTGGCCATAGACTAAAATGAAACTATTTAAACAAAATAAAACTTTTGTGCCATCATCTACTATACTGTTGTCTTTAGATGAATATATTTATTAGTAACAGTAGCGGCTCTTGTTTTTTTTTCTCCTACTACCTACGAATACTCTCTCATACTCTCTGCACTATTCATCATCAAATCTTTTCCCCTCACTTAACAGGTAGCTATTTGTATAGCTATTTTTAAAGCGAAAGGACTCAAGGACCAAGAATTACACTACAGATTCTACAGACGAAAATTGAAAAATATTTTCTGGAAAAACTTACAAGTAATAAATAGCTTATTTTTCACACGTAGCCAAAACATTTTTCAAAAAAACGCCCAGTTGTAGTGTGATTCTTAGTTCTCGATTTGGTATTTACCGGAACCCTTTAGCTTTAAAAATAGTGTTGGGAGAGTTGTAAACCGTTTTTTGAGGCGAGGAGAAAGGATTTGAGATAGAGTACAGGGGATATTTGTGGTAGCATATATACTCTTAAGATATGCATATGTCAGAGTTTCTCAAAAATTAAAAAAAAAAATAAACATATTTTGCTTCTAAATTAAAGAATTGTGGAAACTTTATTTACCTCAAACACAATAAATCGGAAAAGAACTAACATATTATTACGATTTTTAAAAAGATCCATTAAAAACGCTATTTTTGATACAGTTCTAAATCATTTTAATATTTTTCAAAACTATTCTGGTATAAAAAGACATTTAATATTTTCTCTTATGATTTTAAAACTACAAATGTTCAAAGTTTCTCCAAAATGGAAAATACTATGAATTAAACAAGAAACAAAAGTTCACTTTTGCTTATTGCAGTCAGCTTTCTATATAAGTAATCGCAACGCGGCAACTGTACTTCCAACTTCATTTGACGAGCGTCTATAATTAATTTATAATATCTAAATATCATCGCCCAAAAATCGTAATTAAATTAATGTTATCACTGCATTTCAATTTTTTCGGACGAGCTATTACTAAAAACCAAACTTTTCTAATGAACGTATTCTACTCGGCGGAAAATGGGGTAAAACGCTATAACAATGTTATTAATATTATTCTCTTGTTTTTACTATATTTCTTTCTTGGAATTTCAATTACATTCCAAAAAATGAAAAATATAGATGTCAAGTCTTTGAAAGAATGTTGCAATATCATGTGCATTAATATATTATATTAATATGACGAAGTTGCGACTTTTATCAACATTCTAATCTGTCATTTTGATATGTACAAACAGGCAAAAAAATGTTTTAACAGTAGTTTTGAAACTGGAGAATCAAATTTACAAATTAATCGAATAAAAATCATTTTATAACCTACATTTTGTAAGTTACACATAATGTCCCGTGAAAAATATCCCTTGCATCATTAGTGCCTGAAGTAATAATATAGAACTTCAGTTAATGCCTGCTAGATATCGGGGATATCTTTTACTTTAAAGGTATCATCAAAATCGACATTCAGGCCAGCGTAACCGCGAATAAAGGCAATTTTTTATAAAATATCAGTAAAATACAGAGCAATATCTGTCTTGTCTGTGACCCTAAAAGCATTGTCAAAGGTCAGACGGGGAGGTCACAGACACACAATTTATCTACATGGAATTTGTTTTTTTCATTAGCGGGGGAGTATTATTTTGTAAATATAAAGCAGAGCTGGGCAAACTACTTGAAAAAAGTAGTTGAGTATAACTACTAACTACTTAAGCAAAAAAGTAGTTAAACTACTTGGTAGTTAAACTACTAACTACTAGTAGTTAGTAGTTAAAATTTTAACTACTTTTTTAACTACTGTAATAATAATAATAATATAAATCTCTGTATTTATGTCGTAAAATCTGTACATAATATCCCAACATAAACAAATAAACGCAAAATAAAAAAGAAAGTGTATTTTGTTTAAGATACTTCTAAAATTACAAATAAACATGAATTTTTCGTTAAAAAACTATTGATAAAGATTTGCAAAATGAAAATTATTTTAAATAATAAAAAATTACTAAATTAACAGAAAAATTTACTTATATTTAGTAACAACACGACGTTTCGGCCAAGATGCTAGTCCTTTTCAAATGAATATAAAACAAAAATTCTATACAAAAAACAACATTAAAAAATTATTAAGAATCATGAGAGAAAACAAAAATAACATTAAGATAAAAAACAATTAACAACGTAGAAAAAATATATAGCTAGGTAGGTATATTACTGTCAATTGACATCAAGTTTTGTATATTTTAATATTTCTTTTTGGCATTCCAGTCTGTTAGTTGTTTTTTAATTTACTGTTAGTTTTATTTTCTTCAATGATTACTATTTTTTGTAGAATTTTTGATTTATATTCATTTGAAAAGGGTAGATATCGTGGCCGAAATGTCGTGTTGTTATTAAATATGTATAAGTACATTTTGTCCAATTTTACCCATGATTAAATCATTATTTATTTATTTTAAAAGTAGTTAAAATTCAAAATAGATAGTTAGATTACAAAAAAAGTAGTTAGATTACAAAAAAGTAGTTAGATTACAAAAAGTAGTTAGATTACAAAAAAGTAATTAGATTACAAAAAAGTAGTTAGATTACAAAAAAGTAGCTAGATTACCTAAAGTAGTTAGAACTAAGTAGTTAACTACATTTTTAACTACTTTTTGTGATTACTGTATAAATATTCAAAATAATAGAGTACAACTACTACGTGGAGAAAAGTAGTTAGAGTACAACTACTTTTCCAATAAAAGTAGTTAACTACGTAGTTAACTACTTTTGTAGTTAACTACTGCCCAGCTCTGATATAAAGTAATGCTTTATTGAATAAAATACCTTTAACACATAATCAATGAAATTAATGAAATATGAAACAATATTAAACAAGTGGATCAAATATCAAATAAATTATCATGTAAGCAAATATTTGTGGGAACTTTTTTTTGTAACATTATTAAAAATTTAAAACACACTGGAATTCTCCGAAACACGTGAACTTCACGTGTTTGGGAGTTAAAAAAACTCCAAAATAAATCAGAAAAGTGTTCCACTTGCCCCAACATAGATCTTCAGTTATATAAGTAAAAGAAGTTGCATACCGAGTGTTCGATGAATAAAATTACATAATTTCAATAAAATGTAATAAGAGAAATATATCAAATATGATATATTTTATCGGTAGTTTTAGTAACTCAGCTAGCCATCACAAGCCCCAGCAGTGATTTCAGCGGCAAAACCAGCCTCGTGTGCAGCGGCCTTTACATAAAACTCTTTGTGCTGGTTTTAGACAAGCACATTGTATATAATATAGAACAAGGACAGAGAAAACAATCCGGAACAAAATATCATAAATATTTCAGTGAGCGTCACAATGACAAATGTCGTCGGCACAGTCGCTGCGCGCTGAGATTCCTTCTATCGAGGTCGTTTCAGCCACGCGTCGAAATAAAATCTATGGCCGCTTGCAACTTCCCCAACACCATTCTGTATAGGGATATAGTGACTAGACACCTACTGGTCGAAGTTTGGCAAAGTTCAACTTCTCTACATTAACACAGTTTCTTTATAGTAATACAGTGTGATCAATCATCAAGTTACCTTTTCAATCATTTTATCGGCAACAAGACATTTTATATTATTGAAACTGATTTTAAATTTAAACATTTCTCCCCATTACCCGATCAAAGGTAACCATTATTACATAGTAGGTATATAAAATAAAGTCGCTGAGTCCCTCTGTCTGTTTCTCCGCTTACTTTTTCAAAACCACGCAACGGATTTTGAAACGGTTTTCACTAACAGAAAGAGCGGTAAACGAGGAAAGGTTGTGTATATAATTATTAAATATTTTGTACAAAATATGGCTGAACTATGACAATGTTTTGTTATCACTACATCTGTAAAACCAAGTCGCTGTCTGCCTGTGTCTGTATCACCGCTTACTTCTTCTAAACCGCACAATGGATTTTAAAACGGTTTTCACTAATAGAAAGAGCGATAAACGAGGAAGGTTTGTATATATGATTTGTAAATATTTCGTACAAAATGTGACTGAACTATAAGGGTGTTTTGTCAAAAAGCACTATCACTACATTGTATAAAAAAGTCGCTGTCTGCTTCTCCGCTTACTAAGTTTTGGGTTAGGATAAAACATTATTATTTTAGGAATTTTTTTTGACGTTTACACTAACGCCATCGGTCGGATTTTTGGGTGAACGTCAAAATAATCAACAAAAAAAGCAAGGAGTATAGTTCAGTGTATATTTATTATTTAACTAACTTTTCTACCTGATAATTGAAAGTAAATTTTATTCTAACGAATAAATTTGTTCCAAGATTAGTAAGTTCTCTCTTCAATAGTGTTCGATGAATATGGGCATAGGCATAAAAATACGGGGAGATTCACAAAAGATCTTTTAGGTTATAGTCATTGTGGGACATTTTCTGTCTTGTCATCCAATGTTAATCAAATCAAACCTTCAACACTGCTCGGAATATTCTTAGAATTAACGTAATCAGATCATTTTTAAAGACTATATATATTTAGAAATTAAATCTTTTTTGATCTCAAAAACATCGAAACAATTTTTAAAAAGGTATCAAATGCAAAACTATTTGATTTGCTGGTTTCTAAATTATTTTAATAACGAAACTTAAATTTGAACTGATCATAATACTTCTTTGAAAATCGAACTTTATACTAATAATTTTGAAACATAACCATGCAATGTTTTACAATGTAATTTCTATTCGGTAGTTTGTAACAGTGGTGAGCAGTGAACCTCAAAACTTGAAAACTAAGTTTTATTTTCTTTGTTTTATCAGAAAGAAAGTTCTTCAAAATTTTCTATACTTACCTACGGAAAGTGTGAAAAACACGCTACGTTCGACAGGGATATACAAACCGCGTGATTAATTTTTGACATTGATTGAAGTGGAGGTGCATAATATAAAGTAAAAAAATCTCTAGATATTGTAACAAAACTGTTCTTCAATAAAAAAATTTATTTTCAAAAAGAAACGTTAACAAAAACAAACTAAAAAGTACTTATCTAACAATAATGGAAAATGAAATTAAAAATAAATAACGAAAACCAAACGAATTCTAAATCAACAATAATGATACTAAACTACTATGTACACAGAATATTTATTTCACAGTTTTCTATTTATCTCCATATTTATTTAGAACACTTATTTATTTATGTCGTTCACTATGTCACTGACACTGACTGCCTGTCCAACTGACTTGCTACGCGTTGTTTATATACCTCTCCTGTTGCGTTCTGGAACATTCCACGACGTTCTAAAAGCTTCGGCACGCTGCTGTGCAGTTCCGATAACAATGAGTGTAACAATACGCACATTGTTGTCTACGCGGCTCCAAGAACAAAGCACTTATACATATTGTAACAAAACTGCTGTTGTCTGTAGCGGAAAGTATTTATTTACGATATTAACGGTTTAACAAACAGTAAAAAACACACAAACAAAAACGTATAACGTTAACAGAAATAAAACTAATAGTTCTAATTATACAATGTAAGACTAAGTAACAGAGAATAAAGAATTATGTACAAAGAAATATTCACGACACACTAAAACAACACAGAGTTTATCAGCGCACTTGTCTATTCACTAAGTTATTTATTTGTTTACCATTCACTAGCGTTATATTTATTTTATTAGATTGACGGAATTTATGTTGTAATGCCAGAATACGCACAATTTATGTAAAACAGTTATCTGTACGTCCACTCACTGTTAACACGCTGTAACTGACTGTTCTCAACTGACTCGTTCAACCAAACCTCTGCCCCTTATATAGACTTTGCTCTATGTTCCAGAACTTTCGAATTGCGATTTCCTCACCTCACCACGCGTCCGAGTCTCCTATGTCCGGTGCTGACTACCTGCATTCATTGTTGCATGCGTGGGCGTGTAAAGGTCGGAAGTCCGTTACCTGCTTTCATTGTTTGTTCGTTGACCTTCGAGCATTTTATGGACTTTTCTAGAAATTCCATAGGCGTAACATTATGGGATAACAATGCGCAACAATATATTTATTTTTATTATTAATATTTATTTATTGTTTTTGATTTATTAATATTTTTTTACTTAGGTATTATATAGTTTTTATATAATAATAATTATTTTTTATAAATGAATATTGTTAAAGATATATCTATGTGTTTCGCCGACTTACGCTAGCTCTTCGTCCGATCACAAAATTGGTTTTAATCCGTAGCTATGTTTCACATTTCGTTCAAGATAGTTTCTACAGATGCGTTTTGATGCCGCCATCTATGAGACATCCTTATTACTATTGTTGCGAAAACTGCGTAAACATAGACTGTACTGAACGTTACTTCCGTCTGAAAAAATATCTGAATTACGCTCACGTCACGTCTAAAGAAGTTTTACTTCAGTAGTAAAAAAAAAAACAAAAACAATTAACAGATGAACTGGTTTTAATTCAATTTATTTATTTTTAAGGATCGATAAAAAATTAATGTCAAACCCTGCACAACGACGTAGAGACAATAAGGAAACATAGACACGAAACAATACGGCGAAAAACTTTCCTCTCGATACTGTTAGTTTGTGTGCTAAAGTAAAGTTTTTCATGGTGGCTGATTTGTGGAGAAATCAATCAACGTCACAATCAGAGAACTAGAGAAGAAGAAGAAGAAGAAGTATAAAAGTAGGAAACTATCATCCTCGCATTAAAAGGTCATAAGTTCACATGCCGAATTTTTACATTGTAAACACGTGCACACTGCACACACACATGTAAATAATTTTTATTCTATAGGCTTTTTTCACGTTTAAAAGTCCAACCTTTTTTTGCAGCTCACAATTATTTGATGATTTCGTTAAAACGACTGTCAACTGTGATATATTGGGTAATGAGCGTCTTGATCCCCCGACAAAATATCATCTTGACTAAATATCCTACAGCCAAAATATTCCCCGTTATGGCAAAATTCCGTATAAAGAGCGGCCGTATAGAACGGTATAGATTTACAGTTTAAGTAAACATTTTAAAGTAACAAAATTGGCAAATAAATAAAATAGGTATGTACATTAAATCGCATTGATGTGTCTAAATCTGTCATCCGAATTGACCCCTGTATTAATTGATCAGGGGCCATATAAAGGTTGCACTGTCATCGATAACCCAATCAAACATAATCATAATGAATATGTATTAAGTATCAGTTCCTGTATCCACTCTGACCACACACTGTTATCGTAGTACATTTTCAATTATACTATCATCATGATATTAAATGACGAACAGCCAATTTCAATAATTATGACCGTTCATTGTAAATACGTAATCAATAAACTAGTACAAATTCGTGTTGATATTGAGTACAAGTACAAACACACTGTGCATACAGCAATCAATGTGTTTCATTTTAATTGAGCTGGTAATATAAAACACTTCAAGTTGAGTTCGACGAGATCCAAATGAGAATATCTTGCAAGGAATCAAATTGCTTGAGAGCGCAATAAATCATCAGATTCAGTTCCAGTATTATCTCCACAATGAGGATAATTTGTTAGTAATCGGACAGCTGGAAATCGGTTACACTCACCCAATAATACAGAGTGACATAGAACAAACTACACTGCATAGCACCACGCGACAGAGGACCAATAAATAATTTAAAAAATTTCTATACACTAATGTCCGATCGCTTTTTGTTATCAAGCTACAGTCATCTTCTCCCAAATGCCTATGCACGTCAATAAATAAACTTGTCTTAATGGATATCTTTCTCGGTAGATACGTTGAGCTTCCTAACTATTTGAAGAAGCTTCGCCGTAACACATAATCATGTCCTTGTATTCTACAAAACTAGAACGCATCATTTTTGAAAGCAACTATTAAAAACCACAAATAAGTGAACTAAACACGTAGGAAATCAGGAATACGACAAACTTTGAACAAATTATTGCAATATTAGTGCAATATTAGTTTGACAATTATCAACGTTTTGTTTCATAAAATCATGGCAACTTTGTACATTAGCGTTCTAGTTATGTATTAGAATCGGGCAGCCGGCATACACAGACCGATTGGTGCGAGCTCGGGTCCTTGGGAACGGTAATCCCATAAAATATTGCAATGCAAACTACATTCCAATGTTTCCCTTGGGGGAGCCTACTTTTTTAATTTATTAAAATTATGAAAAAAATTGGTTGTCTGTAAAGTCGGTTTACGGACGATAGTTTTACGTGGTAACGTATTCCGTAATACATAACCTAAACCTCCCAAAATTTGGTTTCAATCCGCTTATCCTTGGTGTCGGAATGATAAGAAATGTCAAAAGTGACGTTTGCAACTGTCAAAGTATTATGTTCTAATAATAATTAGTTATTCCAATACTTAACTTAGAAGGCGTTGCATTTCACAAAATACTAATGTCAAAAAATTGAATTAAACATTAGAAATGCAGCCGTTTTCATGTTAAGACAAGACATACGTTATCTTCTAATTTCCATGTACGGCAAACAAAGACGACCGACCACGTCGCGCCATGCATTAGACAACATTGCATTTATACAGCTATTTTTCTATATAAATTTGTATAAAAAAATTGGTTGTCTGTAAAGTCGGTTTACGGACGATAGTTTTACGTGATAACGTATTCCGTAATACATAACCTAAACCTCCCAAAATTTGGTTTCAATCCGCTTATCCTTGGTGTCGGAATGATAAGAAATGTCAAAAGTGACGTTTGCAACTGTCAAAGTATTATGTTCTAATAATAATTAGTTATTCCAATACTTAACTTAGAAGGCGTTGCATTTCACAAAATACTAATGTCAAAAAATTGAATTAAACATTAGAAATGCAGGCGTTTTCATGTTGCATTTATACAGCTATTTTTCTATATAAATTTGTATAAAAAAACTGTTTAGGCAAATTCTGTTATACGAAATCTATGTAAAATGTTCTCCTCTTTCGTTTAAGACTGGTTTCAAACCGATCTGATTTAAATTGAGCGAGAAATTAGCAAAAAGCACGCACAGGGTCAGGCGGAACGTTACGCGTTACGAACGTTACGCGTTAGGAACGTTACGCGTTAGGAACGTTACGCGTTAGGAACGTTACGCGTTAGGAACGTTACGCGTTAGGAACGTTACGCGTTAGGAACGTTACACTTTTTCGTGCATGCAGCCGGTGTTTTATCAATTTATAAGATTGGTGATTCATCAATTTATAAGACGTTATCACGTCAAAAACTTAACAGCCTGTAACTTGAAAACAAAAAGCGATTAGTGTATAGGAATTTTTTAAATTATTTTTTTATCCTCTATCGCGTGGTGCTATGCAATGCAGTTTGTTCTGTGTCATCCTGTATAATTGAGATTTCGAATTCAAAGTTTCACATCGTTCATCAATCAGCGATACGCGATTTCAAAACGATGAAATCTTTCTGACTAATTGGAGTATATACAGCTTAGTAAGCTTTATAACTGTACCAAATTTCAACTTGATGCCCTTACTTAGAGTCTACAGCAGGGGTCTCTAAACTACGACCCGCAATAGAGAGCCGGGCATGCTCGATATCCGGCCCGTCATCGGTTATTTTGAATACAAAGTAAGTAAATCATATTAAATAATAATCGGATGATTTTAATAAGAAACACAATAACTGGCATACATAATAATAATAATAATAATCACTTTATTAAAAAGTATTTTTTTAAAACACATTAATAGCGTCCGCAGTATAATGTATTACAACATTAATTATTAAGAAATTCATTTACATCATAAAAAATTTTTTGCAATAAAAATTGACTTAATTCCTTTTTAAAAAGGGCTTTTTTGTTAACATCAATATTTTTTACATTCTATGGCAGATTATTATGTATTCGAATCATGGCATTGCGTGCTCCACGACCCGTCACTTGTAGATGATGTTGATTATTTTTCAGAGTGGATGTTTTATTTCTGGTGTTATATGCCTATGTATTATATTGTTTGTTTTGAATAGATCAGGATTTAATCTGACGAAATTAGAGCATACCAGAACAAAAAACATATGAATTTGGACATTTTTATTGTGATTAATAAAAAATAAAGAAAGAAGATTTTTGTTTCAACTACTAGTGCTCTTAATATTTGTACTGTGATTAATGTTACGAGATTGATTCTAAAAATTTACAATTTCCCGCATGATACAAAACTACAGTATGTTGATAATGTTGGTATGATGAGCTAGTGAGGTCTTGGTCCTTGGGACTTTGTGGAGAAGTCAGTGTGGCAATTAGGCTGAAAAGTTTGGAGAATCCTTTCTAGAGAAATTCAACTGCTACAGCCATACGGAAGGACGAGCAAACGAGTAATCCCATAAGACTATAGTTTTTTTTTCACGAGGAACTGAACACCAAAAATGAGAAAATGATGTAATAGTTTTTAAACATATTTCCCATTAATGCGAAATGCTTTGTGTTAAATGCAGTAACAGTTTGAAATGATGTAATTATTAATTATCGTAGACTATACAGGTGACCGGTAATTGGTTGTATTCCTCTCGGGAGAAGAAACTATGACTATTTGAAATGATATAACCTCTATCACGTGGAGGTCGGAAATGCAGCGTCATTTTCGAAAAAATCTACTTCGGTTTTCTTTTTACAAAAATCCGAATTTTGGGAGTTAAAAATAAAAAAAAATATTCTCACTTTTTGACCTGAATTTTCCCATGATCTGATAGCTTATTAATTGGCCAACCTTTCTAAAGCTAAAGATCACGTTTACAGTTAGATTTTATATAGCGTGTTAAAAAAATAAATGAAAGAATATAAAATAAAAATTCTTCACAGAAGTGCTATTATCATAAAAAAATGACCCCCGAGTGATAAGATTAAATCATTCTTAATAAGTCATAATTTCTTCTCTCGAGAGGAATACGAGCAATTACCGCTCATCCTATATAGATACATAGATAATATCTGTGATTACATACTATTCAATACCAATTAGCAATTCTTTTTTATTTTATTAAATCTTCATTCAACACAAATATTCACTTAATGAGTTTCAAGATACGCGAATTCATTTTCGCAATATACAGCGAAAAACTTTTAAAAGCGCTTTTTTAATGAAAATAAATATTTACTGAGATACTAAGATTTTACGTAGGGTGTCCACGCGAGGCTAATAGGCATGTTTGTATAAAAAAGGAGAACGCTTACGAAAAAATATTCCAAACACAAATTAGGTTCAATCTATTCTACAACTGAAAATCTTTTCATTTATACAGGTTGTTCCTTTTAAGGCTGACAGACCACAGTCCATTCAGCACCATTTCTGTAGATAATTTTTGTAATAGTATGTTCCTCAATTTATTTAAGTATTGAAATATACGTTTATTTTAACTTTGCATTTACAGCGGCCTAACAGTTGCACTTGACTTAATTTCAATAGTTTGTATTTTTTTATTACAAACTTTCCAAGAGTTATGATGCTTTAGCAACTATCTACAGTTTCAACTTTGACATTCACTCAATTATATTTTTAACAACGATTCCACTGTGGATTTTTATAGCAAATATCCTTTATGAAGAAATAGAGGAAAACAGAAAAATCGGAAACGCGGAAAATTTCCCTTCGCATTCACACACATATATTATAGTAGTGTAATATGTTAAAGGAAAAACAAAAAAATAAACTCAGAATAGTAGATTGTGTATCTAATTGCGTAATGAGATATATTATCGACAAGTAGTGACATTATGTTAAATATCATTGTGCCCTAGATTTATAATATATTTTTTGTCCTATCCCCTATAAAATAGCTACTTTTGTCATCATTTTTCAGTATTTTCAAAATTTTTGTCATTTCACTTGTATAGGTAGCAGCAGCCAGCAGAACATTTGTATAAGTTACTGTAGTTACTAATAGTAAACTATTGAATATTACTTTGCCTCATTGTAGTGTGTAATGGGTAACTTTACAATTTACATGCGTATAAAGCAGTTGTTTTACGGGGAGTAGGGCAAAAAATACTTTTTCTTATAACACATATATTTTACGCTCTAGTGTCGTGGGCGTCACAGCACAGTTTTGTTTTGGATTTCAGGGAGCTACACTCTTTGAATAAGCCCAATTCGATATCAGTTCTCGTTGTTTAAAAATATATATAATATATCAATTAGTATTCTTGTTTTTTTATTTATTTTTTGTAAAGACAATTAATATCGATATTTATTTCTCTAAAAATATTATAATTTTTTTAAAAAGCTTTTATAATAAGGAGAAATTTATTTTTAATAATTTAAGTTCATAATTATAAAAGCGTGGATAGTAAACCCTATGATAGTTCATTAGTTACGACCCAAGCTTTTAAAATAATTATGGTTGTTGTTCTCGTCCATGTTATTATTTATAAATTACAGATTTTCAGATACTTGGACAGTTAAAATAACAAGATATTAATTTTTCAAATTTTTGCTACGTTTCGTTGATATATTGAATTCTGTCTATTTGTTTTATGTGTTATATTATATATTGTAATTATTTTGTAGATTGCCTGAAGCAGTTGAAAAATATCAACGAAACGTAGCAAAAGTTTGAAAAATTAATATCTTATTATTTAAACTGTCCAAGTATCTGAAAATCTGTAATTTTTTAAATAATATTTAGAACCTAAATTATTAAAAATTGTTTGTCCTTTTTTGTACATTTCACAATAGAAGCTTAAGTTTTTAAAAAGTTTTACCTACGTCGTAACCTACACAATTCTCATAATGGAAGAAAAATAAATCCGTCATCTTGGTGAGCCCGCCATATTGGTTACATTACATAGATTATCGTATTCTATTCGTCAAGTCCTTTCATTTCATCTCCATTTCAAGGGAATTGTGCAGAAACAGATCATGTGCGTTCTTCGGGTGTGCACCATACTGGATTTAGAACGATATTAGATAACTATATGAGTTGCATTGTTACTGGACGTAATACAAGTGTGCAAAGATTTCAAATAATTAGTACTATATAGTAGAAATTTTGATTGCAAAATTTGACCAAAACTGACTGACTGACATACATGTGAAGTTTAATAAAAGCTTATAAATATCAGTTGTTGCATTTACGTTGAACATTGTTTTTTCCACAGATTCGCTATAGTAACAAGTACTTAGTATTTTCGGTTTACCCGAAGTATCAATTTGTTCCAGCAATAGTCAAATTCAAACATCTATCACTTTATTGCGTTCCCCTGCTTTTTATCATTTTATCATTTATTTTATTTTTATTTGTTTTTATTTTATCTTTTCATCATTTTTAGTTCAAAACTGATCAATGTATCTTACACTTTTGTGTAACAAGCGCAATAGTGTTAAAAGTGTTAACACTTTTTACACTGGATTACCAAACACGCCTATTAATTATTAACAAAAGAGTAATTTTTTTACTTTTACATTCACCGATATACAAAGAGCACGCTGAAAAAAGAGAATATATTTTTTATTATATGGCAAAGCACATACACAGGCGAAGAATTGAATTGATATTGGAGATTTGATGCAAAACCATGAGAGGTGCCTCTAAGTGTACCGGGTCTTGGCAAAGGCATTGAAATATACACTAATTTTTATAACGATATTTAAGTTACAATTTAGATAAATTAAAATTAGAGTTAGTACAAATTTTATTAAAAACTAATTTTAATTTGAACAAAATGTTTTTGTAAAATATTTGTCTTTCATGTTTGCAACCTTAGTAAATTAGATTCTGTGACAGACTTTTCTCTACGAATTCTATACTAAAATACTATACCTACATGTAGTTTCTTTAATTTTTATGACATTCCGCAATATAAGCATGTAACTGTGATATTATACACTGGACCAACATATTCGTTTTAGTAATGAAACAGTTCTTACTCTCTCAAACAATAAATTTTTTCATACTAACAAAGAAGTCTTCATCCTCTAGCTGGAATATTCTGGAAACCAAAAGATTCAATATTTTTTAGTAGACCTTGACGCGCCCCTTGCATTTTACGTAGGTACCTATCTAGTTATCAGTTCGGTACAAAAGTACTTTATTAAGCCCACCTGTCTCACGATTTCATTATAAAGTACGTATATTTCAGATCGGAAATATACAGTGATTAACACTTACATTGTAATTTTTAGAATACGTCTGCGCTATGGATGGTTAATTCTTAAAAACTAGAAGAACAGGCGACCTCGGGGCGAGCGATATGTGACGAGTTCGACAGTTTTGGATTGACAGCTAAACCCTTTAAGTGATTAACTGCTTAAAATTTTTTACGCTAAAGCAATTAAAATTAGGTTCTAAGAAATAAGAGAATAAGAGAAAATAACAGTTAAGAAATATTACAATATTATTGGTCATCGTGGGTATATCCGAACATGGTTTGAATGATTATATGATTTTTTAAAAGACAGTTAAAAAGTTGTAAGTTGAGATTGTTTATTTCAAATTTATTTCCATCCTGACATAAGATATATATAAAAGATAAATATAATAATTATTTTTACGATATAACTATTATTAGAAGTGACATACAACAATTATAGTTTCAAAATGCAATCTAAGCGGCACAGTTTTAAAACATGAGAAAATCTAAGGACTGGAAGTATTAGCCACTGACTGCAAAGGTTAACATTACCTAACCTCAATCAACACACGTATTACTTTGAGCGAACGTCTCCTAGAGAGCGGCATCGGAAATATGTATGTAAATGACGCGTAATTCTATTTCTTCTATTTATTTGCGTACATAACGTATATATATAGATGCATGCAAGGCACATTTACACCCCGTACTGCGTAGATAAAATCCAAAGTTACGCAATTTAAAATTCGCAGCTTCGTTTTATTTTCTATAGAGCCATTTTCTATGATAATAATGGAATGGTGGCGACCCAGTCAACACAATTCGTCGCTGCGTTTTATAAATAAAACATTCCACGTCCTTTCTACATTTATTCTTCAAGTGCACAACTCACGATCCAATGCTGTAGTACGAATTCAACTGCAATACAACTTTGTTTGTTATTAGATGCGACCACAATTGTAAAAAAAATACTATTTTTGCGATTCTTGCGCGTTGTAGCAATTAGTTAAGGCTGTTTTTTTGCATTATGAAGTACCAAAATCACACGATCAAATAAACGATCCAATCAACAATTTACTGCTACAAACTGACATATTTGTCTGCGGTCAAATCGCACCGACTTGATTGAACGGCGAACATACACGATCAGATTGCGTTCAATTTTGTCGTATCCAACAAAATCATACTGCGGCGTTGGATCGTGAATAACGATCTTCAAATCATTGGCTCACGGCACTTGGCTTACTAAGTATGGTGGGCTATAGGTACTTGATAAGAGTGCTCTATCTACCATTTAGTTGAGTTGCGCGGCGTGGGAAAGTGATTTTATGTCATCATATTATCATTGTCATCATGTTCTTTTCACAATGTGGAATTGTTGAATATAAGTAAATTAATTTCGTTGAAAATTTAAGACATTCAGCAATGTTATGTTTGACCATAACAATTCTTTTTTTTAAATTTCAACGCTTACTTTATAATGCTTATGGCGGTACGAACATCACTTGTTTTTCCTTTTTGAGGCTTTAGAATTTTATGTATATAAAATTAGTATACGGATAAAAATAAAAAATACTCAATTGGCAGTCATTTTTAAGGCCCAACGCAAAACGGGGTTTTAGTGTTCTTACATCTGAATACAGAAGTGTGCAAAAAAAGTCTCCAAACATGCCTATAAGGATATTACAAAAATATATAAATCTATTAGACGAGTGTTTTTTATTTATTTTTTTAAGTATCTCCAATCAGTGAACTTATTTCCTTATCGATACAGTACGATACCTGAACTGTTGTGAATCTTTGGCAGATAGTTCCTGAACTTTCTCATTGAAGCCTGAATGTTTGAAAATTGTTAACACGGCTTTGTCGAACAGGGTTTCCGAATAACAAATCCGATTAATTATTTGAGACTACCCGATTTTAACACTATAAATACCAATTCCCATCTAAGCAACATCGAGCAACGCTTCTCAACTCAGCGTGGTGCGGCAAAATGCTGCTTACAAATTATTGTTTACATGTTTTTAAATGATTCTCGCAAGCTTTGCAGCGCCACGCGTCATACAGCACCAATTTTTCAATTCCTCCGTGAGCATTGACTCACTCTCACAGCATTGCTGCTTACCCACGAAGCTTCGAACGTAAGCAGCGGCTTACAAGAAATTTTATGCTATTCTGTAAGTTGGTTTTAGAAGTCAACATGCACGGGGAAAAATTGATAAATTTATTTTACTGGATCACATAACTAATTAAATTTGTATGGGACCATTCCATAATATTAGGTAGTAACATTTATATTCATCCTGCCGGAGTCGCCTAAAGAGTATAAAAATCATCGTCGTTATAATATCATGGACCCAATATTGTCACTTTGTCTTTCTTCTATTGATTGCATGTTGATGACATTTCATAACCACTATAAAAAATAAAAATACTATGTATATGTCCATGAGGGATCGAACTCGCAACCTTCGCGTTATTAGCACAACGCTCTAAACCAACCGAGCCATAGACCAGTGCTTGTTCTGTGCCTTACAACGGGAAACAAGTAAGAATGAATTAAATGTATCGGTCCACCCGGACAGACACACAAGAAAGCGAGTTAAATAAAAATCAGTTTTGTGGTCGACAATGCAGAGTATTAAGGTTGTCAACAAAAGACTCAACCACGGCATCTTCAATTTTTGTTGTACAGTGCTGTAATTTAGTATACGAACGGTCTGGAACAAGCAATCGATTCCCGATAAATAAGCGGGACACGATGGCGAGATGAGCGTCTTTGTGCATAATAAGCATTATGACAGCTTTTATTTCAATCACATTCTTATGCGAATGATTACTCAGTACGGTTCAATTTGCAGATAAATTCAATATAAGTAAATGTGAATTGCAAATAATAATAATATGTAGAAAACAGCTCTCAACTTAAACGGAAAAAATGAACTTTTAATTTTGAGGAATTACTATATTAAACTAAAATTCAGTTTGCAACACTTCGATTTTTTTTTTAAATAAAAACATTGTTTCTAGACGACATGTGACAAATAGAAACAACAACAAAATAACAATAACTACCTATAATTTTTGGGTATTTACAAAATTCTTTGCAGAATATTCAGGTTCCGAATTTAATCATAATTATTTTTGTTTAATTTTGCATACAGTGCTATTAATATTTTATTGATTTTTTTGGTGATAATAAATGGATTTAAAAATAATCGAACAATGCAATAGACCATTTACAATCAACATTTACGGCGTTCTGTCATCGTTGTCAGGCAATATTTTTGTTTCAACACTGTCAGCCCATTGTATTCTGTCAGCGCTTTATTCAGCTGCCTACGAAGATACAAACAAAGCTCTAAAATCTGCATTAAATCTTCTGAATAACAAAAAAATAGAGAAAGCGTACGTAAAGTTGATGTGTGATATATCAAAATTAAAAACATTAAAACTATTGAATAATATATTCATAGATGAATCATTTCAAGTTAGTGAAAACTTTTCAAATCGATCAGCTAAAATATTTGGCTGTAAAGTATATCCGTTGAATTTTAAAAAACATAAAAGATGTGCAAAAATAATGAACGAAATAATAGACGAATTTACAGATAGTCAAATAAGTGACACAATTTATTTTACTGATTTTCAAGATTCAGGAGCAATTACACATACAACCGGTTATTTTCATGGACTCTGGGCACAAGAATTTGATTCGAGTCAAACAAAAACAAGTTATTTCTATTTAAGCGAAACGAGTAGAATTCCCTGTCAAATGATGCATACAACGGGAAACTTTAAATACGTACAAAGTAAACAGCTTAATGCTGACATATTGGAACTGCCTTACAAAGAAGATTTTATCAGTATGTTAATCGTCTTACCCAAACAAAAAACAGGTCTTCGATCGGTTGAAAAAAAACTGCAAGATTTTAATTTCAAGTTATCAAAATTTAAAACTGTTACGGTTTCGTTTCCAAAATTCACTTTGAAATATTCGTGCGATCTCAAAAGATCAATTTCTAAAGTAAGTTTTTTCTCAATAAGACGGTGAGTTTCGCAATTCTTACAAAACTGCTGACAGCATTTTCTAGAGTAAATATTGAAAGTTATTTAGCTCTCGCTAGAGTGAAGGCTTATATTCTGCGATGCCTAATATAAAGAAAATAGGTAAAAAGCTTTTCAAGTTGAACAGTTTTATTGTACAATCGATGATGTAAACTAGACAATTATTATGAGTCCACCATACAAGGCTTTGATTGAAACATTTTAACTTAATTTTTTTTGCCTATTTTATTTTTAAGTTTTCAGTGTGCTTTATTAAAAGTGCGATTTGCATCCGGACGCAAGCCGAATAAGTCAGTTAGTGATTGTAGATAGATAGATATTTATTAATTGTTAATTAAAATCGAATAACAATGCGTCATAATATTGTATTGTCATCGGAACTACATAAATGTGCAAAATTTCAACTCAATCGGATAACGGAAAGTAGTTGAAAAAGCTGCGGTAAGATTTGAACCAAAGAGTAAGAAACAAATATACGGGGCCAAGCTAAACAAAATCGTTTAAAAAAATAGCTCTCGGAGTATGTAAAATACAGTTGCAAATACGCTTTAATATGAGAATGATTGATTGTTCTGATGTGTCATAGTAGACTATCTGATTAAGTTATCCGCCGCGATAGTAGAAGTTTCGACTTTGAGTCCCGAAAGTGATACTGTTGAAAAGTAAATTTTTCTTATACAATAGCTATGTAACTGAATGTGTGTTTCATACAACAACAATAGCAAACACATGTGCTAGAAAATTAATAATATAATATTATTTACCCTTCCACTTTGTAATTAACATGTTAACATTTTAAAGTTATTGTTTGATTTGTTGTAAAATGTAAAATTAGCGATAAAACTTTGTTTTGGCAAGGTTCCATGAATACGGGTCTCATGGTGATAGCTATCGATTAAAAAATCTTTAATAAAACATACGCGACGAAAAAATACGTTTAATACTGTTAAAAACATCTGTAATGTCCACATTCACCGAACTCTATTAAAGGTAAAAGTTACTAAATTTGGAATAAATGTATTCGTTAGAATAACATTTACTTTTAATTCACCAAGCAAAATATCACGTAGAAGGGTTAGTTAAAGAATCAATATACACTGCACTATACTCCTTGCTCTTTTTGTTGATTATTTTGACGTTCATCCAAAAAACCGACCAATGGCGTTAGTGTAAACGTCAAAAAAATTTCACAAAATAATAATATTGTATCCTAACCAAATTGCACACAAAACTTTCACTAACTTTAATGTTTTACAACTATACACTTCACAAAAGGTTAATAAACAACACATAAATAAATTCACAAGAGCAAACTGAAGATATAATACTCCACGTTTATAGGTTAGGTATTAGGATCTATGTGGCGGCCATTAATATTTTATCAGGCGAATAAATATTTATACCCTCGAAGTAAGACGGAATAGATTTATACCTGCAGTAAACATAATTATGTTTGGTGAATTGAATTATCGCTATTTATTCAGAAGAATAAAAACCTGAAGAACAAATGAGCCGAATAAATAACTACTTACGTTTGATGACCATAAGAGATTAATTTTCTCTTTTTATTTCAGGCAGGTGCTAGTATTATATTTAAAGATGAAGCCGATTTTACCAAGGAAATTACCGAAAACTTCAAAGTTGTCAAAGTTATTCAAGATACATTGATTGTAGTAAATGAGGAAGGCATAGTAAAAAATGAAGATATATGTAATATTTTACATAATTCACATTCTCCTATATAGCTTTTAAAACTGAGCTACATATCTTTTCTAAAATCGTGTAGAATTTCTAAAATCTGTATCGTTTTCAGCAAATTTCTCTTCAAAAAGAATAAATTTTACGGCTGACCATCCATTTTTATTCGCAATTATGTATAAAAATCGGATTCCACTTTTTGTTGGTCGTATTGACCATATGCCGGAGTCAAACCCATTCAGAGCCAATTATAGGAGAAGTACCAAAACAGTCTGTATCGAAGAGTGAAGCTGTTGCCTTTAAAAACATTTCTATATCACGGAAAATAAGTTAATAAAAACTTTGATCATATACTATTATAATGTATTATAATAATCTATTTATAGCAACAATAATTTGTTGAATTTTTATCATGACAACAATATAAATTGGAAGTCTATAAATAATATTCAATTCGATAATTGACGTTTTTTTACTATAAGTTTTCGTTAATGCATTTTTGAGTTATAAATATTTACACATAGTAACTGCTCTACATATTTTTTATAAAAATAAAAGTAAGTACATAAAAATGACAAGGAAAGCTAGTACTTAAAAATTAACTTTATATTTATTTTAAGGTGACCATTTTAATCGTAACATAATGCGGGACAGAGAGCGTCCATTGCGTAGGAAGCACACGTAAATACGCGCGCGTGAAAATTTTTTTTAATCCTTTAAAGTGTCATTTTAAAACAGTACATTATTAAAAAATATTCATTTTATATAATATTTATTTAGTGAATGCGTTCATATAGTCTATATTAAAATATTCAATGGCATGATGAATTATCTAATTCGGGACATTTTACGGGACATATACTAATACGGGACACTGGGCTTTAATCCGGGTGGAATGGTCACCCTAATTTATTTACATATATTAAAATATTGTATTTTTTGAATTTTGAATTTATTCTTTATTATAAACTAGCAGCCTAATCTTGCTCGCTAAAATTTGTAGATTGCTACCGTTTTTTTCGTCGACTTACGTAGCAAAATTGATCTCAACAAAAAGCATTTATATTTTAACGCGATAATATATAGCCTATGTCCATCCTGAACGACCATTCTAAATATTGGTGAAACCATTTTTGAAATAGTTTCGGAGATTACCTCTTACATCCAAACTTACAAACTTTACCTGTTTATAATATTAGCATAGATTGTTATAATTTTTTTTAGTTAGAAAAAATCTGGATCAATATCCAGAACACAATTCATGCTGAAACCGGATATTTCAGGATCTGGCTTTCTGAAAGACGGTAAACTTCTTCAGCCCTTTATAAACCAACCATTAACAGGAATGGAAGGCAGATCTGAATTCGGTTCCGGTAATCTGATCCCACCGATCATTTTTCGGAACCAATTTGGTTCCAGTCTTCGCCTTTTTGAAAAAAGAAGTACTTCGTCTCATTGTGAATGTATTTGAATTTTCAGATAGGTACATTTGTATCAGAAAATGGAACCAGAAATTAAAAAAATAGAACCGTACATTACGCATTTCACAATAAATTGTCTGCGAGCACTGTCTCATCATCACGGAAATACTGTAATGTCGCCAATTGCTATTCACCAGTGTCTATCACTACTTGAAACAATCGCTAAAGGCGAAACCCTTAGAGCTCTTAATAAAGTCCTTGATTTTCCCCACATTGAAACATTAGTGGCTGGATACAAGGCATTAATTACCAGTTTATCTGAGAAAACTATAATCGAATTTACATTCAATAATGTGCTCTACGTCAATGATACTTTTAAAATAAACCAAGATTTCATAAAAAGGAGTGCGGATTTCCATACTGAAGTAGAACAGATTAAACTAATCGACATTAGGAATTGTCTTGATCAGTTGCATCAATGGATCCACATTCAAAGCGAAGGCTTATATGATTTTAAAACAATTCAACTGTCACAATCGGACACTGAAGGAGTTCTATACAGTATTGCAGTTATGAAAGGCAACAGATTTGATTGCAAATTTGATCCTAATGACATTCGTGTCGAACAGTTCTATTTAGATGAAAATAAAACTGTTGACTGTGAGATGATGCATACTACTGGTCGATTTAGACATTTGGAAAATCACGAAATAAATGCCACTATCGTCGAATTACTCTACGAATGTAAATCGTTCAGTATGCTCATCATTTTACCAAGAGTGCGTTGCGAACCACTTGACGCAATTGAATCACAATTAAAAAACTTTCATTTTCTCTCGCAAACCGACTTGCAAGTTTTACATATTTCGCTGCCAAAATTCACAGTGGACTATGAATCTGATCTTAGAGAAACGTTATCGCATGTGAGTAGTGTTTCACTTAAAAATATGTAAAAGAAATTTACTTATCTTCTAGTACCATTATAACTCTTATGCTGGGTTGTAGAAACGATTGTCAAAAAATTTAATTTGATAGTGACCTTATAATGTGAATACTTATATAATTACAATTTCCTCATCAGGAGCAGTCTAATGTCGCTGTGAAACTCACTGTCATCTAGAACATTAGAGTGTACCCACACAAAAACAAGTGATTGATCTATATAGAAAAAGATCGCTTTTCTGGCTAAATTTTGTTCAAAATCCGTAAAAAAACGTTGTTTATAAGTGGAAATTGTACAAAAACCGAATCTAAATACATGCATACACAGTTTAAGAAAAAAATCGTTCAAATCGATTAATTATTTTTTGAGCAGGATCGATTTAAGTTCTACAATGCTTTTCATATGGAGAAATAAGTAAAATTTTCTGGTAATGCTTTCTGCAACTGAGTATTATTCTACGTAACATAGAATAAAGTATATACCTTCAGCTACACCTAAAAAGTGTTCTTAAGTATGTAGATCTGATCTTAATCCGATATTTTGTTTCCAAACGGTACTATAAACCAATAATTATAATTTTTAGATTGGTTTACACACACCATTTACTGCTAATGCAGATTTTACATCTGCAATTGCATCAACGGACGTGGTGAGCGATTTCAAAATCAATAAAGCAATGCATAGAATGGTAATGGTAGTCGATGAAACAAGTTGTAGAAACGTTGATATGTTTAGTAGTAAGTATAATAACACGTTTGTCATTATAACATATTACATTAAGAGTATTCGTCCCTGCAAATACCCCCCTGCACCCTTCATCTCAAATCTTTTCCCCTCGCCTAAAAACGGTTCGCGCTCTCCCGACGCTATTTTTAAATCTAGAGGGTTCTGGTAAACGCCAAATGAAAGACAAAGAATCAGACTACAGATCCTTCAGGCGAATTTTTTGAAAAAAAATTCCTGAAAAAACTTACAACCTTTTGAAAAAATATTAAGTTACGTAATATTTCACACATAGGCGAAACTGTTTTTCAAAAAATTTGCCTGAAGGATCTGTAGTCTGATTCTTTGTCTTTCATTTGGCGCTTACCAGAACCCTCTAGCTTTAAAAATAGCGTCGGGAGAGCGCGAACCGTTTTTAGGCGAGGGGAAAAGATTTGAGATGAAGGGTGCAGGGGGTATTTGCAGGGACGAATACTCTTAAGTCAATTTTGAAATGTGTATGCTGATGGAGCGGTGAGAATTACTTTTACTGAGATCCTAAAAAGCCGACATCTGACTTTTTCCAATCTGTAGTAGTCTCTGAAACAAAATATACGATTTATTTTTGTAACACTGTAACTAAAATTGCACAGTTACGAAAGATCAGCTACGATGTCCTAAATTAATTTTCTATTGACGTTTCAGAGGAGGCCAAAGACAAGCACTTAGATGTAACCAGTATCACCATCAACCATCCGTTTATTTTTGCTATAATGTATAAAAGACTCTTTCCTTTGGTTGTGGGTCGCGTAACGACAATACATCCAAGTCGCCGTAAAAGCGTACTTTTTTCATAACGTAACGATAAAACTTTAAATGTAGGTACATCTAATAATAAAAATTTGTTTTTACACGCTTTATATTAACTTCACTTGTAAGTTTGTATGTATGTATGTATGTATGTATGCATGTTTGTAACTTTCATTTGGACTACAGCAAGTCGTTTATAAAGCGGTATAATATGCAAGCACAGTAAGTACACTGGTAGCCGTGCGGTCTAAGGCACGGGTCTTCGCTGACGTCAACTCTCGGCATCACGGGTCGTGGGTTCTCATCCCGTCCACACCGAAAAAAAAAACAATTTTTTTTTCGGCAAATTTTTGACAATAAATCGAACTAAAAAATGGAAAATAATATAGTTTAAAAAAAACTAAAAAACACGCTTTATATCAAACTAAAAAGTGAAAAATAAATATAGTTTAAAAAAAACTAAAAAACGCTTTATTATCTAAACTAAAAAGTAAAAAATATATTTTTAAAAATAAGCTTAAAAAGCGTGGGGTGCTCGATGTACGAAAATGTGGAACAAAGCGCCCCACGCTTTTTAAGCTTATTTTTAAAAAAATATTTTATATACTTTTTAGTTTAGATAATAAAGCGTGTTTTTTAGTTTTTTTTAAACTATATTTTTTTACAAGTGACTAAATTGTCCGTTTTTTTACTGATCGACTACTTTGGTACAAAAAATTGTTAAACTTAAGCTTTAGGGCTGACAGCAATGTTTTGTCGGTCGTCTGTTTAACGTGAATGTTACCATCAAGATTATTTTGCGTACGCTCTAATTTGAAACATCGGCCAATTAAATAGTCTGAGAATTTATTCAGTGGAATTTTTGTGTTGTTATCGTCGATCAGCCGACATAATAATTGCGGGATTAAAAATTTGCTGTCAGCGTCAGACCGTGACGAAACATTCAAGTATTTGCATCTAACAAATTTATTATGTCGTAATAACCCTTATCATCTTACCATCTATATATCTGAATTATATTTTAATCTATCTATACTGAAAATTCTAAATATATTTTTGGATTTTGACAACAGAAATATTTATGTTATAAAAAAATGTGGAAACCGGTTGACCTGTGAGCCAACCCTAAAACTCTCCGCTATGTGTTAAATACGTTGCAACAAATTTATACTGTTCGGTCTTTATGTGACAACAATATTGATCTGCATTGCCGACCACAACATGGTTTTGTTTTGAGATTCTATTAGCTACACTAAAGAAACAAACAATTTAGTACAAAATTTTGTTGTGATCAGATATACGCTAGGAAAGCATCTTTCGACAGGCGACTTTTGCGCCCTCTCGTGTTTTTTTTTTTGACGTGATAACGTCTTATAAATTGATGAATCACCAATCTTATAAATTGATAAAACACCGGCTGCATGCACGAAAAAGTGTAACGGTCGTAACGTTCCTAACGTTCGTAACGCGTAACGCGTAGCGTTCCGCCTGACCCTGTGCGTGCTTTTTGCTAATTTCTCGCTCAATTTAAATCAGATCGGTTTGAAACCAGTCTTAAACCAAAGAGGAGAACATTTTACATAGATTTCGTATAACAGAATTTGCCTAAACAGTTTTTTTATACAAATTTATATAGAAAAATAGCTGTATAAAATATAAATGCAATGTTGTCTAATGCATGGCGCGACGCGGTCGGTCGTCTTTGTTTGCCGTACATGGAAATTAGAATATAACGTATGTCTTGTCTTAACATGAAAACGGCTGCATTTCTAATGTTTAATTCAATTTTTTGACATTAGTATTTTGTGAAATGCAACGCCTTCTAAGTTAAGTATTGGAATAACAAATTATTATTAGAACATAATACTTTGACAGTTGCAAACGTCACTTTTGACATTTCTTATCATTCCGACACCAAGGAAAGCGGATTGAAACCAAATTTTGGGAGGTTTAGGTTATGTATTACGGAATACGTTATCACGTAAAACTATCGTCCGTAAACCGACTTTACAGACAACCAATTTTTTTAATCTGGTTCAGTCAAAACCTTAGTATCATAATATTATGTTATACGTGTATTTTAATAAGGATTAATTGTCGTATAAAGTGGGGAAAAAGCTATCAAATGGGAAGTGCTGTGTTGCTAATTGTAAAGATACACCAACTAAACATCCAGAATTACAATTCAACCGTTTTTCTGGATTTTCTTATGGACTGCAGCAGTACGTCGTCAAGGGTAATTTAATTTTATTTATTTTGCATATATAAAACCAAGAGTCCTTCAAACGGGTTTTCATACGGGTTTTCATACGGTTTTCATACGGTTTTCACCAATGGACGAAGTGGTTCAAAAGAAAGGTTTATGTGCATAATTTAATTAATGTTTGGTGTAAATTGGTTGAAATATGACGATGATTGTTGAAGATGTCGGAAAAAATCAAGCCGACTGGAAGCTTTCATCGAAAACGCTCCCTAATTCCTTAGAGATATAACAAAGTATGATGGAATTGTTCCTCTTTTATAGGTCTGTCGAAAAGTTCGCGATGCATATATAGAATTTTTAAGGATATTTTACTATACCCGTTTTAATGTTAAGCGCTTTTCGTGGACAACAATTTTGCAATGTAAGTCGACGAAAAAACGGTGGCAATCTACAACTTCGAGCGAAGCCGAGCCGGGCTGTGAGTTTAAACTAATTTAAGTTTTAATGAAATTTTCTGATCACCGTATAAGGAGTTATGCCAGAAAAACGTGAAAAAACGTTATTTCAAATTTTTATAGTTGTATATGCATGAAAGTTCTGACCCACCCTTACCCTAACCGGACGCTGTTTCGTATCTGTTTCAGTATCCGTTGATGATGATAGTGCACCAGAACTCTCATAAATACACTACTTTTTATTCTTTGAATAACTTTAAAACTAATTGACCAATTGACTCCAGCATCTAATCAAATTAAGTCTCAATAAACCTTTTCGAATGCCGCAAACCTGATCTCATTCGGTTGATTCGCTCCAAAGATATCGTGCTATTAAAATTATTCCTTTAATAACTTTAAAACTACTTAACTGATTGATTCCAAAATCTAATCAAATGTAAGTATCTAAAAACTCTTTCGAATACCTCAAACCCGATGTCAATCGATTGATTCGTTCTAAAGATATCGTACGACAAAAATATGTTTGTACACACACACGGTCAGAAAATAGTCAAAATAGCTTCCTAGGATCCTAAATCTACGAGATCTGATAAAAATATGATTTTCAAAAATCGGACCGAACCAATAACTTTAATTTTTTTGAAAATGTTCAATAGCTGGAATTTAAAATATAACAGAACCAATTATTTGGTTAGAACGAACAATAGACGTGCAATGCCGCAGGCCATTAAATTGATAATGGTGCGTTTGACAACCTGATTAATAAGCTAACGTGTTTTCGGTAACCATAAAACAATAAATGCATGCCAATCGCCGCACGTCTATTGTTTTCATGCACAATAATAATTTACAAAGCATTCTGTCATAAAATATATCGCGCTCTACAGCGTGTTCCACAGAATATTACTGATCATACACACTAAGAAATTTGCATATTATTTTTACATTCCATAGGACACAAATGCATCCCAAATGCATCACCAAAATTGTTCTGAATTCTCAGGTACTGCGGAAAAAGTTTCAATTAATTTTTCTGCCGTCCAAACGCGATGAATAAACATGTAGAAATTGCGTTAATGTCCACAGCACATATGCTAGTTAGTGAGTTTGATGGCAATATTCAAAGAACGTAAGTAGTCATTTATTCGTGTTCTTCAGGTAACTATTCCTCCGAAAAAATAACTATAATTCAATTCACCAGCCATAATAATGTTTACTGCAGGTATCTATTCTGTCTTACTTCCAGGATATAAACATTTATTCGTCTGATAAAATAATAATGGCCACCACATAGCTCATAAATCATAATACCTAACCTATAAACGTGGAGTATTATATCTACAGTTGCTCTTGTGAATTTATTTATGTGTTGTTTATTAACCTTATGTGAAGTGTATAGTTGTAAAACATTAAAGCTAGTGAATGTTTTGTATGCAATTGGGTTAGGATAAAATATTGTTATTTTGTGAAACTTTTTTGGCGTTTACACTAAAGCCATCGGTCGCCTTTTTAAGTAAACTTCAAAACATGCAAGGAGTATAGTGCAGTGTATATTTATTCTTTAACTAACACTTCTACCTGATATTTTGCTTGGTGAATTGAAAGTAAATTTTATTTCTAGCGTTAAATTTGTCCAAGATTAAGTAACTTCTATCTTTATTACTGTTCGGTGAATATCGACATAAGTAGCTTGTAGATCGTGCCACGAACGCCAGAATGTCGAACATACTGAATAAAAAACAAACGCATCACCGTTGACTGTTGTCCCATCGCGCGACCGAACGAGACAGTTCGAGTAACCGTCAAATTCCGATGCAGACGTTTAATCGCTCTTTTCCGATACAAAAAGTAGCAAGTGTGCGCTTACTTTATCCATAATCATAGCTCCCGAAATGCGCCGATTGAGTTCTGGCAAAGTACTTATATTTACACGAACTATTTAGAGTCCTTTTCGACCACCTCTCTATCTCCGAGGCTAGTTATGTTACAGAACTGATTTTTTTCAGAAGGAATTACGATTACCATAAGGAAACAGTAACCCTAAATTTCATACGTCCAGCTAGCATAGTTTCCAAGATACGAGTGTCCAAAAAGCACAATTTCGGGCATTCACTGACTAACTGACACTGATTGATAAATAGATCATCATAATTCACAAGTGGTTTGCTGGTGCTAGGAATATCGATCCGAATTTATCACCCTATAGCCCGAAGACTACTCGTTTCTTGTCGGTGCTGAGGTTTACATAACGTGTGATATAACGAACTGTGATATTATCAAGTATGGTATATATTATAATAATTTTGTATAGATAATATTTAAGTACAATAATCAGTAAGAAATAACTTTACAAAAATATAAATGTGAAAAGGGGCTAAATGAGAGAATAAGAGGTTTGCAAGCTTTACTGAAAAAAGAAGTAAGATCTAAGAAGGTGCCAAGTTTTCAACAGACAAGTTTTTGTGTTTTATATTATTTATTGTTATATTTTATAATAAGTGAAAACTTGGCACCTTCTCAGATCTAACTTCTTTTTTTCAGCAAAACTTGCAAACCCACTTATTCTTTGTATCGAACTTGGCCCTTTTTCACATTTATATTTTGGGGGAGGAGTGAAAGTTACATCGTATTTTTTGGTAAATCAGATATTATATAAATACTATAGAAATCAAGATTTCAAGCTATAATTCTATACCAATTATGTACCACATTGAAAATAAATACACTTATCTCTTTACATGTTTTGTCGAAATGCATCCATTGGTTTTTTGATTTGAATCACTATATAATCGAAACGTCAAGAAAATAGAATGCTACGGAAATTCGGAAAATACTACATCCAGCGGAATACATTATTAAAATTTATAACTTTAAAAACGGATATGATTTGTGCCGAAGTAAAAGGTATAATAGATAGCTCTAGCTGATGTTAGTCGCTTTGAATTCACCAGTGTGGCATATCTTTAGACATGAATGGAACAGCTGCATTCAGCAAACATTCCAGTGACGTGCAAGTCTATGTCGAACAATCATAAATTATAGTTATTTGTTTGCAAGCAAAATTATGAGAAAGAAACTTTTGATAAGTGTCTGTCTGGATGTCTGTACCGTCCAAATTCAAGAACTATTAAACCGACAGGAATGCTGCTTTTAGCACTCGGGAATTTATTCCTTGCAAGGTAGGGTTTAGATCTGTAATAACTGACCGTTCAGGCTTTGTCCGGGTACGATTCATATTCAATCCAAATTTGATTGAAATCAAATTTATGTGACAAGCGGTGTGAAATATAAAATTATATGTACTCAATAATAACAAAACGTCATGGGCACTCAATTATAAAAACCCACCAAGTGCGAGTAAGAATTGCGCACAGAGGGTTGTAGAGTCTCAAAGATTTTTCCCACTTTGCCGTTAGAAAACTGTTGGTCCCATACATCGATGTAGGTCGCGGTTAGTTTACCAACCAAATGTATAATTGCGATGAGGTCAGATGAACTACCCGAACTGTACTCCATACCGTGGTTATATCCAATATCCTAGCGGTCGTACCGTGCTGTATGCGTGAGTTCTCATAATTGTGTTGTATTTTAATAAATGTTCGAGTATACTGCCGTATAAAGGCACCGTTAGCGGACGCTCGTTTGGTCCTAAAACTGTTATTGTGTATGTATAGTATAGAATGTACATTGTGTATAAAAAAATTGGTTTTTCATTACTTATTATTATAGCGGCAATACAAATACACACTCTGTGAAAATTTCAACTCTCTACCGATTACGGCTCACGAGATACAGCTGACAGACAGACGGACGGACGGGCAGCGGAGGCTTAGTAATAGGGTCCCAAAGGGTGCGTTCTTCAGTGTCGTTTTATTCTAAAATTACCAGTCATTTGGGCAACAGGACCATTTCAACTTCAAAAATAATATACCATTAACTGCTAGTAATAAATATTACGATGTTTGCTATTTGATCTACTCCTTAAAAACATTGAAAATTGCATATCAACACTAAATGAGTGGTTCAGTACAAATGGTCTAAAATTAAACATGGACAAAACTGAAATTATTAAATTTGGAAATTATTTCATCATGCCTGCGCCAGATCAATTGGTAGTGAAGAAGCAAGTAAAATTTTTAGGTCTGGAAATAGACAAGTTGATAATATATCTGCTAAATTATATAAATGCATATATCTTATAAGATATTTAAAAATCAAATTAAATTCAGAAATACTTATTAATGTTTATTATGCTCATTTTCAGTCTATAATGAGATATGGTCTAATATTTTGGGGCAACTCTGTAAGCATTAAAAAAATTTTAATAATACAAAAATTATGTGTTCGAATCATGGCAGGCGCTGCTCCTCGAGAACATTGCCGCCCTCTTTTCAAAAAATTAAATATCCTTACGATTATTGACCTTTTTATTCTAGAATGTTCTAATTTCGTCAGATTAAATCCTGCTCTTTTCAAATCAAACAATATAATACATAGGCACAACACTAGAAATAAAACATCCACTCTGAAAAACGATCAACATCATCTGCAAGTGACTAGTCGTGGAGCACGCAATGCCATGATTCGAATACATAATAATCTGCCACAGAATGTTAAAAATATTGATATTAACAAAAAATCCCTTTTTAAAAAGGAAATAAATAAATTTTTATTGCGAAACAACTTTTAATACTTAAATGAATTTTTTAATAAATAATGTTGTAATACATTTTATTGTTGACGCCATTAATGTGTTTTAAAAAAATACTTTCTAATAAAGTGGTTATTATTATTATTATTATTATTATTATTATTATTATTATTATTATTATTACATAATATGGTTTCACATATAAAAATTTACAAAAGCATAGTTGTCAGCTACCTAATTTTTTTGACGAAACTTTAGACCAAATAAATAGCTGCTTATTTTTATTTTTAAAATAGGTATGTCCCAAACTATAAAGTTTAGAAAAAAAGTACTTTTCATAACTTCCTAGGAAAAGTAAATAGAATTATAAACCTATTTTAAAAGTACATAATATAACGTCATAATAGAAAAAAAAAACGTTATAGCACATATCTCTATAGTGTGCATGGCTTCAATTTTCCCCAAAAACAGCAGTGTTCTTCATATGTGCATATCAAAAATCCTCCCAAAATTTGGTTTCAATCCGATCATCTGTTTGACGTGTATCAAACCACAGACAAGCAGACAAACGGATTAACAGACTTTTTTTAGACTAGGGGTGAAAGTGAACTTTGACCTAAATAATTAGTATCTACCACTCGTCATTTGCGAGGTTGAAATGGTAAAAGGTTATGAAAATCATATAAAACCAAAAAATGACACTACTGTGGTGAAAAATACGATCAGAGGCATTTAGCAAACTTTTATTAATCTGACTGGAGGCAAGACGCCTCGGTTCTTCCATTATCTGCTACAACACTGCATTTTGTAGTGCATCTCTGAGCTGCATTCGATGCTCACCTACAATATATGATACCTGTCACCTATGCATATCAGCGGCTTAAAAGCAAAACCGCCATACCAAATTTTTTGTATTTTTTCTGCAGATTTCTTTTTCCGTTCTATTTTACATTCTGCATTCGAAAACGGTTCATTAATCTTTCTGTACCAATAATCTCGTTTATTTTTTATAGCAATGAAAAGAGGCTGCATAGTCGACCACATATTATGTATTGACTATTCACCCAAAAATAACAATCGTCGAGTCTAAAAAAAAATCCAATTTACAACAGACATTCTAAAACTAAATAAACTCGCAACAGCGGTAAAGCTCCCCGATGCGTGGGTTTATTCAGTTTTAAAATGTACGTTGATTAATAAATTTCGTTTGAATTAGCGTTTGTAACTCTCGTGTGACACAAAAGATGTGATCGCCACGGCTGTCGTTTTTCATTACAGCAAAAAATAGAAAAACTGAATCATTAAATGAATTGGAAGTTTCATGGTGGGTTGCAGAAAGGATTGTCAACAAAATTGATTTGACGACAATTTTAGATTGTGATCTCAATATAATTACAGTTTCCATAGATAGATAGATAAAGATCTTTATTTCATTGGTACAAATGTACATAAAATAGCTTCAACACAAAATAATTAATTATAAAAACTCGTCTAACCTGTAGTGATCCTTAGCTAATAAGTATTTTTTTAATAAACTTTTAATAAACTTTTGTTTGGAATTTGCAACAGTAATACCGCAGTAGGTATATTATTGTGTATTCTTATCATAGCGTTCCGAACACCTTTATGAATCACTGCTAATGTACTTATACAATTTGTAGTTTTTAACAAAAATATTAGGAGCACTGTGGTTTGAATCTAATAAAAAATAGAGAATAGTTACTTCTTACCACAACAAGTTTATTAGTGGATGTACATTTCGAGAGCTATGCTCTCATCTTCAGCAATACACTAAACTGTACATCCACTAATAAACTTGTTGTGGTAAGAAGTAACTATTCTCTATTTTTTATTTGTAATTTTTAAATTATGTTTATTTCTTGTAGTATATTTGTGTTTATTATGATTTTCATTAAAGAAAGATTTACAGTTTTGTACAAAATTTGCACAATTTAGAATATAGAGAACTATTAGTGTTGTATGTTATACTGAATAAATAAATTTTAACAATGTTCTTTAGGTGCCACACCCTTATGATAGGAATACAGTTTTTTTGAATTAGAAAAAATTCCGCCCATACCGAATAGGTCATATGCATGAGACTCCAAATTGGTTATTTCGAAATATTTTAGTTCCTGATCATACCGCAATGGTTATTTTATTAATCTAATGACTGAAAAAAATACAAACAATAAAAACTAAATGTAGAAAATACGCGCTATTTTTGAATTTTCAAAACGCAGCGTGACGTCAGAGTATATATATATCAATAACAGTTTCCATGGCGACTGTGTCGTCTCACAGTAAGATTATGTCAGTATTTAGCGAAAACAACCAATAAACTTTATTTAGAACATTGACAATTTGGCATCAAGGTTGACATGCATCATATATATCATGACGTCACATAAGCCCGCCAACATGGCCGATTGTTTATACTGTCTATTTTTGAATGTGAAATTTAATATTTTTTTGCCTTATAAAAATATTACATTTTTAAATTATTATCATTTTTTTCCGTATTATGGTTGACTAAATAATCTATTAAAAATAAAAAAAAAATACAGGCCTATGACCTATAAGATTATTCCATCAGGAGTAGTCTAATGTCATGTTCAAACTGTCTGTCGTCTAGATTCTAGAACATTAGACTATACTCACAAAACAAATGATTGTTCTATATAAAAAAGAGATCGCTTTTCAAGCTAAATTTTGATCAAAACTGCACAAAGAACGATGATAAATACATATACACACACAGTCTAAGAAAAATATCGTTTCAAACGATCAATTTATTATTTTTCGAGTAGCATCGATTTCAAACTCTACAATGCTCTTCATATGAAAAAACATATATGTTCGCAGTCTAAGGTCATTGTTAAATCAGATTTTTTTGACAATTCTTTCTACAACGCAGCATCAATCTTTTTACCAAAAATTCAACATACGCGGCTTTGTCTTCTAACCTACGATGGTTACATGTGGTTGCATATACTAAGGTTAATGCAACCTGCTTTATTCTATACACCAAACCGGATATACATATTATATTCTGTTCTGTGCCGGAAATGTACGGAAACGGCGAACACTACCGAATCAATTATTTATAAGTTTGCACTTGCAGACGACAGAAACGACTATTCGCAGCATTTTAAGATCCGGTTTCTTTAAACGTAATTTGCAAAGCATCAACAGCATACCAAAGAAACGCTATTTCTTTCAAAGAAAAAAACCAATAGCTTAACTACCGTAGGACAAAGTGCGACAATGTTCCAGGATCCTAAACCTAAAATTATTCTACCTTGAGCAATACACTCTTTTTTCCCTTACCGTATTTATATATACACGGTGTCCCAACAAAAACTTGTACCCCCATAAAACTCGGCAAAATAAACGTTTTAACAACGTTTTGCAAAAATAATTTCTGCAACTCTAGCCCTGTGGCAACTGAGGCGGGGGGTCAAATGATTCCTAATTTGGAAGGGTTTTTCATTACTTACACAACCGTATTTGTTTATTTCAATTCGATCGATTTGTTACCGAGAAATTGTTTTTTGTGCTTTTATTAGTTTTTTAATTTCGAAAATTCACGAAGCAATTTCTCGGTAACAAATCGATCGAATTATATAGATTCTCACTGTATCTATACATAATTTTTAATCTTAAAAACTATGACCATCATACTTTTATAAAAAATAAAAATAGAACTCACCCTAATGATGATTAGTTGATATTCCACAAAAAATCACACGACTAGAATAGGTCATATGCATGAATTTTTTTTATATTTTTAATAGATTATTTATCAAACCATAATACGGAAAAAAATTGATAATCATTTAAAAATGTAATATTATCACAAGAAAAAAAATATTAAATTTCACATTCAAAAATAGACAGTTTAAACAATCCGCCATGTTCGCGGGCTTATGTGACGTCATGATATACGATGCATGTCAACCTTGATGTCATATTTTAAATGTTCTAAATGAAGTTTATTTGTTGTTTTCTCTAAATACTAACATAATCTAACTGTGAGACGACATCGTTGTCATGGAAACTGTTGTTGATATATACTCTGACGTCACGATACGTTTTAAAAATTCGAAAATAGCGCTTATTTTCTACATTTCTTTTTTTATTATTTGTATTTTTTCCAGTGACTAGATTAATAAAATAACCATTACGATATGATCAAGAACTAAAATATATTTCGAAATAAAATTTTAAACCAATTTGGAGTCTCATGCATATGACCCATTCAAAATCATCGACTACTATATGGAAACAAATACACTAATTGAGTTCAACGAATAAAACGTTTAATTATATTCAAACATACACGCACACTTTAAATTATCATAAATACATGTTTTTAATGACAAACCGTGATCACTACTAAATATTCTTCATGTCTCGTTTTAAAATTATAATTAATAATTTATACGTTCTAATTGGTACATGTTTTAACAAGCAAATCTAAGACGACTCTAAGAACACTAAATTACCTAACAATCTTAGACAGTAGAACCTCGATAAATTAAACCTCGATAAGTTTAAAAACCTCTATGTCCCCTCAAAGCCTAAAACCTCCATTACGTAAAGCACAAAACCTCGGTATTAAACAAATACTTTCAGCGTTAGCCCTCGATAACTTATAATAATATTTTGGTGACCTCCATAACTTAATATCAGTGAGTCATCGTGAATAAGTGTACAAATAGAAGATTTTGCCAAGAACTTTATTAATTTTCTCTTGTTTTTCACTTGAACCTCGTTAAGTTAAAAATTGATCTTCCAAAACCTCTCCTTCAACTCTCGATAAGTAAAATACTCGATAACTTTATTTTTTCAACGTTTCCCTTGAATTTTAGCTTAATGAGGTTCTACTATAATAGATATGTTCCAGCAGCCCACAAATGGACACGAAACCATCACCGTCTTGCGCAGGTAGCTAAAACTGCTTGAGTCGGTTTTTTGAGCTACTGCGCAAAACGGTGACGGTGTCCGCTTGCTGGCTGCTTGGAACATTCCTATTATACAATCATGTGCATGTATAATATAGCCTAGTATTCTAGTATAACTTTGATAATATGGACTTTTTTATCAAAATGTCAAATCACAGTTTTGCAAGCTTTTGATGATTAATAGATTAAGAATAATCTAAATGATTAATTTTTAGAAAGGAATATAATAAATTATACTTATTATTTTTTTTTTTATTTTGAGAAAGTCTATTGTTTTTTTAAAGTTATTTGAAAAAAAATGAAATAAAAATTAGACAGTTTGTTAAACGTTCATGTTTATATGGATCATCCGTTTGAAAACGAAAATTTACCCTTGCTTGGATAGAGAGATACAATACATCAAAGCATTGACAACAAAATAAATAAATTATTAGTTAAACTGATTGACATGGGAAAGACAGTTAATTCAATAGGTATCCTTGTCTATATTTAAACCATATGCTTTCTAAAAACGAACTCAGGAAGTTTGAATGTATACCTATAGTACCTACATTAAAAGGTAAAACCTTTATCGTTGTTGTTGGCAGAATGACAGCAAAAATATATAGGTACAGTGAAAATGATTTTCAAACTAAAAAATAGAAAATATCATGTACCTACGTTTTCACTACACTGAAATGTTACAATATTGAATTAGTTTTATATACCATTATTTTTACAAAAGACCCCGCATACACCTTATGGAATTTGGTTCTCGTTTAAATTGATCTAAAATGGTTTTATTTTTGACGTGATAACGTCTTATAAATTGATGAATCACCAATCTTATAAATTGATAAAACACCGGCTGCATGTACGAAAAAGTGTAACGTTCCTAACGGTCGTAACGTTCCTAACGTAACGTTCCTAACGTAACGTTACTAACGCGTAACGTTCCGCCTGACCCTGTGCGTGCTTTTTGCTAATTTCTCGCTCAATTTAAATCAGATCGGTTTGAAACCAGTCTTAAACGAAAGAGGAGAACATTTTACATAGATTTCGTATAACAGAATTTGCCTAAACAGTTTTTTTATACAAATTTATATAGAAAAATAGCTGTATAAAATATAAATGCAATGTTGTCTAATGCATGACGCGACGCGGTCGGTCGTCTTTGTTTGCCGTACATGGAAATTAGAATATAACGTATGTCTTGTCTTAACATGAAAACGGCTGCATTTCTAATGTTTAATTCAATTTTTTGACATTAGTATTTTGTCAAATGCAACGCCTTCTAAGTTAAGTATTGGAATAACTAATTATTATTAGAACATAATACTTTGACAGTTGCAAACGTCACTTTTGACATTTCTTACTATCCGACACCAAGGATAAGCGGATTGAAACCAAATTTTGGGAGGTTTAGGTTATGTATTACGGAATACGTTATCACGTAAAACTATCGTCCGTAAACCGACTTTACAGACAACCAATTTTTTAGTTTAAAGGTCACTAAGAAAAAGTGTCCATGGTTGTACACTGTACAGCCTAGAAACCAATAGATTTTTAGCTACAGATATGTTTATCGAGATTTTAGATATACGAGTAGATATCCATTGAATTCACAATCATAAAAAAATCCTATGCTCTAGAAATATGTTTTCGAGTGCGCTGAATCCGAGTATGACAATATTATTTTATACAGGGTAACACCTTCCAACATTTCGTGTATTTTCCTATTTCCAAAAAAAGCACAAAAGTTTGTGAATTCAATGGATATCCCTATATCTAAAATCTCGCTAAACATATCTGTAGCTAAAAACATATTGTTTGTAGGCTATGCGCCCGTGAACACTTTTTCTTAGTGACCTTTAAACTATAAAATAAAACCATTTTTGAACAATTTAACCAAGAACCAAATCCCATACGGTTTGATTTTCTTGTGTTTTAAATATTATGCCTGGCTTACCGCGAATACAGACAGAAAACTTTTATATTAATCTAAAGAAATTGTATTTTGCGTCACAAACTACAGAAATAAAACTGGTTACACACACACACAAACATGACGCTTTATAAAGGCGGCTGCACACGCTAGAAACGCTGCTAGGAGTTCTGCTAGCCGGCAGGCTGGGTACGAGGCTGGAAATGACGTCAATGCGGGCTGCCTTGCTAGCTCAGAAGATAGGTTTTAAAATTAGAACAGGGGCTATTTTCCCTGCTAGATTTGCGGCTAGGTATGAGCAAGAACCAATCAGGAAGCAGTATCTTCACATGGGCACTTGACAAACGCCCACATGGCGTCATTCTGCCAGATAACAGACGCGTTTTGCTCTGTGTTTATATCCTGTTACTGCGCGCGCACCAGATCTAACCACAAAACAAACTTGAAAAACAGTCTCGTATGAAGCGATCACTTAACAGCAATCAAGAAAACCAGCGCTAGAAAACTAGTAGGCAAATCTAGCAGGGAATTTAGCAGCGTTTCTAGCCCCGTGTGCAGTGTCCTTTACCCAAAAAAATATATTATATTCCTTCCTTACTTTTGTAAGATTTGCAAAATTCAAGCATTAAAATTCACGTGCATCAAACTCAGAAAAAAGATTATTAATGATTTTTGCATCAACTGAGAAATTTTTATAAAATCTATGCTTAAAGCTACGGACATTCATTCTAATGAAAATTGCGTTGTATTTGTAAAGGTAACTTCACCCGACGGTGCTGTCTCCGGAAATTGTAGCAAAGTCAAAATGTAGGTCACAGTTGTTCCAGAAGTCTTAGTCAAAAATAATAAATATTATATTACTATTTATTGTATTATAAAAAAACGTTTTTATAAATAAAATACGTACAGATGCCAGAATGGAGCTGCTTAGAGTGAAAATTCCAGACGCTTTAAATTGTGGCTTTTGAGTTTCGAGCATTGCCAAAAACATTTCCACCTAGAAATTAATAATAAAGCCTTAATCCAGTTTTGGCGATAATATACCTTGAAATTTATGTCATTGCATTTACCTGAACAGCCTCCTTTTCAGGTAATCCGCTTATCGGAAATTTATAAAAATATGCAGCAATATCACTTAACTAAAAAAACATTTTTATTTTGAATAAACAAGGGATAAAAAACTTAATATAATATTTTGTGGGCACGTGGAACTAACGACAGAGAAGAGATTGCCCAAGTAGATTGTTGATAGGCAACCGACAAATAGAAAAAGGTCGAAAGTAATGCGGCTGGGAGGAAGAAAAACCATGTCGACTAAACATCTTAAAAGGAAATTGGACATGTCGGAAACATTACGTAAGTTTCTGAAATCGGATGACATTATGGTGTCCTCCTACTTACGATCGGAACAATTTTCGTACCACTTGCGGTCAATCAATATGATAAAATGCAAATAATGTCAGGGGTGATCTCACTTGCGGTTAAGAAAATAACTTTAAAAATCGGTGCTGTCGATGCGATGGTGTTTTTATTTCGCGGTAAAAAGCGAAGGTGGTATGAGGAAGTTCCTCAAAAAACGATTACGGGGTGCTGTTGATACGATGGTGTCTTTGTTGTGCAATGAAAAACGAAGGGGATATGGGGGAGTTCCTTAAAAACGATTACGGGGTGTTGTTGATGCGATGATGTTTTTGTTGGAGTTACTCCTAACATTATTTTCTTTTAATAATATCGATTGACCGCAAGTGGGACGGTAACTGTTCTTACAGGAAATGACACGACCGCAAGTGGTACTATTTCGGTATAATTTGGCATAAAAACTTACCACATCAGCTAACTTATCGGCATAATATAAAACATAGATAAACATCATCCATTCAAAAATAGATTGAGAAATCATCCAGTACAAATATTCATCAGCTTCAGTCTTCAAGAAATAAAAGCATATATTCATCACATTAAACGCAACAAGACTCAAAAAGAAAATTAGCTTTAATGGATCAAAAGCCAAATGAGTCAATTTAGCATTGAAGTACACGGCTTTATAAACACGCCTTATAACAGCTGTTTGCTTCCATAGTGGTAAGAATGTCAAAAAGTCGTTAGGTTTTTGATATTCAATAATTTCATCTTCAGTAGGAATTGACAAAAGATCCCACAATTCGTTTTTTTCGAATCCACAATCAATCCAAATATATCTTTGCAAATAGCAATACTTTTTCCTCAGTCGTTCGTTCAAATCCTTGTAAAGTCTCATGTAAACCCGATTCATCGTTGTAAAAATCAAGAATTTAACAGCGCATTGACAGGCCGCCAAACTGACAATAATATGTCGATACAGAAATAAAATGTCTGGATTATCATTTGTCGAAAATATGTAGAGATAATAAGAGATGGCCATTGTTAGATAAGTTATCATTACTAAATATAATTCAGAACTGATGGTGCGGGTTTCTTTATAGGAAGCTTTATCAAAGAAGGTGTTGAATCCGTAAGAACGTCCCAATTCGATGAGGGCGTTGAAGCCATCTATTTCTGTTAACATATATGGGATGTCCAGAACAACGAAAAAACACATCGCTGCACAGCCAACCGTTATTACAATCTGTGATGAAATATAAAGCACAGGAGCGCTGAATGTTAGTTCCTCCATATCGTATAGTTCTTTTGCATTAACCAGAGCGGCTGAAGCGAGAACTAAAATGAAGAAGCCGGTCTTCGCGATGTGGAATATTGAAAAACAATAGACGCAAGTCGTTTCTTTCCGGTTTATCCCGTGGGGAATTACTCCGATATATGTTCCGAGTATCAATAATGGACGCATGGCACAAACCAAACATTCGCCATGATTCTCGTCTATAACAAATAAAAGATAGATGTGACCGGTCCAATTGGCTTTTCTAAATAATTTTACAACAAAAAAAAATAATTCTAAAAAAATTTTTTTCCAGTAAGTAACTACTTCTACCATTCCAACTCAACTAGTGGGAAATTGTACTAATTTAGGTTAAAATTCACTTTTTCAAATTCTATATTTTTTTGTTTTAAGGTTCCTTGAAATCAAAAAACATATTTTTAGAAAAGTCTGTTCGTCTTTTTGTCTGTAAGCACGATATAGGCCTAACAGCTGAGGGGATCGAAACCAAATGTTGGTAAGATGATGACATGTAGGTAAATTTGAAAAGCCCTATTGTTTTTGGGGAAAATCGGCGCTTATTCAGAAGAGAAATTCACTATAACTTTGTATTTTCCTGTTATAATGGAATATTTTTCATATGGGTTTATTATTCTATTTATTTTTTCAAAGAAGTTTAGTAATACAATTTTAATTTCTAAACTTTGGAAAATATTTTGAAAATAAAAAAGTAGCTGTTCTTTTGTTCTGAAAATCTGTGATAAAGAAATTAGTAATTTATTATTAATTTTTACATGTGATACTATTATGTAACCATGTAAGCCAATAGTAAATACAATATTTTATACTAGTCGTTACCTGCATCACCGCACACGTTAACAGAATTTTATTTTTTGTTTATTAAAATATGGCAAAGTGTCAATATGTTTAAAGTTGTCCTGTCGCTCAATCGGCTGGAATTTTTTATCTTTTTTTGTTTTCTTTGAGATTAGTTTTGAAGGTATTAGAAAATATGTACATTGTGTCTAAAAAATTTACCTAATAATATTTCAGCGTCTCGATTCGGTAGCGTTGTATCTTCCTTAGGTTTACTCTCTTCTTTCAAGTTGTGAGGAATAACTTCAACAACACGATTATTCCTCAGCCTACCCATTTTTAAAAATGCAAACATTTGGTTAAGTTCTAAAAAATATAAAATTTTGCAATTATAGCAAGAAATTAAAAAAAAAACAATACTTACAAAAGATTTAAAAGAAAAAAAAATGCATACATTAAACAATAAAAACATTTGGTTAAGTTCTAAGCAATATATAATTCTGCAATGATATATTTCTGTACTAAGCAAGAAATAAAAAAAAAAAAACAATACTTACAAAAGATTTAAAAGAAAAAACGCTCAAATTTATAAAGCTAGTCCATTCAATTTTTATTTATTTTTTACAATCTCGCAAAATATTGTCAGAAAAATTAGATCGAGAATGTTCTCGAACGATAAAGGTACGATTTATATGACATTTTACATCGCAATACGTAACGTTTTACCACTAAAGCCATAAATTCTATTGTGTAAAAATTGTTCATTAATACCTATTATATTGAAAAACTACATTAACTTTGATTAAATATTTATTTTCATTTGGGTAAAACAGTTTTTCGTTGATCATTTACAATATTTTATCATCTATTCAATCAAGTTGGTCGGTATCATTAATATTTAAAAAAGATTCTTTATTAATATCTAACTTAAATTTTTCCACGTTTATAGCTTTCTGTATCCAAGAATGTTGACCTATTTTTTCCTTTTCTTCAAGAAGACGAATGGTGCTATTCTGTATGTGATGTTGTTAGAAAATGACAAAAAATTAACAGCATTGTAAATTTTTACGTTGACCATACAGAAGCGCCTAAATTGCCCAATTCTATGCTCTTGAAGTAGGTCAATTTTTATGTACAAGTCTTTCACGGTATAGCAGAACGCATCAACTCTATACCTAATGCCAATCTAGTATTTTTTCATTAATTAATTATTGATGTGATATTTTACACCAAATCTATTGAACTGAAAGTAAAATCTGTAGGTATTAAAAACGTTAAACAATAATATTAGTATATGTTTTTATTTTTTTTTTAATACAAATATTTTTATTCGTATTTTAATTTAAATTCTACAATATATTTACAGACGATGTCAGAATACCTTCTATTAAAATGAAAGAAAAATCTAGCTTTTTATTTTCGTCTATAATATGTATTGTTAAAATGATTTTAATACAGCACATGCATTTTTAACTAAAATTTTACAAAAATTCCTTTATAAAAGAAATAATAGAAAATAAACAATAGCATGCGTTCTAATTTATTTATTTTTTATGGACGAGTACGATATAGATTTTAAGAAAATGTTTAATCATTTCAAACATGATATAATCAGACGTATTCTACTAAGGATAACTACAGTGATCGCAAAGTGCTTAGCAAAATAGGCACTCTGGGTAATCACTTCTGTTTGCTTTTTATTCTGCTAACCAAAATGACCTAAATAGCGTATTATACATTAGTGATTAAGAGTGCTTTTTTTAATATATGGTTTATTGGCCTCTACATCCTCTGACATATCAGCCATGTCAATACGGTGGGAACAATTCCAGTGTAAGAACAGAAGAAAATAATATTAAAAAAAAATGTTTAAATAAGACAAAAAATAATATTAAAATAAAAGTGCTTATAAATTTTATAATCCTGTGGTTACCGTAAGAACAGTAATTGGAACACAAATAGTAGAATAGGGCCTAAATGACAGCAAATGCAGTCATAGACGTGCGGTTTGATTTTTTTATTTCTGGTTGCCAGGGCTATGTCTCCGGCTACTCGGTTTTATTAATAACGTCCGCCTACTGTTTGCACGATTTTCCTTCATTACCTGTCGGCAACAGGTAATTAAGGAAAAAACATCTTCAAATCCTTATAATTAAATAGAAATTAAAAAAGAGAACAGTTCATTTCCTTTTAAACGCCAAAATTCATTTCGTATCTGCGTATAATTAGAGTCAAACTTGAATGAGTGAGAACTGGGTAAGCGAGACAATTCTCTAAGTGAGAGTAATTGCCAGGTACCGTCTTTGTAACCCTATAAAACCTCTTTAAGTGAGAAACAGAAACCTCAATAAGAAAAAGACGTTTTTCACTCATGGACCTCTATAACTAAGACTACTACTTGCCTCTACCTCTATAAGCGATAGTCGAACGTATTAATAGTTCCACGAAATTGAAAAATGAGTCATAAATAGCTGAAATGACTAACATTGATTTTGTTTTTCGTATTGTATTCGAATGGCCAAAAATGTGCGCGTGTACTGTCTTATTTGTCGAACTTACTACAGTTGATTAGTTTCAATTGCGAAGAAATAATACATACATTATTATCGCTACATATTTGCTGCATTTTTATAGACCTCTACAAGTGAGAAAGGCCACTTCTGTACCTCTATAAGCTAGAAACTCGGGTTAGTGAAAAACTTCCATAAGTAAAAAAGAAATCGCGGTCCCAGGTTCGACTGTGTATCAAATGACAGAACTAGCACAATAATTTAACATGTCACAGTGAATGAGATATGAAATCAGAATGGAGCCTTTATTTTTACATAGCCGCGTTCTAAACTTATTGATTGTACTCTATAAAAAAGTAATAATAAGAACTATACCTAAACTTATACTACTAAACTAATATGCGAAGATTATTTTTTTAAATAAAAATTAGACAATAAATAAGTAGTTTTCAGTTAATATAACCGATATATCGTAATAATTAAAAGTTAATGATGACTATCATATGTATATCGTGATTGGTAAAACGTTGATTATTATAGATGTTACCAAAAAAGGTTAAAATTATCAAATATCCAGTTTTCTTTGAGACTATGTATTTACTTTCTGAATCAATCGGTCTTTTTAAAAGTTTTAACGGAGCAGACTTAAATATCGCAATCGTTTAATCTGACTGTATTTTTCAATTATTTATAATTCCAACCTTTCTTGTACTCTTCAAGTCTAGTTTAAATTGACTTAATTGATCTTTCACATCGTTTTTTAAGTTGTCCATTCGGTATACCACAATTACACGAATTAATCGGTAAAATGGTTGATGATTCAATTTTAGTTTCAGTCACTTTCTTCAGTTTCAGTTCTGTTAAAACTTTATCAAGAACTCTCACAAAATGGTTTACATTTTCTTTACTGAATACCATTGGGGGTTTCAATTTTAAAACATTTGAGTCTGGTCCATCCGAACTAAGTAAAATTTTTTCTTCTTTCATCCTAGAATTTGACAAAAATCGATTGTAATTCAAAAACCTAGAATTAGGATATGTATTTACAATATTCACAGTTAAATTACCTGGTTACTACATAGCCGGCTTCAGCAGTAGCCGGAATTCTTGTACTTCTGTCAGTCACCAATTCCAAACCAACAAATAGACCTACTCCTCGAACGTCTCCGATGATTTCATGTTTATCCATTAATTTCTTACTCTCAGCTAACAAGTGTTTGCCAACTTCATACGCGTGTTTTTGTAATTCTTCTTTTTCGATTACTTCCATTACAGCATTCGCAATCGCGCATGATACTGGATTTCCTCCATACTAAAAGCAAAGTTTTAAAACATTATTTTAAATTAGTTTCTACATGAAAATGAAACAAAAATCCAATGAAAAAGGAAAGTAATATTGAAAAATATATTTTTTAAATTATTACATAGTTTAAATCTTTGATTAACGTCTGAATAGAACTCTTCAAATAGATAAAATTTTATTTATTTGAAAAATTACATAGTTTAACTTTCATCTAAACTAATACCTATTATAGAGGTAAAGTTTGTAAGTTTGGATGTAGGAGGTAATATCCGAATCTGTTCATCCGATTTCAAAATTGTTTTCACCAATATTTAAAATGGTCCTTCAGGATGGACACAGGCTATATATTATCGCGTTAAAACGAAAGCGTATTTCGTGGAGACCAATTCTGCAACGTAAGTCGACGAAAAAGGCTAGCAATCTATTTGGACGAAGCCGGTCCGGGCCACTAGTTGTGCCATATTTTTAGAAATTGGTTTATTAATTCAACAAAATTAAAATAAACTTACAGTGTTAAAATATCCCACATTAGTATCCAAGAAACTCTGGGCAATTTCCGGTGTTGTAATAACAGCAGCTACCGGATGTCCGTTTCCCATAGGTTTTCCAACCGTAACAATATCCGGAATAACATCATCTCCTTGAAGCTGAAACGCCCAATATTTCTCTCCAACGCGACCGAAACCAACTTGAACTTCATCGGCTATGCAGACACCGCCTGCCGCTCGAACGTGCTTAAATACCCTCCGAAAATAATTTTGCGGTGGTATGATTTGACCGCCACAACTTTGCAAACTTTCTGCTATGTAAGCACAAACGCCTTTTTTACCGGATTTCTTAACATTTTCACAGATTTCTTTCACGTCATCGGCAAATTTTGCACCCAAATCAGAATTCGGATAATCGATGTCACGGTATTTGCCACGGTACGTATCAGGACTTGGTGCCTATGAAGAGAAAAAATTTACATAAACTAAGAATAGAAGTAGGTGGTATAAGGATCTAGGCTCTAGGGCGTAGATATGACGGGATAAAGAGGGTAATTGCCCCCCCTCCCCAGGACCATAATAAAAAAAAATGAAACTGAAAACATTACGAATAGGTACCTATTAAAAACAAAATTTAGACAAGATTGCAACAGCGTATTTTGACACATTCCTTCGTGGGTATGCTCGTTTGATATTAATAAAACTTTTTTAAAAATATTGATTTTTTGCTTTAAGCAGGAAAAAAATATTTATTTAATCTTATAAAGTGCATAGGTACTTACCACGTGAACCCAGTCGGGTTTGTCCGGAGCTCCAGGCAAATTGAATTTGTAAGGTGAGATGTCAATCATGGTATTCAAATGGCCATGGTATGCGCTGGAAAAATACACTACTAATATTTCCCGTAGATATATATTTACTTAAAAAGTAATTAATCCTTCGTTTAAGAATTATCCAGATGTCATCCGCAACATATTCCCAGACATACACACATGCCAATTATTACGAAACTTTAGTTCAAGATTATATGTGTCAGAAATTTGGCTATTACGTCATTACGATCAGATGCTAAGATTGAAGTCTTAATTTTAAAAAAAAGAAATGCTTAGAGATCATTTAAAACAAACAAATCAATAAATAAAATTTCGACCAATTTTTCAGACAATATATTAACAAAAAATATAATTAATACATTAACGTTTCGATCCGGATTTGGATCTTCTTCAGAACGGATCTAAAAAATATAAAAAATAATTAATATTTAATTTCTAATTCGCTTTATATAAAATTCTTTCAAAATAATTAATTAGTATCAAAATATATTGTCTGAAAAATTGGCCGATAATTTTATTTATTGAAGAGTTCTAATCAGACGTTAATCAAAGATTTAAAACAAACAAAGTTTAGAAAGAAATCTTGAACTAAAGAAATATCTCATTTAAACATTTTTATTTACTTCATTCTTTTCAAGAATCTGTCGAAATAAAATCCTGCAAAAATTGTGATTAAAAATATGAATACAGGATCATTCATATTTATCTCCACGACTGTCCTCTTCAAACTTCTTTAGTTAAGTTATTGGACTGTAAAGAAACAAAAAATAAGTAAAAATTAGTACTATTTGTATTTTCATCAAATGAAGACTTCTACATAAAAATATGTACCTAGTTTTAACAACATACGATTAATATAATTTATAAAATATGTTCCGCAAAAAAATCATCCCATCACAGCAACTGAAGATGTTTCCACATACCAGCGCGGGTCTGCAAGAGCCTTAAGAATATCTTTTTTATAATTGTTTTACAGAATGTGTATATAACTTCCCCATTGTCGAATTTTCATTAGTTATTAACTCTTTACCATGAATAAACTAGTTCTCTAACGATGATAGTAAACTTGTTTATACAAATAGGTCATCATTTCATTTATATTTTTTCTGTTATTTTAAAAAACATATTGAAAAAATAAGCTTAATTTGGGAAATAAAAATGTTTAAACTAAATTCTTTCAATCAAAGATATTATACTTTTTTCTGATTACTATATTTTTGTACGCCACTGACCGCACCTGGTTGCCACTTATTCTCGTCTCGTAATACTCTGCCTAACTCCAGAGTAGGGATTCAAGGTCAACTGGGAATGGGTGTAAATAAAATTTAGAAAAGTAAACAGCGTAAGCAAAATCAACATTTATGCTGAAAAGTTCAAAAAATGAGTTGGTGTAGGTTTGGCTCTGATTTATTAAACATAACATTCATTTCACTGAGTATATTGTATTTTTAATTATGGTCATTTTTATCTTCCTGTTCTGTTCGATTCTAAAAATTTATTATGTAAAACTGGTTGGAGCAATAACTTAAAATAATTATAGAACGAAACAACTTTTACTTATTATGTTCGACAATACATATTAAATGCAAATAACTGCTCTGTTATTAATGACTAGCGGTTTTCTCGCGACTTCGTCCGCGTAATATAGATGATATATTGTACACAGTTAAATTTCATTCGTCTAGGTCAGTGTTTTTCAATCTTTTTCATGATGCGACCCCCCTGGTATGAAAAAATATTTCGCGACACCCCGGCCCTTCGCTTTTTTATCATGTATGTATGTGTATGTTACAGTGTTACAAATATTCATTCCATACGACTTTTTTGTACGTCTCCATAATTAGGATTCGGATATAAGTACATAATACGAGTATAGTACGTAAAACACATTATTTTACAATTATTACATACATCGAATACGTCGCCAATTGATAACTAACTAACGCAATTTGCGCACATAGGTATTATTAAAATTCTCTCGACCTCTGACGACCCCCCTATAGAAGCTTCGCGACCCTCCAGGGGGTCACGACCCACAGGTTGAAAAACACTGGTCTAGGTGAAATAGTTTCCAATATACGAGTGTTCAAAAATCACCATTTTTGGCATTCACTGACTGACCGACTAATACACAAGCTGAAGCATCTACCCGGTACTGAAAGCATCGAACCGAATGCATCAACCGGTCGTCCGAAGACTACACTCCCGTCTAGTTGGTACGATATAATGAAGTATGGTATATAACTATGATATAATGAATAAGATATATAGGTAACTATAATATTATGTTTCGATAATATTCAATTCAAGTAGAATAAGGGCGAATATAACTTTACAAAAAGTACTGAAATCTCACAAAAACACAAATGAGAAAAAGTACTAAACAAGATACAAAGAACATATTATGGATTTGCCGGATTTTCGAAAAAAGAGCTGAAATCTAAGGAGTCAAGTTTTCACTTTTCAAATTTTTGTGTTTTAAAGCCGACTATTGTTCTTTGTTTCGAACTTGTTTTTTTTTTCAGACTTATGTTTTTGGTGAGATTAGATTAGTCATAAGTCGACCTTTTTATAAGTTTGCAATTTAAATACGAAAATACTTTTGCTCTTAATGAAATAACAATTCATAAATAAATCAAAACTAAATGCTAAAACAACGAATTGATTCCACTTACTGTTCTAAAGTAATGACATCTTGGTTTCCTGTATGAGTCCTGGCAAGTCTTAGAGCAAGATCATTGGCCTCCGAGCCCGAATTTACCAGGAAACAGACGGAGAGCCGGTCGGGCATTGTTCTCGACAGCCGTTGAGCACAAAGCACCAAATTATCATGCAGGAAACGATTATTTGTGCACAGCAAGGACATCTGTTCACATCCGGCTTTTACTACTTCGGGATGACAATGACCCACTGAAAATATATATAAGAAAAAAATTTTGGCAATTTCCAGTCAATCATAAATTTTTGCATACAATATTTGACATATTATAACATCATAATATACTTCTTGTTTTAAATTTCTGTAACGGAACTAAATTTGAAAAGAGTTGAAACGAAAAAGCGACGTGATAGAGAAAGGTAGATTGAGAAAAAAGAAACAAAACACAATCAGCGACAGTCCACAGCACTGTGGAGAGACATAATAGTATATATTACATCACAAGGGCCGAAAATTCAACTTTTAATTCAGATTCAGATTTTAAGGCCCGTCTGGTGTATAAGATTTTTCTTCATATCCGCTCGAAAGTACGTACTTTCGTCAGCAGGGACGAAAGATTGACACTCCCAGTGAGAACGGCGGGAGGAAAAAATTTCTCATGCGTATTTATACTCGTAACTAGGGTTACCGCTGTCATTTAATATAATAAGTAACAGGGAGTAAATGTCAAACTTTCGTCCCTGCTATAAGGGACGAAAGTACGTACTTTCGATCGAGGTATGAAGAAAGATAGATTTAAAAACATCTTTGAATTTACGTTTTTATAGGAAATTTATCAATGAAAGATGTAAACAAGTGATTTTTATACACTCCCCTCTTTGTGTCCATACAGCGCTCGTGAAACGACATATTTAAGACTAGTGCTGTAAAGTAAATTTCTATAGTAATCCACTATTACTAATCTATTGTATCAGAAATTTATTATTCTAATGAAATGTGACAAATTTTGAAAATACACTCAAATGAAATGAAAATAATCTATTTTCAAAGCAGAAAGTGCAAAAAATCTGGCACATAAAATATTTTTATCTGATGCTCGTTTCAACAATTTCAGAATAACATTAGTCTTTCATCACATCCTAGATACATATAATAACTTTCTTGACTTCAAATGTTGAGCGTCTATAATTAATTCATTCATAGATACATAATATGTGCATTTCCGTGTTTGAAAATAATCAGTTTTAATATTTTAGTTTTTTCTAGAAAGAAATTTGTTACCATCTAAATCTAACATATTACTTATCAATAAAATAAATGAACAGCAATAATGTTTTATTTAACATGACTTATCTAAAACATTATCATGTGCTAATGGAAACATTGTAACTTTTTATCCAAAGTCAGGGTCAAATTTATTTACGATTGTTTAATAATATGTACAATGTACATACAATGTATAAAAGGTTCTAAATTAGCAGCATTGGTACAACTTCATTTATTATCACAATGAATCAATCATAATTGATCGATACACAACACTTATGCTGGGTTGCAGAAAGGATTGCCAAAAAATTGATTTGACAATGATATAATTCTAGTTTCCATACATCAGAAAATGTCGTATTTAAATTTCCTGTCAGCTAGAACATTAGATTGTACTCAAACAAAAACAAATTATTATTGTTCTACATAGAAAAAGACTGCTTTTCAAGCTAAATTTTGATCAAAATGCATAGGAAAAAGTTGTTTCCTAGTGGAAACTGTACAAAAAACGATATTAAATATATGTATACATATAATTTTAAAAAAATATTGTTTCAATCAATCAATTATTTTTCGAGGAGGATCGATTTGAAACTCTTCTATGATTTCGATATGGAGAAATATTTCTGTTCACAATCTAAGGTCATTGTCAAATAAGATTTTTTGACACTCCTTGCTGCAAGCCACCGAAATATTTTTCTTTAGAATTGACAGCATAATATAAAAAAATGTGTTATAGAATTGTTTTCCAATTGACTCTATCTTCCATTTTATTCTGAGGAGTTATGGTCTTAAAAAAACCCTTTTTAGAAATCCTGTGAAAATAAGTATGAGAATCAGAAGAAATCAACCGAACTCGTGTATGACGATCTGACAACTTTCGTCTTTATTAAATCACGTGAGATATCTACGAAATCGCTTAGAGTTATAATAATTTTGATTTCTAAGTCACAGGTAATCTCTCGTACAATTGCATGAAATCATTTTTAATCATTTTGAAATCATGACGTACGTCATGGCTTCAAAATATCATGAAATCACATTCTATTAGAATTAATGGTTTCGAAGCCCCTCGTCTTTTACAAACCTTTAGTTCACATATTTTTTAAAAATAAACAATAAATTAAAAAAATGAATTGGAACTTGTGGCCATATATAAAAAAATATAAGCCAGCCACGTCAAGATTTTTTTTAATCATACGGTATATGTAACCTGCATTTCGTAATGACATTTTTAATCGAGAACAGAGTATATTTTAATAATATCAAATGGGTGATAAAATCTATACAAATAAAATATTAAGAGCACGTGTGTTCAATAACTTTCAAAAAAATTAATAAACACGCACGCATAAATTAGGTAATATTGAAGCACTGAACAGATACTAATGCTTGCTGTTTACTGATAAAATTGATGGACTCCTATAGCTAAAAACAGTTTATTGACTTAATACCATAGACGTAGTGAAACATGGTCTATCGATTCAAGAATCGTATACTATGCAAAATCTTACACTTTTTTCGGTAAAAAAAATCAATAATACCTTTTTTGTGTTGAAAGATTCCTAATAATATAAGTAATTTATTTTTGCTTCTTGAAAAAAAATTAATCCCGTGTTAAACTCGGACCAACATAACTAATATTTTTCAAAAATATTAATTTCCTTGTCTTGTACTACAATTTTTAGAACGAAGTTCCTTATGAAACAGTATATATTTAGATATAAATGGAGAGGGCTAGGAAAAAAACTCGTAAGAAATAAATGTAAAATCAGACAGATCCTAACGGATTTTTGAATTTTAGTCCCAGAGGGGGGAAAATTGAAAACAAAAAAGTGTTTCGCTTATAATTCGCTCAATTTAAATCAGATCGATTCGAAACCTATTTTAAACGACAGGAGAGAAAATTTTACATAGATTTCGTATAACAGAATTCGTGCAAATAGTTTTTTATACATAAAAAACAGAAATAAACACTGAATAAATTCGATTTTGCCAATACATCGCGCACGCGGATTGGTTATCCTTTTCTGTTACACAGTGTGTTATGGACATTTAAAGATTGCGTATGGTCTGTCTTAAAATAAAAAGATTGCATTTGTTCAAAAACGGAGGCCATTTCAAATAAAAGTCAGTTTTTTGACATTACTATTTTGTGAAATGCAACGCCTTCTAACTTTACGATTTGTTATTAAACCTATATAAATAGCGATATCTAGGCAAGGTCAATGGCTTAGTGGTAGTGCAGGTGTATCGGGTTCGATTCTCGACAGATAATATGCAACAATTGTTATTTTTTTAGAGTTTAATAATCATATTATATTATAAATAAAATTTTCGAATAATTTATCAGACAACTTAGTAATAACGTTATATGATATGATAAATAGCGAAAAGAACTTCGTTCCAACCGGGTGTTCCACGACACCTCTCGTCTTGTTTTTATATTTTTTAAGGAAATACCAAACAATTCAGAATTTTAAAGTTTATAACAGATTACGTAGTATGAAAATTATTTAAGAAAAAATTACTGACCGTGAGCAACATTGTTGATGCAGTCCAAATATTCTTCATTTTTTTCATCGTACATGTACTGTCCTTTTGCCCTCATTACTTTCAGTGGATCTGAACGATAGAATAGAGTGCATGATGGTCTGAAAACAACAAAAAAAAAGTTAATTTATTATTTTATTATTTGCATTTTTGTCTAGCCATACCTTGAGCTGTAAAAGTAACCATATAAATTATTTATTTTTATAGTGTTCCAAATAATAGAATACATAAAACTACATTTGACTACAAGCTCACAAATGCTTCTTTTTACAGTTAAGAGGTATCTATGTGAGACGCATCACAAAGCGAGAGTAACGAATAGCGAAATTGAAGGGATCGGGTATTTTATTGCGTTATAGAGTTTTCGTTAAACGGAGAGTAAAAGAAAACAATATAATTTTACGAATAAGTGGTTTTAATTTCGACTAAATTAATTGAAAAAAATTTACATAACAAAATTATAATGTGTTAACTTTGTTTGACGTTTTTTACTATGCCAGTACTTTAATAGTATCTTTCGATGTACTTCATTCATATCTTGGGATATAATGAGATCATCTTCGTTTAATATAAAGAATTTTTCTAATAATTACAACAAATGAACACATTTCTAAGAATCCCATGGTTGGCGTCTAAATAATGACGTATTGTTTAGCAATTGAGAGTGGTCGTATATATATATTTAGAGTGTTTCAATATTATATTGGCAACAATGTAAACCAAACAAACCTTAGCAATTTCTACATTTAAAAGAGTTTTTCGTTAAATAGAAGTTCGCTATACAGAGTTTACACTGTATTAATTTGTTACAGTAAAATCTCTGTAACAACCAAATGTGGCTAAATTAGACAGAAAGCCAACAAAGGATTATGAATATAAAACACTCCGTAGGGTTCCCAGCAAAAGCAGTCAACTTGGTGAGGTAGTAAAGTTGGAAAAATATAGAGTTTAAGATTTAACATTTTACGATTATAAATGAAGCTTAAAATGCAGGAGCGTAGGTCCTTATTCCTTGCTGAAAGCAATTTAGTCTTTTAAAAGCGTATGAATGAATATTTACCATATTTATTATTATTGGTGTTGACTGAAGAAATAGACGGTACTCCACGAAGTTTAATCTACTTATGCTACTGGATTAGGAACTAGTTATTATAACATTTTAATAATATTGATCATTGACCCTGCTATTTGTGCTATCGTTTAGAAAATATGATTTCAAAATGTAGTGCCAACAAACATATTTATTGTCTAAGATTAAAATAATATGATTATTTAAAATATTCGAAATATATCAACGATGACTACAAATAATTATTCAAATACATATTATCGCCTACAAATAAATATTTTGATTGAAAATTCTTTTATCGACTTATAAAATTCCATCCTGCGTACAGTCAAGCAAAAAAGTTGGTATACCTGTTTTCTGTGTTTCGAATTTTGGGTCATATATTTCACACAAAAATAGCATATACAATCTACCATCTAAAATAAAGAACATTGAGTCTCTGCCTCGTTTCAAGGAAGTTCTAAGGAATGAACTGGTAAACAAAGAATTTTACAAACTAAATGATTTTATAGTGTAAACAATTTTAAAAGACATGTTACAAACTTATTGTCAATCGTAACGAAAATTATTATTATTATTATTATTATTGATAATATTATTATTATTATTATTATTATTATTATTATTATTATTATTATTATTATTATTATTATTATTATTATTATTATTATTATTATTATTATTATGAAGTATAACGTCTTTAAAGAAGTTCAATACTAATAACCTTAGCTGTAGAGCGTCTATGATCTACATTCAAAAGACGTTTATGAAAAAAATAAGGTAGGAAATTCAAGAAATATTAAAATATTAAATTAAAATTTAAGAACTTCCTCTTGTTTAGGTAGTACATTGTAACACCATCCTAAATTCTCAAATATAATTAGTCAAATCATTGATGCATTACTGAAAATCGTTTCACATAAAATGCACATAAATGCGCTCGATCTGTATTGCATTTTATATGGAAGAATTTTCAGTAATGCATTAATGATTTCCATTAGTATCATATCAACAAAACTCACATATATTATTATCAAATGTTTTTTTGCCAATTTTTGTGCGAAAAATCACAAAATCAATTTGTGAAATATAACAGTAATTTTTTTCATAATGAAACTATAGATATTAATTCAAACCTTGACTGAGTGCTGCACAAAAATATCAAAAGCTATCTTTCTTCTCCGTAGACTTTCGTCCATCGTCGACAGACAAACACTTTAAATATATTATTTTGCTTCCATTTATTCGCATATTAATTATGAAATACTTGTGTGGGGCAACTCTCCATATTCAGAACGAATTTTTATTCTGCAGAAGAAGGCCTTAAGGATCATTTTTAAAATTAAGTCGCGTGATACCTGCCGTAATATTTTCATTAATCAACAGCTATTGACAGTTCCATCTGTGTACATATATAAATCCACCATATATGTTTGGAACAATTATAACAGTTTTGTTACGCTTGGTCATCAATACAATACAAGAAATAGGGACAGCTTGACCAGCATCAGACCTAATTTATCATTATATCAAAAAAGTCCATTATACTGCAGTACTAAAATATACAATCTTCTCCCCGAAGAAATAAAAAATGTAAATAATTGTCAACAGTTTAAGAAAAGACTTTTTTTATAATTTTTTATAATATTAATGAATTTTTTAACTTGTAACTAATATGTATTTTGACTTCTCCTATACAATTTTTTTTTGTCTTTGGAGCAATAAAGAATTATTATTATTGTTATACTACATCAGAAATTTCCCAAGCCAAGTAAATCAAATATTTAAATCCAAAAAAAAAACATTTTTGTAAATTTTAGTAGTCTTTTAGTTTTTAAAATCTAATATTAACATAAGGAAAATTTTTACCGTTAAATTTAAAATTACCTTTATAACGTCTGCTCACAGAAATGATTTTAGCAATGTTTACATATAAAGTACCTACGCTACGACCCTAAAAAGTATTTTTTTCTCTCCTAGGAAATTAAATTTATTTAATTATGATTAAAAATATACGCACCCCACATGTCTGTTCCTAAGCGCTATGGTGTCAGCTTTCGACATCCGTTCAGTTCCATGTCCGTTTTGTTGGTCCTTCATTTTGACTGGCCGCAGGAAACGATGTAGGAAAGTAAGCGATGACAAAAGAAAGCTCTCGATGCTATCGCGATGACAACGATACAAACTGTTTTGTCGATTGGTCGTTCGGTGACGTCAGTTTATATAGTATCTATACACCTCCTCTGGACTCCGGTAAACGAACGAGAAAAGTTATCAGTACACAATATACTATAGTCGTTGTCAAATAGCTTCAGCACTCAAATTATATTATAATTTGTAGATAGTGCACCTATCTTCTGTTTCTCCTTCCCAAAAAATCCTAATTCAGTGGCGTGCACCACACAGTTGTTTATGTATAGTAAAAACTATAAAACTTGGAAACTGGTCTCATATACACGGCGTTATATGGGAGCTAGGCAAAATCAATGTATAAGAATACGTTAGAGATACGTCGGCATTTAGCACAGAAAAGAATCTCTAACGAGATTCTTCGATAAGATTCACTCTTTCTGGCCTATAAATTAAATGGAGTACAGACGCACAATTCACAATATGTGTGTAGTGTGTACGCGCATATGCACCGAATACTGTTAAAGACAGGAGTTACTAATCTTGGAACAGATTTATTCGTTATACCTAATAAAATTAACTTTCAATTCACCAAGCAAAATATCAGGTGGAAAAGTTAGTTAAAGAATAAATATACACTGCACTATACGCCTTGCTCTTTTTGTTGAATATTTTAAAGTTCAGCCAAAAATCCGATCGATGGCGTTAGTGTGAGCGTCAAAGAAAAAAGTTTCAGAAAATAATAATGTTTTATCCTAACCAAATTGCACAAAAAACTTCTACTAACTTTAATGTTTTACAACTAGACACTTCACAAAAGGTTAATAAACAACACATAAATAAATTTAAGGCAAACTGTAGATATAATTCTCCACGTTTATAGGTTAGGTAGTATGATCTATGTGACGGTCATAATTGTTTTATCAGACGAACAAATATTTATACCCTCGAAGTAAGACAGAATAGATTTATATCTGCAGTAATCATAAGTATGCTTGATGAATTGAATTATTGCTATTTATTCAGAGGAATAGTTACCTGAAGAACAAATGAACCGACTAAATAACCACTTATGTTCGGTGAATATGGAAATTTAGAGGAGGCAAATAGTAAGCTGATGTTGGCAGGCCCTAACTATTAAATCATTTAGTAGAACGTAGTGGTAGAAAAAAATCGCAATATTAATTTTCTTTTTAGTATAAGAATATCGTACGTATTTAAAAGAAGCTTTAGCGATGTTTCGCTTGTGTTCATTGTTTCGAAAAGATATTTTTGTTACAACAAGCAAAACATTGATAAATCTTATTTTTAAAAATATTCTTCAACCAAAGTTTTAGGTTAACGATTACAAGACTATCTGAATGACATGTTTTGTACGCTTTTTAAAAATGTTAATTACAAAAGTTGTGTGACGCCCATGCAGTAATCTGTATTACAATTTTAAAAGTAGTAATTATAATTAACAGGTAAAATTTCAAATATGTACATTCTAATGAGAAGTTACCAGTCACGTATCTATATATCTACAAATCCATTAAATCTGTCTATAAGCAAATTTGAACCTTGAACCTGTTTTAAACAGAAATATTTCTGTATACAATTCAAGATGTCAACGACACAGAAAAATTATATTTTCTAGCAGACGAATCTGAAGTACTGAAATTACGGCTGGGAAAAAATGAGGTTGTATAATAAATAAATCAAGAATAATGTGAAAACTATATACGCAGTTTGCTTGAATAGAAAATATGAATTTTAATTGCAATTTTTTTTAAACTCTTTAAATTAAATGGTTTTTTATGCAGTCGATGATATACTAAAAGCTAGAAAATAATTATGGGTCAGCAATAAAATCGTGGGATGCATTTAGTAGACAACCCTCTTTTGTTGTATATCGCAAATCATGTCTGGCTTTGATCCATGATTTTATTTTAGTTTTAAAGCCCCAAATTGCCGACCCATCATTACTCTAGCTTTTAGTACTTCATCTACTGTATAATAAAACCATTTAACTTAAAAAGATCTTGTTTTTAAGTTTTTATTTTTTTTCATTTGTTTGGTTAGATTTTATACATTTAACGCTACGTGAATCAATCTTTGGGCTCGCATTTATTGTTAAATAGTATAGGTGTTTCCATCACGTTATTTTCGAAAAAATCATATTTTAGTTTAATAGTCAGTAGTCACAAAGAAAGCAAACTCATCCTTTTTTTCGACTAAATCGATGAGTGAAAATTCAAAATATGATTTGGTATTTTGGTACCGGACGAAAGTCAGAGACTTGTCAACTAGTTACCACAATTATGTATTGTCATCGTAACTACACATATGTGCCTTTCAACTCAATCGAATAACAGGGAGTAGGTGAAAAATTGGTCGCAAGATTTGAAACAAATATACGGACCGTGAAATTAAACAAAGGGTTTGAAAATAGCCTAGTGTTTAATTAATGGCGTAAATAACGCCCCCGTAAGCTAGAGGATGCATCAAAGTCAGGAGCACCTTTAGGTTCCTTGATGAAAATGATGAATTAAATGGACATAAATCATAAAATATTTATTTCAATCGCACAATATTATTGTTAAAAACTAACAACAAATGAAAAATAATTTGACAATATATTGTGTCGAAATAAAATGGAAGTCATCAATAAATAAAATTATCGACCAATTTTTCAGACAATATATGTAGTAACAAAAATTATATTTTTTGTTAATATATTGTCTGAAAAATTGGTCGATAGTTTTATTTATTGAAGAGTTCTAATCAGACGTTAATCAAAGATTTGAAAATGGAAGTCACATACTTAACTTTAACTAGCACTATTATTTTATTGTAATATCAGCCGATTCGGAACTTAAATGAACGCAGTAAAAATTTATATTTTCGCGTGGCGATCGGCGAAACTTCTTGCTTTGATAAGCAGTTAAAAATAGTGCTTGATTGCGTTTCTGCTTAGAGGCATTGTTTTGTAGGATCAAGATGGGTATAAAATAGTAGAGCATTTTCAAAAATCTACCTAGGGCCCACATACTCCTGGTTACGCCACTGGGTTTAACTATGTCGTTATCCATATTGCGATTTTATGGCTCATCTATTCTAAGCTGCCAGTTCTCAGGTTCTAATCTGGAAACTGCCAAAAAAGACAATATTGTATTTCTTATTTATTATCGAAGAATAATAAATTGTAAGTATGATTAGATGCTAGGCGTAGGTATGCCCTATATGTTGGTAACCTTAAAAGAACGAAGAACAACTTATCACAATTTCCCAATTTTTTCGCCTGTACCCAATTTTAATTTATTTCATTGAAATCAACACAATCTGGAAATTACTGATCAGATGTTCATTGAAACTATAATTAATTGATTATACAAATATTCGTTTTTTATTATAGAAAAAAAAATAACCGTGTTTCAACTATAAGATTATTATAGCACTAAAATATATAAAGTATTTATAACATAAAGTTTGGAAAAACAAAAATATTTGTTTTTTGTTCATCTCCATATTCATGAATCGAATTTGTAGCAGAAGATATTCGGCAGGAACTATAATTAAAACAGGGGCTTGTCATGCGCAACCTGCTCACTGCGCAACATCCAGCTTCCACAACTCGCGTGTCTGTGTTGTTACCACGCGCTCGTTTTTCAAGTCTCGTGTGCAAGATACATTTTTTTATTAATAATAATAAACTTATCTTAAGGTTAGAGACACATACCTTGCCTTAAAATCTTTCAATAGTTATAATATACAGGAGATTGTTAACCTGACGTAAAACGCAGACTATACGGGGGAGTCTTATTTTTTATTTCTTCTTAGTGCAAGTCAGGCTGTGAGACCTAACATATTGAAATTCATCACGGTCTGCAAAAGTTTGAACCGTTGATGGTTGAAAACAATAAGACGCAGGAAGAGAAAATCTCCACTGTACATAGTAATCGTCGAGTATGTTACAGAAAAAAATTAGGAAAGAACGAAATTAATCAAAATCTATTTCAAAAGCCTGACTGCTTGTAATTGATTTGAATGAGCACTCTCGCATTTCTGTTGGTTTATAATAGTCTATAGATAATGAATATAGATATATTATCGTCTTGATTGTTTTAATGATGGTGTAAGCTAATGAAAAATCTCCAAATTTGCATAAAAACAGCAAAATACTAAATATTTAAACTATTGACGTTTTCGGCATGGAGAACTGCCCCGGGGCAAGGCACACTATTGGTTAAGGAAATTTGTTTATTGTTTACATATAATTATTTAACCAATAGTTACCCATTCGGTCTGCCCTACCGCGGGGCAGCTCTCTATGCTCAAACCGTCATAAAATTACTTTTACAAGAGGTTCATTAGTCTGTTATAAAGTCACTCTATGTTATTGTAAAGTAAAGTATTATCTAAGTTTTAATTTAGCACTTTTTATCGAGCAAAAAATTTCCGCTTTGTTTTCAAATTTAAGTACCTGCAAAGATTAAGAGGCGAAAAAATATAATTTATGACTTTATTCTATAAACAAATAGTTCTTATCTAAGAATATTTTATCCTATCACCTATTTCTTTACATAATTTCTAAATAAATATTTAATTGTTTAAAAGGGCTTTCGAGAAACAATTTAAGCATTTAAATCTTTTCAAAACTTCTACATCAACGTAACACAATAAAGTACCTAGGTTCTTAAGATAGCGGTACCGTATTAAAAGAGATAATAAGAGAGCTATCAAACATTTGTGAGTAAGTATTTGAGTGCTTATTGAGCAAATTGCACTGATTTCGATGGGCTCAAATCAATGTTCGAATCATTGTTATAGTTTGGAAGCCATACGGCCAAGGTGAAGGAGGATCAATATAATAATAATAATAATATATTATAGCTAACACAATTGACTTTTGCATTACTTCCGCGATAATTCACAGAGTTACTCTAGCAAAAATTGGGAGGTAGTAAAGATATTAGCACATCAAAATTCAAAATTTACTGTTTTGTATAGAATATTCTTCAACAATGTACATTGACAAGTCTTACAGAAACGACTGTTAAAAATTACTATATCTGGGTAACTTGATATTTTCTCAAAAAATACGTACCTACTTACTTTGTCGATAAATAAATTTAGGATCTTTGTTGAGTATCTACAAAAAATCTACATTATACGACCTTGTTAATTTACCTGATTGTAATCGAATTTCAATTTCTACTAAACAAAAAGTTGTTTTATATTGAATCATTTTATTCCGGTTTTACAATATGCAGTCTTTATTTTTTTTTTAATTTTTTTTTTCATTTAAATTATATTATGTCAATAAGCTAACAACTAATTTTTAAAATGTATGTATAAAAGAAAAGTAAAATTTGTTGTTGGTAAATATTTGAAACTTCGTTTTCCAGTAGGTTTTTCAAATATTGAGTATGATACATAAACGGAAGTAAAGATTACTCGAAAACAGTTGCCAATTCGTACCCAAACTTAACGTAACTACTCTTACCCGGCTAATTTCGGGTTAGGAAAGGTTTACCGCGAGCAATTCTGTGAGTAAGGTCAGCAATAAAGTTACTAAAAATGCAATTCTGGTGCGCAAAACCAATAAATTCACGTCGAAAGCGGCGAGCGTTCAAAAAAATATGATTTATCGATATTTTGACTGCTGTGGCACAGAAAATCTTATTTTAAAAGATATCAAAGCCACTGGGTGACCTGAGTTCATGTAAATAAAATGTTTACAGCTGCCATAAATGAAAAAAAAACACGAATAATGATTTCTCAATTTCAAAATAATTGTATTTATCTATTTATAAGTTATCGATAAATAAATTTACTACTTCAATTTATTTTAAACTATTATTTTCTTAAAAAATATTATGATCAGTCCAGTTTATACTGTAATTTCTTTTTGAAAAAAATCAGATAAAAACAAACGGAAATAGTATTTAACAAAACCTCAGCTGTTGAATTTGTTTTCTCAAAAATAAAGAATTGGTTTTGAAACACGTAATAATCCTTAGATTCTATAATTTCAAAGTATCAATTTTAATTACTTAGGCATAAATTGAAGTTAAATATAATTTTTCCCATTGCAAATTAGTCAATTAGCCAATAATAATTGTCTATACGAATAAGGAACTATAATGTTTTTAAGATATTTTTTTAAAGAGATGAATTCAGTAATATTTTTCATTACAGGATAATACCAAAACTGACACCGAGGGCCGAAGGGTTACTTCACTTAGAAATCATTTGCCACCGACCTCCTGGCTCCAAAGATTTCAAATGAGTTCGTAAACGTACGTCACAATTTAAAAGAGTTTCAAATTTGTATCAGTTATTCTTTTTTTGACTTCTGAAATCGATTTTAACTGCTATTGATTTCTTGATATTAAAAGTTATCAGACCATCTTACTGAATGATTACTGACACGATTTAAATTGATTTCTTACAACTCAACTAGAACTATCAAAATTATTTCAGTAGGATTTCCGGCAAGATTTCCTGAGTGAATAGCCCTGGAAGACCACTTTATTGCGTCTGGCATTAAAACAAGAAGAAATAACTTCTGTTGATTCTTTAGTTTATATAGTCTGCATTATATTTACGTTTGATTTTCAAATGAACCGCTTAATGGCATCGTATCTTATCGCAAGTACATACATTATAATACTTATGTTCTTTACTTTTGCGTAAATAAAATCACAAAGTCGTGAAATTATTTCAGAAATGGCACTTGCATACTTGCAACAAATGTAACAGACCTTAATTCTATCAGTTATGATGCAATAGTCCTTAACCCAAGACACAGGGTCAGGGAACATATGATTTTTTGTTATTACTTGCTCAAGAAATTATTTATTTAATATTTATTACAAATAATATGAAATGCAACGCAGACACTAAACAGAACGTCCACATAAACAAACACAAAATGCAAACAAATGAACCGGAAATTTTGAAAAATTAAAAATAAAAATCAGAGCTTCGTGGGACGCCTGGCAGATGTGCAACATAAATTTAAGCCTGCCAAATGCAACTCTAAGTTAGAAAGCCTATGGACAGTCTACGGATACTTCCTACGCTCTACTCACACTTCATAAAGCCCTATACACAATATACAAACACTTCCTAGAACCCTATGGACACTGCACCTTTAAGTTAATAGCAGCGCCACTTAAGTTACTATTCTAGTAACTAATAAATCTCAGTTCGATGTCCCCGTCAACAAAAGCCATACACACAGCAAGCGTTACGCGCTGTCATCTAACGAAATACTAGTAAGTAAATAACTATAGTACCTAAATTTCACCCTATTATCTAGATGTCGCCTTCAACTAAAATCATGTTTAATCCATAGATATATATATTAATAGATAGCGGATGCCTATCCTTGAGCATTGTGCGGAATGGTTGCAATTAGAAGCCATATGGAAGCCATTTTGTACGTGGAAAACGCCGTAAAAAGCGCGCGGGATTCAAAAAGATTAAATATTCTATAATATCATGTCGATGGAAAAACAATAAAACTTCAAATAAACAGTGATATTTCGCTCCAAAACCTATTTTTTATATTGAAACGTTTCAAAAATTACAAAACTGAGCATAAATATAATATAAAAGCTTAGAACATTTTACATTGTCAGATTGGCATCAATGCTTGTCAACTTTGATGCCAAATTGACAATGTAAAATGTTCTAAGCTTTTACATTATATTTATGCTCAATTTTGTAATTTTTGAAACGTTTCAGTATAAAAATAGGTTTTGGAGCGAAATATCACTGTTTACTGTGAGTTTTGTCGTTTTTCTCAATAAAATCATATCATAAAATAATTAATATTTTTGAATCTCGCGCGCTTTTTACGGCGTTTTTCACGTACAAAATGGCTTCTAAAAAGTACAGGAGGTGCTAGTGTATCCGCAATCTATTAAATATTATATCTATGGTTTAATCCAACGCAAACAATCGTAACGTCCTGCCATAAAACTGTCGACCCGAGTGCACGGTTTTACTTCCAACCAAACGCGCCATTAGATGTTTCACATCAAAAAATCTTTGGAAGTCCTAATAGCTTTCGAGGAAAAAGAGATACAGATGTTTTATTTTGATTCCTTTAGCACTCTAATACCTATTTACTTTGATCATGGCATTTTTTTGAAAACTAAAATATTTGTATCAATGAATTATCTACAATGTAATAAATCTGTGATAAGTACGTACGCGGTAAGAGAAAATACTTTATTTGTTTATCACGTTTAATGGAAGCATAGACGCTATGATATGCACGTGATGTATGAATGAAAGAAAATCGACAAACAATATTATTACAGTTGTAGCAAACAACGTTTTAACACACTGATTTAGCTTGTTTTGACATACAAATTTAAACTAGAGCCGTGCAATAAATAACGCCAAAGTGTGAAAAACAAAAATAGGGAGATCCAACGAGTAGGTAAATATTTGAAAATTAACATTTTGAAAGAAATGAAGAATAACCTTTAATTTTTTAGGTAAACCATTTTAGCCGCTTTTTGAGTATTTCACGAAGGGATCGACAACTCGGTGATTTGCCGTTACGAACAAATCTGACATCTCTTCGCGGCTTATACATTTTCCAACAAAACAATATTTCCCTGCGTTTGTATATATTATAGCAACGGTTTACAATATCCACATACTGCGCGAATTGATTTTTTAATGAAATATACAGAAGTCAGTTCAATTGATACACATACAGGTCCAAAAAGTCTGGCCAACTACGCATCGAATGAAAAAATGATAAAACAGGTGTCAAATATTTTCATAAAAACTATTTACTGACACCACATTTGATCTCTCACCGCCTCCCCCAGTGGATGGGGCGGGGGTCAACTTTGAAATTTAAATGAAATAGAAATAGATTTATTATTATAGACCCAGTGTAGGGTTTAAATTCGTCAACAATACATAAAATATATAATCAATATGGAAACCCTCATTTTTATTGCAGAATTGGGTTTTACAGCAAAAATTACATAAAGTTTGCCAGAAACAGTGTTTTCGATTCTTGACAGATGTCGCTGTAATATGTTCTGTTTATTTATTTATTAAGAGTATTCGTCCCTGCAAACACCCCCTGCACCCTTCATCTCAAATCTTTTCCCCTCGCCTAAAAACGGTTCGCGCTCTCCTGACGCTATTTTTAAAGCTAGAGGGTTCTGGTAAACGCCAAATGAAAGACAAAGAATCAGACTACAGATCCTTCAGGCGAATTTTTTGAAAAGCAGTTTCGCCTACGTGTGAAATATTACGTAACTTATTATTTTTTTCAAAAGTTTTTTCAGGAATTTTTTTCCAAAAAATTCGCCTGAAGGATCTGTAGTCTGATTCTTTGTCTTTAATTTGGCGTTTACTAGAACCCTCTAACTTTAAAAATAGCGTCGGGAGAGCGCGAACCGTTTTTAGGCGAGGGGAAAAGATTTGAGATGAAGGGTGCAGGGGGTGCTTGCAGGGACGAATACTCTTAATGCGAGAGAAAAGAGATTATGCTGTCGCAGTATTCCACGACGAATGCAAATAGATTTGCATATTTTATTTGCGATCTGCCATTTTGTCTTTTTATTCATGACGGACGGTCAAATACAATACTACTTCATGTATATTGGCCTAAGTCGGGTAAAAAGAATTTAGACCGTCTTGATTTATAATAATTTTTATTAAAATCCACACGCGCACAAATTGATCAATGTTAAAATATTAGATATATTACATCAAAATATCATGCGTACGCTGCCTTTTGCATGGTTAAAATCAGTCCAAAACATTTATTATACACACTGTAATTCCAATAATTCGTAATTACTCGTTATCTATAATATATAATAATAATAATTAATTAATATGTACAAACACTTAATATATATTCATTGTTTTAATAGATCACCCCTGACAGATTGTGCTGTGTTTATAATATAATGAGCAAAAAGTAAATAATACATATTAAAGCAAATATTTACAAAATATGTATAGGTAGGTACCATTGACATTAACATTGTTTTTTTCAAATTTTTAAAAATCAAACAAGAATTGGCGAATGGCTTCTCCAGCTATGTTATCTTGTGATAAAAATCGAAACTCTTCAAACAAGCCGTTCTCAAAATATATTACATTTTTCGTATGCAAATCTGTTTTTATATTTCTGATTATATTCTGCCAGGTGAATGTTTGTTTATTTTGCATTATCTTCATTGAAGATGAATTTTAAAATAATTTAAACGTCACATATCTTGGTATAGCATTTTTCTTTAGTAAACCATAAAAAATTAAGAAAATGAATCAGGTGTTCAAGGTGTACTTACTAAGAAAATAATTGAATTTTCAATCAATATAAAATGATAAAATTTGGAGTTTCCGATCAAACAATCAAAGATATATTCTTATACAATGCTGATCTCTGAAATATATTTTAGTTAGTGTACAATAATTCAAGTTAATTACTGGAATATTTTATGATAATCTGTACTCATATAATTCCACCTAATTTTTCAAATTTTAACGCTAGCAAAAATGTCTTCAACATAAAATAGTGTTGATCCAATAGAATGTTACGATGAAGGAAGGTTTTGGTTGAGGATCATAAATAAGCTTTACCAATGCTACGCTAGTAACCAACGTTTCGAAAAAAAATTTTTCATCTTCAGGGCCTATAACATGTATAATTTAGATCATATTATATCTAACAGTTGTAGCCTCATAATAATATGATCATGTATATTGTTTTAACAATTTACCACCGTTTGACCAGCTTGAGGTATGTAATAGGATTTTCACAATTATATAGTAGCTCTATAATTAAAAAACTTATTGTTTGAGCATGGTTCTTTGTACACTACAACTATTTATATGCGATCTAAATTATAAACATATATACATGTTATAGGCCCTGAAGATGAAAATAATTTTTTCGAAACGTTGGACACCAGCGTAACATTGGTAAAGCATATTTATAATCCTCAACCAAAACCTTCCTTCATCGTAGCTAGCAAAAATGTTAACGTAAAGCTGAGTTTTTTATTAGTAATGAAGTCAGGGATATCAAACGGCCATCTCCATAGCAAAATAAAAAAAAGCTAACATTGTTGCGATGTAGGTATTTTTTTATTTTATCGCAAAATCCTTATAGGCCAGTCATAACTTACACAAAAAATCGCTTAAATTGCAATAATTGCGGTAAACTTGCTTTTTTGATATGTTGTTTGGATCCACCTAGATAGTATTTATCCAAATTTGCAGCTCTCTGAAATGTGAGCGCGCTCAGTTATTGCTGAAAAACCGCAATTTTTTTGGACTTTTTTTAGTTTTGTGCAAAAAAAACCACATAGGAAGGCTCTGACGAGGAAGGTCACTATTACTTTTTTTAAAGTATACAAAATTCCCAACAGTTCGAACCCTAATTTAATGTTCTAGGTCTAATAGCACTCAAGATACAGGGTTCCCAATATTCGTAATTTTTTTCCAAAAAGTTGAAAAAGGGAAAATGGCCAATTTTCGACCAAAATATCAGGTATAATGAGGTATCTATGGGAAAATTCATGAGAAATGAAGTTGTAGCAAATTTAATTACCTTCTTTATTAGACTATAGGTGTGTCCGTAGACGTGATAGTTCGTTCGATGACGACCATAAACCAAACAAACCTAAACATGAGTGTTAAGGGGAAGTTACAATAATATTACTAGAAGTTTTCTTTATGTGTTTATTATTAAGTTGCATGCTAATTTAAATTTACTGCAAGTTAAAGAAAAAAGAAAATAAACAAAAATAATTATAAAAACTAATATTTAAAAAACCTTATGCCGGTCACACACGTAACTGCATACTTGTCAAGTACCTATACATGCGCTTGACGTTTGATCTAGTTGGCATGACCGTGTGTGTGATAATTTTACTCAAATATTTTGACTTGACTGCCGAACGAATTTTCAATCTGCATACTTGAAGACCTCTCAAGCGGCCAGATATTGTGACGTGCCAATCAGGCGTTCATAGCTGATAGTCTGTTGTGACTTACTCCTTTTCTATATACTTTACATGTGTTTCGTGCATAATCTCTACTGATATTCGTAGAACATTTCGCGAAGTGTTTGAAGAATTTATTGATATATACCGAAGCGAATCTTGTTTATGACACATAAAAAATAAACACCACCATGACAGAGATAAGTAAATGTCGCGTACAATAAATTAATAGAAAAAATAAAAGAATTCGACCCAAGTACAGACCGCGAACAAGTTGTAAAAAAAATTAATAGTATCAGAACAAATTACAGGAAAGAAAAAAAGAAAGTTGATGATTGACTTCGGTCTGGTTCAGGCACTGACGAAGTTTATAAACCAAAATTATGGTATTTTAACTCATTACATTTCCTTTCTGATCAAGACATTCCAAACAGTACAGTTTATTCTACGTTTCTGAACCATTTCGGTAGCCAACACCAAACCAATTATTGCTAAAGCCTCATCATATGTGGATGCCATAGTCGATAATTTTACTTTTGCACGTCACTTCTGATTGGAGAATGATGCAGAACTGACGCCGCTTCAAGCAAACTTGTGCCGTGTGTGTCCCATATGGCCATCATGTAAACTTGATCAAACTTCAAGCGCATGTATACTTGGCAAGTATGCAGTTACGTGTGTGACCGGCATTATATAATTTTACATGTAACTAGGCTCACCACCACTGTTGGGCTTAGGTTAACCTACGCGTCTTCTTTGAGGGCCCAGGAGTATCAAAGTTGATTTTGATACTCCTGGGCCCTTATGTGTCATAAACAAGATTCGCTTCGGTATATATCAATAAATTCTTCAAACACTTCGCGAAATGTTCTACGAATATCAGTAGAGATTATGCACGAAACACATGTAAAGTATATAGAAAAGGAGTAAGTCACAACAGACTATCAGCTATGAACGCCTGATTGGCACGTCACAATATCTGGCCGCTTGAGAGGTCTTCAAGTATGCAGATTGAAAATTCGTTCGGCAGTCAAGTCAAAATATTTGAGTAAAATTATCACACACACGGTCATGCCAACTAGATCAAACGTCAAGCGCATGTATAGGTACTTGACAAGTATGCAGTTACGTGTGTGACCGGCATAAGGTTTTTTAAATATTAGTTTTTATAATTATTTTTGTTTATTTTCTTTTTTCTTTAACTTGCAGTAAATTTAAATTAGCATGCAACTTAATAATAAACACATAAAGAAAACTTCTAGTAATATTATTGTAACTTCCCCTTAACACTCAATTTTAGGTTTGTTTGGTTTATGGTCGTCATCGAACGAACTATCACGTCTACGGACACACCTATAGTCTAATAAAGAAGGTAATTAAATTTGCTACAACTTCATTTCTCATGAATTTTCCCATAGATACCTCATTATACCTGATATTTTGGTCGAAAATTGGCCATTTTCCCTTTTTCAACTTTTTGGAAAAAAATTACGAATATTGGGAACCCTGTATCTTGAGTGCTATTAGACCTAGAACATTAAATTAGGGTTCGAACTGTTGGGAATTTTGTATACTTTAAAAAAAGTAATAGTGACCTTCCTCGTCAGAGCCTTCCTATGTGGTTTTTTTGCACAAAACTAAAAAAAGTCCGAAAAAATTGCGGTTTTTCAGCAATAACTGAGCGCGCTCACATTTCAGAGAGCTGCAAATTTGGATAAATACTATCTAGGTGGATCCAAACAACATATCAAAAAAGCAAGTTTACCGCAATTATTGCAATTTCGAATGTAACATATGACTGGTCTATTACTCGATATATCAAAGTCAAGCCGATTGATTTCAACGAACAACAACTGAACGATTAATAAAATGCATCTCTAAACTTTTTGCATCAGGCAAAGTCTGTGTGGGCCTCCAAATGAGTTATACTACTACCGGAAACGACCCGCGATTTAAATGAGTTTGACACCTCTGATCATCAGTCAATTGTGACAATAGCGTCGTCCCGACGCGATGCTATAACGAAAGCGACACTTTTCCCATAGCGATTGACTATATCTTTGGTACAAGGCACGAAGTCTGTAAGCACGAGACCTAGCTTCCTATACTTATTGTGTTTCGAGATGGACCGTTTTCTGGCGCACGCAAGATGACGCTGTTATCACTACCTGGAAAAACTTCGATTCTTTCCACCTGTTTTCGCCATAGTTACCAAAGTTGTTTAACTTCACATGCACTACTCACATGTAAGCCATGAACGAGTGTGCGTTACTCAGTAGCTGACGCCATATTTGTTCATGCGACAGATATCGGTCCACCCACGAAGTCTGCAACCAGGAGATCTAGCTCGAGCGTAGAGGTGGACCGATATCTGTCACATAAATCAATATGACGTCAGCTACTGGGTAACGCACACAGGTTAATGGCTTACATATTGTGTGTGATGTCTGTGAAGTTAAACAACTTTGGTAGCTATGGCGAAAACAGGTGGAAATAACTGAAGTTTTACCAGGTAGTGATAACAGCGCCATCTCGCGTGCGCCAGAAAACGGTCTGTCTCGAAACACGGCAAGCATAAGGAAGCTAGACCTCCTGATTACAGACTTCGAGCCATGTACCAAAGATATAGTCAATCGCCATGGGAATAGTGTCTCCTGGTTACAGACATCGTGATACAAGGATTACAAAAAAAATTAATTGGCAGCTATTTTGACAGCAAATCTGAATAATAGAAAAATACTTTCATGACATGTTTTCTATTGAATCAAATAATTAATTTTCGGTCAATTGGTTATTATCAAATTATAATATAATAAATTGAATATTTTATATAGATGCGCTATACCCTAGAGGATATCTGGAACTAAATAGATAAACGCTAATTAACCTGGTTGAGCGTCTATATAATCCATCGTCTACATCAAGTAGATAATTACAGACGCTCAACAGCTCAGGTCATTAGCGTTCTTAAGAGCAAATAATTAATCAGTATTTATATGTTTTATTTAATTAATTCAACCAGTCAGCTCAAATCCTATTCTGATTTTAATAATCATTTTTATGCTGTGAATAAAATACATCTCAACTAATTGTGACCATGCATAAGACTCAATAATTCTAATAATTTAAAGTGCTTTAAGATTGTAACATATTGCTTTCAATATGTTTCAAAATATTATTTTTAATATAAAAATTATAATGATGATATTTAATTCTATTATAATAATATATTAAAACATACAATTATATATTTTATAATATGTATAGGTATTAATTATGTGAATGAACATGTACAGTTAAATCACTTACTTTATACATCATGTATAATTTACCTAATATTATAGAGAAATCAAAAAATATCAGTAATTATATTATTATAACTTACTGTTGGATAAGATTTTTTGTACATACAATACATTTTTCTGTGTTTAATAAGTTCATAATATACAGAGTGTTTAATTTTGATTTCGATCACTAAGTTGGAAGAAATAATAAAAGTAAATATTGATGTTCATTGTTCAATGAAATTTTTAAAAATAATAAATATGTAGGTATAGGTACATATAATACAACTCATCAGACTTCAGACGACAAATGAGAAATTGCAAACATATTCATACCTCGCTCGAAAGTGCATACTTTCCGCATCAATTGTAAGACAGAAACATTTACTCCTTGATGGGATTACACGCACCAATGCGGAAGTTCGTACGTTCGGGCGGTAGTAAAGCAAAAACAACCAATCAACTGTTGTTTAGATGTCCATATCAACCCTATTACATTTTAGCTAATAGTCACGAACAGCTGTTTTTACGTATAACCTCAAAGCTTCTTGCTTGGAATTTATCTGAGCTTTTATGTAATTAATAGGTAATTAATTATATAATGTATTTAATAAGCGTGCTTACGACCGAGGTACGAAGAAAAATAGTATACACCACACTGACCGAAAGTGTGATATCCTTGATCTTCGCGCCATGTGCCTCAATTCCGCGCAGGGCAAGATATCACACTTTTGGCCCTTGTGGTGTAATATACTATTTTCGTACTTGAAAGTTCCCCTAAGATTGAATTCCAGTCAATTGGGCGACAAAACCATTCCAACTTAAAAATATTTACATTTCACGTATTATAATAAAGAAAAAAAGAGAAAACGTTTGCGGTGACGCGGGTAACGGCTAGTATTAAATATTTTATTTGCTATTCATTTGCATCACATGTTAAAGTTAAGCAAAGCATGCTTGTCAGCTACCTACCTAACTAATTTATTTTTGACAGATCTTCAGAACAAGAGAACCGCTGATTTTTTTTAATTTGAAAATATTTCTGAAACTATAATGCTTGGGAATTTTTTTTTTCAGAAAACTTTCGTGTGAAAATAATTAGAATAATAAACCGTTATGGAAAGTTTATCCTGATAACAGAAAAAAACTTTATCTCTTCTGCGCATGCACTGATTCACCCCAAAAAAACAATAAGGCTCTTCACATTAATTATACGTCAAATATCTCATCAAAATTTGGTTGCGATCCGCTCAGACTTTTGGCCTGTATCCTCCTCATAGATTAACATAAAAATAGATACTAATAGACGAACAGCCTTTTTCCAAAAATATGTATATTAGACTCGTGAAACGTCAAAACCAAAAAATATAACATTTTAAAATGTAAATTTTGATATTAATTAGTACCATTGAAGTTGGAATGGTAAAAATACATGATTAGATATTGTAACAGATAAAAACAGTGTTTTTGAAAACATAAGAAAAAATCTATTTTTAAAATTATCACTTGTAAAAAAATATTTTTATTACTGAGTGATAATTTTCAACAAGTGGTTATAATAATAATAATAAATTGCCCAAAAGTCTAAAAAAAATATGTTATTCCTAAATTTAATTTCAAGTGCTCTTATGTGCGCTAATGTGATACACTCTGTATTTTCAATAATCAGTGTGCAATTCGTCAAAAACCAAAAAACGATGCAAAAAACATCAGATTAATAATATCTTATTGTTTATTTTATGTAGATAAGTATATTATTATAATATGTAATTGTTTTTAAAAGAACTATGTACATTTAATCGTGACAGATGAAAACCTGATAAACGATAAAAACATTAAAAATAGATTATCTAGCTTTAAAGTATTTTAAAATGCTCACTTTTAATTCGGTTTAAAAGTAACATTATTTTACTAACTAAATTTAAGAAGGAATTATTGGAAAAAATAAAGTTTCAAAAATAAATTGATAAAACAATATTACAGAAAATTAAGCATAATTTAATATGGCTTTGAATTGAAGATATAACATTTCCCACTAACGATCTCAGCTTTCGAGCGTCTGTAATCTAAAATTTATTCCCATAATTAAAAAATAAAAAACTGTAAAATAGTGCTACTTTGAACTTACTTCTTTTTTGCGTCTCTTCAAATATTAATATATTATGAATTGTCTTTCAGTGCTTTTCAAAAAATCTGACCAAAAAATGTGTCAATGCAATAACCATCTGGTTCTATAGAAAAATGCAGGAATATATTATATTTTTAAGTAGCCCATACTTTCTCGTTTTAGTTTTAACTTCTGGCCAAAAACCATGGCACTTAAAAAATATAACTAGTCGAGTAGAAACAGTTAATATCTGTAATAATTTTGCATCAGAAAAATCAGTAGGTACAATTGAAAGATTTTGAAAAATTTATTTCAGCGAAGAGAAACCGTGGGTTTAATATTTTTTTTAATTATCAATATTGTGTTAAATTAAACAAAAATTTCAATTATTAAAATTAAAAGAATTTAATCAATTTTCCAAGTGCATGTTTTTATATGCAAATATTTAATATATTTTTGATTATGATTATTACTTAAAATTCTGAGAATTGTCTAGATACAAGTAAAAAAATACATTTTTTAACCTTTTTAATATTTGCTATAAAATACTTTATAGGTATATCGTACTAATAAATTCTGATACAAAATCAATTTTTATACACATACAGTTTGTAGGGAAATACAAAAAGTAGATAAAATTTTTTTTCAGATTTCAATTTCACAAAACGGTACATAATTGAATACATTCCAAATCTGAATTTGAATCTATGGGCTCATAAAAAATGTACTTTAGAAAAATAGTGAATAAATATTCAGCTAAAATCGATAAATATTTTTCAGAAACATGAACACTATAAAAGATCGCTCAAATTTCTTAGCATAAACCTGCAGCTTGCGCGATGTCGCACACTAGACCAGCACAAGCCTACACAAACCAGCAAATTTTAGTGCAAGTTTCGTAATGTTCGGTAGACATTTTGCAGTTTTCAAGTAGCTTTATCGATGCAAATTAAATAATGAAAACGACACATCACTAGCACACTAGATCGGTCCAGCACGACAAGACAGAAATTGCGCAGGCGACCAAGTGACGGTTGTTGTTGGCTATGATCTAATGTGCGCTACTCCGTTAAATAACAAGGGTACCTTCACGAACAGGCTTTTTGCTCCGTCGTGTGCAGGTTCATGCTTGATAAGTGTGCACAGTGTTTAAGACCCAAAAGATCAATCTTTTTTATATCTAGTTTCGAATTCAACTTTCTAAATCACTTTTAGCGGAATCTACGTCAATTCATCACAATATAATCGTCGCACAAATCATAGACGATGCAATTATCAAGATTCATTGTAAAATTTCGGCTAGAGGATAATTCGACTATAGAAGTCGAACTTAGGAAAATTCAACTGTATGTGAAACGCAAATAAATAACGGAATTTTTGAAAAATTATCATACCTTGTATAACAGTTCAACTAATAAACGCGCCGATATTTGTTTTGTCTCACCTGTATAATATGCCAATTGGCATTAAATATTTCCTATATAATTAAATTATATATTATATAAATATTACAATATGTTTAATATATTGTATAATGTGTATGTTATCTTACTTGTACCTTAATTTTAAGTGACCTATTATAAGATCTTTTATTTCATTGCTAATGTTATAAAAATGCAATGTGCATCTGAAGAATATATAATTCTGACAATAGAAAACGTCTTTTATCAAATTTTTGCCTTTAATCTATTTCTGGTAACCTGAATTTTTTACAGTGATAGTCACTGGCAAGAACTACAAAATTCTGTAAAATTATAGCGGTAGTCCTACAGAATAATAATAAAAAAAAAACAAAACCAAAATGTGATTCTGATTCTAAGATTTATACCAGAACTACAAAATATGATAGAAATCATGGTCGAATTTAAATGTGTGGAGGCCCTGAGGCAACGAAGAAGCGGAGACCCCTAACTATTTATTAAACCAAAATATAGACGTTGTTTCGTCGGATCAAGTGTATGTTTCAATTGTCTTTATTACACGAATAGCATTCAAAGAAGCTATTTCAGTGTTAACCAATCAAAATATTTTAATGAAGAACTCGATGGACGATGACTGATCTATTCGCAGAAACAAATACATCTGATTTATATATTACTGTACACCAAAAAGCAACTATATTATATCTACAGTGTAAACTGTATATAGCGAAATTGAAGGGAGCGTTATAAAGAGTTTTCGTTGAAATTTTGACTAAAATAGGTGAAATAAATTAACATAACAAAATTGTAATCTGTTATCTTTGTTTGTCGTTTTTTGTATCTTTCGTTGTATTTATTCATATCTTGGGATATGTTGAGGTCTAAATGCAGATGACGTATTGTTACGCTATTGAGAGTGGTTGTTACGCTATATAGATTGTTTCAATAGTTGGAGTTCGCTATAAAGAGTTTACACTGTATTGAATTATATTCAGAAAATTTGATGCACGCAAATTATTTACTATACAATTAGTCCTATAAAATATTGATAAAATCTCTCTCTTAAAATACACAAAATCTACGTATTTTCTTTTGAAATTTCGCAATACTTTCCCTTTACATTTAATAAAAATAAGAATTATCTTACATACATAATTATAGTATCTACGTACAATTAAAGTACCTACTTTTACCTGAGACGATGTATGACAGATTAAAAGCAAAAACAATAAGTAATTTCCCGAGCTTCAATCGTTTTGTATTTATAAAATCATGGAATATATTTCTGTTCACTTTCGTAAACATTTATGATTTTAGTTGTCGAACATCTATATTCTATAATCACTCTTCATTTCTTTCTCTCTCTATCTCTTTCTCCGTCTGTCTCACCCTTTCTGCATTTTTTCTAGAATACTAGGTTAGTCCAAGCAGCCAGCAAACGGTAACGAAACCGTCACCCGCGTGCACAGTAGCTAAAACGTGTTCTAAAATCGCCACTAACAGCTTCGTTTACCTACTGCGCATGCGGGTGACGATTTCGTTACCGTTTGCTGGCTGCTTGGAACGAACTTACTGGTTCATAAGATATGTTCCAAGCAGCCAACAAACGGACACGAAACCGTCACCCGCATGCGCAGTAGCTAAAACGAAAATGTTTGAATCGGTTTTGGAACACGTTTAAGCAACCTGCACATGACGGTGGCGGTTTCGTTACCGTTTGCTGGCTCCTTGGAATATACCTATAGTCGAACAAATTTTCAACTTTATAGGTACCTACCTAAGGTATTTATATGAGGTATGTTCCAAGCAGCCAGTAAATGGACATGAAACCGTCACCGTCATGCGCAGGTAGCTAAAACGTGTTCCAAAACCGATACCTACATAAATAGTTTCGTTTTAACTACTGCCCATGCGGGTGACGATTTCGTGTTTGTTTGCTGGCTGCTTGGAACATAGCTATATAATCTCTTCTGAAAAGGTAATCCGTATAGCGATCTTTACCTGATTTTTACTCCAAAGCTCTTGAATATTAATTATAATATTACATATAATGGAACGAATAGTCATCCATTAACAATAAAATCAGCAATATTCCTTTCGTTACATGACTATTTCTTTGTCGCTTTCATGTTGAAGAGGAAACTTATTCTACAACCCTCGCGAACGAGTTGCAAAACTAAGCTTAAAATATATCCCACAATTTAAATAAATCTGTTTAACTAATTAATATTGATTATATGTACATTAAAACTTGAAAAACTGATGCACAATGCAATCAACCTCTGAAATATATTTTGAGATATAATTATGTGATCAATTAATGCACTTGAAAGAAATTTCTAGCCTTAAAAAGTTTTATTTACAGTTGACTTATCAATTAAGAAACAGATACTTATACTTAATATAATATTATGATTTGGCAAAAGTGATATACAAACATATTTTGTCATGATAAGTGATAAGTTAAAATGCCAATGTTTGTTTTATGTTGATAAAATTAGAATAATTATATTTTAATATAATTTTTTTTACTGTTTTTTACATTTTCGAGACAATGATTAATTGTTTGAATTGTTGTTGTAGAAATACTTACACTACGACCCAGTGGTGATTTTAGAAAATTAATTCCCTGGGCACCCAAGTGTCTAGGGTCCACAAAAATCGATTTATCATCGTACAATACACATTTTTAATACAATGAGCATAGTATAAAATAGTTGATATACCTATGAACGATGGTCATTATCATGGGTTGACCATTTTTTGGATAAATTTTGAAAATTTTTTTAGTGAATTTTGATAAATTTTGGTTAAAATTTTATAATGTTGTGGATGAATTTTGACATTTTTTTTAGATAAATTATTGACAATTTTTCTAGTTATTTTATAGTACCTATTATTTGCTTGGCCAGGTCACCAAGTGTCAACTCTGATTTTGTTGTGATTAAAAATGAATTTTAAACTCCAATTTAATGATTCTTAATCTAACTATAACCGGGACCCTATTGGACTTTATTAAGCCCTAGACCCCGAAAAACCGAGATCCGCCCCAGTTCATGCGTGTTTTATGCTTCTAAACTGCTTAAAAAATTCGCTTGCTTCTTTTTCTTAATACCCAAAACCAGTGCGCTTATATAAAAAATGGTACGTTGCATTCTGCATCCTTCAAGGTTTAGAAGCTTATAGGCCTTGTCCAAAAGCGACAAATTCGTTTTCGTCTCTTCCACAGTAGGTAAGCTAGCCACAAATCGACCGCTTCGTCAAACTTCATGTTTTAGACCAGAGAACATACACTTTTTACACTGAATACGGACTGCCAAAATCATCAAATGCTCACGCGTTGCACGCTCCTTCTGGACGCAACCCACGCGCGTATTACGCAAGAAATTCGTGGCGAATTCGCCCCTTCTGGGAATTGCCTTATAGTCCTGACTTTTTTATCGTTTTAAATGCCAAACAATATAAGATTTTCTCGCCGCACTTTTTAATGTTAAACTATAATATAGTGTTCACAAGCTTGAAGACAAAAATACTAATGGCAACAAAATTACTTCTTTTTAAAATTTTTATACAAGCTATGCCAAGAAAGCAGCATGATAAGATTTTGACATTGTCTGATAACATTATTCCCAAACAAAAAGCTTAACGTATTGGCTTTCAACCATTGTGTGTATAACATTTTAATAAAATCTCTTACATCAAAACCACGAACACTTAGTAGACCAGCTGCTGATGCATAAAATTATCAAACATATTATACAGTCGAACCTGGATAAGCAAAGGACCGCAATCTCTTTTTCGCTTATGGAGGTTTTTCACTAACCCGAGTTTCTAGCTTATAGAGGTACAGGAGTGACCTTTCTCACTTATAAACATATAACAGATATTATGTAGTGATAAAAAAAGAAAACAAATTACAAAAAAACCAATGATACAAAAACAGTTAGCTCAGCTATTTATGTCTCATTCTTAAATTTCGTTGAACTATTAATACGTTCTACTATCGCTTATAGAGATACAGGCAAGTAGTAGTCTCATAGCGCTCTATGAGTGAAAAACGTCTTTCTTTTATAGAGGTTTCTGTTTCTCACTTATAGAGGTTACAAAGACGGTACCTGGCAATTACTCTCGCTTACCCTGTTCTCACTTACTCAGGTTTGACTGTATATTTATTTTACCTTGTCGGAATTCCAGATATCGGATGCCCAAATACGATTACTGCAAGTCTATTTGAGCACAAAAAAGTTTATTATTAAGCTTTCACTTTAGCTATCATTTATACTGTCTAAATAAATAGAAAAGAATCATTTCCAAGTCTTTTAAAAGTACGATTAATAATGGGAAATGGGTGAAAAATCGGTCGCGAGATTTGAAACAAACATATTTACCGAACGCAGTGGCGGATCCACGGGGAGGGTTTTCGGGTCCAAACCCCCCCTTCCAGAGAATCAAAAATCAAAAATTAAAATCTTTCTGTGCGATAAAAAAAGCTTTTCATGTTTTTCATGAATTCTCCGCAAAAGGAGTAAAAATTTTTCAAGACCCCCCCTTGCCGTAATCCTGGATCCGCCACTGACCGAACGTGAATATAAACGGAACCGTTTAAAAAATAAAACTTATCTATTATCATGACAAATTTAAAGTGTAATAATTAAAATAGAGTACGAATATACAATTTAATAATTAACCAGTTACATTTTTTTTACATTCAAAGACGTACTTCAGTAAAAACAAATTGAAAAAATACTAGTTAGTTTTTTTAATATTTTAAAATTCAAGTAACTATGTCTTTCAATTGTCTGCTGTGCTAATTTCTATGCTTATATACACCAAAGTCTCAATTATGCAACATAACAAACCAGGTTGGCCTGAGAAAAACGAATCTTACAGCAAGGGCGTAGATATGAGGGGTAAAGGGGGTAATTACCCCCTCCCCCCAGGACCATAAAAATAAAACGGAAAATATTACGAATACCTAACTAAGAAACAAAATTTAGTCAAAACTGCAGCAGCGTATTTTGTAACATAATTAGTTTGGTAATTAATATTTTGCTTGACACCTTCCTTCGTGTTTGATATTAATAAAACTTAGAAAAAAATAATATTTTTTTGCTTTAACTCCTCAAGAAGAAAAAATATCTACGTCCTTGTCTTACAGTCCGCCTCATACCACTTTTAGTATATGATGGTCATTAGCCGATTAGCCCGGTTTAACGGTACTGCTCCCGAATTTGTGAAAAGTCGTGGAAGCTATATTACCTCTCTGCGGCCCTTGTCTTCAATGTTAAATAATAGAGACCCAAATGTGTTTTGATAAATCTCAGCCCTGAATGTTTCTTAAGTACGTCTCTGTTTAAACCAGTACAAATAAGTTAAAATGATTGTAAAAAGTTCAATTATTTATAAATGATGAAAGATTTAAAACAAATATGCACATTTCTTTTCAATTCATTCACACAAAATTGCAAATAAAAAACAATTTCATTAAATAAAATTTAAAACAACTGCTGTTCCATCATAGGCACTGTTAGTATATAAAAACAAAATGAATCTAATTGAATATTACGGAACAAAAAATATCGTAAATTCTCATATTGTGTAACATAAAAAGACATTTTTAATAAATAAAGAATCAAAATTTCTGTCATGGACTCATGATCCGAAGATCCGAAAAACAACTGAGCGGCCGGCAACCCTACTGACTCTACAGCACCACGGTTGCATAACATTAAGTAAATTTTTAGGTGACCTCACAGCGATTAAATTCTAATCTAAATCTAAAAAGTGAGGTCGCGGTAATTTGAAATTTGTTTTTTACGCGTGTCCAATAGTTGCCCGATTATCGAGTACCATCGCCTATATCTTAAACTAGGCTTTTTTTCAAATAAAACATTCCCTAAACGCACAGTTATTGCTTACAGTAACTATAGCCTGCGGATATGTAGTACAAATACTTTCGCACACCTAGGGTTGCCAACAGTAAAAAATGATTTTCCGGTATATTCCCTCACCTCTCTCCACCTCCCGAGGTGGAAGACAACCCCCTCCTTGAAAATCGGTAGGATCCGCCCATGGGTTACAATTTCATAACTATTTATTGGTTAATTTGACTTCACTTGCATCACGCTTGGAAGGAAAAACTGTTTATATCTATTTTATTTCCGGGACAAACTGGGTCCCGCAAGGGTTTTGAACGGGACAGTTGGCAAGCTCACGTCTGGTATATGAACCGGCGATGTTGGCTTACCGCGACCGTACTGTATTATACATCGAGCTCATGAAGTCTGTAACCAGGAGACCTAGTTTCCTATGTTTTCCGGGTTTTGAGATGGACCGCTTTCAGGCGCACGCGAGATGGCGCTGTTATCACTTCCTGGGAAAACTTTCGTTCTTTCCACCTGTTTTCACCATAGTTACCAACGTTGTTTAACTTCATAGACACTACACACATGTAAGCCATGAACGTTTATGCGTTACAGTAGCTGACGCCATATTGGTTCATGATCATGCGACAGATATCGGTCCACCCCTACGCTCGAGCTGGGCCTCCTGGTTACAGACTTCATATTTATACAAGATGCGTTTAGGCAATAAGCTAGGGAACAATTTTCTGTGTTGTGTTGTTTTGCGTTCTATTCTGTGACCGAGATATCACATTCTTACTAGTGTTGGGCATTATCTATATATTTCAATAATCGAATGAATCGAAATAATCGGTTTTTATAATCGAATGATCATTCTAATTATCGATTATGAATGATGCGCAAACTTGGCAATTATAATTTCGTTTTATTTACTTTTACAGTATAAGCGAATGATCATTCAAAATATCGATTATGAATTATGTACTAACTTTGCAATATCGATTTGTTAATATTACTTACAATATTAATAATTATGGAATCACTGGTGTGATCGAATAGAAATAGAAATATATTTGTAATACCCTAGATGGATACCTCGTCAATTTACATAATGAGTTAAACATTAAAATTGAAATTTAAAAAATCCTTAATGTCATAAAAACAATTTTTTAGGAAGAATGATTTAAGTTTGAACTTAAATTCTTTACCACACTGAACTTCAGTTAAGCTATTTGGTAGTTTATTAAATAGGATGGATTTTTCTGAGACATTTTCAATTTGCATTTCTAATATCTTGATTGTTTCTTATGTCATGATTATGAATATCAGTTACTTTGGTGTATGCATTAATGTGCATTTTTATTTGCAAAATATACACCATCATATAAATACTAGTGCATGTAGATGCAGAAACCGAATGATATATCAATATATCATATATTAATCGACAGTCGACATAGTACTGTATCGGGATTAATATTCATTTCATAATCGATTCAAGCGAATGATATCTCAGTTGCCATAATCGAATGATCGATTATTCGGCCATAATCGAAATATTTCGATTATATCATTCATAATCGCCCAACACTAATTCTTACCAGTGTCTAGCTGCAACACCTCATGATTTCTTACTTTTTGTCAAAACTGTAGCGGAAAATGGGAATAGCTGATGCAGGCTTGTGCGCATACTCTGATGCTTGTGTAGTGACGAAAATCTGAGAGCAGAGGATTCCGTTGCCTTACGATACATCACAATAAAGAAATCTGTTCCCAGCTTTAAATCCTAAAAATGTCTGATAGATGCAAAAACTCCAATTTTAGATACTCGTCTAATATCAATAAATGAAGGGATTCTGATTGTTTGGACGGTCCAATAAAATTTGTTTTGGGGATTAAGAAATTATTTTTTGGAAACGAAATCAAAATTTATCAATAATGAGAGTTTCGTCCCAATATGCACGAATGACCTATTTAAAATTACAAAAATTGTCCGATAATCTTATTGCGTATTTTGTCCTATATCTGTTATACAAAAACAAATGGGTAAATCACAGAAATATAACAACTGTAATTACATTTATCGATAATAAAATTTTAAACTGCGACAATAAAAAAAATCTATAGGTAATAATAATTATTATCAAAACAAAGCAAGTCATAAAGAAACCAAATCGTTGTTTTTTTTCAATTTGATTTCTTTGGCTAAAAATTGAATTTTGTTAACAATACTGCTACATTTGACACATGACAGATCACCTCAATGTACATTGTAGAATCAACAATTACAATTATCAATGGTTATATTTCTAGCAAAACAGGAAATAAAATAAAAATTGAAAAAAAAAAATTTATTCAGTATATATTGGTGGTAATGAAAATTCAAATATTATTTTATAATATATCAGTCTCACACCAGATAAAATTTCTAATCGAACAAATTAAAAAAATCTTCAAGATTTCAAATTAAAAAAATATATCTATTATATTTTCGTAAGAATTCCCTTCCTGTAAAACAATTAAACAGGGAAATGACATGACTTTTTCCACTTTCCAATTGAATCTTAGAGCGAACCAGTTGCCAATATTTTTTTTTTTCTCTTTTAAATCTTCAAGTGTCTAAAAAAATGTTCTACTGCCAAAACACGCGAAAATGGCTGACATGTCGCTATTTTATATTGTTAAAGAGCAAATCGATTACTAGAAAAAAGTAGGTCTTGTTCAATGAAACTGAAACGTCTGATTATCGGTTCAAACGTAACCGGAAATTTACGATTGTAAAGTCGAAAAACAACTTTTTTTTCTCTTCCCGCTTGAAATCGAAAGTCTTTGTATTATTTTCGTGTCCAATTGTAAATCGTAAATAATACTTATTTTTTTAATTGGCAATTGTTATAAAATGCTCTAACATTCGGTTTCAACGTGAATCATACAGTAACATTATTTTATGGTAACTCTAAGCTGAGGTGATAACTGGCTGAAAAATGTATGTAATAAATAAATCTAAATGTGATGTGTCCTAAGAGATCAATGAGGTAAACTTACATAAACATGACTTTTATAAGTTGTGTTTTTAATAAAAACCTATGCTTTGTGAGATACAGCAAAAGAAGATTATATCGATTTTAGAAAAAAAGTTTGTTCGAAAAGAAATGAAATCCGTTTTTTTTTTATATTGATTCCTAAAAATAAAATATTTTTTTATCAGAAGATAAAAAACTACATGTAATAAAAAGATACATTTAAAATGTAAAATTAAATTTAGCTTAAAATACATTTTATTTAAATATACTCTAAGGTATATAAATAATATATAATTGTATTTAAAAAAAAAAAAAAATAGCACTTTACGTATTAAAAGATTTTTTTTATTTAAAATTTTCTTTGAAAATGAAATATCTAAAAACTTTTTAACACAAGAATCTGTAAAATACTGCAAAAAAAAATTTTTTTTTTGAAAATTCAGTTATAAATTCTCCCAGCGTCTAACTTTCAAAATCACTTATAAAAGACGGCAATAGACTTCTAATAACTAAAAATATCGTGTAATTTTTTTTTAGTTTATGATTTTTTTGCAGTAGTATCTAATAAAATAATATTTCTCAAATATGCATTTTTCTCTAAAATTTTTTTTCTAAATTAAAAATATAAAGTAATTTGAATTGGCCGTTAATATAGTATATATAACAAATGGTGGATTTTCAAGAAAGAAATAGGTACGAAAAGGAAAGATAAGTCTTTGTAAGACCTATTAATGCGGCTGAATACATAACCTAAAAGGTTATTCTTTGAGTTACCGCAATTTAAAACTCATTTGGCGTAACAAAACAACACAACAATAATAACGTACTTCAATTATTAAACTAACTGAACAGAAAACACCACCATTTATAATAAAAAAATAAATTTGATTTAGGGCCAATTTTAACTACAGATGTGATTTGGCCTTTTTGTAAAAGACAGATATAAAACATAAAATAATAATATTTATTAACAATAATGGGGGAAGGGGAGAAAACTGTTCCTGGAACATTTGACTATAAAATTTTCAGAATGAAAAAAAAAATGAAATAAATAATGGAACAGAAAATAAAAATTCTCGCATTCATCAAAACACGCATTAATTCATTTAGCTATATTTTTTATATAATTGTAATATTATACTTAATTCTAAGCATTCATCCTTGATATTTTATTTTTGAAAAACGAAATACTCACACACACTGTGTCAAGACTACAAAACCCAAATTTGGTTTCGAAAGACAGAATTAGTTCTGACACTCGATCGGTCTGGGTTTGGATAAATTTAAAAATTGGCATGGAGAAAAATATCCGATTATTCCGAAATCATTTTTCAAGATAATTTTTAATACAAAGAATTACAGTGGACTTTGCCAGAGAGCTCATTAGAAGTTTAGATGATATTGTTATAGAAAATATGCACAAAACTGCATATATTTCCAAAACCACTGATCCGATTGGCACCAAAATCAATAGGCTCAGAGTCCTTCCTCAGACGAGCATTAAAAAAAAAATATTGAAGGTAGTGCAATTACAAATTTGCCCCATCTTTGACACTTTTTTGCGATCCTATCATCATACTACCAATTCGTGATAAAAACTGGCCAGAAATTTACTTCTTATTACTACAAAAAAGCTTCAAAAGACCACTGTAAAATATTCTGAACGCACAATGTGTTTGAATAGTTTTTTTTTCTGTTATAACTGCGTACAGCTATAAAAATAATTTTGTGATAAATATTTTCACAAAAATATCTGAATATTTTGATTCACACTATTTTCTTTTTAAACACCACACATATATTTTCATTAACTATAGTTTTTTTTTTTTAATTAAAACACTAATATTATATGATTTAATATTTAAAAATTTCTTCAAGACATAAGTATTCCATAATACAAATTTTACTATTTTTAAGACATTTTTTTGTTGTCCACAAAATAAATATACAATTTTTTTCAGTGATCATTCTCACGATGAAAAAAATTTTTGTTCGCATTATGAGAATTTTTTCAAGAGTTTTCTCTTTCTACAAAGGCAAAGATGGTAATTTTTTGAATGAAATATTATAGACTTACATATTATATTATGTATAAAGACTTTTCAAGCCGTAAAAATCGATAATAATTAAAAATGTAAAAATGCATGTACTGCGAAAATTTTAGAACATTTAAATTAGACAGTTACTATTATATATATATACACAACACTATAATTTGTAAATCTATATTCATTTTAATCTAGAATAAAAATAAAACTGCTGCTGATAAAAATTAAAAACCGTGAACTTGTCAATATATACCATCTCTTTAATTTTTTTAATTCTATGGACTCAGTAGACACAGCCTGAAAAAGCTTATCTAAATATATTATATAAAATTGCATAAAATAAAACTTTTAGCGGAAATTGGATATACTTTTAAGGTTATTTTATTTATATTCTAGATCGAAGTTTGCATGTTAGAAATCATAACAGCCAACAAAAAATATGAGCTTTGTCGTAAGTTCAGATCAGTCGTAACTTAAACTTTGAGTTTAACACAACGATTCAAAAAGGATATAAACTGAATATTTCTCGTTTATTGGTCATAATTTTAAACACTCTGAACTTCAAATTTATAATTTAAATTCACACGTGATGTAATTTGACTGTAATCTACAATAAATCGTTCAAGAGCGTTTCAAAATGGTATTGATAAAGATTAAATTTTGCATCATTAGACTCAAAGTACAAACTAACAAAGACTCATATATAAGACAGAAAAAATGTGTGCACAACCATAAAATATATACTTTTTTTTTTTTGAAAATGAAAAATTTGCATTAGTCTCCATTAAAAAAAAAATCGGCACAGTTTCTTTGAGAAAATAAAACATACAACTTTTAAAATTCTAGAGCAAATCAACTCACACCCTTAGCGACGTTTTGATGATGCAGCTGATCCTCCCGTTCGGCAGCAATCGGTTGAGCAATCAGCGAAGGAGGAGGCGCCACGAACCGCTGTTGCGGCACAGCAATAATGCCGACTCTTCCGTCGATTAAGACTCTCTGTTCGGGCTGTACGCGAGCACGATCGGTCGGATGCAACTCTTGTATCTGTCGATGATACATTAATTCGTGCTCGCCATTTCTGTGCGACGGAGGCGGAAGACTGGCGGCGCTCATGTAAATCTCCAACGGTAGAGTTCTGACAACCGTCGGTTGTGACGTCTGACGATGGACTTCGTGCTGCGTCGAAACCTGCGGTTGGGACTGTTGCGGTGGTTGTTGGCCGGACGTGTCGGACATTGCGCTAGCGTTGTTTGTTGGTGAGATCATTTGATTACTGGACGTATTACTCTCTAATGGCACTCGACTTGAAGACGACAAACTACTGGCATTGCTAAACTGTGGTACTAAGCCTGGTCTTTGTCATTTGCCATTCGCTTGCAAAGCGGCGTTTATCTGAGCCCACAGGTCTTTTTTACACGACTTTGATCTGTAACAAAATAAGTGCGTGTTATACACAAGAAAGTCTCTCTCCGACGAACGTTTATTGACTGAGAACTCGCATGATTTCAGACAATTTTTGAGTTAAATTTTTTTCAAGGCCAGAACAATTTCATTTTTTACCGCTTTTTACATAGTATGACGATTGTTATAAAAACATACGTTATGTTACATAATAGTCCAAGAGCTAGCTACGGAAATAGGTTTGCAATTTATAGAGCAACGAAATCCCTCTAGTTAGTATGCCACACTATCATTATTAATTAATCCGGGCGTCTGGCAGCTGTTCAGCGGTGGGTGTGAGAGTGGATGGGCAACAAAGGGGTTGTAAAATCAATTGAAGGTGTGCGATTTATAGAGCTCTGTGTTTGGTGTGATATTGTAGCTAATTATGTATTTAATTCTAATATAACAATGCCAGGCGTTTTAATTGGGGGAAAAGTAGTGCCAGGTGACATCCAAGGTGCGGGAAAAGTGCCAAGTCGTCTCATTTACTGGGTCAAATTTTATCGTGACCTGAATCATGAATGAAAAGTTATCAATATATAATATCTTGCAACGATATCATTCTTAATTAGTTAATTACGTAATAAATAAAGTATACCTGACTTGGATGTTACCTGGCACTACTTTTCCCCCAGTTAAAACGCCTGGCAATGTTATATTCGAATTAAATACATAATTAGCTATAATATCACACCAAACACAGAGCTCTATAAATTGCACACCTTCAATAATGATTTTACAACCCCTTTGTTGCCCATCCACTCTCACACCCACCGCTGAACAACTGCCAGGCGCCCGGATTAATTAATAATGATAATATGGCACACTAACTAGTGGGATTTCGTAGCTCTATAAATTGCAAACCTATTTCCGTAGCTAGCTCTCCGTCTATAATGTTGCTGTTCAAATGAATTCAACTGTACTATGAACCGCAAGGCGCGTTTTTTGAAAAAGTTTCTTTACACCCTTTGTAAATAATTAACCAATCCTGATCTTTAATATAAATTTAAAAAAATCATTCAAGCTGCCATAATTTCATTTCAATCAACTGTTACTTACCTGCGTATAGACTGCAGCCACTCCTTAAACTGAGCATTGCCTTCGGGCGTAATTTGGAAAGCAGCTCTTGCAGCCAACACAATGCTTACAAAATCTTCATAATCGGACGTCGTGAGATGATACAGCTTTTGATGCATGCACTGAATGTACATCTGCTGACATTTCTGTACGAGCGGCGCAAGCGCAGTGCGCAAATGCTGCATCACCAGAGCTGGATTGTTACGAGATAGATATTGAGCAGCTTCTATTGCGACATCATGCAAAACAAAAGGGCTCACAATGGAATTAACAGCGCAAACGCACAACTGATGTAAATGCTGAGAGCCGAGTTGCTTTGATATTCGCAACAACCATTTGACGTCATCTCCGTATGGAGGATTTCGTGCATACTTTGCTTGCGGTCTATCGTCGTGGACTCGTCTCGCTAATGTTTCCAATGCTAACATTCCAACACGATAAGCCGACAGCAAATAATGAAGTTGCGTTTGTGTAAAATGTTGAGGTTGCCTCGGAACATTTTGTTGGGGAGGTCTGGCCGCTGCGGCGACTGGAAAGATAGGTCTGACAACTGAACCTTGGAAAAATTGAGGCGAACCCGCATAACCAACAGGAGGAGGTTGAGGATTAGCTGGACCACCAGTATATCCTTGCGGTTGTTGTGAAGCCGGACCCGGCGTAAAACCGGGTGGACTGCTGACATAGGCTTGCTGATTCGTTGTGTGCGGAGGATATTGGAACTGAGGGGTTGATAGATACATCTGAACGTGCGTCGGAGGAGGGATATGAACTGGAGCTCCAAAACCAACATGATGCGGATGAAGACCAGGTACTGCATAACTATATGGTCCCACTGCATATGGAACTGGCGTCAGATTCAGAGGAGCTAGAGTCGTCACAGGAGGTCGCTGATACAATGGTGGCGGAGCTGTTGTCACAACAATTCCAGGATTGTTTGTCATAACCTGAAAAGAAGAGGGCAGTCATAAAACAAAAGCTTCCTATTCAATTTGTCACTGGTCTGTAATATGGATTTATAAAAACTTTAGTACCAAAATAAGAACGCCAAATTCTACTGCTACATAAATGATAAAACAAAATTAAAAATTTTGAAAAAACCCACGACGAATATAAATGTTATAATAGAAAAAGAATTAAATAAAATTCTAAAATCCCCCGACTTAACGCAGGTAAGTAACCAAGAAAATCCGTCGGGGGCTGCCATTCGCTGCCCTGAATTAAGAATAGAAGAATATAAATTGCAATATTGCAATATTTTAGTTCATTTAAGGGCAGCCAAATGGCAGCCCCCGACGGATTTTCTTTGGTTACTTACCTGCTTTAAGTCGGGGGATTTTAGAATTTTATTTAATTCTTTTTCTATTATAACATTTACATTCGTCGTGGGTTTTTTCAAAATTTTTAATTTTGTTTTATTTTAAACTTTTTAGAGATTTTGTATAAGTGAGTTCACATGGTCTGAACTAGCGTACACAGTGTAGCTTATTAGTATGTATTATGTACAGAAATTATTGACACTGTTACAGAGAAAGCCGATTAAATGCCCGTTGTGTAGGCAACCCAGCATACGTACAATTCATTTTTGTGATTAATTTTTTGTGCAGTGCAGCGCCCCCTGGGGCGTAACCATCGTAATATCTATCTAAGAACCATCTCAGATGAATTATAAACCATTTACAGAAAACCGCATCTGAATTGATCAAATCGTTTTCCAGATAAATGGCGACATTGATCGAGTGCACAAACACACATACAAACGAACAAACAATCTCTCACCCTAAACGCATATACATGCTCCGTTCGTCGTGGGTAAATATCAACTATTTATAAATTTAATTTAAAAAAAAACATCAGTTTGGTTAATTTTATAATTCACGAAATGTCAGCTAATAAATGCGAGTTAATTGCGTTTTTATTCTAGATCCTTCGGCCAATTTCAAGATATTATTATTTTCTCAACAAACATTTTCTCGTCAATTTTAACATCAAACTAATACAGAATAATTACTGTTGATTATAAATTAACCATTTAATTTTAAACCAAAATGAAAGTATTAATTGGATTATTATTAAAAATAATATAACCTCGACAGTTAACGACAAATACTTAAAAAAAAATTAATACCTGTGGATTTTGATTTTGTATCCCAGAAGGTGGCATCTGAGGAACAATTTCCATCGCAGAATTCGATTCGATGATTCCCACCATAGGATTATTGTGATCCAATTGTAAAGGATCGTGCGATGGCGTCTCGTTTTCGTTCAACTGTTCGGCTCCGGGCGTGTGCCTCACGTAAAGATCGTACCAATGTCTCGCCACCGTGAACAACACTTCAGGATAGACGCCGCCGCCTTTGGCTGCATTCTCGACCGTCACACAAGACCTTTCTAGCATAATCTCGCTCTGTTCTTTACATTGTAAAATTGCCCGTTGAATTTCGTTTACATTGAGCGCGTGTGAATGCGGTAGCACAGACAAAGCTAGGTCGGCGGCTGCTCTTACAATATTTGGATCGCAGCCCCGTGAAGCTCTATCGGCAATACTGACTGCTTCTGGTGGTGTTAAATGACCTTCCCATGTATCGATCAAAAATGATATGGCCGGCGCTCCGATTTCCATTGCTTGACCTATAAAACAATATTTATTGATGCCGTAAGAGATTGGCTAAGTTCTTGACAGGAAAGTTAAGATTTAAGACAAAGTTAAATCCTAAAAGAGGTGTCAGTCATTTTTGTGATAAAAGAACAACCACAAATAATTTAAATGTCCTATTGTAGATAACGTCTGGAGCCTTTCAATGTGTCAAGTTTTCTCACCTGTCGGCTGCGTTAAATGAAATGAATACTTGACTGCGTATTTTTTGATAATTTAATTTCACTCACCTGTAATCCACGAAACGTGCGAGGAATACGTTCTACTAAGCCAATTAGTGCTGACGCAATTATGCAAGCCCAACGCATACAAGCCCAGTTGGAACGCGCACATGTGAAGCGCCCTGTGCGGTCCATGATGATTCTGACTTGTAGACGCCTGGGTAAACAATGAAGTGCTACTACTTCCTCCCGCTTTATTCAAAACATTCTTTGCCAATTCAAACATGAAATGAGCTCCCGCTTCAGATGGTTGATTTGGTATCGATGGATAAGCTCGTTTTCCTTTGAAACGAGCTTCCTTGGATCGAGACGGACCTGCCTGGACAACTGGTAACGGAGTCGTTGTCGGAAGACCGGCATTATTGATTGACAAACCGGCGATGTTCTGTTCGAGTTCCGCGCTCGTAGAACTGTGAGGTCTACTGCAGATACCTAAACCATTCATAAACACATAAGTTTTTATTTGCGGCGTGTGTTCATTGAAATCAATAAACACGAAGATGAATTTTGAAATCTGTGTATGTCAGAGTACAGCTCTGAGATTGATCATAATTTAAGAAATGTCATGTTCCATTGCTTTTTTTATTTTAGCAAAATTGACTGCACGGTCACTCATCTGTATAAGTTAGGTTATGTTTGCCTGTTAACATATGATGGAATAAAAAAAATAATTTATTTTTAGGTATAAGAATCTTGTACTTATTAAAATACTCTAACTTAAAGAGTTTATTTTAAATTTTCGCTCATTACATAAACATTGATTTGTAATATTTTATAGGAAAAACTGTAAAAATGAATCACACTTTGAAAGCATTTACTCTGATAACTAAGTATTAAAAAGTTGAGATATCTCATACTAAAAACGTTTAGTATCCATAAGTATGTTATTTATTTTTTGCGCCACTTTCTATAAAATAGGAGCTTTACATGCATGTAAATCGGCATGAAAAAACAAAACTTACTAGTTCAAGCTGTACCATTTGCATTGAAAAAAATTGGATAGTTTTACGTGATAACGTCATAAAGAAACATTGATGAACTCTCTGACGTCACGTGAGAAGAGAGAGAAATGCGTACAAGCCGACGCTTGGGCCGATCGTGCCTCTCTATCGCTTATACCGCGCTCTCGCTTGCACGCTCAGGCTCAGGCGGAACGTGACACTTTTTCGTGCGTGCAGCCGGTGTTTCATCAATTTATAAGACGTTATCACGTCAAAAACCTTATACTGAAAGATACGATTGCTAATTTCTACTAAAGATAAAGGTATCTTGTTCAAATTAACGTTCGTTAGTACAAGTTTATTAAGCAGTATAATTTTAAAAGCATTTTCGTTTGAATATATGACATATCTTGGTGTTTGAACAATTTCAGGGTTTTATTTTGACAATTCTGTTACACTGACTTATCACAAAAGCCACGGAAGCAATTACGTATTATTTCAAGCCATTACGGGACTTCAAAAAATTAAAAGGTAACCAATTCCGGACTTCTGTGACGACATTTGCGAGTTTTTGCTTACACGTTGATTGCCAAGCACTGAAATAATTTGAAGCTTACACGAAACTTTAAAAAAAAAACGAACCACTCATACTGCAATGAAAAAAAAAAAACAAAAAAGGATAATGAATAACTTTGGCTAATCAAAGTGTTAAAATACATAGAAACGTCAAATGACCAAAAATAAAATTTCAAATATAAAATTTCCGAAAAAAATTGAAAAACCGCCGTAAAAAAACTATTGCTATCATTTGACATTTCGCTATATCCACTAAGCTTACTCATGTCTGCAGCCAACGGATCTTGTGACTTGAACGCACCGACCATCGGTGAGACCGAATGATCACATTCATCTCTTCTTCGACCGGCAAGTTGACTCTTTGTCGGTGGATTACTCGAATAGTAAGAGCTCAGTATTGGCGTTTTGATCAACTGATGCACTTCACGATCCAGCAGTCGTTCCATGATGCGCGCTATTTTATACGGATCGTCTTTATAAGAACAGAGCAGCGTTAGGGCCAACTCGCCTCGTTGCCTGCGCGTTCCCTCGCATAAAAGTGGATGGTCGGCTTCAGACACGTTTGCCTTAAGACCGAGTGCTGCGACGGCGGCTTCAAAGGCTAACGATTCATCGGACGGCAACCTGTCAAACACTTTGGATCTCAATTCGCGCCCGACTAAAGTAGGTATTGCCAATGAATCGAATATGAAACTCGCTAGCATTATTGGCAACATGGCTTCTCCGCGCGATTTTAGAGTTCCGTCACGCAGTTGTTCGGCTCTTTCTCGGATTACCGCTAATTCTAGCGGTCCAAGCGGTAATCGTTTCAACAATCCGACAAGATCTGCTTCTTGATTAGCCAGTTTTACTTCAAGCGGTTTCGTACTTGCAGGCGGACGCGGCATTTCCAGACCGAACAGACCGACTCTGAATGCCAGGTGAGAAAATTCACTATTCTCAGCTAAAACTGTACACAAAAACGCACATTTGCTTAAAGTAGCCGACGCGAGACAACTCAACTGATGCGACTGAGGATTGACTTGCTGCTTTTTTCCTTTCTTTCTTGGCACGGGCGGAATTTCGATCATAAGATCAGGCGGATTTGCAAGTAATTCCTCAGTAAGACGCACGCCTAGCATACAAGCTTCTTTACCGTGTCCGTGAGCATGTAACCCTTCTGCGCGAGAAAACAGTACATCCCACGGATCGTCGGTTCGTTTCAAATTCGCAAATACATTCGATTCGTTCGGAGCTTCATCGTTCAATTTATTTTCTCTAGACATTCCACCGTTGTGCATCGAAGCGAGAGCTTTTGGATCATAATAATAAACATTGTATTCGTCACCCGACTGTTGAGAATCGGAATTAGATGACGACAAACTTTCGTCTTTGGACGGCCGCCGAGAATTTTCTTTAGCTTCCTCAATTGGTGAATTATCCGATTCAGTTTCCGGTGACCTTTTCGGAGCAGGAACAATCGGATGGGACGTCGAAGGTAATAATTGATACGGCAATGTTCTGTTAGTTCCGGGAATATTTCTATTGGGTAACTGGACAGACTGGGCACTGCTCGCACCACTACTACTGGCGGCATCGCTTCCGCCTCCTTCCTGTGAATCTGAATCTCCGACTGAATGATTTCCCGAAGCTATGTTTGGTTCGTCCTCATTTTCACAAAATCCTTCACTGCTTACACTAGATCTAGCCCCGTCCGGTGGAGGAAAACCTGTTGCCATATTAAAACGCATAAAATCCACGAGACCCAATCGCGGTCTCTGTTGATGTGGATGCATGTAAACGGCATGATGATGGTGATAATGATGATGATGATGAGTATGGTGATTTAAAACAGCTTGACTCGAATTCACCTGAGTCACCGGCTCAGACTTATTGTCTCCCGTATGGCGGAAACACGTGAAGGGGCAGTGATACATGGGATTGTTGTCGCGCGTGTATGTTATTCCAGGCATCGGATAATCGTCCCAATCCATGTAACAGGCCTCAATTGCCGGTTTAAACCCGGTGAAAACTTCGACGTCAGTTCGCAACACGCCCGCGGTTTTACTTGAATGATTATTCACAGATGCCGATGTGCGACTCTTGGTTACCTTTTCGATGATTTTTAAATGCCACGTAGTGAACTGATTATGAAGTATATCGCGTTCAGTAGGCGCCAAGCCCGGATTCAGTGCCGCCAAACGCCATAAAACTACTATTTCATCGCATAACGATGAACCGGCATGTTGGCTCGTATGACTATTGCTGTTTACATTACTGTGCTTCCCTCCACCTCCGCCGCCGTGGCCTGAACTACCATTGAGAAGGGCCACTTTCGTGTTGAACCACCATACCAAAATCTACAACAACACTTTTGATCAGAATAGCCTTTCCCTACTTTATCAGTCGCCTAAATTATGAAATATTAGGGATTTATTGACTTAAATTCCCTACATTTCCATACGTATTTAGGTCATTGACAAAAAAAAATGTATATTAAATTACTTTTGGCGCGTTATGAAAAAATGATGAGTGAATTTTTACGGCGTAACTTAAAAATTAACACGATGAAGTTGATCGCAGAAGCGCCGCGCACACTACCATCAAAATTAACAGGATGACGTTAGTCACAGAAAAAGGCTATCAATAGAACAGAGGTCTGACTTATACTAGTGGACATGCCTTCGCCATATACCGTTGTAGTCATTTTTAAGTTCACTGACTGAGGAGGATAAAGTATGGTAGAGACCATGTTCGCATGCGCGTAAAATCTAATAGCTGTAGTTATCTCATTCCGATCCTTTTATTAATCTATTTTAATAAATTATTTCCATGCAAATTAAAAATTAGTTTTTTATCACGCCAATGAAATATAACTTCTACTGCGTATACACGCGCGAATTTTTTTGTCTGTAATATACTTTAAGATCAACAAAACGTTACAACTTCCGTTCTTATTAAAAAAAAAAAAAAAAAACTTCAATAACCCAATTTTCAAAGAGTATATGGATTTCATTATTATCACCTGTTCGCAAGCCATGCTTTCTTCCGTAATAATTTCAAGCAAAGGTACAGCATTTCGATCGTTTCTTTTAAACATTTCTCGTACTATACTTAGCAAATTCCACATTCCCTCGGGCTCGCGCCCTCTCAAAGGGCGCAGCAAAGAACTCCATTCTGCTGCGGCCGGAGGTGCAGTCGTACTTAAATAATTTACGTCACTGAAATAAATATTCACAGTAATTAAAAATTTCCTCCACGAAAGTTCTGTTGACAATCATAGGTATAAAAAATTAATAATAACCTAAAAACTATCGGTGAGGGTACACAAAACTTGACAAGTATTTTCTTAATGTTGTCGTGAAGTGTTTTCTCATCAAGGTACCACGAAGTCTGGTCGTTGATGGAGGCGCCTGCAGTCGGGTCCGGGGCTCCACACACATTGTTAATAGCCGACGGTCGAGAATCCAACAATTCATCGAGAAGACGCTGCGCAGTCGGTAATATTTGCTGCGGTAGCTCACTTATCAAATACTGAGCAAACTTCTGCAATTGTTCGCGATGTAAGCGCGACAATGACTCCGATACTGGTGCTCGAAGAGTTATATTATTCGACTGAAAAACGCAATTATTAAATTCTTTTCAAACTCGTAAATTAGATGTGTGAGGAGTACTATATTGGGTATTTTGTATACGTTTAAAATGTTCAGAGATTTTAGAAAGCTATAAACAAATAAATCGTGCCAAAGCCAAAAAATAAGATTCCTGAGTCAGATTGTTGCTAAGGGTGTCATAAATTAGTATGACCGTCAGATGTCAGCGCGGTGTTTTAGAACTTCAACGTCTAGATACAGAGTTTAGTGTATTGCTGAAGATGAGAGCATAGCTCTCGAAATGTACATCCACTAATAAACTTGTTGTGGTAAGAAGTAACTATTCTCTATTTTTTATTAGATTCAAACCACAGTGCTCCTAATATTTTTGTTATTGTCTAGATACAAGTTGAATTAAAATTTTCATTGTATTATGTAATCACCGCGGTAGATCAATACACATTCTTAATGCTAGTATCATCTAGTATTAATTTTTTCAAATTGTCACCGACCTGATGTATTCTGTAAAGGCATACTGCGACGACGTGCGAACACCAGTAAGCTGTCGATGAGCATGTACAGTTACAACTTGATATTCGCCGTCTGTCGAATGTAATCGCTACATTATATATCGTTCGAGTCACCGGTATATTGTTAGATGTTTGCACCACACTTGCTGACAAATGAAAACCTGCGCAAAATAACAAAAATGTCAATGGAAGAGCCCTAAGCCCAAATGAAACTAGATAATATCTTTTTTGCACACCCTCCTATAAAAGAGCTGTTTTCCACCCGTTTATAGCGGTAGTAAAATAATTCACGACTTAAAGAATTATACGCTTTAAAGAAATTCATTATTCATGACGCAAAGTAAAACAAATAAATAACATTTAATCAATCCGACTGTAATTTCCAAAAACGACCTGTCAGTAACCATTTAATATCATGAGATGAACAGAGAGCAAATCGACACAAAGCAGGCGTAGCTGTTATAAATATTATTATGAAGTGAAAATCAGCTACTTTATAGCAGGAACTTGCAAAAAATTAATGAATATATATGTCGGTTGTGATATAACATAATGCCACTTACTCACCTAAAATACACTTCACAATAAACCTTGACACATAAACTACTATTTAAAGGCAGCTGAGGGGGGTTATCAGACTACAGTACCAATTCGTATTTTTTTTTATTAATCCCCTCGTCAGTTTTCTAAGTACCTATTCAGAGAACTGAGAATATTTAATAGAAAAGCCTTGGAAACATCACAAAAACAGCGCTATTTTCAGGGATTAAGCTAGGTTAAAGTTTGGAAGATATTTAATTTTGTTTTCTATAGATAATTGAAATTTCATTGGGATGTAATTTGAATCTTTTTTCCCATTTGGCCCATTAATGAGCCTTGGGATAAAGTTGATTAATCCGGCATCGATTTCAATCAATAAATAATTAAACGCTTACCTATTTGCAAAGTATCTTTCACCGATTTGCTTTTGTACAAATGTTCGCCTCGCGAGAATTCATCGGCCGATCCATTCGCCAAACACGAATACAATCTGATGTCCTCTTCGTTATCCGGAAAACTCCAGAATGCAATACGTAACTGCAACTGTTCCGGTACTGGCGGATAGAAATTCTCCACCATTTCGAACGGAATGTGTGAAGCCACACATTTTGCCGCTAGTTCGCATAGTGGAGCGATTCCTATTTTATCTGCAACAAAACATGATTGTAAATAATTTTTTGCAATAATTTACCTGAAGTGTTAATTAATTTAATTTGCCCTTCTCGGATATAAAAATATATCTAAAGAAGCTATGGACACGAGCGCCGACAGAGTCAAGTCTCCTGTTGTAAATTACAGACGCTCGGCAACACGGCTCGTAAGCGGAGAGGCGGGATTGTTATGACAGTAAACTAAAATATAGAGAAAGCAAATTATGGTAATTATTAAATTTTTCAATACAGTACTGTACCGGAAGCAGAATTCAGCGATAGTACATTTTGAAATAGTTCAACAGCCTTGAGTTAGATAAGAAAATTGAACTTGTCCTTCGTTAATTTCTGCAGAAAAATATAAATTATGCAACTGCAAGGTAATTTTGTATTATTACATACGAAAACAAAACAAAAACAGTAACTGACGGCACTCGAGCTCCAATTTTCCAGTGTTGCGAACTTGCCAGTTACGCCGCAATATCAACGATGGCGCTGTTAATAGTCAGTCGAGACTTGAGTGAAAAACTTCGTAAGTGACAAAAACAACAAAAAAACAAAACTACCTACAAAATACAATTAAGTATTTCAATGTTTTTTTTAAACGGTTCGTTTAAAGTTTAATTTACTTTAGGATAAAGGGATACCAGACAAAAGATATCTATTTTCTAAATTCTTTAAGGATTTTTTGGGCATTACTTGTGCCTTCTTCAGAACAGGACATAAGTTAGTATTGAAAAGTGAACCATTAAAGAATTTAACAAATACGCATCTCTTTACTTTTGCCTTGTTGTGTCCCTTTCTTTTGAAGTAATTAATACAATGGGTCGGTGGGCGGTACTAATGATAATTGCGTGGTTAATAATCTAATCCTTTTTATATTTCCTGTTACATTCTGTATACATTAATTATTATTTGTATCGCCAATCTGCCAGCAGACCGACTGCACGATCTGTCCTTGAATCCTGAAAATAAAAACACATCCCGTTTTTTACCTGTCCCGGTGGGGTCATTAACGTATGTACGTTCAGGTAGACTCTATAGAACAAAGGCTTGTTATATATTGTTGTTAGATGTGCAATGTGTACTACTATACATCCTACAAGCTGTAACAAAACTTCCAAATTGTATTCAACAACAGCAGCCCGGATTTTGTAGATTGTCTGATAGACACATCAAGCATTGTAACTTTTATGTTGAATATAGCCGCATTTTCTAGAAATGCATTAAAATTCGGTTCACATTCCGTAACACCGAATTTCATCAGGTTTTACCGAACTTCGAATTCGACCGAATGTATGTATAACTAGCCGTTACACGCGGCTTTGTACGTGATTGAGACGAAACACGGATGCATTCCGATTATTTGGCATAGTTACTCCTTTCTCGACGTAGACCTCCCTAATAAATTTCAAAATTGATGACAATCACGTGATCAACGTCCTGACAAACCTTGAAATTGACACCCATGTTGATTTTTAGACTATTTATCTCTTTTCACCCTCTGAATTGAAAAAGCATGAAACACGTGTTTATTTATTTGTGGACAGGAGTAATCTGTTCTTAGCGGATGCCTACGTCATAATAACTATCTGTGTGCCAAATTTCAACCCAATCCGTCCAGTGGTTTGAACTATGCGTTGATTTCTTTTTATATATTTACTATTTAAATAAATAATGAACCACCGAAATTCGCTCATTGTAATAATTAAGTTTGTATTGATGTAAAAGTTACTTTTAGTAGTATATATTTTTGTTTAGGAAAATGATGACATTATTATTATTATTAACGTAGATCTAAGGTATATGGATATAATTTATTGAAAATGCAAAAAACACATTCTGAATCAATAATATATTTTATGTTTATTAAAATAAAAATAACTTTGTGTAAAGAGTGTAATAAGTAAACAAACTAAAAGAGAGGTGGAGGCAGGTGGAGGACGATCGGATGACAAGCAACACATTTCAACTTGAATCTTGCAGAAACCAGGCGACTTTTACCGAAGTTCGGCCGAATGTCGGCTTCGGAAGGTTTTCGAATCGAACATTCGGCCGTAGTCGACATTCGACAAAACCTATATTCGGTGCATCACTAATATTTACCCGGCTTTCCCGGAAATAACAGCTGCCTGTTATGATAGCATAATGAGAAACCATCCAAAATATTTTATCTCGGTATTCGTGAGTCAAAAAAATGCTCCGGCAATATAGAAGTCAAAAGTCGAAAGACTCCCCACTCCCTGTTTCACGGTTTATTTTATGCACCTGGAACATATATCACAGGCGCGGAAGAAGGGAGAACACCGCGGTCTGCCTTGACAACACGTTACGATTTTATATAGATGTTTGTTTAGAATATATTGTATATTCCAAAAAATAAATTAAACTCATTAATTAACTTCTCAATAAAATAGTGAAATAAACCATGTCAATAGTAATTCTGGAATCATAAGGAGTATTTACAGTCTACAACAAAACTTTAAAATGTAATACAATATTATGCCGCAATTTCGAGGATGGTAAATTTATTTTTATTTTGCTTGAGGAGTCACTCTTGTAAACATTAACTTTCCTACTGTATATATTCGCTCACGTTAATGTCGTGCAGATAGAAATTCAACTTAACCCCAACGTTTTCTATACCAATATAGTGAACACAGTTTATCGAAATCTGTCTAGTCATTTATGAGTGATATCGGCTGATACAGATTGATAAAAAAAAAACACGTTCCCCCGTTGCAAGTAAACGAGTTTACAGATGTCCAGAACTGGGCAAACCTAAGTGCTTGAAGCGCCGAGGAGTATTGCTATCGATTTAATCAAGCGACAAGCACTTTCAATTTCAAACATGCTTAATAGCATCAAGCACTTACTAAAGTGTTTAAAAGAAATAAGCATCAAGTATTAAGCGTTTGAAAGTAACTTCTTAAATCTTCACTTCCAACATCAAGTCTAATTGAAAGAAAATTTTGGTTCTACGCAAACAAGAAATTCACCTCCAATATCAAACGAAATAAGACATATTAAGCAATGAAAAGTGTGTATGATACATTATATATATAAGCATTTCTAACGCTTAATAAGCATTCAATAAGCTTATTATTGAATGCTTATTAAGCAATTTATTACGCAAGTGCGTCGCAAAAGTATGCATACAAGTGCTCTAAGTGTTTTAAGGACGTAGTTCTATGTTGAGGCTCGTTTTCAACCGTTATTTCAGAAATTTTTTTTAATGTCAAAATAATGTACGATGTTTTCAATTTTGTTACATGTTTTTACTGACATCGTAAACTAAGACAAAAAAATTTTTTTTGCTTAATTTTACGCCATTTTATAATTGTTTTTTTAACCTAAAGTAGACAACTTTAAGTGGAGGTAGGTGGGTAGCGCGGGTGATAACGTCACTTGGAGTCAACTGAATTATAAAAATTAAATTGGTTATTGTTTCGTAGACTTGTGGCTCTATCCCGTACTAGAAATAAACATTTTTATTGATAAATAACAAAATGGCGGGTTTTAGAAAAAAACAACGAGAAAATCGTGATTTTTTCGTTGAAAATCGGTTAAAAAAATAGGAATAATTTTTATAATTAAGTAATTCTAGTACCGGACGGAGCTATTGTTGTGTAGAAATACCCTGTGCAAAACTGAAAGCAATCGGTTGTATACAATTGTTTCAACCACCCGCGCCACTTAGAAAAACGTAGTTTTGAGAAAAACGCGTTTAAAGTTTTAATTTCAGATTTCTTACAAAAAAATAAAAATGAATATTTACACTAATCAGCTATGCCTGGTGTATATTACACCTTCCGTTTCTTCAAAGGCATCGTTTTCTGTTAATTTGTTTGCTTTACTCTGGTAACGTGATAACAATTGAGAGGTAAGAGCAGGTAAGAGTCTTACCGTAAGACCGTTGCTGCTCTCGACTATATGTTATAGCTTTGTAAATATTTAATATTTCGGTCTAAAATTTTTACAGTATTTTCTCAATATATTATACTTACTAAAAATGTAAAAAAATAAATTCGTTTTTTCAAAACCCGAACACCAGACTACGTCCTTAAAGCATTATTACAAGCATAAATTTCTCAGCACAGCCCATTGAAATTTTATTTATTTATATGTTATACCAAGACCGTAGACTGGATTATATTTATAGACTGTGGGCGAGATACCATCCGAATAGATCTTTTCAACATCACAAAAATATATTTTTCATAATTTGTATTGCACATACTAGCGGTATGTGCTCTATTCTCGATTTGCCCGTCATACAAGAAGTTATTCTAGTCTGTTATCAACAACCCATTGATGTTAAAAATCCTTTGGCGACTTTTAGTCACCAACGAAATTGTAAATACTTAAATAATATAATATTGGTCTCTGTAGTTTTATGTCGATGGAAAAATACAGTCGTTTTGAATAAACGTCGTGAAAGGCCTCAGGCAATCGCTGTCGAAGACCGCGGCAGAAATATGGTCGTAACGTGATCGTGAGGTCACTGAGGTGCTACATCTTGGCTCTCGGCGAGACGAGACCAAAAATACAATAAACGTCATTGTTCCGTAACGAAACTGATGAGATTCAGTTCAGGTAGCAAAGGCGTTATACGATTCTACTTGAACATATTTTCTTTAGGAAAAAAAATGTCTGCTGATACATAAACCTTATTACGTAACAGTTCTTGTATTTTATTTGACACTATACTAACAGGTTAAAATAAGTTGTTTTACTTTACTTTAGACGCTAATAGTCTTAGTTGTCAGGCGTCTATAATCTACATTTTATAATATCCTATCATTGAAATAGTGTTTTCATGTTATCCAAACTATTTCAATATTTATTACGTTCTGAGTTAAGATTTTCTACAATCCACCTTTATATCAAAATGATCTTAAAATACTCGTAGTTAAAATACCACAGTTATACTGCATTCGTATACAGTATAGGTATAGGTATAGGTATAGGAAAAAAAAAACAAATACAAATATTTGTAGCAAGCATACTGTTTGGATCATAACAGGCGATGATACTTACATAGCAAAAATGAGCCAAAAATATATTCAAGCAATTATTTTAAAAGATATTTTCTACGGAAAACTAAATAAAACCACCTATAGACAAATCGGGCGTATAGTCCCATTGACAGAACCTAAATAAGTATATAACCAAGGTCGTTATTGAGATTTTATCTGGAGGAGGAACCCATTTCAAAATATTCAATATGGTCGCCCTATGCGAAGCGTTAATATTGACAGTATATACGAGGTTTCGATGTTTTATTTAAAATGTAAGTATATTTCCGACGAAGAAAATTGTCATTGGGTAATAGTAATCTTTCACAACGTAATTATATTGAAGGGAAAAAACCGCTAGTACTGGTCACATCGTAAAATGTGGCACAATTATTTATGCAAGTTGTAGTTATAAGGTTAAGTTTGTTGCAAACGCCAAATTTGAAAGAGAAACCGCACGAAATCAACAGCTGTCACTTTTCAATTAAATAATTCTATATCAACATTTGCACTTGATTTACTAACACACTTAGGCATTGCACAAACACATATGAGGCTTCTTCTTCGATTTTTCAATTACGTATGTAACTTTCATAATTGTAAACAATAAATATTTACAAAAATTCCTAGCGTGCAATGCTTTACTATATATGAAACGCTCCGCATAGGATAGTTCACCGAAATGCTGAGTAGATGGTTCATGATCGAAGTAAAATCACAATAGAACCTCTGTGGGCCTTACACATACCACCATCATAGGCCCTTTATTTCTATACAGTATTCCGTACACCAATTTCAAATTAACTGATGTTTCGAAAGGGTACAAAAGAATCTTGTAAATTTTGTTGACAAAAATACGAAAGTTATGGTCCTTTTGTGTATTAATATATAGGATTTTGTTTTTCAATATAAATTAATATTTCGTGCGCTCTCAACACTGGACAAGGCGACCTTGAGAGTATAATATGTCCAATCGTAAAAAATGCACATTTTCATAACGTTGTAATTTTAACTTTTGTAATTCACTTACACATTCAAAATATCCGTTATATACAAAGAGAACACCTTACGATAAACATGGCCACCATACCCCAAAGACCAACCCGGACTGTGTGTGTATAGTTGGGTCACAGAACTTGGAAAGAAGTTATACACACACAGCCTCCCCTATTGCTGTCTCGATAAACGTACGAGTTTACCAGGTCCGTCTCAAGTCTCAAATAAGTCTCGAAAAAACCATAGCAGAAATATCTATAGTCTATAAGTACTTACTGATGGAAAATGCATAGGCACTTCGTAGTATATAAAAATATACGCGTCGATTTGAGAACCTCCTCCGTTTTTGTTTTTCGTCGGTTAAAAAAGCCAACGATTATTATAGAATCAGAGTAATGATTTGTGTGTTGTCACATTTATATTTCTTTGGTATGTTATTCATTTTTCATAAATTTTTTGAAACTTTCAATCTTTCGTGATTTCTATTAGATAATAAATAACTTAATACTAATTAATTTTTATATTTTTTAGATATTTCTGAAGAAGATCCAAATCCGGATCGAAACGTCATCTTGTGTTAAATTGATTTGTTATTTTATTATTGACGTGATAACGTCTTATAAATTGATGAAACACCGGCTGCATGCACGAAAAAGTGTAACGTTCCGAAATGTGTCACGTTCCGCCTGACAGCTACTAAAATTTAGGTTATGTATTATTAAATATGATATTCGAGCGGAATACGTTATCACGTAAAACTATCGTCCGTAAGCCGACTTTACAGACAACCAATTTTTTTTTTGTCAATATATTGGTCTGAGAAAAATTGGTCGACAATTTTATTTATTTGAAGAGTTCTATTCAGACGTTAATCTTAAGATTTGTATGAGAAAGAGATTGTAGTTTAAAGACGTTCGACAACTAAGGTCATTAGCGTCCTCTTTGCATGTGGTGATAGGACTATAGAAATCTATTAAAACACGGTTCTGGAATCTACGGTTGTTTTCAATTTCAATGGAACGAAAACGCAAGATAACAAAATTCGTGATCATAAAAATGCATGACGTCCTCGTCGTCGCGGTCATAGAGATAAGAGAATAGAGAAAGAGTCGACTCCCACAACATACAAGGTTAAATAAATATATGGTGCATTCTAACAACTGCAATTGACATACATAAATAGAGTGCATATAACAGGTCCGAAAAAAGGCAGCGTTCACTGAAAGGAAACAGAACAATGGCAGCTACTCAGCCTTAGATCAACACAAAGATTTAGTCTCGGACCAATAGTGATAACAGAAATTAAGATACGGACCAATTTCGACCACTTTTGGCATCGATTTCATCTAGTTCACTCAACAATGAGACATTTTCAACACATTACTGAGTCAAGGTACGCGCAGTCCATTCTCTATATGTCAATGAGCAACAACATATGTGCTGCAACAACAGTTTAAAGAAGTAAACAAACAACAGCTGATTTTGTATACAGAATTGTGTGTGCATTCGTGATTATGTGAGTGTGCGTGTGCAGTGTTTTCGTTGCAGCCAAGTCATTTTTACGATGGTGTGCGTTAATATTATGTGGGTATATCTATATAGCAATATGGTCGATGTACTGTGATATTCTATAATCAAGGGGTGAGATAAAAAGTCGCTGAAACATTACGACCTCCCGCCGCGTGGCTGAGGCACAAGTATCAGGCCGTCATTTCTCTCCGTTGTAGACGTCGTAGTCAAAACAGATCTTCTCTCTAATTCTGGGATTGTCAATGGCCTTAGATTGTGACCATACATATTTGTACAATAACCATTTCGAAACAACGTTTTTGTACGCATTTTGTTCGTAATTTAGCTTGAAAAGCAATTTTGTTCTTCGTAGATCAATCATTAATTGTTTTTGTGTGGGAGCAATCTAATGTTCTAGATGACATGAATTTTTACAATGACATTAGACTGCTCCTGAATTATGGAAACTGATTATACGATCACATTCTAAGGTCATTGCCAAATAAAATTTTTTGACAATCCTTCCTGCAACCCAGCATAAGATTCAAAATGCAGTTAGACAATCAGACCGGTCCTTTTGGAGTCTCTACATTTTGTTCAAATTGAAGTTCACCAACCGAGACGAAATTCGTAGTCGTCTGACCGATTAGACATTTGAATATTGTTGCGTCGAAGTCGCTTATATTCGCAACTGGCTGCCCGACCCGGTTCGCCTGAAGGATAACATTCTAAATAGCATTCGTTATCTGTATAGTAGAAAGATTGTATAGACTACAAACCCTCGACAACTGAGTTTATTAACGTTAATTTCTGTCTAACTTATTCTAATATAAATCGGAAAAGGACCGACGTAGAGAGTTGAAAATAGTTACATTCATCGAAATTTGTAAAGCAAAATAAATCGTGTTTTCATTACGGCAAGGTTCACAATATTGGGAGCTATTTTCTATTTTGAAGCTTAAAGTCACTGCAGTACTAATAGGGTTATTGACAAAATTTCAAAAAGTATTTAAGGATGTGTATAAGGTCAAATTGTGTAGTACATCTAATTAAATTTTCAAAATCATAAATGTATAAAAATTTTCATTTGCGAAGACTTTGTGTTAATTTTAATCATTTTTTATGGTAACTCCACGTTTTTTTGGGCTTGAAAAATCGCAAATTGTACAAAGAAACTGATAATAAGTTTTTGAATCATAAATCTTTGAAATAAAATGATAAATGTTTTAATCTTCTCAAAATTTTTAACACTTCCGGTAGAAATAACATTGAGTGAATGGTGATTTTAAAATGAATTTTTTCATAAAAAAGGTCGGTAAAGTATCTATTTTTTGGTTTTAATCGATGCAGGAGGTCTAATTCTATAACATATTTTAAATTTAGGCAAAAATCTTTGAATTCAAAAATGTTATATACATCCTTAAAATTAAAAAATAAAGGTATATGTACCCGTAAAAAATATTTTTTCTCATAAATATAATAGATTTGACTCAATATTAGTTGTTTTTTATTTTGACTTTAAATTCTGCGCCAAAACGTCAATTGATCTTGACAGCCATGTTTACTGATTGCCTACGTCACAGTAGGCAATCAGTAAACACTAAGCAAGCGGGTACAACGTGACATTTAGCATTATAACCAACAAAGTGTTGCATATATGATTGACAGAGTACAATGAATACACCAGAGAACATACACTGAACAGAGATAACGAATACACATGGCAGTCAGTGGCACACAGCTACCGGCCATGTTGACTGATTAATGACGTCACGCGCTGTGATTGGTGTTTGAAATCACGTGACACATAGGTTAAAAATCGTGATTTTATTTATTTATTTTAATATATTTAACGGACTTATTTAATAAAAATAATAATTCTAAACGATATTTTAGACCATAAACTTTCGTTATAACACAGTTTTATATTTAATTTTAATCACTGTCAATAACCCTATTATAATAAGTAGAACCAAATATCTGATAATTGGTGTAAAAAATCCATCCTTAGATGATATGTATTTATTTTATAATATACATATATACGTACTACATATATTTTTAATGCAATGTATCGGTTCTTTGTCCGGCAAGAACCTCTCGCTGAAAACTGGTTTACTGACACGGGATTATATTATGTTTACACTTTACAAGTTGTGTACTCTTTATAAGAACTGCTATACTATCACCCTGAACAGTGGCGTCCAGTGCAGACGACGCGATTATCAGTGGTTCTAAACTATGCACCGCGACGCGACGGTTCACGAGCTGCAGGCGCCGCGAGTCAAGCGGACAATACGAAACCAAGATTAATTTTGTCTACAACGTAGTGCGTGCAATCGAACTAAAAAATATATTTTTTGGTCAAACCCAGAATACGTCTCATAACGTTTTTTCCCCTTTATTCTAAGTGCTCAAAAAACATGCAGTAAAAATATATGTACTTACACGGTTTCATACAATGTGTCGAAATCAGAAAACATCAACTTAACGGGAGTCCCTTCTCTTTATATTTTTTTATTTCATCGTAGACGAACTAACTACAGCAAAGAAGAGTGTATAAGAAATGTGTTTTAACCATATACTTTTATTCTATACTGAGCATAGGATTATAATCGCACTCGAACCAATAACCATTAGGGTGCAAACATATATACTTCTGCCTTTTTTTACGCCGTGAGCATTGGCATATCCAGGAGGGCAAAACAAGCACGGGAAACCCAGTTTAAGAAATTTCTAATTTGCTCCCTCCTGGGCCAAAAGCTGGGTACGCCCATGTTAACGTCGTAGAAAAAGACAAAGTTTTTGAAACAGAGATACTTTATTCAGATTGAATGCAAGTACATCAACCAATCGTATCATCGGAGAAATCAGGGAATTACATCGAAAAAAGAGACGCAGATATATTTTCGATACGCTTTGTTGTCTTCGCTCACCGCACATTGAGTAGATAGACAATGATTCATATAGTAAATTATTAAAAATATGGTTTTAACATAACAAAACAGTTCGGCGCACGAGTGGAAGCGCTTTAGAAAGTGGCGAAGAAACCGCACCATTTTCAACAGATATGCAGGGGGAGGGTGTAATAAATAAAATATACCTATACAATGGGCACATATTGATGTTTATTATTTATTTCATAACATTAATAATTAGCACGTATAAAGGCCGCTGCACACGGGGCTGGATTTGCCCTTAGATTCCTTACTAGTTTTCTAGTGCTGGTTGTTTTTAATTGCTTGTATGTGCTTATATATGCGTATAGCTCTGGTGCGCGCGCAGTGACAGTTCAAATATAAACACAGAGCAAAACGTGTCTATTGTCTGACTCTGGGGAGAATGACGCCATGTTGGTTTGTGGGCATTTGTTCATGTCGCCCACTTGACAAGATACTGTTTACTCATTTGTTCTTGCCCAGAGCAAGCAAAGGACCTAGCAAGAAAAATAGCTCCTGTTCTAATTTTGTGAGCTAGCAGGCGAGCCCGCAGTGACGTCATTTCCAGCCTCGTTACCTAGTCAGCAGAAGTCCAAACAGTATTTCTAGCAGTGTTTTCAGCCTCGTGTGCAGCGCGGCCTTGATAGAGGTAGCTGAATTGCTGACATGCTCCATTATCTTATCGCATTGCACTTGTTTCTTTGTTTTCATCTATAAAGGTTGGTTCACACAAATTGACATTAGAAAAATTGAAATTAGAATCATAAATGCTAATGCTAATGTTAACAGATTTCTGCTTGTAATTTAATTTCTTCAATAGTCTATAAACTAAGGGGGACAAATAAATGTGCAAAAGTGAAGTTCAAAAATAAGGCATGTGTCCTTTCAGTTATCTATATTATATATGAGGAGCTTGTTTGCAAAACTTGACAAATCCATTTTAAATAAAAATCGAGTTATATATCGTACGTCAGTATTCAGCCCTAAACAAATCGGAATTTCTGGCTATTTTTAATCTAAACTCAACATATCATATACGAATTAAACGACGAAAATGGCGTTTGTGATCAAAAGTTGACAAATCCCGGATTTGTCAAGTTTTGATCACGAACGCTATTTTCGTCATTTAATTCGTAATATTTTATGGAATCTCTGATGTTTTATGTGTATTTAAATACTCATAAAACGTCAGAGGTTCCATAATAATATCACAAATTTCTATTTTAATATTACTCTTTTCTTCCAAAACTTGACATATCCAACATATTTGTTTTCTTAACTTAACAAATCCATTGCTTGTTTTCAAAACTTGACAAAACCAAAAGTTTTTTATAAAAAAAAAATTCATTTAAATTTAAAATTCCATCTTTGGCTTATTTTAATACAAAGACTCAGCGCTACCAAACGAGCCCAAATAAAACAAAAGTTTATCAGTCCTTCGATGTGGCGGGTTTTTTACCTTTTCTGAGGATGTTGGTTCTTTGGATTTGTCAAGCTTTGCAAACGAGCTCCTCATATTATAAAAGCTGAAGAGTTTGTTTGTTTGGTTGGTTGAACGCGCTAATCTCAGGAACTACTGGTCCGAATTGAATTTTTTTTGTTGGATAGCCCATTTATCGAGGAAGGCTATAGGCTATATAATATCACGCTACGACCGGAGCGGAGCATCAATGAAAAATGTTGCAAAATGTATCTCAAAATTTGTCTGTCCGACAAAAACTTTTGAACGGTAACTCCGATCATCATGAAATTTGGACACAACATTCATCTCGATAAACTAAGATGAATGTGCCGACTCATGCTCCTCCCCCCCATTCGTTCTTTTGTACCCGGGTGAAACCGGGCGGGACCGCTATAGTAACTAATAATTGAGAGGAACACAATAGATCTCCCTAAAGGCAGCGTCGGACTGGCCATATAGTCGAGGTGGCGTTTGCCAGCCGGGCCCAGGCTGCGCGGGCCCCTCAAGCCAGGCGGTAGGTAGGATAGGCGGCCCGCGCAGGCTATCTCTCAGCTCTTCAGATAGTTCGTTCATACAACTAGAGAGAAATAAAATAGAAAAAATCGAAAATGGCAAATGACCAAGCCATCCCTGTTCCCTGAAACTATAAATTTTGAAAAAAAACGGCGATAACTTTTGATCGAATCAACTTATTTAGACGTGTATCATTATAACATAATATATTTGAGATTGTTTCAGAAATCAGAGATATTAAAAAAATAAAATTTAATTTTTAGATGTTCTTAAAAAAATGATCGATTCGGTACATGATAATTAATAATTTGTATATTTCATTATTTTCCGATAGTATCCCATCTACCATTTTCCAGTCTCGGGCCCCGGGCTTGTGTGAAGCCACCCGGACCCTTCCGGCCCAGTTCAACTCTGCCTACAAGTCGCGGTGTCTTCCTTCGGAGTCTGTTATTTAATAACTTGCAAGAATTAAGAAAAACATCGTTCCTAATAGATAGAGAGAGCTATCCTCTCTTTCTTATTAGGAACGACATTTTTCTTAATTCTTGTGAGCGATTGCAGACTACAGACGCCCGAAAACCACATATTTTATTGTTAGTTGTCCATTTATTACATGTTGTAGAGTGTAGACCTGGGTCGATCTAGAACCTAAAAAATAAACGGGAAAATTGTCAAACTACTCTACGATACCGGCCCACCGGGAAAAGTCCTGGTATTCCCTAAGGCCAGACCGACGCTGGTGTAGACCGAACCAGACTATAGATCGCTAGAACCGGGCTCACACTTAGTAGACAGGTGCTTTACGGAGTCGGGGTCAGAAAAAAAAATCAGGTGAATTTTTAATTTAAATTCTGAGGACTGAAGTCGATGGCAAAATGGTGGTCAGTCCGAGCCTGACTGTCTGTTGTTTGGTGTGGATAAACTATAATATAAATGAACAAAATCTTCAAGGACAACCGGGTATGTTGGTGCAGACTCTGGTGAAACTGTTCACCGCGACAGACCGCAGAGGCTGTCCTCTTAAACCGGACACCGGTCCATGCCCCTGCGCCTCGACCCAGTCAATTTAAATTAACCAGACTGTGTATAAATGATCGGTCATACACCTGACCGTTTCTGCGTGAAGGACAATCAATAACCACGATAACACAATACAAATGAAAATTATATACAGTGTGTGATGACAAACGCTTCAGAAAGTACCGATCCTAAACTCATCATTAGAACTGCACCTAATTCTCGAATTAAAATTTAAATTTGGAATTCGAGCTGGGTGGAGTAGCCGTGAGAGCACTAGACTTGCACTCGGCCGTACCGGGTTCGAATCCCGACGAGGGCAGATATGGCTGGAACTTTTTCCCATTGCCTCTCTTCGAGAAACGGTAGGTAATTCCTGTACCGGCCATCTTGAGATTTTCTATGGTTTCCCTCAGCAATTCCGCAGATAAATATCGAGATGGCCATGGCCGATAGCCTGTCAAACTCCTATGCTCAAAATTTGCCTACCTTATCCTAATTTCCTAAAAATTCCTTCATTGGCCCGTTGCTATTAATTAAGTTGGAGTTTAAAAATTGTAGAAAATAACGAGAGTGTGGTAGAAAAAAAATAGTAATGGTGCGAATGGCGTCTGCTATGACATAAAGTCGAGAAACGGACATTAAACGTGTTATTGTTATTATTATTATTTAAATTAAAATTTGGAATTCGTTTTTATTTTACACTAGCCGTTACCCGAGGCTTCGCACGCGATTGAGACGAAACATGGACGCATTCCCATTATTTGGCATACCCCTTTCTCGACGTTGACAGTTGATGCCCACTAAGAACGGATTGTATGTAAATCCTATCCGCAAAACGGATTTTTCACCTACCATCACATACTCTCCTTCCTCTATTTCCCTCTCTTTCTCTGGAAATATTATATTGACCTCCCCATCTACGCAACCATCCACCCCGACCCAAGTATATGTGATGGTAGGTGAAAATCCGTTCTGGATAAAATCCCTTCTTAGTGTAGTTTTGGAGATCTCGTGATGGGTCAGTCAGCCAGTGAGTGGTATTTCGCTTATATAAGTATATGTAGATTGTAGATAGATTTGGAATTAATGATCTATAAAATACACATTTTTCCAAAATTATAGCGCACTATTTTTTTTTTTTATTTCAGTGACCAAGAAATTCTAGAAAACCGCTGCAATATCGTCAATTTATACATGAAAAACATTGTTCATTCTTATAAAAAAATACTCATTTGTTTCCAACCTCCATTAATTTTCAACTATATTATGTATAGCCATAAATTACAAGTTAAAGAACTATTACTAACCCAAAGCTTGCACAAACTGGATATATATAGTTCAGCTTCCGTTCAGGTAACTAGTCTTGGTGAAGAGTTCGTGTTTTTCCACACTACGCACATTCTATTAGATCAGTAGAAAAAAAAATGGCAAAAACCTATGTGACGGCAAAATTCTACGGAACGCATTTTTCTTGATATTCCACGAATCAGAGAAATCAAAGTCAAGTTCAAGCGTACTATACTAAGAAATAAGAAATCATAGTTCTAAAGAAATCGGAAGATAAAAACTTCCCCTCTGCACAGGTCAATTAATATTAGTCACTCTCATCAGTGTTTTATTGATTAGTAAAGCAACTTATTAAATGTGAGTCATTTTTAAGTGAAAATTCATTTCTGCCAAATACAGATGCTTTTTAGCGTAAATACGCTACCTAAACCATATTTGTATGGAATTTGTTGGGCATAATAAAATATTCTACAAAAATGTCCACGATATCATTTGTGTCTATCTTTCACAAGCAATTCTAGCTGAGAGAGACCGAACTAAAATTGTGATTAAACGAGACGGGAGAAACCCGTGATTATAATTACCTACGTACAATAAATGTATGCATCAGGTAGAGTACATCCAGTGTTCCGCTAGTACATTCACATTATTCGTCTATACTCGCCTAATTTTCAAGTGTTTATTTTTTTTATCAAACCTTGATATTATTATGTTAGTATTAAATAAAAATTAATAAACAGGAAAAATATTATCACTCAAAACGTTACAACATTTAATATTTATTTATTATTTTCTGAGATAAAAGTTAAATAATATTTCAGATTAAAGAACTTAAACAAAAATAAAATGTTCACTATTGAATCATTTGGAATTTAAACATAAGAAAAATAGACAGACATTTTATACGTTTCTAATTTTTTTTTCTTCAAAAAATTGTTGAATTACAATTCCTTACTGATAAATATAATTTATCTCTTGCAACAATAAACTAAAGTATGTCGATTTGAAATTGGGGAAAAAATATGTACAACTAATTTTCGGTTGCATGAATAATCGTTAGAAATGAATCCAAGAAAAAAAATAATGAGAATTATCTATGTATCAGTTACAAAACTTTTTCGGTTGAATATATTAACTTGTCATTTAACAGGTGTGCATATTTTATTAAGGAAGATCTTGTTACATCTTATACTGTAGAGATAATTTAACATATCATGTGCACCGATCATAGACAGACTAAAATTCTAAAAATTCGTTATTCCATCTAGGTGTTATCCTTAGGATCAGCTTTAGATTCTCTTCTTTTCCAAGTAACCAATTTTTCGGTTTGTCCTTTGTGTTTTGTCTATATACTTCGCTTATTTTAATCATTCTGCACATGACTAAATCTAGCAAAGTATCGACAAATGGACCAGTTCTATATAGGTGCCCTATAAAGTATCAAGAAATACCGGTCAAGTGCGAGTCGGACTTGCACACGAAGGGTTGTCACAGCCAGTGCATCAAAACAATCTACAGATTTAGCTTCAAAACATCACGAAATCCAGCGCCAAAGCACGCTTGAAACCTAGCAGCGAAATCAAGCAAGGAATTCAGCAGCAAAACCAGCCTTAAGATTGAAATTTTATTATTATATTACTAGAGGTTCGATCCGGTCTCACCCGGGTGCGATAAAGACAATTCCGAAATTTGCCTTTCGTTTGCGGCCCGGCGTCTGAACATAGCTTTGAGCAAATTCTACCAGATTTGCTTCTGAACTAATAACTTTGAGCGAATTTTATCAGATGTCGCTACTTGGTAGTAAACAGTTATTTTATTTGCTTCTGAACTATTACTTAGCTTTGAGTAAATTCTATCAGAGGTAAAACAGTTTTTTTGAGAAAACGCCGTAATTTTATACAAAATATTTAATAAAAACTATCCTACAGCGTAAGTTGGACCAAGCAAGACACATTTACAAAATTTCATTAAAATCGGCTCAGTGGTTTCGAAGATTAGCGCGGACGAACATCGTGACACGAGACTTTTAAATATATAAAGATTATTTACTTCAGCAATCACTAAATTGATTACCAAAGATGGAGAGCATGTATCTCTACAACCATTAATAAAATTGTTGTGGTAAAAAGTGACTGTTGTAATTTAAATTATTTCAACCACAGTGCTTTTAATTATTCTTTATTACTGAATTTAGTATAGATGCAAAGTTAAACTAATACTACCACACACGGGACGGATGTACAGCTCGCATGTACATAATGATAGAATTAGATGAGTGAATATATAAAATATACAGTATACTCTATAGATGTACATCACATATGTGTTGTATATATTTATTTCTATGTGGCCGTATGTTAAAAACATGGGTACACCTGAAGTATTGTCTATGGACATGGTAGTTTGGACCTAATAATAATGTTCAACGTGTTAGGGCCATTGCACTATTAAGGTTAAGGAACTTTTTATATTAGCAACGTACTATATGCAATCTGTCTCAAAACTATCGCGAGATCAAACTGAACTGAATTTTTAAATTTTCACGAATCAATACATATTATACACATTATTACAAGATAAAATAAACAGTCATTGACTACTGTCGGCTGAATTGAAAACTTAAAAAATAAATAATATCAAATTTTTAAACGGAAATATTGAAATATTGGAAATATTTGAAAATACATGATGCTTTGTTTATGCTATCCATTTTTCTATATAAAAATATTAACATATTTAGTACTCGCTTTTGTACTACAAGGCGATCCTATACATTTGAACTTTTAAAATAATAAACCAAAACACAATTTAAACAATGCACAGTGTACTACACACATTAAACTTTCCACGTAGTCTTTACTTATATACATATACCCAGTACTAATGTTGATCTTGCAATCATGAAAATTAGGCAAAAAATTTTAGGTAGATACGATATTATGAAATGTATAAATGTGTACTGGTTGCGCGGGCGCCAGTTCACTGCTGGCCAAGCGCAACACGTCATACTTACAACTACAGATATACTGTTAACATTAGCATTTCGGTGACGCGAAGTCAAGATTTTACAAACCCAAACATGGCCTAACCTGCCGATAGAAGTTTTCACTTCAAAAACATTGCGGAATAATTGTGCTCTGACGATTTTTATTTTGTATGCAAACTTTGGATCAAACTGTCGTGGATTCGAATCCCATACTTTCATGGAAGTTTTGTGATGGCGTTTAAGCACAAGTTCCAGCAGTGATTGCAAAATCAGCCTTGTGCAACGGTCTTTATAAGTACTTTTTGATTAATTTTTATCCAATTACGATCGGGTTAAGATAAAGCAGGGCATCAAGCTGTGGATAGTTTGTGGCATAGACGCGCATTGCATCTGTTATCCCGAGCGTCTATTCACGCGAGCGAAGCCGCAGATAAAGTACTACAAATTCAACAAATTGCGTTCAATTTGAATGCGGAGTGTGCGCCGAGCTAACGATTACAGGCAACTACTACCAGGGCTGCCAGATTTCTCTCCTCAGAAATCCGTCGGTAAGGCGAAAAGTGGTGGGGAAGTGGTCTGAAAAATCCGTTTCCATCCGTTCGCCCGGTTCACCCATTAATGCAATGAGTGTGAGAGAGATAGAGAGTAAAGTGAAGTATGCGGTACCATAAACGACACATCGACGTGTTTCCACCTTCATTATGGCTTTATTATTAACATTATTAAATGAATTTCGTATAAGACGTTGAATTTACTTTTACTTACAAACAGACTTTAAATTGAATAGAAATGATTCATTTTTTCACATCCAATGAATCGATTATTTCGTAGATTTTTCACATTTTTATGAAATAAAAATATTATATTGACTGTTAGAATGTTGCGATAGTAACAAACGCGGCAGTACAATCAGTTAAATCCTCAATGTGTTCCGTAAATCCGTGTAACTCGAAACACTTGACTCCAGTTGTGTGAAAAAAACGCACCAGACAAAGATAGCGAGTCGATATTCATCGATATAGGTGTGTGTTTCGCGAACACATTGTTTCATATACTCTCTTATCTTTTTCTACCCAAATAGAGAGAGGAGTAGGACAGAGGTAGTGAAAGAAACGTGCTCAGATATGCTCGAATGTGCTAAAAATACCCGAATGTCCCCAAATTATCGATTATCGAGTGAAGTTTGAATTTATATGTAGTAAAAAGGTAAAAAATTCGGAAAAGTTAGAAAATCCGTTAAATCCGTTCAGATCATGAAATCCGTTCCATTATCCGTTCAAATTCATTTCTATTCGAAAAATCCGTTGGGAACGGAAAAATCCGTTCATCTGGCAGCCCTGACTACTACCTGTAATAACGATATGCCGTGTAAGGTAAAAGATCCGCTTTGACATACGACAGAATTTCCGGTTAAGTGAACTTCGTATGCGAAGTCACAGTACGTGCGTTTCTTTTTCTATTATAATCTTGGCATGATAATTTCCTCGCGTAGTTTTTTCTTTATTAAGATTGCTACACTGCAATAATAATGAGTTGTATTTCAAAAGAATAACCATGCTCTAAAGATTTACCATTTACTTCTTAATGTTCTACGAAGCATTTCTGAAATAAAAAGGCGATTTCTTCAGTCATGATGTAAATGATGGGAACTGACAAAAGACGCAAAGTTTCCTTACATATACAGTTTCAAAGTTTGAACCTGAATATTCTATAAATGTTGGATTAAAAGCAATTTTTAATACATTCTTTCTTGACCTGAAATGAAAACATTTTAATTAACTTCGTCGAACTTGAAAGAAACATAATATTGTGTGTATAGAATTAATTGAAAGGCAGAATAGTAAACATGAAAAATATGAGTAAAAAAAACCTTTCTGTGACCTGACCTAAAAACTATTAAGAGAAAAGTTTAAATTATGAATTTTTATGAACAAGCTTTTAGGTAACGTCAACAATGATAAAATGATTGTATTTGTTTGTTTGTGATTTTCATCGTTTAGTACACTTTAACAAAAGTTTGTTTTTAAAAAGTGTTTTATTTTGTTATTTCCGTTTTAGCCATCTACTAGTGTATTATCATCAGAACTCAGAACCATCTGCCAACCAAAACGAACCCTAACACGGTACGTATACCATAGGTTGTTAAAAAGTTGCCTATATGTAATGATTAATGAAGTGACTCTTCTAGCTGCAGCATCAGGTCATTGTTATCAGATTATTGTATTGTCATCGATACTACAATAAGTATGCAAAATTTTAAAGTGATAGATCAAGTGGAAGGAGTAGTTCAAAATCGACTTGCATGATTTGACCCAAACTGCAGACTGACTGACAAACAAAATGACTAACATGAGAAGTTGAAGAAAAAAAAAGCATGTAATTGACTAAAAAAGTATATTTTTATTCATTCAACGCACCTACCTTTTAGATTCAGTAAAATTTGTAGGTATATATATCATAATTTAAACATGAGTAAAGTACATTAAAAACTAGACACTTACCAGCTTGAAGATAAAGAATAAAATTAGTAATTACTTAAATTTAAATCAACACGCGTAGATGTTAACGACCTGTGTTATCGAACGTATATAATCTACAATTTAATCTAATATCACCATGCACACACAATTTGTAAAAAAAATAAGTTGCAGATAGGCGCGTGACGATTCCATTATAAAATAAAACGTTATCCAATCAATATAAAATATTTCAAAGCGCTTACAAAAACCAGCGCAATAGGTATATCCTAAAGTTTCAATAACAATTCATTTTTCTTAATCTATTTCAAGCACAAAGCGCATGACAAGTCAGCCGTTTTTTTCTGAAAACAGGTATGCGCTTTTTCAAAACGGATTCTTATTTTTTTTAAGACCTAATAAACAAATGTTATTGATTTATTGTAATTTCAGTAATAAAAAAAAATTAATTAACATTTTAATGAGTTCTTCAATTAAAATATAGGGAACTCAAAGGTAATAGTCAAAACATCTGGGAACTGTAAAATTATAAATCGATATAACAAAAAGATAATAACAGCTGGTAAAGACGCCATGATGAAATAATTTTACTACTCAGTCAGTGTGTAAACGTTATTTTTCTGTAGATTGCAATGTTCACCTCTTCTTCTAATTAGAAAAATAAAATATATAAAAAGCATTTCTATAGACAGTTTCTGTTCTTTAAAATAATTCGGTGCAACTGATACGTATTATATTTTAAACAGAATTGTTTGAAATTTCTTAGAAACAAAAATATAGTATTTATTTCAGTAATTAAAAATCAGCTTTCCTGCAATTATGTCATGCAAAAAGAATTTAAAAGCTTTTGCTAATTGATTGATCTGTCTATGGCCTGTTTCTGAAATAGGTACATAAATAATGAGTAATTTAATGCAAGTCAAAAGTGTCGTGAATTAAGTATAATACTGGTTCACAATTTTTAAGAGGAGGGACATAAACAAAAAAATTTCTAAACGTGTACAGCATTAAGTAAAAAGGTGTTAACAATATTCAGAATTTTTAAAACATTTATAATTTGTATTGCTGTAATTATTTCTACTTCCTGTTATAAAATATTATTACTTTGTTACTACGAAAACATATTCATTGATTTACAAAAAAAAAAAACACACACACACGGGGATAGCTGCTATACATAGTTTACCCCGTTATTAGGTCGACAATAATATCACACACATTTTTTGATTGTTGTTTTTTTTTACAGAAAATCGATGTGATTGTATCAAATTCACAGCAGTTAAAATAAAATAAACCACGTAGCTACAATTTTGAGTCATATAGCCCCTAGTTTTTTATATAACCATACTAGTCTAATCTAATTTCTGATAACAAACACTTAGGTAAGTGAAAGTTTGATAAAAATCGGTTCAGTAGCTTTTGAGTTGATCATACAGACAGACAGACTATTCTTTGTCCACTGTAAAAATAACTGCAAGCGTTAGTGTTTCATGTCGAGAATCGCGATTCATATTTATCAGAATCTAGAAGGGAAGTATAAAAAAATTGGAGTAAGACATACGAAAATGAAAATTTCTTGAAGGGTTGTGCAATATACATCTGGAGATACAAAGAACCAAAGAACCTTCCTCGAGAAAACATGTTTGAAAAATTAGTATATAAAATGTGCAAATCTATTTCTAACCGACTTAAAAAAAGAGGTTATCAGTTCGTCACGTACCTATATATTTTTTTGTTTTATCTGTCATAATTTTTCGACACCATTATATTTACAGATTGGTTCCATATAATTTTTTAACTTCCCGCTTTAAAAAAAAAAAAAAAAAAAATTTTTTTTTTTCAAAAATCGGGAAGTTATTGGTTTCACCCCGATTTTCGAAAATCGAGTTTTCGCCAGATCTCGACGTTTTGGGGTCCTAGGAAGCTATTGAAACTATTTTGGCGATGATGTCCGTAGGGCTGTATGTATGGATGTGTGTGTGTGTGTGTGTGTGTGTATGTATGTATGTAAACCTTTTATATCTTTTGAACGGAGTGTCCGACTGAAACGTGGTTTGCGGCATCTGACGTGATCTTGGTGAACTTAGACTTCCTGAAAATTTGAAACGATTCGGCCCAAAAAACTTTGAGAAATCTTAAAAAAACAAGTTTCAAAAATTTTTAAAAATTTGTTTTTGTAAAAAATTTTCTAAACTACTAAACCGATTAATTCCAAAAACTAATCAGCTCTTCTCCTTAACAAACTGCGTCGATTTCCGCAAACCGCATCAAAATCGGTTCATTTGTTCACGAGAAACCGTGAACGAAAAAATCGTAAAAAAGTGTTTTTTTAAAATGACTCTTAAAATTGTTATCAGATTGATTTTTTTGTAATAAATTACTTTCTTAAGCTAAAAAAACTGCGTCGATCGCCGCAAACCATATCAAAATTGGTTCATTTGTTCATGAGATAACGTGAACGAAAAATTAGGAAAAAAGTAATTTTTTAAAATTACTCGTAAAATTCTTATCAAATCGATTTTTTTGTAATAATTTACTTTCTTAGGTTAAAAAAACTGCGTCGATTGCAGCAAACCGCATCAAAATCGGCTCATTTGTTCACGAGATATCGTGAACGAAAAATTTTTAAAAAGTGTTTTTTTTTAAATTTCTCGTAAAATTCCTATGAGATCGATTTTTCTGTATAAAATTACTTTTTAAGGTTAAAAAATTGCGTCGACTGCCGCAAATCGCATCAAAATCGCTTCATTTGTTCATGAGATATCGTGAACGAAAATTTCGTAACAAAGTGTTTTTTTTTGAGCTCGAAGAGCTAAAAAATAAACTTCTTGCTATATTTGACATATTTTTGAGCGTTTTGAACTCGAAAATAGCGGGAAGTTACAGGGATGGCCTGCAGGGTCAAACTACTTTTCAAATTTTTTTTAAATCGGTTGTCGTTTTTAAGACTTCAAAAAAGGGGATTTATGCATGTTACCTCATATATTCAGTACTTGTGAACCGATTTTAATGATTCTTTTTCTATTTAATAGGATATATACCTTCAGAGTTGTCTAACATAAATTTTACTTAAATTGGTTCATCAGTTTTTTTTAAGTTTAGCATTGAAATAATAAGGAAGAAGGCGATTTATAATGTGCAAACTATACATATTGGACAGTCAATAAAAAGTAAAAAATAACAATAGTTGAAATAACATATAGTTTTACACGGGTTCAATAATTCTCGGCACCACGAACTTGTGCCTAACATCGCCATAACAATGTTTTTAATGTTTTATTTCTGTATGGACTGCGCATTCATCTGACTATTTCGTATGTTGATCCGGAATTTCCTAAATATATATTTTTTACTTGTAACGTCCACTAAAAGAAAAATAACCAAACCAATTTCTCGCAAGAAACAAATTTCGCAAAGGCTAAAAAATAGCCGAACTAGTTAGGGATATTACACCGATTTTCCTGCCACTATTCAGGTGAAATGCACTAACTAAATATACTCGATAAATGGGCTATCCAACAAATTTTTTTTTTTGAATTTGAACCAGTAGTTCCTGAGATTAGCGCGTTCAAACAAACTCTTCAGCTTTATATATTGATATAGATATAGATTACCAGCATACCACTGTTTTCTCGTGAAATCAGGCTGCCGTTTAACTAATATCGTCACCAGCTCGCAACTCAGGGTCTACAGATTTCCCATTAATTATTATTTATTATTGAAAAAAATAATATGGAGTGGTGCATTACATGAGGTGTTTTTTTCTAAAATTTGGAGTCCCTCTCCCCCTTTGATAAGATGTGGTAGATTCCACTCTCCCCCTCTGGTGAGATTTACCCTTTAATTTTTAAATAATTAAATTTACTTGATGTGTTCATGTATTTTGCTTCATACCATTAAATATCTAAGCGTTATATCGGCGTTTTCTATATATATAGGTATATGTACTATACATTTTTTCTGTGAAATAAGAGAAGAAAAACTTAAAAAAATTGAACCTCTTTCAAAAAAGGGCAAGTAAAAAGCGTAAAATAACACAGTTTTGAGGTCGGCATCAGTTTAATTTTGAAAGAGATTCAATTTTTAACTTCCCGCTTTAAAAAAAAAAAAAAAAAAATTTTTTTTTTTTCAAAAATCGGGAAGTTATTGGTTTCACCCCGATTTTCGAAAATCGAGTTTTCGCCAGATCTCGACGTTTTGGGGTCCTAGGAAGCTATTGAAACTATTTTGGCGATGATGTCCGTAGGGCTGTATGTATGGATGTGTGTGTGTGTGTGTGTGTGTGTGTATGTATGTATGTAAACCTTTTATATCTTTTGAACGGAGTGTCCGACTGAAACGTGGTTTGCGGCATCTGACGTGATCTTGGTGAACTTAGACTTCCTGAAAATTTGAAACGATTCGGCCCAAAAAATTTTGAGAAATCTTAAAAAAACAAGTTTCAAAAATTTTTAAAAATTTGTTTTTGTAAAAAATTTTCTAAACTACTAAACCGATTAATTCCAAAAACTAATCAGCTCTTCTCCTTAACAAACTGCGTCGATTTCCGCAAACCGCATCAAAATCGGTTCATTTGTTCACGAGAAACCGTGAACGAAAAAATCGTAAAAAAGTGTTTTTTTAAAATGACTCTTAAAATTGTTATCAGATTGATTTTTTTGTAATAAATTACTTTCTTAAGCTAAAAAAACTGCGTCGATCGCCGCAAACCATATCAAAATTGGTTCATTTGTTCATGAGATAACGTGAACGAAAAATTAGGAAAAAAGTAATTTTTTAAAATTACTCGTAAAATTCTTATCAAATCGATTTTTTTGTAATAATTTACTTTCTTAGGTTAAAAAAACTGCGTCGATTGCAGCAAACCGCATCAAAATCGGCTCATTTGTTCACGAGATATCGTGAACGAAAAATTTTTAAAAAGTGTTTTTTTTTAAATTTCTCGTAAAATTCCTATGAGATCGATTTTTCTGTATAAAATTACTTTTTAAGGTTAAAAAATTGCGTCGACTGCCGCAAATCGCATCAAAATCGCTTCATTTGTTCATGAGATATCGTGAACGAAAATTTCGTAACAAAGTGTTTTTTTTTTGAGCTCGAAGAGCTAAAAAATAAACTTCTTGCTATATTTGACATATTTTTGAGCGTTTTGAACTCGAAAATAGCGGGAAGTTACAGGGATGGCCTGCAGGGTCAAACTACTTTTCAAATTTTTTTTTTTTAATTTTTTATTTAAAAATTTTAAGTGGTCTCTTTTTGTGCCTAATGAAATCGAAGAGCAATGTTCACCCGGACAACTACAACTAGGTATTGCAATATTTCTTTGATTTTTGTTAATTTTCTAAAAAATTGCTGAACCGATTTTCCTAAAATTTATATGGAACCAAATTCGAGACCTCCTTTTTTTAAGTCGGTTAAAAATTATACAAAATGTTATCTGTTGTAGTAAAATTTGTAAATTCTCTGAATTAAAAAGTTGACGTGAGATTTTCATCCCCCCCTCCCTTTTTTGCCGGACTCCTCTACCCTCATTTTGAGCTCACATAATTAATGGATGTCCCCTAAACTGATCACATTGGCAGCTGACATTAAAAAATGCATAATTAATGTATTTCATCTACATTGTTTTCGACATAATATAGGGATTGAATTAAAATTTTGTACCGAGTTCTTTGTTTAGCACAAAGACCTAAGTACACCTCAAATCCATTTTGCGTAAGTTACGGATTTATTAATTACACTCCCTCAGCTGTTGAACGTCTGATTTACAAGATAATCTAATCTTTAACGTACTTTATCGCCGTTTGTTCAATATAACATAGACCTCTATATGCTTAAATGTTGCATAATACCTATGCATTTAAAATTTAAATGGTTCGTACAATTAGTGTTTCGATAATGCCTTTCTTATACGTTAAAAAATATAGTTTAAAAAAAACTAAAAAACACGCTTTATATCGGACTAAAAAGTAAAAAATAATTGTTTTAAAATAAGCTTAAAAAGCGTTGGGCGCTCGATGTACGAAAATGTGGAACAAAGCGCCCCACGCTTTTTAAGCTTATTTTAAAACAATTATTTTTTACTTTTTAGTCCGATATAAAGCGTGTTTTTTAGTTTTTTTTAAACTATATTTTATTTTTCACTTTTTAGTTTGAGGATCTATAAAAGAATTTATTAATCCTGGGGGTCCTAATAAGGATAATGGGAAACTGTTATCAAATTATTGCATTGTCATCGGTCCTTGATACGTATGCAAAGTTTCAAATTAATCAGACTTCGGGAAATTGGTGAAAATTATGCTCAAAGATTCCGTTACGGACATACATACTTAGTTACAACCCAAACTAATATAAAGCGTATAAAAATGACATTTTTTAAAATAATCTGAGTAAGTTCATATGACTCGAAAGTAATACCTATACTTACAGCGAATCTTTGTAGTTGATCGCATATTTTTTCTACCAGAAAAAAATGTGTAGGAATTTCTGTCGAATAAAAAATAGAAACTTATCAAACTTATGGTAGTACCTACTTAGTGCCACAGTTTTGTAAGGTGCAGTATTATCACAGTAGAAGGTCCCCATTGTCTCGTAGGTCATAGCCTATACTCATATAGGGTATCTAAGCTGTGGTAACATTTATAAAAAAAATATAAATAATTCAGTCTGATTACACCTCTGTCGTGGAAAATATTAAGATATCTTAAACTTACTGTAGTATAAGAAATTTATAAAAAACATCCACTACAAAACATAATATAGTAAAATACAAAAGTACACTTAATACTAATTTAAATTAAAATAATACATTCATTGAGTTCACCGCTATTTAAAAAAACAGTAGGTAATTATTAATTAAATATGTACTCGACTATTGTGATATTGATTATGCTTACTTATACATGAGAAATTTATTGATAAAAGATTTTTTTTGTTCATATAATTAAAGCCAAGACTATTATTTAACCGAATTTTAATGATAATGTATTAATAGGGAACTCATTAACTGAACCGTATTAAGTAGGTTATTATAACAATTAATTAGGCAATATAATAAACAGAACATTCAAATTCGCTATAGGATTGCTAAACAAAACAAAGAATGAAATGTCGCAAAACAGGTATTGTTTAGTTTTTGAGACAAAGAACTTACCATCCGCTGACTTTTTACTGTTGAAACCAAGACAAGGAGATGGCTTTTTCCATCCTCTCCAATGGTTGACAAGACTCTCTGGTTCTGAGCTCCAACTACAAAGAGAATCCTCCTCAAAACGATCGGAATCCTCAAAACTGAACCGATCGCCTTCTTCCCAGTCCAACATAGCACCCCCATCTTCGCCACCCCCCGTGCCGCCTCCGCCACCTCCCCCCTGGAGGTTGTTCCTTTCGCCCGCCACTTTCACCAAACAACAAAGACACTGTATAAACTGACGGACACCCTGCCTTGACCCAGAGCACACACGGAGTCGGGGTCACTCACACTCGCGGTCGCAAATAGAATTATTATGTACCCTTCTCTACCCCCCCGGATCCGACAGACACTACTGTTCGCTCCCGGGAGTATCCAAAATCCAAGTATGTAACATACTGGGAGTCAGTCGCGACAATTATATCAATGTAATGACATTTCACAATAGAACTGAACGTGTTTCACTCAGAATTACTGACATTAACACTAATCAACACACGCAACCCTGCCCGAACATTAAGGCTCAGCCTCCCCCATCAACGACAACAACAAATATGGCGAAAAGCGAATATATATCGCTGGCCACTCGATACACTGATCGGAACGGAATCCAGCTGGTCGACCCGACTCTCTCGTCTCGCAGCAGCTCGTGATCGAACCGACGCTTGTGCCATCTTTTGTCGTTTTGCACTCTTCAACTGCACGAGGTTTCAACCTGAACTAATTTTTTATTTATTCCTTGTTTGTAATTATCTTTTCAAAGAAACTTCATAAAACAAACAATGAAATATATATTTAATGAAATGAACATTACAAATATTTTGAAATATATACTAAATATTAATTTTTTAGATAAAGAGAACAAAATATAATTATTAATTATTGGCCGTGCCCACCCATATTCACTATCAGTGTCCTGTGTCATTTCTCTGTACGTACAATTATTTATCTTAATAATAATAAATAATCCGAAAAGTACTTTTAATATAAATTTACAAAATCCAATTTTAAATTTTAAAGAAAATCTATTGACTTCATCCAACTTTATTCCAACAAATTTTTATTTTTTTCTATAGTTGGTAGCACTAGTCGGCAAGTCTTTCTCGTTGTGATACAGAGGTTTTCGCAGCATTTGATGTAAATTCTGCAGTTTTTGTGTTAATTAATTTAGTTTGAGTTAAGGATAATCGCTCCAATATAGGTAAATGTTATTAAAAAATGCGTTAATATATATTTTTATTGAAAAAAGGTGGAGATGAAATAGATAAATGTTGATAACTGGAACATACTTTCAGAACCATAACCTGAAAGTTAACTTCATAACCGCATATTTTTGATTAATTTATTCGTTTGCAGACTAAATCATGGCTCCTCGAAAAGGTAAAGTTCAAAAAGAAGAAGTGCAAGTGTCTCTAGGACCTCAGGTTCGCGAAGGAGAAATTGTTTTTGGAGTAGCTCACATTTTCGCCAGCTTTAATGATACATTCGTCCACGTTACGGATTTATCTGGCCGAGAAACAATATCGCGAGTCACAGGAGGAATGAAAGTCAAAGCCGATCGTGATGAAGCTTCACCATACGCTGCTATGTTAGCTGCACAGGTACTGCATTTGGTTTTTAACTGTTTATAAAATAATGCCCGTATTGAACAAAAAACAGCTTGAATAATGTAATTAAGGAATGGTGTTCGGAAGACAGTTTTAATGATAATATAAGTTGTGGTTGTATACAGAAACGACTGTATGTCAATTCAAAATAAGCAGGACGTATCCTAGACCTAAACTTATCCCCAAATATAGCCTACAGATACTGTTATTATTATTATTTGTTGAGCTGCTATCTAAAATTATAGAATATGTGTATGGCAAATTATAATAAAAACATGAATTTGTATAAGGCCCAGATAATTAGCTATTGGTAGTCCTTTTCATCGTGATTTTCTATAGTAGAATTTTATTTTTAGGACGTTGCTGAAAAATGTAAATCTCTTGGAATAACTGCATTACACATTAAACTTCGTGCAACCGGAGGTAACAAAACAAAAACGCCCGGTCCGGGAGCACAAAGCGCACTCCGTGCTTTAGCTCGTTCTTCAATGAAAATTGGCCGTATTGAAGATGTTACACCCATTCCATCAGATTCTACACGCAGGAAGGGTGGTCGCCGTGGTCGTAGATTGTAAACTATCTTACTTAAATATGAGCCTATTATGGATTGTATTTATTATTGTTTTATACTATGATTTTTAATAAATGTCATCTGTGAAGGTTCAAAATTAATTTGTATTTAAAAAATTGTCTTAAGACATGTTTTTAATCTGTAACAAACGAACACACAATCTCTCACCCTAAACGCATATACATGCTCCGTTCCGTCATGGGTAAAAAAGAGATCCTAAACATCTGATCATAGCGAGTGCACTGTAGTAATGATTAACATTTGGTTGGTGATGCTGTTTAAATTATTAATGAAGAGATAAAAAGCGAAGTAAAGAAAAGAAAATACAAAAATTTAAATGTATTTTTCATCAAATTCAAAATTAATTCATACATAACGAAAATACTTAATTTGATTAATCGAGGTACTCAGAGTTCTGTAATGAATAATGAACATCATCGGCACTAATATTTAAATAAATTTGTTGAGGACTGAACTGTCTATATTCGGTAGTAATAATTCTACGTTTGGTTAATCTTTGACAAATTGAATTTAGCACTGTGTGTGACGGTTCCTGAAACCCGTCTAATGCCGCTAAAGTCTTAAACTGCTTCACAATATTTTGATAATTTGTCTCTTCAACACCAGTTCTTGATACTTCAGACAATATAGCTTGTAAAAATATTTTTTCAAAATGAGTTAAATTCTTGACGCATTTTATTTGATCCGATGATATCATTTCAGTCAGTGCATTATTTACGTGTTTTAATTGTACTTTTTGACAATTTCCTTCCGAAGCTGCTAATTCAGTAGCTCGCCGACAAATATCCAAAGCACGTCTCGCATCTCCAGAAACTGCTGCAACCTTCCTAGCTACTAGCTGCACAGCATCTCCAGTAAACGAATCTGTACCTTGCAAGCGTGTAGCCACTATTGTTTCAAGTTGTTTATAAGTATACGGATGAAACGGTAACCGTGTCAGTCCTAAACGACTAGCCACACGACCCATAAGTAAACGTTCGGGCAGATCCATCGTATTTGAAATTGCTATAATAATGACACCGGAATTACTTTTCGAAGGCCAATCAAGGATATTGTATACAACGTCTTGTCGTTTTGTGTAAATTACATCAAGTTCATCTACCAGTATAATGACAGGCTTCTTTTTGTTACTTTTTTTTGTGAAACGGTTAGTCAATATCTCATAAGCTTGGTCCCACATCAAAATTTCTCCTGATAATTCTTTTAATACTTGTACATAAACTTGTTTTGGTTCAGTCAAGCGCATACCATTCACTTCAACATAGTCAAAATCTGGGATGTCATCGTCTTCGTTCATCTTTAAATTACGTACCACTTCAGTTACCGTAGCAGTTTTTCCGGAGCCTGGCACACCCGCTACATACATGCAACCACTATTACCACTTGTAAGTTTACTGTGTAAGAAATTGTAAACATCAGCGAATTCATTTTCTCTACACGGCAATGAACTAGGAACCGAAGATACGTGCAAACTGGTTCTTACTTTTTCTAATGTATTTTTAGCTGATGTAAATTCTAATTTTCGTTTTAAGAATTCTGATGGCATTAAAACGTTTTTCTTCAATTTCAGACCGGAGTTTGGAGTAGCAGTCTTACTATTCGATGTGTTTCTATTCGGTGTACCAACCGACTTTTCGGAGAGTTTTATCGACGATTTTGGAGTCGACTTATTTGATTTTTTATCACAATTTGTACTCAAATTTTTAAATTTATCAACTAATTTAGATGGAGTATTTGATTTTTCGTTCTCATTTTTGTTACGTACTGCTCGCTTTTTCGGAGTAACTTTTACGTTTACCCAGGACTTGTAGACACTGTCGTCACTGTCATCATCATCTGTTTCCTTAAAGTTTAGAGCTTTTTTTCTCGCACTTCTTCTAATTTGTGAAACGCTCGTTTCCTCAGAATTTAACTTACTTTTCTTTCTAGGTGATTTTAAATTTTTCTCAAAGTTGAAATCGTCGGTATCAGACGAATTATCACTATATTTTGTTCTTGACTTTACTCTTAAGGCTTTCTTATCAGGCATTTTAATCCTTAAAGTTTAAAAACTTTTAGATAATAACACGGCCGTGTAACTGATAACCAACGTAGTGTAAGTTTCTAGGTTAAAATAGCTGTCAATACCATATTTGGCGGGCTTTCCTGAAAAACCATGGAGGGTACAAAACCAATACAGTTGAACCGCATATTATGTAACTTTTAATTAAATTCGAAATGGAAGCAAATTATAATTTATTAAATATTAAAAAAATACATGCAAATTCCATACAAAAATCAAAATACAATACGTAATATGAATAATACATCAACATACTGGTTATTTTCCTGGCCTAACTCATAAAATAATTATTCGGCACCAACAACTTTGCCCAGATCAATATATACTTTGAATTTATGTTCATCTTTACGCGGTTCCTTGTTTTCTAAAGTCGTCGTTGGGCTCACATAGGTATGCTGAACTGAAAATCCTACACTTACATTATCACCGATTTTTAATGTCTCATGAGGAATAACCACCAGCTTCACTGCAACTTTGTTGAATTTTCTCCATAATACGACCCTATAAAAATGACAAAATAACATCTAGAACATTTTTGACATCAAAATCCACATTCCACACTGCAGGAATGCGCTATAATTCTGAGCGATAATCCAACAATCCTCTGTTCAGAATTTACAACAAACGATTTTAATAAATACATACTTTGGGTCGTCCTGAAAGTTGTGACTATCTCCTGCATCATCATATTCAGCTGCATCATCTCTAGGAGACAAAGTTATTGCTCCATCCGGTATATCAACATCCCCGTTAACTTCTTTAGTCACCAACCGTGGTGGCTCCTTTACCGATGCTTGTTTTGTAAGACTTGCCAACGCGCCAGAAAACCTCGACGTCTAAAAAATACACAAAATTTCAAAATAACTCAGAAGTTACTAAATACATCAGTATGGATTATGGTTCTGATTTTCATTTTGTAAAAATTGTACCTCTTCTTTCTTTTTACTTTCTTCAAACGTGTTAACAGCCAAATCTTCTTTAATTAGAATGTTTAATTCTTCCATTGCTTCTTCTTCATTTGGTAACGGAAGAAATACAACTGCTGTTTGGTGTTGAGTTGGATTACATAACTTCACAATCATTTCGGCTGGCTTTCCAGCTCGCAACGGCTCACAAGTTACAAGACGTACATCGGGGATATGATAACTAGAACAATATTTCAGTTTCAATGTTTGTATACATTACTGTTATTAATTAAACAATATTAAAATACCGTGCCAAAAGTTGTATCTTATATTTTGTTGAATTAGGATTATATTCTGGTTTGCAAACATTGTGTTCGCAAGTTCTGCAGCGCTGAGAACGCTTAACTAATAGTGGTTTCTTAATAGGAAACAGTTTGTCAACTGTTACTGGCTGCCAATCAGGCTGCATTAAGCGCTGTTGTATAGTTGTAACTGTAATAAAGTTATAATAAGCAAAAAACAAACATGTATACAGCGTTGCTTTGTTTCTTTGAACTCACTTTCATTAAGATTAATCTCTTTAGTGAAAATATCATTTGGTAACTCATCAACATCTTCCTTCGCTTGAGATGGTTCAACTGACTTAATCATAGGCTTTGCACCTGAAATCATTTCTGGCAAACCAATCCGTTTACGCAACATTGCAGCTGTTAACCCGATCTTATCCTGTTAAAAAATCCAATAAATGCCGCGTTTAGTTCAATAGTTCCTTTTACGAACATATTTTAACCCTAATGTAGCTGGATAAAAAGTACCCTATACTAATAGTATTATTTATTGATATCAAATTTTCAAAATCGGTTTTGCCGCTTCCAAAAGATACAAGTACATAAACAAAAATTCTGGAAATGCGTCCTCCCATCTTATGTCCACAAATTCATTTACAATTTTATTTATATGCACTGCCAACTTACAGTCAAAGTAGCGTATTTTCCCTTTTGAGGATACTTTTTTGGTTGTTTATTTTGCTTTTCGTGTTTTTCTGAAAGTACAATGCCTTTATACATATCTTGTATAGCTGTAATACGATTGGTATGAACGTTCTCTCGTTCTGGAAGCCCTCCTGATGCTATAAAAGTAGAACATCAAAGAGTAAAAATTATCCACTTTTATCGATATCTTGAAGGCAATGGTCTAGTTTCCATCGACGTAAAATGTGAGTTAAAATTTTGAGAAGGAAATGCTCAACCAGATTTCGAATAACCTTGCATCTAATCCAGATTTTGAACTTAGCCTTTGCTGGTAACGAGCAAACTCGTGTAATCCATTATTTTAGCCGGTTAATTAACCCAAGTTTTACATCGATGTGAACTAGATCAATCTAATATTCGTATGCCGCACCTACTGCTTGATCCGGTAAGCCTACATCTCGTGCAGTCCACCGACAAGATAAACACACCGAATAAAATACCTTACGAGGTGAACTTTTAGCTTCTTGACCGCGAGGTACTTTAAGATCTTGACTTTGACTGCGAGGAGCTGCTGCTACAGCTCTCGTCGACAAAGTATGTCCACAGCTAGGGCAATCCGAACAGTTCGAACATTTATTTTTTCTTAACCGGGCTTCGGTCGATGGCATATTTTCGAGACAGTTAGGGCAATATATAGAATCGATCTACAAATTACGAAATAAATGTACCTGTTCTAGTCTAGAGTATTAATTTTAGATTTATTTTACTTACTTCATGACAAACACAAAACCCACACCTTATTCTAAAACAATATCGACAGAAATATACACGAGAATAAGGCTTCAAAAGGCCACATGTACACGCATAATTAACCGGAATCACTCCAGATAAATTAACCACATCTGGCTTCTTCCAGGGAACCATTATTACCTGATCACTTTATAAACTTATAAAAATTATTAAATATTTACGCCACACCTGACAAATGTCATAAAATTAAAGGTTTATGTCATTCTGACAGTTCCGGACCAGTTCCGGACTCCAATGGAAATCATAGATGTACAAAAGTCAAAAGTAGAACAAAACCGAAGTGCAGAAACGATTAATTAAAGAACATTTTTCGAATTCGATGCAATTTTCTTTGAGTACTGTATACTGTGATAATTAAAAATAGAATAAATTTGAAATTAAACTTAAATAACTAGCAGTTTTTCAAATTTTGACTTCTTTACTTTAAGGCCCGGTTTCTTCACGAAATACTTAACTACCGGTTATCTGCCTTCCAGATATATTTATCTGCAAGAATGGTTTTCTTCACAAAATATGATCTATAGGATAGCAAATCGTATAATCTTTTATAACCTCCTTGATTCTCAATTTGTCAACGTTGCAAAAGCCTTTAATCGGCTAGCTTCAAGTTGTAGTTTGACAGCGATTTTGGCGCGGTAGGAAGATTATTTTGAACATGGATGAATTTATTTCTAATCATATTTTTTGTGGAAAGATTTTAATTTTTTTATTATATTAATTATTTTTTGTTAAGTAGAGATTTTTATTTAATTTATTATTTTTTGTTTTATAGAGAGATTTTCATTTATTTTATTATTTTTTGTTTTGTACAGAGGTTTTTATCACATTATTTATTTTATTATAATTTTTTTTAAATCTTTGATTAACGTCTGAATAGAACTCTTCAAATAAATGAAATATTTTTATATTATTTTTTGTCAATATATGGTCTGAAAAAAAAAATGGTCGACAATTTTATTTATTTGAATAATTTTTTTTGTTTTGTGGATGGAGGCGTTTCGCATCCGTGATACGGTATGACTTCGTTCGTATAACGTATAACCCCATCAAACGAGTCGAACTGACTCCATGTCAGTTCGACTCGTTTGATGCGGTTATGGATACGACAGATGCGAGTAACGAAATGAATTTGTAAGTAACGATTCGTTGCTTCGAGTCAGACGATGTACCCGTTACTCAGTAACGAATACATACGGTTTGTTACAGCTCTAACAGATATTGAGAAGTTTGACCTATATATGTAGCATTACAATTGTTGCAATCAATTTTATAGACTAATTCCGAGTTTTGTAATTTTTCAGTTTGTCTTTGAGTTTAGAAAAAAAGTTTTTATATATAGAATTATGATTTTTGCAAGATATTTGAATGTTTTCTGATCTAAAAATGCATTTTATCTTCTCTGATAACAAGGGAATGAATGGAATAGAGAAAAAAGTACAAATTTCATTGGTATTGTTGTTATTATTATTTGTGTTTCTACTATTGTTATTGGTTGTAATTTTGTGAAAGATTTTATTGATTAATGAAGATGGATAATTATATTTGACTAAAAATTGTTTTATAATTTTAAGATTTTTGTGATGGAATTGTGAACTAGAAATATGTGTTGATCTGTAGATGAGGTTTTTTTATTACATTGAGTTTATATTGGAACGGACTATCAGAAAAAAGTTCAGATATCGTCCAGAATGTATAGGCTACAGATCAACACATAATATTTCTAGTCCACAATTCCATAACAAAAATCTTAAAATTATAAAACAATTTCTAGTCAACAATAATTATCCATCATCATTAATCAATAAAATCTTTCACAAAATTACAACCAATAACAATAGTAGAAACACAAATAATAATAACAACAATTTTTCGATTAGGCCTTTCACGAAAAGTGTATGGACGTCTAATATTATTATCTTCCCCATCACTGCTTGTATCCGAAAATACATTAATGTCAAACAGAGCGTTCCTTTTGCAGTTATTATAGTGGCTGTGTTCTCTAACCTCTGTGACCACTTTGACAACACCCGAGATAAGAATAAACTTTTGACAGATGCGGCGCATGCGCAGAGATAGTTATGAGATGCGCGCACGTATCTGGCAGATATCTGGTACTTGGACCACCAGCTAAAGTTATCTGGCAGGTAGGAAGTTTTTAGTTGTGAAGAAAACCGAATTTGTTGGTTATCTTCCAGGTGCCTCTACCTAGCAGATAACCAAGAGTGAAGAAACCGGCCATGAATTTGAGAGATATGGAAAAAAAGGTTGGAGTCTTCGCCAACTGCCAGAGATCTTTGCATTGTAAACAGACTTGACAGCTCGTAACAAAATATAATTTGTTAAAGAAAAGATTGAAATAATTTTAAAAATCCCGAATATTTTAATCAATTTAGCCAAATGGATGATTCTTTTGATGAAATATTAGCAGATATCAGTTCAACTCAATTAACTAAAGGTAGGTGCTAAGTTGAAAGTTTGAAAGATGAACTTAAAAAACTGGTTAATTAACCTTTTTTAGAAACAAATAAAAGTAAATTGGAAACTGCATCTACTTCAGCAGTATCCACTTCAAAAACACACAGTGTTTTAGTAAATCCTAAACAGGTTAGTATTTAAAGAAATCACCTTAGAATAAAATATACTTTCATTGAAATTTCATAACAATATTTAGCGGGGAAATCCAGTGTTGAAGCATATAAGTAATGTTCCCTGGGAATTTGATGAAATTGTGCCAGACTATCAAATGGGAAAAACAGTTTGTGCCTTATTTTTATCATTAAGATATCACAATCTAAATCCGGATTATATACATGGAAGATTAAAACAACTAGGAAAAAAATACGAATTGCGAGTTTTGCTTGTACAGGTACGTAACTTTAATCTGAACGTGGGAAACTCACTGACTAGAGACTGCATTGCATTGGTAAATAAACCAGGATAGGAGCTAGACAGTGGTGGCTGTCATCTTCCACACCCTTTTCTATTTCAAAGTAGGATTTGGGTTTGTTCTATAATTTTGTCATATACGGCAAAAGTAAGCTATAGCTTTGAAACTTCAAACTACAGTGGAATTCGGCTTATCTGAGTTCACCATGTACCGAATAGAGATGGTAAATAACTGGCTAATTAGGCGCTTAAATATTCGCGACTGTTTATTAATTATTATTCTACAAAGCTGTGCAGAAAGTTATGCGCATGATTATAAATTTCAGTCGAGACTTTAATTTCGATCTTATATCCAGTAATTAAATAATTTCTTCATAAATATAAAATACATTACTTAATTAGTTCTTTCGATTCTACTGTTTTTTGTTGTTCTGAGAAACAGAAACCAGAAACCGCCATGTTGTTTTATAGATAAAATGGCTGCAATAGAAAATAACCAGTAATTTCTCCCGAAGTTGATTCTATTTTTTTCTCTCTGTACTAACTAAGCATTCGCTTGTAAGAACCAGGGTTATCCGAGCATTATGAGTATTTTTGTATGATGGATATAAAGATTTTAATGAGTTAGCAGTCTGTTGTTAAATTCTAAAAAAAGTGTATTATTCGAGTTTTCAGTTCCATGCTGATCTTAGCCGAATAATTTTGTCCTTAACATATTTTATAGGTAGATACTAAAGATCCACATCATGCGTTGAAACATTTAACGCGAGTATGTATATTAGCGGATTTAACATTAATGTTAGCATGGAGTCCTGAAGAAGCTGGAAAAATTATTGAAACATATAAAATATACGAAAATAAACCTGCGGATAAAATCATGGAGCGGGGCGAAGCTTATCCATATCAAAGGGTATTTTATCATTTAATTTTGTAAATGTTTAGTAAGACTGAGTTGTTGATTTTTAAATGATTTTCTTTTAGTTGGTGCAAGCTTTATCAACGATCAAACCGGTTAATAAAACTGATGCTATGACTTTATTAGAGAATTTTGGAACTTTGAAAGGGATTATAGAAGCTTCCGAATATCAGTTATCACAATGTCCTGGATTCGGTTCCCGAAAAGCAAAAAAACTATACGAAACTTTACATAAAGACTTTTCTAAATGAATGATTTTATAATTAATAAAATAATAAATAAATAATTTGTAATCGCGATTTTATAACAAACTTCATTTGTATTTTTTGAATTAAAGGTTTTGTAAGTATTTCGTAATCTTTATATTAAACGTTTGTATGTAAATAAGTGCCTACCTATAAATTTGTCTGTCCGACAAACACTTTTAAACTGTAACTCCGTTCATCGTGAAATATGGACACAGCATTCATCTCGGCAAACTAAGATAAATATGCATACTCTTGTTCCCACCCCCGCATCCGTTCTTTTGCATCCGGGTGAAACCGGGACGGACCGCTAGTATTAAGTGAAGTGTTTTGTTATTAAAATTATCCAAAATATTGTTCAGAATGTAAATTATTTTTAAATACTTACTACAGCATGGTGAGAATATTTTAGTTCATCAAGAACTTTCTTTACACAAATAACGCTAAATTGCAATTATTCAATTACTAAAATTTCAGTTTTTTTGAAGAGAGCTGAAATTCATTTTAAAATTTGTACTTAGGTACTTATAACTTCGTCCGTTGGAAGAATGGAATCACAGACCCCATGATGGTTTTTAACCTGGCCAATAGTATATGAGCGATGGCCGCCATCACACGAACTAAGTGAAAAGATTTGGGCTTGAGTCCCAACCAGCGTTGCCAGACGTCCCGATTTTTAAATCAAAATTAAATGTCCCGCGCGGGAAAGGCTCAGTCCCGCTTTTCGTGGATAACTCTAAAAGAAGTTAAATCTTTACAGAAATATCATGAATAGATAAGTAATTCTTATAAATAATTATTCTCTTATTAATTTGTAACACTCACTCCACAGACTATTGTTTGAAACGCCATATTTTTCTAATGAATAAAACTTTTTTGATTTTGATTTCTGATCTATTTAACGATAGGGTAAATCTGCTTTAAAATATTATATTCTTATTAAAATACATTTTCTATGGCTATTTTTGCTATCTATTGTCACGTATACGTAATTTTAATTCAAATAAAAAGATAAATAGGTATTTGAAAACTTCTGATTATATACGTTTTTTTACTATGTCCCGCTTTCGACGAAAGAATCCCGCTGTTTTCACTCAAAGAGTTCCAAAATCCCGACTTGGCAAAAAAAAAACTGGCAACGCTGGTCCCAACGGTGATAACGTTTGAAAAGAAATTATCCTAACAATAAGCGTTTCTTAACAATTGTAGCAGTCTATGGGCTAGGAGGCGGAGGTACAAATTTTTCGATGTGAGCGTTTGTGGTAAGCACTAGGAGAAACTTCAACCTCAAATTTTCCGTATGTCAGTATAATCAATGTTTATTAAAAGTGAAAATAGTTAGGTATAATTTTATGAAGTTTTTTAATTACAAAGAAAACATGGGCAAATCTAAGCGATCTGGAAATGCTTGATGTGTTCCGGGTTGTTGCGCTGATGGCGAATTAAATAAAATAAAGACCATTGTCGCCATAATTTCACGTTCCGCTGTCAGTGTAAACAAATTAATTATTTATATAAGTATTGTACGTCATTATTGATAAATAAATAATTCTCACATACCATTTATGTTATGCTATTTATATAATGGTTTACAATCTGAATTTTATGGTACCTAAGTACTTAAAATTAACATCAGTTTTCCTTATTATATTTTTTTTTTGACTTATCACCATAGGAACATGTCGCGATTTCCATAAAAAGCGAGTTCAATAATTGTCGACTACCCACTAGCGGCGCTAGTAGGCTTCGTGCACACTGCACACAGCCTATAGCTATTTACGAACGTTATGAACTAAGTAGGTATATCCCACATGGACATAATTCCTATGTCCATGATATCCCATGAATATTTACTAATAGAGTAGGTAGCATTGCGTACTTATATTAAAGGCAGAGAAGTCAAAATTATATTTAAATGTACAAAGATGAAATTATCTAACAAATAGAAATATAATAGCCCTTAAATATGTTAAACTTGTCGAAGTCCATTTAAATTATAATTTCAAAATGCCGTTAGAAATGAATTCAGCAGTCAGCTTGCAATTAATAGTTTTCCATTTTGTCATTCCTGTCGATCAAGAGTGACTGATGCCATCTCACAAATTTATTCATAAGTCGTCACCTACTGAACTACATTTCTATTCTATTTTCGCATTTCACATATTTCAAACGCTTTCGTATATACTTATTTTACAGTTGTGTGAAAACGCATGTAGTAGGTGCCTATAATAAATATACCTATACCTATAATATTGAATTTCCGCATCATTATAAAAATAGATTTTTTATCTTATTGTTAGATATAGATAGATCGTAAATTATAGATGCTCGATATCAGCGTCAGCAGCATCTACGTGTGTATTAGATAATTAGAGAATCTCCCATCGGGTTCCGGCATATATCAAACCGCCTGGTACGATCTCGGGTTCCTGGGAGCGCTAATTCCCAAAAAACGTTGGAATACGAGCTACATAATACCAATTGTTATTATATTATTATTATCTTATTGTTCAACAATCAAAGGTGTTTAAATTTGTTTTGGAACTACTATCCAGTGGTGTAGCTAGACGTGGGCGAAGCGGGCCCTCGACCACGGCCTCACGCCTTTGAGGGCCTCGCGCGAGACCCTCTAGTGTGCTGACTTAAGGTCAAACGCTATGATCTATATTATCTACGCTAAATAAATAGGACGATTAGTAGGTACCCTAAAAGACCCTACTAAATATAACCTGCATAGAAATATACATTGATCTTGGGAATAGGTACCTACTAACAGGGCCGGATTTAAAGGTGTGGAGGCCCCTAATTATTTTCCAAACAAGTTAAACCATTTTTTTCTTTTAAGTGTTCCAATAATTTATTGCGAAACAAATCAAATTCTTTTCAAAAACATACGTATAGATAACAGTAAATGTAAAATACAAGAAATAAACCAAATTAAATTATAGAGTTAACGAGTGGAACCTTGCGAGCTTTTTTCGACGAAAAATCATTTATGATTTCGGTGAAATCCAGCTCCCGGAGTAAATCACTTTCAATGCTGAGTAGAGATAACTTTGATAGGCGGTTTTGTCTCATCGTAGTTCGTAGCCTATTTTTTACAATTTTCGTTTTTGAAAATGAGCGCTCTCCAGTGCAATTCGACACTATCAAAACCAAATACATTCTTAATGTAATTAAACATCAAATCCTTTTAATCTTCCTATACTTAAATGATTACTTTATAGTTTACAGTTATTAGTATTACACTATTTGATACAATTTATTATGGGTAGCCGATGGGAATAAATTTGGTGTTATACACTCCACACGATCCAACCTGACTGGATAATGAAATACGTGCCTTCAATCGTCATGGCGTCTTCAATTTCAAAACTTCAAGACAACCTTCAAAGTGTTGAAACAGAGATCGTGCAGTGGTCGCCCAAGTGGTCGCCCGATCGCATATTCTGTAGAAGGCACCATTGCCTCCAAACAAGGACGATTTTGTAATGCAATATTATTTTACAAAAACGTATTCAGAAGGAGGCAATATCGCCTCCAAAAATGCAGCATTAGCTTACAAAAGCGTAGGTATTCAGTTTCAAAGGTACTATACTGCCTCCAAGCTATATATAGCGTAGTTTAGTAAAGCAGCATTAAAAAAAGTTTTGAAATCGATTCAATAGTTTCTGAGATTATCCCAGACAAACAAAGAAACTTTTCTACTTTATGTTTGCCAACCTTATAGTGATTTCAATGCATGGCTACGACGGCAACGTTGGCAACCCCTATTCTGATACTGAAAAGTGCAGAGTATAGGTACGCATTATAATAAAAGTGAAATTTTATGTGTCTAGCTGTCTGTTTTTCACGCTTAAACGGTTGAAAAGATATTAATGAAATTTTTAATATAGGTAATACATATATAATATAATCTTATATAGCACATGCATATGTTGTCAATTTTGAAAAGGTCTGTATAAAATATATCAATATGTACTAATAGGTACCTATCTATTAGAAAAAAACTATTTGCAGACAATGTCACCGTCGGGATTCAAACCTGAAACTTCCATTTTCGCAGTGACTGCGAATTGTCATTTATATAGGCTTTCTGCAGCAATCCTATTTATCTAAATATCAATTTTTATATATTATTCCAAAGCATATTGCAACTATTTTTTCACATCATGCGACTGTTCGAGGGCTGATTTTTACATAAGTAGGTATAGGTATAAGGTGTGATGGAAATATTTTTTTAATAATAATGCATTATAATGTTACGTTAAACAGTAATTGGAAACTAAAGCGATCTACTTGTAATTACATAATTAATTAGGGAATTAATTGTTTTCAATATTGTAAGAAATGTTGTGAGAACGTTTTTTTTCAGTTTCAGCCATAGCTGCAGGTCTATCTGACTGAATTTTTCTACTGCACGGCAAACTTCTTTATTTACGACGCGCTGCAGTGCCAGGTTCGAAGCATTAAGTTTTAGGATGGAGTTAGATTCAATTATAGCGCCCCCCTTGCTTACCCCTAATATCGAAAAGCGAATACAACTTTTTTTTATTTATTTCTCTTTACCACCGAGGCGCCCTCTGGGACTTTGCGTCTGAAGCGGTCACTCCGTTTGCCTTGTAGTAGGTCCGACCCAATATATTATTTGTACCATGGTGACTTTTAAATAATACTCTCGTGATGTAGGTACTGAACAGAACAAAATATATGAACCATAAAATGTATTATATCCGTCTTCTAATTATAATTTAAATAAAATAATTTTATTTTATAATTAGAAGTTAATTATAATAATTTAGAAATTTACATACAAATAACAATCACAGAAACTAATGCATTATCGGTTTCAAACAATAATTGTAGAATGCTTTTGTTTTCTGCGCATTAATATTGTTTTAATGACGCAATCGTGTGCAAATGCAACTTTCACGCTTGTTTTAACAATGTAGAGCATTTGTGAAAATCAATATAATAACTAGTTTTGCCTGTGAAAACCTTTTTATTTTTTCGATAGTCATTTACAAAAAATGTATTATTATATATCAGTCAGCGATGATCCGTCGGATTTGACGACACATTTACGTTATAGAAAATAAAGTTTGATTGGATACTAAGTTTCCTTTTAAAAACATCACTGTTATCGATTGTTTATGGTTATATATCAATGTTATTTACTAGCTGTCCGGTCCGACGTTGCCGAGTAGTCTTAACTCCGCTGCACACGAGGCTGGATTTGAGCTAAGTTAATAGCTAGGTTTCACTACTAGTTTTTAGCGCTAGTTTTCTTAATTGCTATTATGTGCTCGCTTCACACGAAACGTCTTTACAAGCTTGGTAGATTCGGTGCGCGCGTAGTGATAGTTAGAACGATAACAAAAGTGCATGTTTATTGTCTCTGAACAGAACACAACTATGGCATTGTGTTTGTTTGTGGGCGTTTATTCAAGTCGTCCACGTGACAAGACACTGCTTCCTGATTGGTTATTGCTCATACCTAGCAGCGGACCTAGTAAGTAAAATAGCCTCTGTTCTAATTTTAAAACCTATCTAGTGAGTTAGCAGGCGAGCCCGCAGTGACGTCATTTCCAGCTTCGTACCCAGCCTACCGGCCAGCAGAAGTCCAAGCAGCGTTTCTAGCAGCGTTTCCAGCCTCGTGTGCAGCGGCCTTTAGGTTCAACAATGACATAATCAAGAAATACAAATTTTACTTATTTTACTTTATAGTTTAGCCAGTGGACACCGATTTGGTCCAGAAGAAACGCGGGGGTATAACCGACTTACTTTATATTTTCGCTCGCTACTCATCCCCATTTTGTCGTAGCCTATATATTACTCAGAAGGAAGTACACTTTTTAGCTATGAAAGAATTTTTCAAATTGGTACAGTACTTCCTGAGCTTAAACAAATTTTTACGTTTTACGATATTAGTGTAAGTAGATAAAATTTGATAGTTTTATATTCAAAGGCCGCTGCCCACAAGGCTGGTTTTGCCACTGGAATCGTGGGCAACATGCGCAAACGCCCACAAACAAACATGGCGTCATAGTGTGTGTTCTGTTCAGGGACAATAAACGTTCACTTTTGATAACATTCGAACTGTCACTGCGCGCTCACCAAACCCATCTACACGCATTGTGTGAAGCGAAAACATAAAAGCCACCACAAAACTCAGCGCCACATTTTGCTTGAAACCTAACAGCCAAATCTAGCAAGGACTAGCGGCAAAACCAACCCCGTGTGCAGCGGCTTTAAATTTGAATTGTCATTTTATTGTTTTTTAAAACCTATAAAACAGCTTGATTTGAATTAGGTATAAGTATATAAAAATATAATCTTTTTAATATATTGTTTTGAAAAGATTGTTCAAGGAAGTTACTATTTGTTCAATTATTTTCAACACCTGTGGAGTGCAGGCTGTACGTCCTTGAATTTTACATGGGGTCAAAATGTTAGATCGTGAAGATTCATATATGGGATCATACTTGGCCATTATTAAAACACAAATAGATTTTTTTTAAACATTGTTATAAATTATAGATGTACCTACCTGTATATGGTAATTAAACCAATGACCGATCACGATTTCAATGTTAAAATAAAATATAGTTTAAAAAAAACTAAAAAACACGCTTTATATCGGACTAAAAAGTAAAAAATAATTGTTTTAAAATAAGCTTAAAAAGCGTGGGGCGCTTTGTTCCACATTTTCGTACATCGAGCGCCCAACGCTTTTTAAGCTTATTTTAAAACAATTATTTTTTACTTTTTAGTCCGATATAAAGCGTGTTTTTTAGTTTTTTTTAAACTATATTTTATTTTTCACTTTTTAGTGAGGATCTATAAAAGAATTTATTAATCCTGGGGGTCCTAATAAGGATAATGGGAAACTGTTATCAAATTATTGCATTGTCATCGGTCCTTGATACGTATGCAAAGTTTCAAATTAATCAGACTTCGGTAAATTGGTGAAAATTATGCTCAAAGATTCCGTTACGGACATACATACATAGTTACAACCCAAACTAATATAAAGCGTTTAATAATAAGGATAATGGGAAACTGTTATCAAATTATTGCATTGTCATCGGTCCTTGATACGTATGCAAAGTTTCAAATTAATCAGACTTCGGGAAATTGGTGAAAATAAAGCGTTTACTACAGAGGATCTATAAAAGAATTTATTAATCCTGGGGGTCCTAATAAGGATAATGGGAAACTGTTATCAAATTATTGCATTGTCATCGGTCCTTGATACGTATGCAAAGTTTCAAATTAATCAGACTTCGGGAAATTGGTGAAAATTATGCTCAAAGATTCCGTTACGGTAGTTAGTTACATACATACATACATAGTTAGTTACAACCCAAGCTAATATAAAGCGTTTAAAAATTGCAGGAATTGTAATATTGTAAAATATAGGTAAATGACGTTCTGTTTTTACAAGCTACAGTAAAAACTCTGTAAGTCGAACTTCAAGGGAGATGCCAATAGAGTTTTCGACTTATGAAGGATTTTAGCTTTGGCGGATTTTGTAAGGATATATTCGTTTTGTAGAGGTTAAGGTTGCTATGCTCGAGATACAGAGATCCAATTTATTTTTTCGAGTTATGGAGGGAAAATATGTACAAAAAATTGAAATGGCTTGTAGGGACTCGCTGATTAATCCGACCTATAGAGGGTTGAGATTTCGAGTAGTGGAGGTTTTGGAGCTTGAAGCGAAGGGAACAAAACATTTTTTCGAGTTATGGAGATTTTCGACTTAAAGAGGTTCTACTGTATTATTCAACTTAACATGTTTGTCAGTAAGTCATTTTGGATCAAATCTTGCAGGTTGATTTTTAACCACATCTGATCTAGTACTCTGAAATTTTGCATACTAATGTAAAATCGATAACAATACAATAATCCGATAGCCATAATCTGATGCTGCAATCAGGATAGTCAAATCACTATATGCACATTTTTAACAGTCTATATAGTAGACGTATAGGTAACTTATTTAGACTTGTTTGATCAGCAGACGGTTTTGATAATATGTAGGTATCTACACCTATGTACATATAGAGTAGAAATAAATTATTTGTAAAAAACAAGCTTTTATTAAAACGTAAACTGGAACCTAATAAAATAACAAACAATCAAACAAATAAAATAATTTTATCATTATTGACCTGACCTAAAAGCATGTCGCGAGATATGTTCATAAAAAGACGTTAATGATTTCAGTTTTCGAGCTTCAATGATCTATAATTATACGAGTAGATCATTGAAGCTCGAAAACTGATATAATCGAAAGAGAGAGAGATTATAATCTCTCTCTCTCTTTCGATTATAAAAGATAGCTTGTGTACCTGACATCTTTTAAACCGTTTATGTAAAAGTATCTACAAAATTGTTGGTCTGGTGGCGAAAAAGTTGATAGTATGAATGAAGTACAAAAATAAATAGATAGTAATTTTTTGACATGACAGCTTTTGGAACCCAACTAACTTTTAAATACCAGAGTTTTTTATTACTGTACTTTTTCGTAAATCGCAATTGATTCAAATAAAAAATTGATTCGAGGCATATGCATGTTGGATGAAAATTAAATCAATTAAATGATAATTTAGTGTCACCTGTGAGCTTAATATATTTCTGGTTTAATGTCGACTAGAATGTGATTGGGTGCCAGTATGACATATGGTATAAAATTACATCTAAATGGAAATTGTTAGTATTTGTTTTAATGGAAGTATTAACTTAAATGCAAGTATTAACCTTCAACTTTCACTGGATGAATGACTTATGAGTTATGAGCATTAATTGCAAGACATTTATGATGTAACAAGGTTGTATGATAGATCTAGTTTAGTTAAAATACGATTTATTGAATTTCACACAGAAACATATTCAATTCTCGAAGTTTGAAAAGTTCTCGTCCGATTAATGCTCCCACAAAAAGAAACATCAGTTCTGCTAAATGTACAAATAAAAAAGCCTATGATATAAGACATTCAACAAGACCTTTAAAATATGTTTTGGTTTTTATTTGTAGTGGCAAAACCGAAGTTCGAAATAGTTTTAAGCTGACAAGACAAAGTCCAATTTTAACCACATTATGTTGGGTTGCAGAAAGGATTGTCAAAAAATTTGATTTGATAATGACTTTATAGATTGTGATCAATGATCATATATTTACAGTTTCTCTACATCAGGAGCAGTCTAATATTATATTCAAAGCCCTTGTCATCTAGAAAATTAAATTGTATATACTCATAAAAACAAATGATCATTTTTCAATTTAAATTTTGATCAAAATGTATCGAAAAACGTTGTTTCGAAATCGAAACTATACAAAAAATAAAATATAGTTTAAAAAAAACTAAAAAACACGCTTTATATCGGACTAAAAAGTAAAAAATAATTGTTTTAAAATAAGCTTAAAAAGCGTGGGGCGCTTTGTTCCACATTTTCGTACATCGAGCGCCCAACGCTTTTTAAGCTTATTTTAAAACAATTATTTTTTACTTTTTAGTCCGATATAAAGCGTGTTTTTTAGTTTTTTTTAAACTATATTTTATTTTTCACTTTTTAGTTTGAGGATCTATAAAAGATTTTATTAATCCTGGGGGTCCTAATAAGGATAATGGGAAACTGTTATCAAATTATTGCATTGTCATCGGTCCTTGATACGTATGCAAAGTTTCAAATTAATCAGACTTCGGGAAATTGGTGAAAATTATGCTCAAAGATTCCGTTACGGACATACATACATAGTTACAACCCAAACTAATATAAAGCGTTTAATAATAAGGATAATGGGAAACTGTTATCAAATTATTGCATTGTCATCGGTCCTTGATACGTATGCAAAGTTTCAAATTAATCAGACTTCGGGAAATTGGTGAAAATAAAGCGTTTACTACAGAGGATCTATAAAAGAATTTATTAATCCTGGGGGTCCTAATAAGGATAATGGGAAACTGTTATCAAATTATTGCATTGTCATCGGTCCTTGATACGTATGCAAAGTTTCAAATTAATCAGACTTCGGGAAATTGGTGAAAATTATGCTCAAAGATTCCGTTACGGACATACATACATAGTTACAACCCAAACTAATATAAAGCGTTTAATAATAAGGATAATGGGAAACTGTTATCAAATTATTGCATTGTCATCGGTCCTTGATACGTATGCAAAGTTTCAAATTAATCAGACTTCGGGAAATTGGTGAAAATAAAGCGTTTACTACAGAGGATCTATAAAAGAATTTATTAATCCTGGGGGTCCTAATAAGGATAATGGGAAACTGTTATCAAATTATTGCATTGTCATCGGTCCTTGATACGTATGCAAAGTTTCAAATTAATCAGACTTCGGGAAATTGGTGAAAATTATGCTAAAAGATTCCGTTACGGACATACATACATAGTTAGTTACATACATACATATTTACAACCCAAGCTAATATAAAGCGTTTAATGATGCTAAATACATGAATACGCAATTTAAAAAAATATCGTTTAAATCGATCAATTATTATTTTTCAAATAGAATCGATTTAAAACTCTATTATGCTTTTCATACGGAGAAATATGTCAAATCGTCGAATCAGATTTCCTGACAATGCTTTCTGCAACTGAGCAAGAGAGTTGATCAGTTAAAACTTCTTAGTTTTTAACTCTGATCAGATATGTAAGTCGCTCAGTCAAAGACGAAGCGCAATTACATTTTAGCTTCGACTAAAACACGTGGTTGTCTCGTATATGTTTTAAACTAGTCAATAGCTTAGTTTAGTTTAGGTGCTAGATTATCAAAACTTAACCCTTCTTGGTTGTTAAGTTGTTGAATACTAAATTATTGGAAAAATCTTCTAACGAATTTTTTTTAAAACTTAGTATAGCCGTCGCAAGGGAGATGCACGTGCAAGACTCAGAGAAGAATAAGGGAAAAATGGAAAACCTGCTAGATGAAAAGGAAAAAATATTCGATTTGCACTAAAAGATAAAATTTAATTGTATTTTGCGTTTCCTTCGAATCAGTCTTGCAGTTGGTGTAGACTCACTGAAAATAATTAAAATTATCATCTTGTAAATTTATAAATTCCGGGATAATTCTATCTTCATAAAATATTTAAAGAGGATTATCTTTTCACAAATGACCAACCAACAGAATACAGTGTTGATAAATTTAAAACAAATGAGTAAATAAAAGAGAATTTATCATGATCTAACATATTTGGTATTCAAACTTCATTTTAATTGAATGGATAGTTGGATACCTGCCAGTCTGTATCGATACTAGTTCAATAGAATCTATCTACGTGAAATTAAACATGAGTACTTACGACTTCTAACAATTAAAAAACAGATGGTCATTTATATGTACAGAGATTATTAATTATTTATTAGTGCAAGTATCAATTTCCATTTGTTTCTTTTTAAGACCCGTTATTTAAATTAATGCAATTAAAAATAAAGGAAAAGTAATAATAATTTACGGTTTTTTACGATCTTCAGGAATTGAAAAAAGTGTAGACCAACATTTAATTGAAGATTTCACTCGCATACTGTGGAGAATCATCCCTGATATTGAAAGAAGTAAATGTTATGACATTTTTTGATATTTTCATTCAATGGACATTAATTGACGACGTGTCATGTCAGTATAGGTACATTCAAAATTCAAATTAAACTCCATTACATTCGGCTAATTACTACACTTACAAAGTCTATACTTATAGTACCTAATCGCTATTTAAAAATTCCAGTCAGGGCGACAGGACCATTCCAATTTCAAAAATATTGATATTTGACATTATATTATAATAAATATAAATAAAATTCTGAAAATGCGTAACATCTAGCAATAAACATTATGGTGTTTGCTATTCATTTGCATGATTACATATTATGACTTCAACTTTCACATGTAAAAATTAACCATAGCATGCTTAAGTTACCTAACTAATTCCTTTTTGACAGATCTTCAGAACAAAAGAGCAGCTGATTTTTTCAAAATATTTCCGAAACTAGATACTTTAAAAATAACGTTTTTTTAAAAAACTTTCTTGGAAAAATAAATAGAATAATAAACCGCTATGAAAAGTAGGTACTTACCTATACCATTATATAACAGAAAAGCAATATTTAATTATATCTTCTGCACATACGCTGATTTTCCCTAATAACAATAGGTTCTTCATATTTACATGCCATCAAAATTTAGTTTTGATCCACTCAGGCGTTTGACCTGTATCGTGTTCACAGACAAACAGACTTATTCCAAAAAACCTGTTTTTGGACTCGGGTGACTTCAAAACGAAAAACTTAAGCAAAATTTTGTAAAGTGTATTTCGACCAAAATTATTACATAGTACAATAGCTGGGATGGTAAAATTACATTACAATAATTACCCACAATGAATCTTAACACTTGTTTATTGTTTAACTTCTTGTCATTGTAGTTAGTTTTTTTTGTCGACGTTTTGACATTGACTTTCAAAATAAATGCATTTTTTGTTATATTACGTAAAGGACAGTGCAATTTTAAGTAAAGTCCGTAATGTGTGGCCGACCTTGCGGGAAAAAGTCATATAGTATTTATCTACGTAGATATAAGTACCTACTCCACGCAGCAGAAAGTGACAGTAACTCAATACGGGTTATTGTTAGCAGAAAGATCAACAATGCGTAACGATTCATTGCCGCCTTATCCATTATTAGGGCTTGAAAAAGACTTAATTTTTTTAAGTCAGCCGGAAGATTGTAGAAGCATTTTATTTTTATGGACATATTAAATAGCTCCTTTGCTTAAAAAGTCGATCTATGGCGTGGCAAGAATAAATTTTCGTTATTTAAATTATAGATGTGTTAAAATGTGTTTTCGATTTTGCAATTTTGATATGAGCCAGTCTACTTACAAAAAAAAATCCGCTATATCCATTGTCACCTTCTGCCAAATAAAACTTTATTTTTCACTCTATACTATGTTTGTTTGGAAGATTCCACAGCAACCCTTAAGCTTTCAAAATTCCTACGATTAAACTGATAATATAATAAAAACTATAGACGTTTTTTATGCATGCTCTACAACTTATCTCTGAATATTTTTTTCGATTTTTTCAGTCGTTTTCGAACTACAGTAGAAAAATGCGTTTTTTTAGAACGTTTTGATTTTTTTACTTTTGTCTGCGGTTTAGAATCCTAAAAAATATATACCTACTTACTCCGTTTCTTGATGGTCTGACACGACTTTTCTCAAATGTTCAGCCTCCTCGCTTAAATAATAATTTCAGAGTTGAGATTTATTTTTACTGAGCTATGACGTAAGCCGCAATATGATAACAATATGAAAACTTTGTTGGATAAAAGTTTGTATTTGAAATGAATTTGCGTATTTAAGAATCAAATTCAATCAGCTCAAGAATACAACTTGTATTCTCTAATGATATAAGTACCTAATCATAAAATTGAATAATTTTGTCAAAATTTTTTTTAAAATTTTTGTAGAGGACAGTGTGGTGTAATGGTCAGCGTTCTGGGCGGATTGTCGTGGGTTCGAATCCCATCTATGCTCATGGATATTTTGTAATGACGTTTGGACCCAGCTTTGATTTCTCTCCTTTTCCTACATACCTCTAATTCTTCCAAGATTTATCAACGAACATCAATTCGATTACTGGTTGAAGGCTAAAGCTATAAGGGCCAAAAAAAATAATTGGTTGTCTGTAAAGTCGGTTTACGGTCGATAGTTTTACGTGATAACGTATTCCGTAATACATAACCTAAACCTCCCAAAATTTGGTTTCAATCCGCTTATCCTTGGTGTCGGAATGATAAGAAATGTCAAAAGTGACGTTTGCAACTGTCAAAGTATTATGTTCTAATAATAATTAGTTATTCCAATACTTAACTTAGAAGGCGTTGCATTTCACAAAATACTAATGTCAAAAAATTGAATTAAACATTAGAAATGCAGCCGTTTTCATGTTAAGACAAGACATACGTTATCTTCTAATTTCCATGTACGGCAAACAAAGACGACCGACCGCGTCGCGCCATGCATTAGACAACATTGCATTTATACAGCTATTTTTCTATATAAATTTGTATAAAAAAACTGTTTAGGCAAATTCTGTTATACGAAATCTATGTAAAATGTTCTCCTCTTTTGTTTAAGACTGGTTTCAAACCGATCTGATTTAAATTGAGCGAGAAATTAGCAAAAAGCACGCACAGGGTCAGGCGGAACGTTACGCGTTACGAACGTTAGGAACGTTAGGATTTAGGAACGTTACACTTTTTCGTGCATGCAGCCGGTATTTTATCAATTTATAAGATTGGTGATTCATCAATTTATAAGACGTTATCACGTCAAAAAAGCATTCAATCAGTTTTCTTTTAATAAATGAATAAAAGCTAAAGCCTACAAGTACTTTTAACTTACTTTAAAAATCGTATCAGATTTGGTACACATTTTGTGATGATTTACCCATCCCGGATTATTCACCTCCGTTACTTCAACTGGAGGTGCATGTATCATTTCATAAATATACTTAATAAACAAAAGACGGTAAGATTGCGTGGGGCAATATATAAAACTATTTGAAACGTGTTCTCCCTACAGAGTGTTTTGGATGTGCTAGTCAAGTGATTTCTAAAGTTGTAGTGTGTCATCCTTTTTAAAATTTTGGATTTGTATATTGTTTTTTACGATAAGTTCACTGTGAATAATGTTTTAGTGAAATACTTAATTTGAAAAAAATCAAAATTCAAAATTTTTTGACACCCTATTTTTTTCAAATTATTTATAATAGTCTTCAATTAAAAATAATTAGTGTCCAGATTGAAATTAGTTTTTGAATAGGAATAATAATCAAACCCTCAGTTTTCAAGTTCTAAACTTTAGCTGGTAAGACAAAATAAGAACCAAATTAGTTAGTAATCTTGAATAATTTATGATAATCCATTTTATTAAAATAATATAGATAACAGCGACAAAAACTGTGTGCCGTAAGTCAGTACAATAATAAAAATTACAAGCAGAGTTTACATTGCAATAAAAATTCATAAAAACAACATGTCAAATAACAAATTATGGGTAATATTAAAATTGGTATTCATAAAATTCGGAGATTTTATAAAATTATTGTTGAATTAAAAATTTGAAGCTTTTGCTTTTGTACATTTTAAACTGCGGTGTGTTTTTGATACCAGTCGAAATATGGTTGTAAAGCTTTTGGCAGTTGAGCTTACAGCTGTCCTCAAATAGTTAGCTGCGGTGTTTTTGAATTTTAAAGTCGTGCTTCTTTCTGGTATCATGGCAGTGTATGTATAACGAACCTTCGTTGTCAATTACGTTTTTCTATGGGGTGTTTTGGGTAACAACATTCGGGTGGCAAAGTGTGTTTCCAGAAATGTTGTTTGTTGGTGTCTATAACTGTTTGTACCCAGCCTCACTCGAAAACAAAAAAAAAGCGGTTGGACCGATTTTGATAAAAAATCTTTCGGATTACATTAACATTAATATGCTTCGACTGACTCCAAAACGAAGTCGATATAATGTTTTATTTGCGAGATTTCGTGTAAAACCTACTTTTTGCAGGAACTTTTGAAAAAATTCTTTCATATCATATCTACGTTAATACGCTTCGATTGGTGCCCTCACGTAGTATAGGTGTATAATTTTTTATTATTGAAATTTCGTCTTTAGAAAGAAATGACCAAGTAGTAACTAGTACGTACATACACACATACATATACAAACACAATTATTTTTTCAAAAATAGTGTAGTGATCACATACAAATTTGTTGAAAATTGTGATTTCGATTTCCGAACCAATTACAATAACTTACCAACGTACTGGGAAGTTAATTATTAGCTATTATAAGGTACTTTTTACGCGACCCAAGCCTTGGATTATAATAGTCCAAGAGCTAGCTACGGAAATAGGTTTGCAATTTATAGAGCAATGAAATCCCTCTAGTTAGTATGCCATACTATCATTATTAATTAATCCGGGCGCCTGGCAGCTGTTCAGCGGTGGGTGTGAGAGTGGATGGGCAACGAAGGGGTTGTAAAATCAATTGAAGGTGTGCAATTTATAGAGCTCTGTGTTTGGTGTGATATTATAGCTAATTATATATTTAATTCGAATATAACAAAGCCAGGCGTTTTAATTGGAGGAATAAAGTTCTTAAAAAATTAAATAAAAACACTAAAACTTGAATATTAACAATTCGTAATAAATTGTTTCTCAAGATGTAATGAGAATAATGTTTTTTTCCGAATTAATAACAACATTCATTTTTCCTGCGTAGCTAAGGAAAACTAATTTTGACAAAAATCACATAAGAGTGAGAGAGAGAATTAATGTGGGCGGGAGTAGCGCAGACGTCGCGTGCAACCCAGGCGGCGCGAGTTGGAGCCAGTTGCTCTTTGTCGTCGCCTGGCACTTTGTCGACTTTGACACTTTTTCCCGCACCTTGGATGTTACCTGGCACTACTTTTCTCCCAATTAAAACGGCTGGCAATGTTATATTCGAATTAAATACATAATTAGCTATAATATCACACCAAACACAGAGCTCTATAAATTGCACACCTTCAATTGATTTTATAACCCCTTTGTTGCCCATCCACTTTCACACCCACCGCTGAATAGCTGCCAGGCGCCCGGATTAATTAATAATGATAGTATTGCACACTAACTAGAGGGATTTCGTTGCTCTATGAATTGCAAACCTATTTCCGTAACTAGCTCTCCGTCTACAAATAAAAGATGCCAGAATTTAATCAAAGTAGAAATTTATTAAGTTTTTGGAAACAAAATTCACAGATCGGAGTGTATACGTACTTTTAAAATCATTTACTAAACATCTAACTTCATCGTTAATTAATAAATACTATTTATTTAATGACGCATTTAACTTTTAGAATTATTGTAAATTAATAAAAACGCGTAAAATAAACGTTTGTAAGTAATTAATTATTTTATGCAAATTTAATTAGTTGCTTCGGCAATCTGCAATGCGGAAATAATATAAGTTATTTAAAAATATTTATCACAAAAATATTTTCCTTGGTTTATCTTCATTTGACACAAATGTATAAGGAAATAATTTGATGTAATTTAATTTACACTATTTTCAGAAATTTAGTAATAAATATCAATGCCACTATGCAAAGATACAGAATTTTAATGACTTTATTTTTTTCAAATTCCGTCTAGTTTTTATAATGTGACTTATTTTGTTTAATTATTATCGTTTGTCAGTAGTGCCTATAAACGACCTTCGACCATATTATGTTTTTTTTTATTTCAAGGAAACAACCCTTTCCTTTTAACCAATAAAGTTATTTATAGTGTGGAGACCAGACAAGGTCATAATTTTAAAGAATGACTAAGTATCATTTGCGTAATGATTTTGGCCAAGTATTTGCCAATTTAAATAAATTGACAACAAATGAAGTACAAAATAATTAAATCATACTGGGTGTGCAGACAGTCCGTTATGAATTATAATATGTAAGGCACATTATAAAAACAATAATGAAAATTAATTACGTAAGGCAAGGTCAAACGACTTAACAGAATTTATTATTAACCGTTAATAATAAATGAACTGGAGTAAAAGCGCATCGTTTCACTTTTAAAATATTGTTATACAGTAGCGTACCAGTTTTTCTGATTGAGAGCTCTATCGTTTAATTATAATTAATATTATTAATGGATAAACACAATAAAAACCGCGGTAAAAAAATATTAAATGTAAATATAGGTATTTTTTATGTATTTCTTTAGGACATTGATTTCAGTTAACAAAATTAGGCGTTTGTTTTAAAAATTTGAGGTATTTTTACCCTATTTAAAAAAAGAGGTTATTAAATCGACGAATACCAATGTTTGTAGTTGAAAGTGTACTTATATAACTAGCGGTCCGTCCCGGTTTCACCCGGGTGCAAAAGAACGAATAAGGGGGGGGGGGTGAGGTACATGAGTCCGCACGTTCATCTTAGTTTACCGAGATTAATGTTGTGTCCAAATTTCATGATGATCGGAGTTACCGTTTGAAAGTTTTTTATATATTTTTTACACCTTGGGTTACATTATGGGAGTTTTCGTAGGGATTCTTAATTTAACTCGATTAACAATATAGCCTATGCTACTCAGTGATAATGTAGCATTCTATTAGTGAAATAATTTTTTAAATCGGTCCAGTAGTTTTTGAGTTTATTCATTTCAAACAAAAATACAAATCATTTATCTTTATGATTGAATGTGATAATGTGATATCCTAGCCTCTTTCAAAATTAATTTTTTCTACTTCGAATTCTATGCAACCATCCTAAAAAGTCATAATAAACTTTTCTTAGAATAAAATTTTGATAGTCACTAAACTTAGTATGTATTCAGTTGCAATACCAAATATAATTTTCGTAATTGAAAATCAGCATAACGTCTGTGCTAGTTTCGAGGTAATCATTTATAATTAATAGTTTAACAATTTATTTTAAACAATAGCTAGTCAATTTATTTTCTAACGTTATTCTGCGTTAGGTATTATTATTTCAAATGCCCCCGCAAGATATTTTAAAATGTATTTCGAAGGTCGACATCACCAATTAGGATAATAAAACTTTATAGTTTAAATTAAATCAGTGGCGTCCGCGTTATTGCTGAATAAATTAGCACAACATAAACTAAAAACCGATTTCACAGTATACTTATTTATTGAATTCCAAAATAGTGATATATACCTACCTTGTTTTCTTTTTTTTAAATTTTAAAGTTAGAATAATCCTGCCCAACTATACACGTAATATTCTCAATTAATTTTTGCACTAAGATTTGTCGTGCGATTTTATTATATACAGTGAATTTCAGTATGTTGCATTTTAAGTGGAACAATTTTCTGTAATGCACACATTATTTCCATAGCCACCAAATAAACAAAACATAAAATTTTGTCGCAGGTTTTATTCCATTCAAGAAGGCTTTAATCATGAGATCCAGCTCGAGTGTAACGGTAGACCGATTTCTGCCACATGTACCAATATGGCGTTAGCTACTGGGTAACGCACACACGTTCATGGCTTACATATGTGTAAAATTTGTTAACTATGGCGAAAACAGGCGGAAAGAACCGAAGTTTTCATATAGGTAGTGATAACAGCGCTAACTCGCGTGCGCTAGAAAACGGTCCGTCTCGAAACACGGCAAGCAAACAAACAAACAAACTCTTCAGCTTTATATTTAGTATAGATTGTGTGCCCTTATACCTATACTTTTTTTGTAACGCTGTTCATGAACTGGATGCTATTGTTACACAATATATTAAGATATTTATAATGTTGAATGGAACAGTCAATTTTACCAAATGTATTGTAACAAGTTTCATTTTCACTTGTTTATAACTAAAGGCAATTTTGTCATAAATGAATAGTTGTGGTTTGCTAAAATAAAAACATACATTATTGGATTTAGAACAATCGATATTTATTTATTGATTATTTGTAAAGGCGACCAAAACAGCCGGACAGACAACAATTATTGCACAAAAGACCTAAGGTCTCGTCACTATTCATTTATCCTCAGGCCACATCTGCTTTGATCAATAAAGCAAAATAAATAATAGCTCTCTGTATGGCATATTTTTTAGCGTTTTGTTATAGCCAGATGACTGAAATGGAACTGCCATAATTTCGTCAACTCCGTCCGTCCGTATGTCACGCTTTTACGGGCGGTAAATAGTTGTTTGCGTTACCATAGTAATGTTTATTTGCGTGCGGTAATTAAACTTTGCGCTGCTTGCGTATGCTAGTTTACTTGCAGCTCGCTTCCATGATTTCATATCATGATTCTTGTTTACTGTAAAAATTATTATTTAAAAATATTTAGAAATTAATTAAATAACCCCAATCCTGGCACTAATAAGGTAGTTGTTATTCCGTAATTGTAATAAGAAATAGTATGTGCATTGTGCATCGTGTGCGGTGTTGTCGATTACCCACTCCGCTATCGTGGGCAATTGATAACTTACCGCACTAGTTGCACAATATACTATTACCATTGATTAATTTTTTTATCAATGCTATTACGGTTGAGCGGCCTGTAATTAATGAACACTTTTTAATTTAAGACCACCAACTGCCAGCAATATTTGAGCCTACCGGCAATTTTGACTTTCAATTTATTATTTAAAAATAATTTAGAAAATGCAACTGATACTTTCAAAAATTCCTTGATTAGGTCCTGAGCTTCGACGTTTTCTCAGGATCAAGCCAATTTTTTATCTTGAAATTCATTACTTGTTAAGTTCTTATTGTTAGATTTTAGTTTTGAAATCTACTAATTAAGCATATTATATGTGTTCAGATGATTAAATTTCGGCTTAGTTGTTCCCATGCGTGTTCTTTTTCAATCTAGTAATAAATTTATATTTATACTCCATTGACTATTACAAAATATTATATTTAGAATATGAATGCAATCATAACCTAGCATTAAATTGTTTTAATTAACATGTAAAATATGATAATATTTCGGTGAAAGGCAGTCATGTGTGAGTCTTAATAATAGTAATAATTCATCTTAATTAAAGTAACAAGATTCGTATTGTTCTGTGTTTTAGGCAATTATAGTGAATAAATTGAAATTTAAGAATAATTTTCTCTCATATCACGACATATTATTTTACAGTATTTTTAATTTTAAATACGAATACCAGATGCCGAGGTTATCTAGACCTAGTAGCTATAATATGTACCTATGTATTAGATAACTTTTCGCCTTTTTTCTGTTTTATGAAGTACTTTAGCTTTGTATTTGTATTTATTGTGTTCTTTTTCAAAAAAGCCTAAGAAAAAGTCGCAATATCAAAAAAATAATAACCTTTTTTCTAAAGTAGAGCTGGGTTGCAGAAAACAACTCAGCACTGACAAATCCAAATTGTCAGAAAATTAGGCATGCCGATGACCTTAGATTTATTTGGGGTGATAAAACATTTGTATATCTCACAAACACTGCGACCTTACATTGTGAACATAATATAATTTTAATTTTTATAAATGCCAGATCAGTCTAACGTCGTTGTAAAACTCCATGTCAAGTAGAATCAGATTGTACTTACACAAAAGTAAATGATTGATCTACATATAGATAAAAGATCGCTTTTGAATGTAAATTTTGATCAAAATGTGTAAAAAATAGTTGTTTCGAATTGAAAATTATGTAAGAAACTATAGCAAATATACATACACCCACTAGGTTGAAATGAAATATCGTTTCAGTAAAATCATTTATTTTTCGAGTAAGATCAATTTGAAATTCTACAATGCTTTTCTTATGGAGAAATATGTATGGTCACAATCTAAGATCACTGTCAAATCAGATTTTCTGACAATGTTTTCTGTAACCCAGCATAAGTTTCCTATTAGCGCTTAAATTTAATCTGCAACCATGCGCTTTTTTTATCAATTGTTCGTTGGTCGTGTCTTATTATATGGCATCTCACAGTAGTTTTATCGATTTACTAGCGGTCTCGCTCGGTTTCACCCGGGTGCAAAAGAACGAATGGGGAAGGAAGGGACATGAGTACGCACATTCATCTTAGTTTACCGAGATGAATGTTGTGTCCAAACTTCATAATGATCGGAGTTACCGTTCAAAAGTTTTTGTCGTTAAAAAGCAGTATTTATACTTTTTTTAAGTAATACATTTCTTTTAATATAATAATTATTTAATTGAAAACACTGTAGGAAAATTATTTTTATATAGGTTCCTATAGCTGTAACAGTTTTCAAATGAGCTATTAATTAGATTTATTTAATTTTAATTAGTCGTAATAAAATTTAAAAAAATTGAAATGCAAGCCTTAGAAGAAAGTAATGTATAGAAAATAAAGAAAATAAAAATATATTCGCCGACGTGGGGCTTAAACCCAAGTCACTGGCATTAAGAGACTAACGCTCTACCGACTGAGCTATCCGGGTTTGTGATCGTGACGCGCTAATATTGCAATATTTAGTTAAGGCATTTCACCTGATAATATTTGTCGGATGGACTAATTTTGAGATACATCTTGCAACATTTTTCATTGATGTTCCGCTCCAATTGGTCGTAGCGTGATACTATATAGCTTATAGGCTTCCTCGATAAATGGGCTAGCCAACAAAAAATTTTTTTTTCAATTCGAACCAGTAGTTTCTGAGATTAGCACGTTCAACCAACCAAACAATCACTCTTCAGCTTTATATATTAGTATAGATTTGATTCTGATATCTTTATCTTTCTTAAATTTTCAGAAAATGATAATTTTAATACTCTTCCTGGCGATGAGCTGCGTGATAACTGCAGCCCAGAATGACGTTTTCCAGCAACAAACTGTTGATCCTCAAGGTGTGGTTAACGGTAGATATGCGTACGTTGACAATAGCGGGCAAACAATAAGTGTTAAATATAGAACAGGAACCGGAAACTCAGTGAAACCTGCGTCACGATCTCCCGGATACGTGCCACAGTATGAACAGGAACAGGACGAACAAGTGGAATATCAACCTCAATATATTAGGCAGTCTGTTCGTCAACCGGTCAATCGGTATTCACCTGAATACACTCAACAATATCTAGGTCAACAATCAGTTCGCTATACGCCTCAGTACAGTCAACAGGCAATTGAACAACAATCAGCTCAATATCAACCTGAATATACTCAACAAGTAACAAAACCTCGTTACTCAATACAACTCACAAGACCTCAGTATCGACGTCCGGTTCAACTTACATATCAATTGCCTGAAAGGGATGAAGATCAAACTAATGAATTTCAAATTTCTCCTCAGTCTCAACCAAGAAATCCTCAACATACAGAACTTTATCAACAGCCTCGTCAATTAACAGAAATATTATTTATCAAGGCCGATCAGCCGACGCCAGCTGCATCTTTAGGACAACAAAGGGAATACGAAAAATATTTGAGGGAAGAAGCCCAAAAAGCGACTCGACAACAAGCACAGGATAACGGTAATTCTATATTTTCGCAATCTTCACTGCTGGGACCAACTCCCGAATCGGTTTTACAGTTCAATCAACTGAGGTCAACACCGGTTTCTGCTACACTCGCGTCAACGGCGCCTCAAGTTTTTCCTTCAGCCGTTCCTACTGTACGTCAACCCCAACGACCTTTAAGGGTTATATATTCCCAACCGGAAATATCACAATCTCAGAAATCAATTCCTGTGAGGCCTTCATTATTCAGTTCTGAAATTCAACCGACACCAGGCGTTACTTATTTTAGACAAACGGAAACGGATCATGAAGTTGTATCGCCATTAGAAGTACAGCAAAGATTGTCACAAACTTCGAGATCGCAGCTGACTAAAAAAGTTCCATCATCGGTTTCGCATATTTCTGTATCAAATCCCAATGCGGGCTTTAATTATGAGTTGAAATATTAAAATGATTAAAAACTGATTTTGAAAAACTACGAAAATATTTGATAAATTGCAAATAAAATTTTAGAATTACTATTCGTGGATAATAAGGACTGTTTTATATTTTAATTAATATTTATCAGTTGATATAGATACATAACGATTACAGTAAAATTTTTATTTATTCTTATAATGACAACTTTTAATGATACTACGACGATATGAACAAAAAAAAATGCTTTTAAAGAAACGAATTCATGTGATAAAAGACACATTTCCTTAATCTATGGTCGTTGGTTTAAGCATCTGAGAGAGATTCATTAACATTTTGTAATTACGTTTGATCATTATGCAATTTTACTTTTTACCAGTTCAGTACGTTACTTAGCTCATTAAAGCAAAAGCAGACCTGGCGACAGAGATTCTGAGACCTGATATATCATTTACAGGTATAAAGTTGAAAATTAGAAAAAACAAATTTTATAAAACAACAGTTTAATGGATTTTTGTTTATTGTGTTAAAGTACAAATACAAATTATAATAGAAAAATTGGAAATGTTCAGAAGATAAGAAAAATGAAATTTTAAAGTACCGACTGTCTAAACTTTATAAGTACAGCGAAATTGAAGAGACGGGTTATTTTATTCAAATTGGGAAGACACTGATTTATAAAGGGTCCATAGTTCTAGAAAACTAAAATTTGGTATTCAGACTGGGTTTCAGGTTCAAGTAACGAGAAAATTAAAAAAAACTTTGATTTTCCCCTCCATCCCCTCAAAGAGGGGGGTAGATTTTTATGACTATAAAAAGACATATGTCGCGGCACACACGACCGAAGTAAAGCTTCTATGTTGGTACAATATTATCCCACAAAAATAATTGAAATCCCATTAAACACATTTCATGTAAAAAATGTAGCATTGATATCCCACTAAAAACATAAAGGTGACAAAAGGGTTCATACTCTGTAACAAAAAGGATTGAGATCTAAAAGGGTGCCAAGTTTTCACCTGATGAATTTCCACTCATAAAAACGCGAAGTATGTACTTACTTATAGGTCTAAAATTAATTTTGTACATTTTTGTTTTTGGTGGGCTATAAACGCGATATTTGGCTACATTTTTTACATGAAAGAGTTTTGATGAATTCTGTTAACATATTTAAGTGAAATAATGTTTTATCTATTTTTTACTGTATTGTATATAGTAGTATATTTTTACATATTTTATATATTTACAATTGACATAATATATAAATTTATACATTTTTTAATTATTTTATAATAAAATATCACAAATAAAAACAATAGAAAAAAATGAAAATTTTGTGTTTTTTTTAGTTTTATTTTGTGAGTATAGAGTTTATTAAAATTATTGTTAATAAAACAGAATTGTATTAAAAGTTTTGCAATATTGTAGCGATAAAGCAATATAAGGCAGTGACATTGACACAACAGACCTCCAAGTGTACTCTTCGAATTTAGAATTAGCGGCAGTTTCCGCCTTTGTAAGGCCCGGGCGCCAGATCTTCAAAAGACCCTTGCCCTTTGTGAAAATTATGTGAATTGAAAGTTGGTATTTCTGATGATTGACGAGACATGCAATTTATGGAAAAGTTATAAATAAATACATCTAGATTTGTAATATATACTATATAAAATAATGTTTTAACTATTCTAGTTGGTGCGCAAGGCCCTGAGCGATTGCCCTGTTCGCTAGTCCTTAAGTTTGCAACTGCTTAGAACGTCGTTTTGTGTCAGTTATACCGAATTTGAAATGTATCCAGGTGTTTTTTCAGAGTTTCCAGTAAAGGGTCTACCTACGAAACGGTTAGGGACAATAAATAAAAGAAAATGTATAACAATTAATTTCCGTTTATTTACACAGATAACCAGACCTTCATATAGGTACAAATGATTTACAACTGTGATTTTTGTTATTATTATTTAGAACTGTGATTTTTGTTATTATTATTTAGAACTTTTGGTTTATAAAAAATGTAAGTTTATACTTATACTCACAAAATTTGATGTTGTTCAGATACAATAACTACAATTCCCTAAAAATGCATGCAATCCAATATACAGTACTAAATAATTTGCATTCTCGATTGCAATATGATTTTCAGTGCCATTTGAATTAAAATCTTTTCGAAATTATGTTTGATTACTGGAAAAGACACGCTGAACACAAAATATCAACGACACATCTCTTTAGGCATAGAAACTATGCACTGTGTTTTATTTTGGAACAATTTTGGAAAATCTCTCGGATCTAATTCAAATTCGGTAGGCTTATAGAAAATGACACGCTGAATTCACCAAGTTCATCCGTTACGCTCACCGTTTCGAAGATAGATCCTTACGAAAAGCTTCTAAATTCAATGAGTCAACCCGGAAGTATGTATCTAATGCCTTTTCGGAGTCAATTAAAAAATTCTTTGAAAGGGAATGGACAAATAAGTGTGCTAAAATGCCCTCCGGAGAGTTTTTAAATGACACTTGGTCTATTATATCTTCACTATAAAAAATATAAATGGTGTATCGGGAATATATCGATGCTCAAGTGATTCCGCAAAATGATAGACGGGGGGCTGTTGGGTGCTGCTCATATGAAGTCGAAGACAGTAATTACATGAACGAATCTGAATGAAATTTAACATGCAGGCAATTTATGACGGCCGGATTATCACACAGGCTATCCCAGTTGTATCAGTGGTTCCCAAGGGAATACCTATCTCGAGGTTTTACCTTGTTTAACTGTAGCACAATGAATAAAGAATAAAAAAAACTGGTTTTTCCTAAATCACTCCTTGCGGAATCTTTTGTATAATTAGTGTATTTGCCATTTGGCACAAACACTATTTAACCTCTTGAACAATTTGGCACCATTTTTGGGAACGTTAATATATTAATTATATATACTTATTATTTTTGAATTTAGTACGTCACTTTCTATTAGGCAACGCATTCGGAAACATATAACAAGTTTTGGAATTGTGTCAAAAATTGATATTTTTTCCACAGATGTTATATTTTTTGGAAAATCTCTCAGATCAATTTTACACCTGTTGCACTATGTCACTTACCATTTCGGAGATAGTTTTTTTTTGTAAATATAAACTATATATCGGATACTTTCCAGAAGGGACAACTGCCCGTTCTTGTTTCTCTTGCGGAGGCCTTGACTATATTGTAAAGATAGAAATGGAAATACACGGCATATATTATATACAGTAATCTCTCTTTAAATCGACCCCCACGAAAACTAAGCCTGTGTCGGATTGATAGACGAGAATTACAGTGTAAGAAGCGGCTCACGGAATTTGGCCCCACTTAGATTTTCTTTTTGGATTTACAAAATTTTTCATTTTAAATTATTTGTTCATTGATTGTTCTTCATTGTTCGATCATTAAAATTATTTGTTCGTCTTTTGTTTATTCGTAAATAATTAAACAAATATATATACTTAGGTCAGCCCCCCCATACTTTAAATTTTTATTTTTGACCTCTTAAATTGATAAATTATTATCGATTGTTCGATATTTATTGATGATTGTTCGGTCATAAATATTTTTAATTTACTAATTATTCGAATGTCTTTTGTCTTGAAATAATTTGAATTTGTATCTTGTATAATTATTGCTAGCTTGATAATGGTGCAATGTATTTCATTCAGGATATGTCTATGAAAAACGACTAAAGCGCAGAAAAGTTTGAACTAATAGATTTTAAGAAATTCCGTAGGATGGCGCTTTTGTTTTTTGTATTCAAATTGTTTTAACACGACATTCGAATAAGAAATTAGTAAATTAAAAATATTTATGACCAAACAATCATCAATAATGATTGAACAATCGATAATAAATATTTGACAATTTTAGAGGTAAAAAATAAAAATTTCTTACATGGGGGTCTGACCTAAGGATAGATATTTGTTTAATTATTTATAAATAAACAAAAAACGAACAAAAATTTTAATGATCGAACAATGAAGAACAATCGACGAACAAATAATAAAAAATAAAAAAAAAATTGAAAATTCAAAAAAAAAAAATCAAAGTGGGGCCAAATTTTGTGAACCGTAATCAGCATCCTACAGAGCATCACAGACATAGAACCGGCGGGGTGGTTTAATAAATTTGCATTATTCTTTCAATAAAAAACTATAACCTATACTATAATCCTTGTCGAATAATTGACTGATATATTAAAGAGAGAGAACCCTATTTATTAAAAATGATATTTAAAATATCTTGTTTCATTTTTTATTCAATCGTTATTTTGTAAATTTTGGAAACTACATTTTATACATTTAATTTGACAAATCCTGCCAGTAAATTAATTTATTTATATCTACAATCTATACAAATATATTATCTAAGAGTATTTGTTCGCATTGATTTTCCCCTTTACTTGATTGTTATTACAAAATTTGCAAAATTCAATAAATATAATAATAAAATTATATCAAATATATACAATTAATATACATATATTTGTATTCACACAAAAAAATGAACCCATTCAGTGAAAATAATAAACTTTGACTACATTTACCTACAAGGCTAAAATGATTTAAGGCCGCTGCACACGAGGCTGGTTTTGCCGCTAGTATCACTGCTGGGACTTGTGCTGGCTAACGTGTTGGCTACGAGGATGGAAATGACGAGCTCGCGTGCGAGGTTATAAGATGAATTATAAAATTAGAACCGGGGCTATTTTTCGCACTTCTTTTAGCTGTTTGTTTTGAGCAAGAACCTATCAGGAAACAGTCTAGTGTCCATCGGCCTTTACTTACAAACAGATGGATTAATAGTTAATTAAATAAACACACATTTCCGATCATCTACCTGTAGTCGATGGCTTTTATAAACGTTAATGCTCTTAGTTGGTATGCGTCTATAATCGAAATATCTCATTTCCTTTCTCTCTCTTAAGAGTATTCGTCCCTGGAAACACCACCTGCAGCCTTTATCTCAAATCTTTTCCCCTCGCCTAAAAACGGTACGCGCTCTCCCGACGCTATATTTAAAGCTAGAGGGTTCTAGTAAACGCCAAATGAAAGACAAAGAATCAGACTACAGATCTTTCAGGCGAATTTTTTGAAAAAAATTCCTGAAAGAACTTACAACCTTTTGAAAAAAAAAATAAGTTACGTAATATTTCACACGTAGGCGAAACTGTTTTTCAAAAAATTCGCCTGAAGGATCTGTAGTCTGATTCTTTGTCTTTCATTTGGCGTTTACCAGAACCCTCTAGCTTTAAAAATAGCGTCGGGTGCAGGGGGTGTTTGCAGGGACGAATACTCTTAAAGTTGATAAAACAGATTTTTACAAAACAAATCCGTCGATCGCCACGGCTAATAGGTATGTGATCCGAAATTTTTGATTACATATTTTCAGATTACTATTACTATATGAATGTGATTCAAATACACTTTTTTTTGCATGATCCCCTATAAAATAGCTGCTCCTCATGCCTGCATAGCGATAGTAAAATGATCCCTTTTGAACTAGTGCGTAAATTGAAACAAAAGTAATGCGATTTTACTAATCTAAGTTATATCTCTGTCAGTTGCTACATGTGAGCAACAGAGAAGCAATTTAGGCTTTGTCTTCGTAAACAATTCTCAATATACCGAGCGAGGTGGAGTAGTATTAGTAATAGTACTAGACTCGCATTCGGGAGGTACCGGGTTCCAATCCCGACGGCGGTTGGGACTTTTTCCTGCTGCCTCTCGCCGAGAAACGGTAATTCCTGTGCCGGCTAACTTGTTGAGGTTTTCCATGGTTTCCCTCAAAAATTCTAGATAAATATCGAGATTGGTTCCTTATTCTAGGCCTTGGCCGATTACCTCTCAAACTCTTATGCTCAAAATTTGCCTATCTTATTCTAATTTCCTAAAACTGTTTCATTCGCCCCTTGCTATTAATGTGGAAGTATAAATGTAGAAAATAACGGGATGTCTGATAGATGGAAAATAGTAATGGTGCGAATGGCGTCTGTTATGACATAAAGTCGAGAAACGAACGTTAAACGCATTAATATTATTAATAATTCCCAATATGGCCGAACTGTCAGATATGCAAATATAATATTATATTTATTATGAAGTGCAAATCAGCTATTTTATAGGAGATTCCGAAAATGTAATATGTGACTTGTTTGTAATGATATTTCGCTATATTCTGCTATTTGTGTACTAATTACTGTTCTTACGTAACCATAGTAATTACAAAATTTGTAAGCGCTGCATGTAATCGCTCATGTTTAATATGCGGTTGAGACAGCCAATTGCTTAGCAGAATAACAAACAAACACGGATAATTTTATTAACACTCGCTAAATCGCTCGTGTTAATACTATATCATGCTCGTGATAATACCTTCCATTACAAACTAGATACATAAATTACTATTATTAAAATTTTACAATAACAAAAAAAATATGTAAGCGTTTCACTATTTTTTTTTTCAATAATCAATAGTTTTAAAGCTGTCACTCATAAAACTTTATTTTACTGTTTCTTGTTACAGATTTAGACTATAGTCCAACAAAGATTAATATTATTTTCCCTTTGAAGTACAGAATTCTAGTACAGTAATTAAATGCTACTTCTTTGGCCGTTGATTTATGAAACAGCAGTTATTATTAAAAATACTTGAAATTCAATTATTTAGAAATCTGGATAATAAATAATAACTAAAGACCGCTGCACATGATACTGGTTTTGCCGCTGGAATCACTGCTAGGACTTGTACTGACTAGCGAGCTGGCTGCGAAGATGGAAATGACGTCATTGTGGGCTCTCGTGCGTGATTACAAGATGGATTTCAAAATTAAAACCGGGGTTATTTTTCGTGCTTGTTTTGAGCAAGAACCAATCAGAAAACAGTATCTTGGTATGTTACAAACAAACATGGCGTCATAGTGTGTATTCTGTTCAGAGACACTAAATGTTCACTTTTGTTAACATTCGAACTGTCACTGCGGGCGCACTAAAACTTTCTATAAACTCAGCTTCAAAACACGCATTGTGTGAAGTGAACAGTAAATGCAATCAAGAAACCCAGCGCCATAGCACGCAAAACCAACCTCGTGTACAGCGACCTTAAACTTCAAAATTATATGAACTACGGAAATAATTACAAATAAAGTATTTATTAAAGAGCTTCAAAAAAAAGTACGTAAAAATGTATGTGAGTTTTCAATGTTTTGAAGTTGTAATACTATGATTAAAATATAGGTAGTCTGTTTGTAAGTTATCTACCGGGGTTCTAATAAAAGAGTTAATACTGATAATAAACTAAATATTCGAAAATTATTTTCGATCTAGCTACTTACGACTTTTATAAACATATAAAAATTTAAAATATTTACATAAAATACAGATTTATTTACTTCGAAATATCTAATATCAAAATTTAAATAACATTTTCGATATTTATGCTTTTTTCAAATATATAAATATATTATATTTTAACATTATTTTCTGTAAATCGAAAATTTGAATAATTGGAATCGCTTATGTTTTTGCACCATATAAGTACTAGAGTACGCTAGCGGGTATGCTTGCCATAAGTGTATCATTATACAGGGTGAGTCAGACCACCCGTATCAGTCGTTTTTTTCGAAAACGGTTAGTCGTAGAGAGTTGTGTCAAAAATCTGTATTATAAAAGCCCTAATGAAGAATCGAATGGTGACATTTTTTCCCCCCGGAAAGGTCGGCTTCCCTGTTAGTTTGCTCCGGAATGTTCAGAACTCCGGAATGTTAAATGGCACGATAGGTCGAAAGTGGTATTGTTGAAAAGATCTTTAAAAAATAAGCAAGTTTTGTAGGACATTTTTTTTTGTTACTGCCACCCCTGTTAAGTAATATTCGTTTGAAATTATTAAATTAACATGTCAGAATAACAAACTTAATTTTAAAAGTCGGCATTTAAAATCTAGTTACCTATAATTAAACAATGTCACAAATGTTCAAATTTACTTCTAAACACTGCGGAGCTCTTTTAGATATGTTATGAGTACCTGAAAGTATTTTCCGACAAAAAAAAAACAATTGCAATTATTGAAAACTTATTGGGACATAGTTTACCTAATTAGGTAACTAGATTTTAAATGCCGACTTTTAAAATTAAGTTTGTTATTCTAAAATGTTAATTTAATAATTTCAAACGAATATTACTTAACAGGGGTGGCAGTAACAAAAAAAAAATGTCCTACAAAACTTGCTTATTTTTTAAAGATCTTTTCAACAATACCACTTTCGACCTATCGTGCCATTTAACATTCCGGAGTTCTGAACATTCCGGAGCAAACTAACAGGGAAGCCGACCTTTCCGGGGGGAAAAAATATCACCATTCGATTCTTCATTAGGGCTTTTATAATACAGATTTTTGACACAACTCTCTACGGCTAACCGTTTTCGAAAAAAACGACTGATACGGGTGGTCTGACTCCTGTATATAACTAACCTGTATATGTTTACTCAAATCAGCATTACTTTGTATCATTAGTTACTATGGAGATAAGGAACTTTTCTCTCTCTGAATAGCAGACTCACTCGCGTACTCTAGTATAATATGTCTATGGAAATAACAGTGATTTTATCTTATTATCACGGTACAATACCATAGTTACCTAGTAAGTGCCAATAATATAGTATTAATTAAACTGCCTTTATTAATAAATAACCTTTTTGCTTGATGAAATATCCATTTCATGTCTGTATAGCGGTTATAAAATGATTTTTTTCCACACTAGCGCGTAAAGTAAAACAAAAGTAATTCGATTCTAACATACCAGTAGTAATATCTCTGTCGCTTGCCATTTAAATCTATATGAGCAACAGAGACAAGCATTGTATTCGTTGCTATCATAAACAGTCCACACTAAATAAAGATCATATCATATCATATGTATCCAATATGGCTTAACTGAATTGTCAAAAATATTACAAACATACATATTTTGCAAGCTTTTTAGTTTTTTATTTGGTTTCACCTGTCCTCGTGTCTATCTGTTTATCTGTCTGAAATCGAATCTCGCAAGTTTTTGACCCACTTCCCCTTATACGATTGAGCTGCCATTTTCCATGCATATGCAGTTCCGATAACAATACAATATAATAATAACTAACTGACCGGTCCGGCTTTCGTCCGGATGCAAATCGCACTTTTAATAAAGCACACTAAAAACTTAAAAATAAATAAACAAAAATTTCAAAAATTCATTGTCTATTGGTGTTCAGTTTTTAAATTCGCAGTTTAATAATTTGCTGTAACTGAAAGCATGTACAGATAATCATAAATGTGAATGATCGTGTTCATGACTAATAAAATAAATACACTGTTTATATTTTATAGTGCCTATTTATAATATAAAACATAAATACTGAAAAAATGATTTAGTATATTGACTTAGAAATTATTTAAAAAAATAAATATTTCTTTCGTATACTTAAATGATGTACACTGTGTCCTGATTATTTTTCTAAAAATACATCGTACTCTCTCATACTAAAAATACACATTTATTTGATTGTCTTTTGCAAAAGTTACAAAGAAAAAAATTATTTTTGAACAATGTTATAGTATGGTTTCCACTTGGTCTGATTACTATATTTACAAAGCAAAACTTTTTTGAATGCTTGCCTAAAAACTTTATTAAAAATAGTATAAAATATAGGATTGACCATTGAACTTGCATAGCCAAGCCACGTAACAAAATCAAAAACACCTTGGTCAATATTCCGTTCGCATTCTTCACAAACTGACGGTAAAAGATTAAGTACAAAAAACGGCGCCCACAAAATCACAAAAGTAAAAAATACAATTCCTAACACTTTGGTCGCTTTTTGTTCGAGCCGTATTATTCGACCATGACGCGAACTATTTCTCGAAATGACGCTCGAATTACGGCTGTGATGTGATCGGATAGTACCCGATGATTTGATTGACGGTGTCGTGGAATTCGCATTTTGAAAATTTGATCTAGTTGGCAGCAAACATGGCGATAATGTTGATTTACTTTTATCTTGCGCAACTGCAACATTGCCATTTTGTCTTATTGTTGCCGATCTGCGCATGAGCAATGGTGTACGATGAGCATTTCCGGCCATCAGACTTGTAGTCGTACTTCCGAAACTCGATCCTCGTCTGTTTCTTCTTAAGACGCCAGAAGGCGTTGGTGACGAATCCCAAGTAACTATTGTGTTGCTTGGCGGGGCTTCACCGCTTTTGGTTTTTATTAAAGTTCTCTTTATTGGCGACACGGACGATGTTGATATTGACTCGGATTCTGAATCGATTAATTTTCTACAAGAATTTTCTTGTAACAATTTATCGATCGGTATGATTTTCACTTCCGTTTGCGGTTTCCTGGTGTTATGAGGTTCGTCGCCGAAATAAGGACATGTGCATGGAGGCGGCAGCGGAAAACCAATTGCCGTTGTCGGCGAAATTCTCTTCGACGAGACACTGCTTTCGCCGCTGTTGCCGCGTCTATCGGCAGAATATGCACTGTCCGAAGACTGACTTGAGAGTCGGCCGTGGAAGCTTGAACCGCGGCGTTTCTTCTTCGGCGAAGTTGGACTGTCGTCCTGATAGTATCTTGTTGAATCACCTTCATGATACGTCGAGGCTCTACGTCGACGCTGTATCCAGGGCGCCACATCTGACAGAACCAGCGACGTTCGAGAACAGGTCAGGCTGTCTACGCTATCATCTGTGCAACTGGAAAAATTTAAATACTAGCATTAATTAAGGTCCAACTTTTTTCTGTCCGCTCAGTGTTTGTTCTGGACACTTGATGCATCCCGAACGTACACGGTGTGGACTCAAAATGACTTTTTAGTACTCAGAATCCGAACGTAAGGTTATAAATATACAAATAGTCTATACTCTGATTATATTATGAAATACCCTTTGTTGACGTCAAAATGCAGTATTAGAAAAATTTTACTAAAGTTCGGGACTCCGACTCGAATCTTCCCAGCGCGGCGGCTGAATTATCATTTGTTCTACAGTGACATACCTAAACAAAAAAAATTGCCAACAGTGTTTCAAATACTCCGAGACCTAATTTTTACAATAAGTTTTAATATTTTTGTAGATGATTGTCACATTATTGAGTTGTTTTTGAATTCATTAAAAAGTAATGAATTCAAGAATTGTGGTGTAAGGAGCCATTCAAGTATTACGTAAACACCAAGGGGGGGGTTAGCATAGCTTATTTTTGATGACGTGGGGGACGGGGGAGTCTGGATGGTGATTACATCAGCAATATTTATTTATTTATTTTTCCTGATTTTTCTGCAAAATTTAATGGATTATGACTTGGCAACCCTATTTGTCTATGCTCGAAAGCGAAAAGCATGTTCAGTGATTCTCTAAAAAAATCTTTAAAAAAATTGTAACCTCCTTCAAAAAGGGTCACTAAAAAGTGTAAAATAACAAAATTTCTAGATCGGCACCAAATTATTTAATTACTATCACGTTTTATGTACTTACTTAAGTAAGTATATCAAATTGGTGCCGTCTCAAAACTTTGTTATTTTACTCTATTTGTAGTGACCATTTTTTGAAGGAGGTTACATTTTTCTAAAAAAGATTTTTAACCGACTTCAAAAAAGGAGGAGGTTCTATGTTCGACTGTATACTTTTTTTTTGTTTTTTTTTATGTATGTTCACCGATTTCTCCGTCAATTATGGACCGATTTTCAAAATTTTTTTGATTCGAAAGAGTGCACTTCCGAGGTGGTCCCATCGGAACTAAGCCAGGATATGATGGTGGAATCCGGAGAAATCGAGGGAAACTCTCAAATTTCAAAGGCACGCATACTTGGCCTACCCATTGCAATACTTTATCTAAAAATATGATTAAAGAGAAAAATAAAATATCTTTAACAAAAAAATTGAACCGACTTCAAAATATGCACTAAAAAGTAAAAAATAATAATTATTGTTATTTTTGGAGTCGGTGTCAACCAAAATGAAATCTATTCCGAGAACTAGAGACATGTACCTATAAGATTTAAATTGCTATTTTCAAATTCCGATGTGACACCGACTCCAAAAATAACAATAATTATTATTTTTTACTTTTTAGTGCATATTTTGAAGTCGGTTCAATTTTTTTGTTAAAAATATTTTTTATTTTTAAGTTTTTAGTGTCTAATGCAATCGAAGAGCTACGTCCATACCAACAACAATCACTTGAAAACTTGAACATATTTTAAAAAATATATACCAATGTTTACGTAAGCATAGGAGGGGGGGATAAGATGACAGATAATGCATTTTTCAGTGACTACATCTTGCGATCGCTAGGTAAACACAATTTGAACGCACACATTTAATGGTTATTTTTTCATCTTTTTATAAACAGTCTGTATAAAGTTATGATGGAAAATATTTTCATCGTAGCACATATAACCCATTCTCATCGCTTTTTGCACGACTGCAAATATTTCCGTGTTAGAGGGAGAGGGAGAGAAACTGAGAGAGCAAAACGACAAGACATGTAATTCGGTTTCAGTATGCAAGCCGTCACGCGGAAAACTTAGCTCAGAACGTTGATTTATGTCAAAACTCAGCTACATAGTTCACTCCTTCTAATTTAGTTGCGTTTACTCTAAGCAAAATATTTTCGAATATTAAACTTGTGAAAATATAGTCGTAAATTTATTTTAACAAATTATTGTTTGGTTTAAGTTTCCGACATCTTAACACTTTTGTTTTTCCTTTTCGGCTAAACTGCTTAGTTAAATATACAACAATAAATGATAGTGAATTCAGATTATTATGTAGCAATTGCACTTTAATTATAATTAATGTACCTACAAAATAATTTTAATAATTGTTGTAGTTCGATTTTTCTTACAAAACATTGCCCTGATTCATATAAGCAGAAATTTATTAAGATTTATTTATTGGAGTTTACTTCTTAAGAAACGATTTTGAGTTATAAGGCCCGGTACGGAAATTTTATGAGTAGTAAAATCAATTGGTGAGTCGTTACGCTCCACCGCTACAAATGTGGCGTTACGCTCGTCCGCTTCAAAAGAGATACTGTAGGATTTAACGTGCGAAAGAATGAAATGGAATACATTACACGTATGCGATGCTAGACTAATCTTGTATATATATGCATATAATATGTATAGAGACAAACATAATATATATCTGTAGGATTTAACGTGCGAAAGAATGAGATGGATTACATTACACAGCGTATCTAAGGAGTAAACTCCAGTCGTGCGTCGGAGCTGACACACGCATACTTTTTTATTAGAACTATGACAGGCTGACAAAATAGTCATGAAGTTATAAGCGAACGAACTCTGTTTCAATAAAAAAACTTATGTAAGTGATTTGAAAATGAAAGGGTATATTTACGAGTGTGCATTTTGACTTTAAAGAATATTCATGCATATAAAGTATCTTGTGGATGCTGAAGCAGTCACGTAATTGGCATTTTCTTTTACAAAGCAAATTAAAATCGTAGTTTATGTATCTCGTTTGTGATGAAAAAGACGTTATCTCAAGGAGCGATAGTGTTAACACAAGTGATTGAGCGAGTGTTAACAGTCACTCGAGTGATAATATCATTACAAACAAGATACATACTCAGTGGCGGATCCAGGATTACGGCAAGGGGGGGGGTCTTGAAAAATGTTTACTCCTTTTTTTCGAAAAATGTTTTTCCAACTGATATGCAGTTTTTTGAGATCATTTTGTATATTTAAATTATTCCATAGTGTATTATGTACCTACATGCGAAGTTCAAGTCAATTCTACCAACACACTCGTTTATATGAAATACAATAAAATGAATTCTATCTTTACAATAAGAGCAACATGTTCAATAAAATAAAAAAAAATTGATGTGAAAAAAGTTTGGAGAATTTCGTCCTCAATTAGATCAATTTTATGGTGAATGGCGCAGTAAGATTTTAATTTGGGTTTTTTGATTCTCTGGAAGGGGGGGTTTGAACCCGAACCCCCCCCCCCCGTGGATCCGCCACTGTAACATACTACTTTTTTTGCGCTGCAGGTATTTTCTATAAAATAGCTGATTTTCACTTCATAATAAGTACCTACATATTTATGTAATAAATTATTTATTGAAGAGTTCTAATCAGACGTTAATCAAAGATTTGGACATATTTACATATCTGATAGGTTGGTCATTTTGGATTGTTTACGAAGACAAAACCTACTTTGCATCTCTGTCGCTCGTAAAGAGTTAAATTTCAACTGACACAGGTATACCATAGAGATATTACAATAGAATACTCGCAAGAGCAGTGAAAGTGTCTGCAATTAAGAATGAGAACAGTTCGTTATCTCTATGGTAACTAATAATAATAATAATTTTATTTATTGCCGAGGCAATAGGCCACAGATTCAATCCTCGGATTGGTCTTCCATCTGTCCTTCGATACAAAATTTTTGATTACAAATTTCGATAAACAAAATTAATGTAAAATGTAGGCATTAAAATACTATAAAAATAAAAGTCCATAAAAATATAAAAATTGAAAGATTCCCTAGATTGGTCGATGCATTAGTTGTTTCTCTAAAAGATATTTTTGGATTTTGCAAAACAATGCTGATTTGAGTAAACAAATTTCTGGTTTCTGCAGCGTTCTCTCTCTTAGCTGTGTAGGCACTAGCATACTTTAGAATCTATCTCTATGAGTATTACTGGATAGGTAAGATCGCATTACTTTTGTTTAACTTTATACGCACTGGTGCGAAAAACAATCATTGTACTACCGCTATGTAGACGTGTAAATCAGCTATTTTGTAGAGGGTTGTGAAAAAAAAATGTTTTCACATTGCTCACAGAATCAACGACATTTGAGAAGAAATCTTTTTTTGTTTTTCTCTTTTCGTCTTCAACGCGGATTTATATGGGTTCGCTCTTCGTAATGGTTGCAATCAATGTAAACATAATAGGATAATTTATAGACGTGCAGTCTCCTACTATGTATATATAAAGTTCTGATTTCACCTAGAGCTCTGCTAGTGTATCTCTAATTCAGGTAAGTCAAGCGCGAACGGTACTGGAAGAAGGATTGTGGTCATGACAGGACTGAGAGAGTTCTACTCCTTACTCCTGTCCCTTGACCGGAAATATGGCTATTCGTTTGTTGAAATACATCTATCAGTGTCTCTTAAAGGACCTTGTATAAGCACACTACAAGTGAATCTAGTCCTCAGTTATGTACGGTGGTGTGAAAATGAATCTGATATACATGGTGTCGCGAATCTGATGGGTTTGGAACGATTGTCATAAACTGTTGAGAAACCAACATTGTGACTACATTTTGTCACATAAGGCTGGTTTACACGTTGAGAGTTGCTGACCTTAAAGTAGGCAGCTGCTCGCATTGTGTACTCGCACGCCAGTAGCTCGGCTCGCCTGTGCTGTCTACTTAATTCTAGTAGCTGTCTACTTAATTCTAGTAGCTGTCCAAGTGTCAGGCGAGTTATCGCGTTGGCGAGTCAAAGTGCTTTGATTAAAAAAACTGTAATAAGGTCTATGACCACAATATTATGCTATGAATTGGAAAATGAAAATACCGCTCGCAACAGGTTCTTGCAACTGCTTGGCGAGTGGCGACACTGGCGAGCTACTGTCGATCGCGTGTGAACGATGCGAGTGATGTGTGAGCTGCTGTCAGGCGCTAGGCGAGTGAAAACAAAAAATGTTGAAGTAACTCGCATGCGAACTACTATCAAACTCGCACGTGCGAGTAATTCGTAAGATGCGTTCATACGGTTCGAGTTTGTGCACTGCAGCTACTCGGCAGATCGACTCGCTCGCTAGCTCGCAACGTGTAAACCAGGCATAAAGCATTTCAGAATTTTAAATTGCTGTTATCTAATCGATTTAAACATTTTTCACATGCAAGACACGCGTTTGGAAGACTTTTCCCACTCCAAATTTATAAGTGGGGAATGGTAAAAAAATCTCGTTTCGAAGTCTCCAAGATCAAAAAACATATTTTTGAAAAAAGTCTATTCGTCCGTCTGTCTGTTTGTCTGTGAGCACGATACAGATAGAGTGAATTGAAACCAAATTTTCACGGATACTTGAGATGCAAATATAAAGAGCCCCATTATTATTGTGGACAATCAGCGCGCATGCGTAGAAAAGGTGCACGTGCTATAACGTTGTTTTTTTTCTATCATAACGGTGTACTTTTAAAAGGGTTCATTATTTTATTTATTTTTTCAGACAAGTTTTGTAAAAAAAATTTAATTTTATTATGTAATTTTTTAAAAATAAAAATTGGTTGTCTGTAAAGTCGGTTTACGGACGATAGTTTTACTTGATAACGTATTCCGTAATACATAACCTAAATTTATATAATAATTATAATAATTCGAATCTATGATATTGCATCTTTCGCTTCAAATTTAGGTTAATTTTATTTATTTAAATTACTCACCATATAATACAATTGTTTTTTTAACTTTCTTTCTTTCGTATTTATTTTAAGTCTCAAAGATTAGCTGTCATAATATTTATAAAACAATTGTTTCACTGTTTATAATATAAAATTCCAAAACCTACTTACAATATTTAAGTATTTTCATACGTCAAAAAATTGATTTTTATAATGATAAAATTTGTAAGAAAACGATTTTTTCGAGAGATGAGACCTAGCTAAAACGATTTTTTGCCCACCAAAATCCCTTTTCAGTAAATTTCATCCAAATCGTTAGGGCCGTTTTCGAGAAAAGCACGCACAGGGTCAGGCGGAACGTTACGCGTTACGCGTTACGAACGTTAGGAACGTTACGTTAGGAACGTTACACTTTTTGACGTGATAACGTCTTATAAATTGATGAATCACCAATCTTATAATTGATAAAACACCGACTGCATGCACGAAAAAGTGTAGCGTAACGTTCCTAACGATCGTAACGCGTAACGCGTAACGTTCCGCCTGACCCTGTGCGTGCTTTTTGCTAATTTCTCGCTCAATTTAAATCAGATCGGTTTGAAACCAGTCTTAAACGAAAGAGGAGAACATTTTACATAGATTTCGTATAACAGAATTTGCCTAAACAGTTTTTTTATACAAATTTATATAGAAAAATAGCTGTATAAATGCAATGTTGTCTAATGCATGGCGCGACGCGGTCGGTCGTCTTTGTTTGCCGTACATGGAAATTAGAAAATAACGTATGTCTTGTCTTAACATGAAAACGGCTGCATTTCTAATGTTTCATTCAATTTTTTGACATTAGTATTTTGTGAAATGCAACGCCTTCTAAGTTAACTATTGGAATAACTAATTATTATTAGAACATAATACTTTGACAGTTGCAAACGTCACTTTTGACATTTCTTATCATTCCGACACCAAGGATAAGCGGATTGAAACCAAATTTTGGGAGGATGTTTGATATGCAAATATGAAGTGGCCTATTGTTTTTGGGGAACATCGGCGCATGCGTAAAAGAATATATCTCTTATAATGATGTTTTATATAATAATAATATAGTTTTTAAAACGGTTTTTACTCTATCTATTTTTACTAGAAATTTTTGTAAATTTTTTGGGGAAAATCGGCGCATGCGCAAAAGAGATACATGCCATAGTTGTTTTTTATATAATAATAGTGTACTTTTTATAGTGTTTTATTATTCTACTTAATAAAATTTACCTAAATTTGAAGCGAAAGATGCAATATCATAGATTCGAATTATTATAATTATTATATAAATTTAGGTTATGTATTACGGAATACGTTATCACGTAAAACTATCGTCCGTAAACCGACTTTACAGACAATCAATTTTTTGTGCATGCAGCCGGTGTTTTATCAATTTATAAGATTGGTGATTCATCAATTTATAAGACGTTATCACGTCAAAAACAATTAACTGTTTTCTTGTTTTCAAGATTTGTTAAAAAGAAAAGAGTTAGGTAGCTGACAACTTGCTTTGGTTAATTTTTACTTGTGAAGCTATATTGTGTAACCATGCAAATGAAAAGCAAATATTGTAATATATATTGCAAGGCCGTTATCCGCGTCGCCGCACGCGTTTAGAAAAATTTTATTTCATTTGTTATATTATGTCAAATTTTTACTGTCAATATTTTTGAAGTTGGATTTATCGTGACGCCCATTATAATTCTAATTCTAAGCTAAGTTTAGTTTTTGATGATTGGTTGGAAAATTGATCTGAATTCTGGTTAAGAAGTGATTAAATTGTTTTTTATAATTTGTAAGATATTAGAAAATATAAATATATGTAAAAGTAATAACCAAAAGTCTCCCAAAAACACCGCAGGAAAACATTTCATTACAATTGAATATTTTACAATTGATAACACATTTCATTAAATTCTCGTTTTATTATGATTGAGTACCTATATTTCTTTAGATATAAAAGTTATATTATATAAATGTCTTTTTCTAAATAAAATAACTTCCTAGTGAGGTCTATTTAAATAAAAAAGACGTGAATTATTAGCTCTATTAAAAACGTCGTAGTCGTTTAATAATAAGTTATTCAACCGTATATGAATTGACGTAAAATGAATGAATGTTTTAGAGTGGGCATATTAACTACTTCGTAAATATATTGAACTTTTCCGTGACCAAGTGACATTAAGCATGTAACAGTTCTTAAATAGCCTCTTCCTTCCGTATTAAATATGCATGTCAAAAAGTCAAAAGTAAAACAGCTTGTCGAACTGTTGACATTAAACGGTGTGTTGCCAAAGTTTTCTTACTATTTTATGAATTTACGTCTGATCGAAAAAATATTGTGACAGTTATTTCCTTGCTTCTATACAAGTTTTCCTTACAACTTTGTACCGTCGTAAAACTGTCGCGTTATTTTACAGCATCCTGTATATCTCTACATATTATTTAGATTACCAACTTTTTGTTCGTGACTTCGCTTGTATGAACGTCGATTTTGCCCGTTGACTCGCTTCCATTAACGTCGGGTTTGACGTGAACCTTGTCTTATCCCGAGCTTACCCTAATAAAAAGTTTACTACTATTGAGTTTGGGGACTCATTGACGTTACCCTTAAGTTTCATCAAAACTGGTGAGACTTTTCAAAAACACAGACATAAGGTTTCTCGTCTAAGTATCATACAATCTATTCGAAACCGTCGAAAAAAATTGGTTGTCTGTAAAGTCGGTTTACGGACGATAGTTTTACGTGATAACGTATTTCGCTCGAATATCATATTTAATAATACATAACCTAAATTTTAGTAGCTGTCACACTTGGGCCGATCGTGCGCGGAACGTGACACTTTTTCGTGCGTGCAGCCGGTGTTTCATCAATTTATAAGACGTTATCACGTCAAAAGGAATCGAAATTGCCAACAGAAATCAAGTCATAAATTTGTATATGATTTAAAATAGAAAATCAGAACAATGTATCAATTTTTTTATATATAATAGCTTAACAGCGTGGTATTTTACTTCTTTGTTATTCAATGTAAATCATCAAACTGTAAAGAAATTGTTTGCTTTTATTGTGGCGTTTAAAGTTTGTTTTGTTTATATTTCTTCTGTACATAATAATTAAGGATTTTTAATTACATTGCAAGTTTGTTGATTTGTTACAAAAACATTTCGCATTTTCTAAAATCAGGGGCGTTGAATATTAATTTTCTAAATCTATAGAACTATGACGTCAGTGAACATTTAGACACCCCCATCGCAACCAAAAATAAAAAAAAGAATGTATTTATGGAAGGTACCTATATTATAAATAAAAAATTCCAGCCAATTGGGCGACGGGACCATTCCAACATCAAAATGTTGACATTTGGTATACTTAGTATAATAAAGAAAATAAAATTTTTAATATCTCCTGAGGTGACGCGGGTAATGGCCTATTTACAATATGATATTTGCTAATCGTCGCCATGGTTATCTACATAATGTGTTCCATGTCATGTAAAAATTAATCAAAGCATGCTTAACTAGTTTATTTCTGACAGATCTACAAAACAAAAGAACAGCTGATTTTTTTTTATTTTCAAAATATTTCCGAAACTATACAGTTTAGAAAAAAAATTTTGTTACCAAAATTTTATTGAAAAAATAAATAAAATAATAATCCGTTACGAAAAGTAAACCATTATAACACCGTTATAGCATATATCTCTTCTGCACATGCGCCGATTTTCCCCAAAAAACAATAGGGCTCTTCATATTTGCATATCAAACATTCTCCCAAAATTTGGTTCAAATCCACTCATCCGTTTGACCTGTATCGTGCTCACAGCCAAACAGACTAACAGACACACAGAGTTTTTCCAAAAATATGTTTTTTTTGGATTCAAGGGACATCAAAACTTAAAGATATTGTAAAATTTTGAAAAGTGATTTTTGGCCTAAGCCAGTGCCATTAACTTGTGGGTTGGAATGGTAACATCGTCAATGAAAATTATAAGATGTGATTGATAGGAATTTTTTAGTCAACTTGGAACAAACAAACTGCTAAATAGACAGCTAGTTTGGTCTATAATATATCCCAGAAATTGTACATTTAAGTTGCGTTAAATATTTATAATTACATGCAACGATTTTGTTTGTTATTATTAATAATGAACTAAAAATAAAAGGAGTGTATTTTAACCAGTTCTCATAATAGATTCTCAAAATTGTTTTATATTAATATATAACTGACAGTTGACTAATTTATAATCGTATAATAATAATAATTATATATTATGCTTTATAAAATGCAAATTAAACTTTTAAAAAATAAATTCAGTTTAAATTCCAGGATTTGAAAAATCAAAACAAATACCTTGTAACCTCTTCTGAGGAGGCCGCGGCTAGCGTAGTTCAGGCGGCGCGAGGGGCGTGGGCGAAGCCAGTAAGAGATGAGAATAACCCTTGAAGGGAAAAGCCAGAAGGGCTGTAAGTATCCAACCACCGACCACTTACACGAATTAAAATAATTAATGGTTAACTTAAGTTTAACCCGTAGAATAAGACGACACAAATAACAATTAACAAAGTGTTGTCACGTGACGATGATAAAGTAGAGTAGTGTGGGCCCACCGACCGAGGTGAAAAGGGCGCCAGGACACAAGGGCCACACTAAAGAAATATCTAGGGAGTCCACTCCTAGACCGGCGTACCACGCGGACAACACGGAACTAAATCTAAGCCCCAAAATTCTAACCACAACCTGTAACAACAAAACAACAACACAACCAACGATCCAATAACAACAACAACAATGAAAACAACGTCAACAAGTTCAGCCCAAATGGGCGAGCCCAAAAAACAATTAATCAAATAATTTAAATATGCAACTAAATGCAATTTAATTGCGGCTTAACATCCACAATAGCGGTTATTGAAATGCCACGCTACAGCACTGAACCAATTCAGTGCAAACTTTCAACTACAATAGTAGACGCTCATAAATAATCTACCGTCGAACTCAAATAAATTATCAGTTGAACTTCAACTATCAACACGGTGAGACGGAGTGTCCGCACCACCTTAGGCCCTCAAATCCTAACACAATTAGGGCTCGCATCAATCATAAAACATCAACAACCATTTAATTGATTAGCTGGCATCGACGTAAGATAATTGCATTCGGCGTGACAGATACGTGGCGACGTAGTTAACGACAAACTCAATATTTCTAAACAAAGCTAAATTCCAGAAATTCCAGGAATGAATCCTGATCCACAACAACTACACCAAACTCTGATCCTAAGCGACAGAAAATCAACACTAATATCCAGAGTGCCAACAGGCCTGTTAGTTCACGGTTGATTCTATTTGCAATAATGGTTACAACAATCAGAGATGGAAAAGAACCTAAAATTTGGGACCGCTCTGCGCGGAACCAAATTTTATGTGTTACAAAAGGGTTCACGGAGGAATGCCCTGACTCGCCAACGAAACTAGAACCTTACAACCAATCAAACCTAGCCACAAAACGCCTAGGAAGATTCGCCAAAAATAAGTGATCAGAATGCAATATAAAATTCACATAAAAATCTGTCTCCAAAACAATAAGATGTTCGCGTGTCGACGACACGCCAGCCAATGAATCACGACCAGTTCAAACCAAACAGACTATCTCGTCGCAACGTACACACGTCTCTCTGCGACACAGACATCATGTTGTTCTTTATTAACTTATGGCTTCCCCGCCTTTCTCGCTCGCACTCATTATAACGTTTCTTTACAGTTTAAATTACGATATAATATTCACATATTATTTACTACACAAAATTACCAATAACCAAAAGGGCTTAAGGTTGTAAAACGTTACAACCTATAGGTACGACAACGGACAAAATAACTAACAAAAACAAAAAAAAAACAGAGAACACAACAAAATGACACACAACACGCATGTTTGTAACGGCTTTTGTGAGGGAATCAAGGGCCATTGTATAGCGTCTACAAAGGACACCAGCGTGACAAAGTACAGTTTGCGAAATATCACAATTCAAGCCAGAATTGTGTTTGAAATGCAAATAACAAATAGTAATTGATCACAATGGCATTGTTTTAAAAAGCATTGGCGCACAATAAAATTCGGTAAGAGATTAGGAGTAATTAATAACTTCGAGGCTGCAGAATATACAGAGTTCAAATCTTCTTGGCTTCTTGTAGGTGACGATTTATTGGTATTTCTACCTGACGTTCGTCTACAACTTCAGTGTCTTCCTTGGTGGCTCACACGTAAGTGGTAGGTACTTATCTGTAAGCCTCCAAGGAGGGCTGGTCGCATGCCGCCACACCGCCTTTGATAATGTTCACAAGCCTGGAAACCAATATGATTTGGAACACCGTCGGTCGTGAAAATCTGCGCACTAGGAGAGTTAAAATTGTTTCAACTGTAATTAATTTATCGACTTTAATGCAAAATGGTGAGTGTATATTATACGCGTTTTAATGAACGATTTTCGCGCCCAAAAAGAGAATATGTGCTTACGATCACACGCTAGAAGCAAAATTCTTGATTGATTAATTTACAAATAGTGGATGTGATCTGAGTAGTAAAATAAGTACTGCAGCTAAGTAAACGCATAATTAACAGTCGAACCTGGATAAGCAAGAGTTCAATGGACCGTGATCTCTTTTTCGCTTATGGAGGTTTTCACTGATTCGAGTTTCTAGCTTATAGAGGTACAGAACTGGCTCTATAAAAATACAGCAAATATGTAGTGATGATGTACATGTAAGTATGTGTTATTCGACATAGATGCTAAAAAATGAAAACAAAAAAAAAATAAAAAAAAATTATACAAAAACAATGTTAGTTAGTTCAGCTATTCATGATTCATTCTTAAATTTCGTGGAACTATTAACACGTTCGACTATCGCTTATAGAGGTACAGGCAAGTAGTAGTCACAGTTATAGAGGTCCATGAGTGAAAAACGTCTTTCTCCTATGGAGTTTTCTGCTTCTGACTTATATAGGTTTTAGAGGGTTACAAATACGGTACCTGGCAATTACTTTTACTTAGAGAGTTTTCTCGCTTACCCAATTCTCACTTACTCAGGTTTGACTGTATTTTGCTTTATATTTTCTCTCTCTTCCTTTCATATTGTACACAATATAAAGTGCATAGCCTTACGCCATATTGTGCTCTATCCGTTTCTTTCTCAATCTATCTAGTATCTACATATGTCGTTTATTCATTTCACTTGCTGTTGAAGTTTTACTTCAAATATAATTTTTAGTTTTAGAGGTCACAGTAGGGAAGACGTTCTGATGTTAAATAACAGTCTAAACCTGTCAGAAACCCTTTATTTGCAAGTTTACAGTAAATGTGTGAACAACTCAATAAAATCTATCGTGTTCGAAATAGGTTTTTTGTTGGTGTGAAGGTATTAATTTATATTTAAAAAAAAAACGCCACTGACAAAAGGAGCGTGATAGCTTATCAGGTATATTTTATTATTGTAATTTCCTAACGCGTCAGTCTGGAAAGTCTATTGTTAAATAAGAAATAAAGTTTTCTATAGTATACAAAGTCTTGTAAATATAAAATACATAATATATAGTTGTCTAATGAGCATACAAAATATAAATAAGGAAACAATCTATTATTGCTGATACTGATATAATCAGTAAAAATAAAAACTAAACTAAAAAACGTGTTTATATACTTCATCTGTAATTTGTAATTTCCCTGTTATTGGAGTTATATCTGTTCGGAAATAAAATTATTTATTATTATTATTATTATTATCATACTAGCCGAAATACGGATGTATTCTCATTATTTGGCATAGTTACTTCTTTCTCCACGTAGGCCCCCCTAATACGTTTCAAAATTGATGACATTCACGTGATCAACATCCTGACAAACTTTTAAAATGACACCTATGTTGAATTTTAGACTATCTATATCTTTTCACCCTCTGAAGGGATTGTTTTTGAAAAAGCATGATACACGTGTTTATTTATTTGTTGACAGGAGTAATCCTGAGAATTTTCGAATTGATAAATAGCACATTTTGAACACTCGTTACACCCTTTTAGGGGTTAAATTTTCAATAATCCGTTCTTAGCGAATGCCTACGTGATATGTCATAATAATTATCTGTGTGCCAAATTTCAGCCCAATCCGTCCAGTGGTTTGAGCTATGCGGTGACAGATCAGTCAGTCAGTCAGTCACGGTTTCATTTTATATATTTAGATAAAATCTTTTAAAATAAACTAAGTAACTGAATTTTTGTAAAAATTACTTTGAGTTCAGTTGAGATTCTTAAATTCATGCAAATAACTAGAAATAAATGGTTAGATTTTTTAAATTTTGTTTTTAACTTTCATGTTGTTAATCAATTTTTGTTTTAAAATTTGAAAAGAAACACGTGTACGAAATCAATAGAAAAAGGAAAAACAGAACAGCATAAATTGCGTTTTGCTTGCATATTCAACTTAGTATTTTAAGAAAATATTTATTGCCGATTCAGTTAAGGATTTAAAATAAAAAGCGTGATTTTTTGTTGTTTTATTCGTTAATGGAAGCAAAAAAAGACAGATGACAAAGTGACAGTGTTTTTATTGATCTTAAATGACATAACTCAAACTGGCAAATTATGTCGCCATCTGTAACGGGTGAATGGTTTCTTCTTTGTGTACAGATACCTTTTTTTGCGCACTTTATCGCCACAAGGGGATCGAAATCTTTAGTTTGGTGTGGAACTGTTCTAAACACAAATTACATTTTTATTTAACTTATTATTACACTTTGTCTATCGATGCAAACTTTTGTTCACAGCCTTACTAGCGTAAACGTGGAGTTTTTTCGTAAATTCGAACGCGCCAATTATCATTTCGGCAGCTTGAATGGCTTTATCTAAGCTGTAAACATTTTTTTACGTGAATAATAAGCCGAAAGCAAAAATTTCATAACGAAGATAATATTATCCCTTATATTATTTCATTTTCTTCAATATTTAATACGCTATTGACTTAGTGATATAGAGTCAATCGTCATCCAAAATACAATTTTGTTCTTTATCTATTTCAAATACATACCTATAGGTATACACATTATTAATTACTTCCAGCACACACATTTAAGGGAAAACAAAGGGACTTTGATTCATTAGACAAAATAGTTTCATATAAAAGGAAAAAAAAGTTAATTAGGTAACAAGATTATTCCAAATTCAATAAAAAACAAATTTAAACAATTTGAAAAAACTCACGACGGATATAAATGTTGTAATAGAACAAGGATTAATAGTATATTGTGCGACTAGTGAGAGAAGGAGAAAATTCCATGAGCGTGAAATTTGCCGCACGAGCGTAGCGAGTGCGGTAACACGCGAGTGGAATATTCTCCTTCGATCAATGATCGCACATAGTACTTTATTCAACTAGCACAAGTAATATGTAATCGGGGCCCTGATAAAAGAGGGAAAAATAATAAATCACTTCATTGATTGACGTACCCACCGCCCTCAATACACACAAGATGGCCCTGACTTTCGCTGAATTGCGATGCTGTTTTCATAATATATTATACAAATCGCTACTGCGTTCCTATTGGTCCAGAAACTATGCAGTAATAATTCATTACCGTACAGTTTCGGCTCGGTACCGCGTTCCTATTGGTCCAGAAACTATGCAGTAATACATTATCGTACAGTTTCGGGTCATTATTAGCACTCTACGCGTCAACATGAAGTAATTTATTACTTCTCCCGAATTTAGCAGGGCCCCGAAATTATATATTACTCACGCGTGTTAAAAAATATAATTTTCAAATTCTCCGACTAAAAGGAGGTAAGTAACCAAAGAAAATCCGTCGGGGGCTGCCATTTCCTGCCCTGAAAATAGTGCCATTTGAATATAAATGAAAAAGAAGGTCTCTAGTAAGAGAAGTGTGTTCAATAAATAGTAAATTGTCGCGTGAGAATTATAGACCTACCAAGAATGTCGAAAAATTTAGAAAAATTCTTCGCGCACACCCTACAGAGGCAATTTTACGAAGATAGGACTTCTGGGCTAAAAATGGAAACATGCCGCGGAGTGCTCTAGAAATAAGGGTGTTCATTGAATATTAATTCTCGTACAGATATCATGGACATATTTGTGCGCTATCAAATTTCGGAAAATTTGAAAGCTGACGCCTTGTAATAACATTTTTGTCGAGATCTTTTTTTAAGATAAAAAGGTAAAATCTTTTAAAAATTCAATTTCTCTAAAAATAATAAGACTCTACATAATATTTACATATCAAACATCTTACCAACATTTGGTTTCGATTTACTTAACCATTTGACCTGTATCTTGCAGACTAAGAGAATAACAGACGAACAGACTTTTTAAAAAAATATGTTTTTTGGAAAATGAATTTTTGCATTAATTAGTACCTACTAGCATTCTTCACTTGCGGAGTTGAAATAGTAAAAAACTAAAAAGTTGTAAAGATTTTTTTTCTATATAAAAGGTAAGATTTTTAATAAGTGTGAAAAAAATACGTTACATTTTTTATTATGTTCACAGTCTATTTTATACTCAAGAAAGAAGCTAACGTTGTAAAAGGTATTTTGCGTTCGAACTTTACATATTTGTTAATTATACATGCACCTTTTTTGTTGAACTATTGAAATAGGGAAAACAGCCTCGTAAGCGGGAATCCCTTGCGGGGTTGTTCAAATAGAATGGTTCAAAATATTCTTCTGAAACTGCAATATCGATATTCAACAGATCCGTATTGTACTTGAATCGAAAATAAATATATAATTAATATACTCATACGTATTCTATAAATTAATTAATTACACAGTTTTGTGCGCGGCGTCGCTCACGTGAACTTTAATTTGTCCTCAGTTGCGCTAGCATCACATAGTGTAGATTTTATTTAGCAAGTAATCGAGTAAAAAGTATGCTTTACTTTATTTAAGTCCGATACCAACTGAGTAAGTACATAGGTATATTTAAGTTTCCTCAAAATCGTTCCCGTCGTTTGTGCGGGATGCCAGTACCAACATATAGGTGAATCAATTTAAAAATGTCTTCTCTGGTCGATAAATTAAAAAAAAAAAACGAAATTGCCGACAGAGATCCCATTGAAATGTTATTTAAGACGTATTGATTGTGGTTTAAACTCTTTTTGGTACATTCTATGTATCGGAGAAAAAAGGAACGCCAGATTTCAATTTCCACGAAACTTTACACGCTTTAGTAAAGCGAAAAAGTTAAAAACTGATAAAACTTACGCAATTTGTATCAATTTATTGAAGATAGAATCAAACAAATGTATTTGATTTAAATGTTAAGTTACGAAGGTGAAAGTTCGTCTTTTGTTTGATGTTTTTTCGTAGGAAGCTTTTCAATAAAGGAAAAACAGTTTTTAATTAAAAAGAAGAGCCTACAGTTCACGTAAAAACAGTTTTCGAAACTGCTATCTTTTCCATACGGATATAAATAGAGTTATTGTTAAAATGAACAGCGATAAAATAAAATAACGATGTATTTATTTCTTGTAATTTTTATTGCTGCTCCCACAGCAATAATATCTAGGTATATTTTGTAAACATGTACAAAATATTAAGTATGGCGTCGTTTTGTTATGCAAAGTTGGTTCAGATATCTAGACAGATTTTTATAGATTATAGACGATTATTAAACTTTGTTTAAAAAAACAAGACTAGTAAAACTTAAAAAGAGAGAGTATGGTTCAGACAGCACGGTAGATGTTAAAGTTTTTAACTAATTTATCTATTTAAAATCAAAGATTATAGAATGTGTTGTGTACTTAAACAGTGTGTCCGTTGTTGTCTCGTTCCTTCTCAATCTATCTCTAACATGTCGCTTTTTTGTTTCTTTGGATAGCTTGGTTAAGGCCGCTGTACACGAGGCTGGATTTGCTGCCAAATTCCTTGCCAGATTTGACTACTAGTTTTCTAGCGCTAGTTTTCTTGAATGTTTTATGTTCTCGCTGCACACGAGACGTCTTTTCAAGCTTGTTTTGTAGGTAGGTTCGGTGCGTGCGCAGTGATACGGTAACAAAATGGACGTTTATTGTCTCTGAACAGAACGCGCACTATGGCAAAGTGTTGGTTTGTGGGCGTTTGTACATGTGTCTCACGTGACAAAATACTATTTCCCGATTGGTTCTTGCTCAGAGCAAGAACGGGAACTAGCAAGAAAAATGGCGCCTGTTCTAATTTTAAAATTTGTCTTGTGACCTAGCAGGCGAGATCGCAATGACGTAATTTCCAGCCTTGTACCCAGCCTATTGGCCAGCAGAAATCCAAGCAGTGTTTACACCCTCGTTTAGTTTAGATCAACTTGTCTTAGGTTCGAATTTCATTTTCACTTATGAATGTTTTGTGATGTCGTTCAATTTAATTTGAAGTAATTATAGACGCTAAAATCCACAATGATACATTTTTCGTTTCATCACCTCACGAAGCTGTAGAAGTTTCACTTCAATAAACAGAAGGGGCGAAGTTTTCTGTTGTCGCTCCACCGTGTAGATTGGGTATAAACTAGTTTGGACGTAGCAGATGTTTGGAACCGCTGTGCTAATAGACGGCCGCATAGAGTGAAAAGAAGAGGAAGTCCACGCGATGAACGAAGGGAATTGAAGCGAAGTGGAGTGGTCAGTACTTGAGTTCACTTTATTATAAAACGGAATTGGGTTTTGGAGAGGACGGCACCTCGACATCCGGTTCCCCGAGTTCGTCAGAGCAGATGATTGATTGAACAGGATGTATTGAATGCAATTGAACCGACATATAATGAATCGTTACTACGCTGTTTCCGTTTACGGTCAGTGGCGTGCGATATATATTTCACATAACGCCTGAATGATTTTTTTTATCGGAATGTGCATTGCAATTTTTTTGAAGTGAAATTTCTACAGCGGGGATATGTTCTAGAGGCGACTAAATGAAAAAAAAAAGTTAGAGATGAATGAATTGAGAAAAAAATATGTAGAGCACAATTAACAGCTGTCGCACTATTTATATATTTATTGATTTTACTCTGTAGGCTAAAACCCCAACTACAGAGTAAGTAACATAACAATGCAAGTGCGCATCCATACATTACAAAAAAAAATCCAGCCAATTGGGCAACTTCAAAAATTTCTGATATCGTCTGAGGTGACGCGGGTAATGGCTAGTATACAATACGATATTTGCTATTCGTTGTCATGGTTATCTACATATTAATATGTCCCACGTCATGTAAAAATTAATCAAAGCATGCCGAACTAGTTTATTTCTGACAGATCCATAATACAAAAGACCGGATAATTGGGAATAAAACATCGAAATTATAACCCCAAAATAATTAATATAAAAAGTAAGCTCAAAAACTGAAACCTGACTACTGAAAAATAACGCTTTAAAAAGTATGAAACAAGAAAATAGCCGTGGTCGTATGCCACCTCATATATATATGGTCATATGGCGCCCTCTAGATGTATAGCGTGATTGTACTTAGTCCTAAAGCTTATGAAAGCTTACTGTGAAAATGTATTGGTTCGTTAACATACAATCACGGCTATTTTCTTGTTTCATACTTTTTATAGCGTGATTTTTTAGTAGTCGGGTATTAGTTACTTTTTTGAATACAGTGATAATAATAATAAATCACGCCTTAGTTTTTTTTTATCAAAGTGTCTTTGTAAACTGCAGATAATCAGTTGGATATCAAAAAGAAACAGCTGTATCATTCGACCAACGAGAAGAAAAGGGATAAAGTAAGTATGCGGTAATTAAGGTCAATTTTTTTAATTTTATAATTAAACTCTACCAGAACACACATTCCAAGTGTATTTTTAATTAAAAGAACGACTTCTTTTCAAAGCTTATTCATATTTTTACTTATGCCAGCAAATTTCACGATGAATATACTATATAAATCTCACGAGGAACAGTTACAAATAATATTTTACTTTAACGGTCGTTTAATGATTAGCTTTGATAGCTAAATGCTTCGAAAAAAATTATAAAAATTTTGAAACATAGGGAATGTTAAACTGAACGATTGAATTCCCTAATTATTTAAAACCAAAGTGGTACATTTACTCAGCTGAAAACTGCATCCAATAAGCTAATAACTCTTTCGTCAGTATTAAAATAGTTAGCAAAACCAAAAGTGCATATCCCGCACTATATAATAAAAATTGAAAAAAGAGTTCTTAAGTGACTTTTTTCTAAGGTGAATATTTTTCGAGATATAAGCTCCTAAATTCGTTAATAATAGGTCCCCTTCTAACTTTGCAGCCACGTGATTAAAACACCTGGAAAAAATCAAGAGAGTAGAACTTTATAAATAATAATAGAAATTATTTTGAACAAGGTGTAATAATAAGTTGGAGGAGTTCAGCTGATCATTCCTCACAGTATTTTTTATGACTGTCATATTTCTATTAATATAGCGGAGACAAGAACCACAGCTATATTAACAGCAAAAAAATTGTCCGACGTCACTAGTGTACAATGTACATGTCAATATTTACTAAGACGACTTGGTTTTTGAAAGGCCACACAGTGATTTTATTATTATTATTATCTTTTTAACTTAAAAGTGTAGCTACTGTTCATTGCTACGTTGTTAAGAAACACCCATTGTTACATCGCTATATTATAGAAAAAATTGTTTCTCAAACAATGTCACCGTCGGAATACGAACCCCGAATCTTTCCACTATCGCGGCGGACTGAGTTACATATATTATATATTTATATTTTATCTACAAAACAGTATCCTAGCATATTGCAATGCCGAATTTATAGGTTAGGGTATGACATTTGTCAAGCAATGAATAAATACATCATACGAATACTACGCAGAACCCTATCATGTGTGGGCCCAACAAGTGTGTGGCCGTTTTTTTTTTACACGTGCGACTTTTGACGACACCGATTTATTTATACAGCATCTATATTTTTTCGACTTGTGCACAGATTAGGGTAAAGGCATTAGTTTCTGACCATTGACCTTTTTATATATGTATTTATTAAGTCATTACATGAAATATAAGTAAAAAAAAAAATTGGTTGTCTGTAAAGTCGGTTTACGGACGATAGTTTTACGTGATAACGTATTCCGTAATACATAACCTAAACCTCCCAAAATTTGGTTTCAATCCGCTTATCCTTGGTGTCGGAATGATAAGAAATGTCAAAAGTGACGTTTGCAACTTACAAAGTATTATGTTCTAATAATAATTAGTTATTCCAATACTTAACTTAGAAGGCGTTGCATTTCACAATATACTAATGTCAAAAAATTGAATTAAACATTAGAAATGCAGCCGTTTTCATGTTAAGACAAGACATACGTTTGCTTCTAATTTTCATGTACGGCAAACAAAGACAACCGACCGCGTCGCGCCATGCATTAGACAACATTGCATTTATACAGCTATTTTTCTATATAAATTTGTATAAAATATTTTTCTATATAAATTTGTATAAAAAAACTGTTTAGGCAAATTCTGTTATACGAAATCTATGTAAAATGTTCTCCTCTTTCGTTTAAGACTGGTTTCAAACCGATCTGATTTAAATTGAGCGAGAAATTAGCAAAAAGCACGCACAGGGTCAGGCGGAACGTTACGCGTTATGCGTTACGCGTTACGAACGTTAGGAACGTTACGTTACACTTTTTCGTACATGCAGCCGGTGTTTTATCAATTTATAATATTGGTGATTCATCATAATATTGGTGATTCATCAATTTATAAGACGTTATCACGTCAAAAAAATTGGTTGTCTGTAAAGTCGGTTTACGGACGATAGTTTTACGTGATAACGTCATAAAGAAACATTGATGAAAAATTGCATACTTTTATGAGTTACACTTTTCGGAACGTTACACTTTTCGGAACGTTACACTTTTTCGTGCATGCAGCCGGTGTTTCATCAATTTATAAGACGTTATCACGTCAAAAATTAAATTATAATGTTATAGTGACATCTCTTAACAATACAAGAAGCAATCTGATTATCTCAGCACAGTACAAGGCTGGTGCAGTGACTACTAGATCCTGTGTCAGGTCATTATTTCTTTTGCATTGCCAGTTCTAGCATACAGTATTACATTGAAGTGTTAAATAAAGAATTATTTATCATTGTCAATAATTATTTTCTTGTCGCAACAATGTGATTATAGGTCGCCGCACACGTGACTGGTTTTTCCGCTAGATTCCTTGTTAGATTTGGCTGCTAGGTTTCAAGCATGTCGTGTCGCTGGGTTTCGTGATGACTTTTATATGTTCGCGTCACACGATTCTGAGTTTGTAGATAGTTTTGGTGCACGTGCAGCGACAGTTCGAGTGTTAACAAAACTGGACGTTTATTGTCTCTGAACAGAACACACACTATGACGTCATGTATGTTTGTGGGCGTTTGTCTATATCGCCCACGTGACAAGATACTGTTTTCGGATTGATTTTTGCATACAACTAGCAGACCAACAAGCATAAAAAATAACCCCAATTCTTATTTTGAGATCCATCTTGTGACCACGCATGCGAGCCCGTTGAGATGTCATTTTCATCTTCTTAGCCAGCGCGCCTGTCAACACAAGTTTTAGCGGCAACACCAGCCTCGTGTGCAGCGGCTTTAAGTCTCTATTTTTCTATTCGACAGGTGATATTTTCCAGCGTGGGTGCAGACAATAGCAAGCGAATTACGGTTTCTTGTAATTAATTAACACGATAGTTAAAATAGAAAACAAGTAAAATTAAAATAATAACATTATAATTTTCTTTACTTACTTATATTATTAGATGTGTTACGTAAAAATCTATTCTGTCATTTCTATATACATATTATATAAGTTGCCTATTGTGGTCGGAAACTAGTGTCTGCACCCTACTGTAATCTGACAGGGAAAGATCCAATCAATCACCTTGTATTCACCAGGTACCAATTAGGGCGACAACTTTGCTTAATTGGCTGTCATTTTAAAGGCAATCGAATTTTCCTTTTCACACATATGGACCTAGTGACAAGAAAGTTTGTAAGTTTATTATGGAATGATCCCACGACTGATTTAAATCAAAAGATGAAACATATCAAGTTGTCAGACGTATTTACGCTGAAATTTCTGTGTTTTTATACACAATTTTTGTTAAAACATTGCTCTTTGCTCCTGAAAATCCAATCTACTCAGCAATTATAATTTCTTTCCGTTGAAAAAAAATCTTTTTTATTTTAATACAAAATTGACAAATAAAAAAATGTGAAAATTCAAAATGTTGATATCTAGCCATATTTATTAATGATTTCCAAAAAAAAAGAACAAGTGAGCGTGAGTGGAACTTTTATATATTTAAAACGTCACTTCCACCGTATTAAACACGTTTCTTCCGCTATATTTAACTCTACCGCAATGAAATTAACAGTATCAAACAGACCACATTTCCGTTTAAATCGATGTTTTTATTTCAGATATATAAATACTAACTGCTACCCGAGGCTCCGCACCCGATTGAGATGAAACACGGCAACAACATAGTAGACCCATCGGCTCCACTGTATTGCAGTCTTGTCTCACGGGGCTGCGCCTCACTCGACAACAACAACAGCAGTAGAGCCTTTGCCTCTACCTTAATACAGTCTTGTCTCACGGGACTGTCCCTGGTCATCAGTAGAAGATCCTTCGGCTCCACCGTATTGCTGTCTTGCCTCACGGGTCTGCGCCTCACTCGACAGCGATAACAGTAGTGGATCCTTTGGCTCTACCGTAATACAGTCTTGTCTCACGGGACTGTCCTTGCTCAACAGGGCCAACAGTAGTAGAGCCTTCGGCTCCACCGTATTGCTGTCTTGCCTTACAGGACTGCGCCTCACTCGACAGCGACAACAGTAGTGGAGTCTTTGGCTATACCGTAACACAGTTACTACTGTTGACCCTGTTGAGCAAGGACAGTCCCGTGAGACAAGACTGTATTACGGTAGAGCCAAAGACTCCACTACTGTTGTCGCTGTCGAGTGAGGCGCAGCCCCGTGAGGCAAGACAGCAATACGGTGGAGCCGAAGGCTCTACTACTGTTGACCCTGTTGAGCAAGGACAGTCCCGTGAGACAAGACGGTATTACGGTAGAGCCAAAGGAGTCTTGTCTCACGGGACTGTCCTCGCTCAGCAAGGCCAACAGTAGTAGAGCCTTCGGCTCTACCGTATTGCAGTACCACTTTAAAACACAATGTTTATGCACTTTGATTTTGTTTGTGAGAAGTCTTTGCGCGCACGCGCATAACAACTCACCAAATTATGTAGGTATTATATTATATACAGTCAAACCTGAGTGAGTGAGAACTGGGTAAGCGAGAAAGCTCTCTAAGTGAGAGTAATTGCCAGGTATCGTCTCTGTAACCCTCTAAAACCTCGATAAGTGAGAAACAGAAACCTCAATAAGAGAAAGACGTGTTTTACTCATTGACCTCTATAACTGAGACTACTACTTGTCTATTAGTCGAACGTATTAATAGTACCACGAAATTTAAGAATGAGACATAAATAGCTGAATGAACTAACATTATTTTTGTATAGTTTTTATAGACCACTATAAGAGAGAAAGGCCACTCATGTACCTCAATAAGCTAGAAACTCGGGTTAGTGAAAAACCTCCATAAGCGAAAAAGAGATCGCGCTCCCTTGAACTCTTGCTTATTCAGGTTCGACTGTTTCATATTATATTTGTTAAATTTGAATTGTGAATTTTTAAAACCATCCCCTATTTTACCTCTTTGAGAGATGATGTTGCAAAAACGGTGAAACACATATTTCTTTATTTCTTATCAAAAGCCTAAATATGAATTAACATATCCCTAACTTGAGAAATGATGGATTCCCCATACAAGATTCCCTATTTCAGAGTTGTTTTTGGGACAAAATATAGCCTATGTCCTTCCTCTCCTTGCCTTTTATTAAAATCTGTTCAGTGATTTAGGCGCGAAAAGATAACAGACTTGAGACTGACAGAGTTACTTTTTATAATATTATTATTATGGATATTCAAAATTTCTTGGAGCTATTTTACTGGTGGAAACACACCGAATTACTAAGACTAATAATATGGTCCATCTGAACAATTTAAGCCTTGGTTTATAAGATAGCGGAACTGTAACATAGCGGCCGTAATATGACGATGAATTACAAAGAACGTGTGCAATAGAAACCGCATACATTTATTTCTATGCACGTGTTTTTTGTTACGTCATTCACGCCCCTTATATTAAGCTACGATGTCGATAGAAACAGTTTTTTTATAGTTTATTCTGGCAAAATATTCGAATTTTTTCAAGTTTTAAAATGTATAAAATAAGTTGGAAATTTTATATTTTTTTCCATATTTATTATTTAAGGGTTCAATAAGAATATAAAAGTCAGTGTATAGGGTTTGACTAACGTTGAATTATTTTTTCAGGTTATATCATATTGTTTCTGTACAGAATAGTAAAGATTTATTAATATCAACCGAAATGGGTACAAATTTTCAAATCTACTTATTTGATATTTATATTATATAACAGAGGACTCAGGTTATAGTAGCAATTACATTAAAATTTAATAAAATTATCGACGCGTGCGTGGTAATTACTTCATATATAATGTACTTTCCACCCACACATTTATCGATATAATCATTAAAGATACACGTTTTTAATAACGTGCAATCGAAAATTGTTTGCGTTTGCACGTTTTCCATTAAACACCAGCACCTACGCCATATTTACCCGTTCATCCACCACATACACGTACACCATTAAAGTATTATATTCGTTCATTTGTTAGTTTTCAAATCAATAACTAATAAATTAAAAGGGTAATGGAATTTATATCAGCTGTAAATTGATTTTCTCAACAATTCTACAGGTATTTGTGTAGGTATTTTAACTATAAAACACGTTTCCAAAATTTTTATACCGATATTACTTGAAAACGACATGATCGATTTCAACGAAACTTAGCACACTATCAGTTAACACTAAAACTTAAAGTACAGCATAATTTTTACCCGACTATTATTAAAAATTCGATTTTTCGGCAACGAAGTCGAGGGAAACGACTAGGTCAGAAATCAGAATTTAGGTAATAAAAATTTGACATCTCTCAACACAACTCATCGCAATTCCAAAAGTCATTTTTTGTTATTTCGGACCGAAACTTCTTAATGATATTATTCAATCAAAATGTTTTTTTCAGAAATTCTGTATATCTCAAATCCACAACGTAATATTTCATCTAAATTAATTAATTTTTTTTTCAGTATTCAATACAGCTGTGATCGTTTTTGCGTTTAGTCATGTATTTTCTAGCTTAGACATGGGCAGAATTGAAAACCAGTCATTTAGACTGAATTCCGTACCCTTTTGTAGATTTTTGTAAAATAATTTCTGCAATAAATATGTTTATTATTATTATTATTATTATTATTATTATAATAAATAGAACGTGTTACTGAGTCTGAATGACATTTAAAAAAAATGAATTGTACAGTTATTTGGACTTGAGACAGTTGTCGACTTAAAGAGAGAGACGAGAGATTTAACGCTCAACATACGTCACTCTCTCTCGCATAGCCTGACAGCTGTTTTCCTGACGACGTGTAAAGCCCCCAAAAGAATAATGTTACAACATTTCTCAAAACCTAGCCAGTCATTATTTAATCTGTTCAAGCTGAATAACTCGACGAATTGATGTTCCGGAATGCCGTTTCAAAGAATATACAAAAACGATGCGATAACTTATTTCCTCGAAGATTTCCTTGACGTCTAAATACGTGTACTGATCAACATTTGAAGTGATTGGTGAGTAACCCGATATTATTGCGAGGGAAGTTTCGGGTGAAAGCTGCAGTTTATTCCAAACCATAATTTTGTAATTACAATACATTAATATTGTAATAGAATTTTTTTTGGGGCAAACGTAATTCAAGAATTACTAGGCGCAAAAGTCATATATTAATTATCGAATGGAATACATAATATGTGTAAAAAATTTCAAATTGATCAGATATGTGGAGGTCGTTCACATTATTGAATAGCAATATTCTCTCTAAACATACATATCGTCTAAATCAGAGGTCCCCAAACTTTTTTGTCTCGTAGACCACTTGCCATGTTTTCTGGTTTTGGGTACACCCCCTGCTTACCTGGTATTGATTTTTTGCAAAATCATTAATTTCAAATGTATTTTTGACAGCCGGTATAGTGCTACTCACTTTGAAAAATTAAAAGGGTATAGCCGGATAGATATGGCCAGTTGGCCCCCAAATGTCAAGCTATATCGAAACTTATGTTTTAATATCTACTTGATGTATGAACTTTTTTATATATATGTGTAACCCCCGCACTCCCCTTTGAACTTGACATAAAGAGCAAAAACCAGCCTACCTATGACTATCGTTCAAAGAGTCATATCTCGAAAACTAATTGAGCTAAAGAGGTAAATCAACGCGAGCATTTAGGTAACTTTTAAGAGCACATTTTATATTTTGTTTGGATTTTTGCGAATAATTACACACATTATTAAAACATAAATAAAAATATAATTTTTTTTTCAGTGTTCTCTGTTACTTACAATCACTGAAATAATATATGTTGTGGCACTTGATATGCACTACTACTCATACAAATTGCGTTAGAAAAAAGTTGGTGCAACACTTTGAAAAAAATTGCTTTTGACGCGCATCACATCATATAAGGATAAAAACTTGACATAGTACACACATATATAAATATTTCATGAATTAAAATTATCAAGTAGATATTAAAACATAAGTTTCGATATAGGTTGGGGCCCAACTCGCCATATCTATCCGGCTATACCCTTTATAACGGTAAAGTGTAGTGTGAAATACTTAGAAAAACACAAGTTAAGTTTTATATGAGGGATAAACCTGATGCCTTAATAATAAATTTTCAACATTTAGTTAGGTTTAATCTTATATCCCCTCGGTTAACTATGTCCAGTTTGTTTTTTATTTTTTTTTTAGGAAATCCACTATCGTTGACCCCCATTTTCATTTTACGGACCTTTAAATTTTTTTCGCTGACAAGTTTATCGTCGACTCCTGGGGGTGGATATAAACCACTTTGGGAATCACTGGACTAAATAAAAACACAGAAAAATAATTAAATAATACAAGTTTTAATCCAGTATTATTATATAATTATATTATATTATTATAATATTATTAAACAGCCGCACATTTTGTTTAGAGACCATACGTTATCTTTCATAGCATACAGCATACTGTACACCAGAGAAAGACAACCGAAACAAGTGCGCGATTTATTAAGTAAAAACGAATTTTTATAAAGTTTTATAAAAACTGTTCCCCTCTGGAATCAAAATTAAAAAATCTGGTGACGTTTTTATTAAACAGATCTCAAGAAAAATCCAACAAAACCTTTTTGTTAAATCGGTTAAGTCGTTTGATTTGTACGCTGGATACAAAAAAGGACAGATTCGTAAAAATGCGAGTGTATTTCGGCGTTTCCAGTTAATGCTTAGGTCACGGCGTTGTCCGTTATTAGTTTTGTTCCAACAAAATATTACCGTTGAGGGAAAGTTTGCTAGAGGAACAATTTAAAAATAAGCTTTACCAATATTTCGCTTATGACCGACTAGTCTGAGGTCCTGAAGATAAAAATAATTTTTTCGATACATCGGCACTAACGAAACAACGGTAAACAAGCTTCTTTTTAAATTGTTCCTCTACCAAACTTTTCCTCAACGTTAAGAAAAAACAACAATTAGGTCAATTCTAAACGACGATGTGCTTTTCGAGAGCAATGCTCACATTATCAGCATAGCGTCTATAGAAGTCACTTTGTAATTTCTTATATATTTTTTTAATATTTAAGAAAAATAAAATATTTTGTAAGAATAAAAATATTCAAGTACAAATTATAATAAAAAAATTCTATTTATGAAACAGTATAAAGGAGCAATCTTTTTAAATGAGGGACTTATTTTTGTTATTGAAAAGACATTCGAAAGCCATGTCAAAGATGATAAATAAGATTGGATTGTTTAGAATATTTTTATGTGAAAAGAAAATTTCAAAACGTGTCAAATAGTCCGTGGTATTTCAGTTTTCTTTGATCAAAGTCACACATAAAAAACAAGACATAAATAGTAATTTAGAATAAAATATAATGTATTTGTTTCTGGTGCTATTATTTATTTGTATTTTCTGACGTAAATTTATGTTTATATCTGGAATATATCCAATTATCTTTGTCATAAATATAAGTTTGAAACTCTTAATTAACACAAAAAGTTTTAAAGACTGTATTATTTATTTAACCAATTTGATGCCATTTTATATATTTAGGTCATTAAAGTATTAATAAATCATCATTTTGTAGTACCTGTGTAAATTTATTTAGTTTTGTTTCGATTTAAAATTTTACAATTTTAAATTTAAAGGGTTTAAGTTGCTTAATTTGTTATTATCAATAATCCTTTTCTTGACATATCGATTTCAAAACAGCAAGACAAGTTCTGCATTTTTTAAACAAACAGTTCACATTTTGTAAAAAATTCCAGCCAATTGGGCGACGGGACCATTCTAACTTCAAAAATATTGATATTTGATATAGTACAATAAAGAAAATAAAATTTCTGATATCGCGTGAGTTGACGCGGGTAATGGCTAGTATTCAATATGATATTTGCTGTTCGTTGCCATGGTTACCTACATAATATGTTCCACGTCATGTAAAAATTAATCAAAGCATCTTTAACTACATAGTTTATTCTAATAATAAGCCGTTATGAAAAGTATACCATTATTCTAACAAAAAAAAAAACCAGTTATAGCATATATCTCTTCTGCCCATACTCCAATTTTCTCCAAAAAAAATGAGACTCTTCATATTGGCATACCAAACATCCTCCCAAAATTTGGTTTCAATCCGTTCATCCGTTCGACCTGTATCGTGCTCACAGACTAACAGACGCACATATTTTTATCCAAAAATATGTTTTCTGGATTCGGGGGACTTCAAAACGAAAAAATATTGTAAAATTTTGAAGTGAATTTGTGCTAAACTAGTACCATTCCCCACTTTTGGGGTTGGAATGGTAAAAAATGTATAGATTATTAGCAATCACGACTAGCTATGTCTTCAAAACATAGTCAAAATATTATTCTGGTTCTCTTAAATGTCACCTGAAGTAGTCTTAGTAGAGATACTCTTATAAAAATTGTAAAGTTCAAAGTAAGTCTAGCGCCAAAAGAACACAAAAACCAACGTAAATAAATATATATCACTTTAATTAAAATAAAACCACTTTAACATTATAACAGTATTAAAATTTCCAGTTTTTCTAGATGATTCTTATTTTTATATAAAATTATAAATAATTAAATACTGTTATAAAATTCAAAGATTATAAAATTATTTTCAAACACTCTTAATAGGATTATTTTATTTCGTACCTTCGTCCATGGAGCTTAAAGTTGAAAACTTTATTGAAAGTCTTTTCGTTTTAATATTACGACCAATTCAAACTGAATCTAAGGTAGCTAGTATTTTGTCAAGTCTGAATTAATTAATCTCTCGCCTGAATCAATACACAATTATTGAATCTTTATTGTGCGTAAAACGTGTATAAACTTATCGATACTTTTACATTTCAAATATTGCGAACCATTAACGAAGTCCACTAGCAACAATGCACGATTAAGTTGAGTACTTGCATAATATCATTGTACTTGAATTTATTCTGATATTTTGCTGTTTTTCGAGGAAGCAGTTTCGATTTTTTCTATAAAGGATGCAAATTCTTCTGTCGCAATTTTTGCGTTCAAAACAAGTTTAAATTATTGAACAACTTTCTAAAAAACTTTTCGAAATACCTCGAACGAGAAGCAAAATATTTCGGAAATTCCAAATTTTCTTGTAATTACAGTAGACCTGTTCTAACTTGAACACATGATAAGGTGGGTTTGAGGAAGCTATAAAAGTTTGAAAATTGAAATAATTCATAAAAATAACAGATATGAGAAGACTAAACAACGAAAAATACCCTGTTTTAATTGGTTATTATTGTTATTTTTATTTTTCATTATTAAAATATTAAATCCTTAAAATGTGTTATATCAAAATATTACCGAAAAATTATTAATACAGAATATCTGTATTCTTAAAATCAATTAGGAAATAGGAATCAAGTTATAGTATTTGATTTAAAACTTTGAAATAAAAAAAATCAAAAGATATTCAAAAATCAAATATTTACATACCCACTCTTGTTTGCATCGACGTTGGCAGATCTTTTAGGAAACAGAGTGCTTTTCTGCTGCTGTGGCTGTTGAGGTTTGTTTGCCGTCGCAGCGCTTTCGGAAGCCCGGTTCGTAGCGGAAGCCGCTTCAAGTCCACGCGACAATTTCAGCATCTCAGCACCGAAAGCGTGCAGAGCGGACATTGCCGACGGTGCCGGTTCGGGTATACTCGATTCTGGTAACCAGAGCTCATGTGTGTCGAGTGCTGTTAGTTCTGTATCTGAGAAAAGAGCTAATTAACAACTGAAAAGTACTTCTTCTTGTGTTAAATATTTTAACAAAATACTAGACTGGCTACGTCGATATTCGACGGCGAGAGAAATAAATTGCTATTTTAAAAATAAAGCAAACTCATTTTAAATTATTTTCATTGGTATTTTTAAAAAGAAATAATTCTGAAAATTGCTTTTTAACATTGAAAAAAATTAATATACAGGCGGATTTTTAAAAACCGAACACCCTTTTATTTCTTAGAGGAAGGGTTTTCGAAAAAAAAGTTTCGGACAAAAGTTACAGGGAAGTACAGTGATGTAGTTTTTTTTTCGTTTCGTGGAGGTGTCTCCAAAATATCAAGGTCACTTACACTTTCTTAAATAAGACCCTATATTTTTTATCTAGGATTATTGTTCTTTGGGTCAAAGAGATCAACTCTTGTACCAAACATTTTTGGATTTGATGCCATTGTGAACCGCCGTTTGATTCTCAATTCATCTCGTTTCCTATTTTAGTGGATTGTGTGAGTCGGAAAAACACCTAAAAAAGTTTTTCCGACTCACACAATTCATCCCGTTTCCTATTTAAGTGGATTGTGTGAGTCGGAAAAACTTTTTCAGGGGTTTTTCCGACTCACACAATCCACTAAAATAGGAAACGGGATGAATTGTGTGAGTCGGAAAAACTTTTTTAGGTGTTTTTCCGACTCACACAATCCACTAAAATAGGAAACGGGATGAATTGTGTGAGTCGGAAAAACTTTTTCAGGGGTTTTTCCGACTCACACAATCCACTAAAATAGGAAACGGGATGAATTGAAAATCAAACAGCGGTTCACGATGGCATCAAATCCAAAAATGTTTGGTACAAGAGTTGATCTCTTTGACCCAAAGAACAATAATCCTAGATAAAAAATATAGGGTCTTATTAAAGAAAGTGTAGGTGACCTTGATATTTTGGAGATACCTCCACCAAACGAAAAAAAAAAAACTACATCACTGTTCTTCCCCCTTGATTCCCTGTAACTTTTGTACGATACTTTTTTTTCGAAAACCCTTCCTCTAAGAAATAAAAGGGTGTTCAGTTTTTAAAAATCCATCCTGTACCTATATAAATCGGTTGAGTAGGAATCTTTGAAAGACTATCGAAAAAAGACGAGCTGTGTTACAAATATTACAAATAAAATTTTAAAAGAATTACGGTTTTGTAAATAATAAAATTGTGGGCAGCTATTATAACGACAGTTTCAATCTATATAGAAACGTCCACAATATCTGTGAAAATAACGTTCTTAAGGTTCCGTAACCAAGTGGCAAAACACTATTTTGATAGTGCAAATAGTAACTCACGGGTACTCGACTTCTTTGTAATTAATAAACTATAAAACAGTATCAAAATATTGCAATGACACATTTCTAGGTTAGGGTATGATATTTGTCAAGCAACAAATGCGACCAATAATTAGCTCATAAATATGCCATACGAACACTAAGGGGTCCCTATCATGGCGCTTGGCCGGTTTTCTACATACGAAATATGTTAAACATATAAATTGTTAACTATAAATGTTTATAATATTTCTTGTCGAGCGTTTAGAATACACAATTTCTATCGAAACTTTTAAATTTTTTTTGATGAAGTATTATCGAATGCCTGAGTTAATAACATTTCATTTCCACCATATTAAACACGTTACTCCCACCATATTCAACATTATAATGAAATTAACATCATTTTAAACCCGACCACATTGCATTTGTATTTCAAGTCTAAATAAAGAAAAAATGCTCCAGAGTCCGGTTAAAAAATAAATGTTATTTATTAATTAAAATGTAGAAATTATATTTCAATATAATTATATTAATGGAAATAAAGTTCTTTTTAAAAAATAGGTCAAACTGCTGAAAATTATTGCTCGTTTTAATAATATGATATGTACGCACTAAGCGGTTCCCTGTGATTTATAGCATACTAAGTGTTGAACTAAAAAATCTATTCACAACATTTACAATATCTATCTCGCGAACTTGTCAGCAAATGACAATATTGCAATGACGATAGAGTTTTCAAATTAAAAATATTTTAATTAAAAACAGGCAATATACATATATTGGCAGACTTTTTTACGTGTGTTATAGAATATTATGGTCGTTAATTCATAATCAATTTAACTAAAATCGAACGTTAATACAACGTTGAATTTTTTAATTAAGTTTAGAGCTGGAGGATAGTTAAGTTCGAAAGAATACTGTTTATTATGAATCCTGATTCTAAACCGAGAACTGGTGAAAGTATTAACTCGATTTTCTATTGTTTAATAGAAAGAGTTATTGTTAAATAGTCGGAGGGAAAACGTAATGGGTTCCACTTTTATATCAAATCAGTTTTTCAGAATCCTTAGACTATGGACAAAATTTAGGATATTAAAACAATAATAAATTAAATATATGAACCGATTCTAAATTCAGGTAGACTCAGAAGTTACCATAAAGAAAGAAAATAAAAAAATGGGCAGTCAATCTTTAAATTCTTGAACTTGTGAGAATGAATTTCATTACTAAACAGTTAAATGATAAATATATTGATAAAAAATCTAGAAACTTTATAAGCACGCTATAAACAAGATACGCCAAAAGTGCGGCAACGGTACATTTCCTGAAGGGTAGGTTTTCATGCAAAAAATTTCGAACAAAAATTACATAAAAAAAGGTGATATCGTTTGCATACAAAACTCACTCCCACCCTCCTTCGCAAGGGGTGGGGGTGAATCTAAAATTTTAAATGGCTACCCACATTTTTTCTCACGGATTATTACTCTCCGAAAAGAAATATCAAACTTTTGTCCGAAGAATTTTTTTATCCGAAGTTTTCCTGCACCCCCAAATGAATGCTCTCGAAAATTCGTATTCCATTATTTGAGGTGAAAGGTCGGCTTATCTTGGTTTAGCATGTACACGGTGAGTCGATTCTGTGGGAGATTAGTACCTACTTTCAACATTTATTTTGCATATTGTGACAAAACTGTTCTAATACGTGGTGGGAAATAATGATTCACAGTATTTGCAGTACTAATAACGTTAAGAAAACAGTTAAACAAATAAACAGAAAGCACTTCTTTATAACGTAACAGAAACAAAACGACAGTTCTTAATAATAAAAAAACTTTTTAACAAAAAAATTAAACCGCCGAAAAACTGAAAAGCAAAAAATAATAAATCTTTTTATGTAACTAAGTTTTATTTAAGTAGTTGAACGTATGTGACAGTCTAGTATATCTAAGTAATTTTGAGTCGGCGTCAACAATCCTTCGCCGGAGATCTCTGAGAGTTCACGAAGTTAATATCAGCGACAGAGCAACCCGAACGGGCACACACTGAGGGCACACGTCTTTGCGAGTGGTCGTGTGGAGAGCGCATAGTTAGAATGTTAATGTTTATCGCTAGAGATTTCACGTATCATTGTTAATTTGATTTGGTTATTTCTTGTAGTGATCTTTGTTCATTGATTGTTTGACGCCGACTCAAAATTACTTACATATACTAGACTGTCACATACGTTCAACTACTTAAATAAAACTTAGTTACATAAAAAGATTTATTATTTTTTGCTTTTCAGTTTTTCGGCGGTTTAATTTTTTTGTTAAAAAGTTTTTATTTTATAATTTTTTGTGGCTATATAATTTATAATTGTAATACACAACTCAGCATGAACATCTGTGAGTGAACAATAAATCACCCCTATTTTCCCACCCTTAGGGTAGGAATTTTTTTTCCAAACTTATATGAGACCAACCTCGAGGTATACCCGATCCAATAAAAAAATAATTATCAAAATCGGACTACTCTGTAAAAAGTTATGTGTGGTCATACATTACAATCAGTGAGTGAACAATCAATCATCCCCTGTTTTCGGTTAGAATTTTTCTACCAAATTTTTATGGGACCAACTTCGGGGTATACCCTTTCAAACAAAAAAATATTTATCAAAATCGGACTACTCTGTAAAAAGTTATGCGTGGTCATACATAAAAAAAAAAAAAAAAAATATACGCGTCGACTTGAGAACCTCCTCCGTTTTTGTTTTTCGTCGGTTAATAATAGAATAAGTAGGTAATGAAGAATACAAAATCACTTTTATGTACACGAAAACATACAACTAAATACACAAGATTATTTACAAATAATGGACACATCAAAAATTTATTTAGCACAGTTATTTACACAGTTAATTCGCACACTTATTTATTTTAGTACACATTTCATTTATTTATTTATCTCGGCAGTTACCTCAGCTCTGTTTACTGACTGTTAAATTTATGTCAATTGTTCACACAATATATCACGTATCACTCTCGTATCATGACTGTTTGTTAATGACTGTCCCGATCGTGAGCTATCTCCTGGTTTATATATGCGCTGCATCGTTCTTTCACTTGTTGCTTTCATTGTTGTCTGGAATTTGGCAACAAAGCCCTTTTTATCTACGCATATTGTTAGAGCAACAATCAAGTCGATTGTTGTCTTCCACAACAATATGTGTCTCATTGTTAGAATGAGAGCCGATTGTTTTATACAACAATGTGTGTCTTTATTAGAATAACGAACTGATTGTCGTCTCTCGAAATTTTTTGTTGTGCCAACGGAAAGATTGTAGCAATATTTTCCACGAAAATTTCTAGCGGAGTTTTTCTGATTTTTGGGGATAACGAATTATCGAGAGCATTCATTTGGGGATGCAGGGAAGTTTCGAATAAAAAAATTTTTGGGACAAAAGTTTGACATTTTTCTTCGGAGAATCATAACCCGTGAGAATAAATGTGGGGTGCCATTTGAAATTTTATATTTACCTCCATTCCCAGTAAAGGGGTGAGGATGAGGGGGTGAGTTCTGTATGCAAACAATTTCATCTCTCAAGCTGAACAGCTTTTGTTCGAAACTTTTTTCACGAAAACCTACCCTTCAAGAAATTTCGGACCGTTGCCGGATTTTTGCCAGATCCTGTACATGATTTTGTTGTAACAACTTAATTAATGTTTTAGTTTTTCTTAAAGCTTGTGAATTACTTCCCACACCACCAATAAAAAATATCTCGACGCAGTTGGTTCTGGTATTAAAAAAGAAATTAAATTTACGACACTTTGGTTTCCTGCTAACGAAATGCAAAAAAATATGCTTTTAGGAAAATATGTAAAATGTGTTACGAATGCGAATGAAACGCTGAATTTAAATTCGTTTCATTTTTACATAATATTGTAAAAACTGAATCAGGTTTGAAATTAATGTATTTTCCGTCATCCCGTTACTAGTTGTATTTTTTATCAAGCGTGCAAATATTGTACTGTACAAAGAAAAGTGTAAATGGTCAATTCTGTGGATTTTTATGATAGTGTGCTTTGGTAACAAGATCATAACCAAAAATGTCAGATTATTACATTTCACTTTTTAATCATTTTAGGTCACCGACAGGAAGGGATATTTAAGCCACGTACCAATTACTATTTTAAATTTATTAATTTTTAGTGTTCCGCACAAAATTAGAAAAACGGAACACAAGTTCTTTGAGTTAAACGTTAGAAGCTAAGGACTTTAAAATGCTGCATATTTAATACTTGTTGTTCAGCTCTAGATAAATAGTTCGGATAATTATGGGTAATAGTAATAATAGGGGACGAAGGGTCAAACAGGTTACGAAAGATTGAAAGAAGTTCAAGCCAATTGAGTGGGCTGTGAAATGAAAGCTAGTCTCATAGAAAGCAATATTTAAAAAAAATTGAATAAAGCTCAATAATAAAAAAAATCCAGTAAATTGGGCGATGGGACCATTCCAACTTCAAAAAAATTGATATTTGACATATTATAATACATAATATAGAAATTAAGTTTCTGTTAAGGCGTGCGGTGACGCGGGTAAGGGCTAGTATTAAATATTATGATATTTGTTATTCGTTTGCATGGTTATTATATCTAATGTTATCATGCAAAAATTTATCAAAGCATGCTTAGCTAATTTCATTCTGACAGATTTACAGAACAAAAGAACAGCTGATATTTTGTTTTATTTTTCAAAATATTTTCCAAATTGTAAAGTTCAGAAAAATATTTTTTTTACAAAACTTTCCTGTAAAAATAAGTAGAATAAAAAACCGTTATGAAAATTATACCATTATTATGTAAGAAACTAGGTTATAGCATATATTATCTCCTCTTCGCATGCGCCGATTTCCTCCAAAAACAATAGGGCTTTTCATATTTACATATAAAAATCCTCCCAAAATTTAGATTCAATCCGCTCATCCGTTTGACTTGTATCGTGTTCACAGCCAAACAGACAAACAGACTTTTTCCGAAAATATATTTTTTGGATTTCGGGAGACCTCAAAAATATTGTCAAATTTTGAATCATGAATTTTTACCTAAATAAATACCAATTCCCACTTGTGGTGTTGAAATGGTAATTAAGAACAGCCAAAATTTCTCCCGCCACCTCATTTATTCATAAAGAAAAATAAAGGATTATTTTAAAATTAATATTTGCCAGTAACGCTGATCGCGTAAACATCGATTCTAATTAATTAATTAATTTTTTTTTTATTTAGAAATGTGCTCAGCTATATGCACATGATAAAGTTCTAATTTATTTAGATATAGATAGTTAGATAAAGGTCTTTATTTTTTTGGTACAAATGTAGGTACATAAATAGCGTCAATATAAATACTTATAAAAATTATGGCACGCCGTTTTACTATTTAATAGTAAAATAGTTTTCCAAAAATTGTAAAAATATTTAACAATTTTAATTTCAGAAAAAAAAATTTGAGTGAATTTTTTTTATGTGGTGACATAATAAATAGTATATTGTGCGACTAGTGAGAGAAGGAGAAGATTCCATAAGCGTAAAACGCACGCGAGTGGAATATTCTCCTTCGATCAATGGTCGCACATAATATTTTATTCAACTAGCACGAGTAATATGTAATCGGGGCCCTGATAAAAGAGGGAAAAATAATAAATCACTTCATTGATTGACGTACCCAGCGCCCTCTATGCACACAAGACAGCCATGACTTTCGCTGAATTGCGATGCTGTTTTCATATAGGTATACAATACCGTCTACCACGTTCCTATTGGTCTAGAAGCTGCGTGCAGTTTTTTTTCATTATTGCACGCTCGGGCTTGCTACTGCGTTTCTATTGGTCCAGAAAATTCATTATCACACTGTACGGCTCATTATTAGCACTCTACGCGTCAACATGAAATAATCTATTATTTCTCCCGAATTTAGCAGGGCCCCGAAATTACATATTACTCACGCGTGTTGAATAAAATACATTATTATTATGTCATGACATAATTAAAATACATTATTTTTATGTCATGACATAAATTTAAATGCTTATACATAGGAAGAGATAGGAAAAACGACGAATTATAATTATGTCATGACATAAAAATAATGTATTTTAATTACCTATGTCACGACATAATAATAATGTATTTTTATTATGTCACCACATAAAAAAAATTCACTCAAATTTTTTTTTCTGAAATTAAAATTGTTAAATATTTTTATAATTTTTGGAAAAATATTTTACTATTAAATAGTAAAACGGCGTGCCATAAAAATTTCTTCCAATTTGTAGTGAGCCTTAGCTAATAAGTATTTTTTTAGATTTTTCCTAAACTTTTGTTTGGAATTTGCAGCACTTATTTCAGTAGGTATATTATTGTGTATTCGTATTCACGTTAGTGCTGGTTTTGATGGATACTCTGTCTTAATCCAGACGTAGCCTGGTAAAATATACTCCCTATTTGGACTTTTATAGCTACGAAGTGTGTAAAAATATACATTATTGTGAAAATATAAAAAATCAATGATTTCCCTTTACACAGTATTGTACATATATAAAAAATGTATTTTATTGCACGGCTTATAGAACGTAGCTACAAATACCGATTGGATTTCGAACTGTAGATAGAGTTTTTTTTTTTTATTTAAGACAAAAATAAGAAGTCTTGAAATATGCGCTATGAATTTGTGACGTTAGATTTTCTTTCTATCAAAAAATGCCGCCTTAGTCCCGAACATACAGTACGATAGACAGAAACATATTTTGTAGAAAATGTATTCTAAAAAATTATTATAAATGTAAATGTGTTTGCAAATACAGTGTAACCTCTTTATAACGTCCTTCGTTATAACGAAAAACTCCCTATAACGTAGAAATTTTTACAAATTGGTTGGTTTACCTTAAAACCCGTACATTAATACCCTCTTTATAGCGCAACAGCCATTCTCTATTACGAAGAAATATGTTCATATTTAGGCGTCAGCATATATTTACAGACGTAAAGAGGACGATTCTGAACCAACTATTCAACAAGCACTTGATGCCGCCAAACTTATCGAAAAATTCCTATTGTTTAATGAAGATGATTCCATCACATTCCAAAAAATGCATAAGATACTTAATAAATACAAAACAAATATTCGCATAGTAAAAAACGTCAGCCAAAGTTAAAAGAAAAATAACCAAATTTCACGTAATTAATTTATTCAAAACACATATAGTCTATATGTGTTTTGAATAAATTAATTACGTGAAATTTGGATATTTTTCTTTCTTCCCTCCATATAACGAAAACTCTTTATAACGAAAAAAATGCTCGGTCCCTTGAGATTCGTTATAAAGTGGTTACACTGTATATTAATTTAATTATTGATTTTACCTGTGGAGGCAGCTGAATGATGAGTATGTTGTGGGGTTGACGAATGCTCTCTGACCCCCCCAGCTCCAACGCCACTGTCAGTCGGACAACTGTCCGTTGAAGATTTAGTTCCATGTAGAAATCGACGCCACGTACATCGTCTCTCTGAAACACAAGGAAAAATCTTTTTAATATTTAATATATTTTTATTCAACTCATGCGCGTTATTCATGTTTTATCATGCCTAAAAACCGAACCCTAAATAGCCATTTACCGACTGGTGACAATTACTTGTCATAACTCAATGAAGATTCCTACTAGCTCGGCCATTGTGGAGTAATGAAAATAAACGTAACTATTTTCTGAGTCGTAACGAAATAGTAGGTAACAACAACTCCGTTGTTACCCATTGAGACTAAAATTGAGAGGCCGAATGTTTTCGACATGGAGTTTATTCATAACCGGCTAACCTCAAACCAAAACATTGAATCGTGCTGTTTGGTGCTGTTAGTATTGACAGTTTTTTTTATAAAGAAATAAATAGATATTTACATCTCATTATAATTAAAACATGAATAACGCGCAATTGTTGAATAAAATTATGGGCGCAACTTGTAGGCTAAGTCATGACCTGTCAGCGCGATTAATGACTTAGACTACTAGTTACGCCAATAACTATTGTTTAAGCTATTAAGGTTATTCTATGAATAGAGCTGTTTCCGGACGATAATCTGAAATATTTATATGTTATACATTCAACGAAATTTAAAAAAAGATTTTTAGACGTCTAGTTTTTAAGTAATTTATTATTAATAATGTGATTTTTTACATTATGATAAAATCGGAATCGCACATAAAATTAAGATTAAATCTAAATGGTTTCAGACAAAACTTTGAAAAACTGATTACTTATTCGAAAGATTGACTCTTTTAGATAACGTAAAAATTATAGTGGAACAAAGTTGACGTGTCGCATTGAGGAAATATTACTTAAAATTGTCGAAACGACTGTCAAATTACTTGTCTGTCACACTTGAGCTATATATCTGTCTCTGTCAAACACATTAAACACAATATACTGTTGTAGTCAAATTTTGTATAAAATGCTTAATTATTATTTTCTTAAATATTAAAAAAATAATTTTTGATTCATAAGATATATTTAAATAAGGAAAAATAATTTTTATTGTCATATAAAAGTTTTTTCTTACAAAAAAATACAGTCGTAATTACTAGTAATATGCTGTAGGCCAATAATCTAAAAAAATGGCTGTAGTAGAAACATAACTAATATTTATTTATTTCAACTTTAACATAAAAAAATAACAATAGGTATAATTTAATTTGTTTGTTTTTGAAGAATATAACAATATTGTCTGGATTCTTAAGAAACAATTTTCTTATTTCTATCTTATGTTTGATTTCTTCATAATGCTGTATTTTGTCGGCAAAAAGAACCGGATAACAAATCCTGAGAGAATTGGCTAATTACAGATGTTGTCAGCTATTAGTCAGAAACTTTCAGCAAGTGAACAATTCCCCAGTGTGCCGTGTGTGTTGCTGTGAATTTAGATTGACTTTTGTACACCGGCATCAACAACAGGTTTCATTTATAAAGGGAATTAAATTTACTACATATTAGTTTTCTGTAAAGGGAAACTCTAAGATCCATTCAATAATTTTTCACCGTAAAACTGGTATAGAGTGTTAAAAAACGAATCGACATTTTGAAGCTCATGGCAACTTAAACGAATCAATGCACGTGACAAGTTCGGTCGCTACTTGATGCAAATAATGTTATCCATTTTAAATTACATTCAAAACTTTTGGATATGTAGATCTGTCAAAAAGAAATTAGTTAGGAAGCTCCCAAGTTAATTTTTACATGACGTGATTAAGATTATGTAGGTAACCATGCAAACGACTAGTAAATATCTTAATGAAGATGTTCCATTAAAGATTAAACATTGTTTTTGGCATCTGCGATGAACGCTGACTGTAATTAGCCACGCTCGTTGATCTTTTCATGAAACTAATCAAAAATTTTGGTTTACGGTTCGAATTTGCACGACAGTTATAGAAAAAGAAAATATATCTATATCCAAATCTTCTTGGTTTCCGAGCTTGTATACCGTGGTCCATTGGCATTTCTATCCTTTATATATAACGCTATATATGTATATGTTACCGGCCAAACCCAATTTCAGGACAAACTAGTTTTGCCTAGGCCAAACTAGTTCTGCCTATATGCGGTAGGATAAACTGATATAGCCTAGGCCAAACTAGTTTGGCCTAAGCTCGATAGGACAAACCAGTTTTGCCTAGGATGAACTCGAGTGTCCTATTATGAATATGTACACTCCATGATAAACTAGTATGGCCTAGTCCGAATTAATGCTGCCGAATCGAATAGGTAGAGAAAGACAATTTTAATGATCATACTGTGATTTATAGTCATGATACTAGAAAAAAGTTGAATGTCTGCCTACCATTACACAATTTATATGCTAAAACTACATATGGACCATTTTTATGGTATAATTTTTTTTAATAAATTGCCACTCGAAACAAAAATTTTAGAATCAAGAAACTTTAAAAGATTGTTTCTATACAGCATAAAATAATTCTTTTACTTTCAACATTAATAAATTATTATACAAATGACGATAAACTTTATTATTATCATTTTAAAAAATTTTGTTATTTCCCAGTTTATTATTTATTTTTCCTTGAAATTAGTTCAAACTAGCTAGGCTATACCAATTTATCCTGGAGTGTACATATTCATACTAGGACAAACTAGTTCAGCCTATAGGCTAAACTAGTTTGTCCTATCGAGCTTAGGCCAAACTAGTTTGGCATAGGCTTTACTGGTTTATCCTATCGCATATAGGCAGAACTAGTTTGGCTTAGGCAAAACTAGTTTGTCCTGAAATATGGTTTGGCCGGTAACATATATAACACGAAATCACACATCTGTTTGAACTTTTTAGTAATCGTGTTTTAAAATGTAGAAAGATAAAAGCCTCTGTCACATTTTTTTGTTTATTTTTGTTGTTAGTAGCTCCAATTAACACAGTTTTGTAGAAAACTGTGAGCGTTTTTTTCTGGCAGAAAAGTTGTATTATTTACACATTGTGTTACAAACTTTGTGCGAACAGGATAGGGTAAAGGTACCGGATGGCGACCACTCATCTGTGGTCCACTTTTATTATTACATTAAATATATGAAATATTTTATAGTACAGCCTGTACAATGGTTACAAAAATCATACTTTAAGTATAAACTTGAAAATTAGATTGTTTACACTTGCTGTTTAAAACGTTTTAACGCAAGATTTAATATAAAATGCTTATAATTGAATTAAGTGAGGTTTTTGTGTTTTTGATTAACAGCGGTTCTTAAGTTTTCCACATGTTGCGTACTTTTCCACAACAAGGATTATCTACATAAATCAACATTAGACAATAGCAAGGCTGTTTGCGACGCCAGACCATTCCCTGGGGATGTTTTCTTAGCAAGCAACTGATGGCATTCTAATGTCTCCTATACTCTGGTACAGTACTTTGGTAGGCGTCAAGTAATAAAAACTTTTAATTCATTACAAGTTCTCAGGTTTGAATTCTAGAGCTGAGAACTATATCAATTAGATTTTCAATTTATTATTAAAAAATTATAAATTGAAAATATGAATTGGTAGCAGATCCAAATAGCCCTGGTAGATAGAGGCCTTCCAAAAAAAATCTTTACTCTCTTAGTGGGTTTCTGAGTAGACTCCAACCAAATATTCGGTCAGTCTTGGCAAAACATCTTGCTTTAGCCAAAGTCAGGCAGAATGCTCAATTGACTTAATTATCAAATCTAAATTAATGCATAAAAAAAAACGTACTTGAATTATTTTATTTCAATTACACACACACAACTCTACAAATCATGAATATTAAAAAAGACGAGAAATTAAAAAATCTCAATTTCAACGCAATTGCGTACAATTTAAATTAATAATCATTTTTAACGCTTTTAAAATATTATTCAGTAACTCCAGTTTCGGCCGAAAGTGATAAAAAAATCCAAAATTCGACTTCGCTTTCAGCTAAAAAATTAGCCTAAGGCTATCTATAGTATCTATACATATAAAAATCTCGTGTCACGATGTTCGTCCACGCAAATCTCCGAAACCAGTGAACCGATTTTAATTAAATTTTGTAAATGTGTTTTGCTTGCTCCAACTTACACTATAGGATATTTTTTATTTTTTTTTTATTGCAAGAAACAGGGAGAGAGAGATTATCCTTATATATAAAGTATATCTATATCTTGTCACGATTTTCGTCCGCGCTAATCTCTGAAACCATTGAACCGATTTTAATGAAAATTTTGTAATTAATGTGTCTTGCTTGAACCAACTTAGACCATAGGATAATTTTTATAATATTTTGTACAACATTTGTCAAAAAAACTGCTTTAGTAACATCTGATAGAATTGGCTCAAAGCTATTAGTTCAGAAGCAAATCTTCAATAAATAAAATTATCGACCAATTTTTCAGACAATATATTAACAAAAAATATAATTAATACATTAACGTTTCGATCCGGATCGAGACGTTAATGTATTAATTATATTTTTTGTTAATATATTGTCTGAAAAATTGGTCGACAATTTTATTTATTGAAGAGTTCTAATCAGACGTTAATCAAAGATTCAGAAGCAAATCTGTTAGAGTTTGCTCAAAGCTACTAGTTCAGAACAAATCTAGTAGAATTTGTTCAAAGCTATTAGCTCAGACGCCGGGCCGCAAACGAAATACATTTTGGAGAATTATACATATCGCAATCGAGTGAAACCGGGCCGGACCGCTAGTTATACTATAGATTTTGAAACATAGTCGACGAATGTCTAAAAACGGCATAACAGTGTACGTATGTCGAAAAAAATCCAAACAAATAAAATCTAGAGAGACGAACTTTGGAAAATTCCGTACCGAACACGCAAACGATGCGTCAGGAGGCAGGCAATTTTCTTAGCACAAGTTTGTTGATTCTACACTAATTATAGAACACGTTAGACTTGAATACAGAGTGCAAAGTAAACTGTGACAGGGAAAATAGATTTTGTTATCAGGGGCGGTTTAAACGGAAAGCTGCCTGGGCCTGAAGCTTGTTTACTAAGGCTTTATGGGGACAGGCAATCTCTAATTACGCAATTATTCGGTCGACCGAACGACGGTCAATGCACACAGACCAAACTAAATGATTTACAAACTATTTAATCGGCCGATTTAACAGCTACAGGTGAACAAAGTAATCACTAAACAATCGGTTGACTAAAAATTGCCTGCCTAACTCTCGATTTGTACGAGCACGTTCTCCTCCAAAAAGAAAACAAATAGGATTTTTCAAAATAAAAATAATAAATTGAAAATATTAAATGACAGAAGGCTTAAGGCCGCTCTACACGAGGCTAGAAACACTGCTTGGACTTCTGCTGGCCGGTAGACTGGGTATACGAAGCTGAAAATGACGTCTGCTAGCTCACAAGGTTGTAAAATTAGAACAGGGGCTATTTTCCTTCTAGGTATGAGCAAGAACCAATCAGGAAGCAGTATCTTGTCACGTGGGCGACTTGAACAAACGTTCCCAAACACACATTATGTCATAATGTGTGTTCTGTTCAGAGACAGCAACCATGCACTTTTTTACCGTTCTATCACTGAACCTACCTACAAAGCAAGCTTGGACTTTTGTAAAAAGAAAACCGAAGTAGATATTCTCGAAAATGACGCATTACCGACCCCCAAGTGATAAAGGGTAAATAATTACAAATTAGTCATAGTTTCTTCTCCCCAGAGGAAAACGAGCAATTATCGGTCACATAACGATATTTTTTGCATGGATGATAGATTTGAGGAATTCAAAAAGATTATGGCTTTACTTTACCCACCTTTATCGCATACGAGGTCATTTTTTATTATATATTTTTAAGGCAATTTAAATTTAATTTACTTTTTTCGAGCAAAATGTTAGTGTTTATTTTTTATAAAGAAATTATGAAACAAAATTTAGAAAACATGACTCCATACAAGATAAAGATAATCTAACTTTACAATAATCTTTTTCTATTTTCCAGATCTATCCATATTTAAAGCAGATGTCATACCGACAGTGGGGCGCCATTTTTTCGACAGAACCTCATTATAAGTATATTCTGGAAGATTAAAGGATGAATCCTGGTGGCATAGGATCGATGAACTAAGCAAATACTGAAGGTTTTTTATTGCATTTTAATGTCTGACGTCTGACAATAAACCTTCAGTATTTGCTTAGTTCATCGATCCTATGCCACCAGGATTCATCCTTTAATTTTCCAACATTTAAACAGGATCATCATCACTCTAAATTATTAGAGTTATTATTATTTATTATAAAAAAATGTTTTCAAATGGTAAGTTTTGAATGCGTTCAATGCCGCCAAATCAGAACCTGTTTATTTAAACATTTTTCTTAAGCCTGCTCAGCTTATCAAAATGTTGTTGGTGTCTCTATTTCTATGCGTGTAGCCGCTTTCCATCTCTCTCCCTCTTTATCTCTCTTTACACATTTATATGCATTACAGTAATGAAGATAATTACACAAATGTAACAAGTTGACAAATAATGACAACCATGCTCCGTTTAAATTTATGTTCACGCATGAACGCCTTTATCTGCTGAGAAGAAAATGTATACTGGAGCTGATTTCTGTTGAATATTCTTACGTAACAGAGCTGGACTAGTCTTTAAATTGAAAAAAATATAAATAAACAGATTAGCTCATTTCCTATCCAAGACAATCTGGAAGTCTGGTATAGGTAAACTATTTTAATAAGAGAGTACCATAAACCTGCGCACAAACCATTTTTGGTTCGGGCAAGTCTATAAAAACATAGACTTGCCCGAACCAAAAATGGTGGGTGGTTCTGTATAGTTATTCGTTTGTCCGTTGTGTCGCCAGTCGAGACGTATTAAAAGCACGTGCCGTGTCAGTGTGCAGTGTGTTCAGTTTGATAATACTCGTTTGAAGTTTGACGAATAATTTGTGGTTTAATTTTGACAACACGTGCTAATTGTTTTGTTACATTGTTAAAATGGCGTTTTATGGAAAAAAGGCCAAATGTTACAGAGTCAATGCCGTGAAATGGTGTCTAATGTAATGGAGTTTATAAAAAATGAAGCCAAAAAATGTGAACTTATTACCGGATTTATTTAATTATTTATTTATTACTTAGAGATTATGTACATTGGAACGCAATAAGGCGCCCGAAATGATTTTAGCATAAAACCAAATTTACTGCAAACGTCAAACAAAAAGTATGGCTGCCATGGGCCCATATGAACTATAATAATAATAAAATATACAGAATATAAGTATTGATTAAGCTTTTCTACTGTAAAAGCTAACAAATACAATATTAAAATTTTAGACATTTATTATATATTGCTCTAAAGAGCTAATAACCTTAAGTATTTTGTAGTGGGTACTTATGGCAAAAAAGTAACATAAAAGTAAATATATATAAACAAAACGTATCAAATTTAGCATACAAATTTGGACACGATAATGTTACTATTATTATTAAGGTTCATTTATTTTTAACAATTCCAGGGGCAATCATAGGCGGCCTATGATTGCTCCTGGAATTGCAAATCACGCCGCTACTGATCGATCTTCCAACTACTGTTTCTGCGCATATCCCCCACCTTGCCACAGTTGCCACTATCTTCTTAAAGTAATTTACCTCTACACGCATTTCTAATTTAAACTGTACCTAACATAAAAATTAAAAAGTGAATCACTTATTTTTGTGGTAAAAAAATTGACATTCACTCCTCGATAGATAAATTTGCAGATTATAAACCCCCGACAGTCAATGTCATTAGTATTTACTAAAAAAAATAATCATCCTACATTTTAATTTAATTAATGTAAATTGTAATGTACAGAAACATTTTTTTTGCAAAAAAGAAAACCAATAGACTATTACAAAATCAAACAAGCAAATATTAAATCAAAAAGTTATATATAATATAATGATAAATGAACACGAAGTCATATTTCTTTTGTGAAAGTCCGTGTGTACCTACTTTTGTAAGATATGGCAATAACGGGAATATAATATTGTTCTATTGTTGACTTTAAAAAGAAACTGAAAAAGAACAAATGTCTGGTTCTCAGAAACTGGATATGACACATCCACTTGTTCAAATCTATATCAAGTCAAATAAATTTCTAACTTTAAAAAAAGTTTTCTTTGTTTTTGTTACAAGATCTGCGGGAAAAAAAGTTTTATAACTGACTTGATTTTTATGTCAGAATTTGAGCATTTATTTTTAGATGTTGATTTTTTAAATTATCCGACATTTTATTTCTTTCCCATTTCGTAAATATTACAGTGATTACAAAAAACAGCGCTGGATTTAATAGTTAAATAATTCTTTCATACTAACCTAGAGGTTCTGGTCCCATCCAACCACTCGACCAGTTGCCGGCGGTTCCTCCCAGATTTTGTCTCTGCTGCGCCAGAAGTCGAACTGTCAATGCATAAGTGTAGAGCATAACTCCCAATGGTATGTAGAAACTGATAATCGATCCGATTAGTTTGTACAGAGGGTCAGGGATCTGACATGTCCCATTTATTAATACAGAGTCGTGATCCTGCAAAAAAAGAAAGAGTAATATAGCAAATTAACTAAACTATAGTCTGTACTATACTTTACAGTTTATAGCCTAATGGTCCCTTATTTTTAGCATTTCGTACACAAATGAGTAATCCTATTGTTAGTAATCTGCCTATTTGTCAATTTAAGACAGCCTTATAGCTCCTAAATTACTATAAATACAACAATTATGAAATATTCTGTAAGTTGATGCCACAACCAAGATTGCAGACAAATAGTGTTTTTAGGTTTCCGTACTTCAGAATAAAAAATCTAAACCAGTTTTTCTCTAGGAACGGCTAGGGGTATCGAATTGAAATTAATATCAAATACTAATGTCTAGAAAAATGCAAGCCCAATGCAATAAAAAGATACGGCCTTTTAAAAAACACGTATTTTGATACTGACGCATTTATCAAAATTTATAGTGTACTTCCCGTTGATCCAGAAAGGTCTGATGGCTCAAGCAAAGGAAAACATCGAAGATATTTCTAATTGCATGTGCAATTATTACGTGCAAGCTTTTATTTAACTTGCCATGTTTGTTCGTCAGTCTGCCTGTGTGTCAGTTTGGGTCAAAATTTTCAATCAAATTTAGACTAGATCTAATTAAGTTAGAGCTTTAAAATTTTGCACACGTGTAATAAGTTCAGTGACAATGTATAAATCCAATATGGCGGACGCCTCAAGATAACGGTTTGTCTTTTACTTCACAACTCTCTTGACATGGGTATGAAATGAAAGAGCAAGACGAGTGGAATACAAGCTATGTGACGTCACATAATAAACTCAATATGGAGTACGCCACATATCCGATCGATTTGAAATTTTGTACACCTATGCATTCCCGATGACAATACACGATTCACTCGTTTTTAGAATTAAATAATCAATAAATTAAGAACAAAATACAATATTAGTGAAAAGAAAAACTTTTACTGAAATGTATTAGGAAGGAAAAAATAATTTTTAATATATTAGGCTCATAATAGTTACATTTATTAGCTTTGTGATAATTATTTAGTCAGAACCGGCGTTTTTATAATTGTGAACCGAAATTATTCAAAATTATTTTTTCCCTTTTAGTGTACATTTAAATAGATAAGCTTATGTTGAAAATAGGTGTTTAGTAATATATTTTACTGTTATAACTTTATAACAGTGCGGAATCTTCAGGGTGCGAGTACTGCTCGCATTTGAGTTCGTCTTTATTTTTTATGCGCTACTGAGGCGTTGCTTGATGGAAAATTGTGAGACCGCTTACATGTTTACCTGCACTGTGTATTACATATGTTGTACAGTATCTGATCATAATCTACACCTTCAGTGAACTAATTGATAGAGTGCTTGTTGGATCTGACGCGCGTATGTGTATAAAGTTACAGGGAACTGCGTTCGTTGATGAGAAGCAAGCAGCACGAATCAATAACATTGACGGGTATTCATTGACATTTGAATCGATAATACATCAGGGTCGGTTCTGTCTTTTCACAATCTCAAGCAAACAATATTATCTTCCACTTTTAGTCGCGTCAATGAAGCCTTTTACTTTGAACGTCGCAAGAACAGCTTCGATTTTGATGATTTTTAAATTAAATTTTTTTACATTATTGAAAATCAGAAATATTGTGGGGCGGGGACCGAATTATTTATATTGTTTAGCGGCAGTCAGAGGCATGAAAAATTTTTAAAAAATTTTTTAACGACTAAATTTAATTTATTATTATTAAGCTAATAATATTTCAACTTGACTTTACTAAATTTAAAAAAAAAAAATTAAATTTTGGACAAAGTTATAGCCATCTGTTGGACCCCTCTCATAAGTTGGTAATGCTTTGCGGTGACCATCATAACTTTGTGCTGGTTCAACAAAAATCAATAAAACAAAGAAAAGTCTTTAGTTTAATAGTAAATCTAGGACTTTTTGAAAATTAATAAAATGGCGTCTTCTAAAAGCTTACACTCGAATTTGTAAGTACAGATTGTTATAAATACCGAAGTTTACAACAAAAACAAAAAATAATTCGTTCCCCGCCCCAAAATGTTTCTGAATTTCAATAATATAAAAAAAACTAATCAAAATCGAAGCTGTTCTTGCGAAGTATTGCCTGTTCTATGTATTCTTTGACGCGACTATTTAAGTAGAAAATCATTTCAAATCGTCCGATAGTATAAACTATAAAATCTATGTAGATGCTCTTCCAAAAATATGTTTTTTTGGATTCGGGGGACCTCAAAACGAATAGATATTGTAAACTTTGAAAATAATTTGTGACCTAAACTAGTATCATTCCCCATGTCTATAGAAAAAAGCATTTAATATTATTTATTAAATAAAGATGTATTACTATTAATAATTACTTTAATGATTAATTTTTATTGCTTCTGTTGCCTTATTCTATAAGTACCTACTGCATGGTCTTTGGACGAATAAAAATACTATTAATACATATTATATTGAACTATGTGCTGTCTGGTCGCGGATGTTTAGAGCCAGCCCTGCACGTAACCAAAAACGAGGTTTATTCGTATTACAATTAATCATAATTGAAGTACAGTGTATGCTTGTTTAAATGGTGGAAGAAAAGAAACATCGACATAGGTACAAAATATATATTCAACAGAATTCAGTTGTTAGTTTAACTTCAAAAAATCGTAATAATATAGAAGTAAATGCATATATTTTTAATATAAAATCATACTAATAATATATAAAATTGCATAATCATTACATACTAATAATATATAAAATTGCATAATCATTACATACTATAAGACAAAGTCCCCTCACGGCGTCTGTTTGAACGCGAAAAATTTCAAAAACCACCCGACGGATTTTCATACGGTTTTCACCAATGGACGGAGTGATTCAAGAGAAAGGTTTATGTGTATAATTCATTAATGTTTTGTGCAAATTGGTTGAAATATGACGATGATTGTTGAAGACGTTGGAAAAAATCAAGCCGACTGGGAGCTTTTATCGAAAACGCTGCCTAATCCCTTTGAGATATAACAAAATAATGTATAGTGGAATTGATCCTCTCTTAAAAGTCTGCCGAATAAGAATAAGAATAAATACATAATACATAACTATATTATCGCTACTTAAGGTAATCCTGTGGCAGTTGCGAGATCAAAAATAGAAAAAATAGATATAATATATAAATAATTATAATTACAAAAAAAGAAAAAAGTACCTATAGCTTACATACACAAAGTACATATATGATTACATTGGATTATAAAAATAACAATTATACAATAATAGTTGCATTTGGTATTTTGAATATTTTCAGGCTATTTATTACCGAACTGTAGAATATAATATTTCAGAATCATTGTGTTTCCAGTAGATTTAAAACTAATACGCAACTTATTAAATATATTTGGATCAGTATTCAAAACGTATCTCTAGAATATGGTTTTATAAGGCCTAGGTATAAAGACGTTTAAATTTATAAAATAATAATTTTTATTCATGAATTGACATTTTTGATATTGTCATAGTAAATTTACAGAAAATTACAGAAAAGTTCGCGATGGGACATAGTCCAAGAGACGGCTGCAGAAAATGTGTCGTCATAAGGTGGACGAACGAAAAAATTAGAGATGATAGTTAAGACCATAATTAAGAAAGATCGCTAAGGTTGCCTGCGAAAATCCTGCCGTAACAATGTTTTTTTAATTTGTTTATCAGTAAATAGACTAGTGAAGTTAGCTTTTGACAAGGACAAAATTAATAACAGAAAACGAATGATGAGGAAGGGAAGAAACTGCCGTCAGAAATACAGAAACCAAAAATTCAAATGCGTAAAAGGCCGGAGGACTGTGGGGGGTGAATTTTAGGGGTCAAACGCAGTTTTTCGAGATTTCTGGCGAAAGTTGACCTCCAATCGAAAAATGTTGTATGGCAATGTTGTAGGTATTAAAAGGATCTACAACTTTTATGAATATAACTTTTTCACATAACCTTAAAGATTGAAAGAAATATTGAAAAAACCGTGTTTTTCGTTTTTAATTTTTTTCTACTACAAATTACAGCTTATTTAGGACATAGAAAGGTAAGTCTGCTGAAAATTTCATGAAAAAAAATCATTTTTGCAGGAGAAAAAAATTAAAAACGAAAAACACGGTTTTTTCAATATTTCTTTGAATCTTTAAGGTTAGGTATGTGAAAAGTTATATTCATAAAAGTTGTAGATCCTTTTAATACCTACAACATTGCCATACAACAAATTTTCTACTAAATGCGCCCCATGATTTTATTTTAGTTTTATTAAAGCCCCAGATTGGTAACTCATAATTTTAATACTGTACAATAAAACCGTTTAACTTTTATATTATTCATTTCTGTCAAGTTCCTTGGAAACAATCTATTTACAATACCATTTTTTTGCGAGATTTTTGAGTATTTTGTATGACATCTGGGAAACTGTTTGCATACAGGCGTTATAATAGACCGGATGGACCCGTTGGTAACCAGACTTAAAGTATCTAGTTAAATTAAAGTATTAAGGTATCACGTACTTTTGATTCAACTATGCTCAAACGAACCAAAGAAAATAATCTACCCTCATTCGAGCAAAGCTGCTGGAAGATTCTATCAAATATTGAAATTAGCTGGTGAAAATTATTAACTATAATCCGGGAAGTTTCTCGTTTACAGCAATTAATTATCTTAATAATATTTAGGTTGGGCCGTTTTTGTTGAGACACACCGTATATTCGACTCGACATTAATTAATCGTTCTCCTTGTGTGTCGATCGAAGTCAATTATCTGTCTGTGTTCGCGACTAAAGAACACCTGTGTCTAATAAAACTTTATAGTTTAGACTCTATCGATTACTATACCGCCTACACTTCTGTTTAATAAAAAAATATTAAAAGAACAATAAAAACGCTACTGCGTCTAACACAAAAGTACAAAACAACTTCCTAATATAAAAAATAATAACGTAAAAAAGGCATTAGCAAGCCAAAACATTAGGCAGATTCGTTTTATCCGACTAATTTTTTTTATATTGGAGCTGGTTTTGAAATTTCTGTATTAGAAGCAGTCGGGTTTTGTGTTTTTATTCATGTTTTAGTTTTTTGATTTTTGAATTAAAACTTAATTTGACACAGTGGTGAGAGTATGATACTTGAGATTGAAAATGTTACGGAAATGGTTGCAATGTAAGTACCTATAATATCATATCTATATAATAATTATAAAATTCCCGATTTTAATAAAATTTTGTAAATGAGTCTTACTTGGTGCAACTTACGCTATAGAATAGTTTTTATTAAATATTTTTTACCTACAATATTTCTCAAAAAAAAAAAACTGTTTTAGTAGCATGTAGCGACATCTCATAGAATTTACTCAATGCTATTAGTTCAGAAGCAGATAACCACCTCAATGGGATTTAATGATTTTTTTTCATGTTGGCTTTTGGCTATCAGTAAAAAATATTCGTGCCGGCGTATGTACTAAGACACTCGAAGAGATATTGACTTAGATTTGGTTATTCCATCTTGTCATACAGCTCTTGGATCGACATCATTTTTAGTTGAGAGACCAAAACAGTGGAATAAACCAAAGTTACATAACTTTGGGAATAAACTGCCAAGCAGTATAAGAGGCATCAAAAATAAAAAACAGTTTTTAAATAAATGTAAAGAAATGCTGTTGGAAAATGATAAATATTTTTAACCCAATTTTTTTTAATTTTTATGTTTTGACGGCTACAACTGTAACAATTTTATGTCAAGATATCTCATGTTTTGTATATCTTTTTGTATATTTTATCAGAGAGGGCATGTTGAAACGGCTTTGGCTATACTCATGACCCTAAATAAAGTCGATTATTATTATTCTAACGACACCTCGTTTGTCCAAATCGAGCTATCCGCTCCAGCTCTATAGGATAAAATCTGGACATAGTCACATACATAGATCGAAAAACACAATATCCTGTACGTGTCGCAGTCGGGTAATATGATGAATTGAAGAAAAAGACAGTTGACTTTTGCTTCAGTCAATACCTGGCTATCGAATTACGAAAATGTGGTAACTAAATATATTTACTTGGCGCGGGTTGAACGGAATCTGTTTTCACAGTAACGTAAATAAATAACTGCTGTTCTGTGCCACAAATATAATGTTACATACAATTTTTCACATAGAATATTTTTTTGAACAATTTTTGTTTATTTTCGAATGAATTCAGCATCGGCGTTGTCCCACGGCGACAAATGGTGAAAAACTGAACTTTCAGTTAGAAAATGAGCATAATTTCGAATAACAGGAAAAATTGCAAATCTCATAATTGACTTTTTTTCAAGTGAACTGATTCGAAAATTACATAAATTTTTGGCGATCAACTAAAATTTTCTCTGTTTTGAACCGAGCGGGGTGGCGTAGTAGTGAGAGCATTAGACTCGCATCCGGGTGTGAATCCTGGCGGGGGAAGATGCGGCTGGGACTTCTTTCTACTGCCTCTCGCCGAGGAACGGTAATTTCTGTACCGGCCATCTTGTTGAGGTTTTCCATGGTTTCCGTCAATAATTCCAGATAAATATCCAGATGGTTTCTTATTCAAGACCATGGCCGATTATCTGTCAAACTTTTATGCTTAAAATTTGCCTACCTTATCCTAATGTCCTAAAATTCCTTCATTCGCCCATTGCTATTAAGTGGAAGTTGAAATGTATAATATAACGGGAAGTGTGATAGATGTAAAAAAATAGTAATGGTGCGAATGGCGTCTGTTATGATATAGAGTCTAGAAACAGACGTTAAACGTCTTATTATATTATTTATTTCTTTATTTTTCTGTTTTGTAATGTTCATAAAATTACCAATAGATTACGAATTGCTCTTCTTTTGGATACAATTTTCCAATGCGTGGAAGGCATTGTATTTGATTGGTACCATTCGTACAAGTAATTTTTGATAATATATTTTACTGTTACTGTTATATTTCTGATCATTATTGTATCAGTTGAGGCATTGTAATGACATGAGGCGGTGAAAGGAGATTGTACTAAACCTGTGTCACATGAAAATGAGATACGGTTCATACGTAATCAACAAGAAACTGTCGCCGTTCGATTATCAATTTTCACAGCTTTTTTACACGTCCAACTTTTTGTGTAGATAATATAACCATTCCAACACCATAAGTGGGGAATGGCACAAATTAAGGTCAAAAAATTATTTTTTTTTAGTTCTGAGCTCCTCCGTATTCTGTTAAACATATTGTTTGAAAAAGTATGTGCGTCTCGCGAACGGGTTGTCTGATCAGACCCGGTCTGGAATGAGCTTACGCGGATTTTTTTCTCTACAACTTTTGTTGGAACATTTTTTTTCCTCGATAATAATTGGCGAGTTATAGGGCAAACACGGGTTTTCCGGAACTTTAAAGCGGCATATCCCCCGTCGCCCCTCCGATATGCGGTCACAAACTATACCAAAATTTTGGGGGAACTCGACTCTACAGTTTTTGTAGGAAACATTTTCCGATTCGAGACACACCGGATTTAAGGCTTTTTTTTCCCAATCCACTCCACTATATGTGAAATGTCAATATTTTTGAAGTTGGAATGGTTGGCTTGATTTTTTTGTATTTCACACTGACGTTATAAAAATGTGTCCATTTTATTCAATCAAAAGTGCACGGATGTGCGTAAAAAGTGACAGCCGTACTTAAACTCGTGAGTAAAACAGCATTTTACATGTTGTTAAAAAAAATTTATATATGAAACATTTTAGTGTACATACCTTGCAATTTGTAACCAATTAATATTTTGTTATCAAAAACCCGTTTTTTATTAAGTTTGGCTTAGAAATAACAACTTTTAGAAGAGTATGTTTCTTTAATTTTTTATGGTAAACTTAAGCGACTTTTAAAAATAATTGGCTGATTTTTTTCAAGGTTCAGTAATCTCGCAATCAATTTTGATTAAAAAAATAATACCTACAATTTGTTTGCAATTTTTCAAACGAGATACTGTATCGTTTTTGAAGACTTGAATTATTTTTCGTCGTACATTTTCAATTCTTAGAATAAGAATTTGCAAAATTATTGTAGAGGAAACAACACAAAAACAGATTTTAAATAAAGACGGAATTAAGAATCTTAAACAACGGAAAGCTTTTTGAACTTGCATTTGCAATGTTATACGCTGTGTAGGCTTTGTATAAAGTAAACTTATAACAAAATCTTTTATATTTTTTGCGATTTTTTTTGAATTGTTTATGAAGACAAAGCCTCCTTTGCTTCAGTGTCTCCTTTATAGATTTAAATAGCAACTGACAGAGATATAACTATTGGATTTGTAATACCATAGAGATATAAGTTACTAGAGTACGCTAGCGGGTATGCTTACCATAAGTGAAAGTGTCTGCAGTTCAGAGAGAGAACGCTGCAAACGTTCCGTATCATTATATATGTTTACTCAAATCAGCATTGTTTTGTATCATTAGTTACCATAGAGATAAGGAACTTTTCTCTCTCTGAATTGCAGACACTTTCACGACTCACTCGCGTATTCTAGTCTAATATCTCTACGGGTAAGACCGCATTACTTTTGTTTTCCTTTACGCACTTGTGCGTAACGGGTTATTTCACTATCGCTTTACAGGCATGAAAAGCAGTTATTTTATAGGGGGTCGTTATGTAACATATATAATAAATAAGAAAAATTTAAATGTTATATTTCTCAATCTTCTGTTCCATATTTTACCAACAATATCAGAAGGACCGAAGCGAAATTAGAACATGTTAAATTAATCATATTGATAATAATTAATTATTAAGATTCATTGTTAGATAGTATATTACACCACAAGGGTCGAGTGTGATATTTTTGCCCTGCGCGCCATGATGCCCTCGGCTTCGCCTCAGGCATGATGGCGCGAAGGGCAAGGTATCACACTTTCGGCCAGTGTGGTGAATACTATTTTTCTTCATACCTCGGTCGTAAGCATGCTTATTAAATACATTAATTACTTATTAATTACATTAAAACACAGACAAATTCCAAGCAAGAAGCTTTGAGGTTATACATAAAAACATGAATGACAGCTATTCGCGACTATTAGCTAAAATGTAATAGGGTTGCTATGGAAACGACATCTAAACAACGGTTGACTGGTTGTTTTTGCTTTACTACCGCTCGAACGTACGAACTTCCCGCATTGGTGCGCGTAATCTCACCAAGGAGTAAATGTTAGACTTTCTGCCTTACAATTGATGCCGAAAGTATGCACTTTCGATCGATGTATGTAGAAAATAGTATATTACATCACAAGGGCCGAAAGTTGAAATCTCGGCCAACTTTTAAGGCCCGTGTGGTGAATACGATTTTTCTTCATTTCCGCTCGAAAGTACGTACTTTCGTCAGCAGGGACGAAAGATTGACATTTACTCCTAGTGAGAACGGCGGGAGGAAAAAATTTCTTATGCGTATTTATATTCGTAACTAGGGTTACCGCTGCCATTTAATATAAAAAATAACAGGGAGGAAATGTCAAACTTTCGATCGAGGTATGAAGAAAAATATTAATTTGTAAGTGATTTTCACATTTGTTGAATGATGTGATTTACGTGCAAATTAATATTTTCTGTTTTCTCTTCGTGTCGACGAATTATATTTGTTGTCTAATGATCTCTTAACTCTTTCGTAAACAATAGGTATGTTCCAAGCAGCCAGCAAACAAACAGTAAACCGTCACCCACATACGCAGTAGCAAAAACGAAACTGTTTGTATCGGTTTTGGAATACGTTTTAGCTACCTGCGCATGACGGTGACGGTTTTGTGTTGGTTTACTGACTGCTTGGAACATACCTAATTATTAATAGAAAATTGATTGATCATAATATAGAGTGCGTGGACGGTAATCGACAACTTTACTCTTTTGGTATAAGTTTTTTGCAAAGTGCTTGAATGTCACAAGGAGAAAATGCTATACAACAGTAACTTTAAGAACATTTCTTGTTTTGCGAGATTATATTATTACTTTTGCAAATAACACGAGAGCGGTGGAAAGTTTGAAATTTGTTTAAACTAAAATGTTACTTAATACACACCGTCTGTTTGATAAGAGAGACGCGAAAGTATGTTTATCTGCCGTTTGCAGCTCGCACAGATAATAAAGGTTATGGTACGTAGAGGATGTAACAGAAATCCCATCAAAAACATAAAGCCAAGTTCAATATAAAGAATATTATTTTCATACTAAAAAATAGGGCCATACCTCAATACAAAAAGAATTGAGATCTAAAAGGGTGCCAAGTTGTCACTTGGCAAGTTTTCGTGTTTTATATTATGGTTTATTTCTGAACTTTATGTTTATATGTGTGAAAACTTGGCACCCTTTTAGATCTCAATTCTTTTTGTATTGAGGTATGGCTCCATTTTTCACAGTATGAAAATAATATTCTTAATATTGAACTTGGTTCCCTTTTTCACATTTATGTTTTTGATAGGATATCATTACTTTTTGTACAGAAATTAATATTATTTATCATTCAAAAGTGATTTGTAAAAATATTTTTTTCCTGTACCTATAGTTTTCTTTTTCGAAAGACGCTAGGTGTTATTAAAAATCGATTGCTTGGAAAATCTTTCAAATCTTAAAAATTCATTGTTTTCTGGTCTTTTCCTTTAGGTATATAAACACAATAAGATACTTAGCTGGATGTCAAATTTCAACTTTCTAGGTCATCTGGAAATGGATTATGTTTTTAATCAATATGTCAGTGGGTCAATCAGTAAGTGATAAAAATGCCGATTCTTAGTCGTCAATATCTCAATAACCATTTTAGCTGTATTTATGAAATTTGGGGTTCTAAGAGGTTTTAACAAATAAACCATGTGTTTATGTTTAATAGATTTTGAGTTATTAAGGGGTCAAAAGTGGCTCCAAATGGTTCGTGTAAATGTAATATAACACACGGCTGCTGCTTCCTTTTTTGGTTGAACTTGGCTTGACACGCTGCCGCGTGGCTAAATACACTGAAATTATATTTATGACCACAAAATAAAAATGTCTGTCAAAAAAAGCCTAATAAAAATTTTAGAATCACTCTAGAACGACTGGTTTTATTTTGACATAACTTGGTATACTCTTCACTGGCATTCAAACGTCTGCTTTTTATCAAGGTTACGGTAAGTTTATAATAATGTTAATATGAAGATTGACTCTATTCAATAAATAGAGTAACTGTGATCCATTGAAGTTAATGATGAGTATTTGGAAAGAATTCCGTGGCATAAGGATCGAAAATGAAGCAATACTGAGACTTTTTTAAACTTAGATTTAATACTAACGTTTCGATACGTTTTGTATCAGTATTGCTTCATTTTCGATCCTTATGCCCCGGAATTCTTTCCAAATACTCATCAATAATGTAAATATTATATCTATATGAATTTTGTGACTTTGTGTGTATGTGGAGGGTAATTTCCTTAGCTACTAATCCGATTTCAAAATTAGTTTCACCTGTATTTAGAATGGACCTTCAGGGTGGTGTACATAGGCTATACTATATTATCGCGTTAAAATAAAATTGCTTTTCGTTGAGATCAATTTCGAATTTTGCAACGTAAGTCGACAAAAAAACGGTGGTAATATACAAATTAGGGCAACCGGACCGGACCGCAATTGCCTGATAATTGGCAGTCATTGATTGAAACAATAATAGAGTATTATTGAGTCGGTGTTTACTAGATGACATTTCTAAAATTACGTTAAAGCAAAGGCAATGATATACCTACATTTTTTAAAAGAAAACAAGAAAAATAGATTTTTAAACTTATGCAAGTAATTTAACGGCTAATAATGATAAACAAATCTAAATAGCTTTTGTATTAAAAATGGCGACAAGTGGGATGGAACAAGTTTTCATCATGAAATGAAAATTGTTAAGTTACAACAAATGTGAATTTTAATACGGTATAGTGCGTCCTACTATTTAATAACTTTAAAGAATAGCAGACCTTACTGTGTCACTGTGGAGTAATGTAACTCAGTCCGCCGCGATAGTGGAAAGATTCGGGGTTCGTATCCCGATGGTGACATTGTTTGAGAAATAATTTTTTCTAATATAGACATGTAACAATGGGTGTTTCAACAATGTAGCAATAGAAGCTATTCTTTAAAGTTAAGTTACAACCATTAAAGATTTTATATTGCATTTTTTCGCTTACCTGTGAGTACATAAGACTGAGCGGCAAACTCATTGCAACTGAAAGTAGCCACACGAAGATAATCTTGAGTACGACCCGGCGGCGAGTTTTGTTGCGGCCAAACTTCATGGGATAGCGTAGCGATAAAAAACGGTCGACACTGATGGTGCACAAATGCATAATGGACGCCGTGCAAAATAAGACGTCCAGACATATCCACGCTAGGCAATATACAGACGGCAGAGGAAAATGACCTGAAACAATACAAAACAGGCATTTATTATTTACTGCAAATTTTTTCTGTAAATTGAAAAATCGATTTTGTATGTGTAATTTAAATGAAATGAGACGACTTGATGAGCGAAGGTTCTACATCTATATGTCGTAGTCACATAGTGGAATCCGGTCAAATTGTAAAAAAACCTGACATTTTCATAATTGCTAATGTCTGATGCGTTAAGCAAACAAAATAAAACTAAAACTCGCCGACAATATTATTTACTAAAAAATTATAATATTGTAATAACAAATAATACCAAATCTGTGATAAAAATTCCAGCCAAATGGACGACGGGACCATTCCAACTTCAAAAATGAAGACATTTGATTATAATAAAGAAAATAAAATTTCTGATATCGTGTGAGGTGACGCGGGTAATTACTAGTATTCAATATGATATTTGCTATTCGTTTCCATGGTTACCTACAGAATATGTTCCACTTCATGTAAAAATTAATCAAAGCATGCCTAACTAGTTTATTTCTGACAGATCCATAAAACAAAAGAGCGGCTGATTTTTTTTATTTTCAAAATATTTCCGAAACTATGAAGTTTATAAAAAAAAAATTTTTACGAAACTTTCTTGAAAAATTAAATAGAATAATAAGCCGTTATGAAAAATATACCATTATTATATAAAAACACCGTTATAGCGTATATCTCTTCTGCGCATGCGCCGATTTTCCTCAAAAATAATAGGGCTCTTCATATTTGCATAGTGGGAGCGGCGACTGTAAAGAATGGTTCCGATTTTATAGAGGTGAACTTTTAGAAAAGATAGTACATATAGTGACTTCAAACACTTGCCTAGCCAACCCTGCGGGAATATGATCCGACACTACTTCCGGTATTTATTTTGATGTAGTTGCTAATCCCATATTGAGTTAGAGCTTTTATTTTTTTAGGAATTAGTTGGTTGGTAAGAGTTTTTTAGGAGTATCTGTCTTAAATAATGATCAAACATAATGGCAACTTAGTTTTTCTTCATGTACCGTATTTTTCGGACTATAAGACTGCGGACGATAAGACGCATCTCAAAATAAGATGATTTTTAGAAAAATATTGTTATACACTCCTTAGTGAGACGATACAGGATTTCGTGAGACAACAATCGGTTCGTCATTCTAACAATGACACACATATTGTTGTGGAACAACAATAGGCTTGTTGTTCTAACAATGATACACAGATTGTTGCGGAGCAACAATAATCGACTTGTTGTTCTAACAATATGCGTAGGTAAAAAAGGCATTGTTGCCAAATTCCAGACAACAATGAATACAAGAAAAGAAAGAACGATCCAGCGCATGTATAAACCACGGAATAGCTCAGCAGAAAGGCAGTCATACATTGTGCTTCATCGAGTTAACAATCGATAAATATTTGTGACATAAATTGACAGTCAGTACCTTGAACAGTACTGAGGTAACTGCTGAGATAAATAGATAAATAAACTGTATGTAGTTAGTAAATAAGTGTGCTAACTAAACTTTGGTGTGTTCCTGTGGTGTAAATATTTTGTGTACATAAATAGTGACTGTATTCTCCATTATTTATTCTTATATTTTACTAGAAGTTAGAATTGGTTGTTTTGTTTTTGTTACGTTATAGAGAAGTGCTTTTAGTTTGTTTATTTATTTGTTTTATTAACGTTTCACTATTTTAAATAAATATTTTTCATCACGAACTAGAACAATTTTGTTACAATATATTTTAATGTTACTTTCGAATCATAATTATTATTTATTGTTAACATAACTCGTACTAGCAATGTTCAGTAAGTTTATCTTCACTCTCGGTATTATAACTCGTCTCGTTTGGACGCACCTCAAAGGACCCCACACAAACCTTATGGGATTTGGTTCTCATTTAAATTGATCGCAAATGGTTTTATTTTATAGTTTAAAGGTTACTAAAAAAAGTGTCTAAAAACCAATAGATTTTTAGCTACAGATAAGTATAGCGATATTTTAGATATAGGGATATCCATTGAATTCACAATCTTAAAAAATCTTAACTTCTAGAAATGTTTTCGAGTACCCTGAATCCGAATATGACATTATTATTTTATACAGGATGACACCTTCCAGCATTACCTAGTTTTCGACTATTTTTCTATTTCTAAAAAAAAGCACTAAAGCTGAACATGGAACATGTTTGTGAATTCAATATGGATATCCCTATATCTAAAATCTCGCTAAACATAGGTATCTGTAGCTAAACATCTATTGATTTTTAGGCTATGCGCCCGTGAACACTTTTTCTTAGTGACCTTTAAACTATAAAATAAGATCATTTTCGATCAATTTAACCGAGAACCAAATCCGATAAGGTTTATGCGGGGTCCTTTGAGTCCACTTTTCTATGCAAAAAGGTGCGTCATAGTCCGAAAAATACGGTTATAAAAAAAATCTTTTCTGAAAATTTTACTCCCTAAAAAATCGGAACTATTTTTTTCGTCTGCCGCTTGGACTACATTGTCCTTAAAAAAATCTGTAGCCAGGCTCCGTACTCTATCGTGTCTGGGTCAGCTACCTTCAGTCTGACTATAGTCACAACCTTGTAGGAACGGTAGGAACCACGTTGGGCGCACACACGATATCCATTATCTCAAACTTTCATGTGTTAATATGAAGTTGAATGATTTTTAAATTATTGGTTTTTAACATGGAACTCTATTTATGTCTCGTACAAGTGGCTCACCTCTGTGTAATAAAGATGAAGATACGTACTTATATTTGTTCTATATAATTTTCAGGGAACTGTTTCGAATCAACAAGGCTGGCGTAAGGAAACAAAACATAGCAACAATAAAACATTATTATCGTCATTTATTATTGTTAGTCGATATCATTAAAGATAATAAAGGGGAAGCGAGTGGCGTGACAGTTCTATGGCTGACAGGCCGACGTTCATGTTTTACCTGTGCCGACACATAATCAATGGAACTGTGTGTTTGTCTGCGCACAGCGCTACGTTAATGAATTTGTTATTATAATTTAATAACAAGATCTTCGGTAAAGATAGAGAGTGGTTAAAAAGTGTGCACCTCTGTATTTGGTGTCTATACATCGCCTTTAAAGGACCCCGCGCCAACCTTATGGGATTTGATTCTCGGTTAAACTGATCGAAAATGGTTAATTATTTTATAGTTTAAAGGTCACTAACAAAACAACCAATAGATTTTTAGCTACATATATGTTTAGCGAGATTTAAGATATAGGGATATCCATTGAATCACAATCTTAAAAAAATTCTAAGCTCTACAAATATGTTTTCGAGTGCGCTGAAAACATTGATTTTTCCCTAAATGATTAATTTTAAATAATCTTATTATTAAAAAGTAATATTTATTAATAAGATTAACATTAATTTTTAATTCTATTAATCTTTTCTATTATCTATGATTAAGAATAAATTCTTTCTTACATTTAAATTTACAAATAAAATGAAATTTATCCACTTGTTTATATTTATCTAATATCGCTTTAAGGTACTTGTCCACAATATATTTATTTTTCTTGCATTTCTTAACTTTTTAAAAATCAACTTGTCAAATATTTTTAAAAATTCGAGTTCTAACAATGCAGAATAACTCAAAGTGAGCGGGCCCCACAGCTGTACACATTTTCTCACGTAGTTATGCTCCCTCAAAAATACCGATTTTTAGTTTACATCCAACAAAAGGAGGAGGCCTTCAATGAGAGTGGTCTACTGTTATATGGTCCGGGGATAACAAATTTAGTGATTGTAATTGATGAAACTTGATTTTTTTTAATATTTCATAAAATGAGAAAAAACTTGTAACGCGTTTTTCTCAAAACTACTTTTTTTCAAGTGGCCGACAGTTAATCTCCGGAATTACTAAACCGATTTTAATAAATCTTGACGCGATTTGTTTATATACAGCGTGTCCACGCAAGTTCTTTACAAATGGAATTTTTTTTTATTAATTATTGGAGCAAAAATTTTTTTCTGTGGAAAAGTTCTGCTTCGTCCAAAACCTCTAAAACACCAAAGAAAATTTGTGTCGGCCTAAAGTTATACGAGGGAAATCAAAAAGTTTTATTTTACTAAAGCCAGATCACCCGATTTGACACCCCTAGATTATTTCCTCTGGGACTATCTAAAGAAAATGGTGTACTCTGAAAGACCTTTTCAAGATATTGATCAATTGGAAAGGATTATCATCGAAAAAATCCATCAAATTCCTTCTACAATGATTCGAAATTCAGTGAGTCAGTGACGGATTTTGGAAGGAGAACCGTTCTTTGTATGGAGAGAGATGAAGGATATGTTGAATTCTGATTTATAATTATGAATAAATAATTACTTAGAAGTTAGTTATGTTATAATTTTGAATTAAATTTGATTATGTAACTAATTGTACGAAAATCTTGAATATTACAGATAATTTTTATTTTAGTCAAATAAAACTTTTTGATTTCCCTCGTATAGCTTTAGGCCGAGGAAAATTTTCTTTGGTGTTTTAGAGGTTCTGGACGAAGCAGAACTTTTCCACAAAAAAAAATTTTTGCTTCTATAATTAACAAAAAAAATTCCATCTGTACAGAACTTCCGTGGACACGCTGTATATATATATATTTTATATATATTGTATGCTAATTCACCCCAATTTGATCAAAAAATGAAAATGTGGAAAAATAGGCCGATTTTCAGCTTTTTTTTTAAACATCCCCCATTTTTTCTTTTTTAGGATTTTTTTAAAATTGAAGTGAATTGGCACGTAAGAAACCTTTCTTTTAAAGATAACATTTGATTTTTTTGTTTCAACTTGGCGATCCTGAGCATGGAACAACATTTTCTTAAGGACTCGACTTTGGCGCTCTCTGGATATTATTTAAAAACTGAAAATTAAAAAAGCAAATTTATTTTTGTACACAAAAACTGTTAAATAATATTGTAAGAAAAGTTTTATATCTATATCTAATAAAGAAACGTGAGAAAAAAAAAATTAAATTTGATTTTTTTTAGCCTTCTAAAGTGGACAACTACCTTAACTATATTTTCTTTATTTGAATTATTAAGATTTACTTTTTTTATTATTAAGGCTTTAAGACTTAAGTTAACATACGTACATTATTTAATTAAAATAACGCCTAACGGTTCTATCAACCAATAGTTATTTTCTAGCAGAATCGATTTAAAAATTTTAACAACGCTTCTCTTATGACGATGCGTTGTGTAATTTAGCAATAATATTACAGTGAAATGTGTTTTAAATTAATTATAATTAAAAATAAATATTTTTAATTTTCTTCAATTTTAATACAGCAGTCATGTATAACGAACAATCGATAATAATTTGTCTTGTCTCGACACCTAAGCTATGTACATTATGCAAATATAGAACAAGTAGAACCAGACTAAGCACGTTCAGAACGGGGTTGTTAAAGAGCGAGGTGGTTCTACCTCACGTACATGGAATTTACCTCGATCGGCAAACTATGAATACTCAAGTAGGGTTTACTATGTCATTATAACGTAAAATGTATACAAGCCGACTGTCGGCCAGTGCTATACGTTCCTTTCTCGTCAGACACTTTGTTTTATAATACATTATAGTAGGAGACCTAACAAACATTTTTGGGTAGGTATTTCAGGCAGCGTAATGTCTGAACGCGAAGACCTGGCTGAAGGGTAGTGAGGCCTAGTCAAGCCGTGAATTTTTAACTTTGTGAAATTTTATTTGCAAAAAAAAAAATTGGTTGTCTGTAAAGTCGGTTTACGGACGATAGTTTTACGTGATAACGTATTCCGTAATACATAACCTAAACCTCCCAAAATTTGGTTTCAATCCGCTTATCCTTGGTGTCGGAATGATAAGAAATGTCAAAAGTGACGTTTGCAACTTACAAAGTATTATGTTCTAATAATAATTAGTTATTCCAATACTTAACTTAGAAGGCGTTGCATTTCACAATATACTAATGTCAAAAAATTGAATTAAACATTAGAAATGCAGCCGTTTTCATGTTAAGACAAGACATACGTTTGCTTCTAATTTCCATGTACGGCAAACAAAGACAACCGACCGCGTCGCGCCATGCATTACACAACATTGCATTTATACAACTATTTTTCTATATAAATTTGTATAAAATATTTTTCTATATAAATTTGTATAAAAAAACTGTTTAGGCAAATTCTGTTATACGAAATCTATGTAAAATGTTCTCCTCTTTCGTTTAAGACTGGTTTCAAACCGATCTGATTTAAATTGAGCGAGAAATTAGCAAAAAGCACGCACAGGGTCAGGCGGAACGTTACGCGTTACGCGTTATGCGTTATGCGTTACGCGTTACACTTTTTCGTACATGCAGCCGGTGTTTTATCAATTTATAATATTGGTGATTCATCAATTTATAAGACGTTATCACGTCAAAAGTCCTTGAGGAATTTTAAAAATTTAACGTCTTCAAATTTAGTATTTAAGAAAATAAAAAATTAATAAGCCAGATCATTTAGTACGGTTTAAGTTCCTGTCAGGTGGTTACAAAACCGTCTATTATACGTGAGTGCGAGTAGGACGCTACGGGGAGAAAGACTATATCGGCGTATATCGCACCGCAGTACACTTCAACTCAGCCCGTACACGCTCTCTTTCACACTTCAAACACCCGTTGCTTATTACTTGCAGTCACATATAATAGGCAGGTTTATAGACACTTAGACCCGACTAAATGATGTCGCTTATTTATTTTTTATTTTATTGAATATTAAATAATAAAATAATGATAATAATAATGCGTTTAAAGTCCGTTTCTCGACTTTATGTCATAACAGACGCCATTCGCACCATTACTATTTTCCATCTATCACACTTCCCGTTATTTTTTACATTTTTTCAACTTCAACTAATTTATAGCATTGGGCGAATGAAGGAATTTTGGGACTGTAGGTTAAGGAAGGCAAATTTTGAGCATAGGAGTTTGACAGGTAATCGGCCATGGCCTTGAATAAGGAACCATCTCGATATTTATCTGGAATTATTGAGGGAACCATGACAAACCTCAACAAGATGGCCCGAACAAGAATTACCGTTTCTCGGCGAGAGGCAGCAGGAAAATGTCCCAGCCACATCTGCCCCCGCCGGGATTCGAACCCAGTACCTCTCGAATGCGAGTCTAGAATCCTCACCACTACGCCACCCCGCTTGGTGATTACTAAATGCAAATAAAATTTCGCAAAGTTAAAAATTCACGACTTGGCTAGGCCCCACTACCTCTCAGTCAGGTTTTCGATGTTGTGTTCAGTCATTACAAAAGAACTACACAAATTTTCACGCTGCCTCAAATACCTACCCAAAAATGTTTGATAGCTCTTGGACCACAATTATTTCATTCATATAATTAATTTCATTAATATCAATTGAACGACAAAAAAATTGTGCGTGTAACTTTTATGCGCTGAAGAGTTTGTTTGTTTGTTTGGTTGAATGCGCTAATCTCAGAAACTACTGGTTCGAATTGTAAATTTTTTTTTTTGTTGGATAGCCCATTTATCGAAGAAGGTTATAGGCTATATAATATCACGCTGCGACCAATTGGAGCGTTGCATAAAAAATGTTGCAAGATGCATCTCAAAATTTGTCCGTTCTACAAATATTATCAGGTGAAATGCCCTAAGTAAATATTGCAATATTAGCGCCTCACGTTCACAAGCCCGGCTAGCTCAGTCGGTAGAGCATGATACTCTTAATGCCAGGGTCGTCGATTCAAGCGGTTTTTTTTATTTTCTACATTACGACTAATTAAAATTAAATAAATCTAATTAATAGCTCATTTGAAAACTGTTACAACTATAGGTACCTATATAAAAATAATTTTATTCAACACGCGTGAGTAATATGTAATTTCGGGGCCCTGCTAAACGTGGGAGAAATAATATATTACTTCACTAGTGTAATAATGAATTTTCTGGCGTGGGAGAAATAATATATTACTTCACTAGTGTAATAATGAATTTTCTGGACCAATAGAAACTCAGTAGCAAGCCCAAGCGCTAAATAATGAAAAAAACTGCAAGCAGCTTCTGGACCAATAGGAACGTGGTAGGCGGTATTGTATATATGAAAACAGCATCGCAATTCAGCGAAAGTCAAGGCAATCTTGTGTTTATACACTGACGTTGGGTACGTCAATCAATGAAGTGATTTATTATTTTTCCCTCTTTTATCAGGGCCCCGCTTACATATTACTCCTGCTAGTTGAATAAAGTATTATGTGCGACTATTGATCGAAGGAGAATATTCCACTCGCGTGCGTTTTACCGCACTCGCTGCGCTCGTGCGGCAAATTTCACGCTCATGGAATCTTCTCCTTCTCTCACTAGTCGCACAATATACTATTATTCAACACGCGTGAGTAATATGTAATTTCGGGGCCCTGCTAAACGTGGGAGAAATAATATATTACTTCACTAGTGTAATAATGAATTTTCTGGCGTGGGAGAAATAATATATTACTTCACTAGTGTAATAATGAATTTTCTGGACCAATAGAAACTCAGTAGCAAGCCCAAGCGCTAAATAATGAAAAAAACTGCAAGTAGCTTCTGGACCAATAGGAACGTGGTAGGCGGTATTGTATACTTATATGAAAACAGCATCGCAATTCAGCGAAATCATGGCAATCTTGTGTATACACTGACGGTGGTACGTCAATCAATGAAGTGATTTATTATTTTTCCCTCTTTTATCAGGGCCCCGATTACATATTACTCCTGCTAGTTGAATAAAGTATTATGTGCGACTATTGATCGAAGGAGAATATTCCACTCGCGTGTGTTTTACCGCACTCGCTGCGCTCGTGCGGCAAATTTCACGCTCATGGAATCTTCTCCTTCTCTCACTAGTCGCACAATATACTATTTCTTCAGTGTTTTCAATTATATATTTATTATAGTTTATTAATTACAGTAATTATTGTTTTAAAAGAAATTTATAACTAAAAAAAAGTATAAATACTGCTTTTTAACGACAAAAACTGTTGAACGGTAACTCTGATCATTATGAAATTTGGATACAACATTCATCTCGGTAAACTAAGATGAATGTGCTTACTCATGTCCCTTCCTTCTCCATTTGTTCTTTTGCACCCGGGTGAAATCGGACGGGACCGCTAGTAATACATATATTGTTATTAATTCGACTAGTGGACTAAAACTACTTTACTAAGCTACAAACATATTGTTATAGTGTTAAAAAATGTGTTTGCTTTATGACTACAGTTATTTCGTAGAATTTAGAAGAATAAACAAAATAGGGTCAAGCCACATGTTACAAGAGTCGAAAGTTTTTGGGATTGACAGTTTAACCCCTTAAAATTTTAATGATTAACTGCTTTAAATTTGTCACGCTAAAGCAATTAAATTAAGGTTCTAAGAAATATATGACTGAGCGACAATTACAACCTATTTTGGTATGATTAGTTGAGAGAGAATAACAGTAGAAAGGTTTTTGAATGCGATTGGTCACCGTGGGTGTACGAGAAAAAGAATTGAATGAGTGAAGATGATTTTTAAAAATAGTCAGTTGAAAATAGAAGTTAAATTGGAGAGTTGGAAATGTAAGTTGAGAGTTGTAGTTGGAACTTGTAAATAAAGTTGTACAAAGTCGAGATTGGTTATTTAAATTTATTTCCATCCTGACCCAAGAAATAAATTAGGGTAAGGTACAGTCTACAGATCAATTTATCAGAAGTGGAGATATTATATTTATATCAACTATCACATACACTAAAAAAATAAAACTTTTGGCCGTGTCGAGTGTAGAACACACATAATATATCAATACATAGAAGCCGCAGTGATGGTTTCCCAGCGTCTCAATAGCGCAAAGAAGAGGGGGTGCCGCATTTAATTACATTTCGTTTTGTAATTCAGTTGCATAAATCCAATTCAATCTGCCGTGTCGACCGAGACTTTTAACTATTGTTCTAGTGTACGGATTTGGTTTTGATTCCCGGAATCACATTTCGTCTGATAATGTGTACTTAAATGAGAATTTATCGCCAAATAAATTACAGGAACGTTGTGCACATAAATAAGTGACTTTAAAATGCTCTCACGTATTTTGTAATTCCGTGAAAAAGTCCGGATTGAGATTAAAACTTATGTGAAACGGAGAAAGATAAAACGATTGTAATAAAATACAGCAAGCTTAAAAAAGAAATAAAAATATCTACGTGTATGTTGTCAAAGTTTTTACTAGAAATTTCAGAGAATTCCCATTAGCGTGACGATAATGGTATCTGTGCGAAATGAACAAGATGAGAGCTGAAAAATTTCTCGTCTCGAAATACGAAATATGAACGAGAATCACAACTTCTTGATTAGAAAAGACGAGACGGTTTATAAGCCAGAATTGAAACGATGCTAATTTTTAGAACGATTTGTCCTAAATATGTCAACTCTAATTTATTTTTTATTTACTGTAGATCATAGAAGTTCGACAATTAAGGTTATCGGCGTCTAATTATCAATAAACTATTATGTTTTGGTTAATGTTATTAGGTACTAGCGGTCTCGCCCTGTTTCACCCGTTCACGTCCATCTTAGTTTACCGAGATGAATATTGTATCCAAATTTCATGATGATCGGAGTTACCGTTCAAAAGTTTTTGTCGAACGGATAAATTTTGATTTACATTTTTCATTGATGCTCCGTTCCTATTAGTTGTAGCGTGATATTATATAGACTATAACGACAAAAAAGTTTTTTCAATTCGAACCAGTAGTTCCTGAGATTAGCGCGTTTAACCAAACAAACAAACTCTTCAGATTTATATATTAGTATAGATAGAAGATAGCTGTACAAAAAAAAAAACAGAAAAAATTCGCTCTAGGAATCTTTAAAACTGTTCAATTACAGACTAAGTTAAAAAAACAACTCTCACAGTATGAGGGTTTTGTAATCCCTTATATATACATACACCGGACGACCATACCATATTATATAGAAAATGTATTATAAACAAACTCTTCAGCTTTATATAGAAGTATAGATTAGTATGGATATAGATTACGTAAGTCTAATTTTATTTCAAGTTTTTAGTCTGGAAACAGAGCTCGACCGACTATCAGCGCGTACGTCGTTCGGACGTAGCTATATCAATGCAAGTGTATTAACGCGTTCAGTGCAGCGCTGACTATTCGCTACGCGCGTATACCTACGTCGCGCTGACAGGAATCGTCGGTCGAGCTCGTCGGTTGAATTCCATCGGTCGACCGACGAGCGATGAAAATGTATGAACGCATTTTGTACGACGGTGAACGAGTACGGCGGCACGTACGTACTTTTGTACAGCATAAACCAACAAATTTTCCTTGTCTTCTCGCAATTTTGAAAACAGTGTACAGAACTCCTCTTCAAGTAGCCGTTCTACAAGTATAGGGTGAACATGACATCTTCTTCGTCTTTTCTTTCGTAATTGTTTGTATAAATAGTATACTGCACATATTATAGATTTCACTGCAAAAGGATTCATTTCTATTCGTAACTGTACATTACACAAGTGGATCAGTTTTGACCATCAGTTGAGCACCAAAGGCATTTTGACAACGGACAATCAGCACGTACGGTACGCGCTGACGGTCGGTTGGTTACTATTTCCAGCCTTAGATTGTAATTTTAAAACGAAATACACCCATTAATATTTAACTTGCTATTTTATGAAAAAAAAAATAATCATATATATTAATACGCTAATGTTTAAGATGTTTGCCTCCCTTTTTAAAAAAAACCCCATAATTACTCCACATAAATTATATATCATTTTACAGATAACTGCTTGCTCTACTGACATCGACAACTAAAAAATTTATTATTGCTTTTGTTTTTGTAAATTAATTAAAATACAGCAACGCTGAACAACGTCTGCCGTCTGACGGCTTTAATTTTGAAACAACGTCAACACTTCGATTTGTCATCTGACCTTCATATTGTAATACAACAGACACAATACTGCATACTGCCATCTGACGGTTTTAATTTTCAAACAGCGAGAAACGCTGAACAACGTCACAGCAATGCTGCATGATGCCATCTGACGGCTTAGCTCAACGCTTTTGCTACTTGCGCCTCTATATGACAATTTTAGTAAAATATTTCTTCGATATGTCATCTGAGCTTCATATTGTAATACAACAAAAGAAGAACGTTATAAGCAGTGTGCAAAATTAGAAACGAATTGAATACCTGCAATCATATTTAAAAAATAATTTTGTAAAGTGATAATTATTATACTTATTTAGTGCGAATAATTCGCACAGGTCACTATAGTTTAATTTTAATACAAAATCAAAAACACAACAAGCACCATAAAACAGTCATGAAGGGAGTTGGGGTTACAGCTTACGAGAGTTTGAGTCAAAGGCGGCCTTGACCACTACACCAAGCTAAACTCTCGCATTTTACATAATATTCAGTTAGCAGATGTTATTAAATATGCAGGCATCTTGCTGTATATTTTTCATTCATTGCTTAGCTTCCCGATATTTGGCATTGACCACAATACGGATTAATAACAAATTCAATATATTCCGGTAATGTGCAGCTCACTTCACTAGGACCGAGACGTCGAGAGTCAAGGAACGTGTTTAGAATAACATTGATGATATCATTGACTTAGAGAATTGACTGTGCAACGGTCCAGAAACAGTGTCGCATAAAAAGGTTCAATTCTGTAATTTTGTCAGTATATGAAAATACATTTTGTTCACGACTAACAACTAATATTTTATCAGCACATGTGATAAATATCTTTTCAATTTCTTAAAAACTCGTTTCACTTAAAACCTCATAAAATAAAGATCACTGCACACGAGGCTGGTATATTTCAAGCGTGCTGTGGCGCTGATTCCAGTGATTGCTTTTATGTGTTCGCTTCACACGACGCATGTATTGAAGCTTGCTTTGTGCATGGGTTTGATGCGCGCGCAGTGATAATTCGAATGTTAACAAAAGTGGACGTTTATTGTCTCTGAACAGAATACACGCCGTGACACCGTGTTTGTTTGTGGAAGTTTGTCCATGTCGCTCACGTGACAACATACTGTGTCCTGATTGATTTTTCAAAACAAGCGGACGAACAAGCATGAAAAACAGCCCCAGTTCTAATTTGGAAATCCATCTTGTGATCTCGCAGTACAAGTCCCAGCAGTTATTCTAGCGGCAAAACCAGCCTCGTATACAGCGGCCATAAGGTTTCTTATGATACAGTAAATAATTATCTTAAACAAAAATATGTGTCTTAACCACTGTGCTGTGCGAAATAATTTCCATAAAAAGAGGTTTTTAAAAGTAAAAAAAACCCCTTTGCACTGCGGGAGTGCCTGCAGAAACGAAAACTCTAATATTAAAGTCTTACGAATTTTCGATCAAAATGGTTTGTATCATAGATTGCATTTTTATTTCAACGCTAGATGTCTAACGTTGTATAAAAATATACAGTCAAACCTTAGTGAGTGAGAACTGGGTACGATCAGGTCTGACGATCTGACGCGAGTTTAACATTTTTTACCCATTACAAAAAAAGTGTACAACGCCGCTAAAGAAGTTTTCACTTCAAAAAAAAAAAAAAAAAACAAAACACCGTGCTATATTAAATCAAATTGCTGTCAAATTTATTGTACATATAAATAAAATTTATACGAGGTATAGTCTGTCTTTAATGTTATTTTCGTGTAAACTTTTCAGTTCTTTTCAGTAGAGCAATCAAACAGATAAAATTTATTGGGAATGGCTCGTTCTGGATATCGTATAAACTGAACAATTACAGACAAAGTTACGATTTTATATATTTGTATTGATTAAACTTACATAACGTCAGTTGTATAATTCATTGCTATAAAAACTCTCGCATGCAGTTGAACTGATACTGTATTCGAGGAAAAAATCGTCTATTATAGGACACTGTAGCGCAACTGGAAAACTTTCATCACGAAACTCTGGAGCTACGATTTTATTTGTTTGTATTGTGTCTGGTTTTCTCGAATATACAGGTGAATAACGGAAACATGCAAGACCACGTATTCGCATAATTTATTAGAGTTAATAGGACATAGGCGATTTTTCTCCATCTATTTTTGAAGGTAGATAATAACGAAAATTATTTTTGTTAAGCAACAGATATAAGATTGCTAAAAGTTAATTTAATGAAAGATTTTTTGAAAATCTATTATAATTTACCATAACATATTTATTTTGAAAAAATCATTGGCAACATAATTTTTATTTCAATCTTGTTTCCTCACTTCAATTAAATATTAATTCAACAATAATTACAGTGAAGGAAAATTACATGATGTCAATTGTTTAATGCAGTGGTTTTCAACCACAGTGCGACGGCAGTTTATTGTGCCGACCATAGAAATATTACAATAGAGTACGCGAGAGAGCAGTTAAAGTGTCTGCAGTTAAGAGAGAGAACAAATCGCATTATCTCTATGATAACTAATGATGCACAACAATGCTGATTTGAGTAAACACATTTATGGTTTTCTGCAGCGTTCTCTCTCTTAACTGAGGACACTTTTACTTATGGCTACGCACTAGCGTACTCTAGTTACTTATATCTTTATGGTGCCGACACTGCAAACACTCATCTCTAAGCAACGTCAGACAAGTAGTTCAACCAGTTCTTTTTTCCTAGCGGTGTATGAATTAACTCTGAAAGAAAAGGAAGAACTAGTGTCAGTGTATAATAACCGAGATTTAATTGAAAAAATTCAGAAGAATAATTTAATTCATTCTGGATTAATATTACTCTTAGATACGATTATTCACAATGTCACAAAAAGCTTTAAGTGTATTATTACAATTTTCTACATATTATTTGTGCGAATTCGGATTTTCAGCTTTCACCGACACGGAAATGAAAAAAAGATCCGGACTATAAATCCGAATATAAATGTAACTATAAAAAAATATGAAGCTCGAACGCATTTAATGTAATTTGTAATGGATCATTTAAAAAAAATTTTGTTTACTTTGCAATAGAATTTCATTGAATTTTTATTGAAAATTAATACTGTACCTATGCTATTTTTACAGATTTATAGATACATCAATCAATTAACCAAGCAAAAAATCTTTTAAATTTAACTTACTCTTCAATAAATAAAATTATCGACCAATAAATAAATAGAAACTAATTATTAATTATTTTTTTTATATTTTTAGATCCGTTCTGAAGAAGATCCAAATCCGGATCGAAACGTTAATGTATTATTGATATTTTTTGTTAATATATTGTCTGAAAAATTGGTCGATAATTTTATTTATTGAAGAGTTCTAATCAGACGTTAATCAAAGATTTGAATTTTAACTTACTCTTAGTGTTAAATTTTTAAATTATTGAAAGTATACCGTGACGCAATAAAGGCTAAGAATCACTAGACTCTAAGAACATAATTTACGTTCCATACAAATGAATGTAGGATAATCTCCTATGTTCTATTTCTATAATTATTCGACTCTGTTATCTGACATGATTCGTTTTAATTTATTCGCCCTGTGGTTTTCTCAAATAGAAATACTGTTTGTTTTGATTCGATTTTAGCTTAGCATGCTACATTTTCAATTTCTGTTTATTTAAAGAAAGGCTTGAAGGAATTTATTGAGCCAGATAATATAATTTTATGTTTACAAAAGAACAGTTCAGATATTTTGAGAGATAATGAGTAAGCGAAGGTTTGAAATTAGTACCTATTATGTGTTCAGCTTTCAGAAATAAATTATATTAAAAATTCCTTAATAATTACAATTCCAGTGGAAAAAGTGCTTATCCAATGACAAAAGTTCTTTTCATGAGTTTGAAAAAAAATAACCTATGAAATTATATACTATGAAGGTTACTACATATAAATAGAATTTGTTGTTCTATAATTTATTGGTTACTTTCGTCATTAAGAGACACTTTACAGTTCTCCCAAAGTGATATAATATAATACATAGTAAAACGGAGAGTTTTTACATACTTGCAGGGTCGCGTCTCGTAAGGAACAAACAAATTACTTAATGAGGGAATCTAAACGCACAGTTTCAAAACCAAAATAGTAGAACCTATTGAAATAGCGTATTATTTTTTCTACAAATACCTATAGGTACCTTGAGTTTTGAAATATTTCGAGTTTAGTCATAAATCATATTTTTTTCAGATTTTTCCCATATCTTTTGAAAATTTACCACATACTTATAAAAAAAGGTATCTTTTGGCTTAGACTAGACTTTTATATTACATTTGAATTTTTATCTTCAACTTGAATACATTTTATTTTACATAAAATAAATTTTATTTGTGTTGGCAAATAGAAAGTGTACACTGTACAATCAGAATTATTTGGGACGAAACCCAAGTGTTTTTTCGATACACATTTCATTTTTAATTTGACGCGTTTTACATAATCTTAATTTTTTTGTATAATAAAATAGTAACCAACATACACAGGCTACAAGGATAATAAAAATATTAATGTTGTGACGAAACTGACAAAACTGTTGTTTATTGGTGGTAAAAATATTTATTTACAGATAGAAACGTTCACAAAAACAAACTAAAAAGTACTTCTCTAAATAATATAAAATAAAATAAACTAAACAATGAGTATTGAAAGACAAACGAATTCTAAAACAACAATAACAACACTAAACTACTATGTACACAGAATATTTATATCTCACAGATGCCTATTTATCCCTATTTTTATTTAGAACACTTATGAGTTATATCGCGCACTGTTCATAGCCACTGAGACTGACTTCTGACTGACTGCTTGACTTCCACGCTAGCGCTGTTTATATAAGTTTTTCAGCCGCGTTCTCGAACATTTCACGACGTTATACAAGCTTCGGCATGCTTATGTGCGGTTCCGATGACAATGAGTGTAGCAATACGCACATTGTTGTCTACAAGGCTGTGACAACAATGCACTGCCGCCACCAGCAGTGGCGGCTCGTTACAATATGTGTTCATTTCTGGTGCTATATATTTTTTTCTTTTTTTAAGATTGAGATTTTCATATACTATAACTATCAATACGACTGGGAATACAATAATGAAAATAAACACTCCTTTAGCTATTTCTTTGCTTAAAATGAATGCAACGTTCTGTTCAAGTTTGCCAATTAGTATGAATGGATTACAGCAACATTGCGTAGGTAATGTTTTCTGTTAACGGAACGACTATATCCGCCGGCTATAGACTGCTTCCATTCTTGGAATTATTGCGGGGATAAATAAAATACACAAAGCAAATTAATCAATAAACGGTTAATATTTACAAGCATTGTCTTGTTGACTGTTAAATTATTTATTTTACTTAAGCCAACATCTCGGAAACGCTAAATTGATTTAATTGTTATGACTGTTAATAATCCATTGATCTAGTGAAAACGTATTCCAAAATTTAAAATTCAAATTGTGAAATTATTATTATTTAAATCAAATGCCTGCAACTTTAATGTATTTCGTAAAAACGTATTAAACTTAAATTATAGTTGCCATTTGCAAAAGTTTCTTTTAAAATTTAAAATATGAAAACATTCATCTAAGTTTTGTTTGCGACTCCGTTTGAATTAAAGTCCATTTTAAGCAGATAGGTGATGTTATAAGGAGTAACTTAGGTTACAAAAAAATTTTTTAAAAAATAGGGAAGTAAACTCTGCGAACTGAACAAACATTTATTAATTCCACGCGGAGGAAGTCGCCTGTTAAAGCTAGTATTCAATATTGCTGAAGCCTTAGCACTACAAAAATTGAAAATTACAATTTCTATCTACTGTATATAATATTTACATACAAATGGAATACATCAGGTGGTCGAGAATCAGTTATTCATTGAATTTTTTAAAACCACTGGATTATCATAGTTTTCGATCAAAAATAATTTTAAATGCGTCTTTCCAAATTCAAAATTTAAAAGTTGAAATATCATTGGTTTCGCCAATATATTTTTCGATATCATCAACTTTGAAATTGCTCAATATTGTGGTAAGTGTTTCGTACCTTATAGGGGAAAAAAAGGACTCAGTCTTTGAGCGTCACATTTGAAATTCTCTGGGTTAAATAAAGTTATCAAGCTGAAGTTATAATGCTTGCTAACCCGTATATATGCCAATTAGTCAGAACCTAATTTTTCCGTTGATTTGGTGAGGAGGGGGGAGTTTGACATTGTTAATCTCGAATATTTGATTAACGTCTGATAATAAAATTATCGACTAATTTTTCAGACAATAAATTTACAAAAATATACAATTATAATTCAATTAATTGACGTGTCGATCCGGATATTCGGAATTGAGCTAAAAATATAAAAATTAATTAGTAATTATTTTGTAAAAGAATTTTAGTCAATTTTTTTTTGAACTTTCGTTATGTTATTTTATTTTAAAACATGTTAAAAACAGGTGAAATTGAAATATGACTATAAAATGACCGAAAGGCAGTATTGTTATGCGTACGACAATAGAAAAAATTGAGGAAAACTGAAAACTGCGGGAGTATAAACTTACGTATTAGCATACTTTATTCGTCTCAAATGTTATCGAATTAAAAAAAAAATGTCAATGGAAAAAATATGTAAATTATCTCAGAGCCTAACAAATATGATATAGTATATACAGTATAGCCTCATTTATGCAGGCTGATTTATAAAAAAAGATCTTTTTTTAGTTTCAAAAGAAAATGGCCGCATAAAATTTTAAAAGAAGTTTGACCCTGCAGACCATCCCTGAAACATCCCGGTATTTTCGAGTTCAAAACGCTGAAAAATATAGCGAGAAGTTTACTTTTAACTTTTTCACGATATTTCGTAAACATATGAACCGATTTGATTCGGTTTGCGGCAATCGACGCAGTTTTTTGAGGAGAAGAGTTGACTAGATTTTGGTGTTAATTAATTAGTTTAGAAAATATTCCCAAAAAACAAATTTCTAAAAAGTTTTGAACTTGTATTTTTTACATTTCTCAAAATATATTGGGCCGAATCATTCGAAGTTTTCAGGAAATCTAACTTCTGCAAAGTTACGTCAGATGCCGCATACCGCATTTCAATCGGATACTCCGTTCAAAAGTAATAAGAGGTTTACATACATACATACATTCACACATACAGCCCTACGGACATCATCTCCAAAATAGTCAGAATAGCTGCCTAGGACTTCAAAACATCGAGAAAATCGGGGTGAAAACAATAACTTCCCGATTTTTTATTGAATTCGGGAAGTTAAAAATATACCAATAAAACGGTCGATCTACTATAACGGTGCTATTAGAGATAGGAAAAAAATTGGTTGGCCCTAAAGTCGATTTACGGACGATAGTTTTACGTGATAACGTCATAAAGAAACATTGATGAACTCTCTGACGTCACGCGAGAAGAGAGAGAAATGCGTACAAGCCGACGCTTGGGCCGATCGTGACTCTCTATCGCTTATACCGCGCTCTCGCTTGCACGCTCAGGCTCAGGCGGAACGTGACACTTTTTCGTGCGTGCAGCCGGTGTTTCATCAATTTATAAGACGTTATCACGTCAAAACGGATCTTTTCAGTGATCTGCAACTTCTCGATCCTGTATAGGATCAGACTTTCTGAACCGGTTCAAAAAGATCTGAGCTCTGAATATGTTACTGCAACTGTATTCATTAATATTAACTGATAAATAAGGCACGCCGTTTCGCTTTTTTATGACAAGCATTTTACGCTTGAATAAAAAAATAAATTTTTCATTTTAAATCGAAAATAATTAAATTTATGTGTGCTCATAAATTTTACTTCAAATGCCTAAGGAAAGATACTGAACAATGCTGAATTATTAATGTGTACTTATAAAATTTTTTATTAATTTTTATTAGGTATATCATATAATTTTAAAACATTCATTTCATGTCGTGACATAACAAAGTACTTGGAATAATTGATTGTTATCACACCGTTACATAAAAAATAAAATAAAAATTATTAAATTAAACTTATGTAGATACATCGTTGTAATCCAAGTGTACATTGTATACAATTACCTACTTCTTGTAAAATTCAAGATGGTTAAGTAGAATAGCCATTCAGTGCCGGATTTCTGCCTAGGCCTACAAGGCCCCTGCTTAGGGGCCCAGCCAGCCTAGGGTTCCCGGTGGCGGAATATTTACATAAGCTCAAAAACCTGACTTGCCTTAATGTTGTACATAGAGTCAGAAATTCAATTGACTATGATGACGTCATTCGTTCTTTTGCACAGAAGAAAGTTCGTCGTATTAGTCTAAGAGCCGAACCTAAATCGACCTTCACCGAGCTGATAATAAAATGAAACATATTTTATCATGCATTTAGTATAAGTATTAGAAAATATATTAAAAATGGGTTTTCTAAAAAAATCCTGGACAGACTTTTTTTAATTATTTTTTAAAAAATGATTTTTTATTAAATGTTGCCATAGACACATGTCGCGATTTCCATAAAAAGCGAGTTCAATAATTCTTTTTTACCCACTAACGGCTCTAGTAGGCTTCGTGCACACAGTCTATAGTGGAGTGAAAATTCATCAATGGATAGAACATGGATTTTATTTTAAAAATGTGAAAAGTACGGTATATGAATAACTTATAAAAGTGGTTTTACTATATCTAGCGTAACACGGGCGTTAATATAGATGACAAACGAGAGTTACGGTTATTTTTTATTCATAAAAGCGCTATGCTAACTCGATGATGTTAAAAATACCAACCTGTTTAGCATATCACTAGAGAGACGAGTATACTCGTATCCCACTATCCAACCAGTATGAAGGTCCCCAAACTGTACATCACAACACTCTTGGGGAATGTCGACTCTAGCAAGGAAAATGCAGCGAGAAGTAGCGAAGCAAAGACGAAACTGGGACAAAAGACGTCGCAAAACTTTTTACTACAACTACGTAATCCTGAATTTCAATGATATATTTTATGAAATTATTAGATTTTTATCGTTACTCCGTTTGCATGGATATAGGAGCGCCTTAAAACCGTTTACCAATAAAAGAATGTTTATTTTTATCATTGCATTCTTAGTCGTATTAATAGTTATAGTAGGTATATGCAAATCTCAATCTTAAAAAAAGAAAAAAAATATATAGCACCAGAAATGACATTCTAACGAGACGCCACTGCTAGTGGCGGCAGTGCATTGTTGTCACAGCCTCGTAGACAACAATACTTGCATTGTTGTCGGAACCGTATAGACAACAATGCGCGTATTGTTACACTAATTGTCATCCGGACCGCACAAAAGCATGCCGAAGCTTGTAGAACGTCGCGAAATGTTCGAGAACGCGGCTGAAGAACTTATATAAACAGCGCTAGCGTGGAAGTCAGGCAGTCAGTGTCAGTGACAATGAACTGTGCGCGATATAATAAAAAAGAGCATAATCACGACAGACGTACAGTACCATATACCAAGAGGTTTCGATAGTTACCCGCTCCTTGACTCCACCAACAGGTCGGAGACATGGAAATAATGTATGGTAGAACTCATGTGTTTTCAACCTGTCGAGACTAATAGAGTCAAGTATTTTCAGCTTCTTCCAAAAATTAGAAAAGAAAACCTTTAATAACTTGAGATTAAACGTTGTCAAACATATTTTTCCATTAGTTAAGCAGAGTAGGAGAAGACACTTTACGTGAGAAGTAAGGACTAAAAATTTATGCGTGAGTAGAATCAGTTGAAAATAGATAACGTTGAAAATACATTAGTCAGATTGTAGTGTCATCGTTACTACGGATGCGTGCATAGTTTTAGTGGCGTGTGTGAGTCGGACAAACACGTAAATATTTTGAGCCGGGATGAAATTACCCCCCTCCCCCTCCACCACGTTTTCGAGGATGCTGAACACGGTGGTGATATTAAAATTTTTCTTTGGGGTTGCGTAACTCTCCAAAACGATCAAAAAACGAGCATTACATTATTTTCTTTCCGACAAAAGGTTTTTCCCTGTTTTTGAGGATGCTGAGCAAGTTGCTGGTGTGGAAAATTGCCGCCGACTCTCACTAACCTCTCCATCGGCCAAATCTTGAAATCGGATGATTTTTTTTTTTATTGACGAACACAAAAATAAAACATAAAAGGTGCATCGACCATATGATCATTAGCACTATTAACAAAATTACATCCTGTATGTAGTAGGTATGTGGGTACTTATAATACTTATAATATATAGGTATGTTTAATAAAATATAATAATTGTCTAGATGATTTTTTTTATTGTGTAAATATTTATGAAACTATACAGTTTAGAAAAAAAAATGTTTAACAAAACTTTCTTGAAAACATAAATAAAATAATAAGCCTTTATGAAATTTATACCATTATTATATAAAAAACATCGTTATAACATATATCTCTTCTGCGAATGCGCCGATTTTTCCCAAAAACAATAGGACTCTTCATATTTGCATACCAAACATTCTCCCAAAGTTTGGTTCCAAACGGAGAAATAACCCAATTCTGCGGGCGATACGAAAAAAAATCACCCGTTTCGGCTCGAATTATTTACATTTCGAGTTTTTTTCCGACTCACACACGCCACTATTTCAGCTCAATCGGATATGCAGAAGTGGGTCAAGATTGATTTACAAGATTTGACCTTAACTGACATGTGAAGTAATAAAGGAAGGTTGCAAAAAGTTTATGAATTTCTGGTATATGTGTATGGGTTTCTCATTTGTATTCCACCTTATATTACATAACACCGTACAGCTCATGATTTAATCATTAGCATCTGAACAAATCACGACAGAAGCTAATTAATTTAAATTAACTCTCATAAAGCTACGTATTTTCAATCCTGACCTTATAATCAAATCAAAAAGTCGGAGATTATTAATTGAAAACTTTTCTCGAATTTAATTAATTTCACAACTGCTCAATCGATTATTATCACTAGGTATATTGGCGTTGTTGTAAAACTTATTCACTATTTCTGGAATAATACAGATGAGATGAAAGTTCCTTTCCCAAAAAATTATAGTAAAGTACAGTTTCCTCTTTTCTTATTGTACATTTCTTTATACAAAGTTTATTCGAAATGGAGATCATGATTCGCATAGTTTGATCATTGATTTACGGGACGATTCATAACCAAGATCTAGGACTATTGTTCGATTAGGGAAAGCGACTAATATAATTCGTAATCAATTATTTTCAACGAATTTTCGACATTATGTGTATGGTTTACATTAACTGTTTTCATATTTCTTATTTGTTTGTATCAAGTTAATTAAAAAAGTACTTACTTAGATACTGATCAAACATAATGGACACTCAGTTTTTTTTGTGTAATAAAAAAAAACTTTTCTGAAAGTTTCATCCTCTATAAAATCAGAATTATTTTTTACGTCCACCGCTTGGACTATATTGTCCTTCAAAAATCTGTAGCCAGGCTCTGGGTTCTATCGTGTATGGGTCTGCTAGCTACAGCTTGACTAGTCACCCCTTTGCGGCGACCACGATAAACGCAGACACGATATCCATTATCTCGAAATTACATGTGTCAATATGAAGTTCTGTGTCAAATTAATTGACCTTCAAATTATTGATTTTTAACATGGAACTCTCTGTGTGTCGCACAAGTGGGTGATCTCTGTGTAATACAGATGAAGATTATATAGGACAAGCATAAGTGTTTGTTCTATATTCAGGGAATTGTATGGAATCAACAAGGTTGGCGTAAGAAAACCAGGTTAATTGAAAACTACTTAGTTGAACATCCACTACAGTGTTATATAATATCTGGAAAAAGCTGAGCTATAGGTATATAATTTCACTCCTATTGAAAGTACAGCTGAGCAAAATTCAAAAACCCGATATTAATACTATAGCAAAGCAGCAAGGTTAGTATAAAATATAATCACTGCTTGATACAATAAATTCAATTTGCCTCTTTGCTTGTGATATTGTATCACGCAATATAAAGTCATTTTTCCGGAAATTTGAAACGCACGAAGTAACTTTACTGTCATTGTCATATCAAAGTCTAAAAATAAATATCTCCAGTATGGAGAAGGTAGAATATTATGGTGAATTCACAATACGGATAGAAACCGGTGGCATTACCACCGACTCCTCCCACGATCTCTTCAGTTTTACTAAATATATATTTTGTGTGTACGAAAATGAATTGGGAAAAAATAATTCTTCAAATAAGAATATCAGTAAAGAGCGAAACTATAGATAATATTATTCAAATATTATTTTTCCAATTAAAGTATCATCTTTCATAGTGTCTGCATTCTAAAATTGATTAAATCAGTCAGTATTGACCTTTGTTGATGCGACCTTAATTGGCGAAACACACATCGAGAAAAAAGTATTATAGTAGTTTAATGTCATTGTTGTTATTTTTTTGACGAGCAAAAATGTTCAATATCTGCGAAATCTCAATTATTGGTAAGTCGATATAAGCTTAAAGAGATTTTAAATAAAAAATTCCAACCAATTAGGCGACGGGACCATTACAACTTCAAAAATATTGACATTTGATATAGTATAAAAAATAAAATAAATTTCTGATTTCGCGTGAGGTGACGCGGGTAATGGCTAGCATTCAAGATGATATTTGCTATTCGTTGCCATGGTTACCTACATAATATGTTCCACGTCATGTAAAAATTAATCAAAGAATGCCGAACTAGTTTATTTCTGACAGATCCATAAAACAAAAGTGCGGCTGATTTTTTTTTTATTTTCAAAATATTTCCGAAGCTATAAAGTTTTTAAAAAAAATTTTTTTAACAAAACTTTCTTGAAAAAATAAATAGAATAATAAGCCGTTATGAAAAGTATAACATTATTATATAAAAAAAAACCGTTATAGCATAATTATCTCTTCTGCGCATGCGCCGATTTACCCAAAAACAATAGTGCTCTTCATATTTGCATCCTTCTAAAATTTGGTTTCAATTCGCTCATCCGTTTGACCTGTATCGTGTACACAGACAAACAGACTAACAGACGCACACAGTTTTTTCAAAAATATGTTTTTTGGATTCGGAAGACCTCAAAACGGAAAGATATTTTAAAATTTTGGAAAAGTAATTTTTGACCTAAACTAGTACCATTCCCCACTGGTGGGTTGGAAAGGTAAAAAAATAGTCACAATCAAGTTAATGACTGCTATTTTTGGATTAACGTTACGACTAAAACGGACGGACGCGTTTGAACGTGCCTTAATGCTACGAATCACAACGAGCTGATGTCCGAAGTGGCGTGGAGATATAGTGTAAAGGATTATATCTCCCGCCCTAGCCCTTCGACGTTCAATTCTCTCGCAACGCCCATTCCACTGTTTGTGTCCCACTTCAATCTGCTAAACAAATGTTTATTTAATTACCTGGATTGCTGCCGACGCTTTTTACAAGTATCTACTTCGTCTTTGTTATTCTCAACTCCAAAAATATATCTAATAATGCTGAGTTTCAGCATCCCCACTTAAAAAAATGTAATATTGTGTTCCACTTAACGAATCTCACCCCTACGAAAGGTATATTGTCTCAAAATCTTATTTTAACAATGTTTTCAGTGTGCTGAGACATTTTATTAAAAAAATTTATGTGTGAAATGCTATAATAATAATACGAAATTATACTTTTTTTCAGTTATGGGTTCGTATTTCTATAGTAGCCTAATAAACGAGCGTCAGCAAGTTTTAACAGTCATGCGAGTCGTAATACCACTAGGCACGATATATACCTATGGTATGTTTTGCACGTAGCTCCTATGAAATAGATGCCTTTCATTTCATTTTCAAAATTTTTGACAGTTCAGTTTTAAACAAACGTTACTTCAATAGTAGGTTATAAAAGAAATAACTAAAAGACTAACAGACGCACAGAGTTTATCCAAAAATATGTTTTTTGAGTTCGGGGACCTCAAAAGTATAAGATATTGTAAAATTTTTGAAAAGTGATTTTTGACCTAAACTAGTACCATTCCCCACTTGTGGATTGGAATGGTAATATAGCTAATTTAATTGTGTATGCCTTTATGATTGCATACCATAATCTTTTTTATGCACTACGAACTACGAAGAGGTATAGATTTATGGTGGTATCAACATAGTATATGTTTATACGGTGGCGGTGACGGGTTTATACGGTGGAAGTGCGCGTTTATGAATGGATTTAATTCAATTAAATATTTAATTTCTTTAAAGAATTAAGAAGTTTTACTTGCGAATTCAATTTTAAACCAGTACTTACTTTCACTGAATTTGTTTTCTTAAAATTTCTCTATAATAAATGTAGTAGAAACATTAAGTTTCATTTTTTTAAATATTTACTTTAAATGAAATACTGAAAAAAATAATCAATCTCACTGTGACACTTTTAGTTTGTTTGCTGTTCAATTTCAGTAAATCCTAAAGTATACATTTCCATTTCGTTTATTGTTAAGAAAAAATCGATACTTGAATTATATTTAGAATTAACCTTATATTTACATACAGGTGTTTTAGAAATTATTTATTTTTAAATTCATTATCTCAAAACAATTAGGGAATCAACATTTATGAGGTCAAAAATCATCAATAATTTTTAAAACTAATGTTACTTTGTCAAAAAAATTCTTAAATTTTTTTTAACACATTTTGACACAAAAGTCTCAATTTGCAGTGCATTCTCCCTCTCTTTTTTAATATAAGTATTTTTACTTATATATATTGAAATTATTCTTCAAATGGTCGGACCTTCCCCAGAGAAAAACTTATCTACGCCACTGCTTACATTTGATTAAGAAATACGGAACCACTTCTATAAACATATATTTACATTACTTGAATTACTCGCTCTTATATTATCAAAAATCCGAACAATTTCCAAACTCTGAGTATCTTTGACATTTAGTTATTTTATCACAAACCGAACGCAACATTTAAAGAAAAGTGATAAATAAATAGCTGTGGAAACAGGAAACTTTATTAACCAATATAAACTCACAAAACACATACTGTTTTAAAGTGACTACTTCAGGAACACGACGCGTCATAGATATAATATGATTTTGAAAATAAGGCGTTTTTTGATTACAGTTATTTCATTTATTTGCTACTAAGGTTGATCGCACACAAGGTGATACGGAAGCAATTAAAGTGATGTTGGCGATATTGACGATAAACGATGATCTGAGCAACAGGTGCTCCGCACATGAATCAACTTTTCAGACAGGAAAATTGCATTTAAGTGTATTTCAGTATTATCACTTTTGGGTGAATTCATATCGTGAATTTTAGTGTTTACACTATAGAGATATAAGCAACTAGAGTACGCTAGTTCGCATGCTTGCCATAAGTGAAAGTGACATCAGTTAAGAGAGAGAACGCTGCAGAAAACCAGATATTTATTTACTCAAATCAGCATTGTTTTGTATCATTAGTTACCATAGAGATAGCATATATCTTTTCTGCGCATGCGCCGATTTTCCCCAAAAACAATAGGGCTCTTCATATTTGCATACCAAACATCCTCCAAAATTTGGTTTCAATCCACTCATCCGTTTGACCTGTATCGTGTTCACAGACTAACAGACGCACAGAGTTTTCCAAAAATATGTTTTTTGGATTCGGGGGACCTCGAAACGGAAAGATATTGTAAAAGTTTTGAAAAGTGATTTTTTATCTACGTGTAAACTAGTACCATTCCCCACTTGTGGGTTGGAATAATAAAATTAAACTACACTAATGTTCTCTAATACTTTGATTCCCTGCAACTTTTGTTCGAAACTTTTTTTTCGAAAATCCTAACTCTACGAAATAAAAGGGGGTTCGGGTTTTAAAAATAAACCCTGTGTAAAAATTTTATTTTGGAAACTTTGTAATGGCTTCTTCATGTAAGTATGTCTTTGAAGTGATAAAATTTTAATTACGATTATGAAGATTGTTTAACAATTTACAATAAAAAAATTACATCAAATTAAAACGATGTCACCAAACATTTATGAAGGGATGTAGGATTCGAACCTACGACAGTTTGATTTTAAAGTCAGTACGCTGATTATTACAATAATCTCTCCTCGTGCTAAATTTCATTTTGAATTTTGCAGTAGAAAAATCATTAACAAGAAATACAAACTCTTTATAATGTGTAAATCTCCATGAGCCACCGATAAAAATAATGGACTGTATATTATTACGTTAAGATATGTATGTCAGATACATTGAAAGTAGAAAAAGCACATCAAACTGAGCTTTCCAATATATCGACTTTAGAGTTGCGCTAAAAGCTGAACAGGAAACGGATATTCTATTTGCCAAACGAAATTCAAGCTATCTACTGATCTTTGGAGTGTGTATATAATAGCTTTAAGAGTAGGTACTGACTACGTGAAACATCATATGAAAAGATATCGTATGACCGCCTGAAACTTGAAACGATCTCAAGTGAAACATTGACCTTTTTGTTTTATTTTTTTAATCCTACTCCACGGCGCCGAGTGACATTGTACGAAAAGATAATATAAATTATCGTCTGCTTACGATATGTTTAGAAATATAAATTTATTTTAACATTTTCTCTACAGTCGGGTTTAAAATTTTTAATTAAAGTTAAAAAAGTTATATGTTATTATTTCAAGGAACTAACAGTATTTACTCCAAGTATATTTATTTATTATAAATTATCTATACTAATTAATATAAAGAGGTGAAGTTTATAAGTTTGGATTTAGCAGGTAATTTCCTTAACTACTCATTCGATTTCAAACATTTTATCACCTGAACTGGACCTTTAGGATGGACATAGGCTATTTATTATTGCGTTAAAATAAAAGCGTCCTTCGTGGAGACCAATTTAAGTCGATGAAAAACAGTGGCAAACTACAAATTCGGGCCGCTAGTTGATAATAATTAAAGGAAAAAAAAACAGAAACGGCTGACATTTCCACCAGTTCGTAGATTAGTACCTAAAAATTGGGGACGTATTTTGAAAATTGTGAATATTTTTATACTTCAATTAACAAAAAAAAAAAAAAAATGTAAAAATTCGTATCATTATATAAATATATATTTGTGAGATATTGAATTTAAAACCACGTTTATTGAAAATAAACTTAAATTATATAGTGTTTTTTTTTCAAATTATGACAAATACTTAAAATTTAATTTCTTTAATAGGTACTTAATTTATTAAATGTTTTCTGAAACACAGAATTTAACACAATTTGGAGTATCAACAATAAGAAATAACTGTTTTGTTAAATTTAATTGATATTCTCTAGTGGCTTTATTTTAAACATTTAGTAATAATATTATTAATAAACTAAAATCAGAAGTTAAACAAACTTTATATGAAAGATTTGACGCAAACTTAATGTTACTTACATAATCGGCATGCTTCAAGCTGTGGCAAAGTCTATATTCTATAAGCTCTCGGAGGAAATTTGTGGCACCTCAAATACAGGATGAAATTAAAATATATAAATAAGCAGCAAAAAAAAACGTTTCGTAAATATATTAATTTCCTTCACCTTGTCAGAATAGCAGTGCTTTCCAAAATGTGGTATGCGCACTATCAGTGATACATGAATTATTTATAGCTGAAAAATGTTCAGAAAAAATAATTATGTCAATTTTAATCTCTAAAATTGAACTGATATTTTTTCGTTTATTACTAATTTCCAAAACTATTCAAACTACATTAAAACATATAGAATTTTTTTCTTTTTTGTTATGTTCGCCGACATTTTTAAAGTATGCAAAAGATCGGCCAATGTAGAGAAGTGTAAAAATTAAACGCATAATAAACAATACAGATATTACAAATATTAAGAGCACTGTGGTTGAACAAAATTTGCTGAAGATGAGAGCATAGCTCCCGAAATGTACATCCACTAATAAAACTGTTGTGGTAAGAAGTAACTATTCTTTATTTTTTAATACAGATATTATTATTTTTTATAATTTGTTAGTAATAAGTGTATAATATAGACTATAAACTAATATGATGATGAACTAAATGCAGGAGTGAGATGTCGTCTAATCCGTTAATTATTGTATGTCAGGTAATTCAAGTACATGCTGTCTTTTTAGTCTGTGCATTGTTATACTATCATCTAAGAGATTTATGGCAAGCTGATTGGGGTGGTTTTGCAGTCTGTCCTGAGTGCTGAGGCGTCGGGTTTTTTCCTTGACAGTAATTGGCGTTATTAGGTAACGGCGAAAGGTGTCGTTTCTATCATGCGCAGTGTGGTTGACTGAAATCTCTGAATTGTGGCAATGTTTGATTTGCTGGCTGTACTGCATAATTATATTCCGTATACATTCATATGGGCTTTAAGATGACTTTATAGAGCATCTATTTATTTTAGAATATCAATTGACTTTTCCTTGCGTTAAGCCACCTCATTTTTTTTCATTGCACAGCCACTTGCATTCTCTTGGGCAGAATATGGTTTCGCCATGTCAGATGTCGAATGATATTAATAATATTAATATTGTCCTTCACTTATTTACATAAAAATATGAAAACTTCAAATCTCTTTTCCATAATATAATTTTTGTAAACTTTTGTCTCGCCGCCTTAAACTTATTCAACACCCAGCTAAATATTTGATTAGTAAAAGTAAGTCACTTTTTAATATTTCCTTAAATTAAATTTATAAATTGCCATCATTTGCGGTCTATATTTTTCCTGTTGGAATTTTATTAAACTTAAAATTTTAAATGAAAGACAGAAATTGAGTTAGACTAAATCTAAGTGTGTAAGTATAACGATTTTATGATTTTATGATTTTATGAACTGAAACTTTTTAGGCGCAGTAGGCGGTAGAGATTTTGAACGGATCGTAATAGAAGTGGTACTGATAGAGCTAAAGATAAAGATTTACAACCGTGGTACTAATATAGAGGAATCAGTTAACTCGCTAATAGATGGCATAAAAACATTAATAAATATAACTTTTGTCCACAAACCTGGGATTTTTATTATTAATTATTATCGATGGACACGATATCTAATATAAATATTAATGAAAACGGTTTTTTCCCGCTCCAAGAAATTGTAAAAGTTTCTTTTAAGTATATGTAAACTGCAGTGGACACTATTGTATATCAGTGAGCAAGTGAAAGAATTTCACATTTTCTGTGTAATTTTAAGTGTGCATTTTTTGAAGTGAAAACTTCTTTAGCGGCGTTGTACACTTTTTTTGTAATGAGTAAAAAATGTTAAACTCGCCTCAGGGACACGTGGTGACGTGACCGTAAACTCGCGTCAGGGTCACGTGTCCTGATCTAAAATGCGTAAGACGAAAACTTTTATTTATACAACGTTAGACATCTAGCGTTGAAATATCGTACATAAAAATGCAATCTATGATACAAACCATTTTGATCGAAAATTCGTAAGACGTTAATATTCAAGTTTTCACTTCTGCCGGCACTCCCGGAGTGCAAAAGGGTTTTTTAAAATTAGGTACTTATGTAAAAAATTAATTTGGCGATCAACGATATTAAAACTTTCTGATCTTTCGTATGCAAAGTGTGCGGTATTGTGCTATATAATAAGGCATATATTAAATTGACACAAAGTTATGTACACTTATGTAGGTAAATATACACACATTTGTTACATAGCTAACAAAGATGAAGTTAACTACATATCAAATAATAAAGCTACTCTAGTCGACTTTAGGATGAAACGCTGCAAGTCAAATAACGTTATTTCCCAGTCACTTCATTAACACCACAATGTTCTTCTACAGATTTCAATGAGTTATTATAGGTGAATTGTTCCGAATTTTCAAAGTTTTAGCACGGCTTATAAATTTATAGAGAAAATAAATTTCGTCTGGACAATATACACCTACACAAAATCCTATAAATCTCCAGTTCTAAACCTGAAAGTTGTATGTGATATTAAACTTTTTAAAACAGAATAAACTTTTCAATGACGATATTATTTTAGTGATAAATTAATGTTTCGATCGCTATGTTCCCATCATCAGCAAATATGATTATTTTTTGTTGGTGATGACCTAGTTTTCAACCATCATTTTCTTAGTGGGTATTTATTATTAATTTATTCATACTATAAATGAAGAATCGGCCGCAGGCGGCCCGTGGTTCGAATAGAAAGATGGATCACGCTTCCAAAGAGGTAGTCTTCAAAAAGGGATAAATTAATGTACAAGACCTTCGATAAGAATTAGTTCCAAGACATCGGGAGAATGTTCCAGTTTTTAAAAACTTCTTATGAAGTTTCTGCAACACGAGAATGGACTGATGTAGCTGTGAAGTTTTTTCAATCTTTCGGAATGATCACTTGAAATAGAGATCATCGATTCGCAAAACGATATTTCCTTGAAAATGTACCAAACTGACTGCCCAGAAGAGTTGGGAGAAGTACCGGAATTGTAAAAAAAATTGGTTGTCTGTAAAGTCGGTTTACGGACGATAGTTTTACGTGATAACATATTCCGCTCGAATATCATATTTAATAATCACGCACAGGGTCAGGCGGAACGTTAGGAACGTTACACTTTTTCGTGCATGCAGCCGGTGTTTCATCTTTTTGTATTGACGTGATTCATCAATTTATAAGACGTTATCACGTCAAAAAATGGCTTCTATGTTTGGCTCCCCATACATACGAATAAATGAACTTCTTGAAGAACAAATATTGTTCAAGATTAACGAATGTCCTCCTTGACGACACAACGTGCATTAGTTGTTATTCGCGAGAACCAAACTAAAATTTTAGCTCAGGATCAGAAGTGCAATTTAGAACTTTTGTGTTTATTAAATAAATTTTATTTGGTTCACAAAATATTTGTGGTTTCATTTTTAACTGTGATGCGAATTTTTTGACGTGATAACGTCTTATAAATTGATGAATCACCAATCTTATAAATTGATAAAACACCGGCTGCATGTTCGAAAAAGTGTAACGTAACGTTCCTAACGTTCCTAACGCGTAACGTTCCGCCTGACCCTGTGCGTGCTTTTTGCTAATTTCTCGCTCAATTTAAATCAGATCGGTTTGAAACCAGTCTTAAACGAAAGAGGAGAACATTTTACATAGATTTCGTATAACAGAATTTGCCTAAACAGTTTTTTTATACAAATTTATATAGAAAAATATTTTATACAAATTTATATAGAAAAATAGCTGTATAAATGCAATGTTGTGTAATGCATGGCGCGACGCGGTCGGTTGTCTTTGTTTGCCGTACATGGAAATTAGAAGCAAACGTATGTCTTGTCTTAACATGAAAACAGCTGCATTTCTAATGTTTAATTCAATTTTTTGACATTAGTATATTGTGAAATGCAAAGCCTTCTAAGTTAAGTATTGGAATAACTAATTATTATTAGAACATAATACTTTGTAAGTTGCAAACGTCACTTTTGACATTTCTTATCATTCCGACACCAAGGATAAGCGGATTGAAACCAAATTTTGGGAGGTTTAGGTTATGTATTACGGAATACGTTATCACGTAAAACTATCGTCCGTAAACCGACTTTACAGACAACCAATTTTTTTTTTCTTCTCTGGACTTTGGGAATTTTCGAAAACATTCGGACTCTACTAGAAAATACTTGCTGATCCCTGCTATAAATCATTTCACGCATATTTTCTCTTAGTTTTGTAACTGATTGTACATGTACACACATTTTAGGTTTAAATATATATTGATGATATGAAAATATTATATAATAGCATTGACGGTTGCATTATATCTTTTATATACGCATATATAATTACAAGGATTCATTCATGTGAAAATTTCATTTACTTTTGAAAGACATGCATGCAGATTATTGGAAAATATATAGAAAAACTCATTTTTACAAATACGTTTGTTGCTGTTTTTTAAAATCCTTTACATAATAAATGTAAAGAAATGTCGACAGGCATAATAATCTGCAATTCTGTTACATTAATTTAAAAAATGTTTTTGATTAAAACATAGTTTCTCTTTTTGATAAATAAAAAAATGCATTCTTTTTTAAAATATTATTTTCGTTAGAGGCGAAATTATAATATTAACTCTTAGCTTCTATACCAAAATAAATAGATATAGGAAATGCAGTGATTCCATTAAGCAAAAGCAATCTTCTGTATCTCTAGAAAAACGAGTACACTTGCCAACCCTAACAACCAGCACAGCACAAATCTGCAGCCTGTACGATGTCGTGCACTACATCAACATAAACCAGCACAAACCTGACATTTTGCAGTTTTCAAGTAGGTTTAACAATGCAAATTTAATGAAAGCGAAACACCACTAGCGGATCACTCCAGCAAGGTTAGAGAGCAATTACAAGCGACTGACTGACGGTCCGTTACTGGCTGCTGGTTGAAGATGCTGGTCTAATGTACGCTACTCCGTTAAATAACATGGGTGGGTACCTTCACCGACAGATTTTTTTGCTCCTTGATTTGTAAGGTCGTACAGGTTTATTCTTGACAGGTGTGCGCGATCTTTAATTAGTAAATAAATTTATAAAAATCATAATCATGTAAATATTTTAGACAGATAAAGCTGAAAATGTATATCTAATAAAATTATTTTTACGCCGCGTTGTGCTGGTCGTGCAGGTTCAAGTTTGACAGATGTACGTGGTCTTTTATAGTTTAAAAGTTACGGGCGCTTGATGATTTGTTTAAAATTTGGATAAAGATAGGTAACTTCTAAACCGAAAGAGATATAGAGTACACTTGAATATATTTTCACAAAAAAACACTTTTGTATAGATTATGTCAGTCATATCATAATTTAAAATGTTATAAATGTTTGCATGTTCTTAATACAAAACTACTTGTCGTCTTCTCGAGCGTCTATAATTTAAAATCTAATCTTAATCCGATACTGTAGAAATTTCTCTAAAGGTTATGAGTAATGTTTTGAATATAATAATGTGAGCATACACTGATGCTGGTAGAACTGGATAATAATGTAAATATAATTATCTCTCACATCAGAATACATAATACCAACTCAAACAGAATAATCATTTCTAGTTTTGGATCATACAGTCTAGTTCAAATAATCCTGCAGTTTCATATCGCATTTTATTGACGGAAACAATGCTTATAATAGTGTATAAAACTATAACGAAATCTCTGCCCGCAGTTTAGTTTTTATAAGTTTTCAAGCAAACGTGTCCTTACAAGTTTTGCCTATGTGTTGTACTTGCTTACGTTGAGCTTGCAGGTGGCAAGTTTACATACACGAGTCATTTATTATGAATAAAACAGACATTGAAGTCGTACTTGCTGGGGTAAAAATGAGTTAGTGAGAAAACGAAGGGTTAACATGGGTGCGTGGGTGCGTTAAAATGATGCATTTCTTCATGAATAAAAATAATACAAGTCATATAAACATCATCATTAGTTTTTTAAAATAAAACTTATTACTAACTGAATAAACCTCGGCGGTTTTTGGCGTTAGCAAATTCTTTGACAACTTTGTCCAAATCAAGTTTAAGCGCCAATTCGTATTCTATGCTCAAAATAGTAAGTCCGCTTAAACGCGATTGGGACATTGTACTGCGTAGATACGTTTTTATGATTTTGAGTTTTGAAAACGAAAGCTCTGCGCAAATTTAAGTATGGGACTTCAATTTTTATTTCGGTACATTATATTAAATTATTTTTCATTTATTATTGTAAATGTTAACTTGTAACAATAACATTGTGCAAGTGATATGAATATTTTATTATTGCTTGATTTTCTCGAAACACACGGCAGTCTTTTTTTCGAAAATTTATCATTTTCATCAAGGGACTTGAGGGCGCCCCTGGCTGTGGCGCGCCCCCCCGCAACGCAGGGCCTGCGGGAGCGTTATTTACGTCACTGTTTCGAAGGTAATAAGAAGACGGGATTAGACTTATAAAATCGTTTTTTTAAACTATAATAAGTTTATGTCGTTCTATATAACAATATACTTTTATATAAAAAGCAAATCTTCTCAACGCATACTTCGTTTATTTACAAATGCTTCGTAAGTTTTTATTAGAGTTCTTTGCTAAAGAAATCGTCGTTATGAAACAATATTTTGTCAATAAAAACTCGCACATGCTCTTGATTACCCTGAAAGTAGAAATGTAAGGAGGAGATTTCTGCAAATTCATTATTCATCACTTTCTTTACTTGTACCAATCTTAATTCGAGAGGAGGAGGTTTTTCTCTGACGTCAAATTCAATTACATAATACTAACCAATAGAATAGCGGCATTCTTTGTAAATTAAAGAAGTTTGCTGTACTTGCATATTCAGTATACAAAAGTTTGCTTTGAAACTGAGGATGTAACGCACTCGTCGTTTTTTATTCATTACTAGTTTTTACCCACGGATTATTTCGTTTTAAATCTAGATGAATATCATGAATAAAATTTTAAAAAAGCTAATACTTGTTTTTTGATTTTATGGTACCTATTTTTAAAATCTTATTACTTGCAGAGCTTGTATACATGTAAAATATTTTAATGTATGGTGAAAGAAATTTATCTCAAATATATAAAACTTCGGATAAATAATACCTACTAAACAAACAATAAAAATTATTTACAAAATACTCGAAAATCCGTTAAAAACAGCATGACAATGTAATTACTGACGTGGGTCTAGTTGTTATTTTGTATATTGTTATACACTGAATGTGTTTCCATAATTCCATCGTCTGTTGATGACAAAGGGTAGATGTATGTACAAGTGCACAAAAATGCAATGAATGGAAAACGCTAGAAATGGATTTCGGCATTCTTCGTTAAAATGTCGCTATCAGCACTGATTGCTGAACAAAAACACAGAGAAATTGTGGCGTTCGCATTTCGGGGCGTCTGTCGCTTTGTCATCAGTTCGCTTTTGAGTCTGTTCATATACCCTCATCTTTTGACATGATTAAAAGACTAAAAACTGATCTTTTTGTGAAAGCAAGCTGTTCTCAGTTTTATCAGTAGAATATATAGTATATTTTATGTAGGTACTGATAAAAATATAAAATGGTTTACTTATTCGTTTTTAAAATTCTTATATCTATTTAAAGCCTGGAAATTCAATTTATACTACATTTTATTTTAAGATCAAGTCGAAGATAATTTTATTACTACATAACATAATAAGCAAAGATATCTTTGTCTGCAATTTCGTTTTCTGGCGGTTTTTAATACACAAGTATTTCGTATATCTAACATGCGTTCAAAAAGTTTATAGAATGTAAAACACATGTCTGCTATTTTCATATACAACAAAACGTCACTTTGAATGATATTTTTGATTTAGAAATACGTCCGATTGGAGTCAAACTTTAAGCATTTGTTGACCTTGGTGAGACATGAAAAACCTCCAGGGTATTTTTAAAGTAAATGCCCCATAACATTTTTATGGGAATTTAAAGATTTTACCATTTCTACCCATTTATTTGCAGGGATCTTGTTTAAAAGGTGGGTGTGGAGTCAGGGTTAGAACCTCTGGCGGGTTCTGGAACAAATTATGAGAGGTTTTGTTTTCACGTCGTATTAACTTGTTGACGATAATCAACATTATGATCGTTAACTGACTATCCCGGGTAACAGACTTCAATCATCGTCAACAATTCTTTGAATGGATCGCGGTTCAGTTTTTTGCATCGAGGACGCCATAAAAACTAGCATAAACTAGCGACAAATAAAAATTCTATTCTATTCTATGATCAACGATATTGTACCCTCATTTTTTTGAGGAGTTAAAAAATTTTGCTCTTTTTAGCCATTTGTTCGTAATGATTTTGTTTCAAAGTCCCTACGAATAAATGGATAAAAATTATAAAAAACTTAAACTTCCATAAATAATTCCTTGGGGTTTTTCATATCCCACCAAGGTTATCCCAATCGGACGTGTCCCTTAATCGAAACTATAAGGTTATTATACAGTATGTAAACGCGTAAGGTGCACATAGGGAAATTAGCATTGGAAAAAAATACTTGGATCAGAGTTAGCCATGACTGCATTTATTGTTATTTCTATTGAATTATCGTGGTAATCTTGAGGATTTCTATTTTATTTTGATTTATTTTTATTTTACTTGACTTTTTTAATAATAAAAAGCTCTTATAAATCATTATTTTATTTTTTTTTGTACAAAAATAAAACAAAAAAACAACTCCATCTGTTTGGAAACATTTCATTTAAAAATTGTCTGACTGGTATGACGTATGCGCGTTGGTAAATCAGTGACCCAAATGTCTTTAGGTTCAACACGAATAGGCGGAGATATTTGATCTCGCACCATATTTAAGTATTTTTGGAAATTTAATGTCCCATTAACAAAAAAAGTCCGATTATGTTGTAATCATTTGAATATTTTCTTCGGTAGTATACACATTCATTTTGCAAAAGAATATTATCTGTCAAATTGAAAAACAAGATTTCAAGGCTCACTTTGATCCAGTCATCCCAATGTTAATTTCCCTATGTGCCCCTACGTGTTTACATACTGTAGATTTATGTAAAATTGTGTGAAGAAAATAAAGATATGCGTTTCATAATTCAAAGCCACCTAGGACTTGAAGACTTTTTGAACACTCGTTAGATGGGAGAGAACGTTTTCCGTATTTTTGTCTGTCTGAACAAACTTGTCAACGCTGAACAAACAAATATAAAATGTTTTCATTTGATCAATTTCAAAAACACACATCAAATAGTGAACTATTTTTTATATGGAAGGAAAGCTATAATCCAACTCTCCCATCTATCGATAAGGACTGTTAAGGCAATTGGTTGATAACCGCGAAGAGACTGATAACCAAAATCTAACAGTACGTTTGGTTTGAGTCAAGAGAATGCGCTCTAGATAAGTTAGTATTTTTTTTGCCCAAACGTGCAGATTTAATAAGAATTTACTGTAATCCCAGCCCTAACTCAGAATAATACTGACCTGTTTGTAAATAGTATAATGATCGATTCAAGTTTGGCCTCTGACCGCGCCGTAGACATTCTACGCCTCACCTTTATCAAGAGGCCTATACTACAATTTACAGCACATTTCTGTCCTTTGGCACTCGTCGCTTTAACTCGCTGTGGCACTCAGTTCAAGTGTAGAGAGAGTGCTTTATGCTTGCACACAGGACGTGTGCACTATAGTACGGCTCGAAAATAATTGTCAGTGACTCCTAATATGATATGCTTTACAATATAATTTAAGCGGCACAGTTTTTAGTGTATTTGCCATAAGGCACTTACACTGTTGGCGTCGGTCTGATGGCGGGACCTACGGGTCGGACCAAAATTTCTCGACGTTTCCTAAGAAGTTTGGCACCACATTTTTTGGAAATGTTTATATATGATATGTTGGTGGCCACGATAACTCTCGACAGACTTAATCGATTTAAACGAAATTTGGTCCACATGTTGGAATCCATCGCCGTACGAAGCCTATTTAAAATGGATCCAATCGGGCGATGTTAAGGGTGGTATTTACGAGTTGAAAAAAGTTTTCAGCTCCAAAAATACCGACAAAATTCTCGGAATCGTTTCAAATTTAAAATTTACCCCTTTAGTAATTATTAAAATGTGATGCTAAAATTTTAATAAAATCGACCCGACAGAACCGGACTTACAAATTTTATTAAAACACTAGTGTACTGATATGAATTTATATACTGAAGGGTGTATGTAATTTGGTACAGATGTTGAATTGATGTTAATATTGAAACTAAGTAAAAAATTTTGTTTTAAGGGGTGTATTAAGGAATATTTTTTATTTTGCCCAAAAACAAAGTTAAGTTCATATAATACAGCCACACTGCCTATAAAAGCAAATACACTATATTGTCGGCAGGGTTTGGCACTGCGACCCGAGTTTTTATTTTTTTAATATTGATATTACTATCGTCTAATAATTTAGTTTATCTATTATTATTTTATTTTAATATGTTATTTTATTATATGTATAGTGACAAATCCTCCTGCTATATGCATGTATAAAAATGATAATAAATTTATTATTATTATTTTTATTTTTTGACGTGATAACGTCTTATAAATTGATGAATCACCAATATTATAAATTGATAAAACACCGGCTGCATGTTCGAAAAAGTGTAACGTAACGTTCCTAACGTTCCTAACGCGTAACGTTCCTAACGCGTAACGTTCCGCCTGACCCTGTGCGTGCTTTTTGCTAATTTCTCGCTCAATTTAAATCAGATCGGTTTGAAACCAGTCTTAAACGAAAGAGGAGAACATTTTACATAGATTTCGTATAACAGAATTTGCCTAAACAGTTTTTTTATACAAATTTATATAGAAAAATATTTTATACAAATTTATATAGAAAAATAACTGTATAAATGCAATGTTGTGTAATGCATGACGCGACGCGGTCGGTTGTCTTTGTTTGCCGTACATGGAAATTAGAAGCAAACGTATGTGTTGTCTTAACATGAAAACAGCTGCATTTCTAATGTTTAATTCAATTTTTTGACATTAGTATATTGTGAAATGCAAAGCCTGCTAAGTTAAGTAGGTATCGGAATAACTAATTATTATTAGAACATAATACTTTGTAAGTTGCAAACGTCACTTTTGACATTTCTTATCATTCCGACACCAAGGATAAGCGGATTGAAACCAAATTTTGGGAGGTTTAGGTTATGTATTACGGAATACGTTATCACGTAAAACTATCGTCCGTAAACCGACTTTACAGACAACCATTTTTTTTTTATTAGGTTATATTTACAATTTTCTATATACATATTGTACAAAGCAAAAAATAAATATTAGCTATTCTATTCTATCATTTGGATAGTGGTGTTTTAGCTTATAGAAGCTCGACAACTGTCATAATATATGTCTGTACGTGATTTGGAAATGAAGAAATATTTTCGAGTGCGAGGTCTGAAAATTGGTGGGTTTTTTTGGACGATCACAAAAAATCTCACTGATGCTCGAGCACACAAGCACTCATGCAGTAGACGTCTATCGAATATACAATGGCTACCACGGATATGAAAGAAGCACATAAAGTCACCCTTTCTTTGAATTGTCGCTTTAAATTGCGAATGCCAAAGGACAATGCGGTGAACACAGAATGTAGTATAAACATTTGTATGTGTTCATGATTCTCATTGCGTAACAAACTACTACAAGCATAACGAATGAGCTTTGATTACACCATGCATTAAGTAAATCATAGTTTCATAACGTCAATGGAACAGAAGCTGACTTCTTATAAGTGAGATATTGACGTTTGCCTGTACTAATTGAAATCTTTGTAGAAAATAATAAACCTTCAAAAAAAAAATGAGCTTCCTCCAAAAAAGTTTACTGAAAAGCGTAAAATAATAAAGTTCTAAAATCGGTGTCATTACTACGTTTTATGCCGACATCAAAACTTTGTTATTTTACGCTTCTCAGTGACCTTTTTTGGCGGAGGTTCAATTTTTTTGATGTGAAAAAGCTAACCGCGCGTTTGGTTGGAAGTAAAACCGTGCAATTGAGGCGATACTTTTATAAGGGGAAATGTTACGTTTTTTTTAGTTAGATTTGTAACATAGCTTTTGTTGACGGGATATTTAACTGAGATTTATTAGTTGTTAGAATAGTCACTTAAATCGCGCCGCTAGTAACTTAAAGTTGCAGTGTTCATAGTGCTTTAGGAAGTGTCCATAAAGTGTAAACAAAGCTGTATGAAGTGTCCGTACGCTTTGTAACTTAAAGCTGCAAGTCCCACGACGGCTCCGAATTTTTTAAAAGTTTTTTTATTTTTAGTAATTTTGCAATTAATGTTTTTTTTTTTAGTAAAATTAAACGTACTCAGCAACTTAAGATATATATGCACGTGGATTATTATAAGGTAAGTATTAGAGATGCCACGAATATTCGGCTACTATTCGGTATTCGGCCTATTCGGCTACTTTTTTTAATATTCGGTATTCGGCCGAATGTTGCGTACTATTCGGCTGAATACCGAATATCAAATCATGGGGAAAAACGCACATATTACTCAAAAATATGCGATTTTTTTCTTAAATAGTATTATTTTGTAAAGCTTTTAGTGACCAAACAGTGATATTTTTTAGTAATAAAGACTATTAATAACACAATTTGATGTAACAGTGAACAAATAATGCGTGTCGTGACACGGTCTAGTTGCGCAAATGAAACAAATACGCCCGCAGCGTTGCTACCGCACGCTCCGTAATGGGACAAGTCGTAACCTGTCACCCGCGAAATGTACAAATAATTAGCCGAACATTCGGCCGCCGAATATTCGTAGCTTCGGCCAAGAGCACGGCCGAATATTCGGTATTCGGCAAAATCACTATTCGTGGCATCACTAGTAAGTATATATTATTTAGTTCGCTGTTCGATAATCTGAAGTTTCAAATAAATTATTGTTTTTATCCCTTTAATTTTTTCGCTGACTGCGCGGTACACAAGTATATGGGAGCAAAAATGTTCAAAACGTATGTGCCAGTTGAGGGAGGGAGGGGAGGGGTCTTTTAAATAGATACAACTTCTAAACCAGAAGAGATACAGATGTTTTTTTGTGCTCATTGAAATCAGCGTGAGTTCCAAATCTTTCCGGGCTAGTAGGCTGTTTTCCATTGGTATTTCTACCTGATGCTTCGTCTACATTATCAAAGGCGGTGTGACAGCGGGGGAAGTGTCCTTCTAGGCGGCTCACAGGTAATATTTATGCCTAACTATATAGTATAATAGCTATAATGTCTACCGCAGATAAAAACAGCAATGGACCACGGCCTACAAACCCGGAAACCAAGAAGATTTAGAGCAACACCGCCTCTGACAGTCTACACACTTGAAGTGCTGAGAGTAATCGATTTTTTTTTCAAAAATTGCCTTGTTTGAATTTTAAACAAGCTTTTAATATAAAAAGTAGCGTAAAAATATTTTTAAATAAATAAAATTATCAACCAATTTATTTCAGATTGTATATTGCCAAAAAAATTATAAATCAATAGTGAATAAAATTGGTTGATAATTTTATTTATTTCTATTCAGACGTTAAATCAAAGATTTGTAAAAATATATTGTTTTTAATTGTACACCTTGCATTAAAAACAAGAAGAAATTACCTTCTCGTGACAAAATAAAATGTATCTAATATCTATATCCATAATTTTTAAGTACATCATTAATGTTAGAATGAATACGACTTCGAGATATTATGAAAAGACACATTAGGTGTTAAAGTCAACTCTAAAATTTATAGGAATGACTCTCTTGAGATTTAAAAGCCGCTTACGAGGGACTTTTTATATCGCTACGAGTGGCGTAGCAACGTAGGCAGAAACTATTTAACTTTGTCATTGTAAAAATTCAGAATATTCACAAAGCAATTGCAACTTAACATTATATAGAATGTAACAATATTTCATAGGCACACTAACCAAAAACTTAATTTAATACAGACGATGCGAGTCCTTTCGAATATTGAGGAAAAAAGTGTGTCGCGGAAGAACTGAATCTTCTTTAGACGTCTGTATTATTTGTAACTTTTTAAATTTTATTACATGAAACCTATAGACTAAGATCCCAGACCCGCCAGACCTACGTCAGTCCAGTACTTCTAAAGGCCCCCATACACCTCGTTCTTTTTTGGCAGTTTTAGCCGCACGGGTAAAACTGTACGGGTAAAACGGTCGGTGTGTGGCCAAAAACCGTCCTTCTTACCGGCGTTCAAAAATATCTGCTGCTGCTTGATTTAAACCGTCCGTTTTAAACGTGGCGTTCAAGTCGGCCCGTGTGTGTGACGACACAGTTAAAAAGGACGGGTTTTGTTCGACTCTGTAACGTTGTAGGATCCATCAAAGCAGATCAGATGATGCAACGACTTCAGAAAAACTGAACGAAACAACGCCTAGTGTATGGATATGGTCGTTGTTCGTGTTTACCCGTACAGTTTTGCCCGTGCGGTTAAAACTGCCAAAAAAGAACGAGGTGTATGGGGGCCTTTAGATTTTATCAGTAAATGTACAATAGTTAGTTAAAAACGTATGCCAATTTGCTAGCTTGAAAGCGGGGCCCTTTTAGAGATAACAGGTTCTCAAGATACATAAAACACATGCTTGCCTACGTACGCAATGGTATTATGCATGCATATAAATGCGAGTGAGGGCATTAGATGATTTTTTTGTTTGACAGCTTCATGAAATGTAGGTTGTTTATTTGTTGCCATGGAGTTTTACTCTCTTAAACTCATAGAATACTCTGTGTGTGTGTGTGTAAACAAATAAAAAAAAACAAAATTTCATGAAGCTGTCAAAAAAAAATCATCTAATGTTCTCACTCATATGCATGCATAACACCATTGCGTACGTAGGTAAGCACGTGTTTTATGTACATTGAGAACCTGTTATCTTTAAAAGGGTCCCGCTTTTAAGCTAACTAACGTTTTTAACTAAATATTGTACAGGGTGCACCAAAGGAACCTGACGAGTTTTAATATGTAACTATAAATGTATCTTTCAAGATGTTTATTTTCACATACAAGTAATCGAAAGTGTGTTACATGCCATTTTATTTATGGAAAATAATTTCGCTCAAATGACGTCTTTCACTGCGGACACACTGTTCCAAACGGTTTCACAAATTCCCCATTACGCGCTGTAGCATATCCATCGGAATTGCGCTAATTTCATTGCGAATGTTTTCTTTCAATTCTTCAATGGTCCTTGGTCTCGTTTAACAACTTAATTTCACAAATTTTATCGTATATGGGCACAATGTAGGAGAGCGAAAAAAAAGATCCTTTCATTGCCACAACAAAAAAGTCTTTTTTTGGTAATTTCCCTTTTTTCGTTTGTTGTGGTGGGTGTGTGGACATTGGGTATTAAAAAGTACTAGATTTATTAAAAAGTACTAGATTTTTGCTTCAACGTAGTACCGTACAGAAAATGACAAAAAAGTACTAGATCTAGTACAATTGTACTAGACTGGCAACACTGTACTGAAATGGCATCTACTACCGATATCTTTCTCACTGTAACAGCTGCTCTACGTAATCTAACGGCTTTGTGCTATTCATTATAAAAACGTCAGGTTCCTTTGGCGCACCCTGTACATTTACTGACAAAATCTTAGCAGTACTGAAATGATTTAGGTCTGGCGGGTCTAGGATCTTGATATATAATATGAACTCGTTTCAATGATACGTTATCCATTTTGCGTTACCAATGTTTCTCTTAATGGAATTTTTTCCGTCCAATAATTATGATTCAATTGCAGTAGCGAAACCAGCTCAATTGAATCGGGCCATAATTGATCGCAAGTGCTCCCTCCCCATAAGCGGCGAACAAAAGTGCTCCCTCCCCATAAGCGGCGAACAAGGGATATAGGCGTTCCAGCTCTAACATGATTTTACAACAAATGATAAAAACACACTTGAAAATTCTACAAAATATTTTCTCTCTCGACGATCGTTTCCGACAATCAGTCCATCTTCAGGAGTACAGACATATATTGATTTTTTTGACGTGATAACGTCTTATAAATTGATGAATCACCAATCTTATAAATTGATAAAACACCGGCTGCACGCACGAAAAAGTGTAACGTTCCTAACGTTCGTAACGTTCCGCCTGACCCTGTGCGTGCTTTTCTCGAAAACGGCCCTAACGATTTGGATGAAATTTACTGAAAAGGGATTTTGGGGGGCAAAAAATCGTTTTAGCTAGGTCTCATCTCTCGAAAAAATCGTTTTCTTACAAATTTTATCATTATAAAAATCAATTTTTTGACGTATGAAAATACTTAAATATTGTAAGTAGGTTTTGGAATTTTATATAAACAATGAAACAATTGTTTTCAAAATATTATGACAGTTAATCTTTGAGACTTAAATAAATACGAAAGAAAGAAAGTTAATAAAAAAATTATTTTTATAGGTGGTGAGTAATTTAATAAATAAAATTAACCTAAATTTGAAGCGAAAGATGCAATATCATAGATTCGAAATATTATAATTATTATATAAATGTAGGTTATGTATTACGGAATACGTTATCACGTAAAACTATCGTTCGTAAACCGACTTTACAGACAACCAATTTTTTTAATATGCAACTGTTTATAAAGGATAACCAACAAATTACCTGTGTAAATTACAAATTAACTGTTGGAGGGGGATAAAATAAAATCTACCTTTGTTATTTCTAATGGCGTTTTGAATCTCAATATTTTCAAGTAACTGATTTTTCGAAACGATCGTCGAGAGAAAAAATATTTTGTAGAATTTTCAAGTGTTTGTTTTATTATTTGTTACAAATCATGTTCTACTAAGTGAAAAATCATTGCAAATTATATGATTTTTACATTAATTTTTTATTGATCAAATGGACCTGTTGGGCTTCCTTGGTTAGCGGACCTTAAATCATCCTACGGCAGCTATACTGCCCGGTGCAACATGAAAAGATTAACATTGAACAGCCTGTATATATTTGGTTACTTTTACTTACAATTTTACTAAGTTGGTGTGAGTGGATGCGCTGTAAAGATACTGAGAAGTTAAACCACAAGTATTCAAAGTTCTCCGCACACTCTGCGGTCTATCCGCTGATGTATAGATAATAGAAGCTCGACTATAGTTTATTATTATATAGAAAAGCAAAAGTTAAAGTATGCCTACAAACATTTAATAATTCGCTGTTTAATTAAAACGATGTATTAATATATTATAATATGGGATAACTCAATTATTTATAAAAACTGTTGACATTGTGGTAAAAAATACTTATTCCAAATCCAAAATATTTATACTTTCATCTGTTATATAATTAGTTAAGATATAATTAAAATTAAAGATTAACTATCAATGAAAACATTACGACCAGACTAAAATCGTGAAGCAATTACTTTTAATGAACGCAGATAAATTTTTTGAAGTAAAACTTCTTTAGCGACGTATATTTTTGAAATTGTCTGCTACGTTAAAGGGGATGTTACGTTAAGAAGACCACTGCGAATACAGCTTTGTAAATTATAATGTCAGAATAAAATGATATGCGTAGTTTTTTTTTAAATTATATAATTTGCCGGTTTTTTTGTAATAATTTTGTCGTTGATTATTGAAAAGTTGCTCAGAATCTCGCACAGTAACATAACCTTTTGTTTTTTTGTATAAAGAACTTCTTATAATGCACTAAATAGTTCTGATAATAAGTTTGTTCCAAGCCGTCAGAGAACGGTAACAGAACCATCGTTGTCCTGTACATTAGCTAAAACGAAACTGTTTGTGCCGGTTTTGGAACACTTTTTAGTCACTTGCGGATGACGGTGACGGCTCTGTTACCGTTCTCTGGCTGCTTGGAACAAACATTATATATTCTATTTTATTTTGCACTTATATTAATTACTTTGTTGATTTGTCCTGCTCAGTCTCATTTTAACTAAATATATCTTTCGCATTTTTCGTCAAAACACGTTTATTTTTTTTCGTTTGATCGCATCTACGGCCGAATATGAGCGAAAACTGCGAAAACTTTGCATCCAAATTATGTAAAAAATTGCAGTTTTCAATAAATCTAAATTCTGGAACGTTCATCCCATATAAACGGAGAGCTGGCTACGGAGAAAATGGGTGACTCAAACGTGATATAATAATTACTTTCGACAAATATTCAAAATTATTAATGACATTTTAGCCCGGTCATATTTTACACTAAAAATCGCTAATCTCGCAAACTAACATGTAGTTCTGATTTTTTAATATATTGTTAGGACCACTACCAGTAGCGTATATCCAAGTTTGCAGCTTCGAAAGACCTGTGCTAACTTTGCAGCACTCAAAAAACTGCGAAATTTTCGCACTTTTTTTGGTATTCTCAATATAGGTCTTAAACTATGCATTTTTTTATAAAATATTTTTTATACGTTTTTAAGTAGACTAAAATTGCTACAATCTGAGACAAGAACCAGCTCTGTAGGTTTAATACTTACCGAGATACAGCTTTCCAAAAATTGACCAGTTTTTTCAACAAAGTGAAATTTTAAGATTTGGTCAATTTTTGACCCCGATATCGGGGAAAATACTCATTTTAAGGGAAATATCATAGGAACATATATTGTAGCAAATGTATTTAGCTTTAATTTAAGCAGAGAACGACGTCTGTAGGCCATATAGTTTACTCACAAATTTTAAAAATCCAAAAAATGAGAAAACTGCATTTTCGCAAATTTAAATTTAATACCTAATAATCGTTATGTAAATCCATTCAGTGATTTTAATGTGGTTGAGTAACCAAATTGAGTAGCATAGTAGCATAAACGAGTAACATAATAAAAAAAAATAACATAATTGATAACATCATAAAAAAATTATGCAGTTTTTGACAAAATACCGTCGTATTTCAGCCATTTTGTAAAAAATATTTACAAATTATATTCATGGACCTTCCTCGTATATCGCTCTTTCTATTACCGAAAACAATTTCAAAATCCGGTGCGTGGTTTAGTAGAAGAGAGCGGAGAAAAAGACAGAGACTTTGTTTTTAACTGTGCAGTCTTTGACAAAATATCGTCGTATTTCAGCCATTTTGAAAAAATATTTACAAATTGTATACAGAAACCTTCCTCGTATATTGATCTTTCTATTAGCGAAAACCATTTCAAAATCCGGTGCGTGGTTTAGAAGAAATGACCGGTGAAAAAGACAAAGACAGTCTGAGACTCTGATTTTAACTATGTAGTCTTTGCTAAAATTGCGCCGTAGTTCGGGTATTTTGTAAAAAATATTTATAAATTGTATACAGAAACCTTCCTCGTTTATTGCTCTTTCGACTACCGAAAACCATTTTTAGATCCGGCGCATGGCTTAGAAGAAGTGAGCTGAGAAAAAGACAAAGACAGACAGAAGCTCTATTTTTAACTATGCAGTCTGAGCTAAAACACTGTCGTAGTTCAGGCATTTTGTAAAAACTATTTACAAATTATATACAGAAACCTTCCATGCTTATCGCTCTTTCTATTACCGAAAACCATTTTACGATCCGGCGCATAGTTTAGAAGAACACCGACGTTGTTTTGTCAAAGACTGCATAGTTAAAAACAGTCTCTGTCTGTCTTTGTCTTTTTCTCCGCTCATTTCTTCTAAACCATGCGCCGAACCTAAAAATGGTTTTCGATAGTGGAAAGAGCAATAAACGAGGAAGGTTTCTGTACATAATTTGTAAATATTTTTTACAAAATAACTGAACTACGATGGAATTTTAGCAAAGCCTACATAGTTAAAATCAGAGTCTCTGACTGTCTTTATCTATTTCACCGGTCATTTCTTCTAAACCACGCACCGGATTTTGAAATGGTTTTCGCTAATAGAAAGATCATTATACGAGGAAGGTTTCTGTATACAATTTGTAAATATTTTTTCAAAATGGCTGAAATACGACGGTATTTTGTCAAAGACTGCACAGTTAAAAACAAAGTCTCTGTCTTTTTCTCCGCTCTCTTCTACTAAACCACGCACCGGATTTTGAAATTGTTTTCGGTAATAGAAAAAGCGATAAACGAGGAAGGTTCATGAATATAATTTGTAAATATTTTTTGCAAAATGGCTGAAATACGACGGTATTTTGTCAAAAACTGCATAATTTTTTTATGATGTTATCAATTATGTTATTTTTTTCTATTATGTTACTCGTTTATGCTACTATGCTACTCAATTTGGTTACTCAACCACATTAAAATCACTGTATGGATTTACATAACGATTATTAGGTATTAAATTTAAATTTGCAAAAATGCAGTTTTCTAATTTTTTGGATTTTTAAAATTTGTGAGTAAACTATATGGCCTACAGACGTCGTTCTCTGCTTAAATTAAAGCTAATTACATTTGCTACAATATATGTTCCTATGATATTTCCCTTAAAATGAGAATTTTCCCCGATATCGGGGTCAAAAATTGACCAAATCTTAAAATTTCACTTTGTTGAAAAAACTGGTCAATTTTTGGAAAGCTGTATCTCGGTAAGTATTGAACCTACAGAGCTGGTTCTTGTCTCAGATTGTAGCAATTTTAGTCTACTTAAAAACGTATAAAAAATATTTTATAAAAAAATGCATAGTTTAAGACCTATATTGAGAATACCAAAAAAAGTGCGAAAATTTCGCAGTTTTTTGAGTGCTGCAAAGTTAGCACAGGTCTCTCGAAGCTGCAAACTTGGATATACGCTACTGGTAGTGGTCCTAACAATATATTAAAAAATCAGAACTACATGTTAGTTTGCAAGTTTAATGTTAGATATGACTGGCCTATTTTGATAGAAATAAAATTAAATAAATTAATAAAATTACGTTGTTATAACAACGTAATTTTATTAATTTATTTAATTTTATGTCTATCAAAACGTCATTAATAATTTTGAATATTTGTCGAAAGTAATTATTATATCATGTTTGAATTTTCAGTATGCCCTTATAACTATATAATGTACAATATATATATATATATATATATATATATATATATATATATATCTAATATATAAAATTCTCGTGTCACAGTTTTCGAAGTCATACTCCTCCGAAACGGCTTGACGGATTTTGATGAAATTTTTTGTGCTTATCTGGTATCTATGAGAATCGGCCAACATCTATTTTTCATCCCCCTAAATGTTAGGGGTAGTCCACCCTTAAATTTTTTTTCTTCCTTTGATTATAATTATTATTAAAGACACGATTTTTTTTTTAAATTCGTATCCATGGTTTTAAAATATAAACAGCCTTATGTATGATTTGAAAAAATTCTGTCAAAAATTAAAAAAACATTGATTTATATACTTTTAACATTTTTCATCATTAAATAATTTTCAAGTGATTTTATAACCTCAAAAGTACTCAACACGTGACACGAGCTTCCAATAACAACGGATTTTGTGTTGTAAGTATACTTTTTTTTATTCATATCGAAAATGTTGTTGATCTTATAAAAATTGGTCGATAATTTATTTATTGAAGAGTACTAATCAGACGTTAATCAAATATTCAAATATCCCCATTCATTCTTTTGCACCGGGCACGACGGCGCAGCCGGAGTGTTCGACATACACACATATACGTCCATGTATATTTTAAAATAAATAAAATAGATAGATAGATGTTCCAATTATATAGATATATATATATATATATATATAATACTGTTAGGCGGTACGAAGTTCGCCGGGTCCGCTAGTATAATATATAATCTAGTTTTGAATTACAGAATAAGTATAGAAATTGCCAGAAGTGCACTGATTTTTCGCAACATTAGCGCCTTCTGGCGGCTCTTTATCTTCCGCCTAGCCTTCTGGCAATTTTTTCCCTACTTACTTGTACTATCTCCTATTATTCTGCAAATTTTCAGCTCTGCACCGAGTCACCCATTTTCTCCGTAGTCAGCTCTTAGACTAATAGCTATTCAAGTATTTTTAATAACGCTACAAGGAAATAATTTAACAGCGAGGAAAAATAAAAAAAAAACTAGATAACAGGAAATTAAAAGGATAATGATTTTACGACGGGGAAATATAAGAGAAACCTTTGTAAAGGCCCCTTTACATGATGCTGGATTTCCTACTCGCTAGCTTGCTTGTCTTGCAGGCAGCTTTGCACGACTGTGACATCACTGATTGGTTCGCTGCCCGCTATCTTGCTATATTGAAAAATTGAAAAATTGAACTGAACCTATCACTTCAGTTCAATTTTTCATGCAGCGCTGCCTGCTAGTTTGAGAATTTGACCAATTAGGTATAACTATTTTATCACGTGATATCATCTGACATTCGTTAAATATGGTGTTGTTTGAAAAAAGTTTCAAGTGAACAGCGATGGAGCCAAAAGTTATAAAATCAAAATATAAATAGACTCGACAAGAAATAAGTTTTCGCTTTGATTTTTCTCTTCTCTCCCGAAGCTTTTCAATTAGCAATTCGTCTACGACAAATTATTTCTTGCATAACCATTACATCCATATTTAAATTTTAAATATAAATGTCAACCTAGCAAAACAGCGAGTTTCACTTCTCCCGTAAGCTTATGTGGGTGAGGCTCACACTTTTTTTTTAAAAATAACTACGTTCCTTTGTTATGGAATATGCAATATGTCAAATATCTATAGCAACCACTATAATCTTAGGAGCGTATCGTTCTCGCTGTGTGATTTTGGGCTATACGAATCTTAGAAAAAATTTGAGCTGTCGTTTTTATGTCCGTCAGCAAGCTGCACATAATGTCTGCTTTACGTGTCGCATAAATAAAAAAGAAACTAAACGCGTCACAACTCATAAAACAAAAGCTGTACACAAAATGTCAGTTTATGTCTACCTTGTAGAGTGTCTTTTGTCCATCTGTTATTGTCTAGCCTATGACGTGATTTTGTAGAATAAAAACGACATCTGAAATAATATCACATTTCTTGCATTCAAGCGAACTTGAGTTTTGTATTAATCCAAAAAATCTAAAAATGATTGTAAAACTTTTTTTGTTAATCAGAATTGTAACGGAAGTATTACACACATTATATAAAAATACTTTCAAATTTTTGAGGTGTAGTATTATTTTATCTGATTGATGGATAGCTGACTTCTGCCATACGATAATGTAATTATTTTTCAAATACATAGTATATATTACACCGCAAGGACCGAAAGTTTGACATTCTTGCATTGCGCGCCATGATGCCTGAGGCGAGGCGGTCGATAGGTGATTTTTTCTTTACTGACGCCCGAACGTACGTACTTACCGCATCAGTGCGTGTTATCTCACCAATGCGTAAATGTTAAACTTTCTGCCTTACAATTGATGCCGAAAGTATGTAGTTTCGTTCGAGGTATGAGGAAAATAATATTCAATAAATAAAACTTTTCAGACAATATATTAACAAAAAATATAATTAATACATTTATTTGTTATTATTTTTTCAATATTTTGATACTAATTAATTATTTTGAAAAAATTTTATATAAAGCGAATTAGAAATTAAATATTAATTATTTTTTATATTTTTTAGATCCGTTCTGAAGAAGATCCAAATCCGGATCGAAACGTTAATATATTAATAATATTTTTTGTTAATATATTATCTGAAAAATTGGTCGATAATTTTATTTATTGAAGAGTTCTAATCAGACGTTAATCAAAGATTAGAAAATAATATTTTTCTAGTCATTTTGTTAAAACAATGTTCCGGGTAAACAATTTTCAACGGTTTCTTGTTTTCATTAGTTTCGACTTTTTGTAATGTATTTCTAAGAACTATTTCCCTGCATTATTCATTTTCGTTCGTTTTAAATTTGGTTCATTTAATTTACATTAAAACTAGAACAGAGCTAGGCGTGGCTTCGTCAATAGCAAACAAAAGAATGTTATACGATAATAACTACAAAATATCGTCAACGTTACCTATACCCCCCGTAATGTTATATCTTATATTTTTAAATGGCCAACTTCACTCACTTAACGATAATAATAATAATGATCGACACACGATAATGGACAGTGTCCAATAATAATAAAATTCGGTCTAGACGTATAAAGAAAACAAAACTAAAGAGAGATCTCATTACGATTTTAAAATTAGTATTGATATAATCATTTTTTTTAGTATTTATAAAAAATTCTTCAGATGAAAATGTTCTAACGAAATTATTTCAGTGATTTATCAAAAAAAAAAAAAAAAATCATAACAACAGAACATACAATGTTTTCATTTTATAGTCAGGCTTTATAAGATAATTTTAAACTTTCATCTAGTTAATTTTTGCATATAACAAGATTTAATCTCTACGCAAAGCGGTATTTTTAATTTAATTTTATTTGGACGTAAACAGCGTACACAGAATAGCATAAAAAGCGCCTGGTTTGCGTATCTGTGTTATATGTAGGTACAGTAAAACTTTCGAATTATGACCATTTTACGATCCTGCAGCAGCTCGTTTCCAACGCCGAAATAATGCTAGAGAAATTTTTCCGGATTGGCAGTTTCAATAACTAGCCCCATTTTAGTAAGTCACTTAAAATATAAATTGTAAAAAGTAATACAAAAATATATTTTATATAAAAACTCAAATAGTTTTCTAGTTCGTAATTGAAATAGAGACATAATATTGTTTGGAATACATGTCAAAATGAATCTCTTATTAAAGAAAATAGTTATTTTAGCGTATTTATAAATTGAATAAGATTTTTTTTAAAGGTACTATTCTTGGTCTAAGATCCCTATTAGGATCGATCTTCACCCATCGAGTTTTTTAATGAAATTTGGAATTCGATAATATAATGTATTAATAAAGAAAAGTTGATTTGGTTGCCATTCAATTTCTTAGCACAGCTATTTCCTAACAAAAAATTAAAGTTGTTAATTTTATTGTATTTAATATTCATTGCCATGGTTACCTACATATAATATGTTCCACGTGTTCGCAATAAAATTATCTACGCTAGGAAAGTATCTTTGACATGCGATCTTCGCGTCATCTCGTGTTTGATTTTTTAAAATCTGGTTCACTCAAAACTTATAAACCCATGGAAACCAGCGTTATTCTTAATTCTAAAAAAATATTTACGCGCAATGTCAGTAAAAAAACTATATAAATGATATATATTTTTTATTTCAAATTTTTTAAATCTTGTTTTTGTTAACAAAATAACAATTATGATATTTTTCATGTATTAAAACTGCTGCAGTTCATTTTTTTCCTCTCTAATTCATAAGAAAATCCAGGAAAACGGTGGAATTTTAATTCTGGATGTTTAGTTGGAGTATCTTTACAGTCAACAACACAGCACTTCCGATTTGATAGCTTTTTATCCATTTTATTCAACAATTACTCCTTATTAAAATGCACGTATAACATGTGACACTAATTTTGGCTGAACCAGAAGTATAAAACAAAACACGAGAGGGCGCAAATGTCGCTTGTCAAAAGATACTTTCCTAGCATATAATATGACAACAGAAAACCCTATAACTGCAAAATACTAATTCGAAGGTGCCTGTCTACCTGTTTTTATGCCAGGAATCAAAACTTTGGCATTTTATATACATATTTTACTTTCGATTTGGAATAAAATTATTTGAAAACTCGATAACTGCATTTCAGAAATAAAATTGACAACTTTAATTTTGTATTAAAAATAGCTGTGCCAAGAAATTGAATGGCAACCAAATCAATTTTTCTTTATTAATACATTATATTATTAAATTCCAAATATCATTATAAAACTCGATGAGTGAAGATCGAGTCTAATCGGGATTTTGTACTATCTGTACCTATCTACAATTCAAAAGTTTTGTCACTTTTTTACTGTATAATTATCAAAGCTTAAGCTCATTGCTAATGCTGACGATAAAACAAAATTAGATATATCAACGAACAAAAAAAGCCTTAATAATTTCAGTCGAATTTATGAATTTGCATATCAATACACGCTTAAAAGTTTGTATTTTTACTACATTTCCTTAAACCCATCTTATCTTTTTTTATGAATTTTCCGTAAAGTGTTTTCTTAACGATTTTCTCATGACCTCGCATTCACACATTCGTTCGTAAGATAAGCTTAGCCAGCAGATGTAGCTTTAAGCTTGATTTGTTCGACCGAGATAAAACCAATGATGGTGTATTAGTATTTCAAGATATTAGGTGATACCAAATGCCAAGACTAAAAAGATTCTTGATGTGAAACATCTAATCGCGTGTTTGTATGGCAATAAAAACGCGCAATTGGCGCGACGCGGTGATAATACGTTGTTACGTTTTTTAATTACTAGTGCAGAAAGAATTTTTTTATGATCACTCTCTCTCTCTCTTATATTATGTAATATTGTCAAAATTAACCGAGTAGGGTGGCGTAGCGGTGAGAGCACTAGACTCGCATTCGGGAGGTACCGGGTTCGAATCCCGGCGGGGACAGATGTGACTAGGACTTTTTTCTACTGCCTCTCGCCGAGAAACGGTAATTCCTGTACCGCCTATCTTGTTGAGGTTTTCGACGGTTTCCCTCAATAATTCCAGATAAATATCGAGATGATTCCTTATTTAAAGCCATGTCAAACTCCTATGCTCAAAATTTGCCTACCTTATCCTAATTTCCTAAAAATTCCTTCATTCGCCCATTGCTATTAATTAAGTTGAAGATTAAAAATACATGGAAAAATAGCTTTCGGTGAAATTCTTTCTAACTGGGGGAATGAATCAGTCAATTGATGCTAAAACAAGTTTCCAATACAACTTTGGTCTAAAAATCCCGGAGTTTAAAGTTGCAAGCTTATCAAAAACAGCGGTTTTGCGGCAATTAACGAAGAACGTGCAATATGTAGGCACCCGTGGAGATATAGCTCCATGGGTGCCTACATATTGCACATATTGCCGCAAAACAACTGTTTTTGATAAGCTTGTGACTTTGAACTCCGGGATTTTCAGACCCAAGTTGTATTGGAAACTTTTTTCATCATCAGATGACTAATTTATTCCCCCAGTTAGAAAGTCATTTTCCTATGTATTTTGGTAAATCGGGGGGCACGGCAGTGCTTCCGCCGTCGAGCGCGAAGCAAGCACTGCCGTACCATCCTTTACTGGAACCATTTCGCCGCATTTTCAGGCCTCTATTTGAGAACCTCTGGATAAGACCAGAACGCAGTCGTCATCCAGTAAGCTATAATCACATACTTAAAATCCAAAATTTCAAGTCTGTAGGTCATTTAGTTCCGAAATTAAGCGAAAGCAAAGTTTCACATTTATGACACTCACTCACTCACTCATGATCATCAAAATAGAACTAGTACTTCCCATAAACTCAGAGAGCTGAAATTTGGTACAGAGTTAGGGTTTAATGGCCACATAAAGGAAAAACTATAAAAACTAGGATAATAATAATAACAAAAAAACTACTCCTGAGAAGAAAAAAACTGTGTGAAATAAGAAAATCTAATAAAATAAATCAATATGCCCACGTTTCTACAAAAAAAAGTGAAATCCCTCCAAAAACATTCTGTAAAAAACTAGCCAAGTCTCGATGGAGCTGCTTGTTTATCTCTAAAAAGTAATGAAATCTAGACAAAGTCGTGCCAAGTCTAAGGTTCCTTACTGCGATTTCTTTATTATTATAGTTAATATAATAATAAAGAAATCGCAGTAAGGAACCTTAGACTTGGCACGACTTTGTCTAGATTTCATTACTTTTTAGAGATAAACAAGCAGCTCCATCGAGACTTGGCTAGTTTTTTACAGAATGTTTTTGGTGGGATCATTATTACTGAACATAAGTGCAAATAATTGAACGAAAGGGAGTTTTGTAGTAGCAAAAAAAAACTCTGACTTTTAAGCGAACGAAACAGCGGTTAAATGTTTAATGAAATGGTGCAACGTAATTTGATTATTTACTCAAAATTTCCTTTTTCATCTCACAAAAAAAGAAGAATAGCTCTGCTAACCTGATGTGTTTTTCTTTCATTTTGATGCATTAAAATAACCTGTCAGTTTGCGTAGAAGTTTCTGTAACAGTTTGTATTTCATATACAATAGGCAGGACGTCGGCGGCGTGGAAGGAGTTCCCTATGTATGTGGAATAATATAATCAATTAAGTTATTAAATTTCTATTATACGTAGGTTTGTGTGCTAACAGCTGGGCGGCGTTTATACTAGCGTGCTCTGTTTAAATTAGCAATGTCGTATAGTAGTTATGCAGTAGGTATATATAATACAAATCTGAGAAATACTGTCAGCATTTCAGAGGCAAAAGTATTCAAGAAAAGATCGAACAAGATGATTTGACGTTAAATCAAGCATCGAATAATTGATGAAATGATAATTCCACACTTTTTAAACGCTTTTATTTAGCTTGACTACGGGCGGACCGTGAATTTGTGGGGCCTCGGGCTAACACTATTTGGGGACCTAACTGTCAAAAAAAGTGTTTTCTATAAGTATGGGTGTTTATTTTTATTTATCGATCTCATTGACTAATGTTTCAGCATTGAACCTAAAAAAATTCTCCTATTTAATTAACATGGGAGAATTATTTTTAGTTGGTCTACTAACTCTACAGAGCCACATATTTCTGGCTTTTAAGGTATTAAAAAAACACCTAATAATAGGAAACGTATAGAAAATATTCAACGAATTTATTTTAATAATTGACTTTTACTAAAGTAGGACTACAGTTTTAATTTTAACATAATAGGAACAATCAGCAACATTTTTTTTTTAACAACAGAAAATAATTGTATCTTTTATAACTTTAAAGAAAATTATTATTATTATCAATCACACTTTTATAAATCAACACGTTTGAACTTGTTTTCATCTAGTTTTGTCCAAGAGAGTTGGGTTGGATTTAGTTTTAGCCGGCATGATATCGGCTAGACCTAGTATCAGCCACTAGGGTTTGGTTCCTAGTTCTAGCTGGAATGGTACCGGCTAGATCTAGTTTTACCCGAAAACAGTCGGGTAATACTAGATTTAACCAAGAGTAAGTGGCTACACCTAGTTCTAGCCTAGGTGTAGCCGCACTTCGGGTTTTAGCCGTAACATATTATATATAATCATTTTCAAAAATGGTGCAAAAATGTTCAGGAGGCTTTAAAGCATCGAGAAATTTTGATCCGACCGACTGCGACGCCAATAATGTAAGTGTCATATGGCAAATGCACTCAAAAATCATTATTAATTTAGGTGCCTGCAAATGACTGGTTTATAGTTTCAACAAAAAGATAAATCTCAACTTCAAGAAAGTAGTATAAGTAAGGATTTTACGCTCAATAATGTAACTATAGACAGTTTTTTATGTTAAAATAATTCATCTGTAAATTGCTAATTAATCTGTCGAACTCAAAACACTTTCAGTCATTACTGTTAACACAATGAACAGACAGATAACCACATTTAATATGAATGTATCTTTTCAACCAAAAATTTCACAACGAAATGAAAAACGAAGAGTGGAATGCCAATTTAAAAATTATTTCAACATAAAAATGTTTGTATTTAAATTCTACAATACTATGTAATGTTTATAGTATTTGAAAAATGACAGCTACTTAATTAATTACAGATATTAATTAAACGACGAGCTTTGAAAATATTTCGAAAAAATGTTTTATTTTTATCGTATCATGCATACTTCTTTAACATGGTTGAATAAGCAATAAATTATTATAAAAAATAAAAATAACACAGGTAATAGCATATTTTGTCTGGCCATGGCCTTGTGTAAAGAAATATAACAAATTTAAAATGTTATTTTAATATAAACAAGCTTTTTTTTGTTATTTTTGAGTCAAGAACCATTTCGACATTTATTAGAAATCATTGAGGGAAACCGTAGAAAATTTCAAGATGGTTAGTATACAAGGTTACAAAGGTTCTGTTGTATATAGTAGTGGGGGACGACGTCATCCGGCGGACCTGTAAATTGTTTCGTGGTAACGACTGTCGTTTATAAACTTTAATGGCACTGTTTAACAAATATCAAAGAAACAAAAACGCTGAAGATTGATATTATTTGCAATCCGTTGAATTTTTAAGGTAAGAGATTAACGTAGTTGTTGAATATAAATGCTATTTTTGATTTTGTCATTAAAGGTTGATAAAAATATTAATGGTTTCCTAGCTGACGTCAACCCTGCGCTTACGCTGATTGGTTAGATGTAACGAGGGACCTTCTGTAATCTACTAACCTTGACGGTATATGAGTTTCCGTTTCCTAGTGAAAGGCAGTCGAAAAATGTCTGCTTGTCTATGCTGGGATTCTAATCAGTTACCCTGCTAATGTGAATCTAGTAATCATACCACTAGGCTATTTACTAGGCCTCTTTGTCTATAAAATAAATTTAACAGCTAGAGTGCATGACTATTTAGTGCCCACTCAAGCGAAGCCTTACATTCAATTCAGAATTCAATATGGAATTATTCCTTTATTTATAATTAATCTGCCATCTTCTCATTTACATATAGAGTATATTAATTATTTGCCAGACAAAACAATACAGAACAGTCTTTAATAATTAAATTTAATCTTCAAAATAATCCTTTTAGTAATACTTACACGCACAACAATGACAAAATACACAGTATTATGGCGTATATGTTACGGTCTATACCCGATTTCGGTCAATGACCGAAATAAATTCATAAAACTAGTTTTGACCAATGAATATTGCCCAAACCCGCAATCTTAAATATAAACGGGTATTGAAATGTGAAAAACTAGTTTTGCGCATTTTCAATTGGACAAAACTAGTTCTGTTCATTTTTGAATGGACAGTACTAGTATAGCATCGGAATCTTCTTTGTATTTTTTAATTAGCTTTTTCACATAACTGATACTTACTACATCAAAGCGATTTATTCTTCTGTACTGTTTAGCATTCAAGTTTTAATTCAGATTTCAACAAAATTGCTTTCTTAACCCCACTTAATGTAGTAAGGTAATTATGTTTTGCTATATTGGATTTATGCATCGTTACCGGACACGTGTGCGAAATTTCAGAACTCTCGCTTAATTGGACCTAGTCTGAATTTTAATTGCAAGTTTTGACTCAAATTGACAGACTGACACATTAGCAGACTGACTGACAAACATGGCAAGTTAAATAAAAGCTTGTAATATGATACGTATTGCAACTGCATATGTTTGTTTTTTTAATAAGTTGCCTACGAATTCGAGAAGTGAATGTCCAAATTTAGTTTTAATTTTTTGTAGATATACGATATGCTCTTTGTTAAGAAATAGTTTGGTTAAGAAATAATATTTTAAAATTATGTAATATTAAATTTTATTTGAGTCATCTATTGATAAAATATTTTTCTATAATATACTAAACAAATATTGATTCTTTCAAAAGTTTTTTTTTACTTATTTTATCAAAAAAGTATTTTTCGCTCCTCCCTCCCAACTCCTATGAAATAACTGCTCTTCAGCGATGGTGAAATGACTCATTTCCAACTAGTGCGTAAAGTAAAATAAACGTTGCCCCACTATCATTTCCGTAGTAAAAGCATGCGAATTTAACGCGGCAAAAATTACCATTGAAGTTTGATCTTGCTCAAAACTGAACTGTCAAAAATTTTGAAATTTATGTAAAAATCAGCTTTTTTATAGATGGTACGTGTACGTATGTATCTTGTGCGTGATGATATTATGGCTTATGTAAATGTTAAAATTCATGGCGCTTGTTTTTACTTTTTAACATAGTTATTCGCCATAATATATTATGTCTTCACGCACTAGAAACATAACCTACTATTATCCTTTTATTCAATAAAAATGTTGCCCTTATATAATATGTCGCCGGGATATTGTCAAACCCGTGATATTATAATTTCACTTAGTGAAATTATAATACCACGAATCTTTGTCAATCGTGATATTGTAATTTCACTAGTGAAATTACAAAATCACGGATTTGACAATATCCCGGCGACATATATAACCAGTCGGAGTATGCAAAAAATTCAAGAATTAAAGGCGTGAAATTTTACATAAAACACCCCGGCGTTATGTTTGAAAATCGATGTATAAATTTAATAACACTTTGAACTTAATAATATAATTTAATTAACTTAATCTGAGAAAAAAAATACTGAAACACTGAAAGGAAAAGCGTAATTACCCGACTGCGGCGAAGCCAAAAGGAAAGGTTATGAGTTTAGCCAGTCTATGTATGTTTGTATTTACGGATATTCCACCGTAGAGCCTAAACTATTCATCTGATTTTGATAAATAAGGTGTTAATCGATTCGTTATTATGGGTAACATAGGCTGCATTTATTTTTGAATTTTGGTCCCAGGGGTAAGCAAATTGAAACATAAAAATATATTAAAAAAATTAATTAAAAATAAATTCAAAAACTAAAACCCGACTACTGAAAAGTATGAAACAAGAGAATATTTTCATCTGAGGATTCCGTGGTCGTATGCAATCTCATATATATGAGACACCTTTAGATATATAGCGTGATGCACTTTGCCCTAGAGCTTTATGATCGCGTACTACTGTTAAAATGTAATATTTTGTCCGGGTAGGTGGAATACGACCACAGGTCCACAGCTATCCTCAGATGCGAATATTTTCTTGTTTCATACTTTTCAGTAGTCGGGTTTTAGTTTTTGAACTTATTTTTTATTTTCATTATTTTATAGGTTCATAATTATAAAAGCGTCGGCTGTAAACTCTATGATCACTTATTAGTCACAACCATCGTTTTTATAATTGGGCTTTTGAATGAAATTTTTTTTTGTCATAAATGGAAAGATCGTATATAAGTTTTATAACAAAACAATTTTTCTTTTTTTATTTTCGTTATAATTCAAAAGTTATATAAAATTAAAAATAAATTTTTGTACCCAGTTCCGAGAACGCGCCGACATTTCCCGAACATAATGTGACGTCATAATGTTTTAGTCAATACACATGTAGAAGCCATTGATAGTATACTGCGTATATACATTTTACCATTATGACGTCACAACTGTCAAAAACAATTTTAGTGCGTTTGCAGTCACGTGATTTTTTTTAATATTTTATCAATTTTAAATTGCTTATAATTAATTTAAAAAAAGTTTTTTGAAGGTTTTTCGCATCGATTATCAATATTATTTATAATAAAGTTTTAAAATACAATAAAAAAATCGATAATTATTTTTTTTTCAAAAGCCTAATTATGAACCTAAATTATAAAATTTATTTTTTCTTTTCAGTACATTTCAATAAAAGGTATCTTTTTATTATAATTAGTATTTTATTTTTATTTTTTTAGTCTTTCAAAATTTTAACTATTAATTAAAACATTAATAACAGAATTGATCTGGACTGACTTAATAGTTAACACTATAGGTACGAACTGTTTTAGAGACGATAAGTTATTTAACATCTACATTATACCTACAATATATTTCAATTATTTAATGCTTAGGCTTAAAATGTCCGCATTAATGTGACGTCATAGTGCATATACATTGCCTGTGAAAGCTGGGAAACAGGAAATTAACGCACGAAAAACTATTCCGTACCTCCAAGGCATTGGCCATTTGTGCAATGGGTATAGGATTTAACGCAAGCCGCGTCAGGGGTGGTTAGGTTTGTCGGTCGGTGTTTATACCGGATGTTATACCGCTACGACACATGATGTGGGAACGTGTCATGTGACACTGTCATATACTTTATCCGCGGGCCGTCATGCACACTAGATTTGCGAGCTGTTTTATATAATATCATAACAACGTGTTTTCATGCTGTTACTGTTTTCCAAAAAGGAAAATACAAACGAGAAACATTTACTTTCACACGTTCAGTCAAGTTGGTTTTGTATAAAATATTTTTAACAAAAAAATTGAACCGACTTCACACTAAAAAGTAAAAAATAATTGCGTATTGAAATGTTTTAAGTCGGTGTCAGCCAAAATGAAATCTATTCCGAGAACTACACCGACTCCAAAACATTTCAATACGCAATTATTTTTTACTTTTTAGTGTGAAGTCGGTTCAATTGTTTTGTTAAAAATATTTTATTTTTCTCTTTTTAGTGTTAATCTAACACTAATAATCGGTGAACATACATAAAAAACATTATGCGTTTGTTTGAAATTTGAGAGTTTCCCTCGATTTCTCCGGATTCCTGACTTGGTTCCGATGAGGTGCACTCTTTCGAATAAAAAAAAAATTTGAAAATCGGTCCATAATTGACGGAGAAATCGGTGAACATACATAAAAAAAATATATATACAGACGAACACAGAACCTCCTCCTTTTTGTTGAAGTCGGTTAATAAAAACAATATAAATAGGAGTGGCACAGGGAGGCTATACCGCAAACTTTAAGTGTAAAAACATTTTAAAAATGAATTATAATGAGCCATCAAACAGCTTTGTAGCACAACTTCTCGAAAAGCTATGGCTAAACATACATTGAAAAAAAAAAAAAATTTCTTCCAATTAAGCAACGGGACCATAACAACTTTAAAATGTTGACATTTTATATAGTATAATAAAGAAAATAAAATTTCTGATATCGCGTGAGGTGACGCAGGGTAATGGCTAGTATTCGATATGTTCGTTGCCATGATTATCTACATAATGTGGTCTACGTCATGTAAAAATTAATCTGACCACGCTTAAGTAGTTTATTTCTGACAGATCTACAAAACAAAAGAACAGCTCTGTTTGGTGCATATGGCCAAAGTTATTAAGCACGTAATTAAATTTAAAAACACAGCTGATTTTTTTCATTCAAAATATTTCCGAAACTATAAAGTTAAGAAAAACAAATTTTTACCAAACTTTCTTAAAATAATAAATAGAATAATAAGCCGTTATGAAAAGTACACATTATTGTTATATAAAAAAACACCGTTATAGCATATTCTCTTCTGCGCATGCGTCGATTTCCCCCAAAAACAATAGGGCTCATTATATTTACACTGCAAACATCCTCCCAAAATTTGGTTGCAATCCATTCATCCGTTTGAATTGTATCGCGCTCACAGACTAACAGACACACATGAGTTTTTCCAAAAATGTGTTTTTTGAATTCGGGAGACCTTAAAACGAAAAAATAGTGTAAAATTTTGAAAAGTGCTTACCATTCCTCACTTGTGGGTTGGAATGGCAATATAACGTTTTGCACCGCTTCCCCACTCCTCGAACCACTCAGTGCCGGGCAACATCTAACACCATAGGCTGTGTGCACGAAGCCTACTAGCGCATGTTAGTGGGCAATATAGAATTATTGAACTCACTTTTTATGGAAATCCCGACATGTTTCTGTGGCGATAAGTCAAAAAATTTAGTTGGCCATGATGTGTAAAAAAAAAATGTAATAAGAAAAATTGATGTTAATTTGTTTACACTGACAGCGGGACGTCAAATTAGGGCGCCAATGGTCTTTATTTTACTTAAATCGCCACCAGCGCAACAGCTCAGAACACAGCAAGCATTTCCAAATCGCTTAGTTTTCCCATGTTTTCTTTGTAATTAAAAAAAATCATAAAATTATAACTATTTTCACTTTTAATAAACATTGCTCATTGACATACGGAATATTTGCGAGCTTAAAGTTTCCCCTAGTGCTCACCACAAACGCTCGCATCGAAAAATTTGTAACTCCACCGCCTTGAACATAGCTCATAGGACGCTTTGTACCATTATCTACATATTCGTATGATTAAAATTTTTGACACAAAAAAATGTCAAATTTATTAACTTTTCAACGTGGACATAAAAATTGGACATCAGAAATATGAACCGACTCACATTCATACCGATTTGTATTTTCACATCAAAGCCATTATATTTGTGCATTGCTTTAAAAGTAGGACACGGGTTTTTACCTTTGAAGAGTGCATTTTCAGGTTGCAAATCTCTAGTTCAGAGGTCTTTCTACATGTTCATTTTCTTAGGTCGTTAAAAAGACTACACAAATCGGCTAAAACTACCTGCGGTTTATACAATTGTAAAAACTTAAAGAAAATATATAATTGAAATCCTTCAAAACGGGTCACTAAAAACGTAAAATAATATAGTTTTGCTCTCGGCGCCTATTTAATTACCATCACGTTTTATGTTTTATTGCTGCCGACCTCAAAAATTTGTTATTTTACGCTTTTTAGTCACCTGTTTTGAAGAAAGCTCATTTTTATCTTTTACTTTTTAGTGGATTTGCAATATGTAGTTTGCACGTTATTAATTGCCTTCTTCCCTAATAGTTTACTAAACTAAAAAACACTGGTGTGTTAAATAAAAAAAATGATTTACAAACGCGGGAGATTTGAGGTAACATACATAAAAACTTTCCTTCTTTTAAAGTCAGTTGAAAAAAAATGAACCGATTTTATAAAAAATTTTTGGTACATCTCGGTAAATATTCTGAACAAAATGGCGTCAACATTTTTCAAATAGATTAACCTCTCAAAAAGTGTTGACTGAAAAAATTTCTTTTTTGAAGTCAGTTAAAACGACTGAATCGATTTTTACACAATATTTATGGTACCAATCCAGAAAAATTCTGAACGGAATGGCGGCGAAATTTTTAAAATCAGTTATCCCCTCGAAAAGTTATGGCTGAACATACAAAAAAATATACACTTTGAACATATAGCCTCCTCTTTTTTAAATTCGGTTAATAATAGTAATCGAAAGAATCAAAAGGATAAAATAATGTTATTTTTAAAACCTTAACATTGGCGAATTTAATTTAAATTAGTATTCGTCAAGCTTTTATAGTTTAGTTTTGAATTTTAGTCTAATAGGAACACACAATTTTAATGGGATTTTTATAATACCGTTTTGTTTTTCGGTTATTTTATTTAATACTAGCAGTCCTGCCCGGTTTCACTTGGGTGCAAAAAAACGAATGGGCGGGAGGGACAATAATACGCACGTTCATCTTAGTTTAGCGAGATGAATGTTGTGTGCTTTCATGATGATCGGAGTTACCGTTTAAAAGTTTTTGTCGGACGGACAAATTTTGAGTTATATTTTGCAACATTTTTCATTGATGCTCCGCTCCTATTGGTCGTATCGTAATATCATATAGCCTATAGCCTTCCTCGATAAATGGGCTATCCAACAAAAAAAATATTGACAATTTGAACCAGTAGCGCGTTCAACTAAAAACAAACAAACAAACTCTCCAGCTTTATATATTAGTATAGATTTAGGAGTGGAGATTTCAACATTTTTGTCTATCACTCGAAAACGGCTTTACCGATTTTGATAAAATTTAGTACAATACCTACTGATAACTTAAAGTATAGAATATTTATCCATGACTACTCTCGAGTATTAAATTGACAGAATTCTCGTTAATGCAAGACTAATGTTATTTGTCAACATCGCACGTTTGTAGTTTGTACTAGTTTATTTCAGCTGTTTCTTCTGAGCAAAATAATCCATATTATCTAATGTAAGTTAAAATCAGAGATATCTTGGTCATCCCTGTTAGGAATCTTATTTGCTCTCAAATATCTCTGGGCTTTTTACCTTCTTATAGAAAGGAATTTCTGTTAGCAACAAATTAAACTTTACCTCCTTTATAAATGGCCCGGATAGATAATTATATTTTTGCTTTTACTGCAAGGCACAACGACCTTTTTTCCTTCTTGCAATATAAAATATTTTCACTAAATGCATGTAATCCAGCAATAAACAGAAAACTTATCCGAGTACCATTAATTTAACTTTGTCAGAACAATGTTTAATTTCTTTAGTAAACCCTTTTGAAACGATATCACTCAGTACCTATTTCTTTGTTTCCAATAAGTTATATAATTCAAATTGAAAGGTAATAATAAATTTTTTACTAATAATTTTGAATACAAAATGTAGAATTTATCACTTTACATTTAGATCTTTTCGAACCGTAAGTTTTTTATAATGTTTTTAAGCTTTCACCAAATGTTCACTATCAAAATGTTTCGATTAGTAGTATCCGCTTTACTAACTCCATCATCGAAATTCGAAACTACTACTTTTGTGTTTAAAGTTTTAAATTTATAGGATATGTGGATACACATATTACAAACGATCGACAATAGAGTCGAATATCATAATTAAAATATAAAATTTGATCATTTCTAATAAGTGAAGTTAATAAAAAGCTTTTATAAAGGAAGAATAATGCCATAACACTACTGGAGTTCTAAATTTATCACCAGTTATATCACATCAACGACTATTTCTCTTTATGTTATGATTAATAAGATTAACATTTTGCTGTGTAAATAAAATTTAGAATAAAATCATCATTTCAAAAGAGAATTTCTTCTTTTTCACATATTCTTCTTGAATCTTGTATCAACTGACATAAATTCTAGAGTATTGTGTAATGTGATTTTATATTATAAGATACTCAAGACGGAAAAACCCACAAATTCAACCAACTTTAGCACTCTCTGCGAATATATCGTCGTACACAATGCTAACATATTACCGTTAGGCGAGCGTTGTTATTGAAATAAATAGCGTTCCCCACACGTGAACACCGCCACCCATATATGTTCGCACGTGCGAAAAGAGAGAGAAAGATGCTGCCTTCTACTTGAAATAAACCAAAACACGAATGATTTGAATGCGGAAGGAAATTGAGGAATACGCACTCATCGGAAAAATATATTCTGAAGTTTGAGGTAGGCTATGGAAATATTTTGTGGAGTATTCCAAACTACTAAATTGCGCCCGTTTCTTTATGTTCTCTTCATAATAGATACCGCTCACACAGTAAGTATTTCCAAATCACATAAAAGACTTTCTGTCATTATATAACCCGGAATCGATTTATCCGTTGTGGAGAAATAATTGTGTAATATCTCCTTGATTCGTTTTTTTTAATCAGTCGAATTAAACAAGTACTTACACGAGTAGCTCTGTATTTCTTTTAGTTTAGAAGATGTTGGTGCTGAACCAAATAAACCTGTGTAAACAGTGTTTTATAAAAAAATTGTATTTTTAATTAATTATGTAACTTCAGAATTCCTTTTGTAAAATTATTAAATTATCATTTTTTTTGTACAAATAAAACAGTCAGTCAGTAGTTGAATTTTATCAGCGTCAGTCAAATATTTTTATTGTAAAATTTTAAATCTACAAATTTTATCCTTCATTTATTGAAATAAAACATATTATATTGTATACGACAAATTGTTATTTTTTTTATAATCAAAAATTCAAAGGATCTTTTCCAAGAAAATATAATAAAATCTAACAGGAGATAATATATTACCATTCCAACCCACAAGTGCGGAATGGTACTAGTTTAGGTCAAAAATCACTTTTCAAAAATTTACAATATCTTTTCGTTTTGATGTCCCTCGAATCCAAAAAAAATATTTTTGGAAAAACTCTGTGCGTCTGTTAGACTGTAAGCACGATACAGGTCAAACGGATGAGCGGATTGAAACCAAATTTTGGAAGAATGTTATATGTAAATATGAAGAGCCCTAATGTTTTTGGGGAAAATCGCTGCATTAGCAGATGAGATATATGCCATAACGATGTTTTTTATATGATAATGGTATACTTTTCATAACGGTTTATTATTCTATTTATTTATTCAAGAAAGTTTTGTTAAAAAATTTTTTTTCTAAACTTTATAGATCTGGAAATATTTTTCGCTCAATTGGCTGGAATTCTTTGTTTATAATAGTCTATGACGCATGTTTCGTAATTATATTTTTACTATACGGGTTATTGGCCTCCTCAACATTAGTGCAAAATCATTGTGACATTGACCATTAAAAATGGGTCGACTTGAGTTTGTTGACCCTTCTCGCTGTTTTCTAGAAAAAATATTGTACTCAAATCAATTGTTTTTAAAGATAAATATAGGCAGATAAGATATTTGGCAATTTGTATAGTCATATAATACTATCAGTTGTAAAAAATATCAAATAGTAAAATGGACAGAGTCCAAGTAATAAGTAGGGTAAACGAAGATTAAATTTGTATACTTACGAATGGTTTTTCCATACAATACTTTTACCATTCCAACACCATAAGTGGGGGAATGATACTGATTTAGGGCAAAATTACTCTTTTCAAAACTTTTCAATATTTTTTGATTTGAGGTTCCTGAATCCAATAAATATACTTTTGGAAAGTCTGTGTGTCTGTTAGTCTGTGAACACGATACAGATCAAAGAGACAATCGGATTGAAACCAAATTTTGGGAGGATATTTGATATGCAAATATGAAGAGGTTTATATTGTTTTTGGGAGAAATCGGCGCCTGTGCAGAAGAGATATATTATGCTATAACGTTGTTTTTTTTAATATATAAATGGTTATAAATGATTGTTAACGGTTTATTATTATATTTATTTTTACAAAAAGGTTTGGTAAACATTTTTTTCTAGACTGTAGAGTTTCGGAAATATTCTGGAAATAAAAAAAATCGGCTGTTCTTTAGTTTCGTAGATCTGTTAGTTAGGTAGTGACAAGCATGCTTTGGTTAATTTTTATATGACGTGATAACATATTATATAGATAACCGTGCAAACAGCTTTTATCATAATATTTAGTACTAGCCGTTACTCGCGTCACCGCACGCGTCAACAGAAATTGTATTTTCCTTATTATAATGTCAAATTTCAATATTTTTGAAATTGAAATGGTCCCGTCTCCCAATTGGCTAGATTTTTTTTCTTATGTAATTTTTACCCAGTGCAAATGTTGGACCGAATTTTTAAATAATGAGAAAGATAGCTATTAATGCTTTCAGCGTGAATTATCAACATGGTCACGAGACTTCATTAATGAAAATGTAAATAAATAATTTCAATTTTGGTTCAGTTTTATTTTTAAAAATTATACTTATTTATATTGAAAACTCCAACACGAATCTGAAAATCTCTTTTTTCCAGATATAAAATCATCAAGTATGTTTATGACGCATTTTCCCCTATATCTATACAAATATCCGTTCAAGTGTTTTTTACTATTTTTACGTGAATCATAGGTAGGTAGGTATATAAACAGGTTTTGTGGTGATTATTAAACAGTGCGTGCAAAACTGAATAATAAATCATTTCAACATGTTTTTAAAAATTATTTTCTTGATAAGTTTACTAATAAATTCAATACTTAGTGCTAGAATTCTGATACATTGTCCAACACCATCATTCAGTCATCAAGTGATCTATCAACCAATCATTAAAGAGTTATCATTGCGGGGTCATCAAGTGATATCAATAACACCAGATCCAATAAACGATCCAACTTTAGTCAATTTGACCGAAATCAGCGTTCGATTTTCGTATGAAGTATTCAAATCACGATATAGTTTCGACGACAGAAAAAAAATTGGGTCAGGTCAAACAAATCTTATAAAAGATTTGGTACATCCAATAGTATGGGAAATCTATGATCCACAGTTATCTCATCCAGAAGTGAAAAAATTAATTGAAAATCCAAAAGAACATTTTGATCTTGTTATTGTTGAATGGGTTTCGTCGGCTTTTGTTGCATACTCGGAAAGATTCAATTGTCCTATGGTGGGGATTATTTCAATGGGACTGTCACTTGCAACCCACGTTGCTATCGGTAACAGTGTAAATCCTTCTTATTATTCTGATTTGTTTTTACCGTTTAGTGAGCCGACAACATTTTTAGAAAGAATCAAAAGCGGTTTATATAATCTATGGTTTTTAAATTTTATGCATAATGTGTTCTATCCGGAACAGGATAAATTGATTAAGAAACATTTTGGAATAAACGCAACATCAATTGAAGAGTTACAAAAACGTGTGAGTTTTGTATTAACTAATTCACATCCTGTCATATATGGAGCGAGACCTATTGTCCCATCTGTTATTAATATTGGTGGAATTTACAAAAAACAAAGGAAACCTTTGCCAGAGGTGAAGCTAGTAAAATTTTACAACCGATCTAAAATAGTATGATGTTTCTGCAGAATATTAAAAATAAGCAGTCTAATAAAAATTGCTTTTTCTAGGATTTACAAGCATTTCTCGACCACGCTACTGAAGGAGTAATTTACTTTAGCTTAGGTTCAAATATCAATAGTAACTTTATTCCTGAAGAAACTAGAAACATATTTATTGAAACATTCAAAAGCCTACCTTACAAAGTTCTTTGGAAATTTGAATCAGAAGAGTTATCAGGAAAATCAGACAATGTGAAAATTTCGAAATGGTTCCCACAATCCGATGTTCTTTGTAAGTGCCATTTTAAATTTAAGAGCACCAACCATTGGGATTGATTGGGTCGAGCACCAATTCAATTTAATATTTTTTTATTAAAAAATTGAAAATCCAGTTGATATTCTTGCAAGTTCTCGAATTAGAACCTGGGAACTAGACTCATGGTATTGGCATATAAACAACGGTTTTGCTACACGCTCGGCTCTTTTAAATCCTGAAATTTTTGTTATAAATAAAAATAAATTTTAACAAACCGTACTTTTAGCTCATCCCAACGTTAAGCTCTTCATAACTCAAGGCGGAATACAGTCTTGGGAAGAAGCTATTCACGGAAACGTTCCATTGATTGGTTTTCCAATTAACGTTGACCAGTTTTGGAATGTCGACAGGATGCAAAAACTGGGGATAGGTATTAAAATGGATATCGATACGGTTGATCAACACAGCTTAACACAAGCGATTCAAAAGATAATGAATAATTCGACGTATGTAAATTTTGAACTAGTTTATTCAAAATATATTTGCGATATAAATATTATACCAATTTCAAAAGCATAAATTAATAATTATGCTTGTATTAAATTAATGGATATCAAACTCAAACAATTTGGACGTTCAATTAATGACGTCAATAATTTAGTAGATTAGTGCTTGGCCTCTGAGGGAAGAAAGAGATGTTCGACAACAGAGGTTATAAGCGTCTGACGGGAAGAAACACTTATGTAAATCATAGCCATTACACAACTAGAGTTATTTTCAAATCTTTCACCTTTTCAAATGAAATCGTCTCTTTCTGACTGTTTGATTTGTTATGTGTATAATCTATCCTTTACACTCGAAATCGTACAATTTAATATCGATTTTTTACACATCAAGTAATGCAGGATAGTAGCTTCAAATAAAGAGGGTTAAGCCGTTGTAAAAAAATTGACATTTATGCGAGCAAAAACCTCACTACTAAAGCAAAAATAATATTTTTAGGTACTATGAGAAGATGAGGAAAATTTCTGATTTATTTAATGATCAGCCAATGAAGCCGTTGGACAAAGCCGTTTTTTGGATCGAATACGTGTTACGCCACGGGCACGTTACTGCTTTCCACAGTCCAACTATGAATATTCCATGGTACCAGTATTTCTTGGTAGACGTTGTCACTGTCTTAGTCACTTGTTTTGTCTCAATAATATTAGTTATTTATTTTTTGATAAAAACAATTCTTAAATTGTTTGGTTTTACAAAACGTACATCTAAGAAGAAAACTGACTAAATCATAACTATATTATAAAGCATCCGATAATTTCGCAATCTATATAATTATTCTAACTTTAGACGATGCCTTGAAATATTAAATTGTTTATTGTATTGTAAAAGTAACCTTCACAACCAACACGAGGGACATCCACATAATAGGTGTCGTACTCCAGTTTAAAAAAAAAAAACGTGAAAGCCTCACCCACATTAGCTCACGGAGGAAGTGACACTTCTTTACAGTTACGAACTCGTTTCATTGATACGTTACCAAGATATGGTAATTTTGTAAGAATTTGGTAATTACCGTGAGCAAGGCTTTCCCCATATTATCCTTCTCTCTGAATTTAATTTCAAGCTCCTGTCTGTCCGTCGTAAATATTTTGCTATTACATTCCTATTTAAAATTATTCACAACTACGTCGATGATCCGCGTCTCCTTAGTTTTATCCCTTTCAATGCAACATCCTTAAGAACCCGTAAAACTCCCACGTTTTATCTCCCAGTGCCAAAAACGTTCCAAATGGCTAACTCCCCTCTGTTTAATATGTGCAGTTCTGCCAACGAATTAAATATTGATATTTTTTGTGCTACATTAAAACAATTAATGAATCATTTACTGTGATTATCGTCTTTCAATTGAGATTATTAGGTTTTTGTTTATTTTGTACACTGTTTGGAACTTTCTGTTCCGTTGTGTTTATTGTTTTAAATAAATAAATATATTTTGTTTACATTTCCCCGCCGTTGAATAATTCTCCTTTAATTTTCCGTTATCGAGGTTTATCTTATATTTTCCCGACGTTGAATCATTTCCCCTTTAACGTTACAGAAAATTTCAATATAAAGAAGTTTCAAAAATAAAAAAATAAAGAATAGTAACTTCTTACCACAACCTTTTTATTGGCGGATGTACATTTCGAGAGCTATGCTCTCATCTTCAGCAAACACGAAGTTTAAAGATGAGAGCACTGCTCCCGAAATGTACATCCGCTAATAAAACTGTGGTAGTAAGAAGTTACTATTCTTTCAACCACAGTGCTCTTAATATTAATGTAAAAAAGTTTCACTTCAAAAAGTGTAGACACCACTGCGTTTGTTACACAAAAGTGTAACTATGGATCTTAATACCTAGCGTACGCTTCTCAGTGTAAATTATTTATCTATACATTATACTACACTAATAAACATACGTAAGGCCGCTGAACACGAGGCTGGATTTGTCGCTAGACTCCTTACTAGATTTGACTACTATTTTCTAACGCTGGTTTTCTTAATTTCTTTTATCCTCGCGTGCAGCAGCCTTTACCTACATGGTACAGTTTTCACGAAACATGAAACATATTCCAAGGTAGATCCAACAGACAATTAATTAGACTCAATCAGAACAAAGTGTTGTCGTTAAGAAGTGATTAAACTGTTGTTTTTTTATAATTTTTAACACCAGTGATATTAGTATTCTTCTTTTGGAATTTGTTTTGCATTTATAATTATATTCTAAGCTCTGGCTTTAATGGTGTTATTCGTACACAATGAAAAAAAAATAGGATTTCAAAGTCAGGAATTTATTGAGGTCAAAATGATTGCTTATATTGTATATCTATTTTATTTCGAGTATTTTCCTCAAGATCAGTTACTTGATAGATAAGCCTTCTGCTTGATGTTGCCACAGTGTTTAAATCGTGTAGAAACAAAATCTATGGTGTCCCTACACATTGCTCCACTCTGTCTACATCTCCATTACGGTTTTCTGTGCGACGCGTTGCTTACAGTGTTTTTTCTTCTCACCTTTAATCTTCAGGATGGGCAAAAGAAAAGCCGAAGAAAAAATAAGAAAATTGAAAAAGGGACTAAATAAATACGAGGAACAAATGGAAAAAGAAAAATCAGGTGAGAAAACATCGCATGATCGTTTTCTATGCAACTACAAATAGTTCAATTTGCGACATAACCTGTCATACACTGCTGTCATATCACAGACCTTAGACCATGTACACTGTACAGTTATGCAGTTGTAGCCTGTGAGGTCAAAAATGAGAGGGAGCGCAATATGTTTCCAACAATATAGTACTGGCAAAATATAGTATTGGAGAAGTTTTTTCCGCGTAGCGGACATTACAGATGTGTGACATCTTCCTACAATACAGTACTGGCTAAGCATGTTCCGGTTTCCTGTGCGATACGTTAAACAGTGCTCTTTCGTCGGCGATTTACATCGAACAAGTTCACATAACCTCTGTGTGGCGAATGACGCATTTCCTATGAGGTCTAAGAAGAGTAGGAGCCAAGTATAGTCAACTATACAACACTGACATTTTATGTCCAAACACCAAGGAGGTCTATCAAGATGCAGCGGTAACAAACATGTATCTGTTACGATCATGTTAGATGTGTGACATCCATCAACTACAATACCGAAAAGCATACACCTTGCGAAGGTTATGCTAGATGTACATTACATCTATTGCAACTACTGTTCGGTAACAAACATGTATCGTGTTACGATCATGTTAGACGTGTGACATCCATCAACTACAATACCGAAAAGCATACACCTTGCGAAGGTTATGCTAGATGTACATTACATCTATTGCAACTACTGTTCGGTAACAAACATGTATCGTGTTACGATCATGTTAGATGTGTGACATCTATCAACTACAATACCGAAAAGCATACACCTTGCGAAGGTTATGCTAGATGTACATTACATCTATTGCAACTGTTCGGTAACAAACATGTATCGTGTTACGATCATGTTAGATGTGTGACATCTATCAACTACAATACCGAAAAGCATACACCTTGCTAAGGTTATGCTAGATGTACATTACATCTATTGCAACTACTGTTCGGTAACAAACATGTATCGTGTTACGATCATGTTAGATGTGTGACATCTATCAACTACAATACCGAAAAGCATACACCTTGCTAAGGTTATGCTAGATGTACATTACATCTATTGCAACTACTGTTCGGTAACAAACATGTATCGTGTTACGATCATGTTAGATGTGTGACATCTATCAACTACAATACCGAAAAGCATACACCTTGCTAAGGTTATGCTAGATGTACATTACATCTATTGCAACTACTGTTCGGTAACAAACATGTATCGTGTTACGATCATGTTAGATGTGTGACATCTATCAACTACAAGACCGAAAAGCATACACCTTGCTAAGGTTATGCTAGATGTACATTACATCTATTGCAACTACTGTTCGGTAACAAACATGTATCGTGTTACGATCATGTTAGATGTGTGACATCTATCAACTACAATACCGAAAAGCATACACCTTGCTAAGGTTATGCTAGATGTACATTACATCTATTGCAACTACCGACAATACAGTACTGGCTATACATGTTCCGCGTGGCGGACATGTTAGATGTGTGACATCTACCTGCAATATAGTACTAGCTAAGTATGTTCCGCGTGGCGGACATGTTATATGTGTGACATCTACCTACAATACACTACTGGCTAAGCATGTTCCGCGCGGCGGACATGTTAGATGTGTGACATCTACCCATTTTCCAAATCAATTGTCAATCTTGATCACCTAGACCCAGATAACTGTAAAAGACAGTAAACATACAATACTTCGGTATTAAACATCAGGAACTAAGCAAGCCTGGTTTAGTTTCAGGAAACAACTCCATAGACAATAATGAATCATTCATTCAGTCAATCACCAATAGCAGTCACTCTAGTGTCACCTACAGCGAATACGAGTATCCGGAATACCCCCTCAGTGAAGGGCCAGACGGAGATGAACTAAAACTATTTCCTGATCAGGAACCTGTGGAAGACGTCATCGAAGGAGTGCTACGATCTCGGAGACCGTGGTCAACAGAGATAAAAAGTTGAACGAAAGACAGTGTCAAATAAGTGCGACAGTCTCAGCTCTGGGAACAACATTATCAGAGCTAGTAAGATCCAAAGAAAACTAGATACTCGAAAAATTAATAACTGCATAAATGAGCTACTTGAAATGGGTGCCATTTCAAAATGTCAGCCTACTGTGGGTCAGCACCTATCAAAAATCTTCGTGGTGCCAAAACCAAATGGCAGTAACAGATTTATTTTAATTTTAAAAAAATCTAAATACCTTTCGAAACACGAAACATTTTAAGTTGGAGGACATTAGGACTGCGATAAAATTAATTTCAAAAAATTGCTATTTTAGCACAATAGATCTGAAAGATTCATATTTTTGTTACACCTATAAATGAGGGTCATAGAAAATTCCTTAGATTCTTTTTTTCAAGACATTTTGTATGAATTCAATTGTCTACCATTTGGCCTGGCCTCAGCTCCATACGTACCTATTTACAAAGTTAACGAGACCAGTACTTACATATTTAAGATCACGTGGTTGTATCTCAGTTAATTATTTGGATGATTTTCTAATAATAGAAAGTACGGCAGAACAATGCAAAGATAATATCGACTTCACTTCCAAGTTACTTCAGTCACTAGGGTTTATAATTAATTTTGAAAAAAGTCTAACGACCCCTCGTAGAGTTTGTACATTTCTTGGGTTTGAATTAAACTCACAAACTTCTACATTGGGCATTCCGCAGGAAAAAAGAAATAAAATATTTCTTTTAATACGACATTTCAAAGAACGAAGACAGTGTTCTATAAGAAAACTTGCTCATTTTATTGGCGTCATAATATCAATATGTCTAACAGTAGTATACGGTTGGGTACACACAAAAATTTTGAACGTTATAAATATTTAGCGTTAAAGAAAAGAGATAATGATTACAATATATTAATCACATTCCCGACCGAATTTACAAGCGAATTTCTCTGGTGGCATAACAATATCTTACATTCTGTTAATCCTATTCGAACCAACAATTTCACTACGGAAATATATACCGATGCTAGCACTACGGGATGGGGTGCAGCATGCAATGGGGAAACATTCATGGTTTCTGGAAAGAAGATGAAAGTTCACATCATATCAACTATTTGGAAATGCTAACGGTATATCTCGCAATTAAATGCTTCACAAAGGACTTAAAAAACTGCGAGGTATTACTTCGTGTCGATAACACAACAGCGATTGCTTATGTGAATCGTATGGGCGGTATCCAATTCCCAAACTTAAACAACTTAGCCCGACAAATTTAGAGTTGGTGAGAACATCGACATATTTGGATATTTGCATCGTATATCCAATCTAAAGAAAACAAAGAGGCTGATTTTGAGCCAGGTAGAACAAAAATCGAAACTGAATGGGAAATACACCCAGACATTTTCAAAAAGATTGTCAGTTGTTTCGGTAAACCAGAAATAGACTTGTTTGCTTCTAGAATAAATAAAAAGTGCTCAAAATTCGTATCTTAGAAAAAGGATCCAGAATCGTACGCAGTAGATGCGTTTACAAAAATGGGAAAAATTTTTACTTCTATGCTTTCCCGCCATTTTTCTATGATTATGAAAACTTTACAAGCTTACCCTGGTTTCCGCGAAGTTGTCAGCACGGCATATCTAAGAAAGGGCCATTCTAAACACAGCATTGAGGTCATCATAGCTTCAATATCCAACGCTACAGCTAAACAATACGACCTCTACTTACGTAAGTGGTAAATATACTGTAATAAATGTCAAATTAGTCCGTACACACTAGACGCCGCTCTTATTAATTTTTTAAATGAACTGTTCAGTAATGGAGCTGCATATGGTTCCCTTAACGGCGCTAGATCAGCATTGTCAATGATTATGGGTCCGGAAGTAGGTTCTGATCCCACAATAAAGAGATTCTTTAGGGGGGCCTTTAATTTAAGACCCTTAAAACCGAAATACGAAAAAACCTGGGACCCATCGCCAGTGCTAGAACACTTAGGCACTTTCGCCTAATGAAAGTTTAAACCTAGAAGTCTTAACCAAGAAAACAGTAACCTTACTATCTCTGTGTACAGCTCAGAGAGTACAAACTATTTCCTTATCAATATAGATAATATATCAATATGTAACGAAACGTTAGAGATAAAAAAAAAAAAAAAAAAACTGAAAAATTTAAGACCACTGGCCTGGGTAGATTTCAACCTTTGTTACGAGTTCCAGACTTTACGGACAACCCTAACATTTGTCCAGCAACGGCTCTAGTGGGGTACATGAATAAGACTAAGAATATTAGATCTCACGCTAATAGACTATTTATTACATTCAAAAGACCATATCACGCAGCCTCTAGTCAAAGTATCAGCCGGTGGATTAAACAAACACTAGAGGACAGCGGAATTAATACAAATATTTTTTCCGCCCATAGCACTAGACATGCTTCAACCTCTCTAGCAGAGAGACAGGGCATTAATATAGACATTATAAAGAAAACAGCAGGATGGACAAGGTCGTCTTGTTCCTTCGCAAAATTCTACAATAGACCTATTGTAGGAAATGACCTAGAGTTTGCAAAAACAATTTTGCAATCCACCAAAAATAAGTAAAATGACCAAATATGGTAACTTATGTGATTAAAGAAAAAGAATTATTGTTATTTTTTTAAATTGCTTTAACATCACTTTAGAAATGTTAAATGTGATAATTTATGTGATTTAGTCAAGAGAAATAGACTGTTATTTTTTTATTTACCTTAAATAAGAATGTTAAATACATATACATTATACACCTTTATATATAGGTCTATACCAGATTGTTTAAATATGGCGGTGAGTGTAATAAAGTATAAAATATTCGCTCTCCGCCTTAAAACTTCTTTGCTTTAAACATCTATCAAGTAACTGATCTTGAGGAAAATACTCGAAATAAAATTTTATGATCAAAGGAACTTACCTAAGTGATCTTCGATCATAATTTTATGAGAGTATTTTCCGAAGAGATCAGTATCCCTCCCTACCCGAACGCATTCTTCTTCCCCTGTGGAAGTTATAAGGCTGCGAATATTATGATTTTTCTCAGCTCTCAACTATAATGGAGATGTAGACAGAGTGGAGCAATGTGTAGGGACACCATAGATTTTGTTTCTACACGATTTAAACACTGTGGCAACATCAAGCAGAAGGCTTATCTATCAAGTAACTGATCTCTTCGGAAAATACTCTCATAAAATTATGATCGAAGATCACTTAGGTAAGTTCCTTTGATCATAAAATTTATAATGTTCTCAAAACTTTTTTTATAAATAAATAATAAAAACATGAACAGGTTTTTTTAAATGTACCTAATCTTGACGGAATAAGCTACGATTGGAAATCAATATAATATTATAAATTATAAAAAGACATCCAAAAAATGCCAAAGTTCGACGACGAGCGATTAATAATTTAAGACAATTTTTAGTCATTAATGTTTAAGAAATTTAAAGTAGCTAAATGGAGGCGACAGAATGTAATTGTAAACAAATAAAAGATGATAGTTCAAGAAGATCTGAAAATAAAACTATTTTATTGTATCTGAAATAGAAGATACCTTTCACGTTTTCTATATCAGATATTTAACAATTATTTAGAAAAAATAAAAAATATATAGGTACTACGAAGTTGTGGAAAACCATATCTATCACTGCAAGTTGCAAAAGCACTGAGTGTTAAAAAATAATAAATGATTTCCGGATAAGTTAATTTATTTATATAATATCAACTACCTGATTTGACCATCGCCTAGTCATATAAATCGGGAAACGACGTAGAGAGCTACACCTAGTCATGACTCCAGTAATCATCGTTGAAGAGTTTTGTGTGAAGGACTGATGAGTATTTTCTGTTTAACTTTTTGGACTCCAGAATTGCGGAACTTTTATCGATATCGTTGCAATGGCCAATGTATATTTATATGTAGATGATTTATGATAAGTTATGTAAAAGTTTTATCAACCAAACAGTATGTGTATTTGTCAATATTAACATAATAAAAATAACAAATGACTCAAAAATGTCTGACACGGTAAATATATACCAAAATATTTTATCAATAGTTTGTATCTAAATAATAACAAATAACATATCTAAGCGTATTGTACCTCAAAATCAAATGAATAAAAGTTATATTCGAAAAATTATACCCTTCTTGTTTGAAGTCAGAAAAGAAAAATTGTACATACTAATAGGTATATGTATAGGAATATATTGTGTAGGAGCATTCTATTTTTTAACCGACGAAAAACAAAAACGGAGGAGGTTCTCAAGTCGACGCGTATATTTTTTTTTTTTGTTTTTTTTTTTTTTTTTTTTTATTTATGTATGACCACGCATAACTTTTTACAGAGTAGTCCGATTTTGATAATTATTTTTTTGTTTGAAAGGGTATACCCCGAAGTTGGTCCCATATAAATTTGGTAAAAAAATTCCAACCCTAAGGGTAGGAAAACAGGGGATGATTGATTGTTCACTCACTGATTCTAATGTATGACCACACATAACTTTTTACAGAGTAGTCCAATTTTGATAATTCTTTTTTTATTGAAAAGGGTATACCCCGAAGCTGGTCCCATATAAATTTGGAAAAAAAAATTCAACCCTAAGGGTAGGAAAACGGGATTATTGATTGTTCATTCACAGATTGTAACGTATGACCACACATAACTTTTTACAGAGTAGTCCGATTTTGATAATTATTTTTTTATTGGATAGGGTATACCTCGAGGTTGGTCTCATATAAATTTGGAAAAAAATTCCTACCTTAAGAGTGGGAAAATAGGGGTGATTTATTGTTCACTCACAGATTTTCATGCTGAGTTGTGTATTACAATTTATTATAAATTATATAGCCACAAAAAAATATAAAATAAAAACTTTTTAACAAAAAAATTAAACCGCCGAAAAACTGAAAAGCAAAAAATAATAAATCTTTTTATTTAACTAAGTTCTATCTAAGTAGTTGAACGTATGTGACAGTCTAGTATATCTAAGTAATTTTGAGTCGGCGTCAAATAATCAATGAACAAAGATCACTAAAAGAAATAACCAAATCAAATTAACAAAAATCTCCAGCGATAAACATTAACATTCCAAACATGCGCTCTCCACACGACCACTCGCAAAGACGTGTGGCCTCAGTGTGTGCCCGTTCGGGTTGCTTTGCTCTGTCGCTGACATTAACTTCGTGAACGCTCAGAGATTTCCGGCAAAGGATTGTTGACGCCGACTCAAAATTACTTAGATATACTAGACTGTCACATACGTTCAACTACTTAGATAGAACTTAGTTAAATAAAAAGATTTATTATTTTTTGCTTTTCAGTTTTTCGGCGGTTTAATTTTTTTGTTAAAAAGTTTTTATTTCTAACTTTATCTGTAACATAATCACATCACAAAGAGTAATACCTACAATTTTTAAAATTGTATGCTTTTTTATCTATTTTGTTCTTTCTGACAATCGGTTTAGAAGGAGATAAATGGCATATTATTAATACACGACAACTATAAGGTCATTTATGTCTAGTAATCACTTCACACAAAACTATTGGCAATGTTTACTGTTTACTGAATAATGTCTAAATATTATTTATAATCATAAACATATCTAGGTACTCCGAACTATAAACAGTCACGGGCACAAATCAGTAGTAGCTGGATTTCTGTTCATAGATTAGTGCTCTCTTAATAGACATCAATAATTATAATTACATGTCTCAGTTTTGGAAAAAATGGATACAAAAATTATTCAACTGTTGTTATTACTCATCATTTTTAAAACAAATATTTCACATAGTGCAAGGATACTTGTGCATTGTTCAACACCATCAATAAGCCACCAAATAATTTACCAGCCAATCATCAAAGAACTATCTCTACGGGGCCATCAAGTGGTGTCAATCACACCAGATCCCTTAAATGATCCGACGCTGGTAAATTTGACAGAAATCAGTGTCCGGTTTACATACGATGGTTTCAATAGGCAAATTGATTTCTCCGATTTATCAAAACTTGGAATAGGACAAATAAATTTTATGAAAAATTTAATGTATCCCATAAATTGGGAAATTTTTGATAAGCAATTATCACATCCGGACGTTAAAAATTTAATTGAAAACCAAAATGAACATTTTGATCTTGTGATGGTTGAGTGGTTTACAACGCCGTTAGTGGCTTACAGTGAAAGATTTAACTGTTCTTTAATTGGAATAAGTTCAATTGGATTATTGCTTGAAACACACGAAGGAATTGGAAATAATATTAATCCATCTTGTTATACTGATGTTCTTTTATTTTTTAGTGAACCAAACTCGTTTTTTGAAAGAGTTTATAGTAGCTTATTTAATTTATGGAAACTGCATTTTATGTACGTTGTTTATATTCCTGAACATAATAAAGTAGCTAGGAAACATTTTGGAGACAAAATAACTCCAGTTGAACAGTTAAGGAAGAGAGTCAGTTTTGTATTATCTAATTCTCATCCTATTCTTCATGGAGCACGTCCAAACGTTCCAGCTGTAATTGATATTGCTGGAATTAATAAGAAACAAAGAAAATCTTTACCGCAAGTAAGATAATTGAATCAGCATTGTATTTTTAAATGTATATCACAAATTTTATTAATTCTAAAAACAAAATGAAGAATTAATTTGAAATTAAAATATTAAATATCCAAAGCATGTCAAATCTCAAAATTACTTTTTTTGTTCAAAAACAAAACCTGTGTCATTACAAATTATTCTCGAATAATATGTACCTACGCGACAAATTTTTCGACTATCTTTAAAATATTGTAAATTATTTTCACCAGGATCTCCAAACGTTCCTTGATAATGCAGAGAAAGGAGTAATTTACTTTAGTTTCGGAACGAATGTTAAAGGAATTTTGATTTCCGAAGAAAAGAGAAAAGTTTTCATTGAAACTTTTAAATGTTTACCCTATACAGTATTATGGAAATTCGAATCTGAAGAGTTTGTTGGAAAACCTGAAAACGTAATAATATCAAAATGGTTTCCACAAACTGATGTACTATGTAAGTTTGCATGTGAAACGACGACTGCTTTTCCATTCGTCTGTTTCAATTACAAGCACTTAACTAAGAAGTCTCTAATTCTAGAATTGAAAAAATATCAATTAAAGAGGCTGATTATTGAAAATAATAGTAATCTGTTAATATGAATTGTGATTGTGTGAAATTACTTTTTTATGGTTCTGTTAAAAGTTGGTGTATTTATTTAGGTGTATATTAAGATTTGTGTTCTAATTAATCGTATTTTCAGATCATCCAAACGTCAAACTATTCATTACACAGGGCGGTTTACAATCCTGGGAGGAGGCCATGCATGCAAAAGTTCCCTTGATTGGCATTCCATTTATGGCCGATCAGTTCTGGAATGTTGATAGAATGGAAAAACTAGGGATCGGGGTTAAGATGAACATAGATACGATTAATAAAAATGATTTAACTAACGCTATTCTAGAAATAATGAACAATTCAAAGTTAGTAATATTTTTGGTTATTATTTATCTGAATTAAATCAGTTGGAATATATATTTTGTAATACATACATGAAACTAATAATGTTTTTTTAATCTATTTTAGATATTATGAAAACATAAAAAAATACTCAAATATGTTTAATGATCAGCCCATGAGACCTTTAGACAAAGCGATTTATTGGATAGAATTCGTCCTACGTCACGGTGATGTGACCATCTTTCAAAGCCCAACGGTGACCATTCCTTGGTATCAGTATTTCTTGGTAGATGTAATTTCGTTCTGTATTTTTTGTGTTGCGGTCACAATCTACGCCATTTATTATACTTTAAAGATAATTTTAAATATATGTTTTCACTCAAGGCGAGCATATAAAGTAAAAACTAATTAAAATATATATTGCACAAAATATCAGTTTTCTACTTAGGTAGTGATTTTTGTACTCATTTTTACTCTTTAAATTATTCATAATTTTGTAAACTTTCGCATAAGAAATTTGTTTCAAAAATTCACAGAAATATCAAATAGAAATAATAATAGAAATGAATCGTTAACAATACATTGATTATTTAATTTGAGAAATTTCCTACACTTAACAAGTCATTAACACCTAACAAATTATAATCTGTTTTGAGTTAATGACTTATTACATAATGTAAAAGATAAGCGTTGTATTTTACCTTGATCGTCAATTATTATCAATAAAATGTGTGTTACGACAAACAATAATCTAAGCGCAAAAAAATTGTAGACAGACGATCAAGACACAAAAAACAAGGACGCTTTCAAATTTTAAATTTAAAAATGCAAAAAATACAGAAAACATGAAGAAAAAAATATGATATTTTTTTTTAAATAAGTCTTCTGACTACATCATCAGGCTGGAGATAAGAAAAATGTAATTGCCATCGAAACTACGTATGGTGGTAAAATTTCCAATTAATCAAGAGAGTATAAGATTGGAACTTAACTAACAAGTGAAGTTAATTAAAAATGAAATTTCCTTGTAGTTTAAAAAAACGGACAGCTTATACAATATATATAATCAATATTGTTCACGGTAAGGTTGTTGACAGTGACATTCAAAAAATATTGTGAAAGTTGAGGTAGCCCATTATCGCGACATTCGAATGCTGTTATTATCACACATTGACCGATAATAATTATCGGTTAATGTTTTTATGACTTACATTGGAGTATATACAGAATGTTTATGTGAAATATCTATTTCCAAAGTTTTATTATTCAGTGTTGTAAAAAGAACTTTCATTCGTAATTTTATCTAGTATAACTGCCCGGGTGCAAACAGTGCAAAATTTATTAATACATAGTCTCTCTCTCTCTCTCTAAATCGACACTAAAAGGACGCCGCACAAACCTTATGGGATTTGGTTCTCGGTTAGATTGATCGAAAATGGTTTTATTTTATAGTTTAAAGGTCATTAAGAAAACGTGTTCATGGGCGCATAGCCAAAAAACTAATTGACTTTTAGCTACAGATATGTTTAGCGAGATTTCAGATATAGGAATATTCATTGAATCCACAAACATGTTCCATGTTCAACATTTGTGCTTTTTTTAGAAATAGAAAAATATTCGAAAACTACGTAATGTTGGAAGGTGCTACACTGTATAAAATAATAATGTCATATTCGGATTCAACGCACTTGAAAATATATTTCTAGAGCTTAGGATTTTTAAAGATTTTGGATTCAATGGATATTCCTATATTTAAAATCTCGCAGTAGCTAAAAATCTATTGGTTTTTAGGCTATGCGTCCTTGGCAACTTTTAAGTGACCTTTAAACTATAAAATGAAACCATTTTCTATCAATTTAATCGAGAACCAAATCCCATAAGGTTTGTGCGGGGTCCTTTGCTGGTTTGTGCAAGGCTGTGCCGATTTAGGCTGGTCTAGTGTGCGACATCGTGCAGGTTGCAGATTTGTGCTGTACAGGTGGGTGCGCACTTTTATTAATAAATGAAAAATGATTGCGTCAAGGTTGTCTCATTTTCACGGTCACCACTTGAAATATACACAGTTTATCTATTACCTAACCTTGATTATCGTAATGTTTTTAATATTTTAATAAGTCATTGACCTAATGAGTATTTTAAGTTTGTTGACTCCAAAATTAGTAACGTGGTAAGCAAATAAAAATGTATTGGCCATAATATGAATTAACCCAGGTTTTGTCTTCTATTAACAATTGTAATACTTAAAAAATCAGATTCAAATTTAAATTACTTTTGAATATTATCACTTAAAAATGTTCATAGTTGACCAATGGGGTTACCTTAGTGTAATATTTGTACGACTTCCATAATTTTCGCGACATTTTACCGAAAAATTTTAGCAGTTTGGGGGAAAGTCATGATGTTTGCACATTAACACAAATTATGGACATTTACTTTATTTAAGATACGTTTGATTGAGAATTCGGGGGAAGTTACTAGGAAAATATCCTATGTCATATCAGATACTATCTTTTAAAGATGAATTAAGTACTTTTGCCCACGTTACTCGCTCGATACCAAAATGAACGTAGGTATTTAAAAAACGGAACGCTATATTAAATTTTTGTTTCCAAAATCAATGATGTCTTAGTGTTTTAATCGTCGCAACAGCGAGTGAAAGGTATAGATAAAAAGAACATTTTAGAAAAAAAATCCCAAACACAATGTTCTCGTAATGATTTGATGTATTTCCAATTAACTGACCTTGGTTAAAAGTCGATGTTCTGTTGTTAAATATGGATAATAATTGTAAGGTTTTTGACTCTAAAAATAAAGTCTTGTCCACACTATTATATACGACTTTAACAAACCTCAGCTTTTGTTTTTTTCCCGCTATTATACATCTCCAGTTTTCAAATTTTAAGTTGATGAAAGCATCAATATTTTATATATTACTTATTTGTTTGGCGTTTAAACTTTATTAATAAAAATAAATTCAAAACATACAGATCTCAAAATTCAATAACATGTTCGGTGAACGATAATTTTAAAAGAATAGTGGACCCAACTACGTTTGTGAAACAAAATTAGTTTTAGTGTAAATGAAACTTTACATAGCACAACGATTTAAATCTTAATGTTCTAAAAACGTTCGGACTATGATCTTCTATATACCTATCAATTATTTTCAATTAAACACCGATATCGTTTTAGGTGCCTAATTAAAATTGTAATCAATGTACTTATCGATTGATTTTCAGAAATATATAAAATAACAAAATAGTTTATAAGGTATTTCAGGGATAAATATTTCTACTATATTGATGTCCTTTTATAAATGTCGCGTCGTCTTTTTATCCCTTGAATATTTTAATTGTACGGTTTAAAGTCTGTGAAAAATATCCTTCATTATTATTATTATCGCCTCACAATAAGATATTTATGAGTAGGTATATCTATATTTTTAGAGAAAACAATTTTGACAAATGATGTAAGAATATTGTCTATTCAGATTGTCATATTTATTTTATTATATATGATGAATCTTTTATTTGGTGTTGATTATAAGCTATGTGCAAGTTTTCTTACAGTTTTTAAACGGATACAACCTCTAAATCAAAAGAGATAGAGACGTTAACTGGCGTTCATTCGATTCAGTAAGTGTATCGTTTTCTACAGGAGTGGTAAGATTGAAAAAATATTAAGTTTTAAAAAAACCGTCTTTGTACAAAAAATCAGAGACATTTCGAATTTTGTGTGTCTCAATAATTAAAATTCCATATAAATTGCGACTTATGCATAGCAGATTACATTTAATTATTTTAAATAAAATATAATGATAATGACCCCAAATTACCCTAACTATAATTACGTCTATGGAATTACCTATATAAGACAAATCATTTCCACAATGTTTGCAAGTGTTTTTCCAATTTTATACCGCTAAATATATAGTGATTAAAACTCTCTACCTAAATAGTGATTTTTAAATTTCGAAAAATGTGTCACAAAATTGTTCTTTTGGTGTTACTTACAAGTTATCTTGCAATCACTCAAAGTGCTAGAATTCTTGTGCATTGTCCCATGCCATCATTCAGTCATCAAGCAATATATCGACCGATTATCAAGGAGCTATCTTTACGTGGTCATAAGGTAACATCAATCACACCAGACCCATTGAACGATCCAAACTTGGTGAATTTAACCGAGATAAACGTCAGTTTCACATACGGAATGAAAAATCAGTTTAATTTCGCCGACAAATCTGATCTTGGAATTGGGCAAACAAATTTTATAATGAATGTTATGAAATCAATAGTTTGGGACGTTTACGATGCCCAGCTTTCTAATCCAGAAGTAAAAAAAATGATTCAAGATACGAATGAACATTTCGATCTTGTGATAGTTGAATGGTATCCGTCCGCTTCTTTGGCATTCAGTGAAAGATTCAATTGTCCATTGGTTGGTATCACTTCGTTGGGTTTGTCACTTGCTTCACACGTTGCTATTGGCAACAGTGTCAATCCGTCTTATTACGTCGATTTGTTGTTACCGTTCAGTGATTCAAATACTTTTATTAGAAGACTTTTGAGTTCACTGTTTAATTTATGGTATTTCAACTTTATGAACACTGTGGGGTATCCAGAGCAAAATAAAGTAACCAAAAAACATTTCGGAGATAATACTTCATCGATTGAAATATTAGAAAAGCGAGTTAGTGTTATACTAACAAACTCTCACCCCGTGATTTATGGAGCGCGTCCTACTGTTCCAACCGTGATTGACATTGCTGGGATTTACAAAAAATCAAAGAATGCACTGCCCCAGGTAACTTGAAATTAGTGAAAAGATTCTATAGTCGCTTAATGGCGCGGTATACAAAAATAAACAGCTTAATATTTTGTTTCATGTGTAGTTCTGCAAAAATTCATTTTAATTAATAAATATATTTCAGGATTTAAAGGAGTACCTTGATAACGCCAAAAATGGTGCCATTTACTTTAGTTTTGGATCAAACGTAAAGGGAGATTCAGTGTCTAAAGAAAAAAGGGAAATTTTCATAGAAACTTTTAAAAATCTGCCTTATAAAGTATTATGGAAATTTGAATCAGATGATCTTCCAGGAAAACCTGATAATGTAAAAATATCAAAATGGTTTCCACAATCAGATGTTCTTCGTAAGTCTTTTGATAATAATAATAATAAGAATAATAATAATGGGTTTAACGTCAGTTTTGTCGACTTTATGTCATAAAAGACGCCATTCGCACCATTACTGTTTTCCATCTATCACACTTTAAATTTCTGCTTAATTAATGGGCGAATGAAGGAATTTTAGGACATTAGAATAAGGTAGACAAAAGAACACCGAAGTTTGACAGGTAATCGGTTATGGCCTTGAATAAGGAACAATCTCGATATTTATCTGAAATTATTGAGGAAAACCTCAATATGATGGCCGGTACAGGAATTACCGTTTCCCGGCGAAAGGCAGCAGGAAAAAGTCTTAGCCCCCGCCGGCATTCGAACCCGATACCTCCCGAATGAGAGTCTAGTGCTCTCACCACTACACTACACTGCTTGATTATAAATATTATTTTTAAATTAGTGGTGTTTAGTCACATGTTAATATTGTATGTCTTTTAGATCATCCAAACGTAAAATTGTTTATTACTCAAGGCGGTTTGCAATCTTGGGAAGAAGCAATACATGGACAGGTTCCTTTGATTGGGTTTCCTTTCATAGGTGACCAATTTTGGAATGTTGACAAGATGGAGAAGCTAGGAATTGGAATCAAAATGAATATTGACAACTTTAACAATCAAAGTCTCACTAAAGCAATTCAAATGATCTTAAACAATTCAACGTATGTGAAGAAATTATTTTTTTTTTTAATTTGACAAGGATTTACAATAACTGATGAATTTAATTGTAGATATTATGAAAACATTAAGAAAATGTCAGTTTTGCTAGATGATCAGCCAATGAAACCTCTTAACACAGCCATTTTTTGGATAGAATATGCGCTGCGTCACGGCAACTCTACCATTTTGCAGAGCCCAACAATGACAATACCGTGGTATCAATATTTCCTAATCGACGTTATTGTTTTCTTGGTTATTTGCATCACTGTTACCATTTTTATTATATATATTTTGATAAGAAAAGCTTTAATGTGTGTACTTTTCTGTTATCAAAAAACTAAACAGAAAATTCATTAATATTATTAACCAATTTGTAAAGAAAACAATAAATAAATGAGAAAAATATTTTTATGATTTATGATTATTGTTTTGAATTTTCTGTATGTACTTGAAAAAGTCTAAATCTATAGACGAAACGTTGTACACTAAATAAATCTAATATTTTTGTCCACAATTCTACGATTTTTTTAATTGTTATTATCGCGATCGACACGATATCTAATATATATTTTAAATTTAAAGTATAACAGTCCCGAACAGTATTGGATGTTGAATATTATTAAGTCTACATTTTTCATAACTGCGGACATGGAATAGCTCCGCATCCATTTATTGGATGAACAACATCCCTTTTTGCATAACTTATAAAGTTTTATTAAGTTGTATACTCTTGACACCGTCAGATATTTTCATGTACCAAAGCTATCAGAGCAATGAATAGAAAAGCAATTAATCAAGCAAGTGACGTATTATGAAAAAAACAAAACCATTTCTGTAACAGATGGAGGGCTGTGGCAAATGGTCAGGACTGAACTGAATTCTCTAGACATAGTGTTCCGACGAAAAAAAATCTTGCAAAAACCAGCAATTATTAATTGGTAGTTTTTACAAAAAGCAACATAATATTTACTATTGACTTTGGTTAATTGGCAATTCACAAAAGTCAATATCAAATCTCCGGTGTCAGGTATAAAGAGTTTAAGTAGAAAATTGTTAAACATTCTTTACCGGACTTAAGTCTTGATTTTATTATCTTTTGTTTGGTATTAATGGCTTAAAAATAGGTTTTTCGACTTAAGTTCTTTGTACTTGCCACTAGTGACATACGCATTATGTACACAATTTGCAACTTTATGATCTTCGGTATCGTATAAAATAAATATTATTTTTTAATTTTACCATTCCAAATTCACAATTAATGGAGAAGGGTATTAATTTAAGTCAAATTTCACTTTTTAAAACTTTATAATATTTTAGGTTTTGAGATCCCCCGTGTCAAAAAAACATATTTTTGGAAAAAGTTTGTTCATATGTTTGATACAGGTCAAACGGCTGAGCAGCTTAAAATTAAATTTTGAGAGGATATTTTGAAATTCAAATATCAGATGCCCTATTGTTTTTGGGGAAAATCGGCAGATACGCAGAAGAGATATTATGTACTACGACGTTGCTTTTTCTATTTTTATTGGTAGGTATACGTTTAAAAGTGGTTCATTGTTCTATTTATTTTTTCCAAGATTTGTAGTTTTTTAAATAAAAATATACAGCTGTTATTTTGTTCTAAAGAGCTGTCAAAAAGAAATTAGTAGGATCTGACAGACAAGCTCTGGTTAATTTTTATATGTGAAACCATATTTTGTTACCATGGAAGCAAAAATGATGTTTAATACTAGCCGTTACCCGCGTCACCACACGCGTTAACAGTAATTTTATTTTATGTATTAGGTATAATATGTCCAAAAAACAACATTTTTGAAGTCGGAATGGCCCTGTCGCCCAATAAGCCGGATTTTTTTTCATTCAACTGAAAATCCAACAGTCTTTTTGGTTTAAATTAGTCCTCCAATTAATTTTTTCCGATCTAGCTACCTATTCGTAGTGATTGGCAGACTCAAGTAGGACCACAGAGATATTAGACTAGAGTACGCGAGTGAGCCGTGAAAGTGTCTGCAATTCAAACAGAGAACAGTTCCTTATCTCTATGGTAACTAATGATACAAAACAATGCTGATTTGAGTAAACAAATATCTGGTTTTCTGAGTTTTCTGCAGCGTTCTCTCTCTCAACTGAGAACATTTTTACTTATGGCAAGCATACGAACTAACGTACTCTAGTTACTTATATCTCTATGAGTAGGACAAACACAGTTTATATTACAAAAGTAAACTTAGAAACTTTCGAGTTATGCTTTAAAAATTAAATAATTGCCGGTTTTCGAGACAATCTGTATTTAAAAGACGCGTTGCCGCACCACTATGAAAATAGATGCTAGAGAAACCAAGCAGAGCACGCTTTCAGCAGGCGCCTAATAATAAATAACAGCGGTTGTCGCCATTCATGCCTCTACGTAATACATCAACCTGAAGATGTTGCATGCGCGCCTGTTACATAGATTCCCCACATTACATAGTCCTACTATCCCAAAGACATGGCCCCAAAACACACTGATTTATTATTAACACAAGGGATATCATTTACATCCCTATTTAAAATCGTTTGCATATACCTTTAGTAAAGGCACATACGCTAATGGCCTCAGTTGCCGAGCGTCTATAAGCACAATCTCCATCTCTCTCTTCACGATGAATGCTTTAATTCGTTATTTAGTATTATAACGTGTTCAGTTTCAGGGTTCCATACATCCCACATGATCCGAATATTATATTCTTATACAATCAATGTGTAGTTAGTATGTTAATTGACAAATCCTTTTATAAGCTGACTGGTCTGTTTGTAAAATACAATATTTTCAGTCTGTTTATATACGGACTAGTTCTTTTATATACGGTCTGTTTTACATACAGTTTGTATCAAATCAAAACGATCCATAGAACATTCTGTGTGTAAGACAGAGACGATATTATATAAAGCACTAAAGCAGTAAGTAAGAATGAGATAAATGAACGCTAATAGCTAGTTACTGTGGTTATACAATCTGATAGTATCGTCTTTGTTTTCTACAGTAAGAATCACAATTTTATCAAATGTTAGTAGATATTCACTAGTGAAATTATTGATAAAATGACTATTTCTACTGTTCGGGAAAAAAATCCAAATAATTAAATGGTTTTATGGTGGTAATTCAACCGCCGACATAATAAATGTATTTGTAGCTCCTTTGAAAACAGACTGTCTCCGTCTAAAATAACAATTCGCAGTGCCATACGAGAATTTGAATCAAATGATTGCCTATCTCCGAAAAAAAATTTTTTTTATGGGGATTTGTAAAATCCAAAATTTATGGCTTTCAAGAAAATAGAGCTAATAATTTGAACGAATTGAAAATACAGATTTCCACTGCATGTCAGTCCGTTGATCATGAGAGGGAAAATATTTATATTCGATTAGGATATTGTTTGGCAGAACGTGGAAGTCTTTTTGAACATTTAATAAATTAATTATTAAAAGTATTGTTAAAACTTTTGTACCAGATATAAATAATAATACGAATTAATATTACATTTTAGTTGTTTTAATTGATAAATTGGTAACAAGATTTACAGTGTACGTAATTATTTATTTACGTAACCACAGTAACTATTAGCGATCATTTATCTCATTCTTACTTACTGCTTTATATATCGTCACTGTTTTACATACAGAATGTTTTATGGACCGTTTTGATTTGATACAATCTGTATAAGGTCTGTAACATATACAATTAGTAAAGCTTTAATAATCTTTTGATGACGCTAGCGAAACGTACGTCAAGAAAAAAGTGTATTGAGGTAATTTTTAATATTTAATATATCTTCACATCAAAGGTTTCATCCTTCGTCAAGAAATTTTTGAATATGCACGTGTCAAAGGCTATATAAATTATTAGTCAAGGTTTTTTAGTTCACTGTTAGATGGCAGTGTTAACTTGACACCTTAATGTCTATCTTCAGACAGAAAAAGTACGTGACTTTACGGCGGTACCAATTATACCAGCATAGTTTTATGAACAGTACCGGTACCATCAAGAAGTACGTGTCTGTCCTTTTAGAAGATGGTTATTAGCTATTTATATATACAACTTTAAAAGTCACTCGGTACCCTACATTAAAAAATTATATAAAATGATACTCTCCGTTAGTCAACGCTCGGCCGAATATAAGGTTTCTGTTCTCTTCGGTCCTGGCAATCATTTCAATGGTCATACTATTCTAACGCGTGTAATTTAAGTCAGCGTAATTAAATATCAAATAATAAAATAAATAAACAATTTTTTTAATATACCACGTTTTTAAAACGAGCTGAAAAGTTCAAAAAAATTTTAACTTGTAGGATTTGAAACGAAAAACGTGGGGAGTATGCGACAGTTATGTAAGAAGTGTAGAGAGTAGCTATCTATGAAAAATCTATTTATGAGATAAAACGAATAATGCGCCCCACGTTTTCCGTTTCAAATCCTACAAGTTAAAAAAAAATTTTACACTTTTGAGTTCGTTTTATTCGTTTATTTTTTTCTTTTTAGTTAATAAAAACGAGATAAAAACAAAAATGCATCGTAAAAGAACAAAAATATTATATGGGGCATGGAGGGGAGATCGAACCGGCGGCCTTCGCGTTGTTACCACGACGTTCTAGCCAACTAAACTACGACCGATGTTTGCAAGGCGTCGTACAACGGTAAATAAGTAAGGATGAATTATATGTATTTATTAAAACTTCTTTATTTCTTTTATTATTTTCTTCTCTATTCTAGTATTTTCTCATATTGTCATCTAGTTTTGAGTTATGTTAAAAATTTCAAGTCTCTATCTCATTCGAAAGTTAGTTTATAATCAATTAAAAATTCTGCCCGACATACACAATTAAATCGTGGTAATATAAACATTCCATTGTGCTCGGGGCTTATCTTAGATGTAGGCATGCCAAACAAAACAAAGAAATACTATGTGGATAGGTTGAAATATCAAGTCAAGTGATGACCGCAGTCATGGATTCACGCAAAGCTGGTAAAAGTTTACATTCTGATTATGTATTACTTAGTATAACTCACGCGTTTTCATGATGTAATTTGTTCTTGTGCGGATATTTACTTTGTTTTTATGATGTTAACTTTACTAATTATACGTAAAAAGTAATTAAACATCCTATGCTAGTTATTACCGTAAAAAATATTTTTTTCGATCTGTTATCCATTTCAATGGACATCGGATTTTCCAAAATTCTGTTAATGTTAAATTCAGTTTTTCACTAAATATATATTAATTACACCCTAAATAAGCCCAACACTAAAAAATATTTTGTGTTTCAAAAATATACAATTCAGTTAGAAGGGATTAATGCGAGAGACGTCGCGGGGGATGATGATATCATACAAATCTCTAGGTGTATTATCTACGTGATTTCCATGGCGACTCACATAACATTATTTGCATTATTACCTTACGCACTTGGTTCACCGACTACTTGTAATATAATGGTTACACACCATCTATTGTCTCTGGGACATAAAAGCAAATATTATCACTACATTTACATAAATCTAGTTTTCGTGTTTCTATAAACAGACCCGCGTTATATTATATTATATTGGATAATAGCTACAGTTTCGGAATATGTACCTACATATTATATAAGAGAAACTTGTTGCTGCAATGCAATTTACCTTTCAAATTAATCGATTCTGTTACTGAGTAAATTCTGATTATATTTCGTGTGCAGAGTAACGGAAAATAAACGATTCGTTTTATTAGTTCATTCATTATTGTGACTGGAGTTTAGTTTGGTTTTATACAAGTTCAAATGAAGGGTGGCCGTTTGTCTGTATTTTTATCTCTTAATCCGCGAGTTTCATTGTAGCTCTGGTTTAACAGGAAACAGTTAAAATGATATAGGGGACCGCTCGATTTTTTTGGGTTGTTTTACGTTGCCAGTTTAGTAATAATGCGAACGAATTTTTAAAGAGATTATTTACACTCGACAGCTGAGGAGGTAATGTTTGGATCAGCAGTCTAAGTGTTCAACGAGTTTCTTTTTCGTGTGCTACACATTTGGCATTCAAAAAGAATACAAAAGTTCATATTAAAAAAAAATTAAAAAATTTATTGAAAATATTATACGTCATTATTAATATTTATATATTTATGTGAAAGGGGAAGTATACTTCTAAAATTTTCAATAAATAACACAAAACCAATACACTTCAAACTTTTGACATTCAAAGGGCATATAAAAAATTACAAAAAAAAATATGGCTTGTAAAAAAATGTAAGACATTTTTGGAACTGTAAAGTCCTTATTGTTGATTGTTTGAAGATGCTTCTATTTCAACAAATTATTTATAATTTTATTTTAAAATTGTTTTTTTTTTCATGGGAATGTTAAGGTGTCCCTAATAGTGATTGATTTAAAAGAAAATAGTATTTTAGTTTATTCAAACTGAACCACTGTATTACCTTATTGTGAAAAATACAGTAAAAAACTTCGATTTTATTATTAAACTTTGAAAACTTAGTTTGCAGAGATGTTTAAAGTTTTCGCTGTTTACTAACAGTTTTATATTGCATTTTTAAAGAGTCTAAAAGTAATAATGAGTTTGAATTTGTTTCAAAAATTTCGTTAGAACTTTGTAGGAATTTGATAGTTAAAAGTTAAAAATCATTCTAAATTAAAAGAATACAATAAAAGTTTATAAAATACAATATTTGCAATCTGGGCAAACAATTTAAATTAAATCTTAACCTTCCAATCGTTCAGTGTTTTACTATAGGTGGATTTTTAAAATAGATGAACAAATAACTATAATATATGTACATTATAGATAAACACATTATTTGATCAGTCGAGATGTACAAAAAAATCTTGTAAGACTTGTAACACAATCTTGACTCTTTACACTTGTACAATTGACTTGAAAAAATACAATATTTAGGTATTTTTGTCATAGGTAGGTACCTAACGATGAGAAAATAATATGTGGTGGAAGTACCCGTATTTATGGTGGGAGAGCGTGTCTCCAGTCTTTTTTACAAGTATTTTTCATGACTGAAAATTAAAAAGTAAAATGGGTAATTTTTTTCTCTAATAACAAGCATATATGTAAATATAATATAAAAAAAAAGTTTAACTATCATAGAGTTTACGACTTACGCTTTTTTAATAATTATGAACGAAACTAAATATATGATTGTATTTCTTTACATTATATTTGTCTATGCGAAATTTGGTAAAACTTTTCAAGTACATCAGGTATAAAAATGTGTGAAAGCAAATACATGACGTAGTAAGTTCAGGTAACACGAAAATATTATATCTGTTCTTTTTCCGCATCTGTCATTTATTATTGATGTTACACCAGCTAAGATTTGGAGGCTTAGACACTCGCTGCACTCAACTACTCGCTGAGTAAATATTGATTTTATTTCTTATAATAAAAATACTATTTTACGAGCAGATTACAATTTCTGTTGAGATATTGAATTAAATATAATATAGAATAAATCTAATAAAGGAGTTCTACTTATGATTCGTTTTTTCTTTTGCCTTTTTCCAATGTTTGTCTACTTTTACGAGCATATTTATTTGATTGTCAACAAATAAACATAATAAAGTGAGTTACTGATATAAAAAATATATCATTAAATACGTTTTATATTGATTTGTTAGGCGTTTCGCTCGGAAATTATGATCCCCTGTTCTTATAGCATAATAAAATACATCCTAAAACTGTTCCACATATTTCATCCCGCTAATTAGCCATATTCTATTATTTGTGTTCTAATCACTGTTATTACGTAACCACAGTGATTACAAAATTTATAATAGTCTAAGATCCGGTATTAGAAATATATACCCTCATCTGTTATTTGATGATGACAAAGATTATATGTTAAAGATAATATATATACATTGATAAATCGCACATGGGTTGCTTAGCTAAATAGCCTACCGATGCTGTTAAATTAAATAAATTCTAATTGACTTTTTTGGATAAATTTACCTGGTTTGTTAATCATAAAAATCGAGACTAAAATGAGAGAATATGACACAAGGAATTGGAATATACCATTAGTTCCATACACAAATATAGATCATCCACGTAAACATACCTTTTAAAATATAGCATTGTTCTGTGTACTTTGAATTTATTTGTTTTGTTAATATTTTATTTGTGTCATATTCTCTTATCTTAGGCTCGATTTTTTTTATGACTGACAAATGGGAAAGTTGATCCAAAAAAGATAATTAGAATTTATTTAATTTAACAGCATCGGCACGCGATTTAGCTAGGCAACCCTTGTGCGATTTGTCAATGTACCTATAAGTATATTCTCTAACATAATCTATATCATCATCAAATAACAGATGAGAGTATATATTTCGAATACCGGATCTCGCATTATTCGCTATGGAACTGATTCTAGTGCTCTCTGGTGGCAGAAAATAATAGCTGTATAGTGTATATGCTTTAATCCAAATTTATATGTTTCATCTGACAGTTTATTGTAATGAGTGAAGTAAATAAAAAGAATTTATTCTTTTCTGAGATCTGTGCATGCTATGGCTTCTAATGCATTTATATTATTGCTACAAATAAATTTAAAAAAAGGATAGAAATTTAGGATTTAGTTAGGTTAAAAAGGATTTCATAATTACAGTTAACAAATTTTCAACATTATGGAATATGGAAAAAAACTGTTTTATTTAATGGAAAAATGAAAAACAATAAAAAATAAATTGATGTAGATATATAAACAGAAAAAAGAAGAACTAATCGATGAAGAAAAATCAAAGTTCCAAAAATGTACCTACTTGCTTCCTGACTACAATGTGATTCGCTTTAAATGACTGTTCTCCTTCTACTAGATGTCTGTTAGAATTACTCAAATACTTAATAATATCAGTAATATTTATTTCAAATTTATTATTCATTATAAATAAATTCTGTGACGTTTATTAAAGCATATACATCTTTTATTTTCTGCCACCAGAGAGCACTAGAATCAGTTCACAATGGCGAATAAGCATCGTTTATAATCACTTATGTTTAACATATGCCATTTAAGTAGTTACTTTGCTTAGCACAATAAAAAACAAACAAAAGTGATTATCCACAGTGCTTATTTTTTTAATCACTTTGTAATCACCGTGGTTATTGTTAGTAGAATAGACCTGAATAATATTAAAACCGGATACATTGTTTAAGTAATTTAGTTTTTTTTATTAGTATTTTCACAATGAGTTTTGATCCACTTTATATTTTGTAAGGATGATATAGAAAATGTAATATTTACTTTTGTTAGCTCGTTTCCCTCTAGGGATAATATCCTGCAAATACGAATGATGTCCAAGTAAAAAAAAAGTGTGTCTCTAAAACCAAATAGAAAACTTGAACCAATCCTTTGTCACCATACGTTGTGTCCAATTTGTAATACTGCTACATCTTCGCAGTTGTATAAAAAAGATGAGATGTAATGAAATAAAGCTGATTCCACACAACGCGTGTTAGAGGAAGAAATTGAAATAATTAGAGATATTGCGAATGTGTAAAAAATGTATATTAAATTATTGAATTATTAAAAGGTAATAGTATTTTGAAAATTGCTTGTAGAAGTTTTTTATTTTTTTTTTGGGGAGCCTGGAAATAATAAGAATGAAGCGACGCTTTTTTACTAATAAACTTTTCTGACGTATAAATTATTTTATCAGTTGTCTATTTTGATATGATTAATTAGGTATTTATGTTAATATACTTGAAGTAATAATTGTATGTGTATTTCATTCGCGTTTTGCCCATAGGTTAGTTAGAATTATCCTCGGTGATAAGAGGATTGTTTATTCCAGGTGTAGCCGGGTAAAAAGTGCCCTGTTCTTTAAGTTTAGATATGCACTAAACTGCACAAAACCGGTTCAAAATTTTTCGAGTAATGGCGGTATATAAAAAATGTTTAGTTAAAATTTTACCATTCCAACCCACAAGTAGGGAATGGTACTAGTTTAGGTCAAAAATCACTTTTCAAAAATTTTACAATATCTTTCCGTTTTGAGGTCCTCCAAATCCAAAAAACATATTTTTGAAAAAACTCTGTGCGTCTGTTAGTCTGTTAGCCTGTGAACACGGTACAGGTCAAACGGATGAGCGGATTGAAACCAAATTTTGGGAGGATGTTTTTTTTTCTAAACTTTATAGTGTCGGAAATATTTTGAAAATAAAAAAAAATCAGCCGCTGTTTTGTTTTATGGATTTGTCAGAAATAAACTTGTTCGGCATGCTTTGATAAATTTTTACATGACGTGGAACATATGTATGTAACCATGGTAACGAATAGCAAATATCATATTGAATACTAGCCATTACCCGCGTCACCTCACACGATATCAGAAATTCTATTTACTTTATTATAATCAAATGTCAACATTTTTGAAGTTGGAATGGTCCCGTCGCCCAATTGGCTGGAATTTTTTTTAGCTATATGACATGACAACAGTTGAGCTCGTGGGAATGGAGATATTTATATGGCCTTTCTGTGGCTCGCTTACAAGCCTTCAGTTCTCAGGTTCTAATACGATAACCGGTGAAAGTATCAATTGGATTTTTAATTTATTATTAGAAAAAAATAGATTGAAAATATGAATTGTTTTTAGATCTGCAATTTCGTGACAGTTGGTGGGCCTTAAATAAAATATGACTAGAAAGCATCCAATTGAATTTAGAACAGTAGTAAAATATGTAAGCAATAAAACATGTAGTAGTATAATAAAACGCTGAGAGACACCAGGTTACATAATAAAAATAATCTCTGTTAATCCTCTGCGCAGACACCGAAGCTGGCTGTTCTTTACTGATACCGTTCATAGTGGACTTCAAATTAGCCATAAAGAAGCTTTCAAGCTTCAGATATTATTACATAGCGTTTAACGCTGAACAGATAATGAAATCTTTTGAGGACTTTGAAGCGTATTTCAGTATTCCTGCCCGTATTTTTTTATTAGTAAAAATGTTTCCTTTTTTTAAAATAAAATTTAATTGGTCACCTTATAAATCTACACTGTTTTACAGGTAGATTATTCAATGCCTCAGTTAAAATGTTTATGTTACATAATGTGCAAATTTTGTAAAAAATTCCAATCTTAAAATTTAAAATGAAACATTTTTTTAAAATCAGTTAGTTTTTGGACGGCTTGGCGTTTCCTTCCCTATAACTTTACCTTATCCACATTCTGTTTAAATTATTGAGGTGAAATAAAATAATTTTGTCAAGCGATAATTTTTTTGTATTATATTATAGTGCATGTATTTTTATAGTGATAATTTGTATCGGTTAATATTTATAATTTTGTTCTATTTCTAAATATACTTATCCTGTTTTTTTTTTTTAACTATATTTAGTTTTTTTTTTTTAACAACTTAATCGCGTCATTTTTCCTGATTTCATTAAGTATAATAATAAGTATTAATGGGCCCAGCAAACTAACTTACATTTAATTAAAATCGCACTTAACGAAATATTTTTTTGTCATTAAAAATAGTAATTAAATTTCCTACGATCAAAAACGTCACAAATGGTAACAGAGCGTAGTCGTACTTCGGTAATTATTCGTTTTTGATTGTTAGCTCTAAAGTCGTGTCTTTCAGCTAAGTTCCGTCCAGCTTTTTAATATTTTGTGGGGAAATAAAATTAATCTTCCTTTTCTTCCTGCATTATCATTTTTATGATTCTTCCAAACATTTCCGTCTTTTAATTTTCCGTCGTTTTGCTCATTCGCCAAGTCGTTTGTTGTTTTTTAAAGTTTAAGAATTATCATGCCAGTAACAAGAAGTCAAGATCAAGATGAGTTCCATTCACCGGAAAACAATAGTAGCGCAAATGAGTCTTCGCGTCGAAATATTCAGCAAAGTCAGTCGTCGTCTTCTCAAATTGGAGTTCCATCACCTTTGGCGAGAGCTACTGCCGCGCACATGGAACTCACAACCGGCCTCTACGACGAAGTTAACCAATTGAGGCTACTTTCAGAAAGTCTTGCTCAAGCAATTATCAAAAAGGAAACACAAGTGCAATACGACATCAAGAGTTTTATAGAAAAGGTTCCTAGATGTTCCGGAGAAGATCCAGATGTTTTATTAGAATTTATCCAAGAAGTTCAGTTAATCGTAGATCTCAAATTATCCAGGATAATAATTTGCTCAAACAATTGATTCAATCAGTTGACGGACAGTTACGCTCATGGTGGGCCGCAGCAATTTCGGCTTATCCAACTTGGACTGATTTGAAACCGAAACTTTTAGAAGAGTTTATATCACCCGCAAGGAAGGCTATTTTGGTGGATAACCATGTGAGAAGATTTCAGGGAAGTAACGAAGCATTTACGTTGTTTATTGAAGATGTCGTGAGGAAAGCAACAGCCCTGAATACCGGTTTGTCTCATCAGGACATTATTTTGATTATTTGGACTCACGTCAACTCAGCAACGTTGCTCCGACTTAGAGATCTTCCTATTCCGGATACCTTGGATAATATTCGGAAGCTCGCCAGACGCATCAACGATACTGAAGTTTTATTGCAAATTACCAGAGAAAGTGAAGCCAACACCACGAGTGCCCGCGCTCAGATTTCAAGAGCAGACGCAGAAACAAGCGCGCCTGTTTGTAATTATTGTAAAGCACCTGGACACTTCATTCGTGATTGTCAGAGACGTCTGAAAAATAATCAGAGACAATCAGCGCCAAAAAACTAGCTGCGTCCCGATCTAAAATAGATCGGTTAACCTTATTGGACAAAAATAGAGGCGAAATACCAAGCATTTTACCGATAGTTCAACTGAAGATCAAGCATTTATCGTTTAATGTCCTGCTCGACAGCGGCGCTAGTACTAATTTTTGTAACGAAACCATCGCTCAAGAAATTTGTCAATGTAATCTAGGATCCATCGAGAAAGTTTCTTCTGTGGTTCGTCTTCCTAATACCGATACCCTGTCCATAACGGAAGAACTCCACACCATTATTAAAATCGCCAATTTTACCTGGAAACAAAACTTTTTTATTATTCCTAATTTATCATTTCCTTTTATCTTGGGATACGCTTCCTTGAAAAAAATGCATTCTATTTTGGATTTTGTAAATAATCAACTTCGCTTTGAATATGATTCGTCATGCAGAATTCCTTTTCTTAAAGTTTCTCAGCTCCCTAATCCTTCCGTATTTTCTATTATTGAATGCCCGCTACCATTAAACAACGATCAGCGTAGTCGCCTAGAAGTTTTGCTTTTCAAGTATAACAACACTGTTACTACAAGGTTGGGAAAAGTTGAAAATTATACTTACCGGATTCTACTAACTGATCCTACGCCGATTCATCAGTCGCCATATCCGCTTACTCCTCCAAAGGCCGCCATTATGAGATCGCACATACAGAAGCTTTTAGATCTTCGAGTTATTGAGCCGAGCTTGTCGCCGTACTCTAGCCCGTGCTTTCTGATTCCAAAGAAAGACGGAGGCCAACGGTTGGTAGTGGATTATCGTCGGGTGAATCAACGTGTCCGATACGACGCCTTCCCGGTTCCTAGACCAGATTCGATGTTTCAGTGTCTTAAACAAGCTACAATTTTCACTAAGCTAGATTTGAATATGGCTTACCACCAGCTGCCACTCACCGAAGATTCTAAACCGATCACTGCGTTTGCCACAAGTTTTGGCTCCTATCAATACAGGTTTCTGCCTTTTGGGTTGGCCGTTTCGGCGGCTGCATTGAATAGAATAATTAACTCGATTTTTGGAGATCTTCATTTCAAATTTGTCGCTAATTACTTTGATGATTTATTGATTTATTCGAGGAATTTTGAAGAACATCTTGATCATTTACAGCAGGTCTTTGAGCGACTTCGACAATTTGGCTTTACCGTCAATCCCGAGAAAACGCATTTATGTATGACGAGAGTTAAGTGTCTGGGATACGTTATCGATGCTAATGGATGTCACATGGATCCTGAGAAAGTAGAAGCAATACAGAGGCTACCCATTCCGACGAATCTCAGGCAACTGAAATCTTTTTTGGGGATGACTGCCTATTTTGCGCGCTTCATCGAACGTTTTAGTGAGCTTGCGGCTCCACTTAATCAACTGAAACGCAAGGGAATACGTTTTAACATGGGTGCGGAGCAGATTGAAGCCATAGACAAATTGAAGAACGCCTTATCCGTAGCCCCGGTTCTAAAATTCCCCGATTTTGACCGCACGTTCATCGTACGTTGTGATTCATCCGATATAGCCTTGGGAGCGGTCCTTCTTCAGGAGTTTGCAGATGGAATTCATCCGGTGGCATACGCATCTCGGAAGCTAAGCGATACCGAAAAGAGGTACCAAATTTTGGAACGCGAAGCCTTGGGTGTTATATTCGCCTTGGACAAATTTCATGATTACTTGCAGACCAATAAATTTATTCTACAGGTAGATAACGAGGCCTTATCTTGGATGATCCGCCACCCAAAGCAGCTCGGGAAAGTAGGACGCTGGGTTCTGAAATTATCACACTACAATTTCGAAGTACAGCATATCAAAGGACAATTGAATTCAGTGGCCGACGTCCTCAGTCGTATGTACGATGAAGCACCTGAAAGGAAAAATGATATTCAGTCATCAAATAATTCACTCAATTTTTTACACGAAGTACCAGAGAGTTTTCTTAACATCAAGAATCATCAGGAGTCCGATCCAGAAACTAACCTCATCTTACAGCGTTTTCGCAATGGTGAAGATGTCAAAGGGTTTGTTCAGCGCGACGGTACTCTGATGAAGCTTGTTGGGAGAAATCGCTGGAAACGAGTTGTGGTCCCCTCTAAAGTCCGCAGAATGATCCTCTACTACTTTCACGACCTTGACGCTGGTCATCCGGGGATAACCAAGACATATCGAGCCATTAGTCGTCGTTTTTGGTGGGCTGATCTTTTTAAAGAAGTAAAAAACTACGTCAGATCGTGCGAGGCATGTCAACAAGTCAAACCATTTAATAAGAGAATCGGAGCTCCTATGGTGTCCACTGTGCCGGTGAGTCCTTTTGATAAAATTTATGTCGATTATTGCGGACCAATTATTTCGTCTTCATCTGGTAATCGTTACGTTCTTGTGCTGTTGGATGCGTACACGAAATGGATTGAAGTTATCCCCTGCCGACGAGCCACGGCTTCCGTTACATGTAAAAACCTTATTAAAACATGGTGTTCTTACGGTCCTCCTCGAGTGCTGGTGTCCGATAACGCCACTGTCTTCAGGAGTAAGCTTATGAAGAGGATGTCCTTGGCATGGGGAATTCAGCAAGTATTTACGTCTCCTTACCAACCTTCTTCAAATATGGTTGAACGGTCCATGCGAGATTTAAAAGCTTCATTATCGATCATGCTTCGAGTCCAGGCGAAGAATGACCACAAAGACTGGGATAAGTTTCTTCCTTTTTTTGCCTTATCTCACAACACTAACGAGTCTGAAGTTACTCACCAGAGCCCGGCAAGATTGTTCTTGGGTAGAGAAATAAAAAATGCTCTTGATCGTCAATGGGGACTTGACAAACTGGTGGATGAAGTTCGTAGCGCCAATCCCGACGAGGTCCAGCACAGTATCCAGGTCGCTCACCAAAAGGTCAAACGACTTTATGATCTTCGTCGTCCAATCCGGCATGATTTCAGCGTTGGTCAGCTAGTCCTCCAACGTCAACACGTCCTCGCGAATCCAAGTCGGCAAGAAAGTCAGAAGTTTATGCCACTTTGGTCAGCACCTCGATGCATCGTTCGTTTCACGACGCCTGTATCCTGTATCTTGGTGGACCCAAATGATCCGGAGTTGGAGTACAGGACACATATTGCTCAGCTTAAACCATACCACGCTCGAACAGAAGTCGCATAAAGCGCTTCTTTTTTTGAAGAGGGGGATATTGAAGCGTATTTCAGTATTCCTGCCCGTATTTTTTTATTAGTAAAAATGTTTCTTTTTTTTAAATAAAATTTAATTGGTCACCTTATAAATCTACACTGTTTTACAGGTAGATTATTCAATGCCTCAGTTAAAATGTTAATGTTACATAATGTTCAAATTTTGTAAAAAATTCCAATCTTAAAATTTAAAATGAGACATTTTTTTTAAAATCAGTTAGTTTTTGGACGGCTTGGCGTTTCCTTCCCCATAACTTTACCTTATCCACATTCTGTTTAAATTTCTGAGGTGAAATAAAATAATTTTGTCAAGCAATAATTTTTTTGTATTGTAATATTGTATTATAGTGCATGTATTTTTATAGTGATCATTTGTATCAGTTAATATTTATAATGTTTGTTCTATTTCTAAATATACTTGTCCTGTTTTTTTTTAACTATATTTAGTTTTTTTTTTAACAACTTAATCGCGTCATTTTTCCTGATTTCATTAAGTAAAATAATAAGTATTAATGGGCCCAGCAAACTAACTTACATTTAATTAAAATCGCACTTAACGAAATCTTTTTTTTGTCATTAAAAATAGTAATTAAAATTCCTACGATCAAAAACGTCACAACTTACAAAGTCGTGGATAACAAATTGTTATTGAAGTTCGTATCTCAATTATGTACCAAACTAATTTATTTGGAAATTAATACCTACAAACTGACAAACTTATAGTGTCGATTGCATAAAAAAAAAACAACATAGTCTCAGAGCTGGGTAGCGCTCAGAACAGTGCTTGTAACAATGCTTTAAACACTATTATAATGCTTAAAGCACTTTATTAAATACATGCTTGATGATTAGAGCACTCGCATAAATACTTGCCACTTATAAAGCACGTAAGATGAAAATGACAAAGAAGTCCTTTCCAAAAATGTTTATTTTCACATTAATTAATTTAAGCGCTTTCGGACAATTATTAGTCCATCTTCAGAAATTTTTTTTTTTTATATAAAAATCATTAAAATTATCATAACTTAAAAACTATCACTAAAAAGGAATTAAAGACTGGCTGCCCATAACGAATTGATTGATAAAATAGATGTTAAATATAACCTCTGTGTGTCCTTGAAGAGTTGAATTTTTAAAATTTGTAATGAACAATGCTGTTATAATAAAATTTATTATTATCTAAATCGTCCAAAATTATGTTGAGATTTTTTTGTGGTTCTGATTTGATGACATCTAACAATATATGAAATTTTTCCAATTCGTTCAGAATAGTGGATATATTTTTGAATTCTAAAATTTGAAAATAGTTCTTCGGATCGTCATTGTGGTTTTCATTATTTAAATGAGAAGCAAAGCTGGATTTATTGTTGTAAATATTTTTTAAATCGGTAATATGTTCTTTAAACCTAGTACGGAAATTTAATAATTAAAGCACGTAAGAATTAATATAAGTATTCCAAAAGCAATAAGAATGCTTAATAAGAATTTAAAAAATCAATAAGCATTAATAAAACATATTTCGTTTATCGTTTATATTTCTCACTGACTGCTCTTCGTGGCTCCGAACGCGATTGTGATGAAACACGATAGCGACAACAGTAGTGAGCCTTCGGCTATATTTTACATCTTCGAAACGACTCGGCCGATTTTGATGGAACTTTCACTGGCAGAAAGTTGATGTTATGAGTAGCTTAGGCTTGATTTTTTAAAACACCTCAGTAAGTGCTCATGCTAGAGAATGATAATGCTTGTTGCTTGAATAAATCAAGCATTTATAAAAGTGCTCGATGGTCGTTGCTTTGCCCAGCTCTGTCTCATTTTGCGTGCCGGGAGTTTAGGACTATCAGCCATATTATTTAGTTTTGAATTTCGAAAGCTGTTGCTGTTGAAAATGTTGTGATAGTTTTCATGTAAAGTGTACCTCTAACACCTCCAGTTTTTTATATTATAGTTCTTGAAAATGTGAGGGGGTGGTGGATACATTTCTGAAATGAGTTGGCAGGAAACTTTTGAAAACAAATTCACATACAGTTTTGAAAAAATATTGCTTTGAGATCTATAAGAAAAGTTTTTTCAAATGATACTTCACATTATTGAATACACAGCTTTTTTGGAGGTGTTAATCTTTGACCACACACAATTTATAAAGAAATATTTTGTTTTTTAAATGTAACTATAGGAAGTAATGCGTTTTTGTAAAATTTAAAAACTACGTCAACTTTCAGCTTGATACTTTTATTTAGTGTATAGAAATTTTACGGTGACATAATATATCTAGATGGATAGACGAATGATTTGATAAAGGTTCCATTTTTTTAATTTTAGGAGTATTAAACCCTACTATTGTGTTATTTTTTCAGATAATGTAACAAAAATCTCTGTTGAATTAGGTTCAATGTAAATTTTTATTTTAAATGTATTACCACTTTCAAGTCACCATATTTATTACACCGTAATCAAACTCCCCCTATAATATATTAGGTTTCAATAATTTAGTTCAAAGTTTTTACTGGGGAATTAAAAAAAATCGTGATGCAAATTTACAAATTCACGTTGAATTTCCTATCTGATTTCTACAGTAAAATCATCAATCATTGGTCACGTCGCCTCTTGAAACATATTGCCTCTGCATTATCACGAGCTTTGTTCAATGACAATATAATTAAATTAGTAACTGTAAATTAATCACTTTGTGGATCAGATTAAACAACCTGTTTTAAGCTTGTTAACATGCTAATTCGTTGTATTTGACAGAATCAAACTTATCTCTCTCTCACTCTCCATATATAAATTTATAGAGAAAGGGAGAGAGAGAGATGCGGAAGTTTGTATTTATATCGGAATTCAGTTTATTAATTTATAAAAAAATTGCAACGAAATCTTTGTCTATATTTTTGTTACCTTACAATTATTTTTTAAGAATTTTTAAACGTACATAACACCCCTATGCACATATAAAGCCGTGCCAATCTAATTCAGCGTGATTTTTCTATAAGAAGAATTTATTTTGAAGTAGTATATTACACCACAAGAGCAGAAAGTTTGAGATTGTCATGATGCACTGGGCTCGCCTCGGGCATTATAACGCGCACTTCAAGGCTCTCAAACCTTCTGCCCGCGTGGCGTATACTATTTGTCTTCATACCTTGGCCGAAAGTATGCTTATTAATTACATTCATTAATTACTTATTAATAACATAAAAACATATACATTCAAATCTACCAGCTTTGGGATTATACGTAAAAACACGAATGACAGCTGTTCGCGACTATTGGTTGGCAGCAGTAGCGGCAGTCTCAAGAAGCGGTGTACATGATAACTATTTTTCTTTATAGCCGGTCGAAAGTGCGTATTTCCGGCATCAGTGCGTGTTATCCCACCAACAAGTAAATGTTAGACTTCCTGCCTTAAAATTGATTCGAAGTGAATAAAACTTTTCATATAGGTACTAATTCTAATTAACTACTTCATTTTTGAACTTACAGAGATATTATATAAAATCGTTTGTTCTGACTGGCTGGCTGACTGATTCATCAACACCCAGGTTGAACCGATGAGCTATACATTTGAAATTTGGACAGTAGGTTTTTTTTTGTGAGCAAATTTAGCATAATTTGCTCAAAGCTATTAGTTCAGACGCCGGGCCGCAAAAGAAATACATTTCCAGAATTATATCTATCGCACCCGGATGAAACTGGGACGGGCAGCTAGTACATTATATAGGATGCACAAATTTTGATAAGGCTATTTACTTAAGAAATGTTGCCAGAAATATAGTCACAAGAAATCAACCGAAATCGTGTAAGAGTCAATAAGATCATCTGAAAACTTTTCTCCACATGAAATCTTTTGAAATGATGACGCACATCGTAGCTTCAAAAGATTGATAAAAATACTGATTGGAAATGATTTTAAAATGATTAGATCCGAATAAATAGGTTTATTAATGCACCAAAAATTGGAGTTTCTCGTGAAGTGCACTAAATTTTTGTTTGCAATATGCCAGAATAAATTTTCGCATAACATGTCAAGAGCATTAAGGAATGTTTCAATTTTCAGATTTGGTTGCTTTGCGTATATTAAATTTGAAATCGTTGAGGGAACGAGATAGAACGTTTACCAGAAATGCACGTACGTATTGCGTCATGTACAACAATGTGACTCTAACAAACCCTACTTAATCACAGTTGGATTAAATGCTTTCATCAGTATGTACGTACGTCACTGGTATTATTGATGCTACGGACTACTGCGAACGTAACTTCGTACAATACGTTACATAATTAAGGCTGTGATTTTATCAAACCGATGCTTGACATCTTACAAGACAATTCAGAGAGCGTAAAATATAAGAAATTGTATAATTCTATTGTCTTGTCAGATCTATTGGAAACCTAAACTGCAGTTCAGATTGTTAAAATAAAAAAAAAAAACTTTTTAAAGACTAGCTTTTATTGGAATGCTCTAAAAAGAAAAAAAAATATTTAGGTTCATAATTATAAAGCGTGGGTTGTAAACTTCGCGAGAGTTTATTTGTCACACCCCACGCTTTTATAATTATGAACTCACATTAATGAAAGGTATTTTTTCCTTGATGGTTTTTAATAATTTAGCTAGATAATTATAAAAGCACAGTTTGTAACTACGTGATAGTCAACCCATGCTTTAATAATAATTATGAACCTAAATTATTAAACTAGTTTTTCTTTTTTAGTAGGTATCTACATTTCAATAAAAGCTTGTCTTTAAAAGTTTTTCTTATTAACATTTTATTTTGTTCTTTTTAGTTTTTCAAAATTCTTACTATTAAAACACTAATTTATTGAAATAATTGATTATTTAATTCTAAGAACAATTGAACCATGTATTGTCATTGGGAATACGTATGCGTATAAAATTTCAAATTGACCGGATATGTGGCGTCCGCCATTTTAGGCGTACAACGACTTCACATCGTATTCCACTTAATAGACTCTTTCATTTGATGCGTCTATGTCAAGAGGGTTGTGAAGAAAAAGGTAATCTGCCAACTTGGGGCGTTTGTAATACTGGATTTATAATGACGCCACACAGCATATCGTATTCCACTCGTTAAATTCTTTCATTTGATACCCATGTCAAGAGGCTAAATAAGTAAACTGCCATCTTGGGGCGTGTGTCATATTGGATTTATCCATTTGTCACCAGACTTATATCGGGGTGCAAAATTTTAAAGCTCTAGCTTAATTAGATCTAGTCTAAATTTAATTGCAAGTTTTGACCCAAACTGACAGACTGACACACTAACTGACTGACGTCCTGAGTGCTATAAAACAAATGTGCACAATAATAATTCTTATAGAAGGTAACATTAATTTTTTGAAAACATCTCTCTGTTTCTGTCCCTTTGAGAAAATGAATTATCCAGCTTTGTTCTGATCCTTATCCTATGGCCTATACTATAAGTGTGCAAAATAATCATCCTCAAAGAGTTATACCTTTCTCTATTTCTGCCCCGTGCTCTGTATTATAATTGTGTAGGTCAGTACGGGGGGGGAGGTGTTGAACTTTTGGAGGGTGTGGAAAGACAGGCAGATACACATTAGAAAATCATACACATAAATTATACCGAGATTTTAGCTTCCATACTTTGGATGAAATCTCTAGTACGGAGAGTGAGCTAATATTATTGCACAATCCGCTTAATAGATAATAGAATTGTGACGCTTATATATACATTGTTATATTAGTCACTGACTGAAATTTACGAACTGAATTATAGACGGAATAAACCGTTTTCAAAATTTTTATCCGTTTGCCTGTCTGTTTGTACTAGCATCTTTCATCTCTGAAAGTTCAAGATGACAAGCATTATCTTTTTTATTTAGTGTACGCAACGATATATACAGCTAAATAATGTTAAATTCGATCGTTGGATTACTTTGGGTTGTTTATACCTACCTGCCAGCTAATGTAAAGAAGGTATAGGCTTTTTGATGAGTACGGTACTTGTTGTCATTGTTCACTAGCAAAGTCAGGTGGTGTTAGGGTGTGCGAATCTAACGTTCAGAAAATAATACTATGTAAACTAAGCAAGTTGGGTAACTATTGGATTACATAACGCATTGGTATCAGCCATTTACCCCAAAGAAATGTACTGCGCAATAGCACTGAAAGTCTTGCACAAAAAAGGGATAGATAGTGGTGGCTGCACTCTTACTTTTTTTTTCTAAAAATAGTCGGATTAGAGTCTATTTTGTAATTTTGATCGATGTATATAAATATATAAAATTCTTTTTACACGCTTTATATTAGTTTCACTTGTAAGTTTGTATGTATGTATGGAAGTATGTATGTTTGTTTGTAAACTCGTTTGAATTACAGCAAGTGGTTTATTACTGTTAGTATGTAATGCCACTACTGTAAGAGCAATCGTTGACCGAGCGGTCTAAGGCGCTAGTCTTCGCTGACGTCAACTCTCAAATTCACCGGTCGTGGGTTCTAATCCTGTCCACGCCGAAAAAAAAATTGTTATTTTTCGGCAAATTTTTGACAATAAATCGAACTAAAAAGTGAAAAATAAATATAGTTTTAAAAAAACTAAAAAACACGCTTTATATCGAACTAAAAAGTAAAAAATATTTTTTTTAAATAAGCTTAAAACAATAATGAATAAAAAATACTAGTACAGTAGAACGCCGATTATCCGAACGCCGATTAACCAAATCACCAATTATCCGAATCGGTCCTAAGCGTAATATAAGAAAATTAAAACCAATTAATTTTTCAATAAAAACAAGTTTTGTGGGGACGCAAGCATACAAAAATGCGAGTGTCAATTGCCGTGTAGACGCTACAATGTTATCAGCACACGTCGAAGTTGGAACTCACTGGAGTTCAGATATATTTCAACTGTTATGGTTGAAAGCTAGAGGCAAGACACTACTTGTCTGATTATTCGAATTTTCGATTATTCGAATCGACCCCGGTCCCAATTAATTCGAATAATCGGCGTTCTACTGTATTATTGTGAAAAAAGCATCTGAGTTTACCGAAATGAATGTTGTGTCCCATGATGATCATTATATATTTTTTACACTTTGGGTTACATTATTGGAGTTTTCGTAGGGATCTCTAATTTAACTCTATTAACAATATAGCATAAATGTTACTCAGTGATAATGTAGCATTCTATTAGTGAAAGAATTTTTGAAATGGAGCAATTACCGGTCACCCTATATAGAATAGAATAGAATAGAAATTTATTAGTCAACATTTACATATTGTATGCGACAAGTCATATAAAAAACCTTAAAATCGATATAAAAAAACATTAACATTGGAGTTAAAAACAGTAATTAAAAAAATCATTTAGACTATAGAGTTCTGAGTCTATCAGAATCTGCTTAAGCTTTTTTTTAAAACATTTATACGGCATAGTTTGGTAGACCTCCGGCAGATGATTAAATAATTTGATACAATTGTAGTACCTATGTGCCCTTCTCAAATATGGCTAGCGAGTGCGCTGGTACACGTAGATCTTCACCTCTAGTTGGATATTTATGTCGTAGCTTAGCCTCCTTAAATGTTTCCTGTACTTGAATATCAATAAATATAAGAATTTCTCAAAAAAACTAGTTCGACAATGACTCATTTGTCAAATTACTTTTTCGGAGAACGCGTCCTGCAGCCCAGTAATATAGCTTCACTGTGTTTTCACTCCACATTTTCTCTTCTCGCGTGGTACATACATAGCCTGTGCTGATTATATGTGTGTAAGTGCACATGTGTGTAAGTGAATGATGTGCGTACTTGAATCTATGTGTAATTTGATTTTGACGTTGTAATATGAATAATTATGTCATTACATAATCAATCGTTTAGACACGCTCGCCAATTGGTATGCTCTAATTAAGCTAAGAATACTTGCTGTGATCTAAATAGGGATATATTATTTGTACACAGAGTCAATAATTGAAATCAAACCACCGAGCGGAGTGGCGTAGTGGTGAGAGCATTAGACTCACATTTGGAAGATACCGTGTTCGAATCTCGGCAGGGGTAGATGTGGCTGGGACTTTTTCCTGCTGCCTCTCGCCGAGAAACGGTAGTTTTTGTACCGGCCATCTTGATGAGGTTTTCCATGGTTTCTCTCAATAATTCCAGATAAATATTGAGATGATTCCATGGCCGATTACCTGTCAAACTCGTATGCTCAAAATTTGCATACCTTAACCTAATGTCCTAAAATTCCTTAATTCGCCTATTGCTATATATTAAGTGGAAGTTGAAAACATGTAAAAAATAACGGGATAGATGGAAAATAGTAATGGTGCGAATGGCGTCTGTTATGACAAAGTCGAGAAACGGACGTTAAACGCATTATGTATTGTAACGTTTTACAACCTTAAGCCCTTTTGTTATTATTATTAATTTTGTATAGTAAATAATATTTGAATATTATATCGTAATTTAAACTGTAAAAAAAAACGTTATAATGAGTGGGAGCGAGAAAGGCGGGGAGGCCATAAGTTAATAAAGAACAACACTCTGTCTGTTTCGCATAGAGATGTGTGTAGGTTGCGACGAGATTTGTTGGCGGTGTGCGAGAGAGTGAAATTATCGCGCAGAGCAGTGCGCTAGACGAGGAACGTCGCGTGCCTATTCTCGTGTGTGTTTAAACTGGTCTTGGATGCCATTTAGCTGAGGGATATTCAACGCGTAAACATCGGTCTTTTGTTGACAGATTTTGGTGTATTTAATATTGCATTTTGGATTACTTATTTTGTGGCGAATCTTCGTAGACGTTTTGTGGCTAGGTTTTAGTGGTTGTAAATTTCTAGTTTCGTTGGCGAGTTAGGGCATTCCTCCGTGAACCCTTTTTTAACACAGAAAATTTGGTTCCGCGCAGAGCGGTCCCAAATTTTAGGTTCTTTTCCATCTTTGATTGTTGTCACCATTATTGCAAATAGAATCAACCGTGAACTAACAGGCCTGTTGGCACTCTGGATATTAGTTTTGATTTTTCTATTGTTTAGGATCAGAGTTGGTGTAGTTGTTGCGGATCAGGATTTATTCCTGGAAATTCTGGAACTTATCTTTGTTCAGAAATTGTGAGTTGTCGTTAATTACGTCGCCACGTATCTGTTACGCCATATTATTTACCGCGATCATTACATGCCGAATGCAATTTTTATACGTCGATGCCAGCTAATCAATTAAATGTTTGTTGATGTTTTATGATTGATGCGAGCCCTAATTGTGTTAGAATTGGGGGCCTAAGGTTGGTGCGACACTCCGTCTCACCGTGTTGATAGTTGAAGTTCAACTGATAATAATTAATTTGAGTTCGACCCGGTAGGTTATCTACGAGCGACGATTATTGTAAATAAAAGTTTTGTACGGGATTGGCTCAGGCTGTTGCGTCGTATTTAATTAACCGTTATTTGTGGCTGTTAAGTCGCAATTAAATTACATTTAGTTGTTAATTTAGTTATTTGTTTAATTGTTTTGGGCTCGCTAATTGGGCTGATTTTGTTGGCGTTTGTTGTTATTGTTTTTTATTTTAGTGCGATCCATTCTCCAGTGAGTGGATCGTTGGGCGTGTTTTTCCTTTTGTATTTTTACGGGTTTTGGAACTGTTTGGGGCTTAGTTTTAGTTCCGTGTTGTCCGCGTGGTACGACGGTCTAGGAGTGGACTCCCTAGATATTTCCTTAGTGTGGCCCTTGAGTCCTGGCGCCCTTTTCACCTCGGTCGGTGGGGCCCACACTACTTTACTTTATCATCGTCACGTGACAACACTGTATTAATTGTTATTTGTGTCGTCGTATAATTCGTGTTAATTTTTAAGTTAAACATTCGCAATTTTAATTTGTGCAAGTGGTCGGTGGTTGGATTTTTACAGCCCCTTCTGGGCTTTTTCCCATCAAGGGTTATTCTCTTCTCTTACTTGGCTTCGCCCACGCCCCTCGCACCGCCTGAACTAAGCTAGCCGCGGCCTCCTCAAGTTGAGGTTACAGTATTTAATTATATACACAATCAATCTGAAAGAAATCCATATGCAGTATATTATTTCACTGAAATAGTGAAAGCATAATAATATTAAACGAATATTATCGTCATAATATTTTTTTAGACGGCTTTGTACCTATTCATGAAACGTGAAATGTTTCCTGAATAAAAAATAAAAACTACAAACTGTTTTCTTATTATTACTTAAATTATTTATGTCAAAAATAACAATAAATTCAGTTGTTGTTTCAAATTGATATTAAATAACTATTATTACAAAACAATTGCCCATAAATAAAACAGTTGGCTACAAAAACAAAAATTGAATAAACAATACAGCATCTGAACGTTTAAATAATGTCTTTAACGACGACGTAACTGAATTTGTCAGCATTAGTAAAGTTTAAAGCTAGATAAATATGTACTTTAAGTAAACAAACGAAAGTTAACATGCAGGGAGATTAATGTTAAAATATAGGCGCACGGAGTAAAGAGATCGTTCACTTTTAGTTTTAAACTAAATTTATTGACGCATGTAGAAAAGCTGACTTAATTTTAAATAGTATATATTAAAGCTAGAAAAGTTTTCGAGTGCTTAAAAAATTCAAAACTCCAAAATAATACGAGTTGATTAGTGAACAAAGGTTGATTGCTTCAATATAAAAATTAAACCGACAGATAAATCGAAACGTGTAAACTTTTCGTACATTTTGTCACGAAAATCCAGTATTTACTAAACTTCAAAAGGACAATATTATTAAATAATAATAATAGTATATTGTGCGACTAGTGAGAGAAGGAGAAGATTCCATGAGCGTGAAATTTGCCGCACGAGCGCAGCGAGTGCGGTAAAACACACGCGAGTGGAATATTCTCCTTCGATCAATAGTCGCACATAATACTTTATTCAACTAGCAGGAGTAATATGTAATCGGGGCCCTGATAAAAGAGGGAAAAATAATAAATCACTTCATTGATTGACGTACCACCGTCAGTGTATACACAAGATTGCCATGATTTCGCTGAATTGCGATGCTGTTTTCATATAAGTATACAATACCGCCTACCACGCTCCTATTGGTCCAGAAGCTACTTGCAGTTTTTTTCATTATTTAGCGCTTGGGCTTGCTACTGAGTTTCTATTGGTCCAGAAAATTCATTATTACACTAGTGAAGTAATATATGATTTCTCCCACGCCAGAAAATTCATTATTACACTATAGTGAAGTAATATATTATTTCTCCCACGTTTAGCAGGGCCCCGAAATTACATATTACTCACGCGTGTTGAATAAATAAATTTATTTCAATTATATGTACAGTTAATATAGTATTGCTATATTATATCTGAAATTAATCCACCCAACTAGCCAGTGCTAGGGTGGATTTTTAAATACGTGTAATTAAGTTTTAGGTTCCACATCAATTAACTGCGCGACAATACGTCTCACGATACGACAATTCATGGCTACGACAGTTTATCGCGAGACATATTATAGCAACGACAATTTTTCGCAAGAGGAATTTATAGCAAATCATTATTATTTATATCCATACATAACTATTTTAATAAAATACTTAAGGCTAAAGAATTTAAGGCGACATGACAGACGATTTTTCAATTTGGATGACTTATCAGAAACGAAACACACAGGTAATGATCAAGAATGGTAAAAAACTATATATTGAAAAAATCATAATAAAAAATAAATATACATATACCAAACACACAGCATGTTAAACCTGTAGCCTAAAATTGTATTAAATTTTAAAGAAATAAAAATTGTTTCTAGTAGCAGTTAGTAAGGGAATTTACATGTAAATTAAAAAAAAAATAGAGAATAATGAAAACAGAATATTTTACAAAGAATAATTGTTTCGCGAGAAATTGTTGTAGCGATGAATTGTCGTACGATGTATTGATGGAACGGCCTCGTTCCATCATGTAAAAATTTTGTTTGTTTAAAAATGTTTATCAAATGTTTAATGGGTTAATAAATTTAGGGATCTTTGTGGCTTTTTATAAACGAAACTTAAAATATGAAAAAAAGAAAGGCGACTCTTTTTCTACGAAAATCACTTCGGTTTTCATTTCATGCTGTCAGTGTTAAAAATATACGACCATTATTTTAGTGCTTCTTTCACCTGTTTTATTAATGATTCAAAGTAAACCCAGATCATTAATAACCTTGAATATCCATTTAAACTTCAGTACAATAAAGTGGATTCTTTTGTGCGACTTTTTTAGAAGACATACATTCGTCTGAATTTATACTCGCAGATGTGAAAATATTTGCTCTCGTTTAAACGGCCTTATCTAAAGCAGAATCAGTTAGATTTTCACAAAACTTAATTGCACCTTTTTAAGTACGTAGTAATTAAAGAGATCAGCATTTAGTTTCCTTTGTATAATCTGTACTAATATTATTAATGCGAAAGTAACTATCTGTCTGTAACGTTTTCACGCCTAAACCGCTGGACAGATTTCAATAAAATTTGACAAGGAGATAGATTACATTCTAAGGTAGACCTTTTGTCTAAAAAAAACTTAAGGGGTGAAACAGGATATGAAAGTTTGTATGGAATCCATCATTTCTAAAGTAAGGGACATGGAAATTTATATTTAGGATTTTGATATAAAATAAAGACTTACGTGTATTAGCATTTTTGCAAAATCATTCCCCAAGAGAGTAAAATAGGGGATGAAAGTTTGTGTGGGGTGTCCATCATTTCTCAAGTTAAGGATATGAAAATTCATATTAATTAGGCTTTTGATAAGAAATAAAGACTTACATGTTTCAGCGTTTTTATACATGTGCTCCTAGCCGAAAACTTTTCTTTTTGACTTTTACGAAAAGCGAGATAAAATATTATGTTATTATAACACGGATCGGTAATTCGTGGGCAACGGCGGGTAAATATGGATACATTCAAGAATCACGTTGCGACCATCGTAGGTATACTGTGTTTATCTTTAATAGGTAGTCCACAAAACCGAACCGGGCTGCTAGTGGCAGTCATAAATATACGGCTCATGACCACTCGTCCTTTATGCTGTTAGTTTCTATTATTTATTAATATTAATTCAAGGGTCTAATTTATTATAATTAGGATATCATTTATCGCTATCGTTATTTCTAACTTTAATAATAATAAGCAATTTCTCAAAATCTACGAATAATATTTATTTTATTGATAGTCATATTTCTTAGGGATTCATCAAGTCATGTAGGTTGACGTTTTAATATCCGACTTGAGCTTGACTTACTTTCAAGTCAAGTCAAGCAGCTTAAAAATCAAGTCAAGCCGTGAATGCCTAATAACTCTAACTGATATTTTTGTCCTTTTTACAAGCTTTTATTACAAAATAATTTTTGAAATTTGTGAATATCCTAACTAGTGAACATTCAACATGTTAATTTAATTTATTGCCATTGGACAGCTTTTCTGTGAAATTATTTCGTTGTTTTTACACTTTATATAGTAAAATATTCCCGACAATTATTATAGTTTACAGTCGACTATTAACGCCGGTGCTAAAATAGAATAAATGCATATTCTGTCAACAGTGAAGCGAGGAAAATTTGATAGTATGAAAAATAAGTGCATTTCTAAGTGCCGCAAGGTATTTTAAACTGAAAACAGAAATAGAACTTCCATTTAAAGCAGTTTTTCTAAACTAGAGTATGAAAAGGATTTTAAAAACAAAATACGTATCTAAACACTCTACTGTAACAAAGATTAAACCTCTTTCACTGTAGCTTCTAAACTAAACGTGATTTGGCCAATTTTGGGCTCATTGAAAGCAGACAATTTTTCTAAAATTCAATTCAGTTTCAAAAATACATACAAGATTTCAATTTTGCAATCTTTTTAAGGCAAACACCTCAAAAAATTTTAAACAAAAATTAAAATCTCTCAGAACTTTTTTTAAAATCATTCCAATGCGCACATGCATGTAAAAAATCACAAAAAACACCCTGAATGGTCGTATCTTAAACAAGAGATATACAGACGTTTAGAGTTGGGCAACTGAGTTCTGACCGATTCGGTTCTGACAGAAGGTCCATAGGAGCCGACTGCGTTCTTTCTGATTTGAAGGCTCCAACGGATCAGTTCACTCAGTGAAACATTTAACACACAGAAGCATATTTTGTGCACATGCCACTTCTGTAGCAGAGTCAGAACAGTCATTGTTACATCTCTAAGGTACAGGACAATACTGTGCCAGAGAGATAACGTTTAGTATGCATTGTAATGTGTGTCTGTTTTAGGTAAGGTACGCGGTACACGAGATTGTTGTATTGTATAATGTACATCTTGAATGAAAATTATGGACATAGAGAATTTTTATTTTATTTGTTTTGTTACGGTATAATATAGTCGTTCCAATTATTTTTTTGCCATAACATAAATTCAATTTATTAAGTTATTATTATGTCCCTATACAGGTAGAATGAATGTTTTAAAATAATGTTTGGGTAGTATAATAAAAATTATTTAAATTTTTGTATTATGAATAATTCAGTATAGTTCGCTATCTCTTCTTATGTATTTGGAAGAAAATTTATGAGCACGCATAATTTTAATTATTTTCGAAATTGATTTAAAATGAAAAATGTATTTTATTTTTAAGCAAAGCAGCATGCGATATTTATCAGTTAACAGTGATAGATAACAGTTGCAATGACGTGTTCAGAACTCGGATCTTTCGAGCCAGTTTAGAGACTGATTTAACACGGAACCTAGTTGCAAAAATTAAAAAGATCAATTTTTCCCATCTCTACAACGTTTGTTTGTGCTAATTGGAATCAACGTAATTTGTTCTATCCTCAATATAAAAAATATACAGGTGAGTCATTTTAATCTCCGGATGAGATTATCTTTTCACGGTAGGTTAAATTCGAAAAATGGTTCAGGGCAAAGTAGATTGGTTCGAAGGGGGACATCAGAAGCTATGGTCACTTTTGAACTTGGGTTGACGGTTCAGTCATCCAGGGACAACTTTTTTTTAATTAATGGGAAATCTCACTTTTCACATCAGCATTCAATAGGCCGTTAAAAAATACGAGATATCCACGGTCCAAAATTTGAATTTCCAAATTTTTATGATTTTTGTACCGCCGAATCGTAAGTTTTTTTGAAAAATTGAAAAATCGGAAGAGACAATTTTTCAAGGAATCAATTCCAATTTTTAGTAAATTTTTTTGCACATTTTCTGTTATTTCGATGTCTCAATCTTTCATTAACAAAATATATTTTTTTAAATTGGAACCGATTCCTTGAAAAATTCTAAGAACTTTTTGTCTCGCGATTTTTCAAAAAAAATGTACGATTCGGCAGTAAAAATAACAAAAAAATTTGGAAATTCAAATTTTAGGACAAAAGTTTCATGTTTTATCACGGCCAATCAAATGCTGACTTGAAAAATGAGGATTCCCATTTAAAAAAAATTGACCCTAAATGACCTTAAACCGTCGACCCAAACAAGTAGGTCCTGAACGATTTTTCGAAGATATAAATGACTCATCCTGTATAAAAGATTCCAATATTCGGGTTCTTTCAAAGACACACATTACGGACGCGTCTTCTTCCGCGTGGAATTTTTGTGCCACCTCTGTAATTCGAACCATTCTCGGTTTGCACCTGAACGTATATTTGCATACAGGATCACGTGACCATAATTACGAGAGCAAATTTTACCACCTTTATTTCAGCTTTGTAATTACAGTAATATTTTAGTTGCTTTAAATTACTTCGAAATAATGTATTGCATGTATAATAAAACAAGTATAATTTATGTACATAAAATACGTACTTTTATAGTCGTACTGTATACATTTTTAAACCTTCTAAAACTTACTTTTTTAACCGTCATTATTAGTATATTTCTCTATACATAGTATATTAGCTATCTGGCTCAGGTTTGTCCTGAGTATAATAAAATATGGATGGTTAATGTCTAAAAAGGCATAGCGCATAGCGACATTTTGTAAATTTTACAAAAGAACCAAATAATCGTTTTACGGTTCTATATTCGATATATGCTTGTTGCAATTATGTTTAATATTATTATGTTTATTACCCATAATATTATTATGAAAGCTTCACTGCAACTGCAGACGCGCATCCATTCACGGACATGAGCATGAGGCTCAGAGTATAATAAATGAGAGAGTACCGTAGTTTTTAAGTCTTTCTCCCGATCTTTGCTAGCAATATAGAGGGTAATTAAATATATGGTAGTGGGGAAGTGGGCAAGTGCATGTTCCATTCTCGGACATGCGCATAACATTTCAGATCTAAATGTCTCCACCGTTGGTTCGCCACCCGTTTCCAGACCCCTACTAGCAATATAGGAGTATGTATTAAGTATATTATCGCGATAACGTTGATGAGTATACAGAAATCAGGAAGACAACAACCGCAACTCAGCTAAAAATAGGCACATTCATCCGAATTTGCCAAGCACAATAAACTATGTAAATTTTATGACGCCAGAACTCACCGTTGAAGAGTTTTTGTGTGACGGACAAATACGAGTATTTTCTGTTATGTAGTTAATCATATTGACGATGGTCGGATGACGGGGACTAAATGTCGGACCATGAAATATCACCATCAGATTTGAATAACGGAAATGTTTATTTAAAATACGATAAATTACCTTTATTGAGATCGTAACAGTATTAGTTTAGAGTCCACTCACCTGAAAATAAAAAAAAATAATTAAAAAATATGAATTATATATTTTATTACATAGTGAAATATAAGAACAAAGGAATAGTCTACGAGACTATATCACTATCAGTATTGCATTCACAAAAGATAACGCCTTGACGTTAAAAGTAAAGGGTGTTTTTTTTGGAGGTTTGGTTTTGAAATTGGCAACACCGTTTCAAGTGACAGTTAATTTGACAGTTGACAGATGATTTGTGGTCAGTATGTTTTGCCATTTAACCATGAATAGACTTACATCAGTACAACGCTTGCAAATTGTGCAAATTTATTTTGAAAATTATGGTTCAGTTTGCCAAACTAACCGTGCGCTACGTCCATTTTACGGTCGACATAGTCGTCCATCCGAGCAAGTTATTCGGAAAACCATGGATCGTTTTCGAACTACGCATACTCTAGTTGATAATACGCATCCACAAAGACGCCATGCAGTGCGCACAGAAGATGCCATTGCTGCTGTGGTGCGTAGTGTTGAGGAGGACCCGAATGAGTCGATACGCCGTCGTGCACAGCAATTGGGACTGTGCCCATCCACGTTGTGGAAGATTTTGCGAAAAGATCTTGGCTTACGAGCTTACAATATCCAGCTTGTGCAAGAGTTAAATCCGCGTGACCATTATGCGCGCCGTACGTTCGGTGAATGGGCCGAAAACAATATTCAGCTTGATCCTCTTTTTCAACGCAAAATTTTGATCTCACACCTATGGATTACTTTCTTTGGGGATACGTGAAGTCACTAGTCTACGCCGATAAACCACAGACGTTGGATCACTTGGAAGTCAACATTCGCCGCGCTATTGGCGATATACGGCCCCAGATGCTCGATAAAGTGATCGAAAATTGGACTTCCCGATTGCGCTTCATTCAAGCCAGCCGTGGCGCCCATATGCCCGAAATCATATTTAAACATTAATGGCATAAAATTATATTTTAAACAAAGCCAACAACGTGGCCAGCAACCTTATTTTTACGTGTTTTATTTCATTTTAAACTTGTATACCTCTAAAAAAAACACCCATTACATAAAACTGCATGTTAGGTATGAATATATTATATAAAAAAATTATTGAACACCATTTCAAAGAAAAAAATTTGTCTTTAAAATATATAAGTAAAAATTCTGCCAACGATTATTATTAACGTGGAAATACTTTAAATTTTGTGTAGTCATTGGACTAGCATTGTCAGTTATTGAAATTGCAAAGAATTTTTAATAATGCAAATTAAGAAATACATATATCGTCGGTTAGGTTTCAAGATCAGATATTTATTTTCCAATCTGTTCAAAGAACAAAAAGTAAACTTTCTTTCTAGTATAATAGATTAATAAAAAAAAAATACCAGTGCAATACTTTATTGGATATACTTTTGATTTCATAAGTTGAAATTAATACAAAATTCTAAGGTTTACAGCCCCATAGTCCTGCAAAAATTTAAAGCTTCCAACTCATTGAAATAACCTTTCAAAAATCACGTATTATGATCCACTCATCAAAATTTCAAATTTTGGTACGATGAAAGGTTTTATGGTACAACTATGAAAATCATTAATTTCTAATTCTACGCGTGAAATTTTACTCACATTTGTCTTGTTTTAACGTTTTAATTTGTTCTCTTTGGAAACAAAGCATATTTTGTAAAGCACAAAATTATAAATATAAAATTGTCACATAGAATAATATTAAATTGTGGCAATTCTTATAAAAGCTGCTGTAACTTGCTTTGTATGGAAGATAATCTAATTAAAGTACCCTCTTAAGATTTTCCACAGAAACAAAATATATGAATAGGGTGTCTTAGCCTTTCTTCCCAGCTTTGATGGTCTTTACGTAATAATAATATTCGTAGGTTATATTTTATGCTTAATTATTCGACATAATTGAACCTTTTAATAGCTTCTAAAGCTGCAACACTTTGAACTCAACCATCTTCTGGCTTTAGTTTTGGTTCTTTACTCTGAGCAGGCTGATTCTACCAAAGTTATCTATCACAAGTTCCAATTTATGTTTTTAATTTACTATTGTTTTTAACAATAATTTTGAAATTCCGTTGATATTTTATCAGTTCTCATATTATCAAAAAATTATTAAATACAAAAAATAACGTCTCTGTCTGCAAAAACCCGGAATTTATTTAATCGAATTTCATAAACATGTACGAAAAATATCTGGAAAGAAAGTAAATACTTTTAACATGATTAAAAACAAAAACTGAAAAGATTTCAAACTAAAAACTGGAATTAACAATAAATGTCCAATTTTATTTTGTTTGGTATCTGTCTAAAAATTTTGAAAAAAAACATATCAAACTGTAGCTTACAAATCACTGTATTGGAAAGTATAATATGTTTCCTTGGGTGGTATTGATTACGATAACGCCAAAAAAAATCAAATATATACACCTTGTATACAAAATTATTTAGAAAATAATTGCTGAAAGTCACCTTGTTCAAAGTCAGCGTTCATTAGTGTACACCTCAGATAAATAAATAAAAGGGACATAGCTTCTCTCTCATATTTTGCAGCCCGCAACTAATCACATTCTAAACGAACTAGGTGAAAACAAATCTATATCAAAGTTGTTAAGGCAACTGATTTTATTGATCAATCATAGATTAATACAAATGACACATTTAAATCAGTTGCAATTGATGTCATCAATGATATAGATAAAATAAAACAAAATTTGAAACGAGAAAACGGATAGTAATAAAGTACTGAGTAGTTTATCCGACATTTTATTACTTTTATTTTTCTCTAAGACGACATTATTATTTTGTTAACGTCGGGTCTATCTGTAGCAGCCAAATTAACATCCACATGAGTATCAATTTCTCTTATTATTTTTTCGAATGTGACATTTTTTCTGCGATTTAGCTCTGAACGAATACGTGTTTTTGGTGAATTTAGAATTCTTCAAAGATTTGAATTTACAATTGTTCACGATTTTTATGAATATTTAAAGATTAAGGTTATTCAATGCTATTTATGTAGTAAATTACGAAATAATTGTTCCAACCAACCATTTTACGTTAGGTGTAGAATAATTTTTTGACAAAGTTTTTAACAATTATATTTGATTAAACAAATTTAAAATCTAAAATATGTTTCTATCAACAATATAAGATTTATAAACCTAATTAATTTTCGTTTTTATATCCTTCAAAACTGTACACCGATAAGTTATGTATTTAGAAAAAGACGAGTGTTTCTCTCTCACATTGATGTTGTTATACATTGTATATTTGTATTGACTAATATAGGTCCATTTATACACTATTACGTCTTTGGAGTACTCTATTGTGTGTTCAAAATGTCCGAATGTTCATGACCTATTACTAGGGTTCCTATCCGTTCGGATTTCCATGGATTTGTTCGGCGTCCAGGGAGCGTCCGGGCGGGCTTTTGTTTACAGTCCGGATTTTAATTTGACTAGATAGATATTTTTTATCAAGAAACGTTAGTAGAATTTTGTTTCTTTAATTCGAAAAGACTTATTTTTGCTTATTGAAATAAAGAGAGTAGAGTTATTGTCTGGTTTTTGTAATTTTTATATCGCCCTTTAATTTAATTACCAAAGAGAATAGAGATATAATTAAATGAAAGCTTGTAAAATTTCATATAGATAACTTTAATTTTGTACGTTAATTTACTACATAGACGACAAAAATTAAGGTATAATTTATTTTCATCAGTAAAATAAAAATTTTACTTGGTAATTATGTCCAGGTTTTGAACTCAAAATTTTATTTTTTTTTTAGCTTCTTGTCCTAGCTTATTGACTGTATAGATAGCAACCCTATCTATTACTATACTTAACTTGTACAACGGGACTATTCAAGGAATATCAATTATATGTTTAAACATTTTAAGAAATGGCCATTTAGACATTTCAACATTAACAAAACCCTTCTATTACAAATTCTCACAACTAGGTTCAAACCTGAGAATTGTTGAAAGTAGATATTAAAGTTTAATTTTTTATTGGTAACAATCAATGGAAACTTTGATTAGTCAGTTCTAAAAATAAGTATCAAATAACATTAGGCCGAATTAATCGTGACATTTAATGAAACGAAAAAGTTTATTACATTAGATTATATAACCGTCTAATTGATTGAACACACTGTACCTACATCGCCAGGTAACACCAACGTACTCTGACTTCAAGTGAATAATGTCTGCCTACAACATGCATTCAACGTGTGCTAATAGCGTCAGGAATGGTATGACGTGGTTTGTTATGTAATGTACGCGCCATTACAATTTGTGTACTGCATACCTAAAGCAGTGGTTTTCAACCGGTGTGCGCCAAAATCAATTAGGTACCAATAAGTATAATCATACAAACTTTGACCGATTCTTCTATGATCGATATTTTACCATACCAAATGGTATATTCAGGTCGTTGGAATGTAAAAAAAAATGTTTTTGGGAATGGTTTGTTAGAATCTTTGTCAGTACGATACCTCTCAAATTATTAAACGGAAACCAAATTTTTGGCAGGACGGCACATTTTTAAACGAACCGTACACTAAATTATAACAGTTTAGATTTTGTCATCGTTATTTAGCATGAACCGGGAAGATGCCGCTATATAACTGTGAATATAGTACCGACAAAAATTGTAGACACATGTCAGCTCAGCATTGACAAACATTTATTTGCATTCATGTTTGTACTAATACCATCCGTTTAGTATATAGATGCCCCTAATTCAAATATATTAAACAATATTTATTGCGCAAAAGCATAAAAAGATGGGTCCAGTACGATAATTCGATGTGCCCAAGTTTTGACTTTTTTGTCATAGAGAACGCTAAATTTTGACGTTCCAAAAAAAAAAAACTTTGCGGATTATTCAGAAATTTCCTCAAAAATACATAAAAAAATGGAACTAGTGTTTGTCTTTTAAGCATTTTTTGAATCTAACCAATCAGAAATCACATAAACACGTCATAGCAACTGGTGTAGAATTACTGTATTGCTATCTCACTGTGCATACACGACTCCGTAATTGTTTTTTAAAGAACTCCCCTCCAAGCGCACCCTCCTTTTCACTGCGTAAAAAAACGCCATCGCATCGACACGACCCCGTAATTGTTTTTTAAAGAACTCCCGCCAAACGCCTTCCCCTTTTCGCAGCGCCAAGAAAATAATTTATAAATGGCTAATAATAATTTATTAGCCATTTTAGTGCGGAAAATTGATTTTTATAAATATTAAATAAATAACATATTCAGTAATTATTTTATTAGTATTATTTTATTATTATTCAGTAATTATTACTGAATAATAATAAAATAATACTAATAAAATAATTACTGAATATGTTATTTATTTAATATATAATATTTATACTTACTGTATTATGTATATGTTTTTGCGATAATGGCCGTATAGTTGCTGATTCGCTTATTTTGTTTGTTTTTTTTTTAAATAAAAATAAACTGTTATACGTTATATAAAATAATAAATGTGTATTTCCAGCGGATATTTTGCACATCGAGTTATCGTACGCTAACCTAAAAAGACCAATGAAAAAAATCACAGTTATACTCTACGTCATGAACTGATATTGGGATTTGTTATGAGCAGACTTTAGGCCAAATATAATGTAGAATCCGCCACTTTTCAATAATATAGTAATCCTAAGAGCATCTAAAATGTAATGTGTTCATGGTTTCGATTTATGTCACCAGATGTCGCATCGTTTTGTATCAAATCCTAATAGCAATAATATTAAGAGATCAGCATCTGAGTGATCACTTGAAACAAAGCAGAATCATTAAACAGATCCTTTTTTAAATCCTAGTCAAGCGTGTGCTGTTCAAGCGATAACTCTCACCGTTTGTGGGACTATATAGTTTATTTATTCTTAGAATTATTTTCAAAGCTTATTGATTTCTGCGCGGTCGTATTTAGTTTAAAATTTAGTTTTGGTATTTGCAGAGCGGTACAGGTCAGTTCGACGCCAACGTTTCGACGCCAACAGTTTGACGCCAACGTTTCGACGCGAGGTCGTTTTGACGCGGGGTCAGTTCGACGCCATACTTTTTTTCGTATTTTTTTTATTTTTACATGACAACAAATTGTTGTGAATCGTTCCACGTAAAGTTCAACGGGAATTTTTAATAGTAAAGTACAACGACAGGTTTTTCTTATCAACGAAGTAATTCCTGTTGAATTCTTTGTTATAGCTTTTTGGGTTTCACTTTACCATTTATTATATATATATATCTATTGTATCAGTCATATTACTTATTTATTTGGCACGCTTCATATATATAACATATAAAATATATGTTATATTATATCAGGCAAGTCGCATTTATTTGAATGAAATGCAAAGTTATTCTAAAAATAAAAAAAAGCACGAAAAAAGAGTATGGCGTCAAACTGACCCCGCGTCGAAACGTACGGCGTCGAACTGACCACGCGTCGAAACGTTGGCGTCGAACCGTCAGCGTCGAAACGACCTGCTTCGTTTGCAGAGAACTGTTCGGCTTCTATTAGTTATAATAGTTAGACATACTGTTAAGTAAACTAAATTTAACCAATTGCAGTTTGAATTTTAGTGTTTTGTTTGTGGGAAATGCAGTCAGGAGAAACTTAAGGGAATTGGGACCAGTAACTAAGTATCTCCACTAGAGCAGGTTCACGTTTTGCTTGCTTTATATGACTTGTAAATGTTGTGCCTCTGTGCGCTCTAATAACGGAAGACAGTGGTGTCACACAAAAAGTACAGTTCACTGATACATTAGATTTTGTAAAAACTTAAGTACACCTCGCTAATGATCTAAGTTCTAGAATTTAAATTAATTTTTATCTTTGTAACTCTAGGTATACACAATGGCCTTTGAAAACCTGAACAACTTTTTATTTCTTAGAGAAAGGATTTTAGAAAAAATGGTTGTCTGTAAAGTCGGTTTACGGACGATAGTTTTACGTGATAACGTATTCCGTAATACATAACCTAAACCTCCCAAAATTTGGTTTCAATCCGCTTATCCTTGGTGTCGGAATGATAAGAAATGTCAAAAGTGACGTTTGCAACTTACAAAGTATTATGTTCTAATAATAATTAGTTATTCCAATACTTAACTTAGCAGGCTTTGCATTTCACAATATACTAATGTCAAAAAATTGAATTAAACATTAGAAATGCAGCTGTTTTCATGTTAAGACAAGACATACGTTTGCTTCTAATTTCCATGTACGGCAAACAAAGACAACCGACCGCGTCGCGTCATGCATTACACAACATTGCATTTATACAGCTATTTTTCTATATAAATTTGTATAAAATATTTTTCTATATAAATTTGTATAAAAAAACTGTTTAGGCAAATTCTGTTATACGAAATCTATGTAAAATGTTCTCCTCTTTCGTTTAAGACTGGTTTCAAACCGATCTGATTTAAATTGAGCGAGAAATTAGCAAAAAGCACGCACAGGGTCAGGCGGAACGTTACGCGTTAGGAACGTTACGCGTTAGGAACGTTAGGAACGTTACGTTACACTTTTTCGAACATGCAGCCGGTGTTTTATCAATTTATAATATTGGTGATTCATCAATTTATAAGACGTTATCACGTCAAAAAATTATACTAAAAAGTTGCAGAGAATTAAGAGGGAAAAATATTGGTGTAGTGTTTTTTCATTTGGTGGAGGTGCTTCCGAAATGTCAAAGTCACCTCCACTTTTTTAAATAAGAATTTATATTTTTTATCGAGTGTATTGTTCTTTGGATCAAAGAAAATAATTTTTGTACCAAACATCTGATTCAATCCTGAATCGCTGTCTGATTCTCAATTCTCCCATGTTCCCTATTTTAGTGGATTGTATGAGTCGGAAAAACACGATTATTATCTGATGCAACAAAATTTCGAGGATGCTGATTACACACACATGCACGCACGCGCGCATATGCAAATACAAACAAACATAATGCAACAGCTCAGCCTATGCGAGGCAGAAACAGGAAACATGGGATAAATTGAAAACTAAACAGTGGTTCAGAATTGCAACAAATCGAAATATGTTTGGCACAAAAGTTATTTCTTTTTACCCAAATAGTTAATGAGAAGTTGACAGAAATGGTCAAGGAACACTTGGTGGCAGAAATGCTCTCGATCGTGTAGTCTGAGTCCTCTTCTACAAATCCGCTTAATGGAGTACGGGTCCAGCGCGCTGCGATACGACGCTGGGGCACTTAAAAAAACCGGCAAAATTCAAAATTCCTACACTAACTGGCAGAAAATCCTCCTAATTGCAGAAAAAAATATTTACTCCCTGCAGAGACTGTCAGTATAATAAAAATAAATACAAAAAAAAAAATAAAAAAAAAATTTCGGAGACTGAAACAAAGCTTAAACGGTTCTTCTTCTTGTAGAGAATCCCGAGGTACAGTTTTCTGCCAAAATCGAGCTTGCAAAAGCGCGTCATTTTTCAATTGTAACTTAATCTATAAAACTTACTTTACTTACCTTATGAAATATGTAATGTATTTAATAATTTGATTTTTTTGTGACAGTGCTAATAATCCTAAGATTGAAGCAAAATTTTTTTATTTTTGTGATTATTTTGTATTTTAATTTTGTTTTTCTATATAATAATGTTCGCGGAAACTTTAACATGATATTCAGTTAAAGCATTAATGACAAATACATGAAATTGACAGCGTCGTATCACAACGCGCTAGACACCTACTCCACTAAGCGGATTTGTAGAGGGGGATTCAGACTATAGGAAAGAGAGCATTTCTGCCACCAAGTGCTCCTTCACCATTTCTGTTACCGTTCTTTAACTAGAAGAACAATAATTCGAGATAAAAAATATGGGTTGCCAGTTAAAATGTGAAGGTGCCCCTGATATTATTGAGGCGCTTCCACCAAATGAACTATACTAGTATTCTTCCCCCTAGATTCCCTGCAACTTTTGTTCGAAAGTTTTTCTTTGAAAATCTATCCTCTACGAAATAAAAGGTGGTCGGGTTTTAAAAAGCCACCTGTACATATAGTACAATCAATCTGGCGAAAAAAAAATCATTTCGTATCAAAAACACCCAAAAAGGTGAAACTTGGTGAGTCGTTAGAGAATGATGAAAAAAAGGTTACCTGGCAATGGCCACCTGGTACCTGTTCAAATAGTCAAAAAAAACTCAAAAATATTTTGAAATGCATTTTTCTCGAAAACTATCCATTTTACAGAAAAATTTGTTGAACAAAAAATGTAGAGGGCATCGTTATCTACAATTAATGTCATTGGTGCTATGTTGTACAACAAAAAATGTGCGCAGTAGGTGGCGCTTAAGTGCCAAAAAAAGTGTTTTTCCACTTTTTTGCCCTGAAATTTTCATTTTTCAGTTACGATTCAAATGGAAAAATTGTTCCTTTTTATTTTATAAACAACTTTTATTTCAACATTTTTTTCATACAACTTACTTTTCATACAACTTATTTTCACTTCAACAAGCTGCAGCTCTGAAACGGTAAGTTGTATGAAAAAAATGTTGAAATAAAAGTTGTTTATAAAATAAATGGAACAATTTTTCCATTTGAATCGTAACTGAAAAATGAAAATTTCAGGGCAAAAAAGTGGAAAAACACTTTTTTTGGCACTTAAGCGCCACCTACTGCGCACATTTTTTGTTGTACAACATAGCACCAATGACATTAATTGTAGATAACGATGCCCTCTACATTTTTTGTTCAATAATTTTTTCTGTAAAATGGATAGTTTTCGAGAAAAATGCATTTCAAAATATTTTTGAGTTTTTTTTGACTATTTGAACAGGTATTTGAACAGGTACCAGGTGGCCATTGCCAGGTAACCTTTTTTTCATCATTCTCTAACGACTCACCAAGTTTCACCTTTTTGGTTGGTTTTGTTGAGGTTTTTGCCAGATTGACTGTACTAATATAAAGATTTATTAAAACGTAGATTGTTTTTTGAAATGTTGAAGACAGATGATAAAAGATAAGATTTTCAATTGATTTTTACCTGAATTCTCATTAATATCGAAGTCTTCAAGCTCACGAATGAAAATAACTAGTGCATCATCAAAAGCACATCACTGAAAAATTTAGTATCGAAATCAATAATAACTAAATACAAATTTTAATGTCCTGGAAATTTTGATACTTTACCGCACAATTTTACACAAGATTACTTAATAAAAGGTTGAACTAAATTTTTACTGAGTATCCAAAAAACTAAAATTAATAGGATATTTATCACAAAAAGACATGAAGCTGTAAAACCCAGCCTATTAATATCTACTTGCAAAATTCACCGACTAAGGCCTAGCACACATGAAGAGCGTTCAACGCGCGTTGGCCCAACGCGCGTTTACAATTTCTACACAATTGTATATAACTGTTTACATGATAACGCGCGTTCAACGCGCCATCAACGCAACGCGCATTGAACGCCTCTCATATAAACTAGGCCTTAGTTGAAGTATTATAAAACCAACAATTTTAAAATTAGTACCGATAAAACGACTGACAAATCTCAAATACGATTATTAAAATAAAAAAAATAGCTAGTTAAACACGATTGAATATAAAAATTACAACTAAACTTTGCGAACAAAAAAATTCTGCCTTTGACCGAACTAGAATTTTCAGTCATACGGACGTTACGTAACTAATATTTTTATATAAAGGGATATCGTCATCCATCAGACAGTAAAGTAATTATAAATGACTAAAATTTAATGCAATATCATGTAATATTTATATTAATTGTGAAAGAAAACTCTAATAATTTATAGAGATGATGATCCTGTTCAATTGTTAGAAGATTAAGAAGGAAGAATCCTGGTGGCATAGGATCGATGAAAAAAGCAAATACTGAAAGGTATTAAATTACTATTTATCTTGAAAGAACGAATAGATTTTTACTGAAAACTGTATAAATGTGTCTGTTACTTGTATAAAGTTATACTGATTGAAAAAATTTTTTTGAATTTTTTAAAACACGAAAAACAGAACATTGATAAGTTTATGCTTGTTATAAATAGTTTCTACAATTTGTCAATTAATTTGCTATATATAGAGGACATACTATCAATATCTGTTCTTTTGTTGACACTTGTGTTGAATTTTTTAATGAAAAGCATTTCTAAAAATAAACGTTCAGAATAATTACATTCCTGTGTTACAATATTAGCGTTATTAAAATCAAATTCATGATTATTGTTGTAACAATGTTGAACTAAAGATGTAAAATTAGTATTGGGATGGAAATATTTTTTATATTTTTGTATGTCATAGTTATGTTGTTTTAAACGTTGGGACAAATATTGAGAAGTCTGACCAATATATACAGCATCACAATCTTTACAATCAATTTTGTAAACTACATTTGAACATTGTAATTTGGCAGTTTTTTCTTTTAATTTAGAAAAAAAGTTTTTATATATTATATTAATACCATCTAAAAATTAACAGCTATTTTAATGAAATAGGTATATTTCTGGGTCAACAAAACAAGTCAATAATAAATTACATCCTCTTTTCCAAATTATTATTATGTATTCTATTTTTGAATTCAAATCTTTGATTAACGTCTGATTAGAATTCTTCAATAAATAAAATTATCGATCAATTTTTCAGACAATATATTAACAAAAAGTATAAAATTAATACATTAACGTTTCAATCCGGATTTGGACCTTCTTCAGAATTGATCTAAAAAATTTAAAATAATTAATATTTAAAATCTAATTCGCTTTTTATAGAAACTTTCAAAATTATTTATGATTATCAAAATAATAAAAAAAAATAATAACATACAATTTTTTATTAAGTAGTCATGGAATTGTTATTATTTTTTCATTACTTTGATAATCATAAATAATTTTGAAAGATTTATTCTATAAAAAAAATTGGTTGTCTGTAAAGTCGGTTTACGGACGATAGTTTTACGTGATAACGTCGTAAAGAAACATTGATGAACTCTCTGACGTCTCGCGAGAAGAAAGAGAAATGCGTACAAGCCGACGCTTGGGCCGATCGCGCCTCTCTATCGCTTATACCGCGCTCTCGCTTGCACGCTCAGGCTCAGGCGGAACGTGACACTTTTTCGTGCGTGCAGCCGGTGTTTCATCAATTTATAAGACGTTATCACGTCAAAATGCGAATTAGATTTTAAATATTAATTATTTTTATATTTTTTAGATAATTCTGAAGAAGGTCCAAATCCGGATTGAAACGTTAATATATTAATTTAATATTTTTTGTTAATATATTGTCTGAAAAATTGGTCGATAATTTTATTTATTGAAGTATTCTATTTTTGGTTTGGGATATATATTGTCAGCTATACAGGGCCAGCTGATGCAAACAGACAAAAATAATATCTGGAAACGTGTTTTTTAGTGTATTTGCCATATGATATATACACTTATTGGAGTCAGTCGGAGTTACGGGTCGGACCAAAATTTCATAACCTTTTTTTTGGAAATGTTTTTATTTCACGACAGATTTAATCGATTTAAAAAAAATTTGGTTCACATGTTGAAATCTACCACCACATGAAGCCTATTTAAAATGGGCCTGATCAGGCCATTTTAAGGACTGAATTTAGGGGTTGAAAAAGTTTTAAGGCTCAAAAATTACCGATAAAATTCTCAGAATCGGTTCAAATATCAAATTTAGCCTTTTAGTAATTATAAAAGTGTGCTGTTAAAATTTTAATAAAATTGACCCTACAAACAGGACTTACAAATTTTGTGAAAACGCTAGTTTGTGAATACGGAATACGGCAGGTTGGGGTGCAGACGTTGGATTAATAAATATTAAAATAAAAAAAAAATATTGTAGGATTGTATTTAGGGGCCATTTTTTTATTTTGTTCATGTAATAAAACCACAATATCTGTATTAGCAAATACACTAGATTGTCGGCAGGATTTTGGCATTGCGATCCGAGTTTTTTTCTATAGGCGTCAATACCTAAAAATATTTAAAAATTTAAACGAAAAACGGACAGATAATAATTTTCGTGTATAAATAGAACTTACTAGTGGGTACGCATCATGTTTCCAATTATTGATCTTGTAAGTATTAAAGTTTAAACAGCTCTAATTATATTTACTGCTAACAACATATTAGTGGCACGCTAGCTTAGCGTGACGTCACAATAGAAGAAACCCGTGGGTTTTATAAACAAAACTTGCATGTATCCACAACTCAGATAAATAATACCTAATTGAACGGAATATAGCTTTGCTCACATTTTTTGCAGCCCGCAACTAATCACATTCTAAACGACACCGGTGAACACAAATATATACCTATCAATGTTGCCAAATTGCAAATAAGCATTGATTTGGCTTGATTTGGGGAGTAAGCTGGTGAATGCGTAACGAGGGATTTACGGAAGTGTGATCGAGCGAGGCGAACGGAAGTTGAGAGGGGGATATAAGTTAGTGAAATAGAAAGAGGATGACAAATCTTCACTGGCTAGTGGCGCCATCAGGTGGCCGAAAATATAAGCAGTACTATCAATAGAATGACACATACTTTACTTGCCAGTGACGCTATCGGGTGACAGAAAAAAGTTTTGTAAACCTACTTTAAATAATATTTCATAAAGATTTACGCTTACCATCCAACGAGAGCTAAGTAATTGCAATGTATTACTTTTGTTTTCATAGCCTTTATGTTTACATTTCTTTCTTCTTACATTAGACTTTTCATTTCGTTCTTGAACAATTTTATAAATTAATATTTTGTTCAATACATTAAATATTTTACGTTTAAAGTGAATAAAATTGTAAAATCATTTTAAAGTTCATATTTTGTTGTGAACTTGCGGGTGAATAATAACAAATTATGGCAGGAAGAAGTTTTACTTCAGTCGTGTGGTCTAGAGCACACTCGTTTTTTTCTGAGTCGACAGTTGCTATTTGTCTATGCAAATTACCATGAAGTTACCCACACGAGTATTATTTTATTTTGTTAGTAGCAGTTTTGTTCCAAAAATATGTATTGAAGCAGATTTATTTGGTTGAGGATCAATTGAAAAATAAGCTTTACCAGAGTATCGCTTGTGTCCAACGTTTCGAAAAAAACACCGTTACAGCATATATCTTATCTGCGCATGCGCCGATTTTCCCCAAAAATAATAGGCTCTTCATATTTGTATATCAAACATCCTCCCAAAATTTGATTTCAATTTTAGTTTCAATCTGTTTTTAAGATTCTGGAGACCTCTAAACGAGGAAATATTGTAAAACTTTTGAAAATAGACTTTTGACCTAAACTAGTACCATTCCCCACTAGTGGGTTGGAATGGTAAAAATCACGAAATAATTATCCCAATCTGTCATTTCACCGGTAAGTAATTACATTTACCTTAGGTGTAAAATATTATTTTGACAAAGTTTATATCAGTTAAATTTCATTTAACAAATCTAAAATCTAAAGTATATTTTTATCAACAATATAACTCATTAATTGTTGTTTTTATATCCTTCAAAACTGTAAACCTATATGCTATCGGTATTAAGAAAACGACGAGCGCTTCTGTCGCATATTGCATGTTGTCGTCACTACATAGTAATAACTATTAAGGAAATAAAAAATAAAGAATAGTCACTTCTTACCACAACAGTTTTATTAGTAGATGTACATTTCGGGAGCTATGCTCTCATCTTTACTAAGATATTACACAAAAATCCTAACTTTATATAAAAATTACAGGTATAAAACGAAAATTAAACTAGGTATTATAACTAATCAATAGACTTGTGTAAGATCAGGTTTTTTTTAAATTTTTATTTTTAATATAGGGAATGCTAGGTCCATTTATATACTGGTAAGTCTTTGATCACAACTACCAGGATACTTATAAAGATGTAGTTTGTAACTGATATGTAATTCATTTTGAGAATGATGGTACTCTTTTACAAAAACCACAATTGTATGGTCACAAATTAATATTACTGTCAGATTTAATTTTCTGATGATGCGTTGTGCAAATGGCGCTAATATACTTCAAAATAGCGAAAAAAATAATCCGCTTCGCCATACAGAAGAAGAGTTCCCAACATATTAAAACTATTTACCTACAGAAACCGGGCATTATTCAACTTAAAACGTTAATAAATTACTCTACACAGTTGATGCAATATATCTAAATGGATTACTCAATATGGAAAACAGCGCAGATCGGAAAATAAGCGCGAAAATAGAAAAAAAAAACTTCAGTAATACATTCCGCTATCACAGTTCATTTAACTTGACTATCGTGCCGGCGTAAAAATGTCGACTCGTCGTTTATTCATTCAATTTATTGGACGTCTAACATTTTTTCCATTACCACTGCTAAAATACTAAATTTGAAAATGTTTAAAACGTTCCATTCAATACAGCTACTTCAGATATGTTTTGTCATATTATTTTTAATACGAAAAAATATGTCATAATTTTATTCTAAGAATTTCTTAGATATTGTTGCGTGCATCCTGTCGGGACGATAATGTGTTCCATAGAATGTTCCAGACCACGACAATAACAACAATGGAAAGCAGGTAAAACCCCGACCTTCATAGAATTGCCTGGAGAAGGCAATGCATGTGAAGAAAGGTTGAGATGCTTCTAGAACATTCGACAGGCGGAGGACGAAGCTATAAAATGCGAGCGGAGTGGTTGACAGGTCAGGCAGTCAATCAGTTGGTTACGTACTGTAGATTACAGACAGCTGTGAAATAAATTGTTCAGTGTAGGTACAGCAAGACCGAGGTAGCTGCTAAGATAGAAGATAAATGAGCTGTGTAAACCATTGAATGCAATTATATAAAACTAGTTTTATATAAATAGCTTCTATGTTGTAAATAAATAAACTTTTGTGTGTGTAAACCATTGAGTGCAATTATATAAATCTGGTTTTACATAAATAACTCTTTGTAAATAGTCGTGTGAATATAGTTAATAGACAAGTGCGAATAAGTGTACTAGATAAACTTTTGTGTGTTCCTGTATTGTAAATATTCTGTGTACATAATTAGTGCCTTTGTATTCTTCTGTTACTTATAGTCTTCTGTTTTATTATTTAGAACTATTAGTTTTGTTGCTGTTTGTTAAAGAAGTACTTTTTCGTTTGTGTGTTTAACTATTTTGTTAAACATTTATTATTGTAAATAAATAATTTCCACCACGAACTAGAACAGTTTTGTTACAATATCAATTTTCTTGATTTGAGTAACATTTTTAAGGGGATATTGCATATGAAAGGACTGATTGCATTTTATGAATGTTCAGGATCGATTCATACACCAACAATAATTATAATTAAAGAGGTCTACGCAATTACTATTTGTTACTAAAAAATCAATTATCTAGATACAAAAAAAATTGTAGGATAGTTTATTTATCGAGGAAGGCTATAGGCTATATAATATCACGCTACGACCAATAGGAGCGGAACATCAATGAAAAATGTAACTCAAAATTTGTCCGTCCGACAAAAACTTTTGAACGGTAACTCCGATCATCATAAAATTTGAACAGAACATTCATCTCGGTAAACTAAGATGAACGTGCATAATCATGTCCCTCCGCCCCTATTCATTCTTTTTCACCCGGATGAAACCGGGCGGGACCGCTAGTATAATATAAAACATGAAATCTTGCCAAGTGAAACCTTGGCACCCATTTAGATCTCGATTCTCCTTTCGGCAAAGCTGTTCTTTCTAGATACCAAGCCCCCATGTTTCAAATTTATGTTTTTGTTGGAATTAAATATTCATCAACTAGTAACAGGTTACAGCTATTTATAACGTATTGTAAATAACAATAACGGTGATTGTTATAAAAATAACAACTTTATTTCAGTATTAGCTTTTATATAAACATGAATGAAACATGTAAATTACTGTAAGCAGCATTTAGTTTTCGTATCTTAATTAAGCTGACCTCAACCACTTTACACATTAGATACAACATTGTTGTAAACTTAATAATAGCTCCTCCTGGCTGTTCAGATCAAAGCATCACAGCGAACCAACTTATTGTTTAGGTTCTCCAGCTTTACTAGAGAAGTTTCAGCAGCTTTATGCTTGCTATATTTTTAACAGCAGTCTTCAAATTTGATGAACAGTTGATAAAACTTCCACTTGAATAAGTTATGAAAAAAAAAATGATGAAAACCGTGAAAAAAATGTGAGCTTTTTCTATTAAAGTTGTGTACTGTGTTTATAAGAATAGATAAATATATCCATATTCTATGAAAATATTGTGCTTTCATCGATATCGCTACGTGAGTAAAAAGTTCGCTCAAGTATTTTTAAATAAATAATATGACCTTGGCTATTATCCTAGACCTTGTGAATAACGTGCTTCAGTTGATTGCAATTATTGGTTTAAAATTCTTACATAAAACAATCCATCTCTTTTTATGGGTTTATAATTCAGGAAATAAAGACAAAAAATTCGTTAAACTTCGGAAAAATTAGGGGAAAGCTAGATTTTCGTAAGAACCTTCCTTCTGTGGTTTTAAACAATATCCCAAAAGTCCCCACCAATACATGTGGCGCTAAGAATGTAACGCGGGTCAAAGGTCACAAAAAACGGATTTTCGCGAAATTCTCGTTAACGGTGACATTTATAAAAAAAATAGTGTGTATCGAATTTGTAGCTTAGAAAAATGTCTATAAAAACATAGTATTATTTTTAAGGCTAAAATTACCAATTACGTACGACGCATGGAACATGATGCTCGTTCTCTCACCTCGCATTCGTTCAATTGCTTAGTAAACCGTTCCAGTTCACGCATCCGTATGATGTATAACTGCATCAAGCGAATTAAAATGACAAGAAAACTGAGCGTTACAACTTTTTAAATCAAATTTTATCGAAAACTGTTAGTCTTACGAAAAAAAGGAATACTATGTTCTTAGTGGAAAATTTTCTAAGCTATACATTTTATAACAACTATTTTTTCATAAAAGTCACTGTTAACGATATTTTCGCTCACTCATTTCTAAAGTTTATAACGCGGATTAGTAATCTTTATAACTACTCAGCTTTGTACCTTTATTGTGTATATTTGACTATAACAGACAGACAGACGAAATAAAAGTTATGTTTTTTTTTATATTTAAATTATGAGACATAATAAACGATAACAGTCAAATAAAACATTTTATAAAAACTTTCAAAACACGTGTTATAATAAATGTGTTGTTTTTATATACAAAAAGCGTAATGTGAAAATTATTTGTTTATGAAATTCGTCAACACGTTTTTTCTGGTACAGCTGTAACGTTTTTAAGTAGATTTATTGGTGCAGCAAAAACGTTTTATTTGTTTTCATTTTATCTGGTGTGAAAATAATAAACTAAAATGTGGTGAAGCCTTTGTTTCATTAAATGATGTACACACAACTGCGTTTTTATGAAAATGCATTATACAATTGCATTTTGATTGACGAATTGAAAAAAGCTGTTTTGCATTTATATATACCGTTTTAATTCTACGTGATAATTGTGTGATAATTGTATTTTAATTAACTGAAATAAAATTGATGGATTTAGTTTTTTTTTGTTCTACTTTTCACAATATAAAATGTCAATCATCATCAGTTTAATAAAAAAAGTCCAGCCAATATAGTATAGTATCTATATAATAAAAAAAATACAATTTCTGATATCGCGCGGGGTGACGCCGGTAATGGCTAGTATTCAATATGACATTTAATATTCGTTGCCATGGTTACCTTCATAATATCACGTCTTTTTTTTCAAAATATTTCCAAAACTATAAAGTTTAATAAAACAATTTTTTAACGAAACTTTCTTGAAAAAATAAATAGACTAATACTAGGCCGTTATGAAAAGTATACCATTATTATATAAAAACAACATTAAAGCATATATCTCTTCTGCGCTTGCGTCGATTGTCTCAAAAATCAATAGGGCTCTTCGTATTTGCATACCAAATATCCTCTCAAAATTTGGTTTCAATCCGCTCATCCGTTTGACTTGTGAGTTGGAATGGTAACATTCCTCACTTGTGGGTTGGAATAGTAAAACTATAAAATTTATTTATACCAGCTGGACCGATTTTAATAAAACCCAAACTTAAAGTACCTATCATACTTTTTATTCGATCGTGTTAAAATAAAGCATCTATCAAAACCGACATTATCACGAGCGAAAGGTTATAAATGACATTGAGATAGTATATTCACATGATAAATGATACATCATGTTCTTTACTTCTCTACCAGACGATAGTAATAATTTAAATACTACTCTCAAAGTCTTCGGTTAAGGCCGCTGCACACGAGGGCGGTTTTTCCGCTGGAATCACGGCTAAGACTTGTGCTGGCTGGAACGCTGGCTGCGAAGATGAAAATGACGTCACTGCAGGCTCGCGTGCGTCGTTACAAGATGGATTTCAAAATTAAAATCGCGGCTATTCTGTTTGTTTTGAGCAAGAACCAAACAGGAAACAGTATCTTGTCGCGTGGACGATATGGGCAAACGCCCACAGTGACAATACATGTTCATTTTTGTTTAGATTTGAACTGTTATTGCGCGCGCACTAAACCCATCTAGAAAGTCAGCTTCAATACACGCATCGTGTGAAGCGAACACACAAAAGCTATCGCGAAACCCAGCGACACAGCATGCTTGAAACATAACAGCCAAATCTAGCAAGGCAAAACCAGTTTATATTCAGCGATCTTAATAGTGCTAACACACGGTCGAACTTGGTCCGGTCCGACAACGGACATGGTACGGCGGATCTTGCAACAGACGACCGAATCTGTTCCCATCGAACCGGGCGGACACGCAGACTACTGTACAGACGAACAGATTTGGTACGGAGCGGACCAGATCCGCTGTCCGATTCGAACCAAGTTCGACCGTCTGTTAGTACTATTAGATATCACACAAACAAAAACATAGGTTACTTTTTGTCGTTCAACATTTTGTCAAAACCGATAGTGCATGTGAAGACGCGGTTTAAGGCTAGTTTAGCAAGAAATAGCAGCTTTTGTTATAACCTAGACATAGAATGAATATAAAAAAAGATATCACCACAACTGACTTCGTACATTTTTTTTCTCGTGATATTTTTTACTTGTAAAATTTTACAGAACAAAGTTATAGAGATCTACAAGACACTTAGTTTTGTAGGTGTAGTAATATTTTCTAAAAAATAATCTCGTTAAAAGTTTTTTGCCCCAATTTCAAAAGTTCAAATTATTTATTAGTAAAAAAGTTTTCTCCAATATCACATATAGCCGTATTGTGAATATTAAACACCCGGACAAAAAAAAGTATGTTTTGCATATATTTTCGTTTGGTTAAAAATATTTAAAATGTTTCATTTAAAAATATTATTTTACTCAAATTCCGTAAAATTTAATCAAATGCACGAGGAGTAGAGTGCTTTTTATAAGAATGTAATCAAATATTAAATAACAATCTACGTTTCGCAAAACCACTAAAATGTTAAAAATGGAGCTTTTACAACAAACAGAAAAAAATAACTATTTAGAGCGGCAATTATAAAAAAATGTAAGTATATAAAAAGTTTTAGTAATTGAATTGGCGCCGATCACAAAATTTAATTATTTTTTCCTTTCCAATGAATATGTGGAGACGGTTCCAATTTTTTATTAATACTTTTTTTTTCCCAACCACACTAGACAAACTCGGCTCACAATGCCAAACCATACCGACAGTATAGTGTATTTACTACTGCAGGCAGTGTGGCTTTATTATGTGAATTTTTTGGGCACAATAAAAAAAAATAACCTCTTGATAGGTACATCCCTTAAAATAATAGTTTTTTTAATTTTACTATTATTATCAATTCATCCAAATTTAACGCACCCAGTATATTCCGTATTCGCGAACTAACGTATTCATAAAATTTGTAAATTCGATCCTGTAAAATCTTAGCAGCGCAATTTTAATCATTACTAATAATTTAAATTTCAATTCTAAGAATTTTTTCGTCATTTTTAAGTCTGCAAGAATTTTTCATCCCCTAAAATTCACCCTTGGAAAGACCCGTTTAGGCCTATTTTAAATAATCTGTGTGCAATGATAGATTGTAAATCCAATTTCATTTAAATCTACCGCCATATACACCCACGCACACAAATATTTAGGAGGGATTGAAACCTCCAACCCCTAGGTCTCGATATCCGACCGAGCCCAATTATAGTGTATATGCCATACACTAATCATTCTAAAATGGGTTGTGGCAACAAAACCCTATTCTAGCACAGGTTTAAAGTAGATCTAGTGCCATTATAAGCGAAATACAAGAAATAAACAACACCAGTTTTCAAGTGAAGCTCATGTTGCTACGTCACGTACTGCACTCACAACAATTTATTTACTTTATTGGTGCCGTGAGAAACATACAAATGGCTCTGAATCATACTCTTATTTACATAATGACATTTAAACCAGAAAATCACGTAGCTCTCCTTTTTGTAAATATAATATATTTAGATGCTCCCCGAACTATTTTTGTCAACCGTCTCATGTTAGTTTTAATAATCAATTTAAGGTTGATTTTTTGCGGAAAAAATACTAACATATGCAATTATAAAAAAATTGTCGATGAATACGTTTTCTATACAAAAAATTTTGGAAACCTGCTTGTTGCAGTTGCAAGGCCAAAAAACGTCATTTTTTTACAACTTTTTTCTAAAGACGTATTTTCTTTAAAAGTAGTATTAATAAATGTTGTGGTAACTTTTAGGATTGTTTCGGTATTTTTTATTTTTAAAAATATTGATTCACACTGCTCCTGTAGACGGTCTCCTAGAGGTCCTACAAAAAAGTTGTCTGGTGATGTGCAAGATATCTTCGGTTTTGATTATCCGAATTTTAAAAAACCAGAAGTTTCTATTAATCGAAAGAATAGACGAAATATTTTATTTTTGTCAAAATGACAGCTCCAAATAGAAAAAACTTCGGTTTTCGACCCAATTTTTTTTGTTAAATTGTTTAATAAAACAGAAATAATTATCGGAAATTTTATTCCTTCGATTAATACCTAAAGAATGTATCTCAGAAGGTTGTGTTAAAATTTTAACCGATCGGTTGAAAATTTTTTCAAAATCGTGCACACCGACTTTGAAAACATCGTTTTGAGAAAAACGGATTCAAAGTTTCAAAAGATGTTTACACATCGTTAATTTTTTTTTTCAACTTACATGGAGTAATTTATGCCAGGGCCATAAGATAAACCTTCTGCATCATCAGCAGCTTCTAATATTCCGAGTTGTTGCAAATACAATGAAAAGTGTCAACGTCAACTCAGGTATTGCACGCCATAAAAACAACTGCTGCTGGTCTTTACGGCGCTTACTTTGTAACGCTCCAAACGTTCTTACGTATCTCCAAGAATATTTGCCGGATTGATTTGAAATTTTCAGAGAATATACTTAAATATATGTACATTCAGACAATACAATTAAAAAAATATTTTTTATGAAATTTTTAACTGCATATAACCACTTAAAACTCCACTAAAAGTGGATGCGCAGGAACAGATTATGTTTGCATATGGTTTTAACATGCTTCTTTGATACAATTTTATATAAATGAAGTTGGAATGTATTTTGATAAAAAAATATAGATAGAGATGTGTTGAGGTATTTTTATTTATGTATTATTTTTAATAAAATAAATAACAAGGTGTCTTATATCGACCGCCTACGTACAGTGAAACAGAGAAAATAATTCTAAAGAGAGAAGTTCTACAGTTTTTTGATTCGATACACCGTCAATCAAATATTATTAACAATAATATGTGTGCAATACATAAGAATATTAATAAATCACAATTAAATCAATTAGATACAGAAAATTTAAGTACCTAATATATATAATATTATTTTGAAATAATATTTTGTTTTTAATAATTTTTCTTTCTTTTTAAAATTAAAAATTGTTTGTTATTATTTTTTCATTATTTTGATAATCATTAATAATTTTGAAAGATTTTATAAAAAGCTAATTAGATTTTAAATATTAATTATTTTTTATATTTTTTAGATCAGTTCTGAAGAATGTCCAAATCCGGATTGAAACGTTAATGTATTAATTATATTTTTTTGTTAATATATTGTCTGAAAAATTGGTCGATAATTTTATTTATTTATTAATAAATCACCTCTAGTCTGGAGATCATTTATTAAATAATATCTCATTAACGATCCCGTCAATTCATCGTATGACAACCCACAACCGTCAATTCGTCGCACGACAATTCTTCGCTACGACAATTTCTCGCGAGACAATTCACCGTAAAATATACTGTTTTCATGATCTTCTAATTTTTTTTTAAATTTACATGTAAATGGCCCTTACTGACGGTTACTAAGAAACAAATCTTTAAAATTTCTTACAATTCTAGGCTACAGGTCTAATATGTGGCAAATTCATTTATTTTATTTTTACGATAATAAAAGTTATTACGTTTATTTTTTTACAATTTCTTACAGTGATTTTCTCGCTATATTTTTATACTTTACTTGTTCATTAGTTGTGTTTTTGGTATATATTGTACAGTTTTTTTAAATACCTATATTTTTTTTCTTACTTAATTACCTGTTTTGTTTTTTTGTCTTTTTGATAAGCTATCCATATTATTGAAAATTCAACTATGTCATGCTATAGCCAAAAATTCTCTAACCCGAAATATGTTATTGAACTACTTATATAGATATCTTCAAATAAATAAAATTGTCGACCAATTTTTCTCAGACCAATATATTGACAAAAAATAATAAAATTACAAATCAATATAACACAAGATGACGTTTCGATCCGGATTTGGATCTTCTTCAGAATAATCTAAAAAATATAAAAATTAATTAGTATTAAGTAATTTATTATCTAATAGAAATCACGAAAGATTGAAAGTATGAATGATTCAAAAAATTTATTAATCAAAGATTTGACTTATAGATATCAATAATAATGATTTTGCGTAAAATTCCTGTTGAGAGAAATCGTCGTTGCGATAAATTGTCTTGCGATAAACTGTCGTAGCGATGAATTGTCACTGCGGTGAATTGTCGGCTATCAGAGTTATGCGACGTATTGTCGCACGATGAATTGACGTAGAGCCATAACGGTACATCGGATCAAGAAATGTCCAAGAATTTTTCTGATCTGGATAATTGTTTTCTGTATTTCACTCTACCTACTGTCCGTGAACTGTTGATCTGAGACACCCAAAACTTATAGCCTCTTCTCTCTGTCTGTTTGCACCAGCATCAATTAAGACCGGCTGAACTAACAGCGATGAAATTTTAACGTTAAAAAAGAGTTACGGAAATTGCCTTAATTTTCATGATATTGTAATATGTTAAAGTTTTTGACGTGATAACGTCTTATAAATTGATGAAACACCGTCTGCTTGCACGAAAAAGTGCAACGTTCCGAAAAGTGTAACGTTTCGAAAAGTGTAACTCATAAAAGTATGCAATTTTTCATCAATGTTTCTTTATGACGTTATCACGTAAAACTATCGTCCGTAAACCGACTTTACAGACAACCAATTTTTAACAAAACAAATTCCCTGTCATTTAGAAGAGGCTCGTAAGAATACGTCGTGTACGTAAAAAAGAATTTCTTTCATCAGCATTATCCAGGAAAATCCCTGAACTTTTAATTACAAGCATCTGACTGACAGTCAGGTATATATCGTTCATTTTCACTGACAGACGACTTTTTAACAGAGACAAAGCGCGGGCGCCTTGTTATTTACAACGTGCACCTTCATCTGTTCGCGTGTACTATGGAGTGTGGAGATAAGGAGAACCATCTCAATGCTACAAAATGTCTCTCGAATAGCATTAAATCAAGATGGCACTGCTGTTCCAAAAGGACTATTGTATAAAGAAAGTTGTTAGAGCAGTGAAGTATTAAACAAAGGAAGATATACATCCGCTTTCTGATGGTGCTGTTTTTAGGCGCGACCCAAGCTTTAGCTGGAAGCGCCTATATGTACTCGCTTTGTCTGTGAATCTGTGAGTCACGCTTTTTGTATCCAGCGTACAGCCCAAACGCCTTAACCGATTTTTAAAAACTTTTTTTGTTTGATTCGTCTCCGGGTAACTTAAATCCTAACGTTGCCCGATTTTTTAAAATATTGTACACTGGCCTTGAATGTAACACACCTAAAGGGTAAAATTATTGTAATGAACTCTTTAAGTTACATACATTACGTTTTACGTTATTGCACATTTAATTTACAGGTTATATTGACTAAATTTGACTACTTCCGGATACTACACTAACTGTTTATGATCCTTAAGGCTACTGCACACAAGGCTGGAAATACTGCTGAGATTTTTTATGGCCGGCAGACTGGCTACGAGGTTTGAAATGACGTCATTGCGGGCTCACCTGCTAGCTCATAAAGTAGATTTTAAAATTTGAACAGGGGCTATTTTCCTTGCTAGGTCCTCTGATTGCTCTGAGCAAGAACCAATCAGGAAGCAGTATCTCTAGTGACACGAACAAACGCCCACAAACTAACATGGCGTCATTCTGGTCAGACAACAGACACGTTTAGCTCTGTGTTTATATTTGAACTGTCACTGCGCGCGCACCAGATCCATCCACAAAACAAGTTTGAAAAGACGTCTCGTGTGAAGCGAGCACATAAAAGCATTCAGCGCTAGGTTCCTCGCCAGATTTAACTACTATTTTTTTAGCGCTGGTTTTCTTAATTGCTATTATGTGCTCGCTACACACGAGACGTCTTTACAAGCTTACTCTAGAAGTAGATTCGGGGCACGCGTAGTAACAGTTAGAGCGGTAACAAAAGTGCATGTTTATTGTCTCTGAACAGAACACACACTATGGCATAATGTTTGTTTGTGGGCGTTTGTTCAAGTCACCCACGTGACAAGATACTGCTACTTGATTGGTTCTTGCTCATACCTAGCAGCAGACCTAGCAAGAAAAAATAGCCCCTGTTCTAATTTTAAAACCTATCTTGTGAGCTAGCAGGCGAGCCCGCAGTGACGTCATTTCTAGCTTCGTACCCAGCCTACCGGCCAGCAGAAGTCCAAGCAGTGTTTCTAGCCTCGTATGTAGCGACCATAAATTTAGCAAGGAATCTAGCGGAAAAACTTTAACGCTGTTAGGTGACCACTTTTCAGTTTAACACCCAAAAGTAACTGTCCTCCTTATCTCCACCCTCGATAGCGTGTACATAATATACGATGCAGTGCAGCCAACACAAAGGCCATTAGCGACTCGACTAACCAACTAATACCCGTTACATCAATCCATAACTTTGACAGTGATTCATGGGTGCAGGTCAGACAGTTAGACTTATTACAACTGACACTGAGCCCTCTGTATATGCAGTGTCTTTCTTGCAGACTTTGGGTACGCGGACACTGCAGGTATTCGGATTCCGAATATATATCGGCGCTGATCGCCGCGAGAAATATTCCATTGTAATTAAATGGGAGTGTGCAGGCATCGGTGTACGTCGTAGAGAGTTGTGTCAAAAATCTGCATTATAAAAGCACTAATGAAGAATCGAATGGTGATATTTTTTTCCTTCGGAAAGGTCGGCTTCTCTATTAGTTTGCTCCAGAATGTTTAGAACTCCAAAATTTTTAATTGCAGATAGGTTGAAAGTGGTATTGTTGAAAAGATCTTTAAAAAATAAGCAAGTCTTATGAGACTTTTTTTGGTTACTGCCATCACTGTTAAGTAATTTTGTTTGAAATTATTAATTCAAATAAATTATTAATAACGAACTTAATTTTAAAAGTCGACATTTAAAATCTAGTTACCTAATTAACAATGTCACAAATGTTTAAACTGTCTGCAATTTACTTCTAAACACTGCTGAGCTGTTCTAGATATGCTATGAGTACCTCTGAGTAATTGCAATTATTGAAAACTTATTGTGATATTGTTTAATTAGTTAGCTAGATTTTAAATGCCAATTTTTTTAATTAAGTTCGTTATTATGACATGTTAATTTAATAATTTCAAGCGAATATTACTTAACAGGGGTGGCAGTAACAGAAAAATGTCCTACAAAACTTGCTTATTTTTTAAAGATCTTTTTAATAATACCACTTTCGACCTATAGTGCCATTTAAAATTCCGGAGCTCTGAACATTCTGGAGCAAACTAATAAGGAAGCAGACTTTTCCGGAGGAAAACAATATCACCATTCAATTCTTCATAGGGCTTTTATAATACAGATTTTTGACACAACTCTCTACGACTAACCGTTTTCGAAAATAACGACCGGAACGGGTGGTCCGACTCAGCCTGTATATTAAAGTGTCCGTTATTTCCCAAGTCCGTTTTTTTGCGGTCCCACCAAATGTTTAGTTTTTTCCCTTAAAAAAAGTATCAGACAAAAAAAGCGCATAATTTTTATTTTAAACCGTGCCGAAATCATGATACATTTCCCATTTAAATAACATAAGTTTTTCAAATCTTTGATTAACGTCTGATTAGGTAAATAAAACTATCGACCAATTTTTCAGACAATATATTTTTTTTGTTAATATATTGTCTGAAAAATTGGTCGATAATTTTATTTACCTATTGAACATAAGTTTTTTTTCATTTTTTACATTTAATTTTCTTTCTCCGTACTGAATAAACGTACAGCAATGTGCAATACACATTTTTCTAGGGAATTGAATGCTCTACTAAATGGTCTCTTACGATTTTTTGATAAATTCACTCCGTCATAAGTTATTCAAGGTTAAATTTAAAATTAAAAAAAAAGAAATGGAATGAAAACAATTATTTTGTCCACGTTTTTGAAATGTGTAACTCACCAAATTTTGTCATAAAATGCCTTTTACACTTCTCTATAATCAGGAATTTATTCAATTTTTTCAAAGTGGTGGAACAATATGAAAAAATAATAGATACAAATTTTCTTTCTATAGCTTTAGATTTAAAAAACGTTTAGTTTTTGTTCAAAAACAAATAGCAAAGCTATAGAGAGAAAAATTGTTTTTATTTTTTTTCTCATATTGTTCCACCACTTCGAAAAAACTTTGCTAACTAAACAAATATAAATTCACGGGTTACAGCTAGTATTATATAAATATACACCTTTACAAATACGGTTTGTAAATGCATATAAATGGGTGTATTTCGTTGAGTGTCAGCGCAAGCGTCATCATTTCAGCTGAAGTAGATAGTTTCAAAAGAAGTTTCACTTCTACCGTGAGCTTCTATGAAGTGAGGCTCACACGTTTTCTCATATTTTTTACTTCGTTGTTTGATTTCGTTACATATAAATACAGAAATTTTGATTACCAAAGTATTTCTGAAACCTTTTAGAACAAAATCTTGAAGAGCTATTAAACTTTAGACAGGGGAACTCTAACATATAAGGCAAGTTCTTAATTTTTTTAATATGAAATTAGTTTTTAGAAATGTCAATACTTGTGATTGAATACGATATCAAATTAAAAAGATTAACTTTATATGTGAAGTTCAGAGAAAACATAAATTGTCTGTAAAAACGGGTGGATATAACGAAAAGTAGCAACGCTCAGAGCAATAACAGCGGATTGCTTGGGTGTGACCGTGACGCGACCGCTTCACGCCCAGCGTTGATGGATGACTGAAATGGAACAAAAAAAAATGATTAACTGAAATATTGCTACAATCAGTTTCTGTCAGAATACCGCGAATAAAATTTGATGGTTTTACTCTTTGAATGAATTTTTATACATTGTACGTTGATTTTCTTGTTGAATATCAAATAATAATTAATTGTTTTAATTCATTGTTCAACCGATAATCAATTTTTTAAGCACTCGTACGCCTACAAACAGTTTATAAATGTAGTTTTAATATTTATTTTTTTTATACAAACATCTATTGACACGTTTGTTTGGGAGTAAAACCGTGCAATTGACACTTATATGGGACGACGTTTTATGACGGGAACGTTACACTTTTCAGTTTACTAGTATACTAGATGACAGCGCGTAACGGTTGCTGTGTTGAATTTTAACATGGATTTGTTGACGGGGACATCTAACAGATTTATTAGTTACAAGAATAGTCACTTAAAGTTGCAATGTCCATAGGGCTTTAGGAAGTATCCGTACAGTGTCCATAGGCTTTGCAACTTAAAGTTGCATATTGTAACTTTAAATTTAAGTTTCACATCTGCCAGGCGTCCCACGACGGCTCCTATTTTTTTACTGATTGTAATAAATATCGGCTTAAGTACGATTTCTATAATTTGCGCGCTAAACTGTTTGACAGCCCAGAGCTTAAGAGCGTTATGAATCACATAAAATACATAATTGGTTTGTTGATTTAATTAATGAATTATTAAACTTCATATTATCCGTAAATTAATTTATGCTTTCCTATAATTCCACTTACGTTTTACCACCAATTAATTAATGAAAACTCTAATTGAATTGTAATGCCTAAAGTCTGTGTAATATTTAACAAAAGATGAGTGTCTAAACTAAACGATTTACTGACTCGTCGCTAAAAAAAATAGTTTTCAAAACAATTTGATAAAAGTTATTGTCTAGAGCTGTGTCCTGACTATGCCGATCGGCATACCAATATCGGCAATGAATTGGCCTGATAACGAAGCCGACAGTCACATCTACACTAGTGCAGCTTTGCCGATAGGTATGCCGATCCGAATTGCTGATTGGCATAGTCAGGACACAGCTTAATGGCGACATTACGTGACGCGATATGACGCGACATTGCACGAAGCGACTTTCCGAAGCGTTGGATTTTATCGCCGAGTTGCAAGTTCTTGTGAGAATTGCTGCATTTTGAAAATTGTAATTTGTCGCATCGCATCGTCCTGCCTTAAAGGACCCCTCACCAAATACATGGGGAAATGGCTTACGGTGAAATTCTTTCTAACTGGGGGGAACTTTCAGTCATTTGATGGTGTAAAAAGTTTCCAATACAACTTGGGTCTGAAAATCCTATTATATAAACATACATACATACATATCATATATATTTCCACAGGTGCCTGCATATTGCACGTTGTTTGTTGCCACAAAACAGCCGTTTTTGATAAGCTTATAACTTTGAACACCGTGATTTTCAGACCCAAGTTGTATTGGAAACTTCTTTAGCATCAAATGACTGATTCATTCTTCCTAGATAGAAAGAATTTCACCGAAAACCATTTGGTGCGGGGTCCTTTATACTTTATCAACTCAGAAAAATTACGTTTGTATTTGTTATTTATTTATTATATTTATGACGCGGACGAATCTGTAGGTATAAACGTAAATCACGCAAGCTAAGTCGAAAGTAAAAGACAGTTTAAAAATGATATCATTGTTTGAAAGAACTTTGGAAGTTAAAAATCATACACTATGTATAATATATATACTGATGCCGTCTTTCCATTGTGTCCGTTTTGAATAATTTTGTCTATTACCACAAATAGGCTTGCTTTAGTGAATACGGTAGATGCTATATCAGGGCTGTGCAAACCATATTAAAAACACCGAGGACAGATTGGAGATTCACAGGTTTTTACACAAATATATTAATTATACTTGATAATTGGCTCGATTGATAGCTGTATGATTATTAATTATAACAAGAAAAAAAAACAACGATTAGTCTCACTATCTATTTATTTATTTAAAACAAACAAACTTCACTTCACAACGTTTCGGCCATTTTGGCTCATAACCCTCTTCAGGTGCAGTACCTTATATATTAAAAAAAAAAATAACAATAAAATCTTTACAGTCATTTCGCATCCACTCAACAATTTTTGTTGATAAACTTTCACTAATTGTCAAACAATGTTTGACAATTAGTAAAAGTATAATTTATCGCACCCGGGTAAAACCGGAACGTACCGCTATACCATATATTTTTTTAAATATGTTTTACTCTTAATGAACCTTGAATAATGAAGACCCTTGTGTATATGACGTCACATAAACTACGCTTTAACTTTGTAAACACTGTTTTTTTTTTGTTTTTCTCCTTTCTTGGTGGTTTTACTATAAACAGCTATGCGTAAATCTGTAAAATCTAGGTACTAAAATGCCACACTAAGTTAAGTTACAGAATGTAAGGGACAAGAAGATTGTCACAGATTTGGAAATCCAATTGTTATAGAAACACAGCAGGCGTTGAAATTCAATAAAGTGACTTAAATTGTAAATAGATTTGGATACAAAATTACAGTCCGTCGCGCAGGGTTTAAACGATGCTATATTATAGCTGATCGAATTAGTGTATCAATATACGGGACTATCAGTAATTTATTTTTCTTCATACCTCGATCGAAAGTACATACTTTCAGCATTAATTGTAAGTCTAACATTTACGCATTGGTGGGATACACGCACTGATGCGGAAAATACGTATTTTTGGGTGGCAGTAAAGCAAAAATAACCTATCAACTGTTGTTTAGATGTCGTTTCCATAGCAACCCTATTACAATTTAGCTAATAGTCGCGAACAGCTGTCATTCGTGTTTTTACGTATAACCTCAAAGCTGCTTGCTTAAAATTCTCTGTGTTTTTATGTAATTAATAAGTAATTAATTAATTAATTAACGTATATAATAAGCGTACTTACAACCGAGGTATGAAGAAAGATAGTATACAACACACTGACCGAAAGTTTGATATCCTTGCACTGCGCGTCATGATTCCCTCGGTTCGTCTCGGGTATCATGGTGCGCAGTACAAGAATATTAAAATTTCGGCCCTTGTGGTGTAATATACTACTTTACTCACGACTTCATTGATGTTAAAAAAAACATGAATGGGTGTAAGTTTTATGTGCGGTTGAAATAAAACTTATTTTAATCTGTTCACTCTCACTTTTTGGGAAATATTCACTCACAAATTAAATAATTCGTAAATTTAATTACGTTTGCTATACCTATGCTTGTGGGTCTGCGTCCGCAGCTATGTTTCCTATAGACGCGTTTTAATGCCGCCATCTGTTAATCGTTGCCTTTAAGTAGAGAAAATCGATCACAAAATTAGTTTGCGTCTATAGCTATGTTTTGTTTGTTCAAGCTGGTCTCTACGATGCCGCCATCTATCAGCCGTAGAATTTAAATAGCGGGAACTGCGTAAACACACAACTTCCGTCCGAATACTTCCGTCTGAAAAAATATCTGAGTTACTCTCAAGTCACGCCTAAAGTAGTTCAAAAATGATATTAAAATGCTTTCAATATCTTTAAACTCTCCTAAATTAATGTACCTAAATAACATTTTTATAATTGCTAAAATAATAATATTATTAAAATTTAAAAATGTCTATAATTGTTCATTTTTTGTAAATCCCTGCTACATAAAAATATTTCGGTATCCTGCAGTGATAAGGATCTGGATGTGAACCAGATGCACATAATGTAGATATATATCAGGAGTGTTCAACAATCAATTAGACTGGCTGATTTTGCACCTAATTTTTTATTTTTCCCGAATAATGCAAAATGTCTTTTTATTACCCTGAAATATAAAAGTAATAGTATTTGAATAGGTTGACTTCAACTACCCCGCGAAGAAAAAAGTTTCAACTGTTTTTTAAATAAAATTTAAAAAGAAAAGAACAGCTAATAAAACAGTAGAACCTTTTTAAGTCAAACCTCGAAAAGTCGAAAACCCCCAAACTAAAAAAATATGTTTTGTTCTCTTCCCTTCAAGCCCCATAATCTACATTATTTGAAATCTCAACCATCTATAGTTCGAAATAATCAGTGAGTCCCTATAAAATCCATTTCGGTACATATTTACCCTCCATAATTCGAAAAAATAAATTTAGAATGAATCCTAACCTCTTCAAATCGAATATTTCGTTACAAAATCCACCTAATCCTTCATAAGTCGAAAATTTTAACTCGAATTTTTTGTCGTGTCCTTTGAAATTCGATTTGCAGAAGCTCTACTGTATTTACTATTTTGCAACTAAAAATCTCCCAAAAAATAATTAGATCAATCAAACAAATAAAGGATTTAAATGACTGTTAAAAAAAAGAATCACAGCAAAAATATACAGTTGAATTTTTTATAAAAACGGATTTTCACTGCCTCCACCATGTAAGACCCACCGCTTCCACCATATATTGTGTATAGGTAGTAGGTACCATATAGTGTTGCAAATTGTTTAAAATTGAAATATTCGAGTAACAAATAATTCTCGATAAATTTATAACCTTACTAGCCGTTTCCCGCGGTTTATATCGCGTAAATTTCAGTTTTTGCAACCTTCTCTTAACCAGGTTGTTGTACAATATAAAGTATCTTTTACTTTAAGTTTGGGTATCGATGTTGATGTGTTAAGTTAGGCTCATCAAAATCAGTTCATCCGTGCACGAAACACGTGTATACACACACACACACACACGTGCACACAAACAAACCTACAGATGACGAAAAATTCTGAAAACACGTTTTTCAGTGCAGATATCATACAACAACCCGCTAGGAAATCGCCTTACAGACAGCTGAAGTCCCGTTGCTATGTTCTATAGATGAATTTAAATAAGTTAAACACACCTTAACCATGTGAAGGCAGGTATAAAGCAGGGAATCCCCCAGTGACTAGATATCGTGTTAAATCTCCTTTGGAGCGGATATATCATAGCAGGTTTACCTTAAGTTATTAGATTAATTACATCATTACGCCGTTTGACGTTCCTTCTCTAGCGTAAGACCCACTGTCCCCTCCCCTTTTCCTCTAAAGGATCACCTGACGTCTTCGCAACAGTTAAAGGTCTGTTCTTGTCATATATAAACGAACTATAAAGTTTCTATATCTTCGAGAAATTTAACTTTCTATTTTCTTTTTGAAAATATCGGGAACTAAATAAATAAATGCCTGATATTTCCAAAATGAAAATGGGCATTAAAATAGTGTTCAGAAAATGAATAAATATCTATCCTCTGAATCAAAATATTTTAATGGTAATATAATAAATGTAATGTTTTAACAAAATGTTTTTTGTAGATTTTGTAACAATGTGGCTGTTTTAATTGAACGCATACATGTTAAAGTAATTTATTGTTAAAAGCAATATTGTTATATTTGTCTGAGTTCGAATAAACGCAAAAATAATATAACAGTAAAGTGTGCCGACAATTTATGAGATGCAAATTTTTAGAGACAAAAATTAAACAATATTTTATTGAATAGTGCGATATATTTCAGTATTTTTGGAATATTTCAGCAACAGTACTTTTATTAAGTAATGCAATTATTCTATGACGCTTATTTGCATTGCGAACTTATGACTATACAATTACAAATTACCTTCTTTGTTTGTATTTGTTTAGTAATGTAAATTCTAGAATAACACCTGCTTCTTTACAGACGTTAAGATATTTGTGATTTAAAATTATCAATTAAGTAAAGGCCACTGCACACAAGGCTAGAAACGCTGCTAGATTCCTTGCTAGATTTGCCTACTAGTTTTCTAGCGCTGGTTTTCTTGATAACTGTTAAGTGCTCGCTTCACACGAGATTATTTTTCAAGCGTGTTTTGTGGATAGATCTGGTGCGCGCGCAGTGACAGTTCGAATATAAACACAGAGCAAAACGTGTCTGTTGTCTGGCAGAATGACGCCATGTGGGTGTTCAAGTGCCCACGTGAAGATACTGCTTCCTGATTGGTTCTTGCTCACACCTAGCAACAAATCTAGCAGGGAAAATAGCCCCTGTTCTAATTTTAAAACCTATCTTCTGAGCTAGCAAGGCAGTCCGCAGTGACGTCATTTCCAGCTTCGTACCCAACCTACCGGCTAGCAGAACTCCTAGCAGCATTTCTAGCAGCGTTTCTAGCCTCGTGTGCAGCGGCCTTAAGTAAGTAAAGTACTATATTTCTAAAAATGGATTTTTCATTACAGGAGGTTACATAGTGCAGCATGTTTCTAAATTATTAAGTTCTTCCCATAGTAAAAGTATCAGTTAATGCTGGGTAATTAAATTTCAAATGGATACATTTTTTGATTGGACTACCCTCTTTGTTTCTCCCGGGTTAACTTAAAAACAATTTTTAACATCCGTGCTTCTACTGAAGGCTTAGCTAAAAAGCAGACAATACCCGCGGACAAAATTTAGTTAACTACTATCAGACATCGATTATCGATTTCAAAATATTAAATTAAACAGTGATGGTAAGGAAAATACAGCGACACGTTCATGCAAATCCCGCTTTAGAAACTACTCCGAAACTAAATTGAGTATGACCTAGGTTAATATTAATTTGAATTGACGCCGATAGGGTGACATCCGCTTGACTGCAAATGTTAATAGTTCACTTTGAACTATTACCGATCAGCTAACTAAACTTGTTAATGTATTTATGTAAAGAAAACAAATATTAACTCATGGCAACGAAACATGGCTAAATGAACACAAAAACTTTTCGCCGATGAATTTTAAGACTTAAATACCCAAAATACTTTAAAGGTTTTATAACTTTAATTCCTTGATTTTGTTTTTAAACGCTTGTATTTAGCTTTACTTCGTATATTTATTTGTTTCTGTGTTTCTTTGTTTCAAATCTTGGGGCAGCTTTTTCAACTACTTCCCGTTATCCGAATGAGTAGAAATTTTGCATAGGTATGTAGTTTCGATGTCAATATAATATTATAATAACTAACTGACCGTACCAGCCTTCGTCTGGATGCAAATCGCACTTTTAATAAGGCTGACTAAAAACTTAAAAATAAAATTAGGTAAAAAGACTTCTAGTTAAACGTTTATAATATACAATCGATAATTTACTAAAAATTTACTAGAAAATTTTCATTTGTTTGAGATTCGAAATTATATTTAGCTTTCGACTATCTTCTTCGACCATACTGCAAATGAGCCCCACGATATTATTTTAGTTTAATCAAAGCCCCCTATTGTGACTTACAATTATTTTCTAGTTTTTGGTAAACCATCGATTGTACAAGAAAACCGTTTAACTTGAAAAGCTTTTCTACCTATTTTATTTTTAAGTTTTTAGTGTGGTTTATTAAAAGTGCGATTTGCAACTGGACAAAAGCCGGACCGGTCAGTTAACCACTATAATATAGTATTGTCATCGGAACTACATACCTATGCAAAATTGCAACTCAATCGGATAACGGGAAAACATTGAATAAAAATTGGTTGTCTGTAAAGTCGGTTTACGGACGATAGTTTTACGTGATAACGTATTCCGCTCGAATATCATATTTAATAATCACGCACAGGGTCAGGCGGAACGTTAGGAACGTTACACTTTTTCGTGCATGCAGCCGGTGTTTCAGCTTTTTATATTGACGTGATTCATCAATTTATAAGACGTTATCACGTCAATAATTTATGTTCTATTTCTCCTATCTTCTACATATAATAATTATAATAATTCGAATCTGTGATATTGCATCTTTCGCTTCAAATTTAGGTTAATTTTATTAATTAAAATTACTCACCACCTATAATAATAATTGTTTTTTTTTAACTTTCTTTCTTTCGTATTTATTTTAAGTCTCAAAGATTAACTGTCATAATATTTTGAAAACAATTGTTTCATTGTTTATATAAAATTCCAAAACCTACTTACTTACAATATTTAAGTATTTTCATACGTCAAAAAATTGATTTTTATAATGATAAAATTTGTAAGAAAACGATTTTTTCGAGAAATGAGACCTAGCTAAAACGATTTTTTGCCCCCCAAAATCCCTTTTCAGTAAATTTCATCCAAATCGTTAGGGCCGTTTTCGAGAAAAGCACGCACAGGGTCAGGCGGAACGTTAGGAACGTTACACTTTTTCGTGCATGCAGCCGGTGTTTCATCAATTTATATGATTGGTGATTCATCAATTTATAAGACGTTATTACGTCAAAAAGCTGTCCCAAGATTTTAAACAAAGTAACAAAGAGAGAAATAAAGAAATATGAGGAATCAAGCTAAATAAAAGCGTTTAAAAAAATGAAGCTAAGGTCTTGTTCACTACGCCATTTGAACTTATGCAGCTACACCGCTGTTATCATGATATAGAAGTATAGAACTTATTCTACGGTTAAATACTAGAATAATTATATATTCTTTTTTTAAACCACTACTTAACTGTCAAAACTAATTAAAAAACTGTTTATACAAATTAAACTATTGAACACATTTCAGTGAATTTAAATAGGGTTCTGGTCTGATAATAAACAAATTTAATAAAATATGTATATAAATCAAGACGATCCGACCAAAATTGCAATCTGTAGAGCTCAGATGTACAACCGACAAAACCTATTCTCGATTTTCAATTACAATTTTAGGAGTAATGAATAATGAACAATGAACTCGAATCAATGTAAAAATAGTTCTATTTTATAGAATAAAATCTCCTCTTGTAAAAAATCTACAATTTGACTGAATTTCGAGCGAAATTAGCCAATATATAACTTTTTGTATAATCGAAATTTAGCTCTGACGCGCAAAGCGATAATAGAGCACATACCGTAGTGTAGCAGTATGTACAATTTATTTCATGAAAAATGTGCAATAAAATCATTCCGAAATTCGCAGTAGAAAACTTATATCATGAAAATAGACTGTACGTTATTTGAAAACTTCTTTGAAAAATTACAACCCGATTTTATTGGTTTGTTTTAGAATGTACCATAAATTTCCAAACAGTATCCAATAAACAATACAATGTAGACAATAGATCTGAAAATTTAGATTCAGGTTAGCGTCTATTCAATGTTTGTAATCTATATAGGTTTCTCTGTCTGCAGCCTTTCTCTCTCTCTACACCACATTATCTGCATATTGTTATACAATCGTGCATCAAGAACAATGGTTCCAATACAACGCCGAACGGATACGTTCAATGTTGCGGTTTCCATGCATTATCTAATACGTGTTATACAGCATGTACAGTACTGGGAAAAAGAAAATACCATAGCGCAACAGCGAAAAAAGTGCCATATACCTTAGATAAGAATATAAATTGACAGTGCTCCGCGTGATACAGATATAAACTGACAACAATTTTAGAAACGCGGTTTATTAGCTCATCTAATTTTGAGAAAAAAAAATATCTACGATGATTTGTCCCATTTAACTTATTATAATATAGATATTTGCTGTTTTCACTTGTAAATAACAAGCAATAGTTTTTTTTATTCTTTTTTAGGGTTCCGTACCTCAAAAGAAAAAAAGGAACCTTTATAGGATCACTTTGTTGTCCGCCAATCAGTCTACCAAGACTCTTTTTCTTAGGAACGTGTGGAGCTGTGAAAAAATCAAATCTAAGTTTATTCCGCACATTTTGACACTCGCAAGAAAATCCAAACCTATAGGGTACTTCCCGTTGACATAGATTCGGGAAATTTGGCAAAAAGCAATGTCTTATAGCACAAGTAAATGAAAAAATCAGAAAACCGTACATTACAAAAAAAAAAATGTTTTTTTGCGATCATAAATTTATTTGCAGTTGGTAAACTGACCACGACCTATGTCTATTCTCGATGTGTGGGGACAACAGTTTTCCAACGGGAAAGCGGGAAAAACCTTCGAGACTCGATTTCCCTGATGGACACATTATTTACATAGGTACCTACAAGTTTGTACGGAACCACCCGTGCGCGAGTACGACTCGCACTTGGACGATTTTTTTTATATGAGTAATAGATGTCGGTGAGCTTATACCCAATATAAATAGGTGACACATAAAATATACGAAAATTTAATTAAATTAAAGAAACAGAATTACAACGGTCTCTATAACTTTCGAAGGAGTTAATTGATTTTAACGAAATTTGGACCACATGTTGAAGTCCAGCACCGCACAAAGCCTATTTAAAAAGGGCCCAATCGGGCCATTTTAAGGATGGTTTATAGGGATTGAAAAATGTTTCTGAGACAAAAAATACCGAAAAATTTTTCCGAATCGTTTCAAAATTGAAATTTAACCCTTTAGTAATGATTAAAATGTGCTACCAAAATTTTAATAAAATCGGCCTGACAGAACCGGACTTACAAATTTTATGAAAGCACTAGTTTGCGGATAGGGATTCACTTACTGAAAGGTGTATTTAATTTGATGCAGATGGTGGATTGATATTAATATTGAAATTAAGTAAAAAAATATTATTTTAAGGACTGTATTAATGGTTTAAATTTTTTATTTTGTTCAAAAAGAAAGTTTAAGTTTACATAATAAAACCACACTGTCTGTATTAGCAAATACACTATATTGTGGGCAGGGTTTGGCAGTGCGACCCTATAGTTTTTAGATTGTGTGCTCAGAGGAGAACAGTTTATAAAAAAATCTTAAAGGTTAATTTATAAAAATATAATAAAATTACACAAAACTTTGGAGTTATTACATGCCAGATTTAATGTCTGGATTTGGTTTGAGAACTTATTGCATAATTGCTGGCAATTTGAATTATCAAACGGGGTGATTACTGTAATCAGATACGTAAAAAGACGACCCTGCGGTTTATGAAAACCACCGGCTTATGCAGACAATGACATATGGTCAGGGAGCTGGCCGATTAATATTTCATACGCGGTTAGTTTTGCGGGTTCTGCGGGGAAGTAGCTGCGGGTTTGGATCAAGTCACGCGTACTTCCATTAGAACAGTGATCCCTAAAATGTGTCGAAACATTGTAATATACTTTGAGATCTTTTTTGTACCTTTAACAAACGAGTTATTCACCTCTACTTCTGCACATGACTGATTAGCTAATTCAAAAGATTCGACTGAATGTCGAAGTGCCAACAGAAAATATATATCAATGATGGCCATATTCACCGAACGTAAGTAGTTATTTATTCGGATCTTTTGTTCTTCAGGTAACTATTCTTCCGAATAAATAGCGATAATTCAAATCACCAAACATAATTATGTTTACTGCCGGTATAAATCTATTCTGTCTTACTTCTTGCCTGAGAAAATAATAATGGCCACCACACAGATCATAATAGCTAGCTTATAAACGTGGAGTATTATGTCGACAGGCTGCTCTTATGAATTTATTTATGTGTTGTTTATTAACTTTTTGTAAAGTGTATAGTTGTAAAACATTAAAGTTAGCGGACGTTTTGTGTGCAATTGGGTTTGGATGAAACATTATTATTTTGTGAAACCAACGCCTTCTGTCGGATTTTTGGGTGAACGTCAAAATATTCAACAAAAAGAATAAGTGTAGTGCAGTGTATATTTATTTTTTAACTATTTTCTACTTGATAATTTGCTTGGTGAATTGAAAGTAAATTGTATTCTAACGAATAAATTTGTTCCAGGATTAATAAGTTTTATTTATATATTTTTTGGTAAATATGGGCACGAGTGGAAAGAAAACGATTTTTTTTTTTAAATGAATATCCTCTACTGGGAAGTTACCTTAACGAATAACTCAGATTAATAAATAAATATTGTAGATTATAGACGCTTGACAGTCTATTTACTAAATTTTTTATTGAAATGCTTAAATATATTTTTTTTTTGGTCGGTATTCAATCGCACAAGATATAAGCAGTGGCCATTTGAGAATTTTGTGGTTTACCGAACTGTTTCCTGGGTATAGTGTTGTGTGACTGTGTCCATACCTGTGGCTACACGCTGACAAATTGCTAACAACCAAGTATCAACATCGATTGAATACAATCCCTGATTCTGTACTGATTAAGTAGTTTGTAATGTATTGCCTGCAAATGTACACGCTATGCAGTCAGACATATTCTGCCGTTTAAATTCAAGAAGTGGTAACTCGCATTTGAACGTGATTATAAGCTAAAACTTTGAACTTGTTTTATAAGTAGTGAATTTAAACCGAAATAAATGAAAACATTCTTTTGCGTTTCTGAGAGGTTTAAGTACAATTTGAAAATATTTTGCTTATTTTGAAGAAATTCTGCGAAATGTTGAGATGTAGAGGTTTTCGGGATGATTCCTGAGCGTCTGGGAGGAGACAACTTATGGGTTTCTGGGGCGAACTTGTTCGCTTTGAAATGGTTATAAAATATTTATTTTTTTTTTTGAAAATTTTAGGGCGAGTTTTGTAGGCCATTTAAAAAATAAAATTTGCACGTTTTTGGAGGATTTAATCTGAGACTCAAACCATTACGGATTAAGTATTTTAGTACAAAGAAATTCATCAGGTTTATAACGAATAGATTGGAGTGCTTTTTCACTAGGGTTAAGGATTATTCCAAACCCAGCTTAGACATTGGAAATGTACCGCAGGCAGTTATGAACTGCAACAGGCAAACAAAATCCTACTCCCTTATTTATCGATCTTAAGGTTGTTGAAAATATAGAATAGAATAGAATGTTTTTTATTCAAATCTACTATTAAATAGCTCCTTCTATATATCTATATAACGCTAGTAAAATGACGTTTTTTTGCACCAGTGCACGTAAACAAAAATAATGCGATTTTATCAATCCAGTAGTTATAGAGAATGATTGATAAGTTGATTCTTCTTTTTTAACAGCGTGTAGATCTTAAACAGACAAACAAATATTTTAAGTTCCTTTTTTTTATTAAAACTCAAAGATAAGAGAGAAACAGCCGTTCAAGGTTTAATTAAATTTTATTTAATTAATTAAAAGTGTTAACATACGCGAACAAATGATAGCACGAATCGGAAGTTTTGATAAAAAAGTTACGTGAAATATTTGTTCGTCTATTTGATTTCTACACGCTGTTAAAAATAAAGTATCAACTTAAAAACTAGCCTGTATATTTCTGTTAGTTGCTAATTAAATTCAAATACGCGATAAAGAAGCAAGACAGGCGCTGGAAAGTTCACATGGATATCAATATGGTCGAACGTGAACTGTCAAAAATATTACAAAAATATTTTTTATTTGAAAATCAGCTATTTTATAGAGGCTAAAATAATGTAAAAAATGTAGTATGTATATCATTATATATGTTTGATGACTTAAGTAAGTGTTAAAACTCCCTAATCAGTCCTTATTAACACAATGCCACAATTCGTCATAAAATAATGTATTACAAAATGAATACATAACCTTTGATTACAGTAGTATAGTTTAAAAACAATCTTCTGAATATTCGCTTAACGAGTAATACATTTCTGTAGATCAGAATTGTTTTTCTTTTTAGACGGCAATGTTGGTTAATTAATACATTTGTCTCTTTGCGAAACGCCTGTAGTTTGGAACGTAATCGGATTTATAGAACGCACTTTCATTGACTATTCAAAGTGCCTATAAAGATCGGCCCAAATCAGCTTACCGTTTGACTGTTATTTACAGTACACAATCACAGAGTACAAACATTATTTTTTGCACGACCCGTATATAAAATAATTGTTTTTTATGCCTGTGAAACGGTTGTAACATAACCCATTTTGCACTAGTGCTTAAAATGAAATGATGTTCAAAACAACGAGAAGAATATAGAAAATGACGAACAGTTAAACAAATTACAGAATTTAAACGTGAAAGTTATTACTGACGTTATAGAACAATCAAGAAACATGGGCAATGATGAAAAAATACAGGAAAGTAGTGTGCGTCGTAATCAAATAATATTCCATACGCGTCATGGCTTTTCTTCATTGCCACAACGCGTTGAGATCCAATAGCATGTCAGCCACGACACAAATTTCGCTATTTGGTCTTTGCCACAACGAGTCGTGCGCGTTTTCATTAGAGCCATAACACGAATATCGCAATGTGGATGTTTTACTGTGACCACAACGCGTTGTGAGCTATTTTTTCGCTCACTGAGCGTTTTCGATTTTTTTTTAGACATGTTACATGTTTAAAAAAAATGCTATCTCGTGAATGATGACATTATGGCACATGTGACTTAAAATTTGTTATCGCTTCTTTTTAACAAAATGCGCTGTTTCATAATAACCCACTAAAATCCCTTTATAAAAATGTATAAGTCATATAAAGTGACCAATGACGCACTAATGCTGAAATGAATAGCGATTTACAATAAAATTTGTTCAATACTTACATTATGTCATATATACTAATTATATTATTTTTATATACTAGGATTTCAACATTATTGAAAAAAATATTTTTGTTGTGAATCTGTTTAAGTAGTTGTTTTAATGTTCTTGTTACTATTGTACCTAAGCATAAATAACAAAAGACAATAAAAATATCAATTTAATTAAAAAATATGTCAAATAAGGCAACAAGACATTTTAATTTTCGTTTCTAAAATAAGACTTATAATTTGATTTATGAATATTTTTGTGTGGTATAATAATAACACGCTAGTTTTTTATTTTTTAAAGATATAGGGAACTAAAGAAATAAGAGTTTCATTTTATTAACGATATTAATTTATCAACTCTTATTTTGTAAATAACAATTCTTTGTGATAGCTGTTAAGTAAACGAGCACAATTTATTTAATAAAGTATAATAAAATTCCATTAACTTTTTCTTTTTTTAATAAAATACGGCACAAGCTATATTTAAGATAAATACACTCATGTATTCAATTAGAAGAAAATAAATTGTTTTTAAAAATCTAATTCTATCTTGGAGAAAATTCAAAAAAACATGATGCCAATATTAACTTCATTACATTAAATATTGACTTTATATAATAACAAAAAATAATTTTTTGGTATCATTAGGGAAGTGATTTTAGAAAAAAAGGTTAACAATAGGGTATATGCACAATTTTTGAAAATATTTAAAATCAACTATATTCATATTAAAAATTATCAAATACATAAAATCATTCATTAAAACATTCTTATTGAATTAAAAAATAAATATTCTTTTTGGGCAAGCTATTTCGATTATTCAAACGCGCCATTTTTGCGCGGGATTTCTGTGACGTTTAAATTTTGTATTGAAAAAGAGGAAATTATTTTATGACAACCATATGTTTGCGTGGTTTTTGACGTAAACAGCATTGCGTTTCGATATTTGATATATTGCGCGTGTATTTATTGCATTTTTGTTTAATAAATATTTATTATTCAGCAAATATTTAAAAAGAAAAAAATTATTAAGAGTTTAATCAATTACAATAGAGATTCCAAAAACATGCATATACCCTATTAAACTTTTGGCCATTGATATATTTTTGAGCCTCGTTTGCGCTCAAAAAAAATTTAAAATTTCGATTTTCTCGGGAAAACTAACTCATAAAAAATAAGTTCAAAAACTAAAACCCGACTATTGAAAAGTATGAAACAAGGAAATATTTTCATCTAAGGATAGCCGTGGTCATATGCTACGTACCCTAACAAAATATTACATTTTAACAGTAGCGAGGGATCATAAGCTCTAGAGCAAAGTGCATCACGCTACACATCTAGAGGGGCCTCATATTTATATGAGCTGGCATACGACCACGGCCATCCTCAGATGAGAATATTTTCTTGTTTCATACTTTTCAGTAGTCGGGTTTTAGTTTTTAAACTTATATTTTATTTAAATTATTGTTTTTAACTTAATTTTTATTTGTTTTCAATTTGCTCCCCTCTGTGACCAAAAATCAAAAATAAATGTAGCCTATGTTACCCGGGCCATATAATAACGAATCGATTGACACCTTATCAAAATCATTAATAGTTTAGGCGCTACGGTGGAACATTCGTAAATACAAACATACATAGACTGCTAAACTCATAATTCTTCCTTTTGGCTTCGTCGTAATGGAGTAAAAAATCTAACAAAAAATATTTTTTTTATCTATTTAGGTAGCATACATCGTAAACTTAATATCGAATCGTAGACCCTAATCACCTCAGATGTAGATCGTCTGTAATCTACAACCCATCTAGTGACTCAGTTAGCCATAAAAATAATTTCCTGCAATTACTTTTCCAGAACCAAACACTAATTTAAAACCAATTTTTCAAACTCGTTAAGCAAATAACAATTTTGCTTATTCCGACATAAAATCGAATTGTAATTTAAAATAACTGTACTTGCTTTCGATTAAACGTGTTGACATTAATTTTCCGCTTGTTAAAGTTTTCAGTGTATTCATATTTTCTACTCAATTTAATTGATAAATAAAAGACTTGAATGTTATTTTTACATGCAAAATATACATTAAAATTATTGCTGTCATGGATTTTTTGCTAGAAAAAAAACGTTGTCGACAAATTGCAACGAGATTTTCTGTAGCTTTATTTTTGTAGGATTTTATTTTGAGTATTCTATATTAAACACAGAAAAAATAAATTCAAACTATTTTTTCTGTCTATTTCTTTGCTACCCCGACGAGTAAATATGTTTTCAGAATTTTGATCTGTTTGTTTGTACCAGCTTTATTCGAGACTGCCTGAAATAATTTTAATATAAAAGTAAATATGTTTACAATTAATTAATATCAAAACTTAAAGTACAGATTACATTTTATGTGGCTTCGGCCGGGTAGACTCATTCTTCAATATGAAATATATAAATGAAATTTTTTGTAATAGAAATTTGCTACGTTATTTAAAAATGATCATTTCTTAGATAAATTAAATTCAGGAATAATAACCTCAAACTATATTTTTAATGTCTGTCTGACTACCCTATAAAACGAAAATGAAAATTCGGTTTCGCATTTCTTTTATCTCAGAACTAAACTAATATGACCGTAATATTAACCCTACATTTAATTTATTTTATAGTCTAATCAAAATGAACATTTCAATTTACTATAATTCGCATAGAGCTGAAAATTGGTACAGGCCTTAAGTGCACTATTATAAATAAAATATCAAAACTCCCTACTAATCCGATATCTGCTTCAAAATTTATACAAGGTCAAATATCAAAACTATCGGTTGTTTGCACTTTTCTCGTAAACGATACATGGTATTTAAAAATAGGTCAGACAAAAGTTGTAGATCATGCAATTGTCTATAAAAACTGTTCTTATATTTTTTTCCCTACGAATCACTATTCCTGAGATATGGGACCAAAATAGCTATGTACGTAGTAAACGTATTTATCAAAAATAACGTACGATATATTAATATGCATATTAGTATTTTCCATATATGAAATCACAATTTGTAAAGAATGATGATTAGTAGGAAAAAAAGTATAAACACAATTCTTGTAGACAACTGATAACATTTACCGTTTACGAGAAAAGTGCAAAAAAGCGATACTTTTAACCTTTGACTTTGAATATATTTTTTAGTAGATGTAGGATCGGTGGACACTTTTGATATTTCATTTATAATAGTGTACCTAAGACCTGTACCAATTTTTAGCTTTATGCGAATTATTGTAAGCCTACCACTATTTTCTTGTCTATTTTGACCTGACTATTAACCGTTAATTCTCTTTACAAAATATTCTGTTTCAATTCAACTTTCAAAATGAAATATATTGCAATTTGAAAATTGATCATTATAATAAAAAATAAAATATTTCCTGTAACAGAAATCTTTTAAAGAACAATTTTGGGTCCCACGATATTTTTTATTTGTATGTCCGTTTATAGGTACATCGGTATAACTGAAAGAATGTGGAGAAAAATTAATAACTAAACACCATTATCTCTTACCTTTATTATAGATAGTAACTTTTCTTTATTGCAAAGCATGTTCTATTGTGCGGGCAATATAGCGTGCACAATGTGAGAAAAATAACGAGACTTGACAATGGCGCGCTGGAAAAATGAATGCTCCGTCGAACTTCTTCTCGACGCATTGCCTTGAGGACTGAGTAGGGATGTACGAGTTGTCAAAATACTCAATCTTCGAGCTCAGTTAAAAGATATCTAGTTAATTAGGAGAACAGGGCCATTCCAAATTCAAAAATAAAGAAAATAATATTTCTTTTAACGCGTGCGGCGACGCGGGTAACGGTTAGTATTAAACATTATGATATTTGCTATTCGTGTGCATGGTTACATAATACGTATTACAATATGCTTGTCACCTATCTAATTTCTTTTTGAGCAAAATAACAGATGATATATTTTATTTTCTCAATAGATCCGAAACTATAAAGTTTAGAAATATTTTTTTCCAAAATTTTCTTGAAAAAATAAATACAACAAACCGGTATACCATTATAATACAAACAACAAAGTTATGGCATATATTTCTACTGCACATGCGCCTATTTTCCCCAAAAACAATAGAGCTCTTCATATTTGATATCAAACTTTCTTCCAAAATTTGGTTTCAATCCGCTCATCCGTTCGGTTTGTATCGTGTTTACAAATAGATGCACAAACTTTACTCCAAAAATATGTTTTTATGAACTCGGGGGATCTTAAAATGTACCATTTTTAAAAGTTAATTTTGACCTAAATTAGTAGGTACCTACTATTCTCCATTTGTGGAGTTGGACAGATAAAAAAAAGTTTTGTATCCAGATTGTGCGCTAGAACGTATAACTACTCGCTGAAATACACTACAGATGTACCGCGAACCCGTGATGATCGAAACCATATATAGGGTGACCGGTAATTGCTCGTATTCCTCTCGGAAGAAGAAACTATGACTAATATGGAATGATTTAACCTCATCTCTTGCGTCATTTGTTTATGATAATGACACTTCTGTGAACAATTTTTATTTTATTTTTTTAATTCTTGTAAGTTTTAACATACAACATAAAATATAACAGTAAAATCGTGGTTTTTAGCTTTAGAAAGGTTTGCCAATTAGTAAGCTATCAGATCATGGAAAAAATCAGGCCAAATAATGAGAATATTTTTTTCTTCATTTTTAACTCCCAAAATTCGGATTTTTGTAAAAAGAAAACCGAAGTAGATTTTCTTGAAAATGACGCATTTCGGACCCACAAGTGATAGCGGTAAAATCATTCCTAATTAGTCACAGTTTCTTCTCCTGAGAGGAATACGAGCAATCACCGGTCATCCTGTAGATTATAGAGCATTTATTTATTGCCTCTCGCGACACCATGACAGGAACGAGAGACTGCAATTTTTACACACAAGTGCACGTATCACAAGGGCATAGATATGGGGGGTGCAGGGGGTAATTAGCCCCCCAGGATTTATCATGACCACAGGTACCCATCACAATAAACAAAAAAAAGGGAAAATACCCCCTCCCCCAGGATCGCAGGCACCCAGCCACAAAAAAACGAAAAAAGACTTTTTTGTTGCGGAAATGAAAGGACCTTTTCTTTTGCTCTCAAACGTCATTTTTTTTCTATGCTCTTCAATTTGTGCACACAAATTTTTTTGGCTGTTAAAAAAAGGTCATTCGTCAAATCGCAGTGCACTCGCGATACAGTTGCTGCATCGCACGTTTGCGATAAAAAATGTAGCATATGTGCGCCAATCCTCAATTTTTTATGTTTATAGGGCAACGAAAATTGGAACACGCTTATTTTACTTTACTTCGTAAAGAGCGAGGGTCTTGTTTGCCCAAAATTTAAATAAATCAACGTAGAATGCTGTCATTTTATATTCACATAATTTTAAGGAATTTTCAAGTCCCTCCCTTTGTCGAGATGTTTTTATCACAAAAATAATTTAAATTTTATATCGTTTAGTCTAACTTCAAGGAGTGTTACTGCCTTGTGTCATTAAAATTGTTTCACACATTTGAATGCAATCGAGAAACGCCAAGAAAATGTCATAAATTACCACAAATTGTTGTTGACAAAAAAAATATTTCTATTGAACGCTTTAATTTATAAAAACCTATAGTCCAAGCGGCGAACGTAAAAAAATGGCTCCGATTTTATAGAGTGTGTAGTACATAATATAGTGACTAGGCAACCCTGCGCTACGGTGGAACATCCGTAAATACAAACATACATAACATAGATTGCTAAACTCAAAATTCTTCCTTTTGGCTTCACCGTAGTCGGGTAAAAAGAACAGTTGATTTTTTTTTTATATTCAAAATATTTCCGAAACTATAAAATTTGGTAAAAAAATTATAAACAATAAAATTTGGAAAAAAAAATATAGAAAAGTTTTTCATATAAATAAATACAATAATAAACCGTTATAAAAATTATATCATTATTATATAAAATAACAACATTATAGCATATATTTATTTTAGGAACGCGTCGATTTTTCCCAAAAACAATAGGGCTCTTCATAATATTAGCATTTCAAACATTCTTCTAAAATTTTAATCTGTTTCTCCGTTTAACCTGTATCGTGTATACAGACGTACAGATTTTTTTCTAAGAATATGTTTTTTGGATTCGGGAGGCCTCAAAACAAAAAAAAAATATTGAAAAAATTTAAAAAGTGAATTTTGACCTAAATTAGTACCATTCCAACACTTGTGATGTTGGAAATACAATGTTCTATATTGAACTCTGTTCAAATCTGCACAATTTCAAATAAACTTGTAATGCATACCATAATCTGCTCTTTGACAGTAAGTTAGAGGCAAAAAAATAAAGAAAGACTTTCTTTTTATAAATAACGAGAATAGCGTGACCAGAAAAAACATGTTGATGAAAGGCATTTTCTTATATCTCAATAGATTTTTTTTAAATTGAAAATTTTCCGATATTATAAAAATCGCCTTTTCTCCATTAAGTTTGATTAGTTTTACGTTTCATCATATATTTTTTCAGCAAATTTGTATGAAATATTTTATTAAATAATTATTGTGATAACTCACTGGCGCACAAGAAGAAAATATTTAATTGAATTTTGAATAAAAAACACTTTTTAGTTGATTCGTATGATGATAAATGTTCAAAAAACTTACTAAGCTGAAACTGAGTTTTTAATAATATCATCTTGAATTCGTGGAAGCATGACGACCTACATAAGATATTAATTTGCGATTTCGCCATCTTCGTTTACTGAATTCATCTCGCGTCACTTAACAAAACGGTGGCCCCTAAACAATATTGTATAAGCTTTTTATAGGGTTCGTTTACACTTTCACGAAGAGAAGTATTTTTATTGAGTTCAAAATACTAAAAACCGACTGACAAGAATTTCGAAATAGAATTATATTTGGAGAGAAAGCGTCCTGATTCCAACTTGCACTTTTCTATCTTTTTTATTTTATGAGATATGGATGTTCAAATATGATTTTAATTTCTGAAAAACTTTAAACCAAAAGGATACAGAAGTTTTCCCACTGGAATCAGCGTATATGATTCTATATGCATGATAAAGAACCTCGCACTAAATACATGGGAAAATGTTTTTTGGTGATTTTTTTTTCTAACTGGGGGGAATGAATCGGTCATTTGATGCTTAAAAAAGTTTCCTATACAACTTGGGTCTGAAAATTACGGTGTCCAAAGTTACAAGCTTATCAAAAACGGCTGTTTTGTGGCAACGAACATGCAATAGGTAGGTACCCTTGGAGATATATGCATATGATATATTTGTATGTAAACATATAATGGGATTTTTAAACCCGAGTTGTATTGGGAACTTTGTTCAGCATCAAATGACTGATTCATTTTCCCCAGTTAGAAAAAAAATTATCGAAAGACGTCTTCCCATGTATTTGGTGCGGAGTCCTTTGAAAAAAAAAAAAAACATAACAAAATATTTTTTGCATTTTTTGAAGGAAAACGTCAAATTTACATAGAACTTCTTCAAATACAAAAGATAATAAGTATAAAAAATAAATTGAAGGAGATTTATTTGGTTGAGGAACAATTGAAAATAAGCTTTACCAGTGTATCGCTTGTGGCCAACGTTTCGAAAAATATATTTTTTTTTATGATGAAAATATATTTTTCGAAACGTTGGCCACAAGCGATACACTGGTAAAGCTTATTTTCAATTGTTCCTCAACCAAATAAATCTCCTTCAATACATATTTTGGAACAAAACTTCTACTAACATAAAAAATAAAGAATAGTTACTTCGTATCAGAACTGTTTTATTAGTGGATTAGCGTTAGTGTTTGCTGAAGATGAGAGCATAGCTCCCGAAATGTACATCCGCTAATAAAACCGTTGTGGTAAGAAGTAACTATTCTTTATTTTTTATTTTTGTTTCAACCACAGTGCTCTTAATATTTGTACAAAAGATATACATTATACAGACAGACAAAAATTCTTAAGGTGTCATACAAAATATGTAAAAAATCTCAAAGAGGCTATGAGAAATTAATATTACAGATCTATTAAAGTTTCCCTAAAAATTTATACTCAACAGGATGTGAAAAATAACTTGTAAATGTTAACAATGAATTTCTTCTTTGTAGACGGTTGACTCAACAAAGAAAACGTATGTAACAGGAAAATAACAACGCTTTCCAAATAAAAATAAATATTTATGTAAATAACGAGATGTGAGAAATTTATACACTGCATTTCTTCTTTTGAAAGAAAACATCTTCAATATTTCATACATTGCGGAAAAATATACTAGAATTATGCAAACAAGTAGTTTTTATTTATTTTTCTGTTTAAGTGCTGTGTGCCGCTACGTTATATGAGCAGGAAAAATAAAAGTCTCGATTATACGACATGAATAGTTCCGACAGGTGGTTGAATAAATGAAAATCTCGAAATTGAGATTTGACATCTAGTGACAGAAATATAAATCCTCAGCACATTACATTTTACATGCTGTTAATATTACTATATACATATATATTATGAAAAATGGCGCATTCGACATAACATTTGACCGAAACTCCGTCCATATGGCAAGTCGCAATAGCAGATGAGGGTATTATGGTTTCTTTAATGCTTTAAATTTTCAGTCACATTTGTTCACCTATCGTTTTTTAATGAAAATTGAAGCAATCACACATTCTGTATGATATTAATTACGTGTTTGATAATTGAGACTTTACTGTAATTGCATTCATGTTGAAACTTTGGAATTAAATTTTATATGGAATTAGAAGAAAGCTTTATTTTTATTTTTCAAATATTTTTTTATCTTGTAACAAAATTTTAAAACATGTTTGGTAGCGTTATTTTAAACATTTTATATAGTGTGCGTGGCATGCATTATAGCTTGAATATAAACCAATATTTTCGGTTTATAAATAAATAACAGTAGGTAGTGCTTTTTACAATCTTTTAGTCAACATCAGATGTTTGTTAGTCAGTTAGTTTGGAATCTAAAATTCAAAACTAGTTCTGAAGCTAGAGCTTTGAAATTTGGCACATGCGTATATGTACGGTGACAATGCAATATAGTATATCTTTTATATCCAATATGGCGGACACCTCAAGATAGCAGATTATCTGCTTCTTCAGAACACCGTTGACATGACTATCAAATGAAAGAAATTGATGAGTAGAATACAATAAACTATGTATCCAAGATGGCGTACGCCCCAAGATGGCGGATTATCTATTTCTTCACAACTCCGTTGGTATGGATATCAAATGAAAGGATTTGACGAATAGAATACAATGACACCATTTTAAAGCTAAAATGGCAAACACTCCAAGGTAGCTGATTAGCTTTTTCTTCCATTATGAGAAACACATAGATTAAAGCGTAACTATAATAATTTGAAAAAAAAATTGAAGAAAACTTTTTAAAGACAGGCTTTCAATTTAAGTTCATAATATTATGAAAGTGTGGGCCGTGGTTAATAAACACACGTAGAGCTTATATTCTACGCTTTTACAATTATGATTCTAAATTATAAAAAAAATATTTATCCTTTGTAGTACATTGTGATTACAGCTTATATTTAAAAAGTTTTTTTTCCAATATTTAAAATTAACCGACTATCAAGATGAATCCAAGATCGATATTAAAGCGAGAAAAACGGCGAGTAAAGGCTAATATAAATATAAATAATAAAAATTTCATTTTATGATATTTATGTATGAATAGCCTTGAAAATATTAACAGGAAGAAATATATTTGGAAGATTATAGAGAGTAGAGAGTATAGAAGTCTCCCCTGACATTATATTTTAACGTCTGATACAAGAGGTCTGATATTCAATCAACTGGTATTAATGAGTTCAAAGTCGAATAATTGGACTAGAAATATAAAAGCAGAAAGAAAAAATAATATTATACAAACATAGTATAATCTTTTATAACAAGAGAGCGCGCTGCATTAATAACAAAGATAAGTCTACCAACAGTCGAAAGAAATCGCAACCGGTTTGAATTATTCGGTGAAAAATATACACTTAAGAGCACAATATACAAGGTCGTTCATCATAATAGTCAAAAGCATATTAGGGTTTCCTCACAGTGAACTGACAGAATCTCTTGCTTATGTAAATGACTCCATCGAAGTTCGAATGGAAAAGTATTCTAAAAATAAAAAAGTTAATAATATAAAGAAATAAATTATTCTGTGTCCCTATTTTCAAGGTTTTATTTCACTTGTCAGTCAGTCTGTAAGTTTGGGTCAAAACTTGCAATCAAAATTTTGACTAGATTCAATTAAGCTAGAGTTTTGAAATTTTGCACACGTGTAGAAGCTTGGTGACAATACATATATATCCAATATGGCGTACGCCCAAGATGACAGATTAACTTTTTACTCACAAGCCTGGGTATCAAATGAAAGTCTGGGCGAGTGGATAAGCTATGTGACGTCTTTGTAAACCCAATATGATGACAACACATATACGATCGATTTGATATTTTGTACACATGTTGACTACCGATTATAATACATGATCAGCGCACAAATCAGGAAGAACATTTAAACCGTATTTTCATTCCAATGCCTTATGGGTCACTGCGATTCCAAGTGTCCAAACTCGCACTAGTCGATTGAGTTTATTGGCTGAAAATTTTCTAATACGCACATAGCCGTTAATGACTTCAGTTGTAAAACGTCTATATAATATAGATTTTCAGTCAGCGTTAGAACAAGTTTATAAAACATTGAAGTGCTTTATAAATCACCTTGTATAATTACTGGATCAATATTCCACTCTTCGTGGAACAGATACTGTGATGTTTAAATTGAATTCTGCGGCTTGTATCTTAGGCGGGCTTATTTGGACTTTGTTTATTTGAATATAAATTAGTCTGTTGCGTCGTCTTGTATGCTTGTTTTCTTTTGATGTTTTATATTTATGTATCAACAACAAGATCTCATCCACTTTCTATTATTTATGTAGTATCATAAAAAATAATTTATTTAAAAAAACGTGTGAATTATAATTAACATAAGAAAAATTTCATTAAAATACTTTTTAATACACAAGTTTTTGAAGTAAAACTTTATTAGACGCTGTAGGTAGTAGTAATTCTAATGCCGTTCTCTTAAATATATTACAATGATTACGTATTAACAGATAATAAGCTGAAAACCTGTATACACCTTCATTTTAAGGTCTTCTATCTCAAAAAAAAAAAAAAAAAAACAGTTGAGCGCATGAAAAATGTTTTTAACAACATTTGTCGCAAATTTTATGCTCTACAATTTTTATAATAAATGTTAACATCATTGGAACTACAGAAATCTAGATAATCGCGAAAAACCGATTTTTGTGACCTTTAACCTTGAATAATTTGCGACGCAGACACGAGATTTTTTGAGACTTTTGAGACAACATTTTAGAACGCCAAAATGAAGGTGTATTCAAGTTTCTAGCTTATTTTCTCTCATTCCGAGGCGAAACCCCTAATATTACTGCACTATAATGTATGTAAGCTCTAAACAGATAATTGGAAAAGAATAGTAAGAACACTTTGATTAGAAACTATGAAAAAACATTAATTTATTTACTTCTTAATCACAACGATTTTATCTTTGGATGTACATTTCGAGAGCTATGCTTCCAAATTAGTTTCGTTTTTGTTGGAGATGGGAGAGCATCTCTTGAAAAATACATACAATAATAAAATTTATATGGTAAAAAAGTGATAAACTTCTTGTGTTTATATTTCAAATCAGGAGTTTGAAGACATTTAATATTTGATCTGTTATTAACTTTTGAAATGCTTATAGTTAATAATAATAAACATAGTTCTAGTATAATATTATAATACCGTTAAGCATGCAATGTAGTTAACAACGAAGCATGCACAGGAAACTAATCCTAAACGGAGCTAAACTAATACCACCTAATGCTCTATTGATTTTGAAATTCACACGTTCGATGTACCTACATCCCTGCTGGTATTTCTATAACACGTCGCATTGTTCCAAGAGCTCCAGTTTAAGAGCACTCACCAGCGGTCGACCACTTTTATATTAATAACAATTAAAGTTAACAATATTTTATTGTATAATATATTAAATACCTGTGCTATTATAAAAAAAATAGGTGGTTTGCTTGGCGAGCCTGAGAAATTATACTGAACGGATTTTGATGCAAACTTCAGCAATGTGCTCCTTAAACTCTCCGTTAAACATAAGCTGCATTTTACCCCAATAGACATGAAAAATTAACTTTAAATTCATCTTTTAATTCAACTTTTAAAACAGAAAAAATACATCCTTTTTTCTGTTAGTACGGTAAACTTCAAATTTTTCACAGAGATTCCGAAATTCGTCAAAAACTCACATTTTATTAATATTTATGTCGGTCAGAAACAAGTGCCTTTATTCTATGTAAAAGCAAATCAACGATACTTGGTTTACACTATCGAATACGAAATTGTATTCTTCTGGGAGTTTGTTGATAAGGAACTTATTTTCTGCTTGCACAATATAATATCATAATAACAGAGATAAGTTTGTTTCAGATTTAATACTCACTAAAATGTGAAGATAAGAAGCTTAATTCGTACGTCGAGTTAAGCTAGTAATTAAACTAAATATAGAAAACAACTATAAAGTTTATAGGTTATAAATACGAACAGAAATGCAACAAATATGAATGGGCACTGGACAACAAATGCTGTTGGCCTTGAAAAAAGCTTTATAATGATGTAATATTCGGATTCATTTCAATGCTTCGGTTAATTTCCAACTAACGAGTAAACCAATACTAATTATACATAACTTCTTGCACGGCCTAATGTACAATGTATCCAAGTCAAAGACGTTGAGACAATTAAGAGGCTTATTAATATTATATTGTTGATAGAAATATATTTTAGATTTGTTTAATCAAATTTAACTGATAAAAACTTTCTCCAAAACATATTCTACACCTAAAGTATAATGTATTCACTTACTGGTGAAAAGACAGGTTGGAACAAATATTTCGTGATCTCTTACATACATAGTACTACTTAACTATTCAAATCTTTGATTAACGTCTGATTAGAACTCTTCAATAAATAAAATTATTGACCAATTTTTCAGACAAATATATTAACAAAAAATATATAAATTCAATACATTGAATAATAATTATTAATTAATTTTTATTTTTTTAGATCATTTCTGAAGAAGATCCAAATCCGGACTTAAACGTTAATGTATTGATTATATGTATATATTTTTTATTAATACCTATATTTGTCTGAAAAATTGGTCGATAGTTTTATTTATGAACAACTTAATTATCTTTAAATATTCTTAAAAATCGTGAACACTTCAAAATTCAAATGAAATCATTTATTTAATTACAGCAAAATCGCGAAAAAAATTGTCACTTTCAAAAAAATATTATAAGGTTTCCATGTTAATTTGGCTGCTACAGATTGACAAATCGCAAGGTAGATACATTTAAAAAATTTTGTCACATATAATATGTTGTCAGCTGTGATAAATAAATATCTATCTCTATCTATCTGTAAGAAATTGTCCAACCAAAAAATTAAATAGCCTCGTCAGACTAGAAAGTAATTATCAAGATTTGAAAAAAAGGTTAAAAATATTGAGAATTGACCGCGTTATCATGCCAACACTGTCTAAAAACATAGTTTCGAGAAAACCCCGTTTATAGTTTCTAGTAGGTAGTCGTCCTAACCCGGCGCAAGGTTCTATTTTTATTGCTATAACTTTTAAATGAAGTGCAATTTTTTTCTTGAAAATTTCAAATCTTTGATTAACATCTGATTAGTACTCTTCAATAAATAAAATTATCGACCAAGTTTGTAGACATTTATATTGACAAAATATATAATTATAATCCAATAAATTTACGTTTCGGTAATGTAAATTTATTGAATTATAATTATATGTTTTATCAATATAATTTTCTAAAAAATTGGTGGATATTCATTATTTATTGAATTCTTAAAAGTATAAAGAATAAAAATTTGTACGAAAAAATAGATTATTTGAAAATGTCAAGTGTATGTGAACCCTCAAATGGCCTTAGAAAATTGAATAATTATATAAGACAATGCCATTCATTTATTGTATTTTTATAAATAAAATTTTGAACAGTGTTGGTAACCATAAATGCAATTTTTGAAGCCCTTAAATCATAACACATACTGTTAACATGGTATTAGTAATAAACGCTTAGATCCAATACAATGGAAGAGAAGGTGATTTATTGTAAAAAAAAGGGAATGCTCCCTGTATAATTAACAACAAGCGCTGAATGTTGGGGTTTATAGTTCACTGCACAGTCACGCTACGATGATGTAATTTTTCATTAAAACTCAATTTTACTTTTTGATATATAGGGTAGGGGTACCGGTCGCTTCTGCTTGACCACTTATATATTTTACAGTTTTCAGAATTGATTATTACACAGCATACTTGTATATTAAAAAACTATGAGCCGTCGTGGGACGCCTGGCAGATGTGAAACAAAAATTTAAGCGAAATTCTAATAACAAAATTCTGACCTGTAACTGAAATTTGCACCTGTCACGAAATTTTGCCCTGAAATGTAATTTACGGACAGTTATTATTATTTACCCACGCTAACGAAAGGAACAGGCAGAACCCAGATCACTATTATGTTTATCAATGAGTAATTTATGGTTGTTTTGATTTTCTCTAATTCTTAGTTTAAGAGCTCTTTTGGTTTCACCAATATATAGTTCATTTCACAATATTATTATTATCACAATTAATTTTATAAACATTATGTTTATCTTTTACCTTTTTAATAATTTTAATATATTTTTTTAGCTCACACCTGAAGAAGATCCAAACGCGGATCTTAACGTCATTGATATATTATATTGAATTATTTTTGTAATATATTGTCTGAAAAATTGGTCCATAGTTTTATTTATTGAGGAGCAATCAGACGTTAATCAAAGATTTCAATATTGTCTTGTATATAATTACAGATTATGTATTCATATACAATCCTCTTTTGACATTTGGTCTTCATTTTTCTTTTTGCAAATTGCCCAGAAACGTCAAACAATAATTCGTACTTTGTTTTAATGCGCCGATAGCCATTTGTAGATGGTGGAGTACGGGTATCTATGGTGGAGGTGCAGGGAAAGATGATAGACGGCTTACAGTCTTATAATACCGAAATACTTTGAAGTGCTTATTATTAGTTCACTTTACCTGTGTGCAACCCTGTTTAATCCACCTTTCAAGGTGCATTTACAAAGTTACATATAAACCAAACTAAGTGTTAGGTTTAAAGTTTACTATGTGGTGTATAGGTAAATCTAGAGTCCCTTAACTTGAAGATATATCTTTTACTAAATGTTATCGGTATGAATTATCTTTTCTAATTTCATTTCAAAAGCTACCGGTTCGGACGTCACATAATTCCATTAAAAAAAAATTGTTGAAGTTAAACTTCTTTTGGCGCGTTACGAAACAATGAAGAGAATTTACATTTTTACGTTGCGTGCACATTCTAACGTAACATTAAACATGCAGAGAAAAGCTACCAACAGAAAAGGGGTAGACACCATGCTCGCATTTTTCAAATTTCACTATAATTCTTTTAATATTTTATTAATTTGTAATCACGCCAAAAAAGTATAACTTTTAACGCGCGTACATAAGTACACGTACTCATTTTTTTTGTATAATTGAACGGGTTTAATTATGAGTTTAAGTATCTAGGCTTCGAAAAAACGGTTATTAGCTCTTAAGTATTCCTAATAATCTTTTATTTTTCCAGTTTAGAAAAAAGATATTAGAGCTCTCTGAAGTCAAGCCTCCACTGAGCACGGTCCTGTCAAATGATAATTTACATTGCGGTGGGTCATTTAAATTGAGCTTTGTCTATCGATAATACAGAGAACTGATTAAATGAATATTATAGTTTATATACTAATTACTAAAATTACTAATTGATAGAGTAATAAACTTCAAATTATAATTATTGATTAAACAAGCAGTGTATTTAATTCCATTTTACATCGAAATATTGCATGTAAAATCTAATTGCGTAAATACATTTAGGTGAAAGGTATTTTTCTATCTGACTGATTAGACGTGTCCCATTACTGTTTTTTTTTGTATTCTCCACATTTATAGGTATTTCGATTCACTTTATTTCATATTTTAGAATGATGTCGGTACAGTCGTACAGACGGAATCTTGGAAAACATTTTTTCGTGTAACTTAAGGGTGGGCCAGAAAGGCGTGCGATTTTAAAAGCACTATTGCGTTTGAACCTTATGAGAGGGGGCTGCGCGGGTGGTGGGGTTGAGAAGCTCGGTTCTCGGAAATTTAGTCGCGATGGATCACTTCACCGGAGCGCAACGTGCATTCTGCGTTAAACATTATTACAAAAATGGCGATTCGTGCGTTATTGTTCGGCGTGAGTTTGGATTACATGACCTAAATATGTGTCCGAAGGAAAGTGTGATTCGATCGTGGGTCAGAAAGTTCGAAGCAACTGGTTCGGTTCTCAAACAGAAGCCTGCGGGACGCTCAGGTCAACAAGAACGGAAGACACAATTGAACAAGTTAGAGCTTCAGTTCAACGTAATCCTGGACTATCGACTCGCAAGCGATCAGCCGATAATATCGATATCATCGATCCATCGCGACTAAATTTCCGAGAACCGAGCTTCTCAACCCCACCACCCGCGCAGCCCCCTCTCATAAGGTTCAAACGCAAGAGTGTTTTTAAAATCGCACGCCTTTCTGGCCCACCTTTTATCACACAATATATCTAAAAAAAACACTTACTAACAAAAATCCCATTATATTTAGTATTTGAAGATCAGATCAATAACCCAGATGGTTTTATGACAAGTGACATATACGGTAGCTCTATCTCTTTAATCTATAAAGGGATCCCGACCAGTGCTATTATAACTATTTTCATAGAGTCAAACTACTACTTGTGCCTGGTTCATGCATAACTGCAAGGCCACATTTTGTAACGATAGCAGTCAGTGGTGTTCCACTAAATCGAAAATTAACTAAAATCTAGTTTCACCAAATTTCGGATTTTTTAACACACGCCTCAAACATATATTATATATATATATATATATATATATTTAAAGCACGATAGAATATTTAGATGGTGGGGTGTCCTTAGTTTTGGCGACAACCCTCGGAGTACACTTAACCTCCGCTAGGTTCGCCATAATCTGAGAGTTCCCATAAAATTCTACGATTATATTTCTAACTTTTCAGATTAACCATCGAATGACCCTACGTACCATTTTCAGAAAGTGATCGAAAAGTATTATTTAATTTGAAACTCCAGAGAAAATCCTTTTGCCTTAAAGAAAAAATTCCAACTAATTGGACGAGAGGGCTATTCCAACTTCAAAAATATGGACATTTAGCATATTATAATAAAAAAAAAATAAAATTTCTAATAACGCTTGTGGTGACGAGGGTAACGGCTAGTATTAAATATTATGATACTTGATATGTGTTTGCATGGTTACATAATATGTTTTCATATATTGTCAGCTACGTAATTATTTTCTTTTTGACAGATCTTCAGAACAAAAAAACAGCCTAATTTTTTTATTTTCAAAATATTTCCGAAACTCTAAAGTTTAGGAAAAATTTTTTATACAAAATTTTTTGGGAAAAATTAATAAACTAACGAACCGTTATGAAAAGTGTATTATAATAATAATAAAAAAACAAAACTTTATAGCCGAATTTCCCAAAAAACAACAGGGTTCTTTATATTTGCATATAAAACATCCTCCAAAATTTGGTTTTACTCCGTATTCAACTTGAATCGTGTTCGCAGAGAGACAGACGCTCAGACTTTTTCTAAAAATATGTTCTTAGAACAAAAAATATTGAATAGTGAATTTTGACCTAAATTAGTAAACTCCACAAATGTGTCACTTGTGGAGTTGGAATGGTAAAAACAGTAATCTCTAATAAAAACGAAGATATCTTAAAATTTTGAATTTTTGACCCAACCTTCTTAAGGGGTTAGGTGGGTTTCAAAATTTCAAAAAATCGATTTTTTTTTTGCTTATCTTATAATTCAATATGTTAATATTCTCTTAAAGTTTTAAAACGATCTGAGTAATATTCTAAGAGATATAGCCTTCGGATGTTCTACCCTTCAGGCTATGTTATTTGAATGTAAATCTTTAATCGCGTTTTTCTCGAAACTACGTTTTTGAAATCTTTCTCGAAAAATTATGAACCGATCTCTTTGAAATTTTGCACACTTCTTCAAAATAACATTATCTCGTGCTTGAACGAAGGATTTTTTTTTCTATTTTAAGTGATTTTTCAAGGCCATGAAGGGTGCAAATTTTACTCAAAAAAAGGGTTTTTTTGTTCTCAACGCCGCCAAAAATGCAATTTTATTTATTTATTTTTTTCCTTCGTCCAAGCACAAGCTTTAAGCATCTACTAACAGAAAATTTTTGGTTTTTGCATTTCCGATGAATCTGTCATGAGTTATCCTGACCACGCCGATAGAACTTTTTTTTGAGGGGTCACAGGAAACGACGTGCCCACGCCTTAATTTTCAATATTTTTTAATGAAAATTTCACAAACAACTTATGAAATATGTACCTTTTATATGGTAAATTGATGGAATGAAATATTTTGTTGGTTAAATAAAAAAAAATTCGTAAAAATGTACCTGTTTTGAGCCTTTGAAACCCACTTAACCCCTTAAGGGTTTAGCGCTGCGACCTGAGTTTTTGTTTTATAATTTGTCGTTCTTCGCCTGTCTGCAAATGAAGCGAACGTCCCTGATAACTGCTGAGTACATACAGTTACGTAGTTTTATAGTCAGTCATAATCGTTAAAAAGTCAGATGCACATGTTATGTGCTCAGCTTGAAACTCCTAGATGAAATATCGGTCCAGTTTTACAGCTGGGCTACCATCTTACTAGCTGACGTCGACAGAAAAAAACAGTACACAACATCGTTCCGAAGTTAACTAGCATTTTATTTCAAGGTACAGTATAGAACTTCCTCTCAGGGGCGGATCTACATAGGGACTAATAGGGCTTAAACCCAGAGTCCCTAAGTCTTAAGGGCCCTCAAAAATTAAACATCAAAAATATTTAATACTTTTTCATTAACAATAAGCACCTATGGTATAGTAAAAAATAGTGAATATTAATGATTGTTATCATAGGTGAATTTTAATAATTTTTTGGTGGATTTTGACATTTTTTTGGGTATATTTTAAATTATTTTTAATGAGTTCTGACATTGTTCCCAGTAAATTTTGACCATTTTTTTGGGTGAATTTACAGTGTTATTTGTTTGGTTAGGTCAATAAATTTCAACTCTGACTGTTGTTGTTAAAAATTAATTTTAAACCAAAAAAAGATTTTTAAACTAACAAAAAATGGAACCCTGTTGACTTCAATAAGCCCTAGGCCCCTCCTTTCTTATCAAGAGTCTGATGTAGATCTTATTGAATCCTTACGTCCCGCTGAAATGTCTATTTTCTTTAAAAAAATGCAAATGACAAACGGTGGTTAGTTATACTATTTTTTTTAAATGACTAGTTTTTTACATACAAACAGAGCAGGTTGTTTCACATATAAAATAAAATAGCACGAAAACTAGGTTCATATCTAACGTTACCTAAGATAAAAATTAGCTCTCGCATGATGTGACAAAAAACAGTACAAATCGCCATAAATATTAGAATGATTGACTGATAGTCATGTCACTGTGGAGAAAAGAAAATCAGTCCGCTGCAAAAGTGGAAAGATTCGGGGCTCGTATCCCGACGGTGACATTGTTTGAAATATACATTTTTCTAATAGAGCGATGTAACAATGGATGTTTCTCAACAATTGTAACAAACAGTAGCTACACTTTAATTAAAATTTATATTATAGTATCCAATTTTCCTACATTTAAGGTCGTCTGCTACATGTCATCGGTACAATCAGATAAGATAAGGTTTTTGTCAAAACTGGCATTAAGGCGAGAGAAGTTGCGGGTAAAAGCTGGTAATAATGTGAACTAGTTATTTCTATGAACGTATAGGTATTGCGTGTGGATTTTACTTCGGAAAGCTTTTTTAGGTAGTGGCTTTCTTTGACTTCGCTTTAATGTTTATTAATAACGCAGCTTCCAGACTTTAAAGGCTAATAAAATGAATAATTCATCGTTTTTGACGCTATTCTCAACTGTCGGAGAGGCCAAGTCTTTTCGTTATGAAATTAAATCTGTAACATTATTGCAAGCCGCTAAATCCGTTATTTTTTGTTCTTTCTTTTTTGAAAAGAATATGTCTATAAATACATTTGTAGTCACAAAATAAAAGCTGTGTATGTCAAGTTTTTGAGATTTTTTATCTTTATAGTTTATAGCGATTAAAAAAACATTTAAGTATGTACTTAAAATATAGTTCATTTCTTTACCAATTTTTAAATTAATATTTAATTGTGAATAAACAACCGCGCAAACTTTTCAAGCTTAAACCTACAATCCTGCATAACAAAAAACCTGCAACATGTTACTCTGTTTTTTTTAAACTAAAATGTCAAAAAGGCACCACTTTAAATTATATGTTTTAAAATTAGATTCTTATTAACCACCCAATCCTGGTAAATGCATTTGAAACGGTCGTCAATACGTTTGCGGGTTTATTTATTCAAACTAGCGGCCGCCAGTGGTCGAATTTCGATCGTACCTAGTTCATTAAATTTTTAAGTTTGAACGCTATTGAGGTTCTTTTGTCATTATATGCATATCTCCAGAATCAAATTTACCTGTGTTAATTCTTATACATCGTGATTAAACATAGGTATATTGTGCATTAAAACAAAGAAAACGATGTATGTTTCATCACAATATGTGCGAATTAACATAGATAAAATCGATACTACACCTTTTTTTTCCTTTCCGTACCTATTTATATATAGATTTATGCTTTTAAAGAAATGTTTATTGTGTCATTCGTGATTTTCATTTAATTGCTTTAAAACAAGTGAAAGCTGTCTTTATCTATTAAAGCGGAAAACGGACAATTGGATCATCAATGGAATTCCGGGACCCTTTGAAGGTTTAAGTCGTCATTAATCTTATTTGACATAAGCTTCTTTACCTTATAACCACAGATATCTCAGTATACGATACTACTCTAGCATAGTAGAGATTTGTAACAGATGCTCGAGCTGGCACAAATAATTCAGTGTCGTATTCGTCTGATGTTCTGATTTATTCCACATGTCTGATCTTTTACGAGCTACAAATGTTCCGGAATAGTATACACTGAGTGACACAAAAAGGGACCGTCATATTTTAACAACTCTAAATTTTTATTCATATTTTTAACGGTGTGTGTATGACGTGTTGGTGGCTTAAAAACCCTTTTTGAACCAGAATTTCGCAAAATTCTAGTTTTTCGGGTTTATTAACCATATTATTTGCCCCTTAATTTGGACAAACTATTGCTGTTTGAAACACTGTAATTATCCCGTACTCTAGGGGTGATTTTCAAATAAATGTAAATCTATGTTGCACCACTAGATTTTTTTTGAAATTTAATCTGAGCTATTTATTCGAAATCAAATTTCGATTTGCGTTTACAGAAAAATCTAGAAAACTTCTTTAAAAAAACGAGTGTGCTTTAGACCACACGACTGAAGTAAAACTTCTTCCCGCCATAATTTATTATTCACCCTAAAATTCACAATATATGAACTTTAAAATGATTTTACAATTTTATTCACTTTAAACGTAGAATATTTAATGTATTGAACAAAATATTAATTTATAAAATTGTTTAGAAACGAAATGAACAGTCTAATGTAAGAAGAAAGAAATATAAATATAAAGATAATGAAAACAAAAGTAATACATTGCAATTAGTTAGCTCTCGTTGGATTTTAAGCGTAACTCTTTATGAAATATTATTTAAAGTAGGTTTACAAAACTTTTTTCTGTCACCCGATAGCGCCACTGGCAAGTAAAGTATGTGCATTCTATTAGTACTGCTTATATTTTCGGCCAACTGATGGCGCCACTAGCCAGTGAAGTATTTGTCATCCTCTTTCTATCTAACTTATATCTCCCTATCAACTTCCGTTCGCCGATCACACTTCCGTAAATCTCTCGTCAGGCATTCACCAGCTTACTTCCCAAGTCAAGCGTGCGTAAAGAAGTTTTACTTCAATTAAAAAAATAGCTTTGAGATCCTTAAAAAAACCTTCCAAATTTACGGAAAATTACGTTCACGCTATTGGAATACACGCGGTTTAGTAATCTTTACAATTATATGCTAAATTAAAGTTTTCATCTTAATTAAGTTCAAGAAATTCGATTGCAATATGGACAAACGAACAAAGGGTTGACCCCACATCGGTTCCGTTTTTCAATTTGAAGTACGGAATTCTGAAAAAAGTACTAATTCCGACTCTGTAAGGACGTTACAATAGCTGGAAGATACATTTATGTTTGTATGACATAAGGTGATGCCACAGGTTAGAAGGTATTATAGTTAGGTTATTTTTCCGTCGAAAGTTATGTAAATCTCTTCTGTCACAGTGACTCCGCCAGTAAAGCAGAACGCGCGGAAAATAAAACCTTTTATTGGATTTGCCAACATTTATGGAGAAACTTTGTATGTGTACTGCAAACTCTAATGTATTTTTCGATATAACTAACTAATGCGTTTTTCATACTGAAATCTACCGTAAAACGAATCTCATATGTTACGTACATGCATATAATCTTTCATAAAAACATATGTTATTTATAGGGCAACATACACAATACCTGACGCAACGTGCCAACTATACAAACATGCATAATATCATATTTTATGCAACATGTTTGTAAAGCCACTTGCACAATCGTCGACACAACATGAGATTTGTTTGTATTTTTGAAGTATAAATTTCTTTAAGTACGTTTGGTGAATTTCGCGAAGAGACTATTCGGTGAGTTGGCGTTACGAGCGAATGTGACGTTTTTGCGAGACCTATACTAAGTTTGTTTAAGCAGAATAGCGCATCTATACAATAACAACACAAAACAATCCATTATACAAGCTCTGCTGCAACCCTAACTAATGTTCTGCGAATGTGAGTTTGTCTGTTTGTTATGCTTTCACGCGTAAATCGCTGAACAGATTTCTATAAAATTTGGCAAGGAGATAGATTGAATCCTGAGAAAGGACATAGGCTACTGTTTGTCTTAAAAAACAACTCTGAAGGGGTGAAATAGGTGATAAAAGTTTGTATGGAGAACGGATAATTTAAAAGTAAGGTATATTAAAATTCATATTAAGGCTTTTGGTAAGAAATAAAAAAACTAACGCGAAATAAATGAAGACCTGTCACTAGGCAGTGTTATTATGGATCTCCATACTATATGAGTATTATACAAAGTCAAACGTAACAAAATGCTTAATGCGCATGTCAGTTTCCACAGTTTCATTTTGGTTTCATGTTTGGGTTATGTACTGAAAGGATTGTTTGGAAACTGTTCACAAACGGACACAAATACGGTTGGAACCGCTTAAAGGACCGTTATAGAACACCGTTCATATTTTGGTTTGAACACGGTTTATCTACCTCGTACGAGCGTGACGATAGTAATAATATTAAAATACAGTTTCAATTTTCATAAAACTTCACTATTATTTTTGAGGAATCAATGAAACTATCCACCCTCTCTGTTTTTAAAATGGAATATATACAGTGTGTTCATTTCAAAAGTATCCACCCTTAATAACTCCTGACCTGATGTGATTATTGTTTTGAGTGAAAACACGTCGATTTAGATATCGAGGGGGAAGTTTAAAAATGGAACCTAGAGAATTTTAGGTTTCATCTCCTAGCCCTCAGCCACCACCCCCACTTTGAAATTTCAAATGGCGCCCCCTACCTTGTGATGCATCATTTGAAATGGCATAAAATTCTCTATTCAACCATGATAAAAAAAAATGAAATCGATCGATTGGTTCTTAAGATAGACTACACAGAAGATGGAAGGTATGAAATCAATTATTATTAGTAAAACCTTGCGGATTGGATACACTGCTGAATTCAAAAAACATTTTGAAACACTTATTATTATTTATTTTAGATTACAGTCATAAGAAATTATTTTATGACATGTTCGAAATGGCCACCATTATTTGGTAGACAAAAATACTTTCTGTTTTGGAACTCTTCATGAACTTTGACGAATGTTGCATACGTCGCATCATGGAAAAAACACAGTCTCGAGCCATGGGATGTGATTTTTGTCGTTTTCGAAGGCGGCCATGGAAAAACAAATGCAACAATTTCTGTCGAACATCAGTACGGTTTTCTTTACTTCTTTTGTCGAGTGTTATCTTGTTAAAAGTAGTATTTGTTGCGGAAAAGTGTCAAATAAGAAAGAAGAACGTTTCCATCTTCTGTGTAATCTATCTTAAGAACCAATCGATCGATTTCATTTTTTTTATCATGGTTGAATAGAGAATTTTATGCCCTTTCAAATGATGCATCACAAGGTAAGGGGTGCCATTTGAAATTTCAAAGTGGGGGTGGCTGGGGGCTAGGGGATGAAACCTAAAATTCTCTAGGTTCCATTTTTGAACTTCCCCCTCGATATCTAAATCGACGTGTTTTCACTCAAAACAATAATCACATCAGGTCAGGAGTTATTAAGGGTGGATACTTTTGAAATGAACACACTGTATGAAGAATTTACGCAACAAAACATGGAATATGTATCAAAAGTGTCAACTGAACCCTTATGCCTGCAGTACATATTTGCCGAGCGCGCTCGCCGAGAGAGTAGGTAAAGCGAGAGCGTCTACGAATGTGTCTGCGTACACACTCGGCGTGGCTCGGCTTCACTGTCCATTTAAACGCCGCAGTTAAATGGATCTGCACGTTGTTTGTGTTGCTGCTGTTGCAGCTTATTGTTCATATAGTTATTGCAAATATATCTTTATATATAAAAATTACGTGTAACATGTTTGTCCGCGATGAACTCCTAAACTACTGAACCGATTTTAAATTTGATTTGCACACCGTGTGCAATTCGACCCAACTTGAAAGATAGGATAGCTTACATTTCAATTTATAGTCGCAATATTATTTTATTGCAAATTATTTGTCTATTCCTTGACAGTCATAATACAACCATATAAGATGGCGATACCTGTTGACTGGATTGAGTGAATATTCAATAGATGGCGCAACGAACTTAACAACCATATAAGATGGCGATACCTGTTGACTGGATTGAGTGAATATTCAATAGATGGCGCAACGAACTTAACAACCATATAAGATGGCGATACCTGTTCACTGGATTGAGTGAATATTCAATAGATGGCGCAACGAACTTAACAACCATATATCTAGATCGAGGATGTAATAGAGCAAGTGTTTTAAAGACCAGTTATCCACGAATATTTTACGCTATTGTTTTATTATTTCACTTTATACGTAGCGAAGTACGTACAGGGCCGCTAGTTTATTTATATAATACAAAAAAAAATCAAAAAGTCCTAGAAGCCAAGAAGATGGTGGATGGCTCGTTTACATAATGTTCTAAGAAATCAATTACTGTGTCTGGTCCAGTCCGCCATATTTTTTTATCATTAAAAGTTACACTTTAACCAACAAAAATGGCAACTTAAGTACATTTAAATTCGCACGAGGCGACGAATGTGTACTGACTGCTCGTAATCGCCGCTCGGTTCCTTTGACTCGCGGTAGAAAAACTGACGGAACGCAAGCGAGGCGAGACAGTGCGCTGCGAGATTAGGCGAGCGTTCCCAGTAGGTACACATTCGCGTTCGCTTTGTCTCGCTATCACTCGGCGAATGTGTACTGCAGACATAATTTTATAAATCAATTAATCTTAACAATTTATTTTAAATAAGCCGGCATTATTGAATATATTTTGAAAGACTGAAGTAGCCTTTAAAATTATAAGTTGTAAAACTTTCTTCGAAGTGCGAAACACAATTTAAATAAAAATCTCTTCTATTACGTAATAACACGAGGAAGATACATATTATAAAACTTGCTCTAATATTATCGACTCCCGAATATTGCAAAGTCCCTCGAAGTCTTTATAATCCAGTTTTTAATATAAATAGCGTATTAAATATTTCAACGATACGTGTCACAAGTAAAAGTTTAAATTCAAAAGTTTCCATGAGTTCAAAAAGTTTCACGGAGACATTATAAAGCTTTCACGAACTTTATATTACAAAATATAGAATTATGCAAAAAATATGTTTAACTGGATAATGTAGCAATTACTTTTAATATGATTCGTTTAAAATTAATCATGTTTATTATATTATATTTTAAAAGATAAAATATGTTACTCGCAGCATTAGATCATGCTGAATGATTTTTACAAATTGTAGGATCAATCTGAAAAAGAAGGCAACACCCAAACTTTTCAAAAAAATTTAATCCCCCAGTTTTGATAATGTCGTTTTTTCCGTTTTTCGTTACGCTATTGATTAAAAAACTTACTCTCATTACGACTAAATAAGTTTCACTTCAACAACACTGATCTATCGGTGCTTTGAAGAGAAATAAATAAGTGCTTAGATTCGAATGTAATGACACATAACCTCAATTTTTTTAACAGCTGACACCTAGTCGCACAATCAGAAAGTGAAGATGTTTACAGACAAACAATATCCGAAAAAACTCTCAATGAAATTTCGGACAGAGATTCCGGATACTATTTTATATATAGTATTGAATAGCACTTCAATTTTCAGTGGTGTTTTCAATATATGATCTCGTTCCAAATATTGAAATGCGGTTCAACTGAATGCAGTCAAAGTGTTACAGTGATAGTGTTAGAACTTGTGAACTGCGATCTCGGAGCACTTGATTCTTTTGTGTTCGCAACGCCAGCTGTGCCGAGAGCATCGAATGATCTCTTTCAATGCCGAGAAGATATTGAAATTCAATGGGACTTTTATAACACAATTGGATATAAATTATTGTATATTGGATTCAGAGGTGGTGCTCAAACCCTTTATGTACTCCTAAATATCCCACGAACCTTCAAATCCGCGTTTTATGTATTTCTGTGTGAAAAAATATTTGCGTTTATAGGTGTCCCCATATACTATACTCTAGTAAATTTTAGATTAATAGGCATATAACAACATTAAATATGTACTAGAGTGACCTGTGCGAATTATTCGCACTAAATAAGTATAATAAGTATCACTTTACAAAATTATTTTTTAAATATGATTGTAGGTATTCAATTCGTTTCTAATTTTGCACACTGTTTATAACGTTCTTCTTTTTGTTGTATGTATTACAATATGAAGCTCAAATGACAGATCGAAGAAATATTTTACTAAATTTGTCATATAGAGGCGCTAGTAGCAAAAGCGTTGAGCTAAGCCGTCAGATGGCATCATGCAGCATTGCTGTGACATTGTTCAGCGTTCCTCGCTGTTTCAAAATTAAAGCCGTCAGATGGCAGTATGCAGTATTGTGTCTTAATGTATATATTATGTAAATAAATCATTCAACTCAATTTAATGAATCAAAATTTATTGCAGGTATTCAATTCGTTTCTAATTTTGCACACAGCTTATAACGTTTTTCTCTTTGTTGTATTACAATATGAAGGTCAGATGACATATCGAAGTGTTGACGTTGTTTCAAAATTAAAGCCGTCAGATGGCAGACGTTGTTCAGCGTTGCTGTATTGTGTCTTAATGTATATCTATATATATAAGTTTAATAATTAATTATTTTACAAAAACAAAAGCAATAATAAATTTTTTAGTTGTCGATGTCAGTAGAGCAAGCAATTATCTGTAAAATGATATATAATTTATGTGGAGAAATTGTGAGGTTTTTTCTAAAAAGGGAGGCAAACATCTTAACCTTAACGTATTAATATATATGATTATTATTAGAAGGTTAAATATACCATATTTATCCATTTATAAATATGTTATAATTTATTTAGTTATTTGTTAAGTATTTAGTGTGTTGATCGATTTTCATATGTGTAATAATTCCGAATGTTATGATTATGTATTTATTATTAAACAGGCTATTCTTATTCTTACTTTATTTTCTTTTGTGTTTATTCTGAATACTGTATTTTTTTTCTTTTTAATTCTTTATTGTACACAGAACACATAGATACATGTTTTTTCTGTCTGTTTCTTACAGTGTAAAAATCTGACAACTGACTAATTTTTTTTTCTGTATTAAGAGGTGTCATTTATTTGGACCTAGAGTCTGTTTGGCACCCATCTTTAAATAAATAAATAAATAAATAAAGATAGTTCTAACAAAATTCACACTTTCCGTAATAGATATTCTAGTTTATTTTAATTGCAAAACATATATATACACCCAGAACAATTGTCTAAAAAAATGTAGATTTATTACAAATATACTAAAAATTTCAGACATATCGTTTAATTTTCTTGTATTTATTTAAAAATATTATGTGCGTAAAATCAAAAATTTCGTTTATTCAATAAGACTATTAATTCTTGTTGTACAAATGAAAATTCTTTTAATAATGAGAAATAAGAAGATCCAAAGGCACTGTTAAATTGATTTCAGAAAACGGTTGAGATTATTGAAATGTAATGAAAAAAGAAAAATAGTAGATTTTTGACTCTCAACAACTGGGGTCATTAACGTTTAAGTATAATGAAAGACGTACCAGATGATGGGACAAGAATTTTTTATTTTTATTACTAAAATTTCGCACACTGTGATAATGTGTGCAAAGGACAATTTATCGTTATTTTGAAAAGTGGAACAAAATCTATAAAAACCAAATAAACAAGGAAAACTCTTTGATATAATGCACCTGACGAAATCGAATAAAAAATATAATTTATTTTTCAAAAGAATAAAGGCAAAGTACGTAGGAGCAATATAAATATAAAAATACGATTATACATTTTTTATAAGCGACAAATCATTAGAGATATTTTGTCAAAGCTATTTGAACTTTAATAGCTATTTATAGTAAAATTATGTCTTCTTCTTTAATGGTTTTCAGTTTCTATTTCTTTCCATATTCTTTTTTGTTTATATCAATACGTTGCTATGAAAGAATTGTACCTAATGATAATTTTGCACAGGCGTTCCAAAAATATTTTCTCTCTGAACTAAATACAATATTATGAATAAAAATTCGGAATTTTTAATCCTTCGAATATTCATGTTCATTTAATCTAATACAGTCTCTCAAAGTTTTTCAAAATGTTATTTTTACTGGGTACCTACTAACTTCTGCAATATCTTGTATCTTTTGTCATAAAAAATTGATTTGGCATAGGTAGCGAATTTACAATTGAGTTGAATTTCTTTTTTTAACTTAAATTACGTGCTCAGCAACTTTGGCTATATGCACGAAAAGTTGTTGAAATATAACTACTCATATAGGTACATAGTAAGTAAGTTGAAAATTTGGAACTAATAAAATTGGTGACAAAAATGATAGAGATATTATGTATATAGTTTTTATATAAAAATGTAATAAATCTAAATTTAAAATGTACAAACAGATGGATATAGAAAAAACATATTTCAAAAACTCACCGCGCAGATGATAAAATTCACTCACCTAAAAAAGAAAAATAAATATTAATTAACATCCAATGTTTAAACAACCAAAGTTACTACAGCTGCTTAAAGACTGTAGGTACCTATATTTTTAGATAAAAATTTGTATTATTGAAATTACTAGATGTATCAAAATCCACATTATATGCACAGAAAACAAATCTAAAAATTGTATAATATTAATGCATTTGAGTTAATCCTAAAAAAAAAATGAACAGACAGACAAACAAAAATTCTAAAAATGGACAAATCGTATCTTTTAAAATGAACTGTACATCTAGCCTAAATTTTCAATTAGGACAGAATTAACTAAAATCTAGACCTACATATTGTATAGAGAGAAAAAAAGCATACTTGTTACTAAAATTGTTTTGATTTTTTAACTCGATCAATCACTCAAATGTGATGTCGACGGCTAAATATACTCTGAACTCCATTAATTTCATAATACAATTTTAAATGCGGTTAAAAATAGCACATAGATGGCTCTTTGAACAACACAGCAACACATAATAACACAGATTATTGCAAATGAAAATAACACTTTCCACCTAATCTCCAGTTAAATTACCAGTCGACAGTAAAGCCTTATCAGGACAGGCGCTAAAATTTTGTGCGTTTTTTTATATATGTTTGAGTTCCTGAGTTTCAAAACATATACCGTCACAAAAATGTACATTACTAAAATGAAAGAAAATAAACGTGTTCAATTATTTTTTTCCCATTAAAAATCAATTAATACTGTGATCTACTGAACTAGACATTTCGCACGTTGAAAACAATAGTGACACTATACAAAAAAGTTAACTTTTCACCTTTTGTAAGATTCATGTTTTACTGCAAGAGTGTCACTATACGAAAATTTCCGTTTGCTCATAAATCCACTTATTTCCGCTAGATTGAGCTAGTGTCACTTTATATTTTGGAAGAATTGCCCATGGTCGTGTATGATATAACGACACTATTTTAATTGTGTCAAAGCAGTTGTTTGGTACGTACGTCGCTGTAAGTGAAAAAGTGACACATTTTGTTAAATGACAGTTTACTGATTACAGTTGCTACAAAAATTAATGCAAGTAAGTAAATACATAAAATGACACATTTTGTTTAGTGACACTTTTTGCAGTTGAAGTCTCCAATTTACTGGTTATAGGTTATGACAACAATGACACTAAACAAAAAATTATTGTTGAAAGGTCTTTTTTTTAATAACTTTATTTTTAACATTGTGGTCAACAAATAAATTAAAACAATAATAAATTGTCTCATTATTAACAAAAGAATCTCTATAAGCAGTATTTAAATAGTAACTTTTTTAGGACAAAAAAATATTATTAAAACTAAAAAGTGCTCTACTGTAAAATGTAATTTTTTGCCTAATGTCACTTTTGTTTTCAACGTGCGATTTTATTCAATAAATATATTGCTACTGACTGTAAAAAAAGCTATTAGTAAAGACAGTTTCATCGAAAAAAAAATCGAAGAATGTTCTATTGAAGCTTAAAATAATTATTATTTTGCTGAAAACCTTTTTAGTTAAAATAATAGTTTCTAAATCAGAGTGATGCAAATTAGAATGTATTTCTTCTTTATGCAAAATCACGCCACTTTAGCTCACCTGGTTTTATAGAATTAAACGGAATTATAAGCTATATATTTTTTTCCAGCGAATATTATGAATAGTAGTGTCCAATAGAATGTCGCGATGAAGAAAGGTTTTGTTGATTTTTCGAAACGTTGGCCACTAGCGTAACATTGGTAAAGCTTATTTCTGATCCTCAACCAAACCTTCCTTCATCGTAATGTACGTTATTTTGGCTTTTTGAACATTTCTTTTTTAATTCAATCGATTTTTTTGTACACGTTATTTTCAAATTCTGATTTATATAATGTATATTATTTTACATGGCAAAACCTGTAAATATTTATAAGTTGTAACGAATGAATATTCAAGCGAAGTAGCCAATTAACGAATGCTTCGACTACCTGTAATATTTTAATTAACAATCGACCAATTTCCTCGGGCAAACAGAAAACTGGTAGACGGTAATGAATACGGCGTGGATGGAGGAAACAACACAACGTTATTTCAGGGAAGTAGTCGAAACTGTACAGAAGATAAATAGCATCTTTCTATAAAACTTATTTTTTTAAAGAATTTTTCCGAATCTCTGTTAGGTCTTCTTAAAAACGGAAGAGGACAGCTTAGTGTAACGAATAAAGTGCTGGCCTTTGGATTAAACTGACAGTGGGTTCGAAATGCACACCCATTCCTGAGTGTTTTATATCTTTTACCATTCCAACCCACAAGTGGGGAATGGTACTAGTTTAGGCCAAAAATCACTTTTCAAAATTTTACAATATCTTTTCGTTACGGTAATGAAATGTACACTTTTACCGTAAAATGTGCCGGAAAATGTGTACATTTGCCGCAATATCTACATTTAATGTAGGTACACATTTTCCATCACATTTTACGGTAAAAGTGTAAATTTCCCAAGAGTTTACATTTACCGTAACATATACAAACATTAAACATATCTATACTAATATATAAAGCTGAAGAGTTTGTTTGTTTGAACGCGCTAATCTCAGGAACTACTGGTTCGAAATGAATATTTGTTTTGTTGGATAGCCCATTTATCGAGGAAGGCCATAGGCTATATAATATCATGTTACGACGAATAGGGACCGGAACATCAATAAAAAATGTTGCAAAATGTAACTCAAAATGTGTCCATCCGAAAAAAAAACTTTTGAACGGTAACTTCGATCACCATGTTATTCGGACACAACATTCATCTTGGTAAACTAATATAAATGTGCGTACTCATGTCTCTCACTCCCATTTGTTCTTTTACACCTGGGTGAAACCAGGCGGGACCGCTATTATAATATTTATGCATTATGCATACTTATATAAAAACGGTTCCAAAAACTGTGCAAAATTGTTCAGGAGACTATGAAAAATCAAAAATTTTTTGACCGATCCCTAAGTCCCGTCACCCGACCGACGCTTTGTTAAAAACAGACCTTTTGTTTCTCGCAGCCATTTAACTACAGCCCTGACTGTCAGCGAGAAGATTAAGTTTGATATAATCGCCCGATAAGAGTGTTCTCTCTAATGAAACAAACTTTTTGTTGAATTACCGCTTAAATTTAAAGCAGATTTCAGCACCAAGTTTTACATCGAAATGTTTTTAATCATGCAACTGATTCGTGCGTCACTAATCAATAGAATTAGTAATTGGCAATATATTGTGCTGAGATTGAATTCATCTTTATTTTCTCATTATAAGTACCTTTTCTTCTCATACAGATAATACTTCATTCGGAGCATATTTTGGAAGAAATTTCGTCCCCAAAAAGAAATAATCTTGTAAAATTAATTTTAGGTACTTAAAGAAATATTTTGACTGTTGTCAATGAGTTCCACTCTAACGTTCAAAATATCTGGCTGACGAAATCGCTGTGTTGTGCGAAACAAATATTATAGAATAACATTTCAAGTTTAAAAACATTTAAAACGTGTTATATTTAATTTTAAATGTTTAATTGCTTATATGAATTCTGTCTTTGTATACAATATGTTTACTTGTGGGTGTTAATGACAAATGTCGAAACATCATTAAACATTAAAAAAAAATATTTTTACTGTTGAAATCTGAGGTGTCAAGTTAAACAGAAATGTGAAGAATATTTTACAAAATTGTTGTGCCAACAACTTGAAATTATCTCTAATGTTTCGAAAAAAATCATTTTTTATGCTGTTGTTGTAATAATATGATTCAAAGAAGACCATAAAAAATCACAGAGCGGTATAATAAGGGCGTAAGAAATAACGAGTCATTATTGTTAACAACTCAAAAGAAAGGCACAGCGGGGAAGTGCAAGTGGATACTAAAGATAAAAAATGTATATTAAGTGAGAAAACGACAGTAGTAGGTTGTAATGACTTTTTAAGGCATTATAATACCTTCTTTTGTAATGTCAGAATTTTATTTTAGATTGAACGTACCAATTAAAATTATCTGTGGTCCATGCAGTTAGAAGAAATATTAACTATCATTTTTAAAGCATAATCATCAAATTGCTATGTCTTCAACTTCTCGAATTTTCCCATTTTAGATGAACACAATTTTATAGGTAGGTACACATTCTTTTTGAGCAAGAAATTTTGATTAAAAAAAAATATGTTGAAGTAACTAAAATTCTACCAAAAACATAAGTGTGAAAACGGGTCAAGTTCAATACAAATAATAAGTGGTTTAGTCGAAAAAAAGGAGGTGAGATCCTAAGAAGGTGCCACTTAGCAAGTTTTTGACGTGATAACGTCTTATAAATTGATGAAACACCAGCTGCACGCACGAAAAAGTGTAACGCCGTAACGTTCCGCCTGACCCTGTGCGTGCAAGCGAGAGCGCAGTATAAGCGATAGAGAAGCACGATCGGCCCAAGTTTGACAGCTACTAAAATTTAGGTTATGTATTATTAAATATGATATTCGAGCGGAATACGTTATCACGTGAAACTATCGTCCGTAAACCGACTTTACAGACAACCAATTTTTTTTATTAATGACTCCTACACCTTCTTCGATCTCACTTCTTTTTGGAGTTTACTCCTTAAGAAACGATTTTGAGTTATAAGGCCCGGTACGGAAATTTTATTAGTAGTAATATCAATTGATGAGGCGTTAGGCTTCACCGCTTCAAGTGTGGCGTTACGCTCGTCCGCTTCAAAAGAGACAAACATATATATCTGGAGGATTTAACGTGCGAAAGTATGAGATGAAATGCATTACACAGCGTATCTAAGGAGTAAACTCCAGTCGTGCATCGGAGCTGACACACACACACTTTTTTTTCGTAACGAACTTGGCTCTTTTTCACATTGGGTTTTCAATACTTTTTGTAAAGTTATCTCAATAATAACAGTACAAAGTTATTATTTATTTCACCAATTCCATACATAATGTTCGAAAGTGACCGCATCAATAACTTTGTCTTCTATAATCTATACCGACCCTTTATGTTATTATTCGTCTAATAACCTTCCCCCACACCGATTTTTAACTTCCTAAGTCACCTGGAAGTAGTCTAAACTTTTGACGAGTGAGTAAATAAGTGATAAAAATATTAATTTTTAGGACGTCATTATCTCGTGAATGGTAAGAGGGTTTTTTTTTATTGAAATTTGAGATTTGGTAATTAGAAGAGGGTCTTATTAGACATGCAAAATTGCAAGTGGTAAAAAAATCACGTTTGAGTTTTTGCTATCATTTTTACAAAAAAGTATTGTCCCCAATTTTTGAATTTGAAAATTTTATAATTGTGTTCTTAACTTACGAGTATCAAGTATTATCAGGTTCTTTAGAAGGTTTGATCGCCCAAAATCCAATTTTCACGAGGACCCTATCTAAATTCGTTCGTAACTGGGTAAACAGTACTTTATACTTTAAATCTGAGCACTGATTAGTATACCAAGCAATAATAATAATAATAATAATAATAATAATAATAATAATAATAATAATAGCAATAATAATAATAATAAATTGTCTTTATTCATGTGACTGCTAAACAGTATTGATTGCGTCCGATCAATTACATAAACTTAAAATTAAGACATATTATACAGATTAAAATTTATATTAAAATATTCATCAACAGAGTTTAGAGTTTGTTTTATTTTTTTATCATTCATTTTCAAAATGCTTGATGGTAATTTGTTATAAATTTGAACTATTGAATTATATGTACTGTTGAAGTACAATTTTTATGTGCAATATACTTGTAATCACGAACATTATACGTATTGCTTCTTCTGTTGAAATAACGCATATTTTGTTTATAAAATAAAACACAATTTATAATAAGAATACGGTAGCTAGTTAACAGATTAAAAGTTTTAAAAACGGTATGCGTGATTGTTTGGAATTTACATCTGCTATCAATCTTTTATTGGAGTATAACAGGAAGGAAAGAATAATTGAAAACGCATCGACTTTAAAATTCGATATATCGATCTTTTCAGAAGAAACTTATTTTTGAAATGCCATCATAAAATTTATGAAAATAAAAGCCTTTTATATTATTAAAATAGAGAACATAAAATATATTCTATCCAATTTTACCTAAAAAAATCCGATATATCATGGCGTAGTGTCAAATCCGATATTAAATTATCGACGCGGTGTTTGTCTACCAGGATAAAACATCGCAGTCTATGTACCTACAGTACAATATGTCAGTGTTCCATAGTGGTCCCTATGGACCATTCACAAATTAGAGATGCAAACATGAGTTATATTCTGAGCACGAAATGCGCATTAATATTATGTTTTAGGGTTCCGTAGCCAAATGGCAAAAACGGAACTCTTATAATTTCGTCATGTCACAGTCTTCTAACACCGGCATTTTCCCATCGATTTGGACGAAAAACAGGCAAGTTTAGGTGAACTACCATACAATTGTTTATTGAAAAATAGACGTAGCTTTTCATACACAAAGTTGAGTGATGAAAATTTGTATTATCGCGCATCCCATCGCACGGGCTCACGTTGGACGGGTCCTTAAAAATGTAATAACAGTTCTTAGATGACTTTTTTTCTTAGGCGAATATTTCCCGAGAAATAGATTCCTAAAGTGGCTAATAATGGAGTCCTCCTTCTTACAATAATAATAATAATAATAATAATAATAATAATAATAATAATAATAATAATAATAATAATAATAATAATAATAATAATAATAATAATAATAATAATAATAATAATAATAATAATAATAATAATAATAATAATAATAATAATAATAATAATAATAATAATAATAATAATAATAATAATAATAATAATAATAATAATAATAATAATAATAATAATAATAATAATAATAATAATAATAATAATAATAATAATAATAATAATAATAATAATAATAATAATAATAATAACAATAATAGTAACAATAATAATAATAATAATAATAATAATTTTAAATAATTATGAATAACGGGAATGCGAACACATAGGTATAATTCTTTTCTTTTTATTGCTTACGTTTCATCAAAAATATTGACTTTGTCAAAGCTCAAAAAACAAATTTCAAATTAGAAAATAAAGTTTAACATAAAAAATTATAATTTATCTTCCACTTTAGAAAAAATCTCTTAAATTTTTTATTATGTCAAAATTAAAGTTATTCATAATTATTTAAAATAAATATTACGGACTTTAAATGGAAAATAATTTAATAATAACAATTTTCTTCAATTTATTTTCCTAACAATAGACGTTTTTGCGTACGTTTACGCGGTACATATAATGTGAATGGGGCATTACGTATGCAGCTGGTGTTCCCTGAAAGGCCTACGTATCGGCAGGTGTCACTGGAAAACAGAACAAAATCCATACTCTGTCATATGTCATCCGTGTCATGTATCATTTTCATAAAAAAATACGCATAGTTTCAACGACATTTCGTTATGAAAAATATAGTCATAATAAAAAAAATACACACGGTTTAAAGGTAAAATGATAAAATGTTCATATATGTCAGAGGTGTCAGACTGATTTTTCTAAAGGGCCATTTATAAGATTTAGGGTGTCTTAGTAAGCCAGACTCTAAATTAAAAACTAAAACACATACCAAATTAAAGTCTTTATTTATTTGATTTAAATCAATTATTCATAGAAAGATAATAAAAAAGGTAAATTTTTCAATAAATAAAATTATCGATCAATTTTTCAGACAATATATTAACAAAAAATATAAAATTAATACATTCTTAATTTTATATTTTTTGTTAATACTTATATTGTCTGAAAATTTGGTCGATAATTTTATTTATTGAAGAGTTCTAATCAGACGTTAATCAAAGATTTGAAAAAGGTAAATTATCTTCAGCCTGAGGATCCAGACACCTGAGGTCTCCTGTTTTTGATAAGCTCATTGATATCAGATGTCTGACATCCTCACTATATAAATTCTGGTCACGGGCCGTATTGAGATGGCTTGAGGGCCGCATGCGGCCCGCGCGTGTAGCTTTGACACCACTAATATATATACATTATAAATGTATATTTAGGTATTATTTTCAGACTTTTAACATAGCAAAATCAAATCTAACTTATCAAAATGAATATTTTATTTGCTTTTGCGCCAAAATAAAATGCAGGCCCAGTATATTTGTTTTAAATTTCTGACATAAAATAAGACAAAAAGATATGACTCTGAAAAACATGTAGTTTATCTTACTTTAAACATTCCAGAACTTTAAAACAAAAAAATAAACAAAACACTATTACTGTTAATGATGGTGGAAGTGAAGAATATGTGGTGGGAGAATGGGTCTATGTTTGAAATACTTCATAAATAAGATCAAACACTTAACAGATATTATTTTACATTTAAATAGTTTCAAAAACAGATCGTACTCTAATTTATAATAAAAATAAAACAAAAGAAATTGAAAAACAAAATAAGTAAACATGTTATAAGATAAAACTTCAATGCAACAAAAGGTTTTTTGTTCTTCTTTTAAAAGCCACTGAAACGTGAACTGTATCGAAGAAAATTTGTGTAGCTGATAGAAACTTGTTTTATATAAAGAAATTCGCTTACATCAAAGTTAAAACTAATGATGCTTTTAAATCTGTATTTTGTTAGAACTAATTTCTTAGCAAGTCGTATAAGTATTTTATTTAATACAAAAAAATATCGATATTACTTTTTATAAGAATAATATATAAAATAGATTTAAACTAAAGATATTTATTTAACTTTATAGAAGAATTTTCTAGTCTAATAGGCCCCACTCACGATCAAACTTCATGCCACAGTTCAGTGTTCAGTGATTAATCGAAAGACTGACTGGTACCACACACAGTTCATGATTGCAAACTGCTCATTTTTTTTAATTTTTTGTGTTCAGTTTGGTTCAGTTGTTGCCATACACTAGTCGAGTTTTGCAATATAACACTCGAAATGTTAAAGGCAGAAACTATTAGATTTGATATAACAAGCTTTAAATATCAAAAATAACGAAAAATTACAAGCCTATCGTTTAAATGCTACGTCCATTTTATTTATTTTTCCTAGGAAACGTGTTTTTTCAAACTTTCTGTGCATAAAAATTGCGAATTTCAGGATATTTATTAAAATTAACTTTTTGTTTAATTTTCTGTCTCATAATAAATACATTTACATGCCAACCAACGCAAACAATTAACGGAACACACATATGTTTGCTTGTGCATTTATTACAAACCATTTATGACGCGGTGTTTATTAGACCTTGAGGGGGAGGGGGTTCCAGAGTATACGCCTATGTTGTTTTATGAATATGCAATATGCATGCCTTTGCTCTATAATGCATGGTTGTGTGGGAAAATTATAAATTACACCAGGTTGTTCGCTAAAAGTGTCATAAAAAATGTCACAAAAAACAGCAGTTTGTTTATTTGATGGGCATATACCATAAATGTTTACGAATATACTACCAGATGAAATTTTTGGGAAATTACTTTTAAGTGATATTAACATTAGAGCCCACCCGACTCCAAGTAATAAAATCAGTGTGTTTAAAAAAATGTATATGGCTATAGAAATTATTCTCCACGAAAACGTACAATTTTAATTTCTTAAAAACCTAAACAGGATATTTCGGCATATCATATAGGTATACAAATAAATATATAAAAAATATATTTTAAAGATTATGGAAATTAAGTTCAAAACTATGTAAGTTCTCCATTGCATAATGAGTACTGCCAACGCCTGAGCAAAATAATACTCGAACTTCATTTACAAAAGATGTTATCTAAGTTGACGTAATTTACAATGTTATATAAGTAGATGAATAATTAAAATTTTACCAACTTCTAATTCAATTAACTAGTTTCAGGGATATCTCAAACTTGTGGCAACATTTCACTTGAATATTGTAGCACTCCTAAATTTATAAGAGGCTTGTAACGTTTCACTGAAATGTTATATTTAATTTAACACTCTATATAAATACCTAATGCTATCATGCTATGCAAGATGTAAGAACACATATATATAAAAATATTTTTTGATATACCTGAAAATATATTGAAGAGCGTTCAACGTGCATTGGCCCAACGCGCGTTGAACGCCTCTCATATAAACTAGGCCTTAGTGTCTAATTCCTGGTCCTCTCAAGAAATATTCCGTTTCTAATACGACGGCTACATGCAACTACTAAACATTTTTACGGCTGACCAACGAAAAGTTCAATATTTACAACTGTGACAGTAGACTTTGCGTTATTTCCGTGACATTTTACCGATTTATTCTAACATAACTTGGGGGCAGAGGCAGTTTGTTTAGACATCAATCTGTAACTTCTTTTCGAGTGCATATCAGCAACTATTATGATAAAATTCATTGACATGTAATTATAAATTATTATAGTAAAGCTAGCAGGCAGGGAGAAAGCTTGTGCAAATATGTGGTCTACCACATACAGATTGTATAGCCTAGCAGAATGAATAATTAAAATACTTTGAACTTTTGATTGAATTAAGTGACTTTACTTGTATTTCAACCGATGTGGGTGTTTCACAGAATTGTTTATTTGTTTGATCTCGTGTCATTCTATATGGGTCACAAACCACAGTCCACAGTGTCATTTTGAATTTTTATTTAAAATAACGACGCCTTAAAAACATTCATAAACAGTTTATTACCTGTATTTGAAAGTTGTGAAATTTATCTAAAAGTAAAGCGTATGCAAAAAAATGAACAGAAAATTAAACCTGAATGAGTCCCAGCTTGAGAACGAACCTTTGTCAGATTAAATAAAATAAAATACCAAATTGACGTTCTCTTCCCACTAATTTGTCTTAACTAATTCACTATGGACTAAGATATCAAAAAAAAAAATATATTCTGAAAATGGGCATTAAAAAAAATTGTATGTTTTGAATAGAAATAAAATTGTTACTTTAAGCAGAGAGTAAATTAAAGTCATATTTTATATAAATTAACAGAATTTCTGCAATATCAAGAACCTAACACAAATAAATAAATTAAAATTGGTAACACAATACAAGGGTAATGACATTTCTGCAATGTGTAGTGTTAAACACACGGTAATTTTTTTAAAGCAGCTGGGAATTTAATAAGCACCGTAACAAATTTTTATTTGTCGGTAATAAAACTTTTATTTATTTATTTTTACTGAGAAATAATACATAAGTTGATAAAAAAAATCGAATGGCGCCCTTTTATAGCTCTCATCTCGGATTAGTAGTCTAAAACACAAAACTAAGATTTCTAGAAGCCATGGTATTATTACAGAGAAAAAAAACAGGTCATAAAACAGCTTTTAAAAGAAATGTTTTATATCATACTAGAGTGACCTGTGCGAATTATTCGCACTAAATAAGTATAATAATTATCACTTTACAAAATTATTTTTTAAATATTAAATTCGTTTCTAATTTTGCACACTGCTTGTAACGTTCTTCTTTTTGTTGTATTACAACATGAAGCTCAGATGACAGATCGAAGAAATATTTTACTAAAATTGTCATATAGAGGCGCAAGTAGCAAAAGCGTTGAGCTAAGCCGTCAGATAGCATCATGCAACATTGCTGTGACGTTGTTCAGCGTTGCTCGCTGTTTCAAAATTAAAGCCGTCAGATGGCAGTATGCAGTATTGTGTCTGTTTTATTACAATATGAAGGTCAGATGACAGATCGAAGTGTTGACGTTTCAAAATTAAAGCCGTCAGATGGCAGACGTTGTTCAGCGTTGCTGTATTTTAATTATTTACAAAAACAAAAGCACTAATAAATTTTTTAGTTGTCGATGTCAGTAGAGCAAGCAATTATCTGTAAAATGATATATAATTTATGTGGAGAAATTGTGAGGTTTTTTCTAAAAAGGGAGGCAAACATCTTAACCTTAGTGTATTAATATATATGATTACTTAGCAGAGACCGGCAACCGATTGCGCAATGCTGACAAAATTAAAAATGCAACACATTTGAAAACTGGAGCAACATTAACAATAATGGCGTATGACGGGAACGGACTATGAGTCGGTGAGAGGTATATAACATGTACTCTCTGAATACATGACTATTTTGCTACGTGACATTTAAAACTAGGAACATCGTTCAACATTGTAACAGGAAAACATAGAATCAGAAAGGTCGTTCTTCATCGATATCTACACCCACTCTACAGACTTGCATAACTACAGCTTCATCACTAGACTCGCATTCGGGAGGTACCGGGTTCTAATCCCGGCAAGGGCAGATGTGCTGCTGGGAGATTTTCCCACTGCCTCTCGCCGAGAAACGGTAATTGTTGAGGTTTTCCATGGTTTCCCTCAACAATTCCAGATAAATATCGAGACGACTTCTTATTCAAGGCCATGGCCGATTACCTGTCAAACTCCTAAAATTTGCCAACCTTATCCTAATTTCCTAAAAATTCCTTCATTCGCCCATTGCTATTAAATAAGTTGAAGTTTAAAAATTGTAGAAAATGACGGGAAAAAATAGTAATAGTGCGAATGGCGTCTGTTATGACATAAAGTCGAGAAACGGACGTTAAACGCATTATTATAATTATTATTAATATTATAAATGCGAATGTAAGTTTGTTTGTTACGCTTTCACGCAAAAACTACTTAACCGATCATCATGAAACTTTGCACATACACTCTTGAAGGTATTAGAAGTAACATAGGATACTTTTTATTAAAAAAAAAAATAAAAATTTTTTACGAAAAATCATATCATATCATATTAATATTATAAATGCGAATGTTTGTTACGCTTTCACGCAAAAACTACTTAACCGATACTCATGAAACTTTGCACATACACTCTTGAAGGTATTAGAAGTAACATAGGATACTTTTTATTAAAAAAAAAAAAAAATTTTTTACGAAAAATAAGAAATTTCATATTTTCATATTTAATATCATATTAATATTATAAATGCGAATGTAAGTTTGTTTGTTACGCTTTCACGCAAAAACTACTTAACCGATCATTATCATATTAATATTATAAATGCGAATGTAAGTTTGTTTGTTACGCTTTCACGCAAAAACTACTTAACCGATCATCATGAAACTTTGCACATACACTCTTGAAGGTATTAGAAGTAACATAGGATACTTTTTATTAAAAAAAAATAAAAAATTTTTACGAAAAATAAGAAAATTGTTTGTCAAAATATGTGCAATACCTCAACCCCTGATATGCATGTCAAAAGTCGATTTCCATCTCAATCGCGGGCGTAGCCGCGGGTAGCGGCTAGTTGTTATTATAACTACAGCTTCATTTGTACAATTATCGTAATTAGCACGAGCATAGCTTTAGGGGAAAGAATTACAATATTAATTTGAAAATTTTTTAATGATCAACATTTCAATATTAATTGAGTATTCTTCAGGTCTACTCCTTGTATTCGTCAATAGTAGTTAACGAAAAAAAACTCGAGTCGCAGTGCCAAACCCTGACGACAATACAGAATGACTTTTAAGTTGATTCCTTTTTTTTAACACCGTGTAGAAATCAAATATTTCAAATAACTTTTCATCAAAATTCTAAAATGAAAGAGAAACGGGCTTTCAAAGTTTTATTAAATTTTGAGGTCTGTCCTAGCATTATGTTGTCACTATGGACATATGTTATGTCATTATCACGTATTCACAGAAATTGATCGAAGTTTTTCCCGTTTTCTTGGACACAAAGATGCGTGCTTCGTAGCCATGCTTGTTAGCGGTAAGGGCCTTCTGCTAATTATTTTGGAATTATTTCCGATTCGTGCTATATTTTCTTCGCCTGTGTTAATCGGGCTTTAGGTTAATTAAATTAAATATTAAAACTTCGAACGGCTGTTTCTCTCTTATTTTTGAGTTTTGATAAAAAAGTTACTTAAAATATTAATTGTTCGTCTATTGGATTTCTACACGCTGTTAAAAAAGAATAATACTTAATCATTCTGTATAATGTGTTTGCTATTACAGGCAGCGTGGCATGTGAACTTGACTTTGTTTTTGATCAAAATGAAAAATGTAAGCCCTTAATGCACCCCTTAAAATTATGTTTTTTCTTAATTGCAATATTATTGTCAATCCAACATCTACGCCAAATTAAATACACGCTTCAAAAATTTTATTTTATTTATTTAAATTTTAGCAGCACGCTTTAATCTCTAAAGATTTACATTTCAAATTTGAAACGCTTCTGAGAATTTTTTCGGTATTTTTGAGCCGTAAAACTTGTTTCACCCCTTAAATATCACCATTAAAATGACCCTATTTTAAAAAGGCTTTGTGCGGTGATGGATTTCGACATGCTGTCCAAATTTAATTTAAATGGATTAAGTCTGTCGACAGTTATCGTGCTAACACCCCTAGGTCCCGCTATACACCGACGCGACGTGACATCAACAGTATGGCAAATACACTAATTAAAAGGGAATTAATGATAAGAATTTCGTTTTCTGGCGGGCTTTCAACAATTTTGTATAATACAGGAAAATGAGTTTCCAAATTTTTGTCTGCCTACTTGTACTAGCATTGCTCGAGGACGGCTGAATCAATTTTAATAAATTTGGTACAGATTACTTCTTACTTCTTCTTATCACGCTGGTATTATGAAACTATTTCATCATGCCTGCGCCAGATCAATTAGTAGTGAAGCAGCAAGTAAAATTTTTAGGTCTGGAAATAGACGATCAGCTTAACTGGAAAAGTCAAATTGATAATACCTATATCTGCTAAATTATATAAATGCATATATCTTATAAGATATTTAAAAAACAAATTAAATTCAGAAATACTTATTAATGTTTATTATGCTCATTTTCAGTCTATAATGAGATATGGTCTAATATTTTGGGGCAACTCTGTAAGCATTAAAAAAATTTTAATAATACAAAAATTATGTGTTCGAATCATGGCAGGCGCTGCTCCTCGAGAACATTGCCGCCCTCTTTTCAAAAAATTAAACATCCTTACGATTATTGACCTTTTTATTCTAGGGTGTTTTAATTTCGTCAGATTAAATCCTGCTCTTTACAAATCAAACAATATAATACATAGGCACAACACTAGAAATAAAACATCCACTCTGAAAAACGATCAACATCATCTGCAAGTGACGAGTCGTGGAGCACGCAATGCCATGATTCGAATACATAATAATCTGCCACAGAATGTCAAAAATATTGATATTAACAAAAAATCCCTTTTTAAAAAGGAAATAAATAAGATTTTATTGCAAAACAACTTTATTGATTTAAATGAATTTTTTAATAAATAATGTTGTAATACATTTTATTGTTGACGCCATTAATGTGTTTTAAAAAAAATACTTTCTAATAAAGTGGTTATTATTATTATTATTATAATAATGAAAACTATAGTGAATAGAATTTGAATATCCTGTTATCCTTATAAAAAATTAAGTTTTGAAATGATGCGCCTATGACGATGACATACATTGTTTATGACTGGGAAAAACAACTATTTTTTTACGCATGTACTTTTATTTCAACCACAGCTGTTGTCTAGGAAGGACGTACGCGACATAAATATGTGTGGGGTTAAACAACTGATCAAGGAAAATTGTTGGTAAAATTTTAGATTGAAAATCGAAATTCAAATGTATACTTTAATTACAAATACAATTGTAATTTAATATTTATCATGTCTAAGCTACGAATTAAAAAGTCGTCGTTTTGTGAAAGTGATAAAAATTTCAACGCCAATTTGTAACTAAAATTCAATAGAAATACTGATTAAATACATCGCTCAACTTAATTAAAGGACAAAAAAGAACGAAATTTTAGTAATTTTCGAATCTTTGTAGGTATTATTGCGAAAAATGAATTTTAAAAAACCTAGAACTTATTTTATAGCCTGTTTAAAAAATTTGAAATTTTTTCATTCTTCGTGATTGAAAAGCGCAAATAAAAATTACTCTTGATTTTTTTATTAAATTGCATCAATCTACTGGCTCTAAAAAAATCCAGATACATTTTGAGTCATGCAGTCTAAACCTGATACTTTCTGCTTTTTTAAAATTGTGCTGATATTTTTTCTCACCGAGCTATCAGCTGTTGAAGCAAAAATGCCACTTTTGACTTTAAATGTTCATAGACAAATGATCCTACATGATAATTTCCCAAATTTAGTTACAAATCTGAGAATGTTTTCTTTGAAATGCAATTATTTAATTTTTTCTGGAATTTTTCTGTAAAAAACGCCGGTTTTTGTTTTCTAACCGCTGCCATTTTGTTCAAAATGCCGGAATTATTAATGTTTTAATGTTTTTCTTCTCATAAGAGTATCACTAAAAACTGTGACAAATTGAAAGCTGCTGCAATTTTTTTTTTGTATGTCAACCACTGTTGAAAATTTATCAAAATTATGGGATTACTTTTTTTAATTATTAATGAACAAATCGCAAGAACCTTGGAAATAAACGCGCCAACAACATTCATGGGATCTCTGCTATGAAATTTATTTTACTCTGAGGGACATGACTTTCAGATGACAATTTTTAAAAGAAACAAACGCAAAAACTCGTTTCCTGATTGGTCAGGAAAAGTGCTAAAATCATATCATTTTAAAAAAGGGAACATTTTTCCAACACGAACGTCTAATACGGTGACGTCAAATGTGCGGTATGTATTACGTCTTTAATGTCATTTCCAGGCGGTTTTTAGTTTGCATTAAAATTAATGTACATTTCTCGTGACCCGCCAGTTATGTACACCATATTACAGCTGGTTATAAAGTACACAATCAGTGTTAGGTTAGGGTCAAACTATATAAAATTCTGATTTAATTACATTTTTTTAAGTGCATCAAGCGCTAATAAAAAAAACCTTTACTTTGAATTTGTCAACTGAATTTTCGCATAGTTTTAGTCTAGATTTAAGGATGTATGAAGGATATTTCATATCCCTGAGAAATGAACGAAATTTTGTTAGTGTATTTCTTAATACATATATATCTATACTAATATATAAAGCTGAAGAGTTTGTTTGTTTGGTTGAACGCGCTAATCTCAGGAACTACTGGTTCGAATTGAAAAATATTTTTTTTAACAGCCCATTTATCATGGAAGGCTATAGGCTATATAATATCACGCTACGACCAACAGAAGCGGAACATCAAGGAAAAATGTTGCAAATTGTAATTCAAAATTTGTCCGCCCGACAAAAACGTTAGAACTGTAACTCCGATCATCATGAAATTTGGACACAACGTTTATCTCGGTAAACTAAGATAAACGTGCGTGTTCCTCCCCCCATTAGTTCTTTTGCACCCGGGTGAAACCGGGCGGAACCGCTAGAACGTTTACTAAATAGTTTTGGAAATTTGTAATTATGAAATTAACATGAGCTCTTATGGAAAAATGAGCAATCATAATATATAAGGCACCTACAATTTATTTATCATAAAATAGCTGCAGTTCACCCAGGGTGACAAAAAAAGAGGAAACGATATTGCAAGATATTTATGAATATATATTCCTCATTTTTACTGCCTTTTCGAGTACAAACAATTTATTTCAAATACACAATAACATTTGTTTTTGCTTTGCTTGTCGATTTTTCTTGAAGTTTCGTAATGTCAGGTTTGACAAGAATTTTAATTTAACCTGAACGCAGTCAGATGCCAAGCACTATACTACCTACTACTTATATAAAAAATTGTTATTATATATAAAAAGTTATTGTGATACTGGTACAAACACAACAATTCTGAGAATGATTTCTTCCGTCAACCACTGGCTCGACCTTTTCCCACGCTTTTTCCGGCCGTGAATTTCCCAATTTAGATATTGGTATGATTATTTTCAGGTTTTATAGACAATCATTTTTTTAAACAAAGATAAAAATGATAAAAAAATGTATTTGAAGCTAGTACATGTGAGCTGGCTGTATCCATACTAACATTATAAATGCGAAAATAACTTTGGCTGTCTGTTACGTTTCCACGTCCAAACCACTGAGCCGATTGTCGTGAAATTTAATATGGAGATAATTTGAAGCCTGGGGAAGGACATAGGCTTCTTTTTTTTCAAAATTCAACCCCTATGGGGAAGAAGTGGGGGTTGTAATATAGTATGAAGTTACTTTTTCACGACTTGGACCGATTGTGATGAAATTTAATATGGATGATAACCAGTATTTAAAAAATAATTATAATAATAATAATATTTATTTCACTCTGTGTACACCAAAAGTGAAGAGTAAGTCAAAAAATACAATTAATTTAATATGCAATATTAAAAAATTCGTCCATAGAATAAATGCTATGCTTTAATAGGAGTAGTTTAACTTTTCTTTTAAAAAGAGTAGAATTGTTTATTTTCTTTAAGTCAGTTGGCAGATGATTAAAGCATTTTATAGACATTATGTCTATAAAATGCTTTTATAAGGCCCTTTTGCTGAAAGAGCCAGTCTATGCTGTGGTAGTTAAATTTTCGTTTCTAAGATTATATGTATATAGTTACTGACAGTCTTGTATTGGGAAACTTTATCAATGTTCTTTCTTGCATATACAACCGAATTAAGACTATAGATAGCTGTGACAGTTAAAATATTTAGTTGTTTGAAGAGTTCCCTACACGAGAAACTTTTATTTTTAAGTCATTGTTCTTATGATTTTTTTCTGTGCTAAAAATACTTCATAAGTTCTTCTTGTATGAAATGCAATTTTTTTATTGAATTCTTATAATTTTGCTTATTTTTGGGTTCAAGGGAATCTTAATAATAATAACTAACATGACGTTATAGTTACTAACGAGCCATACTTTACGATCGTACAATAATGTGGATAGCCCGCCTGTGTACGTAGGAACTGAAGCTTCGTGTAATGGTGCTGCGCCCCCGTGCCCCCTAACGTAAGCATTAATCCTCCCTCCTCGTCCCAACCTACCAGACGTGCACGCGTGTCCGAAGCAACTGTCTCTTCTCGGGACCGTAGACGGATGATTTATTATACAACTTGCGTAAATTTTTATACATATAAAATATGTATATTCAAATCATCGAGATGAACCAACACTGAACAATACGTACTGTTATGTAAGCTATTAACTTATCTTTCTTGAAAATATGTAGAATCGCTTATTTTGATTTTATTAAAGATTTCACTGACGAGAAAAAATACTGTAGATTTTAATAATAATAATCTTTATTCAACACGCGTGAGTAATATATAATTTCGGGGCCCTGCTAAATTCGGGAGAAATAATAAATTACTTCATGTTGACGCGTAGAGTGCTAATAATGAGCCGAAACTGTACGATAATGAATTACTGCATAGTTTCTGGAACAATAGGAAAGCGTTAGCGAGCCGAAACTGTACAGTAATGAATTAAAACTGCATAGTTTCTGGATCAATAGGAACGCGGTAGCGATTTGTATACCTATATGAAAACAGCATCGCCATTCAGCGAAAGTCAGGGCCATCTTGTGTGCATCGAGGGCGGTGGGTATGTCAATCAATGAAGTGATTTATTATTTTTCCCCCTTTTATCAGGGCCCCGATTACATATTACTAGTGCTAGTTGAATAAAATATTATGTGCGACCATTGATCGAAGGAGAATATTCCACTCGCATGTTACCGCACTCGCTACGCTCGTGCGGCAAATTTCACGCTCATGGAATCTTCTCCTTCTCTCACTAGTCGCACAATATACTATTATTAGTATAGATTAGTGTACTAAAAGGCGAGGTTCAGTCACAGGCTGCTTTTCAACCTAACCCTAACACATAGTGCAGGCAACTGCGATTTTAAAGCCAAAACCACTATTAATTGTAGACAGAACTTTTATCATTGGAAACGGTAAAGGAACTTTTAATGAACGTAAAAAATAAAAATGTCTGGCGAGGGGTAGTATAAGGTTAATTTGGGGGTGCTGAAAGGAGGTTGCAGAATAAATTATTACATTTGAAAAAAGTACAGGTAAAAACAAACAAAAAATGAGCATCGAGAGGACTCTATACGATCATTTTTCAGGGTAGAATTTTTTTTTTTTTGAAAAAAAAACGGTTTTTGACAGAAGGGACTGAATATCTCAAAAACAGCTTGACAAAAAAAGGCATGTTTTCACAAAATGTCACCAAAATTGAATAATTTTAGCGAAAATGAAAAATAAAAAACAAAAAAATTGTTTTTTCGCACACTTTTTGCGTTTTTCACGTAAATGAGGTCACAGTAAGAAGTGATCCTTATAAAGGTTGTAGATATTTTAAAATCTACAACTTTTCTTTATACTGCATCTCCTTTCAGCCCTCCCAAATTAACCCTTTACCACCCCTGGCTGGCATTTTTATTTTTTACATTTATTATAAGCCCCTTTACCGTTTCCAATGATAAAAGTTCTGTCTACATTTAATAATAAACATTCTAAATATAATTTGCAATATACCTATACATTTTTCAATTTTCACTGAAAAAAATAAAATAAACTTAAAATTCACTATAATATACAGGGTGAGTCAGACCACCCGTATCAGTCGTTTTTTTCGAAAACGGTTAGTCGTAGAGAGTTGTCTCAAAAATCTGTATTATAAAAGCCCTAATGAAGAATCGAATGGTGATATTTTTTTCCCCCGGAAAGGTCGGCTTCCCTGTTAGTTTGCTCCGGAATTGTCAGAACTCGGGAATGTTAAATGGCACGATAGGTCGAAAGTGGTATTGTTGAAAAGGTCTTTAAAAAATAAGCAAGTTTTGTAGGACATTTTTTTTTGTTACTGCCACCCCTGTTAAGTAATATTCGTTTGAAATTATTAAATTAACATGTCAGAATAACAAAAAAGTCGGCATTTAAAATCTAGTTACCTAATTAAACAATGTCACAATAAGTTTTCAATAATTGCAATTGTTTTTTTTTGTCGGAAAATACTTCCAGGTACTCATAACATATCTAGAAGAGCTCTGCAGTGTTTAGAAGTAAATTGAAGACAGTTTGAACATTTGTGACATTGTTTAATTAGGTAACTAGATTTTAAATGCCAGCTTTTAAAATTAAGTTTGTTATTCTTACATGTTAATTTAATAATTTCAAACGAATAATACTTAATTGGGGTGGCAGTAACAAAAAAAAATGTCCTACAAAACTTGCTTATTTTTTAAAGATCTTTTCAACAATACTACTTTCGACCTATCGTGCCATTTAATATTCCGGAGTTCTGAACATTTCGGAGCTAACTAACAGGGAATCCAACCTTTCCGGGGGGAAAACATATCACCATTCGATTCTTCATTAGGGCTTTTATAATACAGATTTTTGACACAACTCTCTACGACTAACCGTTTTCGAAAAAAACGACTGATACGGGTGGTCTGACTCACCCTGTATATAGATTACATACTTGCCAATAAAATTACAGTGCCCGCTTTTACCTACAACGCCTTATTGTCTGTTTTTTCGGGAATCGTATCCAATTCCGAGCGTAGGCGGATAGATAAAAAGTCTCTGAAGGCGTTTCTCCATGTAAGTGTCATACAAAATATCCGAAAAAAACACAAGTAAAGAAAGTCGAGAGAGACTTTCCGCAACTATTTGTATATTATCTAGCATTAATATCTATGTATAGATAAATGTAAAAAAAAGTTTATCTTTTATAATATATGCTATAAAATTAAAATCTTTGAAGTAATAAGATTAACAAACACATGTTTCTAACTCAAATATCTAAACTTTAGAGAAAGAGATTCTTAATTTTATAATTAATATCTCTTACAATGTATTCTCTGTTATTAAATTTCTTGTAGTACATAATACAAATAAAATAAATGTCCCGTTTATATTATTATTTTATTTGGTAGGTAAACATCTTTAAATGTTGAATTTTATAAGCTAGCGTTAATGATTACAACTTCTTTATTTTCATTCTTTTTGTATTGGAAACGCTGTTTCCTTAACGTATCGCATGGCCTTTACTTTGTATACAGTATGTAAACACGTAAGGTGCACATAAGGAAATTAACATTGGGAAAAAATGACTGGATTAGAGTGAGCCTTGAAATTTTGTTTTTCAATTTGACAGATAATAATCTCTTGCAAAATGAATGTGTATACTACCGAAGAAAATATCAAATGATATTACAACATAATCGGACTTTATTATTAATGGGACATTAAATTCCCAAAAATACTTAAATATGGTGCAAGATCAAATATTCGTGTTGAACCTAAAGACATTGGGTCACTGATTTACCAACACGTAAAATAAACAAGTAAAATAAAAATAAATCAAAATAAAACAGAAATCCTCAAGATTACCACGATAATTCAATAGAAATAATAATTAATGCAGTCATGACTAACTCTGATCCAAGTATTTTTTCCCAGTGCTAATTTCCCTATGTGCACCTTACGTGTTTACATACTGTATAATGTGTTCTTATTAAAAAAAAATAATAGCATTTATTTCAATTTATCATCAATATTAATTTATTTGTAAATTTTTAATGTGAATAAAGACTGTGACAGTTTTTTTGTATTCGCCTATAATGGCTTTTTATTGAATTGAAAACGAAACATTCAAATTGTTTCCAATTAATACAGTTCAATTGTACCTACCCATTTTATTTTATATAATTATATATCAAACCTTTTTCTCTTCAATTTATACCTTTACAGCTCTTTTCCTGTTTTTAATTTTATTACAATTTGTTTTTACACTTTGGATTGACAACTTCTCAGTACAGACAAAGAATTAGTCAATATTAAACTTTTTTTACCTATTAAAACTCAAGCCTTCGAAGATCGTTGTATGCTTCTTTTTGTATTGTTGCTGCGCGATGTTCATGAAACAACGCGAGAAATTAATGATGATTGAGTGAATTAACGCATTTCGCACCCGTGGTTAATATAGATACATGTATGACACAACAGGCAACTAAGTATCTACTAATACAATAATGATAAAAGTTACCTTGTAAAAATTACTTACCTTATATATTTATAGTAGTGCTAATAACCCTAGGGTTGAAGTACATTTTATTTTTTTTGTTCTAAATAAAAAAAAAAAAAAAAAGTTACCTAATGTTCTTTTTCAATGTATTTGCCATAAAGCACTTACACTATAATGGCGTCGGTCGGATGGCTGGACCTAGGGATCGGACCAAAATTTCTCGACGTTTAATAGCCTTCTAAGAAGTTTGGCACCTTTTTTAGAAATATCTGTTTATATAGGTACCTATATAATATAGTGTACGGGCTATAATATTCAAAGGAGTTAAAATGATTTTAATGAAATTTGATCCATATATTAAAATCGACCACCACACGAAGCTTATTTAAAATGGGCCCAATCGGGCCACTTTAAGGGTAAGTTTTAGGGATTAAAACTAAATTTAAATTAAAAATTTGGGCCCAAAAATACCGAAAAAAATTTCAGAAGCGTTTCAAAATTGAAATTTAACCAACTAGTAAAAATAAAAATGTGCTGCCAAAATTTTATTAAAATCGGCCCAACGCAACAGTTAGTTTGTAGATATAGATTTACTTAATGAAAGCTGAATTTCATTTGATAAATTAATAATAATATTGAAATTAAGAAAAAATATTTTTTTAAGACTTGTATTGAGGGGTTAAATTTATAATTTTGCCCAAAAACATAATAAAGCCACACTGTGTGTATTAGCAAATACACTATACTGTCGGCAGGGTTTAGCACTGCGACCCAAGTTTTTTTTTTAAGTAATTGTCATAGTAAGTATAATTTATATTTTTTTCATCCTTTCGGGTTGTTTTAGTAAAATCAAATGTACTCTCTTCTCAACAAAACAACAATAAGACGTACAGCAAACAATAGAGATTTTTAACAGCTCCTTAATAATTCGTGTCGCATTTTACGCGTTATGAAGCCGGCTGTAACTGTTTACCCTGACGCCAACGGACAAAACGTACCCAGCAGACTTGATCGCTAACACTCATTCTTTATTAAATTTGGCAATTTACACGGCGGAATTCAAATTCATTAACAGTTTGAAATATAATTCTCTTTTATGACATTTGTTTAAAATAGCAGCTTTAAGTACTTTTTTTATCAACACCTGTTCTTAAGACATATTTACCTAAAGGAGTAAATAAAAGACAATTATTTTAACTAATGAAATAAACTTACGTTAAGTTAACGCCCTTCTGTCAATTTCTTCTTATTCTTAGTCCAAACCAAACAAATTATGAGATCTAACATACCAAAGTCTCACCACGCAATCCACGAGTGAGAACTCGTAATGATTTAGACAGGAGGGTAAGAGAATATATATCTTTACTTGATGAATAACGTCTTTTTGAGAGTTAAGTGAGATTTTTGATACCTTTCTCTACTCAAAATAGATTAAATATTTCCTAAAAATTTCTTCAAAAATGCAGATTAAGTTTTAAAACTATTGAAACACATTAGTCTAGTTCACATGTCCCTTTTTGATGGATTCCAGTCCTTCTTCACTGAAAATTATGATCATGGTGTCATTCGATTCGGAACGACATTTAGAAACTTTTTGAAAAAATTGAAGTGGGGGACGAAAAAATTGCAAAAGTTATAAACATTTTAGTAAAAGAAAAAAGATGGATTTGGTTTTTTGCAAAGATCTCAAAAACTGTTGCAGATATCTGAAATCACCAAAAAGATAAAAAAAAAGCAGGAAATTTCCTACAAATATACCCCATCTCCCGGAACTCTACTACCAATATTTCTAATTTTAATTTAGAGGTGAAAATAGGGCTAAAAAATTTTTGCATTTAAATTTTTTCAAAAAGTTTCTAGATGTCATTCCGAATCGAATGACACCATAATTATAATTTTCGGTGAAAGAGGACTGAAATTCATCAAAAAGGAACATGTGAACTAGACTACATGTTTTAAGACTACCAACAGCTAATGTTTTTGCATCTAGTACCAATTCATAATATAATTATTTTTTAATATGTGTTGAAATTTTAATTAAAATTTTACCAGTTTTCGAATTGGAACCTGAGAGCTTCTAATAATTATAGAGACTATATAAACAGCTATTTTAGGCCCAACTAGTTTTTGAAAAACTATTGATAATGTTAGACAGTTTCAAAGCTCCAAATAAATTTTTGATTTCTCAAATAACTATGATTCGCTTTTTACGCTTTTTGTGTATAATGCTTTCGATTTCGTGAATCTAAAAATGTTAAAGCAACAATAAAGACAGATGACTGTCGACAAGCAATTAGTAACAAGCTGGATTACCTGAAAAGAATTAATAATATACCAGAATATAGATTGTTATATAAACCCATATAACTAATGATTAATGCGATGACATAACAAGATTAATTTTTAAACGTGACTAATGATTATAAATTAATTTTTTATAAAAAAACCTTTCTCGCGCAGTTTTTTAAAAAAAAAAACATCAATTACGGATAATCTCTATATAAGGGACACGTAGGGATATCTTTATTAATTATTCTAAGCTTACCAAGTGGAAGAATAATTACAAACTGATTTTCAGCTTTCAGTAACAAAGTTTTTCTGGCATTTATACTTTTCAGAATAGATTTTTTGAGAAATCCGAGTTCTATTTCTAAAAACGGAATACCTACATTTTTAAAATTTTTGTGGTGATCTTTAGAAAAATATGGCCTGTAGAGTTTTAATAACAAATTAGTCTAATTACGTCTAAGTTATCAATGAATCTCTTGAAGGGCGTTGAACCCTTTGATGTGAAGATAAATTATTAAAATAAATTATAGTTTAAAAAAACTAAAGAAAATCGTGGGTAGGAGTGCTTGATATTAAATGTTACAATTATTTCATTGGTAGCTATTTATAAAAAAATATAATGAATACATATATGGTAATTGTGCAGCCCACGTTCTTTTACTACAATTGAATTATTTTGTTAATAATTATTTTCTACTATTTAGTTCGGTTTCCTATTAAAGCGTGTTTATTAGTTTTTTTCAACTATAATTTATTTTCGTAATTTTTTTTAATCTTAAAACGATATCAAAAGTAATTTTTTTTTAAATTTTCAAATTCAATTTTTTTTTCAAAATTTTTAAATCAAAATTTATTTTTATGAATAATTGTATTGTCATCGGCCTTTGACACGTGTGCAAATTTGCAAGTTAATCAGACTTCTTTAAATTGGTGAAAATTACATAAATACATACAAACATACATACAGGTCAAGCTAATATAAGCGTGTTAAAAACAACTACTTGAAGATATGTTTTGTACCTTCTTCAGAGCAACGAATCAAGATTCCACCCAATAGAAGCACCTGGATCGATTCGAAATAGTTTTTGAATAAAGTTGAAAGCATTTTCGTTTCTATTTTCAAAAACGCCATAATATGTTATTTACACAGGGCAATTCATTTTTTTTTTTAAATTTATAACATTTTCCAAATGGTCTGCTGCCGATGTCACAATGCATTTGGAATGGATACAATCGACTTTATTCACTTCAGGAGTTAAAGAAAGAAAAGAAAAAAAGCACTCTGAATTCTGAACACATTCACGGCGTCTAAATAGTGTCGCCTCTACGAGGGCACGTCAAATGAGTTAACTGTTTTAAATAGCAATAAAAAGTATATTTTAAAATTTACACACCTTAAATTCAGAGAATTAGTTTTGTAGAGTTCTTGAAAGAATCTGTCGAAAAACAGACGGACTTGAAATTAATCGAGTCTGTATCGATATTACTTTTCTACAACTCTTTTACTTTAAACCTTTTAATTTTCAATTTATTATTAAAAGTGCATAAATTGAAAATATGAATGCAGTTAGGCCGAAATAACCATAGATGGCCCTAAAAAACCCCTGACTGATTTTTAGTAAAATTATTAACAAATATACTTACGGTTGCCGTACCTCTCAGGGCCTTGGAGACGATCTACGGGTCTCTAGTTGAACGCAAATTTATTCAGGCTAAAGGGTTTTAAAGATATTTGTTTAGATTTCTCTAAGAAAATCTAAAAATTATGTAGAGCTGCGAGGAAAAGAAGTGATCCATTCGAAAAGTGAGGGTACGTACGAAAAATTGTCGACTTTAGTCAACTTGCAGCGCTTAATTACTGTTAAGTGTGTTTATTCCAATTGGAATTTTGTATATTAATTGATGTATGAAATATGACCAGTCGGTGGAAATTAAAAAAAAAACTATTTGAATTAAAGTTAAAACCTTAATAAATTATTGAAAACAAAAAAAAAACGTTGTGCCCGACTAATTAAAAAGTTATTTAATCTTTTTAATTAAATATCTTTTTAATTAGTCGGGTACAACGGTTTTTTTTGTTTTCAATAATTTATTAAGGTTTTAACCTTAATTTAAATAGTTTTTTTTTAATTTCCACCGACTAGTTTTGGAGAAATCAATGAAAACATATCATCCATCTACCGTTTTACCATAAAGCCAATGTTAAATATGCCCACTTTTGAAGTCATTTATTTATTTAAATAATCGGGCAACCCCCCCTAAAATTTTTACAATTGGTTTAGACTTAGTCCAACTTCATATTAAAAAAAATCAAGCCTTTTATTTAAAATTGCCTTGGTGCTCGTACTACCTTAATTAATTCAAAAGCACGGTTAACACACGCGAAAAAATATGATAGCATGAATCGGAAATGCATCCCAAATAATTCGCGGAAGGTCACTACAAGCATGTACAGAAGCATGGCTACGGCGCACGCATCTTTGTGTCCAACAAAACAGGGACAGCTACGAACAATTTCTGTGAATACTTGATAATGATATATCATATATCCATTATCCATAGTGACATAACATAACGCCAGAACCGAACTCAAAATTTGATAAAATATAATGAAACTTTGAAAGCCCGTTTCTCCTTAATTTTTGAGTTTTGATAAAAATTTACTTGAAATATTTGTCCGTCTATTTCATTCCTACACGCTGTTAAAAAAAATCAACTTAAAAATCACCGTGTACATTTTTTTGTTTTTGATCGCCTCGTTTCTAGTAAAACGGATGAAAAGTAGCCAAAAAACTGTCATTAACGTAAGAAAAGCCGTCGTTAAACGAGATTAAATGAGGTGAACGAAGTTTCATAGCCATTTAATTTCTAGGTGGAATAGCATCAATTCCATGTCACGAATAGACCCGCGTATACAACATTTGCGATAACAAAAAGAGGAAAATCTCGGTACGATTGTCAATCCAGAGTTCAATTTGAGATTGCTGCCATTTCTCTATTCGTTTTTCCTCGTTTCTTTGCACCGGCCTCAACAATAAACACATTCAAAGACGCACTTCTAATGATTCCTCTTTCAACAGAATGAACTGACGAACATTGGCGACCTACGACATCCGTATACAAGATGTAGAAAAAAACGTGTGGGTTTCACCCGCATAAATACACGGGTGAAACTTTTGACGTGATAACGTCTTATAAATTGATGAATCACCAATCTTATAAATTGATAAAACACATGCTGCATGCACGAAAAAGTGTAACGTTCCTAAAACCTAACGTTCGTAACGCGTAACGTTCCGCCTGACCCTGTGCGTGCTTTTTGCTAATTTCTCGCTCAATTTAAATCAGATCGGTTTGAAACCAGTCTTAAACGAAAGAGGAGAACATTTTACATAGATTTCGTATAACAGAATTTGCCTAAACAGTTTTTTATACAAATTTATATAGAAAAATAGCTGTATAAATGCAACATGAAAACGGCTGCATTTCTAATGTTTAATTCAATTTTTTGGCATTAGTATTTTGTGAAATGCAACGCCTTCTAAGTTAAGTATTGGAATAACTAATTATTATTAGAACATAATACTTTGACAGTTGCAAACGTCACTTTTGACATTTCTTATCATTCCGACACCAAGGATAAGCGGATTGAAACCAAATTTTGGGAGGTTTAGGTTATGTATTACGGAATACGTTATCACGTAAAACTATCGTCCGTAAACCGACTTTACAGACAACCAATTTTTTTTCGAAACTATTTACTAGAGCTGAAATGATGACGTAGTTGATATTACACATGCGTTGACCCTCACCGAAGTACACACATTTATATATTATGTATTTATAAATTCATGCGTATATAAACAATAAATACATGTATGTAAAGGTGTATATGTATCCAATATATAAACGTTGGGCATCAATTATTTATCAGCACATCTACTTAAGTTGTCATTTTTGTTGGTTAAAGTGTAACTTTTAATGAAAAAATGTAAAAAAAAATATGGCGGACTGGACCCATGACACAGTAATTGATTTCTTAGAACATTACCAAAATAAGCCATCCACCATCTTCTTGGCTTTCAGAACTTTTTGATTTTTTTTAATTATATAAATAAATATATTTGTAATAGCTATATGAACAATAAGCTGCAACACAAGCAACGTCTAGTAAACTGCGCCGTTTAAATAGGCGGGTCCACACTGGACGATCCACCGCGCTCCGAGAGCGCGCGGCAAGCGCTCGCTCCAAAAGTGCGCGTGGTGTGGACGTGCCGCGCGCGATCCAAGGGCATGGATTGGAGCGCGCGCTTCTTGCCGCGGCCGATCCGTTTGTTGTCGGTTTTGTGCCATGTTCAAAGGCGCTTCAGTCGCCGATTAATAAGAACCATAAATGTTTATGAGACCCAAATGATAAAAATTATACCAATAGGGGTATAAGGGAAGACGCTTGGCGTCATATTTCTCTCGAATTGGACAACAGGCCGAATATTTAAGCAAAATAAAGGTTGTTGATGCCACGGCAAGACGCAGCCGCTGTACGTGTGACTCCATATCGAACAAGAGTTCAACTGACTATAACGGATCGCCTATGGAGCGCTTGGAACGCAATGTTGGATTGCAAGTTACAACAAACTGGATCGGCCTAGTGCGATCCATGATCTACGCTCCAGGATTCTGGATCGCAGATCGCGGGATCGCCGATTCATGATGAATCGTCCGATGTGGACCCGCCTAATGGACAGTGAAGCCGAGTGTGTACACTGTACACAGACACATTCGTAGACGCTCGGTTTATCTAATCTCTCGAAGAGCGCGCTCGGCGAATGTGTACTGCAGGCATAAGGACGCTCACATGTGACCTTATGAGACTTTAGAGATAACATTTAGAATGTCAAATTAAAGATTTATACAAACATTCAGCTTATTCAGTTTTATTCCGAGATTGTACTCTTTTTGTAGCTTATTTGACTGCACTATAGCATTTAAGTGTAAAATTAAAAAAAAAGTATTTAAAATTTTAATGGTCTAAAAAGTATTTAAGTTTTAATGGTCTTCCGGTTTTGCGTACCATTACTTATTACTGAAGAAAAGGACTTAAAACCAATAAAAAGAAATAATACGCTATTACCAGTACAATTTATTTGTCACAGCACTGTTCCTTGTAAAATTAAAAAAAATGCAAGTTTTCCTTTTCTTATAAACTCTGAACGGATACAGCTTCCAAACCATGGACGCATCAATTTGTGTGCATTTGCACCAAAATTTGGAAATGTTCTAAGGTATTTCGAATTTTGAAAAATCGTATTTTTTTAAAATATGCTCTAAAAAATCAAATTATAAATATAACGTATTTTTTAAAATCACGCTGATGTTATCTACAAAAGTTTTACTGTTAAAGCTGACCGCGTTCAAACATTATTCCATTTTTTGGGAAACTGCTAAACCACATTCCGTGTATGGATAATTTCTTAGCGTACAAATTACACTTTCAAATAAACCCAAAACTGTTCGATTTATGAATTTTTACTTAATGGAATTATTTAATCCAGCGCATTTCTACACAAAATAAACATATCGAACTTTTATATAAATACAAAGTTTCCACTTTAGTAAAAAGCCACGCTGTGTTTTGTTTTATTTGGACTGTGAGAAAAGGAGTCAATTCCAGTGCTGTCAACTTTTGTGACATAATAATTCTTGTGCAACTGACATGGCCAACGCAGAATAAAAATATAAACAACTTTTTTTTTCAGATGAATGTACAATTACCATTTATTTACCGTTTATGTAAAAAGACTGACAAAAACATATTTTTATATCGTAAACAAGAAATGACTAAAATACCAATTAGATCATCATTACACGTTTATATCTAAACATGACGTGTTTATAAAACAGTTTGACAGAAGTTTACGAGGTGGTTCATAATTTTAAATTAAAAAAATAATTTTACTTTCTATCAGAGAAGTATCTACGTATAAAGACTTATGATTATATTTAATGTTTATATTGTTATAATATAACATTAAATATAATCAGAGCAGGTTTAAGGTTTATTGGTTACTAGCGGATCGGTCCGTCTTCGCCCGAATTTGTAGACTACCACTGTTGTGAAATTAATCTCCACGAAAAGCGCTTTTATTTTAAAAAGTTAATAATAACATATATATTACCAATAAACTTTAATTACGCAGTTGCCCAAATGACTATGTATTTTTCTTATTATGAACCACGTTTGATGATATGCCATTTAAAAGTCTCTGCACACACGAGGCGTCTTTTGTTTTGTTCGTTTGTTCTTTGAACGGTTTTTTACCATACATTTTATTTTTCTACATTTAAATATAACTTCTTTATATATAGAGCAAAATATCATTAAATTATTATTAAACGTTCTCAGAAAGAGAATTTAATATGCATTTAGAATGCACATTTTTATGAGCAGCGTTAAAACCTATAGAACAATTAGAGTAAGATCCCAGAGCCGCCAGACACAACCTATTTTTAAATAAATGAAACCTTACGTTTTGAGTAGTGTTTTATGTACTTAGAACGCTTGGCGTACCTCCATCATTGAGTCTGTGACAAATGTACAGGTACCAGGTGAGAAAGGTAAATAAAAATAAGAGTCATTTAATTTAAATTTAAATGGCTGATATTTATATATGTTTTGTAAATTTCACTATAAATTAGTATCCAGTATCGCCAGTCACTTTCCGCTGACCACAACTTCTGACAGACGATTTAAAGCTCAGAGAAAAATATTAAAACTTCACTTATTTTTAAATGCTTGATTTTTATATATGTTATTCAGACAACTATTACAAAATTATATTTCAACAGCCAGACAATTGTAATGACCAAACATCCCCTCAGACGTAAAAAATAGTCATAAAGCTCTCGCGCTCATACTAACAGCTGACTATTTTTTACGTCTGGGGGGATGTTTGGTCATTACAATTTGTCTGGCTGTTGAAATATAATTTTGGTCAGCGGAAAGTGACTGGCGATACTGGATACTAATTTATAGTGATATTTTACAAAACATATATAAATATCAGCCATTTAAATTTAAATTAAGTGACTATTATTTTTACTCACCTTTCTCACCTGGTACCTGTACATTTGTCACAGACTCAATGATGAAGGTACGCCAAGCGTTCTAAGTACATAAAACACTATTCAGAACGTAAGGTTTCATTTATTTAAAAATAGGTTGTGTCTGGCGGCTCTGGGATCTTGGGCTAAATTTCATTCTATTAAATTAACACGACTTCTGTACTTTTTTCTTTTTATTTCAGCACTCTAGAATATTTAATTTTTTATTATAGGTATATATAATAATATCTACTGTACTAAAGCCATACACCACTTTCCGTTAACGCTTTGATAATTGTGTGGTCTCTTATTTTCTTGTATGGTTTACTCGAGTCAATTCTTTTCATTTAAATTAATGTTTTTAACTTAATTAAATTTCACTGAAAGAAACGAATTAAAGTCAAATTAATACAAGAGTGCAAACATAAAATATATTGTAACGAGACGCCACTGGAGGCGGCGGCAGTTGTTGGAGTCGCGTAGACAATAATGCTCGCATTGTTGTCGGAACCGCATAGACAACAATGTGCGAATTGTTACACACATTGTCATCGGAACCGCATAGAAGCCTGCCGAAGCTTGTAGTAATTTAATTACTATACATTTTTATATGCCTAGTGCTTTTGCAATTTGCGCTGATATCAAAATTTAATTATTTTTTTTTTGCACTTTTTAAGACAGTTCAATTTATTTGAAGTTTGAATTTCAGCTTTCTTGATATTTGAATACTAAACATAAAAAAAACTACAGAGCCGATTCAATCTAGACAACTTCCTGAACACAGCGAAGAGTAAATCATTAAAATCGATTTACACCTTGACGACCAGTTAAGAACAGTTTTGTTACAATATATTTTATATTTACGTTGGAATTAGCTTTTAGTTAAATTAAATGACGTAAGGCTATCATTTTGATTAAGGGTGACAAATTTAATTATACCTAATTTCCTATGTAAAAATTTCAACTTTCAATAAATGAGAATCGCAAATGAAAATTAGATGTAAGCCCGCTGTATCCCTCTGTATTTTTGTTTTCCTGTGGAGTTTTTGGGTTCTTTAGATATTTTGTAAAACACCTAAAGGTGAAAACCTCTTGCAAAATATTTTGTGTGTTTGTTAATCTGTTTATTATTTTCTATCAGGGTCACGAGAAAGTGTCTCAGCTGATTTTAAAGAAACATTGTAGACAAGCTTTTTGCGATCACGTTGAAATAAGGTTTTTCGAATTTAATTTTCTCAAAACAACTTTTTTGAACTTTCTTCTAACGCGGGAAGATTTCTATTAAAACCGGCATTGAACGTAAGCGAAGCCGCAAACCGTACAAAAATAAATACATTTTTAAGTGTATTTTGTTTACGCACAGTAGAGAAAATTTGATTCATGCGTCTGAACGTGTGACGAAAATACGTTACGAAACGCTTCACTGTCAGTCCTGTGCGTTGATGTACGTGTGTGTGTGTGTGTGTGTGTGTCTACATGTGTACTACTTTGTGTAGTCTATTTTTGTAATGTAATAAATAGGTAAAAAAGATTTTTATGTTAAACGGTTTTATTGTACAATTGATGGTTTACCAAAACCTAGAAAATAATTATGAGTCACAATATAGGGGGCTTTGATTAAACTAAAATAAAATCGAGGAGTAGAGAACCTTCATTTGTTTGAGATTGTAAATTATATTTAGAGCTTTCGAATGTCTTCTTCGACTATAATGCAAATATTTTAGTTAAATCAAAGCCCCCTATTGTGACTCATAATTATTTTCTAGTTTTTGGTAAACCATTGATTGTACAATAAAACCGTTTAACTTAAAAAGCTTTTTTAACTATTTTATTTTTAAGATTTTAGTGTGCTTCTAGTACGATATGCATCCATATGAAAGCCAAACCGGTCAATTAGTTATTATAATATTGTATTGTCATCGAAACCAGAGACGAATTGGAGATCAAAGGGCCCCAAAATTGCATTAGTTGTTGAACGATTGTGTAGTAAATGGTGATGAAGAAATTTATCGATAGATAATTTTTTTAACCGTCTGAGTATACTGTGGGTGGGGGCCCCTTCAACTCCATATAATTTAAAAATTCTATAATATATTACATTTACTCCGCCTTGTCGAAATTTGCAAAGAATTTCACAAGAGTCATCTGAGCGTACTGTGGAACCCCATATATTTGGGGCCCAGCAGCTCAATATTCGAAAACCCTCGAATATACACATCCTGGCTACTGTAAGGGCTCGAATCTTGAATGAAAATTCGCAAACAACTTTACAAAAATATTTTTGCTTTTAAAGCACTGGGAGTACTGCAGGGTCAATTGTGCACTAAAGGAAAATTTGTCTCTCGTGTTCGGAAAAATGTTTTCCGGGGCCCACCAGACATTTTTCCGATAGCCCGACGGACCAGTCCGCGCCTGATCGGAACTACATACGTATGCAAAATTTCAACTCAATCGGATAACGGGAAGTAGTTGAAAAAGCTGTCACATGCTTTATTAAAAGTGCGATTTGCATCCGGACGAAACCGGACCGGTCAGTTAGATATTTTAATATTATATTGTTATCGAAACTAAATACGTAGGCAAAAGTTCAACTCAATCGGATAACGGGAAGCAGTTGAAAAAGCTGTCGCAAGATTTGAAATAAAGATAGTTATAAACAAATAACGGAGTCAAGCTAAAAAAACCGTTTAAATAGCAATTTTATTTCACAAACAATAATAATTTATAAAGACAACCTGCAATATATTAAATATAATAAATGAACATAGCCGCGTTCTAATTGTGTAATAAACAATTGCATTAGCTGATTAACAAGTTTTGCGCATTAACAAATGAATAAATGAGATGCACTACATAACATCTGCATTAATCGATAAACTGTGTTCCAGAATTAGCGCTTTATAGAATGAAAAGCGCTAACTTTATTGACCTTTTGAACAATATGGAACAAAAGGTATGGTACAAGAGTGAGTAAAATATTTTAACACAAGCCTTTATCCTCGGCTTAAATGGCGTTTATTTCGGTTTAGATAGAAACTTTATCTTAATTCAAGGGCAGTCGGTTGAACAGTGGTGTGTACTTTCAGTTTGGGAATCGAGTTGATACAGAGATAGTCTCTGAGTTGATAGGTGTTTCTAACTAATAGATTTCTGTGAATTTGTTACAACATAAGAGTAGAATTCGACATAGAAGGATTTTACTGTATTTTAGTAGTACATACATTGAATATTTATAAAAATAATATTAATAATAATTGGTTTATTTGTATACTAAAAAAAATAGTTACAAAAATAGTTAAAATACATAAAATTTACAAAAAATAGACACATATCTTTAAGCATTTTTTTAATTTGGTTTATGAATGCAGGTTGTGGTAGCGCTATAATGGCTGTGGGTAGCTTTTTGTAAAATTTTGGAGCCCAAAAGGTTGGGCTATTTTTTGATTTGTTTAATTTATATGGAGGAATTCTGGTATCGTCGCTGCTTCTGATATGCTCTCAACAGTTTCAAACTTGGTCATATTTTCTCTAATATATTTTAAATTTTCCAAGACAAACATGGATTGTAAAGTTAGAATATTACATGTGTCTCTGCAGGAATTACTTTTTGTTATTATGCGAATAGCTTTTTTTTATAGACGAAACACTCTTTTTGCATCAGGAGCGGCTGTTTTAAGGGGGGGGTAAGGTCAAATCATACGAAAAAAGCCATGTTTTCGTGATTTTTTTTCTGACGACGCAGTTAAAATTTCTTTACTCAACCAATGGTACATTGAAGTATGACATTCGAAGAATGTTTCATCAAATTTGTACAAAGAAATATTAAAAAATACGGCAATGGCAGCAATTGTTCGGACGTGTCTCGAAAAAAAGTTGAATTGCGGTGCCCCTCATAACTTGGTGCTGGATCATCTGAAATCAAAAAATCAAAGTTCATTCGTTAGATAATAGTTTTCCCCAGGTAACGCTGTCGAGTTTTTTTTTCCAATTTTTTTCATTTTTTCGAACACTTTGAAGTGAAAAACACAATTTTGTGGGAAAAAATCGGCTAATTTGTTATTGCGAAATCAACATTATGAACAAAAAAAAAAACTCGACAGCGTTACCTGGGGAAAACTATTATCTAACGAATGAACTTTGATTTTTTTTATTTCAGATGATCCAGCACCAAGTTATGAGGGGCACCGCAATTCAACTTTTTTTCGAGACACGTCCGCACAATTGCTGCCGTTGCCGTATTTTTTAATATTTCTTTGTACAAATTTGATGAAACAGACCAGGTATAAACCCGTTTGTCCTTGCCTTGAAATTTCGATAAATGGAACTGGGAGGTAAGGTACTATATTAATAGAGAGCGAAACATCTGCCGGGTAACAATACCGCGCTCGGGTCGGGGCGCTCGGGTCGGTTCGGGTATAGGTACAAAAATCCGGCAGGTATAAAAATACTCATAACTTCGTCAATTTTGCTCCAATTGACTTGAAATTTTGACACAATATTCTTCAGATATTACGGATTCAATTTCGAAAATAAAAAAAAAATGCAAAAAAAAATAAATACCTACCTTACCCCCCCCCCCCCCCTAAAGGATACATTTCAGAAAGTGTGTAGCATAAATTATCAATATGATTTTTCCATTTTAAATCATTGTCTATATAGACAACTAAAAACTTTACGGATATTTTTTTCTTGGGAATGTCATATGGCAAAATGCAATGCTGAGTTTTATCTTAGTTTAATAATAGTTTGTTGGCTGTAAACCAAATAGTGGCTTCTTCGAGTGTGTAGTTCACCAATGTAAATTAGGAAGTTGAGATTCTTCTCAGACCTGCCTCCTCCCCCAAAATTAATCATACGAGCGCTCTTGTACGTATGTATACAGCCGTCACGTGAGGGTAGTACACATGTACAAACAGAATCAAATTTGATCTCAGACACGATTTTTCAACCCTAGCATCGTACTTTCATTTCCAACGAAGCATGGAAGTAAAAGTGAGTGGTTGGAAACCTAATTATGTTAAATGTGTTATTATAACTTTCTTCCTGAATCATTCTAATTATATACTACGGAAAATGTAAATTAATATTCCGTTCTGTTCAGGTGAATATTTACTTATCGGCGTTTGTAGTACTTCTAACAAAACAAGGTGAAGTGAACCGCCTCAGTCATCACTCATCAATAATTGTGAATAAACAGTGCCAAGTAAAGCATCCAACATGTAGAAGTTATCAATATCTTTCTGCAGAAAATATTATTATTACACAGAGAGACCAATAAGTTTTGTACGTTAAAATTTTAACTTTATCTAAACTGGCTAAAATAAACGCACCATTCGGTTTTATTAATTGTTTTCTGATATGAAGCCAAGATAACTTTGAGACCATCAGAGTCGTGAATAAATAAATTTAGCTGGAGCGAAAAAGTAAAAGTTAGAAAGTTTAAACACAAAAGTTGCTTGTGCTCTTTGTTCGTGTTTTTTTTTTTGTTTCGAAAGTTTTCTGCGCCCACAACAGTTTTTATTTAAAATAGTGACTAATTTTTAGGGGATTAACCGATACCGATATATATTGGTTATCGACGATATTGGCCTTTTGTATCTTCGATATAAGTACTAATAAAAATACTTTTCTTTAAATGCTTATAGTAAAAATAAGTGAAATTACAAACGAATTTTTTAAAGATATCTATGCTAATAAAAAATCGCACAAAACTTCACAAGTAGCTATAAAAAATATGTTTCGCAACACATTTAAAAAGTATTTTTTATGCGATTAATAGGGACCGAATAAAAAAGTCTCAAGTAGAAAATAACTCAAAACCTTACAAAATATGTAACTAGGAATTGCTTTTTTAAACGAATCAAGTCACGAAGTTTGGTAACTACTTGGAATCTCGCCAAACTTTTTGAAATCTGATTATAAAATTTTTAAACATTTTATTGACATAATATGTACAATATTTTACACATACAAAACTTTTCAAAATGTATAACCATTATCCTTCATAGTCTGACAATACGCGAATTTTCTTGTAATGACTGGTTCAAAATCACTATCGTCACTTGAAGATAGTAATAATAATAGTTTATTATCCCTGACATCAAAAAATCTGTGTGGAATCGTCATAAAATTACAAATTACAATAAAATATTTTTAACAAAAAAACTGAACCGACTTCACATTAAAAAGTAAAAAATAATTGCGTATTGAAATGTTTTGGAGTCGGTGTCAGCCAAAATGAAACCTATTCCGAGAAATACACCGACTCCAAAACATTTCAATACGCAATTATTTTTTACTTTTTAGTGAGAAGTCGGTTCAATTTTTTTGTTAAAAATATTTTATTTTTCTCTTTTTAGTGTTAATCTAACACTTAAAATCGGTGAACATACATAAAAAACATTATGCGTGTCTTTGAAATTTGAGAGTTTCCCTCGATTTCTCCGGATTCCACCATCGGATCCTGACTTGGTTCCGATGGGACCACCTCTGAGGTGCACTCTTTCGAATAAAAAAAAAATTGAAAATCGGTCCATAATTGACGGAGAAATCAGTGAACATACATAAAAAAAATAAAAAAAAATATACAGACGAACATAGAACCTCCTCCTTTTTGTTGAAGTCGGTTAATAAAAATTACACATCATTAAAATTAAATGAAAAATATTCTTCAAGTGAGTAGGTATCGTATTCTTTAGCAGTAGTGACATTATTTTATTTTTGAATACTTTTAAACTTTTAATTTCTCTAGTACATTTAGGAAGATGGTTAAAACATTTTATGGCAACAATTTGCTGATTTTTAGCTGTGCTTAGGTATATTTAAGTAAGTATTTCTGCGATTATCGTCAAAATTATATAAGTTGTTTTTTTTTACATATAATACATAACATACTACCTCGCACTCGTTTAGAGTCGACTTTTTTTCAGTAGTCGGCGACGACTGTTGTTTCACTAGCCGCTTGTATTTGTCTCGATCAATTATGTTCTAATTTGTTTGAAAGTTTCATATACCGCATAAAAAAATTGCACAAAAAACGAAAAAACAGGTCTCAGTGTACTGCGGTTGCTGCCGAGTGGGGCATAGCCTCGCGAGGAAAGATTGTAATGAAGTGCCGTAATACGGCAGAGTCCGTGTTTTATCTCAATCGTGTGAGGAGTCGCGGGTAATGGCTAGTAAGTTATAAGTCGGTTTGTTTAAGAATATTGAGTCACCCGTGTATACTCGTATAAAGTAGCTGTTTGAAGGGGATCCTGAAGCGAGGCAGTTACTCGCACAGCAGGCATATCGATTCTTTTGCACAATGCTAACAGTAGTCGAGTCGATCGCATGGTGGGATGTTTAGGCGATAAACGGATCTATTTACATACGTAATATTATATTCAAATTCATTTATCTCTTGACGTAACGTTTCCTCTTCTTCCGGATGGAAAGTTTGAATGCGTTTGGAGGAAAGTTGCAGGTGATATTAACACTTTCCCCCAGAGTCCCTTAATTAATTTTTACGAAATTCATTAAGGAAAAATGGGAAACAAGGCAAAATAATAACATTTATTTAAAATAGTATATTACACCATAAGGGCCGAAAATGTGATATTCTTGCCGAGGGCATCATAGCGCGAAGGACAAGTGTATCACACTTCCAGCCAGTGGTGTATACTATTTTTCTTCATACCTTGGTCGTAAACATGCTTATTAAATACATGAATTAATTAATTACATAAAAACACGAATGACAGCTGACTATTAGCTAAAATGCAAAATTGTTGTTATGGAAACGACATCTAAATAACATTTTATTGGTTGTTTTTGCTTTACTACCGCCCGAGCGAACGAACTTCCCGCACTGGTGAGTGTAATCCCAGCAAGAAGTAAATATTAGACATTCTGCCTTACAATTTATGCCAAAAGTATATGCACTTTCGATCGAGATATAAAGAAAAAAATTTAAAACAAACGTTTTAAGTTTTAACACAAATTGTAACTTCTCTAAAACCTATCTATAACTTCGAAGTAGGTACTTAAATATTACAACAACAGGTCCTGAGGAAAATACAATTTCTGTAGAAATTAAAGGGTTCAGGAAAATAATATTTTTATTCATTGATGATTCCGCTAAAGTAATTATTACTTGGTCCAAAATAACCTTTGTCTCTGTAAAAATACAACTTTTCCTTACTTAGATTTGCAATAAATTATTTCACGTCAAGTGTCTAATTTTGTTAGAGATTCTGGAATTCTAAACACAAAATAAAATGCACTTTTTTAGCCAGAAGCCAGTTTTAAACTCTCATCAGTAATGAAGTGTATATCCGATTAGCACAATATCATTCATGGCCATATTCACCGAATGTAAGTAGTTATTTATTCGATTCATTTGTTCTTCAGGTGCCTATTCCTCCGAATAAATAGTGATAATCCAATTCACCAAGCATAGTTTACTGTAGGTAGTAATCTATTCTGTGCAAATTCTCGGGTATATTTTTACGCCTGATAAAATAATAATCGCCGCCACATAGATTATAATACCTAACCTATATCTACAGTTGCTCTTGTGAATTTATTTATGTGTTGTTTATTAACCTTTTGTGAGTGTACAGTTGTAAGACATTAAAGTTAGTGGAAGTTTTGTGTGCAATTGGGTTAGGATAAAACATGATTATTTTGTGAAACTTTTTTTTGGCGTTTATACTAACGCTATAGTCGGATTTTTGGGTGAAAATAGTCAACAAAAAGAGCAAGGAATATAGTGCAGTGTATATATTTATACCAACTTTTCTACCTGATATTTTGCTTGGTGAATTGAAAGCAAATTTTATTTGAACGAATAAATTTGAAGATTAGTAACTTCTATCTTTAATAGTGTTCGGTGAATCAAGGCATCAGTACAAGTAACTCTAGATTGAACGAATCCATTGGTGGAAGAAACCAATGAAGTAGCTATGCATATCAGATAATGATTTTTGAACACAAAAAAAAACTGTTTCCTATAAAAGACAGTATAAAATTAAATGGGCAACTTTCCCCGACACTGAAAACATTTTTCATACAAAACTGATTTTCAAACGAAATCCTAAATGAGCATTTCCCCGATAATTCTCATTGAAGTAAAATTGTTATTTTTTTATTCATAAATATGCCCGGTTGTTTACAAAATAATTTTATTTTAGATTCCGTTTATGAATTTATTGTTAGTGTATTATAAAAAGATGAAAATATTTGAAATATTATCATTTTACTTACAACTACTTTAAAGTGCCGGAATTAATATTTGTCGCATATCCTCAGTATATTCATTAGTTATGTTAATATTACATATTGCTTTCTCCTTTTACTGTAATGCGAATGAGAAAGAGAGTTGACATCGCTGCATACAGTAGATATTAAATCACTAGGGGGTGCAACCGGAATTCACCCCTGAGTCTTTTACCTGCGTTTGTTGTTGGGTTCATTGTGCCACCGACAGTAATTGACCACTTAATTCACATTCCGCCCAACAGATGGGCACTGGCCACTGATCGCGATAAAAATACTCACTGTGGTCATTTTGGACAAAAGCTTGCCTTTGGCAGTGCGGAAAAACTTTTAAAATAAAAAAGTAAAATATAGAATTTTTCTCTCGGGTTTTTGGTTAAGGTTATATTAATTTACACGCTTTTTAGAACCGTTCACAAGAGACAGCAGTTGTAGAGCGTTAATAATTTATAATCTTATTTAATCTATGACTTAGAATATTTTTTACGTCGGTAACTTAATTAAAAGTTTTTTTCTAGAACTCGCTGTTCTTTTGTTTTTTAAGTTAGAGTGTTCTTTTACAGACAATTAAACAATGCAGAAACATCGCGTATATAGTTTTCTGTAATCATTACCAGCCTTAAATATTATATCCTTTTGGCAAGAAACCTTATAAACACTCTGATTCCAAAAAGACTTAACATTATTTCTTTGCAATGTGCATGATGAGAATAGTTTATATAATAATATCTACCCAACTCTGCATATCCAGTGCTAAGGTATGAATTAAATTTCTAGAAGTGATCGAATATTAATTAATTATTAGTAAAAGATATAAAGCTAAAGAATACTTCCGTTTTTATGTTTTGTGTCTTTGAGTATTTCCTGTACTTAAAAACTTAAGATTAAACATTAATTCTATTGTGTATACTCGGTTTCACATATTGCAATATCGTTCACGTCTTTGAGCGTATCTGTTACCGACGCGACGTCATTTAAGAAAACAATATTACCGACATTCTTGTATGTTATATAACTGAGCTGTCTTTTGTGTTCATATGCGCAACATTTAAGTCTGTCACAGACATACAGGTCCGTTTGACAGATTCAATACGATTTGACAATCCCGATTTCAAATATCTATTTTGAGATCTAGCCACTGAGGATTTTTCACAGTAATGACATTTGTGACAGGCATCAACTTGGATAAAAACTATTCTATCAGACGATTTTTTTTTATATCGTTTCAATTTAAAATTGGAGAAGCGAATGAAATAAATTTATATTACCTACATTCAAATGGAACAAATATGGCTGACTGAAACATGATTGTTTGATTTGATTGAAACGTACTTTGTTTTAAGTTTAAAGAGAAATGCTCTCTTTCGTATAGTCTGAGTCCCCCTCTACAATTCCGGTTAGCACAAAAACAGTTTTCTGCCAGAATCGACCTTGCAAAAACGCGTCATATTCGCGGAAAGTTTAACATGCGAAGGATTAATGACAAATACATTAAATTGGCAGATTGTGATCTAGCAGTGACCAAATTGGCAGATAATATTTTTTTCAAACTTTTTGGGTACGAATAGAGAGCCTGTTAAGAATTTCTGCCACCGAGCGAAGACTTTTCGAATTTTTGTCTGTGCAAATTTTGAAGAATCATCGAAAGGAAGTGAGGTCACTTAGAGCCACAAAAATTTTTTCTCGTATTCCGGGCCACCCAATCAACCATTCCGTTAAGTTTCAACTTCAAATTCAATTTTTTTTAATGTTTTTTACGTTTTTATTTCAATTTTTTAAATGTATCTTCAGGGAGTAAATTGCAGAAAATATTTTTTCTGCAATTAAGGGGTCCCCCCAGATGTATTTCAGTCATTTTCTGCCATTTAGTAGAGGAATTTTGCATTTTACTGTTTTTTTTTTTTAAGTGCCCCAGCGTCGTATCGCATCGCGCTAGACCCCAACTACACTAAGCGGTTTTGCAGAGGGGGACTCAGACTACACGAAAGAGAACATTTCTGCCACCAAGTGCTCTTTGACCATTTTTGTCACCGTCTGCCTAACTATTACGTTAAAAGTAGCTTCGAACAAATTCCATACAGATTACACTTTTTATATAAATCTGATATTTTATTTAAAAAAATGGTAGTGTTATTTTCTTAAAAAGGATAATACCAAATTTTGAAACTATGTATTTATGTGTTGGTGTTCTCTTCCGAAACATTTGAATAACATTTAAACAGCGACTGTTTTTTATACGCACAAAAATGTAATTTATCGTATTGTCATTTCTATAGAGGGACATCAAGAGAAGTAGGGACTCTGAATATTTTGAAAAATACCCGTAAAGCTTTACTAACACTAAGTTAAAGACATAGATTATAATAGGTTTTAATTTTCAGAATGATTGTTAGGTATATTCAAATCAAACTTTCAATTTCTTAAAATGTTCTAAAGTCGACAGTATGTAGTAAGCTTTACAAATTTCTTACATTCAAATGTAAACAGTAAAGATATTACCTTCTTAGTCTAGACTCAAAATATTATAATATCGCTGCCATATAAATGTAAACTTATTCGGCTTACACAAAATATATAGTTCAAAATTATTTTGGTAACAAAAATATAAGCGGTTTGATGTGAAAACGTCTATTAGATTTTAGATTTCAATCGCTAATACTACGAGACTAATAATGCGTTAACAACGGTTGAGCCCACAACGGGTAGAGCTCTCTTTACAAGTTCGTCGCGCACCATTTGTTTTGCTTGTGATGTCAGCTCAGGAGTGTAGGCGCATGTGCGTGATAGTCGCGTATTAGCTTTGTATAAAGTTTAAAATTACTGTAGCGTCAATTTAGCTAGGATGATGATCCATGTGTCATTTTAAAGAGCTTGCGAAGCACTACTAGAAGCTAAAGCAAGACAATAAAAATAGTCATCGGAATACAGTCAAAATTAGTACTTTTTAGAAAATACAAACTAGTTAAACATATCGTCTCATACGATTCATAAATATGCTCGGGATTAAAAAAAAAACGTAGTCAGCAGAAAGCTGGCATCGACAGGAAATACACTAGGATTAAAAAGTTTAATGTCGAGCGAAAGCAAGAGCTACTGCAGCGTCTAAAAAGAAACGAAAAAACCGTAATCTACGGATTATGTGCAGGCGAGACAGGAAATAGTAATACTCAACGTTTTTCAAAAAAAAATTACGGCGCAGACCCGAACTGCGCCTTTCTTTACTTTTTTAAAATTAATTTATATTTTATATTAGGTATATATGTTTGGCTCTTGAAAATAAATAAAGGTAAAACTTGGACACATTACGCAGCTTCATAAAAAATCATTCATTAATCTGCAGCCCGAGTTACAAATGACTCTTTAAAACAGAATGCTGAATAATTTTGCACTAGGTATATATTTTCGACGACCTACAAAAAATATCCACCAAATTGTTTGTGAAGTTGCACTGAAAAAGAGTTGAAAATTTATATTATTTATAAAAATATTTTTTTTAGATAGTTTTCTTTCTAATTTGATAGAATAGTATTTATATTTCTGATCCAACTGTATAATAATATATTTAAATTCAACTGTAAGATTCTAGTTTAAGGTAAAGCTAAAAGAGAACAGTAAAAAGTAATGTTCTAAACCAAAGCTCGCTTGCTCTGGTGCTTTTGCATCAGTTTTGTATGTTTTCGGTCTGAAAACTTATAAATTTGCTAGTGTTTTCGCTTTTACATAATTATATCAAAACATATATTGTCAACTATAATATAATAGGTATAATATAATTTATTTTGAAACAATGAATTACAAAAGTTCGAAGTGAGTAAGAACTTTAATGTAAAACTGAATTGTTTAAATTTTTTCTCCTTACTTTATTATTTAAATATTTCTTACCAAAAAAAAAACTAGGTACTTTCTTCAACATGTTTACAAAAAATGTACTTACTCAAAAAAAGCAATATCGTCTCTTTTCTTTTAGAATTTAGACAATGTCCAATAATTTGGATCATGAGCAAACATATTTTTTTTACAAGAGAACTTCCAATAAACGAATGCTGCTAGAATATTAAATAGCAACGGAATCGATGTTAGTTTATTTGGCTATACATAGTATATGGTAAATAGACTATTCGAGTCATTCTTTTTCATTATGAAAGTCGAAAACATTTTTATAAGGCATAAACACGTCGGTTAAACGATGGTATACCTAGGAAAGACCACAAAATCTTAACAGTTTGGCGCCATTTTTGAAAAAATTCAGCCAATTGGGCGACGGGACCATTCCTACTTTAAAAATATTGACATTTGATATATAATAAAAAAATGCGAAAATACGTTTGACCCTGCAAGCTATCCCTGAAACTTCGCGCTGTTTTCGAGTTCAACACGCTCAAAAATATTTAAAATATGGCAAGAAGTTTATTTTTTAGTTCTTCGAGCTCAAAAAAAAATTACGAATTTTTCGTACATGATATCTCGTGAACAAATGAACCGATTTTGATGCGGTTTTTGGAAATCGACGCACTTTTCTAAAGAGAAGAGTTGATTAGATTTTGGAATTGATCGGTTTACTAAATACATATTTCAAAAAAACAAATTTCTAAAAATATTTGAAACTTGTATTTTTAAGATTTCTCAAAATTTATTGGAAAAAAAATTTATTCCAGGAAATATAAGAGCAGCAAGGTTAAGTCAGATGCCGCAAACCGCATTTCAATCGGACACTTCGTTCAAAAGATATAAGAGGTTTACGTACATACATACATACACACATACAGCCCTGCGGACATCATCGTCAAAATAGTCAGAATAGCTTCCTAATACCTCAGAACGTCAAGATCTGACGAAAACTCGATTTTCAAAAAACGCGGTGAAATCAAGATTTTTTGGAAAAACATTTTTCTGATTTTTGTTTTAGCGGGAAGAAAAGTCGATCAAATATGGCTGCAGATAGTGAATTACTGTGTATATAATTTGATGTCAATGTCTCATTAATAAAATACATTTCCAATGAATTGAAATTAAAATGTCGTCTTGGTTCTGCACTGTGACCCCAGTTTTTTTTTATCCAATAGAGTAGAAGCTTTAGAACATAACGTATTTATTTTTCTTATTAGAAAAGTTTTAATAAAAAAGGTCTTAAAATATACCGACGTAAAAATATGTTGACATAGTCGACTAAATGAATATTCCTTAAAAATAATAAAAAGAGAAAAGTCATATCATTTCTAAAGTGTTCACCTACAGGCTTTATATATTGACAGAAAATCAATATGTCAATATTTTAATATAAATATACATACTATAATCCATCGTACAAAGGCACTCTATGTGTATTGTTTATATTAATTTCTATAATAGATTTCTGTAAACTCAATAAAATGTGCAGGATGTATAGGTAAGTGTCTAATATCTATTTTAAATTCGGATTAATATTTTAATAAACACTGTTCATTTATTCGAGCACACAGAAAAATTACGACAATTTTTTAGATTCTGGCGATTGGAAGCCCGCGCACACCTATCCAGCACGAACCATCAGAGCACGGATCTGAAAAATGGAGCAGCGCACGCTATACCAGCAGCTACCGTCGGTAGGTCGCCTGCACTTTCTGTCGTTTCAGTAATTGTCATTAATATGATGAACCCTAAACCTTCTTTTCCTTCCTCTTTTTCCCTCACGCAGCATTGTGAATATTAAAAATTCTTCGGGTCTAGTTCGATAACTCGATTAGCCCAAATTTTGACTATTTTTTAAAGTCATAGCAAACTCTAAGTTTTGGCGTTCCAAAAAAAAAAAAACTACGGATTATTCACACATTTCCTCAAAAATACGTAAAAACTTTTCGTCTTTCACTGTCATTTTTTTAATCAGACCAATCAGAAATCACACATACACGTCATAGCAACTGGTGTAGAATATCTGAATTTGTATACACGACCCCGTAATTGTTTTTTAAAGAACTCTCCCCAGACGAGCGAAACTTGTTATACAATACTAATTAAACAAAAGAGAAAGTATAGTTAGTTCGAATTATAAAACATACCCGTCCCATGGATAAAATCTATTACATTGTGAAGTGTAAGTGCATTATTCACTCTATACCTATATATTTTGAATTTATAGTATATAGAAAAATCAATTATTAAAAATAAACAAGAAACCTGACTGCACAAAATTGAAACTTATAACTTAAAAAAACATTGATGAATTGAGAGCCAAACAGCGGTTCAGGACTTCATCAAATCGAAAAATGTTTGGAACAAAAGCTATTTTCTTTGACGCAAAAAAATATGGGTTTCTAGTTAAAAAAATGTAATTGATCTTAATGTAGCTTCAGCGCCTCCACCGAAAAAAAAAATAACTGTCCAGTATGATGGTCTTCTAGAACAATATAACTTTCATTTGAAACATTTTTGGATATCATCAATAGTTTAAGGGTTATTGCTCTGTAAAACTTGAAATGCCCCACCCTGTATATGTATTATGTAAATTGGCTTTTTACTAACTGTTATTTGATAACCTTATTGTTATAATAATGAAATACATAAATGTTTTTATCTACTCTCTGTTCTGATTCGCAGCCGCTATATTTAAATATTATACCCTATGCCACTCCCACAATTAAAACGATCCCAACGACACCTCGTATGTTAAAATCCATCAAATCATTTAGGCTACAGAGCGTGCCAAAGAAATAGACATTCATACATACACTTGAAAAACATTACCCTCCTTCTGGGGCAGTTTGGTAACAAAAGACTGGCATTAAACAGGATGCTTGAGCAGCTAGAAAGTTTCTGAGAAAGTTACTTTGTTCATGCAAGAGTACTTTGGCATGAAATTAGCCTTTGCATTAACTAACTACTGTGTAACTGAATCAACACCAGATTGTCTATGAAGTTGTACCGTAAGTGTAATAAAATTATTGCAATCTTGAACTTTCTTGTAAATGTTCTCTACTGAATGCGCACAAAATATATTCATTTCCTGCAAAGTTTTCTGTTAGATATAAAAATATAAAATACTAGTATGACCTGTGCGAATTATTCGCACTAAATAAGTATAAAAATTATCACTTTACAAAATTATTTTAAAATATGATTGCAGGTATTCAATTCGTTTCTAATTTTGCACACTGCTTATAACGTTCTTCTTTTTGTTGTATTACAATATGAAGCTCAGATGACAGATCGAAAAAATATTTTACTAAAATTGTCATATAGAGGCGCAAGTAGCAAAAGCGTTGAGCTAAGCCGTCAGATGACATCATGCAGCATTGCTGTGACGTTGTTCAGAGTTGCTCGCTGTTTCAAAATTAAAGCCGTCAGATGGCAGTATGCGGTATTGTGTCTGTTGTATTACAATATTAAGATCAGATGACAGATCCAAGTGTTAACGTTGTTTCAAAATTACAGCCGTCAGATGGCAGACGTTGTTCAGCGTTGCTGTATTTTAATTAATTTACAAAAACAAAAGCAATAATAAATTTTTTAGTTGTCGATGTCAGTAGAGCAAGCAATTATCTGTAAAATGATATGTAATTTATGTGGAGAAATTGTGAGGTTTTTTCTAAGAAGGGAGGCAAACATCTTTAACCTTAGCGTATTAATATATATGATTATATAGACTAAACTTTTAAAAATAAGCGCTATGGCCTTAATTTTTCAGCGACTATAATCTACTATATTCATTGTTTTAAAATTCATTATCTATAAAAGTCGTGAGGTGGGTCGTTTATTGGTACTCCATAAGTGCGATCTTTGGTTTCCCACGACTAACTTCCCAGTAATGATCAATATTGAACATTAAATATTTAGGTATTTAACAAATTAAACCCCAGAAATATTTTTTCATAAAATTCTAAAATACAAATATTTACAGTATTCTTATTTGAAAAACAGCTGAACTGATTTTGTTTAAAAAATCCGGGTCATACTGATGTTAGAACGCTTTGATTTATTGTAACAAATTCGATATCATTTTTTATTCGACAGATTTTATGTAAAATCCAACATATTTGCAAGATTTTTATTTAAACAAAAAATTGGCCGAACCGTTTTTGATAAAATTTAATTCATATTGACATTATATGCTTCGATTGATACAACAACGAAGTCTATATCGTTTGTTATTCGCAAGATACTGTGCAAAATTTATGTAATCTGTTTGATTAGAAAAAAGAACGGCTCTCGGATTACACACACAGAGAAGCAAAGAGATACAGAGAAAATAGTGTAGTGACTTTAAAACATCAAAACTTGCAAAATTTCGATGTTCGGACCCATTACAATAACTTCCCGATGCACTGGAAGCTTAATAGAAAGATAGAAACATATATAGTAGGCTTTGTAAAGGCTAGAAAAGAAATATAATAAATTTAAAATGTTTTTTAATATAAAATAGCTGTTTTGTTTGTCATTTTATCTGCGAAAGGAAGGAATATTTTTAAGTTACAGCGCAATATAAATTTCGCGTATAATTTGACATGTATAACAAATATTGAATAAAAAAATTATTCAATGTCAATATTTAGAATTTCGATGGAGGAAAATTGAAGAATTTTCTTTCTACAAAGGTAAAAGTAAAATAAATTTTTAATCATTATTGCAAATTGCAATAGTTTTATTTCGACATAATATTATGAACATTTATACATTTTGAACATATAGTAAGAATTTATTACAACCTTAATGAGACACTCTATAGACAGAGGTAGGTACATGAATAACATGTCAAAATTTTTTTATGAGTAAAAACTGATAAAATATGAATGTTTTTTTATTTCCAAAGGTGTATTAAAAAATTGTAAAAAAACGTAATTTACTTTTAAGATCTTTCTCACCTTATTTATATAGAAAAAAGAAACGTTGAATCTTAAAAACAAAAGAACATTCTAACCACTTTAGTAATTATGTAAAGATGCAGTAAATCACGTTACATTCTTTTTTCGTGTATTTGTCATTTGGAACATACACATTGGCGTCGGTCAAATGGCAAGACCTTGGGGTCGGACCAAATTTCTCAACGTATCATAGCCTCCTGAACAGTTTGGCATCATTTTTGAAAATCAATATACCTATTAATATTATTAATCGATTTAAACGAAATTTGGTCCACATGTTAAAATCCATCACCGCACGAAATCTATTTAAAATGGGTCTAATCGTGTCAATAATTTGCGGATATGAATTTATACTTACTGAAGGGTATATTAAAAACTTATTATTGAAATTAAGTAAACCATATTAATTTAAGGGATGTATTAAGGAGTTAAATTATTAATTTTGTCCAAAAAAAGTTCACATAATAAAGCCTAGATTAGAGAATATCTACAAATAATCTAGTTACTAGTTCACATGTTCCTTTTTAATGAATTTTAGTCCTTCTTCACCGAAAATTATGATCATGGTGTCATTCGATTCGAAATGACATCTAGAATATTATAAACAATTTATATGTTTTTTTCCACTCTACTAGTAGTAGAGGTGTGAAACGTTAAAATAAAGCAAAATTATAAAAAGTACTGCTTTCTTTGATCCAAAAAGCCTCGGATATTTTTCCTAAACAAATACTTCATGAGCATTTTAGTTAAAAAAGAGGGTTTTGGTTTTTTGTGAATATCTCAAAAACTATTGCAGATATCTGAAATCACAAAAAGATTCTGGAAAGCATGAAATTTCCTACAAAAAATTCCCTTCTTCCAAAAATCTACCACCAATACTTCTAATTTTAATTTAGAGGTTAAAATAAGGCTATTTTTTTCTATTTTTTATGTAATTTTCAATATTTGCGTCTTTTTTAGCTTGAGTTATAAAAAATAGAAAAAAAAACTTTTTAGCCTTATTTTCACCTCTAAATTAAAATAAGAAATATTGGTGGTAGAGTTCCGGTAGGTGGGATTTTTTCAGAATCTTACACAAAAAACCGCACCCTTCTTTTTTTTTACTAAAGTGTTTATAAATTTTGCAATAGTTTTGCCCCCCCCTACAATTTTTTCAAACAGTTTCTAGATGTCACTCCGAATTGAATGACACCATGATCATACCTTTCGGTGAAGAAGGGCTGTAATTCATCAAAAAGTGACATGTGAACTAGACTAATATTGTCGGCAGGGGTTGGCACTGCGACCCGAGTTTTTTATTTTTTTCTTTCATTTCGTGGTGTGAAGTCATACAGCGATAATGCACAGAGGTATAAACTCCTCAAGCGCAGTATTTTTTCTCCTTGCGTTTACTTTTTTCATCTTTACTTTGCACACATTTCCTTTATTTTATGAAAATATGCTCTTTTTCTTTGTTCTCATGTTAATTGCTTAGGTTGGACAGATTTTTATAAGTCCTTTTAAAAATTATTTTTTTCTTACAAATGAAGACTTTTTTAAAACTCACGAGATTACAATTTTGCTCCATGGAGAAGCCATCTTCTTTTAAAAAACGACATATCTGTAAAGTTAAAGCAGGAAGATGAAACACTAAGTTTCATTTTGTTTTCTGACAGAGATCATCGTTATGCAAATAGCATTAGCAATAAAATTATTTGATGTACAAAGAAAATATTGCATTACATTACATTTTTTGAGTACAATAAGAAAAAAATGACAGCCAATTGGGCGACGGGACCATTCTAACTTCAAAAATGTTGATATTTGATTATAATAAAGAAAATAAAATTTCTGATATCGCGTGAGGTGACGCGGGTAATGGCTAGTATTCAATATGATATTAACTATTCGTTGACATGGTTACCTACATAATATGTTCCACGTCATGTAAAAATTGATCAAAGCATGCCTTACTAGTTTATTTCTGACAGATCCATAAAACAAAAGAGCGGCTGATTATTGTTTCATTTTCAAAATATTTCCGAAACTATAAAATTCAGAAAAAAAAACTTTTACCAAAACTTTCATAAAAAAATAAATAGATTAATAAGCCATTATGAGTATACCATTATTTTATATAAAACACCGTTTTAACATACCTATATCTCTTTTGCGCATGCGCCGATTTTCCCCAAAAACAACACCGCTCTTCATATTTGCATACCAAACATCCTCCCACAATGGTTTCTATCCGCTCATCCGTTTGACCTGTATCGTGTTCACAGACAAACAGACTGACAGATTTTTGTCCTAAACTAGTACCATTCCCCACTTGTGGGTTGGAATGGTAAAATTACTCCAATTCAGTATGGGTTCTTTTGTACTTTCTTATGTACGAACTATCTAATAGGGGAAGCAGTGGGAAAAAAACAGTCTTTAGTTTTTTGGTGAATTTGTGCATTTCCCTATAAAAGTTTTTTTAAATTTCTGCCCGTAATCAGATCCAACCACTGTATTTATTTTAGTGAAATTTTGTATGCAATGCTCTAGAAGTCGGTATATATTAAGGTGAAAAATCAAAATCGGTCATAGCAAAGCGCCAGAAGCACAACCCACGAATACTCTTTTAGTGCCAGTATGTGTTCCTCCCAGAAGATGCAGGGAGAAGATTGTGGACTTGACGATGTAACGTCCGAACTGTATCGGACCGTTTATTTAAATAGCAATAAAGAATGTAAAAAGAATATTAAAAACGTTGTAAGCAGAAATTAAAACATTTTAATATTGGATGTACACTATAAAGATAATTTCGTATTTTCAGAAAAAAAAAACTAATTTTAATTTAGTTTATAAGTTTCTGTTAAAGATGGGAGCATATCTCTCCAAAGTTTATCCAACAATAAAACTACTATAGTTAAGAAGTAACGAGATTGTTGATTTTTATATTAAAATAAGAGATAAGAATAATATGAATATACCTTTATATAATAATGTAGAGTAGGTAGTTTATAGATTAATGTATAGAGTAGGTATTATTAAAACTAATAATGATTATTTTAATCCGCAGCGGCACTTCATTTTTTGCACGAAACTGAAATATAAGAGCGTTTGATATATCTCTCATATTTCTCTCACAAAAAAATGGTATAGTTGTTGCATACACGATGTCGGAACAAAAGCACATAAATTTACCCATTTCTAGTGTTGTTTTTACAATACCACCAGTACTAACACTCTTTAAAAATGCAAGCCCGTGTGTTGAATAAGTAAACGAAAATGTACCAACATTATCACCATGTCACATGTAAATTTAACATCTTTAACTCACTGACTGACTCAGTAATTCAAATTTTAACCTTTTCCTGTACGAGGTGTCTTTTTTAATCTATTGTAAATTAAAATGAAATAACATATCAATCATTATCATTTTATTATGATATTAAGATTTCTAAGAGTAGATAGATATAATGGTGTCCCAACAAGAGTGCCGGATTTAATTTTGAAGAAAAACACATTTATTTTTTTAATTACGCAAACATTTTTATTTCAACATAAAGAAAAATAGTTCCGAAGGTGAAATACAACATCAGGCAAATGGTCACCAGGAAACCTCTGGCACAGCTATTCTTTTGTTGAAATTTTGAATAACGTTTTCGCATAAATGTGGCTCTATTTCACCGATAACGCGTCGTATTTCATCTTTAAGATGTTCAATTGTTTCAGACTTATTTGCATACACATTTTCCTTGACATAGCCATAAAGAAAAAAGTCCATCGGCGTTAGATCGCACGATCTTGTTGGTCAATGTTGATCGAAAAATCGAGAAATGGCACGACCTGGAAACTTGGTCTGTAGTAACACCTTTATTTCACGTGCTGTGTGGCAGGTCTCACCGTCTTGTTGGAAAAACGTCATGTCCTCTACATAAATTACATCCAATTCGAGCCACAAAAACTCTGTTAACAGGTCCAGATTCCCTTGTTCGTTTGAATACTTCTCCATATTCTTAAATGGCGTGGTCTGTACGTGACAACTGTAAAAAAATCACCGTACAATTCGTTTTAACAAAATGGCGGCAGGTTTAAATCCGGCGGTCTTGTCGGGATTCCTTTAGAATTTAGATAGATATTTATTAATCACAGTCAACACTGACAACATCACCTAGAGTAATTAAAAAATAAAATATTTTTAACAAAAAAATTGAACCGACTTCACACTAAAAAGTAAAAAATAATTGCGTATTGAAATGTTTTGGAGTCGGTGTCAGCCAAAATGAAATCTATTCCGAGAACTACACCGACTCCAAAACATTTCAATACGCAATTATTTTTTACTTTTTAGTGTGAAGTCGGTTCAATTTTTTTGTTAAAAATATTTTATTTTTCTCTTTTTAGTGTTAATCTAACACTAAAAATCGGTGAACATACATAAAAAACATTATGCGTTTCTTTTAAATTTGAGAGTTTGCCTCGATTTCTCCGGATTCCAAAATCAGATCCTGACTTGGTTCCGTTGGGACCATCTCTGAGGTGCACTCTTTCGAATAAAAAAAAATTTGAAAATTGGTCCATAATTGACGGAGAAATCGGTGAACATACATAAAAAATATATATATATATATATATACAGACGAACACAGAACCTCCTCCTTTTTGTTGAAGTCGGTTAAAAAAGAAGGTTTGTTTGGTTATTTGTTTACAAGGGCTAATTTTAGAAACTACTGAAACTACTTATAGTTAACATTTTAACTCAATTACTCCCCGACATTGCATCGTCCAGGTGAAAACCGGATGAAATTCGCTATACTAATCAAATTGGAATGCTGTTTTTGCATTGGATATGCTAATTATTTAGGGTTGCCTGACCCAATTTCACCCAAGTGCAAATCGAATTGATTCCAAGTTGAATTAAAATAATTTGTTATGGCGGTGTAAAATATAATATTATACCCAGTAATAATAACAAGTTCCGGGAAGTTAATTATAAAGATCGAGTGAGCGAAGCAGGGTTGAAATAAATTTGGTATTACACTAGCGAAGCCGGGCAAGGCATTTGTATTACGGCTATGAAATAGTTAATAGTGAGTCATCGTTATATAACTGCTGTCCGTTCAACATCCAACCATATGTCGCCACAGTATGGTTCGCTTTATGAAGCGGCGAATGTAAACCATATACCCGTCCCATGCATTAAAACTGTACCACTTTCATTATAGGTTCCAAGCAGCCAGCAAACGGACACGGAACCGTCACCCAAAGGCGCAATACCTAAAACGAACATCTTTGTATCGGTTTTGGAACACGTTTTAGCTACCTGCGCATGACGGTGACGGTTTCGTGTCCGTTTTCTGGCTGCTTAGAACATGCCTTATATTCCTAATAAAATACATTCAAACTAGATGCACAAAATTGCATTGAATTTCAGTACCTCCATGGAAAAACTTCTGTTACGCTAAATTTATTACTTTCCATTTACTTTTTTCACATCTAAATCCCAGAGCACACTATTTTTTGTCTTCTTTTCTTGTTCACTTTAGAGTACATATTAAAAATCGTGCATTTGCCTGGCGAGTGTTTTAAGATTATTTCAAACGAAAGAAAGACATAATATTTTATATTTTTTTATTTCGTTTTTAGTAGAGCTATGTTGGATGATCAAACGTGTTACCCGAAAAGTGTAGAGTATCAAATAAATGTGGAATATTAAAAAAATGAATTTTAAAAACTGCAGGTTCATAGGAGAAAATACAGTGTTTATCTAGGTAGAAATGCGACTTTTACTCGAGTGACCGTTGCACTCATTGGCGTTTGTGTATCATGTCTTGTCGAAAAATATATTTCATTACACCCTGGATACCTAGATACCTTAGTAAAATTACAATCTTCTTTTTTAATATTCGAAAATATCTCTCTATATAATAAAGTGGAAATAAGATAAAATGAAATCACGAATACACTTTTTTTCATTATACTGTAGGTGTCGTGTATTCCGATAGCTGAAAGTAATATTAAAAAAAAATCATTTTTATTTGAGCTTTCCTTTGAGGTAGGAATCAATCTGATTACGAGGCATATTATTCTTCGCCATCTCAACCGGATGAATGTTTTCAAATAACTGAGTTTCTCAGTCGCTAATGCGATTTTAACGAAAACCGCGATAAGAAGCAAAAAAAAACTTTACCAGCCCAGTAATTTTCACTTAATTTCATTTTATCCCAAACGGAAACATCTAAAGATCAGAGATGCTGGGCTACACATAATATATCCCGTATACGCGTTAATGACGCATTCATTTTTTACTATCATACTGTGGTTTTTTCTGCAAATGTTTAAAATTTTAAGGTGGTCAAACGAATCACACTTTTAATAAAGCACACTAAAAACTTAAAAATGAAAAAGTAGTAAAAAAACATTTTTAAAAACAATTTATATGATATAAAAGCTTGTCGCGAGATCTTCCTGTGTAAATAAACAAAAATAAAATATGTAACTGGATCTTGACACAGGTAATTCTATGAAAAAATGTATGTAGGTACTTCGTAAAATACATTTATACAGGAATATCTTGCGACAAGCTTTTTTATCATATAAAATCTATAATGTAATGAATGGTTGGGTTTGATTTAATTTTAAGTTTCTTTTCTTCTTTTTAGAGCATTTAACTAAACACTTGTTTTAAAATGTTTTTTTACTATTAATTTTATTAAACAGCGCCATTAAAAGATTTGAGTCGCGGTATTTTTGTAACTCTGTAATTAAACAAAACAAACTTCTAAAGAATAGGCTATCACACCGTTTCTTGAAAAGTGTTTTAAATAAATCCTATAAAATGATAAAGAAGCACTACAATTTTTATAATAATATTTTAGAACTGAATAGTGCCATAAAAACGCCTTTTAATTTATCATTATGGATTTTCGCGCGAAAACGACTCGTGACGTCATTATGATTGTAAATAATAACGATAGTGCACAGTAACCATAATAACCATAGAGACATAAGTATCCAGAATACGCTAGTTCGTATGCTTGCCATAAGTGAAAGTGTCCTCAGTTGAGAGACTTAAGAAAACCAGATATTTGTTTACTCAAATCAGTATTGTTTTGTAAAATTAGTTACCATGGAGATAAGGAACTGTTCTCTGTCTGAATTGCAGACACTTTCACGCTCACTCACGTACTGTAGTCTCTAATATCTCTATGATAATAACACTGTACAATTAAGAATATTTAAGATTGCTGTGATTATTACAATACCAGTGTAAGTAAGTATACAAATTAGTAAAACTTTATTTATTTATTTAACATATTTATCCTTGGTAGGTTAGTACTTTTTGCTTTTACGAAACCGTCTTCCATGATGCCAAATCAATAAAATACGGGATAGATGTGTGATAATAACTTGAAATAACTTCAAAATAACACACAGCACAGCATAAACGTAGATAGTTTATAGACGAAGTGACGTCACGATTCGTTTTAGGTTTTTCAAGAACAGATTAAAAAATATTGTCTGAAGACGCAAGTAATTCAAGAATTAAAGGCGCGAAATTTTACATAATATACCCCGACGTTATGTTTGGAAATTGGTGTATATTTTTAACGACACTTTAAGCTTAATAATATAATTTAATTAAATTAATCTAAGACCGAAAGATGTTTGCCATCGGCTATATCAAATTGAATTTACTTCTATATTTTGTATTAAAAAACTGTTCTGGCAAATTCTTTTGTACGAAATTTATGTAAAATTTTCTCCTTTTTCGTTTAAGACAGGTATCGAACCGATCTGATTTAAATTGAGTGAGTTATAAGCGAAAAACTTCGTTTTTTCTTTATTGCTCCCCTCTGGGGTCAAAATTAAAAAATCGGCGGACGTTAGGATTTAAGTTACCCCGAGACGAATCGAACAAAAAAAAGTTTTTTTTTTAAATCGGTTAAGGCGTTTGGGCTGTACGCTGGATACAAAAAGCGTGATTCACAGATTCACAGACAAAGCACTTTAGCTTACGCTAATCGCGCCTAAAAATACAATTCCTAAAATTCAATGATAAAATTTATAGTGCATTATTATGAATAGAAATCAACGTTTTTCGTTTGTTGTTTTTTTTACGAAATTTATCAAGAATATGTATTTTTAGATTTTGCAAAATGGTGCAAAAATACCCTCTTCTCAATTGTGTAAACTAAAACTGTTAAATGTTTAGAGAGCTGTGAAAAGCAAAACGTAAATACCAAGACTATACGACGCGACGTGTAAAACCTTTCTTTATTTCTCAAGACGATTTATGATCGAAAACTCAGTAAATTGTCGACGTATGTTTGTGTTAAAAAAATAATACCTTCAGAATAGCGCCCGCCATTTATGTATAAAGTAATTAAAACTTGTTCCCTGCACGTTTTAAAGAAGAGTTGATGTTGTTAGTAAAAGGTTTATTCTGACAAAAAAAGTTAGGTTTGGTTTCAAAACAACGTAAACTTTTTATATCTATAGGGAGAGTTGCAAACTCGCAATAGTGCATTGTAAAAGTGCAATTTTTGAAGCAATAAAGGAATAGTTAAGTTCCGGATTCACAAATTTTAATTATAAGGTTAAATATTTAAAGGACGATAGCCTCATTTAACGGTAGTCTATAATCTGCAATCTGTCTTAGGGCTCGAATTTTTTATCTGAAAGTTTTTCAAAAACAAAAATGTGGGAAAAACATTTTAAAAGGCAAGATTTTATTTAAATGCGTTTAAAAGGAAAAATTAGTTTTAAGCAATTTTTGTTCTAATAATAAAAGCGCGGGCTATAAATTCTATGACTGTTTATTATGCACAACCCACGCTTTTATAATTATGAACTTAAAATATAATCAAAAATTGCTTTTTTCATTTTTAGTAATTATTACTAAAAGCTAGTCATTAAAAATATTTTGTACTTTTCAGTCTTCTGGAGCGTTTACTATTAAAATATTATTCATAAAATCAATTGATTTTTTAATTCTAAAAACGGTATTGTCATCGAGAAATACATGTATACAAAATTTCAAATCTTGCGGCCTCCTCCATATTGGATTTATGCACTGTCACCGAACATATACACGTGTGTAAAATTTTAAAGCTTTAGCTTAATTATATCTAATCAAAATTTTGTTTACAATTTTAGCACAAACTGACAGAACTTACTGACTTAAAAAAGTTTGCATTAAATAAGCGTGAAGATCTAACTTTTAAGTTCAATACTGTGGATAGGTATAGATAATAAACACTCGACTTCAGTACTGTTCAAAAATTATAGATTTAATCCTACTTTATTTAGGAATCTTAAATTAAGAAGTGTAAATTATATTAATCAACTCAGGGAGCAAAAAGTACGGTTTATATAATCTTTAAAACGGTTGGAAAAGTAATCGCATTAACAAATCGTTTTAAAAAAAATCTAAGGTATGTATTTTACATTTTTCTTTACAAACAAAATGAATGAAACGACGCAAAAATATTTGATACGAAAAAAAACATTATAGCAAATGAAAACATGAATTAGTATCTCGAAATCCATTTACATTCAAATAGAAGACATTAAAACGACGTGAGATAAACTGCAGGAACATTGACGTTCTTTGAAACATAGAAAAACGGAAAAAAGTAGAACTGCAGTCCAGAAATTGGTAAGCATTCATAAAATGAAACAGGATACTTGCATAATTTTGTAAGCAAATTATGAACAAAATTACATATAAATTTAAGTATGACTGTAAACTGATTGTTCCCTTAGCGTTTTTTAGAAAATGATAAAATACTATATCAATAATCCAAGCATTTAGGCTTGGTACGCATAAATGATAAATACATCAGCCAAACGAACTGTCGAATAGTAATAACAACGCACAATATGGTGTACGTTAAGTACAATAATTAAATTGGCTGATAAACTTATGCGCATGTGTTTGAGAAAACCTTTGACTATTTAGAAAGGGACTAGCAACGCTAACTTCACATTTATTGTCAAGATCTCTGGCGACACGATATTCCAGACGCAGTCAAACTAAGCCTTTAAAATATAATGGCGTTGCTATAGGAAATGCCATGTAAACAGCATAGTTGTGCCACTAGCTGTCCAGTTCTATTAACAGTCAAAGGTGAAATGCCGGCACTTCACATGGCTATTTGTATTTGTGTATTTGGCATATTTGGCAAACAATTACTAAGTGTGGAGGGTCTATTTGACAAAGTGTTGGCCTTATTTGCCTATTTGACAAATAAGGCCAATACCAAATACGCGTTACCGTGCGCTTGTCGGTTTTTCGAGGCACATTAAAGGAGTCAAATAGGCAAATAAACCGTCCACACAATGGTCATATTTAGAAGCGCACGCGTCGTGAACCTGTACGGACGTGCAGTATTTTTGTGTCTGTGCTGTGAGCGAGAACTGGAACAATTACTATTGAAAATGAATTGGGACAATGAAATAGTGCTAAAATTTCTGGAATTTTGAACCTTGCGTTCTGCTGCCAAATGTTTGTGTGTTTGCTATTTGACTGCCATGTGTGGATGGTCGTATTTGCATGTTTGTCTTAAACGTCATATATTTTTTTCCAAATACAACAAACACCCAATAGCGAACACAAATAGCCATGTGAAGTGTCACCTTAAGATCCTATTTGGCTCAAACTTCACCCATCGAGTTTTCTAATGAAATTTGAATTTTGATAATATAATGTATTGACAAAGAAAAATGATTTGGTTGCCATTCAATTTCTTGGCACAGCTATTTTTAATAAAAACACTAGTTGTTAATTTTTACTGTATTTTTTCAAATAAATAAAATTGGTCGACAATTTTATTTATTTGAAGAGTTCTATTCAGACGTTAATCAAAGATTTGAATTTTACTGTATTTATTTAGTATTAACTGTAAAATACTGATTCGAATGTGCCTGTCTACCTGATTTTATGCCAGGAATCAAAATGTCGACCAAACTGTGGCATTTTATATACATATTTTACTTTCGATTGATAATTAATAAATTTATCTGAAAACTCGATAACTACATTTCAGAAATAAAATTAACAACTATAATTTTTTATTAAAAATTTGTGGCAGCAAATTGAATGCCAACCAAATCAATTTTTCTTTATTAAATACATTATAATATCAAAATTCACTTTCATTAGAAAACTCGATGGGTGAAGATCGAACCAAATCGGGATTGTGATGATTAAAATTTCATGGAGAATGAAAACTTTATAAAGATAAAGACTAATAAGTACGAGAAAAGTTAATAGCTGATGTAGTAGGTAATCAACATTTGCATTAATACATGCTAATTTTTGGTTTAGTGTAAGCAAGTATTTTCGAATTATGGATATCTTACAAGCTATTCTACGATGTTGGTATTTTTCCATTAAATATTTAACTGAATAGTCCATTAGCGCGATGTACCTTGATGTGAAAAGCATTCACAGTATTCTACGGATATTAACAACCATTTATTTATAACATCAGCCTTCAACATCAAAAATAAAACCACCAGACAGATAACGCAGTTTTCACTTAATACACACACACAACCATACATAAGTCATATAGGGTAACGGAACTAATTGAAAACCACCGATTTGTCGTCGACCACTCATTCCAATAGGCTAGAACAGATATAATTTCATAGCATGAATTTGCGACTTTGCGTCATAATATATAAAAAAATCACTATTATTACATGTCTTATGTAATAATCGGTTCTATCAATTATTTTTTTTTTTTAATATGGGTTTTATTGGCTTTTGTCTTGTAACATTTAGCCACGACAAATGTTTATTTATTATTTAACCGTTTCTTTCTTATACTTAATTAATTAGACAGGGACACAATAGAGGGATGGACCATGGAAAATAGTAAAAGGTTTAATGGAGAGCACGAGCTAAGCGAACAGGATGATACACACAAGACGGCTTTGAACCATGGATCAATGGATTTTGGAGTCACACGAAAGGTAAGTGTTAGTAATGATTGTTAATTTTATTTTTTCCCCAGTTAAATTTGTAATTTTATATTATTAAGAAAGTGATGTATTGCTTTAAATATTTTTATGTTAATAGCGCCTAATAAATTGGGATACCACACTGGAAAAGGAATTTTGCACTGGATTGTATCAATTATTATAAATAAGAAAATGTTTTGACCACGGGTATAGGTGGTCAAGAACAGACTCCTTTACCCAGCATTATTTTCTAGAGCAGTAATTATTTTTTTAATTGGTACAGAAAATATTTCAAAGTCAAATTTTAAATAGAACGATAATAATCATTGTCTTTTTAATAGGGCTTAAAAATTTCGCATGGCATTTTAAGGGTGAAATAAACGATCCAGATGGCATACGCTCAATTTAAAATGCTTTGGTATAAAAGTGACATTTATTCCGTACTGGCTTGTTGAACAGCATTAAAATTTATAAGACTTTGTAAGTAAGTTATTTGTTTTCACCAACATTAGTATTTTTAATATTAGTTATACTTATATATTATTTGGAAATTAGTTTCACATAAGTCTGCACCGATTTTTTTAAAAAGAAACTAACTCTGAATTCACGTGTTGGTTAATAGAAAAAAACACTACTTGTATATTTAAGGATCCCTCGTACATCAACTCGATAGTGTTATTATATTAATTTGTATCTGTCAACTTTATCTTGATGAATCAAAATATTTAAGGGTTTATCTAAAATACTACTTCAGCCAAAAAAATTAGAAAAATTTATTTTTGGAAATCCAGCCCTTTGAAGTTTGTCCAATTTAGAAAATAGACATTTTTCGCTGTAGGGAACTTTAAATTGTGATATTGATATTTTATAAGCAGTCATTTTCAAATGTATTATACAGTGTAACCTCTTTATAACGAATCTCAAGGGACCGAGCATTTTTTTTCGTTATAAAGAGTTTTCGTTATATGGAGGGAAGAAAGAAAAATAACCAAATTTCACCTAATTAATTTATTCCATGTAGTCTGTTAACTTTGCTTGGCGTTTTTGCTATGCCAATATTTGTTTTGTATTTTATTAAGTATTATGCATGTCTTGACTCTTGGGATGTGGGGGAATCACCTTCATTAAACAATAGGAATGTTTCGATAAGTTTAGCGGCATCAAGTGCTTGTTGAATAGTTGATGATGGTTAAAAATCATCCTCTTTATCATCTTCTTCATCTTCATTTTGTTGTATAAAAACAATTACACTGTTAAATACGCCTAAATATGAACATATTTCATCGTAATAGAGAATGCTTGTTACGCTATAAAGAGGGTATTAATGTATGGGTTTTAAGGTAAACCAACCAAACTGTAAAATTTTCTACGTTATAGGGAGTTTTTCGTTATAACGAAGGACGTTATAAAGAGGTTACACTGTATATAGTCGCGTCAATTAAGTCTTTTACTTCGAAGTCTGCAAGAACACCTCCGATTTGAAAATTAGAAACCTTTTGGGGCGGGCAACGAATTACTTATATTGTTTAAGGGGCTACGGTAGTCAGAGGCATGGAAAATTTTTTAATAATTTTTTTCTTTGTTGGACCTCCCACAAGTAGGTAATGCTTTACGGTGACCATCATAACTTTGTGCTGGTTCATCTAAAATCGATAAAACAAAGAAAAGTCTTTAGTTTAATAGTAAATCTAGGACTTAATCGAAGTTTTTTTTTGAAAATTAATAAAATGGCAGATTGTTAAAAAGTCGAAGTTTTTAAAAAAAACGAATATCCTTCGATCAAGTCCTTGTTCTTTTTGCTTTCAATAAGCTGTAAAAATTTCATTTGTATTGTTCTAGAAAGCCGTCATACTAGACCATACTATTTTATTTTTTCGGTGGAGGCGCTGAAGCTACATCAAGATCACCTACACTTTTTTAACTAGAAACACGTATTTTTGGTCTTGGATTATTGTTCTTTGGGTCAAAGAAAATAGCTTTCATTCTAAACATTTTTCGAACGGATTTAAATCCGAAACAAAAAAATGGGTTTCTAGTTAAAAAAGTGGAGTTGACCTAAATGTAGCTTCAGCGCCTCCACTGAAAAAAAATTAGGATGGTCCAGTATGACGGCTTTCCAGAACAATATAACTTAAATCTGTAACATTTTTGGATATCATCAATAGTTTAAGAGCTATTGCTCTATTACAGCTTATAACTGCCCCAGCCTGTATATTATGTTAATCATATAAACTGACAAATAAGCCATTCATAATTTCGAAAATATGACTTCAGATTTCTGTTCAGCATACTCAAAAACGTCAGTATACAGATTTTCATAATTTTTAATCGATTTATACTCGAGTTATTCCATTTTGCATCTTATTTATCAGTTATTTGTTCATGAAAAAAAAAACAATTTTCCGAAAAAACTGGATGTGCCATTTTTTGTTAACACAATTTAGAGAAAATTGCAATTGGTTTCATCAAAAAATATGTAGGGGAGAATTATTTCGAATATAAGACCTGTTTTCGGCTAATTTGACTCCACTATTTTTTTTTTTTTTATTGTACATAAAAACAATCGTTTGTACATGGTCAGGGTAGTTACTAGTTAAGACATAGCATAATAATCATTTAAAGTGTACAGTAGTTTTTCGCACAAATACGTTCGGTGAATATGGCAATTAGAATAACAACAGCACACTCCAATAATTATTATCAATAACAAACATTTTCAAAAAAGTCGTTGCGCGTCAATGACCGCTTTGCATTTTTATTATTCGGATTACTTTTTAATAATCGTAGGTAATTGTGTACGTTGCTGGTTAAATTCAAATTGTCAGCGGGCGATATCCAGAACAATTTGTATGTAAATGATATTTTCTATCGTATGTCCATATACCGGGAGTATATTTTTCAAAGTGGTTCGATAGTCACTTCATAAACAGTTCAACACTTATTTTCGAAAAACGGTTAATAATATTACTAATAACATTTAAAAAAGTAAATATTTCATTTATAATGTTCACCTCACACGATATCAGAAATTTTATTTTCTTTATTATAATCAAATGCACAACATTTTTGAAGTTGAAGTGGTCCCGTCGCCCAATTGGCTGGAATTTTTTAATACCAAACTGGAATACTAGTTTACTTGTTTATGATATTTTGAATAATTAATCACAGACTTTTCTGCCCAAAATATTTTTATGTTAACATTCACAGTAAATTATAAAAAAAGTCTTAAATAATTATTCCAAGAATTTTTCACAAGCAATTTAAAAATAAAACTATTACCAACTCGCTAGTTTAAATTAAATTAGCGTAAATAAAAAAGAAAACTGTTTAATTGTGTATTTCGTCAATTCGATTTTGAACGTTACTGAGGTCCTTTTGTCATAATATTTCTCCTAAATCAATTTTATCTGTGTTAATTCCTACACATTGTGATGAAACATGTATTGTACACTTCCCCTCATTAAAACGAAGAGAGCGATGCATGTTTCATCACGATGTGTGCAAATTAACACAATCGAACCGGCACCACAACTTTTTTTCCTTTCAGTATTTAAATATTATGATGTCTAAACGCATACCTATACTACATAAAAAAGAAATAGCACAATGAAAATTTTCTGTCACAACTCGAAACTGCGCACCCGGTACAAAATTTACTACACATAAAGGACGGCTGAAAACCGCTAAACTGCTTTAAAATTTACAATGGGTTTCAATAAATCATTCTACAAACAGTTGGGTATATTATACACAGTTATATTATTGTATTGTAAATTATTTCATACACCTAAAATGTATATTGTATACTGTATGTTCATTAAATAAAATCCTGTTCATTACAGAAAAATGAAAGTATTGGAACTTGACATGAAACGATACGACATCTGATGGCAGACATTTAAAATATAGGCACATTGAATTTTACAATTAGTCGGTATTATTATATATTACATTGGCGTACTCAGTGAAGGGCAGAGAGGGGCAGCTGCCCCCCCTGGATTTTGGGAGACGTCATAAACCGTTTTACTGAAGATCCTCAAAAATTACTTTTAAAATAAATGTCTAATATAAATTAGATCAATGTGCATATTTAATATTTATGTTTATTTATTTGATTACCTATAAAACTGGAACTCCCGCGGGCGTTTCTCCTACACACTACATACACCTAATATTTAGTGTAGGTCACTTCATGAAGTGTGTAGGGAAAAACAAGCGGGGGGGATCCCAGCTTAAGAAATTTCTGATTTGCCCTCCACCTCCTAAGCCAAAAGCTGGGTACACCCATGATATATTATATTAAAAATGGCGGATTTGACATTTACCTTCGGCCTAAACTACGCCTATATGTCAAATTCCAATAGGTTTACACTTTTTTGCATTGCAAGAAATTCTTTTTGCAGAAATAGGTATTTGATTAATTTTTAAACTTGTTTCTTTGTCGTAAAAATAATATTATTATTGATCTAAATAACAAAATACAAAAACTTATTCTATCGAACAATTTCTTTGTTTGTATATTCTATTAAATAAAAAATTTAAAAACTATATTCTAACACTGCCTGTACTAAGTTGGGTACGATATCTCGATTTCAATTACTTCAGATCAATTTTCCTTTCGTATAAATTGTGAAGGAAATCCTCAGTGTATACGCATACAAATAAAAAACTGGGAAAAATAGTGGTCTAAGAAAACGAAAAAAAAAACATTTTGTCAGTTGAAAAATTGCAATCATAAACAATCTGATAAAGAACTTGTGCTACGGAAATCACACTTTGTTGTTACGAGTTAGATAACGTGGAAACTTTCGCGAGAAATACACACTTTGATGTAAGAAAATGACTATTTAATAAGATGTTTAAAGTTACTTTTGAACGCTTGTTGTTTAACCTTATACAAAAGATAACAGTCAAATAATAGTTTATGTATCCAGATTATAATGCATTATTTTATGTACGAGATGTGACATTATGTTAAAACAAACGAGTAGCGAGTTTTAAGTCACTCGAGTCTAAAAGTGTTACAATCGAGATACATATTATTACATTTTGTGCGACGTATCTATAAAATGGCTGATTTTCACTCTAAACAGTGTATATAATATATATATTTATTTATTTGACAGTTCATGTTCGGTCGCATTGGAATCTATTTGAATTGTTTACAAACACAACGCCTACTTGGCTGTCTCTGTTACTCATATGAATTTAAAGGGCAACTGAGAGAGCGACTACGCTTTGATTAGTAAAATAGCATTTCTTTTGTTTTACTAGTGCGAAATTGCTCATTTTACAGCCAGTGCTATGCAGACATGAAAAGCAGCTATTTTATAGGGAGTCATGCGAAAAGATATTTATATCTATATAGTATAAATCTATATTATATAAAATTCTCGTGTCACAATTTTGGCTGAGCTAATCTTCGAAACTATTGAACCGATTTTAATGAAATTTTGTAAATGTCTTTGCTTTATCCAACTTGGATTATAGAATAGTTTTTATTAAATATTTTATGCACAATTACGGTGTTTTCTCAAAAGCTATTAGTTCAGAAACAAACAAAAAAAAAACCGTTTTAGTACCAAGTAGCGACATCTGATAGAATTCAGTCAAAGCTATTACTTCAGAAGGAAATGTGGTAGAATTTTCTCAAAGCTATTAGTTTAAACGCCGGGTTGCAAACGAAATACATTTTGCAAAATTATATCTATCGCACCCGGGTGAAACCGGGACGGGCCGCTAGTTATATTATAAACTTTTATTGGATAACCTTTTTATTTTGATAACAAGCAAAAAGGAGAATTGTTACTTTTAAAGAACGAAAGTTTATCGAGAAATAACATTCTTCTACTATTTAATTATTTATTCATAAGCATCGAATGCATAAAATTAATAAGTTGATTCAACACTAAAATTACTTTCATGTAACGTTAATCCTTCAATATATGTTCCTTGCTACTGCAACAACCCTATTTCATATAGAAGCGCTACCTATTTTAGTGCAATTGTGCAATAGCCTATCTCACCGTTTCTCAAAGTGTGGGTCGCGACCTGGTACTGGGTAGCAGAAAAAATTTGCCAGGTCGTGAAAAAAAAAAATGTAAACACAAATCAAAAAATTTTTACACATGTTTTTTTACATCAGTTAGACACTAGGAATAGTGGCATATAACTTTATCGCCCGCGCCATACATATTTTTTTATATAATTATTTTGCAACTTTTGTGTATGAAATAAGCAAACGAATAACTTCATTTCTATTAAATAAATGTTTTTTTTATCATAAAGTGAGTCGCGAAATATTTTGAAACCTCGTACCGGGCCGTGATCAAAAAACTTTGGGAAACGCTGCAGCAAACACCTTTGTTAAGGCCGCTGCACATGAGGCTAGAAACGCTGCTAGAAACGCCGCTAGGAGTTCTGCTAGCCGGTAGGCTGGGTACGAAGCTGGAAATGACGTCACTGCGGGCTGGCCTGCTGGCTCACAAGATTTTAAAATTAGAACAGGGGCTATTTTCCATGTTAGATTTGCTGCAAGGTATGAGCAAAAACCTATCAGGAAGCAGTATCTTGTCACGTGGGCACTTGAACAAACGCCCACAAACCAACATGGCTGCATTCTGCTCAGAGTCAGACAACAGACTCGTTTGCTCTGTGTTTATATTCGAACTATCACTGCGCGAGCACCAAACCTATCCATAAAACACGCTTGAAAAATAGTCTCGTGTGAAGCGAGCACTTAACAGCAATCAAGAAAACCAGCGCTAGAAAACTAGTAGGCAAATCTAGCAGCGGCCTTTAAAGTCCGATCAAAATAAGTAATAGTTTTTTAATTAGCCCACGACAAACGATCTCAAAGGCAGACCAAATTCTTAAAATAGTTCATTCGATCTATGTATCCTATTAGCTGTATATCTGAGTCGAAATTTTATTAAAAAAAAAAAAAACAATTGCAGATGACCAAGCTACGTTTTATGTATTGATATACCTATCTGTAAGAATAGTTGATTTAATTTTGAAACATGATAAATAAATTTTGCTCGACGTTCGTTCGCCATGCTTATACGATAAACCACGATACATAAATCGTCGATGATGTCGCTTTTCAGTACCATGAAATGCAAAGCCTCGATTCATGTTAAGAACGTATGTATAGAAAAAATTATGTATACTGTTCGTCCGGCGATGGTCGATCTATATAAACGCTGATGAATAAACAGTGATTTAAATCTTAATATGTACGTAGCAAATGAAATGCAAGTAAAAGTTACACAATTAGCTTTGAAATATTTTTTGACATTATACAGTGAAAACTCTATATAGCGACACCCAAGGAACTGTGCACTTTGTGACGTTACATATTCGGAGTTGTCGTTAAGCAAGGAGAAGAATATTGCGCGTATTAATAAAACTTTTTCGTCAATTACACAAAGATTTTCTTATACTCACCATGTTCACAGATTGAAAGTTTGTGGGTAACTAAGAATATGATAACTTATCGATAAACAGCTGAGATAAACATAATGAAAGATAATCCCAATAAACAAAAGAATGAATTTCTTAGAATCTTCGGTACGCATGATACCGATAACAAAGCAACAAAATAACAAACAAGTACTGTTTTTTGCTTTATGATGACATATTTTTGTCATTATTTAGAGTGGGTGTGTCGTTATTTAGAGTGTATCATTGGATGAGCAACAAAGTAAACCAACTAGAGTTAAGTAATTTCGACGTTTTATGGAGATGTCGTTATATCGAGTGACGTTAAACGGAGTTTACACTGTAAATGGAAGTAGAGTTAAGACTACTTATTTAAAAATTAAGAAAATTCTATATTCGCGTTTTTACTTTTTATTTTTAGAGTAATAGGTATATGAATCGTACATTTAAAAAATGAATTTTATGAAACTGGGTTAATAACGAAAGTAAACACTTTAATCACCCGGTATATATTATTCAGCTATAAATAATGCAAGGCACATCGGATTTCCGTTTCAAGTGTAGATATTTATGACGATACGTGCTAGGATACGTGGTTTACCTGTGCAGTCGAGAAACAGAAAGCCACTAAAAATATTATACCAACATTTCAACGTCAATAATTAATATTCGATCAGAATTGGAAGCTAAGATAAAAATTCGCTCTAATTTAGTTCATCGGATTATTGTTCAATTCATATAAGGTAAAATTATTAGTGTATTTGCCATGTGGCACATACACTATTGACGTCGGTCGGGTGGCAGAACTTAGGGATTTATGTGGTGCAGATGTTGGAATGATGATAATATTTCAGTCAGAAAAAAATATGTATTATGTATTAACTCTTCACAACCGGTCCTATACGATCATGACGATCGACATTTTTTTTTTGCTGTGAAACAGATTGATTTTTTTTAACGCAATAGGCTTCGCACGGTTATTTCGTGCGGGTTATTTTCACAGTTAATGTTTCTAGGTTCTTTGGTCTCTAATTAATAATTAGGATATACAGTTCATACCACAAAAAACAAAAGAAGTTTCGCCGGTTTTAAAGGGTTAAATTTTTCATTGTGTCCAAAAACAATCTTAGGTTCACATAAAGCGACACTGCCTGTACCTATACTCAAACCAGTTTTTGTGCTGTGGATAGGGACTGCATAAAAGAAAACGCATACAAAATCGCACAAAACTTCACTTTTTTATGTGGTTAATAGGGACCAAATAAAACAAAGTCTTACCGTAGAAAATCGGACAAAACCTTACGAAATATGTAACTAGGAATTGCTTTTTTAAACGAAATCAAGACACGAGGCTTGACAGCTACTCGGGACGTCGCTAAATCTTTTGAAATCTGATTTAGAAATTTTTAAAAATTTTATTTATGTACGTACTTATTTTACACATACAAAACTTTTTAAAAACTATAACCATTACCCTTTGTTATCTGATAGTACGCGAATTTTTTGATGGTGAACTGGTTCACAATCACTTTTGTCACTTATATTAAAAATACTACCTCGCACGCGTTTAGAGTTAACTTTTTTCAGTTACCATGTAGTTGGTGATCAATTTTGGCGACGACTATCGTTTCATTAGCCACTTGTATCAGTCCGGGTCAATTATTATCTAATTTGTTTAAAATTTTCATATATCGCGTAAAAAAATCGCACAAATGAAATCGCATAAAAAAATCGCACAAAATAAGGCTGCCCAAAAACAGGTTTGAGTGTACCTACTAGTAAACTATATTGTCGGCACGGTTTGGCACTGCGACCCGAGTTTTTTGTTTTAATTAAAAAAAAGTATTGGCGCTAATATTTTATTTTGATGGCTGAATACTTTTGAATTTTGTAAAAGTAGGTAGGTACTTATCATAGACAACAACCGCGTGTCTTGTTAATTTTTTTGGCGAATCAACTCTTCATTACGAGTGAAGAATTTTTTTCTGTGCTATATTTGAAATATTATAAAATATTATGAAATTGTCATTTAGTTTAAAGTATTACTTAATTGTATTAAGATTGTCTGTTCTATTTGAAACGTTAAAGAATTCACTTGTAATAATTTATTTGAAATTAAAAGAATATCCCAGTTTCCTTTGTTTTTTGATATCGTGGCGATTTTTTATTAGAAATATCTGTTTTTACACGCTTTATATAAGTTTCACTTGTAAGTTCGTATGTATGTATATATGTATGTAAGTATGTATGTTTGTAAAGTAGTTTGGACTACAGCAAGTGGTTTATATGGTGGTATAATATGCCAGCACTGTAAGTACACTGGCTAGCCGTGCGGTCTAAGGCACGGGTCTTCGCTGACGTCAACTCTCGGAATCACGGGTCGTGAGTTCTAATCCCGTCCACGTCGAAAAAAAAATTGTTTTTTTTTCCGGCAAATTTACAATAAATCAAACTAAAAAGTGGAAAATAAATATAGTTTAAAAAAAACTAAAAAACACGCTTTACATCGATCTAAAAAGTAAAAAATATATTTTTTTTAAATAAGCTTAAAACAATAATGAATAAAAAATACAAGTATTATTGTGAAAAAAGCGTGGGGCGTTCGATGTACGAAAATGTGGAACAATTTTTCACAATAATACTTGTATTTTTTATTCACTATTGTTTTAAGCTTATTTTAAAAAAAAATATTTTTTACTTTTTAGTTCGATATAAAGCCTGTTTTTTAGTTTTTTTTAAACTATATTTATTAATATATTAATTGACAACAATAATTGAAATATTTATATTACTAGAAAATCTAGTTGTAAAACTATCATAAGTACTTATTTTATTAACCGTTTCCAGAAATTCACATCAATTGTCAATTTTCAATTCGATATAATAAATATAAAATAATTCTAATTGCGAATTATAATTCGAATTATTATTGAATTATAAAGGGAATAAATCCTAGCCGACACGAGTACATATTCAGGATGCGACATTATTAGTGTATTTGCCATAAGGCACTTACACTATTGGCGTCGGTCGGATGGCGGGACCTAGGGGTCGGACCAAAATTTCTCGACGTTTCATAACTTTCTAAGAAGTTTGGCACCATTTTTGGAAATGTTTATATATATATAATATTTATATATATATATATATATATGTGCGGGCTATAACTTTCGAAGGAGTTAATTGATTTTAACGAAATTTGGACCACATGTTGAAATCCATCACCGCACGAAGCCTATTTAAAATGGGCCCAATCGGGCCATGTTAAGGGTGGTATTTAGGGGTTGAAAAAAGTTTTCGGGCCCAAAAATACCGAAAAAATTTTCGGAACCGTTTCAAATTTGAAATTTAACCCTTTAGTAATTATTAAAATGTGCTGCTAAAATTTTAATAAAATCGGCCCGACAGGACCGGACTTACAAATTTTATGAAAACACAAGTTTCTGATATGCAGATTTTACATACTGAAGAGTGTATATAATTTGGTACAGATGTTGAATTGATATGTAGTATTGAAATTAAGTAAAAAAATGTTTTAAGGGTTGTATTAAGGGGAAATTTTTTTTATTTTGTCCAAAAACTAAGTTAAGTTCATATAATAGAGCCACACTGCTTATAAAAGCAAATACACTATATGTCGGCAGGGTTTCGCACTGCGACCCGGAGTTTTTTGATTTGTTCCTGCATGCTTCGTGAACACTTCTGAAGCTACGACAAGACAATAATGGTGGAAGATACTATATTTCGAGATACAAAGCTTAAAAGAGAATTTAATAATGACCATCTTGTTCTTTATTCACTGTGGACACTATATTGTCTTCTGCAATTGTAATGTTTTCAATATTGCCCTCGTGTGAACTAGACTTAAAATTATTTTCTATCGTTCGTTTAATTATACAAAAATCCATTACATTTAAAGTCAAGTGGGTAATAAATTATCTTCCACTTTGATAGACAAAAAAAAACTAATAATAATAAATCTTACCTCTGACAAGCGTTAGTATTCCCAGTGGCATAACCAGGATGGCGACCATCAGATCTGTGATGGCCAACGACATCAGGAAGTAGTTGGTTACATTCTGCAGTCGTCTCTCCCAGGCAATTGCGAGGCATACCAATATATTTCCAGCGGCGGTTGCCACTACCAGCATTAAAGCCAACAGGGCCCACCAATTGTTGAACTCTTCTTTCTCTTCTACCGTCGAGTTTGTCGCGAAAGGAAAATAGCTGTAGTTCAACGAGTCTAGTGTCACATGTCTTACACTTCCGTTATAAAACAATCTTTGTTCGGAATCAGTCGGATTTAAAAGTATCGTCGTTTTGTGATATAGATCACCACTCATTGTGCTAACAATCAATAATTTTATCGATATTTATTAACAGTTAATCATTTATTACACAAACATTTATATTTTGTTAACACCATTGTCATTTGACTACTTCAGTCAGTCAAAACAGAACATCTTTTATTACAAATTTATTTACATTTCATTATAAGAACTTTCATGGTCCACTGAACTAACACCTAGAGAGTCTATATTTTTTGCCGTATTTAATTTTAATTAATTAGTTTAATTACTTGTGGGAAATCAAAATCTAAAATTAAAATTGATAACGAAATATAATATTTTTAACTAGCGTTCACTTATTTAAAATACCATCATACTGCTCGAGTATTTAGGTTTGTCATACAAAAAACCTTTTGACATGGCTAATTGCGTAACGTTTACAAAATTATTCAACAAGTTTAATAAGTACAAAGTGATCCAAAATTATTATCTTTGATCTTTGTTTTCTTGTCCAAATTACCGTAAATGTTTTTTTATTAATTATATTTAATGTCTATTTTATTTTTGTAAAAACCTACAATTGTCAGGACCATCTGGGTCTTGTACTAATTTAATATTATTTTCATCAGATAGCTAAACGACTTCAGTCTTTGAGAATAGACGAGCGTGTGGCAAATATCTTGTTTATACGTCGATTCCAAAGCTCCTCTTTTACAAATCCCTAGTTTTAAGGACCTAATTTGGTAAAAGTGTCAACTGAATTTTCAATTTGTCGTCAAAAAATAATAAATAAGAATAATTAATATAAATAAGTGTTAACCTAAATTAAGCGATAGTCATAAACGATAAATAAATTGAAAACACAATTGATACTGTCACCAGTTATCAGATTAAAAAGTGTGGAGTTGTAGTAAACAAGCCATGGAAGCGCCATATAGACAGCAACCAAACATTTATAATAATTTCTAGCATTTCAGAAATTATTTTCAATAACATGATGCCTTTATATACGAAATTAATTAAAGAATGAAATAAGCCGTGTATATCTGAATTCTACAAGTGTGACTTTGGAGGTTCTGGTATATGATGAAAATATTTATTATGTTAAATGAATAATGAATATCAATATTTTATTAATAATATTAACTTATAAAAATGTTCCGAATTATAATCGTATTTTTTTGTTGTTGAAAGTTTTGATTTTTATTTCCGGATCCATTACAATAACTTACCTATATACCGTGACGTTAAAAATGCTGATAAAATTTGCATTATTTACCTCTCTGCAGGACGGAACATTACATAAAACCGATATTTAAATACACACGGGGATTTTTTTATCCGAAAAACACTACGTTGTCATTAAAATTCAAATTCAAAAATTGGATATGAAGCTAAATATTTGCAGTGTGCTGCAGGTGAACCACAATATAATTTAATGGATCAAAGGAACAAGGTCAATTGCTTACAAAGGCACGGGCATATATCTATTCAAATTATATAATTATGTGTTTTTTTCTAAAACAAGTTCTAACAGAGAAAGATTTTAACGATCTGCATTTGCACAAATTCATCGTAATTTTTATTCATAGATGGTATAAATATAATTTTTTCAGAAACATTTAAATTATTTTTTTCACGATCGATATCCTCTACTCTGTTGAAAGTATCGCTGTTCTTCTCACACTTACGCGCCGTAAACATAGAGGATACCGATAAGCGCGCTCGATAAACATTTAAAAATGGTATTAAAAAATAATAAACGATCAATTCGCACACATGGATTTGATTATGATTGCTTAAAGTATACGAAAACAAATATTTTTAATCATTAATGATATTTTTTAATATGTTTATAATGATCTGAAATCACTCAAAATCGTCATTTTCGAAACATTAAAAAATTAATATCCCAGAGAACGCGAATTTTATCATAAAAAGTAATATTATATATAGATTATAGAATATATACATTTTTGATAGTAATTTTTCAAAGAATACAAAAAAAAATTAACACATGCAAAAATGTTAAAATTTTGTAATTTAAACAATTTCGTTTTAAACAATACAGGTTGAGACTGGGTCTGGTGAATTTTTGTAATCAGTACTATGTAATAAACAAGGTTATGTAAAAAAAATTAACAGAAATCATATTTTGCTCATGCGCCCATAGCTCCTAGTCTAGTAGTAGTTAAATGACTCTTTGTCGCACTGATGCGGAAAGTAAAACAAAAGTAATGCGATTTCACTAATCTAATAGTTTTATATCTCTGTCAATTTCCATTTAGATTCATATGACCGACAGAGAACAGTTCACATAGATACCAAATATGGGTGAAGGTGAACTGTCAAAAATATTACAAATATACTTATAATGTAAAATCTGCTATTTTATAGAAGGCATGTGCAAAAAATTTAGTTTGGATCTCGACTGTAATGCCTCTATTATTGGACTGTTAAAACTCACTAATCGCTTGTTATTAAGAGAATGTTACAATTCGTCAAAATTACTAACTGGATACACAAACTACTATTGCACCAGTTTATAATTGCATTAAAATTTATATTAATTGTTATTTATAAATAACATAGAACAGTATTAAAATAGCCACAGAAAAGTTCACATCAAATAAAAACAAATCATAATATTTTCAGTGCATTCTTTTTTATATATTTTTTTTAAATTGTAATTAGAAGTAATAGAACACGGCCATACGGACACCATTTCAATACCGACTGAACAAATTTTACAGCTGTGTTACTAAAGGCCGATTGCCACTACATGCATTCCTTTCTCGTTCCGTATGAATTTAAATTGCAATAACACTTGTCTCATCAAAAAAATTTCAATATCAATAACTGTATCTATTTAAAATAACATATAAACTTCAATGGATTTTTAAATTTATGTTTCCATGTCAGTGTGTTTTTATTTCTAGCTCCATAATTACTTTCTGAGCTTAAAGTCTCTCTTTGTGATAGCTTTGGTAAAGAACAAAAACTAACTTGAAAGCTGGAATCTCGGTTTATCATTTAACATTATTTTTTTAGTTCAAAATAAATTGGCCCGTGCAATATTTCACAAAGTATATTAATCATGATGGTTGTGGAAAAGACGTCAACGATATTAACGACTTACAACAGTACAAGAAATATATTTTCATTTACTATGTTTTAAATTGTAATAAATCTGTCGAAAAATGCGTTGAAAATAAAAGTATTAAAAAAATATCGTTTAGATTTTTTCCGAGAGAAAATATTTATACCATCGAGGAGTAAACAAATAGTGAGAATATTTAATTTCAAAAACTATTACCAACAAGAAAAAAAAAACAAAAAGTTTTATATGAAATTCCCAGATTTTCCGATATTTTAAAATACTTAAACGGAACTGGAGAATACGTTTTCAGAATTTTTATAAGTATCTAGTAACAAATAAACTATGAGACACATTCGGTAGGCACTCAAAGAAAATATAATTGTAAATTATATTAGGACAACACAATTCATTAGCACCTATTGGTACTCAAAATTACAACATACTTTAAATCAGGCTACGCTCAGGTTCAATTACTTTTCGAGTCAAAACGGACAAAAACGTCAACAAAAATCTTGATTTGCACTGTCAAAGAGAGAGAGAGAGAGGGGGGGAATAAATGTCGAAAGTTGTTAAAAATAAATACTTGACTTCAATGTAACTGACTGAGAGAACAGAACTAGGGAATGAGAGACAGAGAGTTAGAGAGAGAGAAAAATGTGAAAGTGGATAAAAATGAATAAAAAATATTTGACTTGAATGTAACTGCCTGAGAGAACAGAACTATTGATTATCCATAAAATATAATTTTATTTTAGACAGTTAGATATTCGGACTTATTTATTTAACCATAAAAAGATCGCAGAAGAAAAGAAACCACTTTTAAGATCGTACCGCTTCGCAAAATACGAGACTTATTGAACGGAAATCGAACTCGTTACATGTGGGATATGAGGTAGAGATTGAGGCACTCGATCACTGCGAGAAAGCCTCTTCAGCCTTTCTCTTATCTGTCTATATGTACTTTGCTACAGGAATGTGGTCTGATGATTCCGATTTTGTACGTACGTTCTTATCAAATAACGATGGTGACACAACTTTACGACAAAAGTGTAGAGAAAATCATCAGTCTGCAAGATACTAACATAATGAAAAGAAAATCAGCCATCTGAGCGACAGGACCATATCAACTTAAAAAAATTTGACATATAATTTCTGTTAGTGTGTGCGGTGATGCGGGTAACGACTAGTAATAAATATTATGTACTTGCTATTGGTTTGCGCGCTTACATTATTACATAATATGATTATACACGTGAAAATTAACCAAAGCATTCTTGTTAGCTAGCTAACTAAATTCTTTTTGACGAAAAAACAGCTGATTTGTTTTTATTTTCAAAATATTTGTGACACTATGAAACTCACAAAAACATTTTTTTTATTTTTTTTTACAAAACTTTCTTGTAAAACAACTAAAATAATAAACCATTATGAAAAATACGCGCCAATTTTTTGCATATATAACGTCCTCTCAATATTTGCTTTCTGTCCGTTCATCTTTTTGACCTGTACCGTGTTCTCAAACTGACTAACAGACAAACAAATTTTTTCCAAAAACATGTCTTTTGATGTTATCTACATTACACTAATATACCAAACAAACCTAACATTTCATTTTAACCGCGTATGAAGCCGCGAGTATATCATAACCACATAAAATTTAAAATAAAAAAAATGTATAAAAACACTTACCTATATCAAAGCACCAAAAAGTAGAAAATAAATTTCTTTCTCTCTATAGTGTTTAAAAACTTGGGACACTCACCGCGCCTATATTTAATTTAATTCAGTGAGTCCCCATGCTTTTAAACATTATAGAAGAAAAAGATGTTTATTTTTTAACTGTTTGAGGAGTTGATATAAGCGTGTTTTTTTGTTTGTATACATTTTATATAAAAAAAACTATATGAAAATTAGTTCCCGTATAAGAATATTATCATACTGAACTGAAGGAAAATAAATGGAATTAAACAAAATTAGGTATCGTAAATTATTTTTTTTTTTGTAATGCTAATGGATTCTGCCGAAGCATTTATTATTCAGAATTAATTAAAAAAAATTAGGTATGTGTAGTGTGTGTACATGTTACGAGCGGTTGAAGTGAAACGACCTGACTTTACCGGGAAAATGCAAATAAAGCAGCTGAAAAAGTTTAATTTCAACAAATTTTGGAAACATCAGTGGACACTTTAAATCTGCAAACATATAAACGTTTCAGTGTGTAACCGACTGAAGATTCTGTAACTGAGTTTGCAGAGAAGACAATACAATTCATCATAACTATATGACGCGCTATAAAAACAATATGAAGACTACGCAAGCTCATCTAAACATTTGTCGAGATGGGATTCGCAATGCAGCTTTGCGTATTTACAATAAAATCCCTATTAAAATTAAAATTAGAACTGAAAAAATGTCCACTTTTAAACAATCTTTAAAAGAAAAACTTTTAATGTGTAACCTGTATAATGTAAATGATTTTATATTTTAATTTTTTAAACTCTTGACACTATTATGTTCCACTGGAATTTTCAAATAAAGATCATTATTATTATTATTATTATTATTACATTCTAGCAAACTATAGTTAGATATAACACTTGTCTTCACCTGCTTTCCATTATAGAAAATTCATTAGAAATATACTGTATTTTACTGTCATTTTATATCTGAATTCAGCGAACAAAAACAGATTATTACGTGGAATTGTGCTTTTATTATGTAAGTTAAAAGACTGCAGCTTCCGTTCACTTTTGATATTTCTCTGCGAGTTATTCGCGATCTTCTAAAATAATACAATACCTTTTATTAGAGAAAACAGGTCTTCTATAGATACGAGTCGTCAGGAAATGCTCAATCTGTTTAGTCTTTGAAATTGTCTATAAAATTTCTGATAATAGTGGCTTAAAGGTTATTTATTAAAAACTGTGTTCACAGTATGAAAGTTCAGAAGAACAGAAACGCTAAAATAAAAATGTTGACACATAACAAAGAACATTGATTTTTTTAAAATTTTGTTACAAAGAAGTATAAATAGCTAGCGGACATCAAATCAAGTCTTAAAAAAATCGTCCGGAAACAATTGCTTGTTTGTAAAGTAAAATGAAGGGAAATAAATGTAATAGTTGTTTATTTTACTTTAAAAGCATGTTGATTTTAAGAACGGCATGAAAAGAAAACAGTAAGAATATTTCAATTTTCGTGCATGATAAAATAGACATTGAAGAACAATATACCACCGCATTGAAATCAAATATACAACAATGTGATCCATTTATTGATAACAATATAACAAAATACATAAACTGTCAAATCGATTATACGCTGTTTGTTTCAGTTTTATATCCAATAGCTGTTACCCGCGTTAATATCCATTTTGACGACAACTATATTGTAACAAGCTCTCAACCCCCCCAGCAGCTGGTGATGACACTGATTTCCGGCGAATGTTCTCGATGTAACAACAATTAGTGCAGGTAGAAGGCTTTTTGTAAAAGCAGGTGGCCAAATCCCAAACTTCTAACAATTACAACGCAGGTGTAGACGGGTTTGAAACATTCGAGAAAACGCTAGAAGGGATACCCCGCGCATATAAATACAGTGACGCGGGATCAGTTAGAGACACGGTGAAGTAAACACGTGCGTTACCAGTACGAAATAAATACATATAGCTGTGTTGTTGTTAGACCATTGAGTTCAGATATAAAACTACAGTACGAAGACAAATCTTGTATATAGTCGTGTTATACTGTGCTTGTGTACATAGTGATTTAGTAGTGACTTTGTATAATTTTTATTTTATTACTTAGAATTAGTTGTTTTCTGTTACGTTTGTTATATTTTATAAGAAAAGTACTTTTAGTTTGTTTGTTTATTTGTTTTGTTAACGTTTTTATTATTGTAAATAAATATTTACCACCACACAAAGACCAGTTTCGTTACACTATCTTAATCCTAGCGTAGCCTTTTATCTTTCGATTTTGAGGACGTAAGAATTACATTTTTTTACATGTATCCTGTCAACTGGAACATATAAATACTAAAAGACTGAATAATTTCCTGGCCAGTAAAAATTGTTTTTATTTTTATATTATTAATTTATATTTCAATATTTCATATAATTAAGGTTGAAACCAATGATGTGACTGATTTCTAACTGCCATTAAACATTGTTTTCTTCGATGCACGTTTAGCTAGCCAGATTAGCACCATCAGAAAATAATAAAAATCTTGAAGATGGTAGACTGGTTAGTGTCCTGAAAAAAGGTTCAGTGCAGTGTTTACACCAAAGGTTGCATTTATTATCAAAAAATTCTTTGAGAAACAGCTGTACAATGTACAGTGACTTCTCAGTCTTCTATATAATGCTATAGGCAGCTGGGAATCCAAAGTTGTGTTGTCTTTTCTAAAAGTTAAAACGGCAACAAGTTGTAATACAAAACCGTAAATAATCCACATACATTATTTATAGCGTAGATGTTTTATCCCCGGAGCAAATGTCAAAACTGTAAATGAACAAGCTGTAGTTCATATTCGTGTACCCTTTCGTGAGCTGAACATACCAAATCACAATAATTTAATTACGATCGTTGCCCTTGTCAGATATGTGCACATTTTCTGGTCACACAGTTGTAATATAAAGCAGTACGTTATATCCACAATTTGGTTTACAAAAAAAACGTATGTCAAAATTATTGATTTTAGAAGCGCGTTTGGTATTACTAGTGTAAAGTAGAACTCAGTGAAATTTACATTAGATTTAGCAAAAGTAACTGTTGATTAGGGTTACTGCTCGAGAATTCTCGAGAAAGTCACATCTATGTTTTATATGGTATAGCAAAATGAAACTTAACTGCATTTTTTGATGAAATTTCAATTATTTTTGTGGAATAATATTTAACCATAAAAGTTTTACTTTGACCATGTGTGTCGCGACTCAATATGTCTTTTTAAAACAATAGAAATCTACACTAACCTCTGTGAGGGGTTGGAGGAGGAAAATATATTTTTTTTTAATTCTCTTGTTACTTCTACGTGTAACCCAGCCTGTATACCAAATTTCAGCTTTTAGGACTAGGAACCTATAAAATTCGGCACCCTCATTTAAGACTTTAGGAGGAAGAATCACTTTTCTTACTTCACGTGAAACACCGCTAGTATTAGGAGAGGGAGGGAGAATGGCGCTCACTGGGTAATGGCGCTCACCTCTGTAACTCTGTCAAAAAGGAACGTAGCAGCACGTCACGTCGCGTGAAGCGCGAGGGGAGGGGGCCTCTAATAGACAGCGATGCAATCGGACAGTCAGCTCGCGTCATGCGAACGTGAAAAGCGTTTTTTTGTTTGCGGCCGCGCTGATCTAATTTTTAATTAGGTGCTGAACAAGTTAAGTTGCTGGGCTCGCTATACTATGGACTCAGTGTTGCAGATTTGCGTAAACTTGTTTATAAATTTGCTGAGCGCAACAATATCAAAAACAATTATGATCAAAGCAGTAAAACAGCCGGATTGGATTGGGGACACTACTTTATGAGACCCTGAGCGGCATTAGCCAAAGTCAGGGGCAATGCCGCTCAAACATGTTTTTTTAATAATGTTTTCCTACTACTAGTAGGTGAAAGATATATGCTTTTGTTGTTAAATTGTTGATTACTCGATAATTAAAGACTTTGTTACTCTTCTTAATTTTGATTTATAATAAATAATTTAAAAAATACACCATGTTTTCCTTAAGTGAACGCCATTCCCCCGTCCGACCCTACAGTTGTTAATCTTTCTAGGACTGTAGATCTATAGAAGTTTGCACCTTCCTACTTTAAAGGGTTGGAGAAAATATTTTTTAGATTTCTCGTTGATTGTACGTGAAATTCAGCCTACATACCAAATTTTAGCTAACTTTTCAATTTTTTATACGAGAAGCTAAAAACACGAAAATATTGAAAATCGTATACTTAAAAAATAGAAAAAAAGTTTTTAGGTCTATTTTCATCTTTAAATTAAAATTATAAATATTGGTGGTAGAGTTCCGGGAGATGGAACTTTTTTGTGGGAAATTTCCTGCTCTTTCAGAATCTTTATTGTGATTTCAGATTTCTTCAATAGTTTTTGAGATCTTTTGCAAAAAACCAAACCCCTCTTTTTTCATTGAAATGTCTATAACTTTTGCAGTTGTTTCGTCCCCCACTTCATTTTTTTCAAAAGGTTTCTAGATGTCACTCCGAATCGAATGACACCATGATCATAAGTTTCGGTGAAGAAGAACTGGAATTCATCAAAATAGGACATGTGAACTAGACAATAAAAGCATTTTGCAAACTGGTTTTGCTGTTTCTGAGATTTGCTTGGAGATAAAGGATATTTTCGATTCTGCTTTTGAATAAAAAAAAATGTACTTCTTTGTATTTGATCGAAAAATAAAAAGCACTGATACTATTTATTCGTTTACGATTTAAATTATTACCAATATTGACTTAAGCAATTAGTTCTCGTTAGCTTTATTTGTTTGAGTTTTCACACGCGGAGCACAATTGTACATCCGTGTGTATTTTATCTCGTACTGTTTTACCCCAAGCATTTTCCGACACATTTTCACGGATGTAATATTTTCCGATTATACAATAGCATATAATATTTGTGTATTTCAACTAAAACATGTAAACACAAACGCTAGAAATTTTGTTGTAGCTGACATAATCATAACAAATGAGCGCAAATATTAGCAGTTATTTATTCTCAATAAATATTGTTTAAAACAAAATTAAATAGATTACAGCGTTTTGTTTTAAAGCTTTCGTAGAGTCTTGAATATTAACGATGCAGATCTTTCGTTAAGTGATCGAGTTATGCAGTGAAGTTATATTTCCGAAACTATAAAAGTATAGAAAAAAATTCTTAAAAAAACTTTCTTGAAAAAATAAATAGAATAATAAGCCGTTATATATGAAAATTATACCAAATATTCTTGAAATAATAAATAGAATAATAAGCCGTTATGAAAAGTATACCATTATTATATAAATAATACCGCCGATTTTCCCCAAAAACAATAGGGCTCTTCATATTTGCATACCAAACATCCTCCCAAAATTTGGTTTCAATCCGCTCATCCGTTTGACCTGTATCGTGTTCACAGACTAACCAAAAATATGCTTTTGGATTCGGGGAACCTCAAAAAAGAATTTGTAAAATTTTGAAAAGTGAATTTTGACCTCAACTAGTATCATTCCCCACTGGTGGGTTGGAATGGTGAAATAAGATACATACACAGGATATATATTATTATGTATAACAGAAATTGTTTTTGCGTTGCGTTATTTCAATGAAATGTGTGCATCGGTCGCTAATGTTGCTATACCTACAGTCACGCAGTGGCACCGCGTATGTTTAAAAACGGGTGCAGGTATGCAACGGACCCTTTCAATAGAGCAGTGTTTCCCAATTAGTGGTACGCGTACCCCTAGGGGTACGTGAAGTTACATCAAGGGGTACGTGCGGCTATCAGTAAAAACAAGAACAATTTCCAAAATATTATTTTATTACGATCATCATCGTAAAAGCACGGAGCACCGAGCACTATGACCGACCGTGCGCTATATTATTTTGATTTTCACTATTGTACTGTAATTTGAAAATAATAAATGTTATTTAAACTGACTTATTTTTTTTATTTATCACTAGCTGTGCCCCGCGGTGTCACCCGCGGTTTAAGTAGCCTATCTGTTAATCCAGGGTGTCAACTACCTGTATACCAAATTTCATCAAAATTGGTCCAGGCGTTTGAGCGTGAAGAAGTAACAAACATACACACACTCACAAACTTTCGCATTTATAATATTAGTGTGATTGCTACAATAAGGGGTACGCAGGTTTGAGGTCTTTTTTGAAGTGGTACGCAGCAAAAACTAATTGGGAACCACTGCAATAGAGGAAACTATGATATTACAATGTAATGTGGTATGCAATAAAACAAATTCACTGTATTTTCAAAACACAATTTATCAGTAAAATATGCTCGTATATTTTTCAATGGAATCAATTTTTCAGAAAATATCTATATTATCGAAAGAGGGTGCTTTCGCACACACAAATGACAAATGTTATGTCATAATAATTTCACTGTAGTTTCGAACAATAATAACTTTTTAGTTTTTAACAATGCGAGTTTATAAGCTCCAGTTTAAGTGAAATCAGTTAAAATTAAGTGTCTTTTTCTAAAAACTTTATTTTTTTGTTCAAATTTATTTTGAAATCTAGTTGCGCTTGACATATATCAAATTTTTTTGTTCGACGGGAACAAATTAAACAAAAAACGTTGTTTCGTATACCTATTAAAATGTGGTAACAATAGTTTTGTGTACAAACTTATAAGCAACTTGTTTTGGTTGTCCTTGTCACACAGTGATTTTTTATAAAGTATCAATTGAAATCAATAGATATGTATGTGTTTTACATACCTACTGAGCTTAATAAACTAGTCAAATAAATAAAATTGTCGACCAATTTTTTTCAGACTATATATTGACACAAATAAAATTATAAATCAATAATACAAAATATGACGTTTCGATCTGGGTTTAGATCTTCTTCAGAAATATCTAAAAATATAAAAATATAATTAGTAAAATCTACTTATTTTATAATAGAAGTAGAAGTTAATTATCGCAAAATTATCTTAATAAACTAGGTTAGACGGTTAGGTTGAGCTTAAACCAAATATTATGTTAAACCAGTTATAATACTATTTTTGTACTTATGATAATTTTGCACAAAGTGTGACAGTTTCAAGTAAACTCTCTTGTAGAATAAATTATTAGATAAAAATTTTTCTAATTATAATTTAATTTTCCCACTGTGAAAATGCAAAAAACTTGAAGAAAATTGTTAGATATGGTGTGCCTGTCATATGAACAGACCAGCTGTACTGTGTGGATAGGATTTATTATTCTGATAATATATATTTAAATACTTCAGTATACTAAAATAATAGTCGACATTGTTTTCTCAAATACATAGCGTTTCACGTTCTCAGCAGTAGCTATGTCATAAATCACGAAAGATTTTAATATGTAGATTGCCATTTTGTTATTTTAAAAACAAAAAAATAACAAAAATAAATGACATGAAATGAATAGATGAATTACGATGAACAAATGAATACTATCTTTATAACAACACATGTTTCAATTTTGTTCATATAATTTGAGTTAGAGATGGAAAAACGAATCTTTTTAGTGATTTGCAACATTTCATCTGAAACCCGTATAGACTCCGATTCTGAACCGGCTCAAAAATATTTGAGTTTTGAATATAACTGATACCTAAATATGAGACGTCCCTTTGTTTAAAAATGAAATTAATTTTTCGTTTCAAATCAAATTTGAAAATAATTAAAATTAAGCGTGATGAAAATGACAAAGAAATCCTTTCCAAAAATGTTTATTTTCACATTAATTAATTTAAGCGCTAATAAATTTTATTCCCAATGCATAAGAAAAGATTCTGAACTATTCTGAATTCACAATAAACAATTTTAATTATACTGGAACATATTTTTAAAACAATCACGTGTACCGCGGTGTCTACTACTAGTCCAGTGCATTTAGAAATATTTTATAGGTGTGACCCAAAAATTTCAGATACATTTTTTCTTTTGTTGCTCATTCGAAAGGGTCTTCGATGGAGACCTTAACCCTGAATTTGCGCATTCTCCAAATGGCCCCGTCCACCGCCATCTTGGATTTTGTTTTTTTTCTTCAATTGCTCATATCTCGCGTTTTAATAATCGCACAGCAATCATTCTGGGGTCGTTGGACTCGTTAGGATTTACTGTTTAATTGAATGTCTATCAAGTAAAACTCTCCAATGTACTGGAAAAAAGTTATTAGCGTCCAAAGTTTAAGTTCTTTGCCAAAAGTTCTTGCGCCCGGTTTTTCCGCGCGCATCTCTTTCCAGTGCATCTGACACCCCCACCGACAGTTAACTATTTAAAGTAGACTCAATTTCCAGTATTTAAAAAAAAAATCATCCCGATCGGTTGATCCCTCGCCCACGAATCCACGCTCGAAGTTGCGCTATTCATTTAGTGCTATTTTGAAGCCTCTAATACTCATGCTTCGCGCTGTATTTCTCGCTTTTGTAACTAATGTAATGCAAATTAATTAAGAGCAATGACATATTCGTAAAATCTGTGCTAAGAAAACACCTTTTACATAAATTTTTACTTAAATTTATAACTCAGATCAATAGAGTGGTGTGTGTGAGTCAGACGAACATGTAAATATTTTCAGCCGGAACGAGATTACCCCCTCCCCCCATTTTCGAGGATTTGGAACACGGTGGTGATATTAAAATTTCTCTGTGGGGTTGCGCAACCCCCAAAACGGCCAAAAACCACCCCCGAACGGGGTTAAACACGCATTACGTTATTCTCTTTCCGAAAAAAATGTTTTTTCCCTGTTTTTGAGAATGATGAGCACGCTGGAGTTGTTGAAAATTCCATTTGACTTTCACCAACCCCTCCGCCGGCCAAATCTCAGAATCCTCTGAAACGGGGAGATAAACCAATTTTGCTGGTGATATGAAAAAAAAATTCACCAGTTTTGGGGTTGAGAGGTGAAGGGGTTGGTGAGAATCGACGGCAATTTTCAACACCAGCACCATGCTCAGCACCCTCAAAAACAGGGGAAAACCATTTTTTTCGGAAAGGGAATAACGTAAGGCGCGTTTAGCCCCGTTTGAGGGTGGTTTTTGGCCGTTTTGGAGGGCTGCTCAACCCTAAACTTAAATGTTAATATCACCACCGTGTTTCGCATCCTTGAAAATGGGGGGGGGTAATCCTTTTCGGCTCAAAATATTTACATGTTCGTCCGACTCACACACTCCACTATTGATCTTAGTTATAAATTTAAGTAAATAATTAATGAAAACCGCGTGTTCTTAGCACAGATTTAACGAAAATGTCGTTGGTCTTAATTAATTTGCATTATATTAGTTACAAAAGCGAGAAATGCAGCGCGAAGTGCGAGTATTAGAGGCTTCAAAATAGCACCAAATGAATAGCGCAACTTCGAGTGTGGATTGGTGGGCAAGAGATCAACCGATCGGGATGATTTTTTTTTTTTAAATACTGGAAATTGAGTCTACTTTAAATAGTAAACTGTCGGTGGGGGTGTTAGATGCACTGGAAAGAGATGCGCGCGGAAAAACCGAGCGCAGGAACTTTTGGCAAAGAACTTAAACTTTGGACGCTAATAACTTTTTTCCAGTACATTGGAGAGCTTTACTTGACAGACATTCAATTAAAGAGTAAATCCTGACGAGTCCAACGACCCCAGAATGATTGCTGTGCGATTATTAGAACGCGAGATATGAGCAATTGAAGAAAAAAAACAAAATCCAAGATGGCGGTGGACGGGACAATTTTGAGAATGCGCAAATTCAGGGTTAAGGTCTTCATCGAAGACCCTTGCGAATGAGCAACAAAAGAAAAAATGTATCTGAAATTTTTGGGTCAATTTCTAAATGCACTGGGCTATACCTAGAACAGATACACATTACAATGCACGGTACAGTACTGGATCGAGACTATAGAGAAAAAGATGCAACAAAGTAATGACTGGTTCTTTGAATTGAAACATTACCTATATAGTTGTTCTGGCTCTGCGTCTCTGTTTTTAAATGTTTGATTCATTCGTTAAGAAAAAAGTGAAGTCGACTATCACGAATCTTCTGTCGGAGTCGAATCAGAACCGAGTTACCCAACCCTAATTTGAGTACGAATCGCGAATTGTATGCCATATAAATAGCTACTCGGGGTTAACAATCTTTTTTCGAAACGAAGGCCATATTATGTACAAGGAACTACTCAAAAGCAACTGATCAGTCACTAACCAGCTGCAATTGAATGGGACATTGAGGGCTACTGGTTGCTAACCAATCAGTAACGCGTTAGTAAACTGCAATTGCAGTTTATTCAACTGTCGACTAGCTTATGATTTGAGCCACCTTGTTTTTCTGACGTGATAACGTCTTATAAATTGATGAAACACCGGCTGCACGCACGAAAAAGTGTAACGTTCCGAAAAGTGTAACGTTCCGCCTGAGCGTGCAAGCGATAACGTCTTATAAATTGATGAAACACGGGCTGCATGCACGAAAAAGTGTAACGTTCCGAAAAGTGTAACGTTCCGCCTGAGCGTGCAAGCGCTATAGAGAGGCACGATCTGCCCAAGCGTCGGCTTGTACGAAGCTCCGCCTACCTAGACGGATGTCATTATCTGTAGCATGACGTGTTGAATACGAGACAACGTGTTTTGTGTTTATTGACGTGATAACGTCTTATAAATTGATCAAACACCAGCTGCACGTACGAAAAAGTGTAACGTTCCGCCTGTGTAACGTTCCGCCTGACCCTGTGCGTGCAAGCGAGAGCGCAGTATAAGCGATAGAGTGTCGGTAAAAATATAGTTTGACAGCTACTAAAATTTAGGTTATATATTATTAAATATGATATTCGAGCGGAATACGTTATCACATAAAACCAATTTGTTTTTGTTTCATGAGATCTGCAATGTTTTATTGTGTGTTTGCGATAAAACGCGAAGGAATTTCTTTAATTTAATGGGTGACAGAGCTCGTTTGTAATTAATTACCAAATAAATAGATCACTATTTTACATAATTTTATACTAAAAGTAATTGTATTTTTTTCAAATGAGTAACTGTTTACGAAAATTATAAATTCCTCATAAATGATACTCAGAAATAAAGTCTTTTAGTAATTAATTTTCAATATAAGCCCACAGTGATTGCGTTGATGTGGAATCTTCTATAACGACACAGAAGGAATTACAGATTTCGGTCACTAATGTGCAGTCGCGTGTGCGAAACTGCATCACTAATAAGCTCCGTTTCTTTTGAGTAGTTACGTATGCATAGAGCCATCAAAATAAAATTGTTGAAGTCTTGTCACCTTCGAATAATTCCAACCAATTGGGCGACGGGACCATCCAAAATATTGACATTTAATATTGGTGTGTAATATAATAAAGAAAATAAAAATTCTGATATCGCGTGGGGTGACACGGGTTATAGCTTGTATTCAATATGATATTTGCTATTCGTTGCCATGGTTACATACGTAATATGTTCCACGTCATGTAAAAATTAACTAAAGCATGCTTAACTAGTTTTGTATGACAAATCTACAAAACAAAAAGCAGCTGATTTTTTTTTTATTTTCAAAATATTTCGGAAACTATAAAGTTTAGAAAAACATTTTTTTAATAAAACTTTCATGAAAAATAAATTGGATAATAGTGCGCTATGAAAAGTATACCATTATTATATAAAAAACACTGTTATAGCATATATTTCTTCTGCAATACGCCGATTGTCCCCGAAAACAATAGAGCTCTTCATATTTGCATAGCAAACTTCCTCCCAAAATCCGTTTTCAATCCGTTCATCCGTTTGACCTATCTCGTGTTCACAGACAAACAGACTAACCGACTAACAGACGCGCAGAGTTTTTCCAAAAATGTGTTTTTTGGATTCGGGAGACCTCAAAACGAAAAGATATTGTAAAATTTTGAAAAGTGATTTTTGACCTAAGCTAGTACCATTGGGGCTTGTGGGTTGGAATGGTAAAATTTAAAATTATGTTATTAACATGATCTTTTAAGAGAAAATCTCGCATTTATACTTTGATACCCGTAAAACGCGTAATAATAACACCGAGAAAGATTCGTAATTTTTAGAATATGTTCCTCACATATCTAAGAAACTCTGTTTAAAATTTTATCTACTCGTATCTTCAATTTTGGGAGGATGTTTGATATTCAAATGTTAAGAGCCCTATTGTTTTTGAGGAAAGTGACGAGATGAGAGCTGTAAAATGTTTTGTTTCGACATACCGCCAATGGCAATTTTCAATGGGGCGGATAACTGTATAGTTTATTTTTTAGTTTTAATCATAGATTTGAATTTCGTCTGTTCATAACCCGATTCGCTACACGTTCTGTATCTAGGTTACAACTGTGTAACTAACATATAAAACTTGCATTTCAGTTTATTGCTGAAAGCATTTCATTTATATATTAAAATTCACAGCATTTACTTTCTGCTACCTGCAAATGTACGGAAATAGTGTTTGAAAACGTTAAAGTCCCGGATTATTTCAGCGTCTTTTATATGATATGTTTCAGAAAGTTATAAGCATAATAAAATAGTAGATTTAAAAGGTACAATATAAAAACCACATATCTTTAACTAAAGCTCTAAGATACAAAAGTATTTTATATGAGATTGTTTTTGCTAAAAATAAAACTTTGATGAAAATCTTTTCTTCTAAATTAAACTCTGAAATATTATTAACACTAAAATTAATTATTATTCCGTTACACCAAGCCGCCCTCTTTTTTATTATTGCTCATTAGAAAATAAACAAATATTGAAGATCGTCAATCTTTAAGGGACTAAATCTGGTACCAATCTACATTTTTAATTTATTATTTTTAAAGTACCAAATTGAAACTGGGAAAAAGAGGTTTGTAATGGACAAGCCATTGTACGTTTATGCACAACAGAATTTTCTAAAGTATAGTTTGACTACAAAGTAGAACATTAATGTTGTCGCAAAAAGCACACAACAATGGTAGGTATAGGTACGTCACAATAATCATTACTTACAATCTTTCATTATTTCAGCGTTTCCTCTAACAATTTTCATTTTAAATATGGTACATTTGTCAAGATAAAAAAAATGCATTTCCATCCAATAATAACGGAAGCTAGATATAGCTTATATATATGAGAAATTTTATCGTTTATTTAAATCTAGCAAATAATGTACAACATTCTAAATTATTGTTACAATATCAAAACTAAAAAAATATTATTTTAATTTTCAGCAGTACCAATCTGACGTTTAAAAATATTTTTTGAAAAACTGGTTGGTGTATAATTTATAACGAGAATTCTATACAATTTTAAAACGGCATTTAGGATTCATATTTTTGAATTTTGAAAAAAAGTTGCATGTTATTCGCTCATTAAAATAAACAGGGAAAAATTCTTACACAGTTCTTAAAATAGACACTTCCTATATACCCTAACAAATATATATTCAAGAACTATTTTGGTCACTGAAAATCAATATAGACATTTAAAATCTAGTTTACAATCAAATATATAATTAAGTATGCCGAACACTGGATTAGTTTACATATCTGTAAAATAGGATGCACAATACACACATACCTACACAGAGTGTTCCAAAATTATCTAATATTTTTAATAACAACATCACAAGAATGTTGACTTTCTCCATTTAGCTAGACTTGCTAAAATAGAGAGTCAACATTTTTGTGGTGTTATTAAAAATATTAACTCTCTCAGGTAGTCTATCCTATGGTGCATTATGCTATATATTAAAGAAATCAAAAATTAACTGCCGTGGGCACTGTAGAGTAATGTAACTCAGCCAACTCGAAGTTGGTAGTTTCGGGTTCAAGTCCCGACAGTGACATTTCAATTTGTCTTATATGTATATAAAATATTATGACGATAATCGTTTAGTATTATGCTTTCACTAATTCAGTGAAAAAATTCCAGCTAATTGGGCGACGGGACCATTCCAACTTAAAAAAAATGTCGACATTTGATTATAATAAAGAAAAAAAATATTCTGATATCGCGTGAGGTGATGCGGGTAATGGCTAGTATTAATATGATATTTGCGCCGATTTTCCTCAAAAACATTAGGCTATTAACATTTGCATATCAAACATCCTCTCAAAAATGAAGATAGATACAATTTTAAATAGAGTTTCTTAGATATGTGAGGAATATATTTTAAAAATTACGAATCTTTCTCGGTGTTATTATTACGCGTTTTACGGGTATTAAAGTATAAATGCGCGATTTTCTCTTAAAAGATCACGTTAATTACATAATTTTAACCATTCCAACCCACAAGGAATGATACTAGTTTAGGTCAATAATCAATTGGCTGAAATTTTTTAAACGAGTAGTAGTAGACCGTTCAGAAAATATATTGAATACCCCATATATCCTTAAATTGTAAGATAATGAAATTTGGATACTATTTTTTTAGACAATTAATATCTTCGATTTTGAATCTTGCAAATAATATTCCTTCAAACTAGCATCGACGTTATTTCTGAGACACCGTGTATAGGTTCGTGCTAAATCAAATGTCTATTTTAATTTAGATCGCGTGTAAACACATTTGAAATAAGAAAGAACATTTTCATAGTTATCTACCTATAGTTTCTCTGGTAAGGTGAGAGCGTAAAATTTATTTCATGTTTCTTTAATCAAAAAGTCTAAAATAAGATTATAATGAATATATTATGTTAACTTATACAGAATTATTTAAGCCAATATTATACAGTAGGATCTCAATAAGTTAAAAACCTCTGTAACTTAACATTTTTTAACTTCCCGCTTTAAAAAAAAAAAAAAAAAAATTTTTTTTTTTTCAAAAATCGGGAAGTTATTGGTTTCACCCCGATTTTCGAAAATCGAGTTTTCGCCAGATCTCGACGTTTTGGGGTCCTAGGAAGCTATTGAAACTATTTTGGCGATGATGTCCGTAGGGCTGTATGTATGGATGTGTGTGTGTGTGTGTGTGTGTGTGTATGTATGTATGTAAACCTTTTATATCTTTTGAACGGAGTGTCCGACTGAAACGTGGTTTGCGGCATCTGACGTGATCTTGGTGAACTTAGACTTCCTGAAAATTTGAAACGATTCGGCCCAAAAAATTTTGAGAAATCTTAAAAAAACAAGTTTCAAAAATTTTTAAAAATTTGTTTTTGTAAAAAATTTTCTAAACTACTAAACCGATTAATTCCAAAAACTAATCAGCTCTTCTCCTTAACAAACTGCGTCGATTTCCGCAAACCGCATCAAAATCGGTTCATTTGTTCACGAGAAACCGTGAACGAAAAAATCGTAAAAAAGTGTTTTTTTAAAATGACTCTTAAAATTGTTATCAGATTGATTTTTTTGTAATAAATTACTTTCTTAAGCTAAAAAAACTGCGTCGATCGCCGCAAACCATATCAAAATTGGTTCATTTGTTCATGAGATAACGTGAACGAAAAATTAGGAAAAAAGTAATTTTTTAAAATTACTCGTAAAATTCTTATCAAATCGATTTTTTTGTAATAATTTACTTTCTTAGGTTAAAAAAACTGCGTCGATTGCAGCAAACCGCATCAAAATCGGCTCATTTGTTCACGAGATATCGTGAACGAAAAATTTTTAAAAAGTGTTTTTTTTTAAATTTCTCGTAAAATTCCTATGAGATCGATTTTTCTGTATAAAATTACTTTTTAAGGTTAAAAAATTGCGTCGACTGCCGCAAATCGCATCAAAATCGCTTCATTTGTTCATGAGATATCGTGAACGAAAATTTCGTAACAAAGTGTTTTTTTTTTGAGCTCGAAGAGCTAAAAAATAAACTTCTTGCTATATTTGACATATTTTTGAGCGTTTTGAACTCGAAAATAGCGGGAAGTTACAGGGATGGCCTGCAGGGTCAAACTACTTTTCAAATTTTTTTGAATTACCTTACCCTCAAAGCCTAAAACCTCCATTACTTAAAGCACAAAACCTCGGTAACTTAAACAAATATTTTGAGCGTTGGCCCCTCGATAACTTAAAATAATATTATTATTAATTATTTTTATATTTTTTAGATCAGTTCTGAAGAAAATCCAAATCCGAACCGAAACGTCAATGTATAAATTATTATTTTTTGTTAATATATTTGTCTGAAAAATTGGTCGATAATTTTATTTATTGAAGAATTCTGATCAGACGTTAATCAAAGATTTGAATATTTTGGTGACTTCGATAACTTAAAGTACTATCGTCATTGTGAATAAGTATACAGACGAAAGGTTTTGCCAAGAACTTTATTAATTTTCTGTATTTAATATAGAAAATATAAGTGATGCAGAAAATGAGAAGTGCATGAAATAGAAAAAAAGACTGACCTTTTCGTTTAAATTTAATAAAAATGTAATTGAATCTAATTTAATAAATAAATAGATACAAAATTTATTAGAACAGTTGAACCTCCTTAAGTTAAAAATTGAATTGGATTCCAATTTAGTATACAGTTTACAATGTAATAATTGTAATGCCATATATGTAGGTCAAACCTCGCAGTATTTAAAAAATCGCATATACCAACATAAAAATGATGTAAAAAAATTTATACGAACAATGACATAAATAACATTTCAGCCCTAGTACACCACTCTATCACCAATGACCATAATTTCAACTTTAACGAACCATCTATTCTACACAAAGAATCCAATCTATCAAAAAGATTATTTTTAGAAATGATTTACATCAAAAAAAATACTAACAGCATAAACAAAAGATCGGACATAGAAGGGTTAAATCATATATATGGCACGATAATTAACAAAATTTGACAATACATAACAAGCAATCAGCACCGGCCATCTGGAGACAATGTTTTAATCACAAATTGATCAATATCAATTAATATCAGTCCACAAAAAGTGCTTTTTGGCTATATATTGTCAAGACAAATATTTCAATAAAAATTTTTACTGCGTGACATTTTTATAAAAAATTTAATAATTTTAATAGTTTTTTATAATAAGATGTTCATATTTATTAATTTTTTTAACCCATAAGAATATGATCATGTATGTTGTTTTAACAATTTACCACCTTTCGACCAGCTTGAGGTATGTAATAGATTTATATACTAGCTCTAATGGAAAAACTTATTGTAACTGTTAGATATAATATTATGATCTAAATTATAAACATATACAGGGTGTCCCATTAAGAATGGGACATAGAACAACCGCAGATTCTCCAATTCAAAATAAAACGATTAAGCGAAATATGAAATGAAATTTTTAAAAATTTCATTACATTAGTTTCTACTTTGTTTGGTTTTAAGACAAAATTGTAAAAATGAATATTATTAATAATAATACACATAAAAAGTACATGTCTATCTATCTTTAACTGCGAATAATAAACTAACAAGTGTACATTATTGACTTAGAAAATATCAAAAAAATTAAAATTATAGTCAAAATTAAAATTTAGACAGCGGCGTAACATTTAGAAGGGGCACAAGCATTACTTACTCCTGCCGTACGCCACTGGTAGAGCGTACTGAACTAATTTTTTTATTGTTAGGTGCATTTTATGATATTTAACAAGTGTGCCGATTTGAGTAAAATTATACGCTGTATTAACAAAATTATGGACATTAATAATTTTTCAGTTTTCAACTTCAACACCCTGTATTTCGGAAACGAGCAACATTTTATCTAAGCATATTTCGCTTAATCGTTTTATTTTGAATTGGAGAATCTGCGGTTGTTCTATGTCCCATTCTTAATGGGACACCCTGTATACATGTTCATAGGCCCTGAAGATGAAAATAAATTTTTCGAAACGGCCACTAGCGAAACATTGGTAAAGCTTATTTATTTATGATCCTCAACCAAAACCTTCCTTCATCGTAACATTCTATTGGATCAACACTACTTTATGCTGAAGTTAAAAATTGAACTTCCAAAACCTCTCTAAAATCAACTCTAGATAAGTAAAAATCTCGATAACTCAAATTTTTCAACGTTTCCCTTGAACTTTAACTTATCGAGGTTCTACTGTATAAGGGCAAAATATTCGACGAGATTATTTTCATAAAATGGGATTGCTTCATAAGAAAGCCCACTGAGACCGCGACGACATGAGAATGAAATAATTATTTCTTACAAAAAATTCCCGCGTATCAACAAAAATACTGTATTTTTTTTTGTTTTTCGAAAAAACAAATAAATAAACGGTAAAAATGAGAACATGCGCCCTCATCTGCAACTGTTAAGGAGGATAGGGCAAATATTCAAAATGATTGAAATTTGTTAAAAATTTCAAAGAGATGATCTTACGGTGATATACATCATATCTAAAATTTTGAACATTATGGACAGTTTCCATTGTTAAAAAATAAAATTCAACATTTATTTTTAACACATGAAATCAAATGGCACTTAAAGAAATAGTAACATAAAATAACAGAAAACTCATAAAACCAAATATGTCACGATAAAATTAATTTCAAAAATAACTAAGATGTGTTTTTCCTGAACTATAGTAATGAGAAACTAATTAAATAAAACAAAAGAAAAGAAAATTCTCAATAAGTAAATAACAACCAGGCTTGCTCTTCTGTTGAGGGTAGGAATACAAGTCTGTAGGTGGAAGTGTTTCTCTCTTGCACTGTTCAATAGTACAATAAGTGAAAGCAAAAGCGATTTATGTGAGAAAGAAAATTCAACGTCGCTAATACCTTTGTGCAAGTTGAAATGTATCATCTCTGAATAAATCTAACGAATGTATTTTATTATTGTAGACACCATATATAAAATTGGGGGGCCTGTGTATTATAAAGTTTTCCCCACACCATGTATCCCTCAAAAGGGGCCATACAAGTATTAAGTAAGCAACAAAGTGGGGAGGGGGTCTTTGCTTAGCTTATTTTTGATGACATGGGGGACGGGAAGGTCTAAATGGTGATGAAGTCAGCGATATTTATTTATAACAATAAAAAAACTTGAACAGATTTTAAAAAAAGATATACCAATGTTTGCGTAAGCATAGGGGGAGGTGCAAAAGCTGTGCTTACTTTTGCTGACAAGGGGGAGGGGGGTCAAAAATTACTAAAATTCTGCCTACGTAATACTTGAATGGCTCCAAAGTGTCAACCCTACCTCCTTAAACTCGTCACGCTGATCGTCGATAAGCCAACCAAATAATTTTGCAATGAAAAATGCCAGCCTAAAAGACCGAGCACACAATATGGTAACATTGATCTGCACATTCAGAATAGCACAAATCAGCAATCTGCACGATGTCATACACTAGAGTCTAGACCAGCACAAACTTGGCACAAATCCGTAAATTTTAGTGCAGGTTTCATAATGTGCGGTAGACATTAGGCAATTTTAAAGTAGTTTTATCAATTTAAGGTAATTAACGAAAACGACACATCATTATCACACTAAATGGTTCCAGCACGGTTAGGCAGGCGACCGGCTGACACTCGTTGCTGGTCTAATATGCGCTACTCTGTTAAATAACATGGCTATCATCGCGAACAGGCTTATCTGGTCCGTGCTGTGCTGGTCGAGCAGGTCCATGCTTGACAAGTGTGAGCGATCTTTAAAGATCGGCTTTCTTGCGAGCTTTCCGTGACTTAGTACGGCGATAAACGCAATCGAGATAATCTATACTAATATATAAAGCAGAAGAGTTTGTTTGTTTGTTTGTTTGTTTGAACGCGCTAATCTCAGGAACTACTGGTTCGAATTGAAAAAAAAAATTTTTGTTGGATAGCCTATTTATCGAGGAAGGCTATAGGCTATATAATATCATGCTACGACTAATAGGAGCGGAAAATCAATGAAAAATGTTGCAGAACGTCACTCAATATTTTTCACAATATACTTATACATATTCAGGTGAAATGACCTAACTGAATATCCCAATATTAGCGGCAGACGTACAGGAGCTCGATTAGCTCAGTCGGTAGAGCGCTCGACTCTTAATCTCAGGGTCGTGGGTTCGAGCCCCACCTTGGACGAATATGTTTTTAATGTTTTTTTTGTTTTATTTTCTACATTGCTTTCTTCTAGGCTATCATTTAAATTTATTTTAGTTTTATTTACGACTAATTAAAATTAAATAAATCTAAATAATAACTCATTTGAAAACTATTACAGTACCTATATATAAAAATAATTTTCCTACGCAGTGTTTTTAATTAAATATTTATTATATTTTATTAATTACACAGTATATATTGATTTAAAAGAAATAATTATTACTTAAAAAAAATATTTTCATCAAAAATGGAGGTTTGAGTATAAAATAAGTAATAAAGTAGGGAACTGCCGAAAACTGCAAAAAATTTGAACCCCACATTCATCTCGGTATACTAAGATGAATGTGCTTACTCATGTCCCCATTCGTTCTTTTGCACCCGGGTGAAACCGGACGGGACCGCTAGTACTAGATATACCGCGAAAACTAAACTGAAATCAGTTCAGCGATTTTCAAATAAGAAGCGAAGGTACAGACAGACACGAAAATGGGACTTGATAATAAATTACGTGAAACGAAATCAGTTATTTGTGTTTGTGACGTTCAAATAATAAATATTATTTTAAGTATGGCATTTACAACTTCATCAACAACACGCCATACAGTATAAGCAGTTAATTCCTGAATAAAACACAATATTCCGTAAATTTATAATACACGTTATTCATGTCAGTTTTAGTTGATACAGTATTGGAAACTATACTGTTTGAAATTGTTTTTTAATCTGCACAAATTAAAATCTCATTTAGTCATATGACAACTGTAAAAGATAATTGGAAATCCAATAGAATTACCGCAGTGTATATATTGTATAGGTTGATCCAAAACTGATCAAGTGTCTATAAATCAGTCTGTGATTCAAAACATTATTATAATATTTAAAATTGAACAGGTTTTATTGTGTAGGTCTTTTAGCCTCTAGGAAAATGGTCAGAAAAAATGTTTTTGTTGAATTTAAAAATATAAATATACCATTTATATTTTTAAATTCAACAAAAACATTTTTTCTGACCATTTTCTGTTACAAAGTTTACCTAAAAAATAGTAGGGCTGATAAGATAAAAATATAGCAGAGATAGATTATCAAGAAGCGTTGTTTAGGGCACTAAGTTTCATATGTGTTCTTAGACGATTTTCGTAGTACGTGTCAAAAAAAAAACGTGTAAAACTCTATGATAATTTTAAATTTGGCTGCTTATAACAACTGATTTTTTTAAGATATCGACGTAGGACAAAACGGTTTAGAGCGTCTTTGCTTTACGAACATGCGCAATTTCAATTTACAATTATTCTATAGAAATGATGAAGTTATTGGAGGACGTGTTTTAGCCATTGGTTTCCATGTTGACAAAAACACTTGATTTTTTGGCTCTTTTTCTGGCTTTATTTTTCAACCAAATTTGTAAAGAAAATAAGACGGATAAGTACGAGTAGAATTCGCGCCCTGAGGGTTCCGTACCGTTATTTCATAAACATTAAATTTATCATGTAATAATTCTATATATAGAATCAGAAATTTAGGGTTTTCGGATTTTTTCTTTACTTGTGCTATAAAACCTTCTTTCACGACAAACAAGATTCTAGGATGGGAAACATTAAAAGTTTTGATAAGTGAGTCAGTATAAAAAAATATTTTATTTGTGATGTAACTACAAATGTACCGTTTTCAGATTTTTCTCTTTACTTGTGTTATAAGACATTGCTTCTTGCCAAATTTCATGATTCTAAGTGAACGGGAAGTACCGTATAGGTTTTAATTTCCTTGCGAGTGTCGAAATATGCGGCATAAACGACCGTATCTTTTGATTTCGGTGACTTAGAAGTTTGAATTTTTTCACACCTCCAAGGAAGTGCAGATCTGAGTATTTGATATTAATTTAAAATTGATGCCTCCACGCGTTCCTGAGTCTTGGCAAACAGACAGGCGGACAGCGAAGTGATCCTAAAAGGATTTCTTTTTCCCTTTTGAAGTACGGAACTCTAAAAATGGAACAATTTTTGTTTGAAAGTTTTTTTTGTAAATCTAATAGTTCTTGGGATTTTTTTAGAAAGATATCCATGGTGGGAGCTTTCTTATTCTCATTGCCTTCAGAGGCGCCAATAACTATATTTTTTAACAAAATAAAGAGGCACCTCTGTGCCAAATTTCACGCTTTTATTTGCCCCTTATTAGAAGTAAATATTTTGTTGGAGACTATTTGTTCAAGAAATTATTGATATCCAAAATGAATTTAAAGAATACTGATTTCGCGGAGTTATTTATAAGAAATATTCATATTTTTAGTGACTCTATTTTTAGAAATTATAATATGAAAACAGCTTTTAGTATTGTGTAAAAATTTAACTTCAATTCATTCATCAGGATTTGTCAAGGTCTGTTTTCATTTTTTGTCGGGGTTCATCGTTGGAGAATTTTTGTGTGACGAACAGATGTTTTCTAATGTATAGTTAAGATTATTATTTTAACTTGATTTTTTTCAATATCGATTTTTTATTGACAATAGGTTCTTTCAGATCAATGCATTAATACTATAGAAAAGAATGTTTCTAATCGAATTTTATTTTTAGTTTATATTTCTAATTATACCTAAATTGACATACTTTACTTTTAAATTCTAAAACTTTTTATAGCTTCATCTATATCTACAGATGTTTAAGCATTTAAAAGCGGTATCTATAATAATATATGTAATTATTTCCTTCTATAAAAATAGGACATATTCATAAAAACTGTACATTGACATTAATTAAATATTCAAAAGTTCGAGTAACAACCTACGTAACATTGAATTTTCATTTATAAAACTTTAATTGTTTGACAAACTGACTTCAATTAAAGTGGTTACTTTGCTAAATTTATTTCGCAGCCATAGAAATCTAAATTTGCACCGAGTCGTTATGTAGAATCCATTTTGAATTTCTCGAATGCTCTGAAACTTTCTGTTACACCCTTATATATTTCAAACAAAAATATAAGTAAATTAATAAGTGAAAAAAAAAATGTTTGAACAATATATCCGACAAAAATATCGAATCAGCTGCTACAGATAATCTGAAATATTTTTAAAATTGAATCAGGTACCTGTCTTATTTTGTAACCACATGAACTTTACAAGGAAATTTTTAATAATCTCTTTGTTTTTGCTTTTCCGTAGAAGGGTAAAAATTACTTGCCATCAGCCGGATTTCGCGTTGAGTGCCTTAATTTTTAATGTCAACGAATTTACTCAGTTTACAAAGAAATTAGCATTTTTTAGTGATTGACATTTTCTTACACTTTCATAGTAACATTATAACTAATACATTAATTTAATTTTAATTTTAAAATGCTGATAATGTAACATCTTTTAGCATAAATACATTTTATCTGTCTTAATTATTCAAATATTTAAACAACAAATTTGAAAGACATAACATTTTATTTACAAAAATGTATCAAGTCTAACACGTTTAACATTTTAAAAACTATTTTTAAATACACGAAACAGATATTTTAGTTTTAATAATAAGAAACACGCGTGATCAAAATATATTATTACACGCCGCGACGTCTAGCGTCTCCGCATAAAACAAATTGCGTGTGGCGTCGCGTCTGAGCTTTACGTGTCACTAGTGGGACATCAGATAGCGGCAGGTGAGTTAGCGTCCACAGTTGGATCTTGCGCGCCAATACGCTTAGCGCATGCGCGTTATGATTCAAAAATTGTATGCGTTCACACTTACAAAATGTTCCAAAAGTACGAACAGTAAACTTCGCCCCCCTTATAAAATGTTCACTGAATTTCAGTGTAATGTTATGTCACACAGCAAGCTTTGCATTCTAATCACCAAAGTATTGCTTTGACACTTTTTGTCAATACATTATTTCAATTAGGAAGGTTTCCATATTTTTAACTCTTAATCATAGTCTTAAAAATTATAAAATATGCAACTTCAATAAAATTTATAAATATAGTGGTTTGTTTTCTCAACATGTTCTGTATATTTTGTACTTCTCATTTTCAAGTCTCAGAGGGTATTTTTAATGGCACAAAAGTTTATATACGTCGTTTGGTTTAGTTTTATAGGATATTTTGTTAAAATTACTTGGTCACAACAAACAGAACCAAGTAACAAATAGCCAAGTTACCTTGCTTGCTCGAACAACAGCTTTTAAAATATTTAGTCGTTAATATTTTTTTTTATGAATTATTGGCGGTTTATCTACATTTTAGGAATTACTTTTGATAACTCATAATTATTGATTTTGATGAAATTTTATGTTATATGACGTTTCCATGATTATTGATACAATTATTCGCTGGGTGCGTGACGGCAGCACCGCCTACCGACCGCAATTTTTTATGGTCTTATAAAATTATGTCAAATGAGCATTTTTCAAATAACTAATAATAATTAAACGAAACCTTTAATAATCGAAATTTTTATAACCAGTTAAGGAGATATTATATAGTATTTATGTTGTTGCACTGAAAAAAAAGATAATATGGAGTATAATTATTATTTAAAAAATGTAAAAAAAAAATATATTATTCGATGTTTTGTTTCACGAAGACTACTAACGCCGCCAGCGGGCGATAGAGCGGGGTAGAACTGCCTGGTTATTATTGTTTTAAACCGCGAAGCTTTTCAATAAACAATATGGCAGGGAGCGCGACAAAAACGACATCTGACGGCCACATAAAATCATACTTTATAACCGTTGCATGATTTTTATTGGTAACTTAGTCCACAGCTTACGCTGCGATCAAAAGTCTAAAGTACCTAATGCATTACATTTACAATAATACGCGTAAGCTGGATACATTTTTAGTGTATTTGCCATAAGGCACTTTCATTATTGGCGTCGGTTTGATGGCGAGACCTAGGGGTCGGACCTAAATTTCTCGACGTTTCAAAGCCTTCTAAACACTTCGGCATCAAAAAATACCAAAGAAATTCTCAGAATCGTTTCAAAATTGAAATTTAACTTATTAGTAAAGATAAAAATGTGGCGCCAAAATTTTATTAAAATCGATCCGACAGGACCGGACTTAAAAAATTTGTGAAAACTGTTTCTAGCTATGGGTTTACTTAGTGAAGGGTGAATTTAATTAAAATTGATAATATTGAAATTAAGAAAAAAAAAATGATTTTAATAAATATAATAAAGCCAAACTATTTGTAATAGCAAATACACTATATTATCGGCAGGGTTTCGCACTGCGACCCGATCTCTCTTAAATCTTTATTTGTTTTAGTTTAAGATATTATGATCGTTAAATTAAATAACAAGGAAAAATTTCGTCGTCACCAAATTTGTCGTCATATGCAACTGTCTTTATCGGTAAGAGTACGATAACTTGCTATGCAAAATATCCACTGGAAATTCACAATTATTGTTTTATATAACATATAACAGCGTTATTGGTCGTTTTAAGTGCGGAAAATTAATTTTTAAAAATTAATTTTTAAAAATTAATTTAAAAAAATTAAATAATTATGGTATAGTAAGTTGAGAGTATATTATTTACTATAGCGATCGCTATCTTGTCTCATATAGTGATAAGAAAAGAGAAAGTTATATATACCTGTATCTATGATAAACAAAGATAGAAATATCAATTGGTTGGAATGGAAATACAATTGAACGTTCAGGGCAGAGTCGTATTTGGAAATTTTAATTTATAAAACGAATTTTAAATTTAAAACTCACATTTTCATGAAGATTGAAAACCACCGCTTTTTTTGATAAAGGGGTATGCGAATTGTCTCGCAGTGAAACGGGAAGGAGCAAATGTGGAGTTTTTAAAAAAACACTTCCGGGGTGAACGATAAACGGGTATGCGAATTGTAATTCTGGGATGAACGATAAAGGGGTATGCGAATTGTCTCGCAGTGAAACGGGAAGGGGCAAATGTTGAGTTTTTAAAAAAACAATTCCGGGGTGAACGATAAACGGGTATGCGAATCTAAATACGACCCTGCTTCCATAACACAATCGAAAGCTGCATACAAAGTGAGATAGTTATACAATAATTCTACACCAGCTGCTATGACGTGTATTTGTGATTTTTGATTGGTTAGATTCAAAAAATGACAGTGAAAGACGAAAAGTAGTTCCATTTTTTTCACGTATTTTTGAGGAAATTTGTGAATAATCCGCAAAGTTTTTTTTTTGAACGTCAAAATTTAGCGTTTTCTATGACTTAAAAAAAACATTTCAAAATTTGGGTGCATAGTGTTATCGTATTAGACCCGTCTTTATCTACCCCTGGACTGCTGTATTTAAAAAACGACAATATCTTGTTCGATCAGGATCAGGTATATCGTATGAATAGTTTTGAATTGATAACAAATTCAAAATCACTGTTCGAAAGGATTGGCGTTTTTTAAAAGAGTAAAGGAACTGGAGCAAAGTAAGCAAATATTCAATTCTTTTGAGTAAACAATTCTCGTAGAAGAAAACGTTATGAAAATGCTCAAATAAGAGCACAGTGTGTTACCGTCTCTGACAGAAATGCGATGTGAATATTGAACTGTATATTTGCTATGCAATTTAAGCGTTCCAATTTTATTAGAGAAAATCAAATATTGACTGCGTTAAAGAAGTTTCAATTAAAGTTTGCCAACACATGCTGACACTACATATTTTATTGTATTTTTAAAACTTAACAATATTTCTAGGGGTGCCCAAGACGTGGATTTCAGTTTTCGAATCAATTAGAATACTTAAATACTCGATTTTCGAATCGAATTGAATAGTACGAAGACAAAACTATACAGTATTAGTCTAAGATCCGGTATTAGAGTGTCCCATCGGTCTGGGGACGGAGGATAGCTCCTCACTCAGGCAACATATTATAATTCTGTTTTCGCTAGTCGATAGGTACCCCCTTTGTGCACAAATTAAAATTAGTTTCTTTTATACAGATTGTTCAAATACAGAGTGGCACACTAACCTTATGTTTTTTTTAATGGAACACCCTGTATATTGTGACATTTTTAGAAAGCCAATACAGTGCTGATCAAATTGATACACAATTATATGGGCCTATCTTGAACCGTTCTCCCGCTAGAGGGAGTTAATTGAAAAAATAAATGGCCCAGTTCAGACGCTTTTGGTGGCTAAACCCTTTGAGATACAGACTTCGAATTTTCGCAAAAAAAAAAGGTTTTTTAATGCAGATTTCATTCACGTGTGGAAAAATTGTAGTTTGTTTTTTAATATACGGGGATTTTAAACTTTCTCAAAACTTTAAGAAACTATTTTTTTTAATGCAACACCCTGTATATTTTAGTATTTCTGAATGCGGGTTTTAATAAGCTTTCTTATGGTACCACATTTGTATGGGGTTAAATTTGAAAACAAAAATTTCTAAAAATGTCACAATATTACAGGGTGTTCCATTTAAAAAAACATAAGGTTAAAGTTCCACTCTGTATTTGAACACTGTATAAAAGAAACTAATTTTAATTTGTGCACAAAGGGGGTACCTATCGACTAGCGAAAACAGATTTTTAATATGTTGCCTGAGTGAGGAGCTATCCTCCGCCCCCAGACCGATGGGAAGACCTGTATACCCTCATCTGTTATTTGATGATGACAAAGATAATATTATATACTTACACTGAAAAATCGCACATGGGCTGCCTATAGCTAAATCGCGTACCAATGTTGTTAAATTAAATAAATTTAATTAACTTTTGGGATCAACTTCCCCGATTTGTTAATTAAAAAAATCGAGGCTAAAATGAGAGAATATCACACAAGGAATTGGAATATCATTGATTCTATACATAAACATGATTATTATCCGCATAAACATATCTTGTAAATCGTCGTGTTTTGTGTACTTTTAGTTTATTTGTTTTGTTAACATTTTATTTACGTCATGTTCTCTCATTTTAGGCTCGATTTTTATGATTAACAAATCGAGTAAGTTTATCCAAAAAAGTTAATTAGAATTTAGCCAGGCAACCCGTGTGCGATTTATCAATGTATATATTATCTAACATATTATGATCTTTGTCATCATCAAATAACATATGAGGGTATATATTTCTAATACCGGATCTCGCACTATATATACGCCGGAATGGAGGAGACATTTTGCGGGAAAAGTGGAAACTAAAAACTTTAAAAATACCTACATGGAAATTCATATGAGTCCGGCTGTATAAAAATTAAAATTTAAATATTTGTCCTGGGGTTGCCAGTCCATATATTAATAATTGTAAGGCTGTTTACGACCTTTCATTTAACACCTCACTCATCTCGGGGGGTTTTACGCGATCGACTCTCGGACTATAAAAAGTGGGTCAACTTTCCAAACAAATTTGAACCAGTTGTAATTAAAATTTTTATGTTGATATAGGTAATACCGACTAAACAACCATGGACAGGAAAATATTTTACAGGTAAATAACTAATAGTATATTAATTATTTGCTGTTGGCAATTCCCCATTTACCCTTAAAATATTTTCCTTTTCAAAATGATTAAAATTTCCAATTCTATCGGATTATCAAAACATTGTTTTTAACGAAATAATTTGAACAATAATATATAATATATATTTAAGATAGAAATAACAAATAACTTTAGAAAACCGTTAAAATTTATTTGCTTTACTGAATTTAGAATCAAAATTTAAAAAATCGAGTGTAATAGGTACTTGCTTGCACAATTTTAGTGTTCCGTTAAAAAGTTATCAAAAAATGGTTCAAGAAATTTCAGATATCTTCATAAATAAACAAGTTATGGCCAGTTTTCAAACATGCAAATTTTCACTATTTTGTAGATAACTTCAGAGGGTGTCAAAATGCAATTATTTTTTTCGACGGGACGTTAATAATCACAATTTTTGCACTACTTTTCCGATTTAACCGACTTTCTATCTTTACTAATAAGAAAGTTATCCATGTTAGCCAACGTTGATTTGGACACCCTATTGTTAAATTTGTGCTTCAATAAGTTTTTAATTGACACCCTACATGATGCCCTTAAATAAAGTTTTTTTTTTTTCAATTTACCAATTCATTCTCTGAAATTAACCACTCGAAATCAAAATTCAACTTTTTATACTTCACGTCTGTACCTAATTGGGCCAGCACACTTTATCTCTGTATCAATTTCAACTATTTACTCGAAGTAGTTTAAGAGAAAATCGTCTTTGACAGACGGACGGACGAGCACGGAACACTAAAAAAAATAAGTCATTAACAAATAGAGAGTTAAATATTTCGCTACGTTGTTAATTTTGAAAACGTTTCTCGTTTGTGTAATCACAAAACAATTTAAAATTTTACAGCAAATTGCATAAACTCATCTGTAATCTTATTTGTGTTTTATGTTAGTACAGACAGACATATCAACGTAGATATACTTGCATGAAAACTGCATACAAATTGATGATGGGCAAAACAGCAATAACAAGTGTTCTAAATAACCTGTTATGAAATAACAGTGCTTTGTAATTTGTTATATTCATCATATTGTTACAACCTCCCCGTTGGGACAACAAAGAATTTCATGAGACGACAATCAGCTCGTCATTCTAACAATGGTACGCAATTGTTGTGGAAGACAACAATCGGCTTTATTGTTGTTCTAACAATATGCGTAGGTAAAAAGGGCTTTGTTGCCAAATTCCAGACAACAATGAAGGCATTAAAAGAAAGAACGATCCAGCGCATATATAAACCACGAAATAGCTCAGTGGAAACAGTCGTACAAACACACAAATACATTGTGTTTCATCGAATGAAGAATCAACGTAAATTAACAGTGCTGAGGTAACTGCTGAGGTAAGTAAATGAACTGTGTAAATAAGTGTAATTAATAAATTTTGTTGTGTTCCTGTCATGTAAATAATCTTGTGTATATAATTGTATGTGTTTTCGTGTACATAAATTGTGACTTTGTATTCTCCATTACTTATTCTATTATTTTATTAGTTAGAACTATTATTTTGTTTCTGTTACGCTATAAAGAAGTGCTTTCCGTTTGTTTGTTTTATTAACGTTTCACTATTGTAAATAAATATTTTCCATTACGAACTAGAACAGTTTTGTTACAATATTATATTTACATATACCTACCTAAGTTTTAGCGAAGTGTCAAAAAATATTTTAATAATTTTCCATTCATAGTTTTCTCTTTTCCATTTACAAATTTACCACAAAATCACATAAAACCAAAAAAGGAAGCTTTCAGACCATTCAAGAATTTTCATTCATCATATAATAAAATGCATAGTTCTTTTTGGAATTACTAATGAGGCAGTTCATTTACATAGTTTTTTTTTTTTTAATCGGTTTTGTCCCTTAATAACCTTGCGCTTAAAAACCTTGTTATGATTTTGACAGCACAATTGTTCTGCCATTTGTCTGCAATACACGTTATTTTTAGAATCGGTTCTTTTCCAGTGACACATAGTTCATAAAATAACTGTTACTATTATTTCGCCCTATCACACTATAATGCACATATACTAACTAATGTTCAGGGGTGAATTTACGATGCTATTCTGTATAGTCAATGTAAGAATTTTCAGTGTCGTTAATTTTTTTATCACTTTCTTACAAAGGACCCCGCACGGAACATATGGGAATCGGCCCTCGGTTAAAATCTTCCATACTCGGGGATATTATCCAAAAATCGACGCTGATCAAAAGTCTCCATGGGCACGAAGTCCGGAAATGCGATCCCGGGGAGTTATTATTATTTTGATTGCAATAAAAGTATACTTTTATTGCAATCAAAATAGGGAAAATGAGCAAATGCACCCGTCTCCTTGTGATATTCTATTCTCTGCGAACGGTAATAGAATCGTCGCTGTCGCCTGTCATGCATAGTAGCTCAAATTTTTAAAGAATTTTTTTTACGTCCAATGCTAAAACATTAGCCAATGGAACCGACAAAAAATATGAGGAATTATCCTAATGTATACTTCCGGTTGAGTACAAAAATATATACCTCTGCAGTTTCCGATTGTAAAAAATTAAACAAACTATTTTTGTATCTAGTAGAATACAAGAATGATTCACTGTTACCACTATCGGTAAACACACTGTATACTATATAACAGATTACATAGTTTATTCTGCGCGTAATTAAATTTTCTTGTGGGTATTGTTTGACGGCTCTCTTCAGTAGGAGGGTCTTAAAAAGCCTAATTCGTCAATTGTATCCGCTTTCTGCATATATAAAGAGTTTCACGAAAAATTTCGAAAGTTTTAAAATTTTAAAATTTCATTAAAAAGAAATCCATCCCTTGCAACACTAATTTATTCATAATGTTATGCAACTATGACATTAAAGTAAACAGTCATCGCAACTCGTGCAGTTGCATTTAAACTGTCCGCTATTCATCTGTTTGATGAATGACAAATTCGTATGTTAATTTCGATGAATAAAATTAAATATTTCTTCTTTTATGACCTACATTATAATAGTTATTATAGAGCCTGTGTCCACATTTTATTTATTTTTATCGTATTACTGCAGTGCATTGTATCTTGCACTAGTTTCCGTGAATGCCGATTTGGTTCCAAAATTTGCTCTAATTTAACGGAAATGCTAGCTTAACCGAAACGTAACCGATTTAATATTAAACTTAATTTAAGTTTTTATTTTAGAACTAATTTGATTAGATTTCTTTCTGAAAATAGTATATTACACCATAAACGCAGACAGTTCAAGGCTCGAAAACCTTCTGCCCGTGTGGTGTATACCATTTTTCTTCACACCTCGGTCGAAAGTACGCTTATTAATTACATTAATTAATTATTTAATTACTTATTATTTAAATTAAAAAAAATACAGTTAAATTCCAAGCAAGCAGCTTTGAGGTTATACGTAAAAACACGAATCACAGCTGTTCTCGACTATTGACTGGTGGCAGTCATAGAGCGGTGTAGATGACAACTATTTTTCTTTATAGCCGGTCGAAAGTATGTACTTCCGGCATCAGTGCGTGAAATCAGACCAATGCATAAATGTTAGACTTTCTGCCTTAAAATTGATTCCGGAAGTGCGTACTTTCAATCAAGGTATGAAGAAAACATATTTTCCAATTTGTATGATTTGAATATTATTTGTCTTTGTTTTTTCGTGTAACTTTTTGCGTTACTTTTAATATTTAGTCTATTTCTGGTATCGACAGATTTTAATTTCTTCTTCGATTTACTTGCGTATTTAATTCACGTTGCTTACATGTGGCGGATAAGCGAAAGTTTTCCGGAGTTTTCATTTTGTTACGTTAATTTTTAATGACATTCTTCAACAGCTCAGTTCACTGCATAAACTTCATATTTCTTCTGAAAACAAGCCGTCTAATCTTATTCCTTTTGGAATTTTTCAACTAAAATCACTTCTTTTGAAAACTTTGTCTAAACATTTCTTTGTGATCTAGAACCGTTACATCAAATACTTTCACATTGTTTAACTTGTGTCATTTCATTTCACTTTTATGTGAAATTTCAATTAAATTTTGAAAGAAAACTTTATTTCGACGAGCCACTGTTTCATTTAAACTAACATATTGTAGAGAGATCGTAGAATACAGATGCTCAAAAACTATGGTTATTAGTGAATGGACTATCTTATTTTCGTCGACGTGCTACTATTTATCATGTATGGTAACACAGAGACGTAAATTAAGCATTACTGAGAAAAACAGATGTGCTTATATAGATGGCTTATTAAATGAAGGAATGAAATACAAAATAATATAGTCTAACGAGATGCCACTGGAGGCGGCAGCAGTGCATTGTAGTCGGAGTCGCGTAGACAACAACGCTCGCATTGGTGTGGAAACCGCGTAGAAGAATGCCGACGTTTCGAGAATGCTCCAGAACGCAACTGAAGGGCTATATAAGCGAAGCACTAGCGGTCAGTGCAGGCAGTCAGTGACAGTGTACAGTGCGCAAACGACATAAATAAATAAGTGTCCTAAATAGGTAAATATAGAGAACTTTGATTCCTGCCCTAGCACTGGCTTCAGCCAAGTTTGACTGGATTATTCCTACTTTAAAATATATAAAAAAAATTGTATGGGTTACTATTATATTGGAGTTAAAAGTTTAGTGTAGTTATTGTTGTTAAAAATTCTTTTGTTTTTCCGCTATTTATTTTATTTCATTTCTTGCATTATTGTAGAGAAGTACTTTTTAGTTTATTTTCTTAACATTTAGGTTTGTTAATAAATATTTTTGCCCCCAACAAAGAACAGCTTTGTGAGTTTTGTTATAATAGATTAAATTTATAAAAAAAAGAACAACTAAGTACGCAAAATTTCGAAATTATCAGTTAGTGAAGGATCTATCACGAATAATAAAATCAAAAAAATTACTTGAAAAGAATATTAATATACAGAGCATATTTATCAAGCACGGATCAGCACGACCAGCATAGGACGGACATGTAATCTGCAGAGTACCTGACACTATACCAGAACAAATCAGCACGGACCAGCACAAACAAGTACAAAACAACACGGCAGACAATTTGCAATTTTCAAGTAGTGAGTGTGCAACATATAAGTGTGTAGTTCGGAGGAAGAATTTTTTATTTCAACGATGCTGTGTGAATAGGAGGAAAAGGAAGAACTTAGAAGACAAGAAAAAAGGTTTTGGGTTCGCCATATTATTGATAGTTAATTAATGAAAACCACACATCACTAGCACACTAGTGCTAGTGATGTGTCGTTTTCATTCATCGGTGAAGTACGGCTAGACAGAAATTGCATGCGACCGACCTGATGATGACGGTCGTTGCTGGTTTCAGGTGCTGGTCCAATGTCCGCTACTCTGTTAAATAACATAGATGTCTTCAGGAATGGGCTTTTCTGGTTCGTGCTTGGTACGTGTGCTCGATCTTTAAATGTAACATTTATCGATTAAAAAAGCTGAGCTATATAGTAAACTTTAAAATAGTTATATGACGATAGCACTTTTTTATTGATACAGCAATATAAAGTTTAGATAGCTGCGAGACCAAAAACTGATATTGGGTTGTTATATTAGTTATCGATCGAGTATTTAGACGATAGTATTTCATCAGTATGATTAAAAACTATGTTAGCCACAAATTCGTACTTATTAAGTAAGCAAGTATTATTCTGAAGTAACAATCTTCGTAAGCGAGAGGAATTAATAAGATGGCTGTCAGCTCTGTTTCTCTCTGAGATCGTTATTGGTTGTTCTCAATTGTTTTTATTCACTCAGGACAATACTTGGGTTCTCCGAATCTACACATAGAAAAAGATTAATTGTGCTTTTCGTGGTGAAAACCGAACAAGTGTGAACCAGAGTTACGCGACGAAGATCCCGTTCCATAAACCCTATTGTTTGCAATATTGTCCGTAATTAGTCTTGTCCCAATAAATATTAAATGCCGAGGAAATGTTTTGCTGAGGAGCTATTTAAAAAAGGTTTAGCGATGTTTCACTTGTAGCCAACGTTCCGAAAAATGTATTTTCATTTTCAGGGCAACAAGCCAAATATCAGTAAAGCTTCTTTTTAAATCGTTCCTCAGCTCAACTTTCCTTAAACATCTTATATTTGCCTTTGAATTTCAAAAACATTAATTGTTGATAGAAACGTCATAATATAGGCCAGTAAAATGAAGATGATTTGACCCTAAACATTTCCACAAAATCGCAAAAGGGTGCAAATTTGACGGAACATTTATATAAGTATGATATACAATCTGTCAAAATTACACCTTCGTGCGATGACTGGAACTTGTTAAAAACAGTTTCATCAGTTTTTTGCTTGTATCTCCAGAAAACTTAGAACTAGCCATATTTTTTATTGATAATATTGTAAAAAAGATAATGATTCGCGAAAAAGTTTTTAAAAATAATTCTCCACCTGTTGTCAAAAATTCATAAAATATTATTAAAGTAGAGAAGTTGAAAATTTCGACGGCTAAGAAAATGTCTAAAAACACCCAACATTTAAAAATACAAAAAATTATCAATTATTTGAATTTTTCTATTTTTTATTGATTTTATAAATCGAGACAAAATTGTCTCCTTAATCGCTCCGAGTTCTAACTTTCGAATTGGTGGAAACTGAATTCGTCATTTTATTGGCCTAAATAGTTTTTCTGTAAAGTGTACGTTTCTGACAAAACTAGCTTTTTTTCGAAAAAAGGGGGAGAGTTCATTTTCAGAATAAACTTGAAAACTACGTAGCTTAGAATTCTGAAAAAAAATGCTTTAAGATCTTTAAACTCTCTCAAATGTTATAATATATGACCGATACAAACATTGGGCTCTCCAAATTTAAGGAAAGAATTTCTTTAGATTCTGACTATTAAGATATTTGCTTTATAGCTTATTAATTACATAAAACTTCGACGATGGCACACTTATGTACGGATAAACAAGTCATTCCATTTTGAAACAGAAAACGCTATATAGATAATATAGAATATAATGACCTCAGCTGTTGATCGTCTATAATCTATAATCTCTCTCTCGCTCTCCAAAAAGACATCCACTACTTGCAATCACTTTTCTGACCTTTTTCGCAATATATTCTCAATACGTCAATGGACTAATGGTGCATTTAAGTAACGGTTAGTTCTGTGCCAAGACTAACAGATCCTTCCCGTACGGACACATTTATCAACGTACCTCCAGTTCCCCCGACGCCAATACCAGCGCCGTATCGCGTCACAATATTGGCTACATGTCATTTGGTGTTCGCCAAACTGAGTGCATCAATTCACTAGAACTCCCTGGATCGCGAACTCTCTGCTTCCTCTAAACCGTATACACATATCGTAACAATCGCAATGCATATGCGTTCGACACGGAACTCATAGTCACCCGTCGGGGTTATTTTTAGAACAATACAGTGGCGGCTTGTTAGTACCAAGGCTGGTGAAGAGCTAGGAGAAGATCTGTTCTTATACTCAGAGGCATAGGTGTATAGGTGTAGCTGATGCAAGCAAGCAGCTATCAGTTGAGCACTGCACGGGTGTGTTCAACATATTATGACCGCCTAGCTTATGCATACACTTAAAAAAATGTAGGATAACGATTAAATTATGTAGAGCAACGTATAGAATTCGAGTCTTAAAAAAATTGGTTGTCTGTAAAGTCGGTTTACGGACGATAGTTTTACGTGATAACGTATTCCGCTCGAAAATCATATTTAATAATCTGCATCTTTCGCTTCAAATTTAGGTTAATTTTACGTAATTTGGGTTGCCTGCATATATTTTTTCACAAAATTAATAGATTGTTTGAACGAAAGCAAATGAAATTATGAACTACCTAACAACAAAATAATTTATGTTCTATTTCTCCTATCTTCTACATATAATAATTATAATACTTAATTCGAATCTATGATATTGCATCTTTCGCTTCAAATTTAGGTTAATTTTATTTATTAAAATTACTTACCACCTATAATAATAATTGTTTTTTTTAACTTTCTTTCTTTCGTATTTATTTTAAGTCTCAAAGATTAACTGTCATAATATTTTGAAAACAATCGTTTCATTGTTTATATAAAATTCCAAAACCTACTTACAATATTTAAGTATTTTCATACGTCAAACGATTTTTTCGAGAGATGAGACCTAGCTAAAACGATTTTTTGCCCCCCAAAATCCCTTTTTAGTAAATTTCATCCAAATCGTTAGGGCCGTTTTCGAGAAAAGCACGCACAGGGTCAGGCGGAACGTTAGGAACGTTACACTTTTTCGTGCATGCAGCCGGTGTTTCATCAATTTATAAGATTGGTGATTCATCAATTTATAAGACGTTATCACGTCAAAAACGGCTATTTAAGGACTGAAACGGTAGTAAATAATTACTATTCCATATTCCACGCAATATTACAATATGGTTTATTATTCTGGGAAAATAGCCCAATGGCAGCTCAATATTTTAAATTACAAAAAAAAATGCATCCGAATTATGGCAGGTGCGAGCCGTTGTGTGCACTGCAAGCCGCTATTTAAAAAACTTAAAATACTAACGTTGCAAGATCAGTATATATTAGACTGCGCATGCTTTGTAAAAAGTAGCATACCCTTATTTAATGATAATGTGAAGACACATCAACATCAAACAAGAAAATACAACGAACTCAAAACTTGCAAAACCAATCTAAGCGTTGCTCGCGACGGCGTTCGCAATGCCATGATTCGGATATATAACAAGGTGTCAACAGAAATTAAAAAGTCAAACATCGCATTTAAAAAGTCCTTAAAACAGATTTTATGACATTCAAACTTCTATAAGATTGAACAAATTTTAACCGACTTCAAAAAAGGAGGAGGTTATATTATGTTCGTCTGTATATATTTTGCTCTTTTTTATGTATGTTCACCGATTTCTCCGTCAATTATGGACCGATTTTCAAATTTTTTTTTTATTCGAAAAGTGCACTTCCGAGGTGGTCCCATCGGAACCAAGTCAGGATCTGATGGTGGAATCCGGAGAAATTGAGGGAAACTCTCAAATTTCAAAGGCACGCATAATGTTTTTTATGTATGTTCACCGATTTTTAGTGTTAGATTAACACTAAAAAGAGAAAAATAAAATATTTTTAACAAAAAAATTGAACCGACTTCAAAATATGCACTAAAAAGTAATAAAATAATTGCATTTTTGGAGTCGGTGTCAGCCCAGGAAACACTACAATATACCTAGCAATAACATCGACTCCAAAAATGCAATTATTTTATTACTTTTTAGTGCATATTTTGAAGTTAGTTCAATTTTTTTGTTAAAAATATTTTTTATAATTGTTTTTATGAACCCATGACGCAATTTACATTCTACGAAGAATGTATAAATAAAGACGGGTTATTATTATAATTATTATTAAACAGACGAAAATGACAATTTTATGCGAAATAAATTTTTATTTCAAACAGTAATTGTTGACATCTGTTGTAAAAAGGGCCTCTAATATAGAAGCATTTTCAATTCGCGAACTGGTTTCGATATTTTGGTTCTCAATTCTGGAACTAAATACAATGTCGAGAAAAGTCTACAAACGCTAGAAAAACCAGAAATCGGCATATTTCTTAACATCTAAATATGTTTGCATACTGACATAGAAAACGTTGAATGAAAAAGTCAACATTAATTAATTAAAAACCATTCGAATATTAAACTAAGCAAACTTATACCTGATAACTATACCTGATAATTTTCTTGGTGAATTGAAAGTAATTTTTTTTCTAACGAATAAATTTGTTCCAAGATTGGTAACTTCTATCTTTAATAGTGTTCGGTGAATATAGGCATTAGTCCTGTATAATAAAAAATTAAGTGCAAATTTGATAATTATGAATCCGCCTTTAGTATTATTAAATTGAAGCATGCAAATTTCAAGTTACCTGCATCTCACAGCATCGGAAAACCTAAGCGAACGAGACAACGCGAATAATAGATATCTTACAGCCACATTCAACTTATATGAGACAGTTGACATTACCGCTTGAATAATGTAAACAGTGCACAATGCACTTTCCAGCTTTTATAAAGAATGCCTATGGCTGTTCCCTCGACGATCCTTACATTAACGATCACCTACTTCAGGACTAAATCTAATTTATATAAAAGAAAGTATATCATCTTCATCAATCATTCGACCGAGGCCAAAGCTTTTATTTTTTATTGGTAGTTTAATTACACTGTCGTAAAATTTGAAAAGACAATAACTATTCGTATCTTGAGTAGTCGGAAAATACTATAAATTCAGTAAAAATATCTAGGAGATAGGAGTGTAGCGGGGCATAGCGGGAAATTTTTACACGTTGGTTCAGTTCCGATGACAATGCATTTTAACGAAAACCAAAAAATAAAAACTTAATAAATAATAGTACCAAACTAAAAAATAAAATTAATAGTAAATACAATTTTTAAAACATACTTTTATTTAACTAAAAAAAAGAATAATTTTTAAAATAAATTAAACCCAACCATTTATTACAATATAAAATTTATATGATAAAGCTTGTCGCGAGATTTTCCTGTGTAAATTATGGTGTATAAACAAATATATAATAATATGTAACTTGTTCTGACACACAGGGGCGGATTTCCCTGTAGGCCAAGTAGGCCCGGGCCTAGGGCGGCAAAATTTAGAGGGCGGCAAAACTTAGTGAGATTTTTATCTAGTACTTTTTAATATCCAATGGCACCCAGCTACAACAAACGAAAAAAGACTTTTTTGTTAGACTTTTTTGTTGTGGAAATGAAAGGATCTTTTTTTGCTTCCCTATTTTGTGCCTACACACGATAAAATTTAAGAAGTCAAGAATTTAAGAAGTCAACAAGAAGTAAGGTTGTTAAAAAAAAGGTCATTTGTTTTTTTTTGCTCTTGAATTGCGCACACGACAAAAATTTTTATTCTAGGCTGTTAAAAAAGGTAACTTGCAGGGAGTAGAGAGAGCGGAAATCTTCCGTAGGCCTAGGGCAGCCATGGTATCAAATCCGCCCCTGCTGACACAAGTAATTCTAAGAAAAAATGTATGTATTTCATAAAATAAACACAGAAAAATCTCGTGACTTGATTTTATATCATAATTTTATATCATATAAATTGTATAATGTAATGAATGATTGAGTTTGACTTAATTTGAAGTATCGTTTTCATGTTTTCATGAATATATTTGGAATTCACAAACATTTTCGCGGAACCTATGTTATAATCATTTTTTAAAAGTGTTGACTAATCAGTCTGAATGTCCTTTAGTGTAAGATGTATTTTAACATTTTTTGAGAAATATTAAATGCTTGTAGCTCAGCTAAAAGAGAGAAAAAGATAAAACTGCATGTGTCATTCGAAAGAAATGATATAGACGCTCGAAAATCGAGAACAATAGCGTTTATACTGTTTATAGTGATTTTTTCAGCATAAAATATTTTCTTTTATTTTTCTGCAGGTAAATTGTTAAAATTTATTAACAGAAACTGTTCCCTAGATTTTATTACCTTCTTTATGTCGACAACAAAAATTGATTCACGCATTAAAATAGCTGCTCTCTCTATATCAGTAATAAGTAGTTCATTTCTAATAAAATACTTAAAACGGCAGCACTTTGATTTTAACTCGAAGGAAAATACAGTTTTCTTCGATTGTGAAAAACCGTTAACTTCCAAGTTTCGCGAAAATGCTTCAGGAGGCAGCACTTTACAATTACACCAACCGTTTGACAAACCAGTTATAGAGCGAGGTTCTTCTACGTAATACATTTCCACACTTTTCATAGTTTCTCTTTTCACCGCTAGGCGCAAATATCGTAAATATTTTGTGTGTGAAATATTGGTTTTAAACCTCGGTGAACGAAAACAGTCGGTCATTTTGAAATGGCTAGTATTATAAAAATAAGTTACTAAAATATCTTACCTTTTGTTATTTATTTGCAGATTTTTCCTTGAATATAAAAAAGTTTATCAAAACACTTTCACATAACAAAGAAACACTACGAAGACAACGCCTAAGTATTTTACAATCGTTGAAAATCACTCATTTACTCAGTGAAATAAATTGTATGTATTTAAACAAAATATTTAATCTATATTAGAATAGTCTGCGTAACACGAACTGAATTGAATGAAAATTAACAGTTACAAAAAGCTTAAATAAATATTGCATAACCATTTTTATAATCACGATGTACAACTTATGTAATAGTTTTTTAATGGCCGTGTTACTTAAGGCAGCTACACACGGTCAGTTAAACTGTCAGTTATCTGTACAGTTATAACTGTACAGTTAAAGCTGTTCAGTTAACCTGCGTAGATATGTGTAACTGTGCCGAAGTACATTTTTAGTGTATTTTTTATGGAAAAAATAAATAAATAAAATAAATAATTAAAATAAATAATATAAATAAATAAATAAATAAAATCATTTATTATAAATACTCGAAATTAGGGTTGGGTGATTTTTGTTGTTATAAAAATATCAATATATCAAATTATAAAATATCAATATAATATCGCCAATTTGATGTATTGATATTTCAAGCCTTGATTTAGGTAGTCGGTATTTTCAAATATAATAGAAAATTTTACATACGAATACATCTTAGTATTTTTTTAATTCTGGGGTCCTATGTAGAACTGCTAAGAAAAACCTAAAAATAGGCCCTGTACAAAAAAAAACGTGTAAACCTCGTTTTCGAACTTTAAGGCTCTTTTGTAGAGCCCCTAAAAGATTCTAAAAGAGTTCAGAGTTAAATAAATCTTAATTTGAATTCGGTTACTTAATATTATCATACTTTTTTTTGGGATGAAATTTTATAAAGTTCTAAATTGGGGCCTATGAATTAATTTGTAAAATTTCATCCCAAAAAAAGGCATTTAAGATAATATTAAGTAACCGAATTTAAATTAAGATCTATCCAACTCTGAACCCTTTAAAAGTTATTAAAAAAACAATTCTAACATTTTTAGGCCGGCTTACCCGATAAGAAATATTAAGCCGTTCCGGGACATTTGAAACACCCGGTATAATTATTTTCCCAGTACATTGGGAAGTTATTGTAATGAGTCCCAAAATCCAAATAAAAAATTTAATAAATTTTTGTTTCAAGTTTTGCAAAGATCTCTCTCTCTCTCTCTCTCTGTCTGTCTGTATGTCTCTCTCTCTCCCTTTTGCTCTCTGTACGTACGTGGTCATTTCTTTCTAAGACGAAATCTCGAGATTAAAAAATGATATCGACTACGTTAGGGTGCTAATCGACGGTCTGTTTTTATTTGAAATAAGTTGAAATGAAGTACTTACATATTATGTCGTCACTGCCTCTTAATACCACGAGTACCGATATATTCCATATTACAACAGTTTTTGCCGAAAACACAATAGAAAAAACAGTGAAAAACTATTTTATTTTATTTACAATTTAATCATAGTACATTTTCAGTTTTTTCTACAATAATTACATACTCGCTATTGATTGATAATCTATTTTTATATTTATGTGATAAAAAAGATCAAATTCTTGTTATTTCAAATTTCCATTTTGCTTTTGAAAACGCTTTAATCAGACATAAAGCCTTTTATGCTCAAATAAATCAAATAATGGTAGCAAATACTTTTTTCACATGACTTAAATTCTGATCGAAACTTTATTTTATCACAAATGAAAAAAAGTCTGACTTGAACTTTTAAGTTGGATATCGACCATTGGCGTAGCAAGAGGGGGGACCAGGTGGACCTGGCCCACCCTACAATATTAATTGTTCACGTACAAATAACAAAATAAATCTACAATAATCTATGTTTTCTTTGTCGTGAAATTTCTTCAGAAAGTCGTGTTGATCGATTTCGCTTCTATGAACTGTTTTCAAATTATGTATAAGTAGCAGTAAGTTGGTAATGGTAGGTAGAGTTGAAAATTTGGCCTCCCCTATGATAAAATCGTTGCTACGCCTATGATATCGACTGTAAACGCTCGACTGAACTCATTAGCGTCTGCAAGTTGGAGGTCAAAATGGTAGAATATTAAAAAAAAATCTTTGGTGCATTTCAATTTTTATCACACTTGATGCATAAAGCCAGTGTCATTACCCTATGCTTATCATACAAATATTTTACACAATATACATGATATTATTAATATATTGCTTTTATGAGATTGCATTGACAAAACTAAACTTTAAGTACAGTGTCTTTCAAATTAAAGACCGCTGCACACGATGCTGGTTTTGCCGCTGGAATCATGGCCCCCACAATGGTGGGGCTGGTGCAACTCTGGTAACAGGGCCCGGGCTCAGAGGGGGCCCTGGTTTTTTTATTCAAGAAGTATTTGCAGTGGATCATAGCTTTATTATCAAAATAAATGAAAATATTTAAATATAAAAACAGTTTAGAGTAAAATAGATATTACTTTGTATACAACAGCACGCACGGGCCCCACCTACTCCCTCTACTCTCCCCCACTCTAACACTGCGAAGATTCTTGTCCGAAGACAAAGAAAAATAGGCATATGTTGGGGGGGGGGCCCGACCCAGATCCTGGTTACAGGGCCTACAATCGAATGTGGGGGCCATGGCTGGAATAGTTCCTGAGACTTGCGCTGGACGTCGCGCTTGGTGCGAGGATGGAAGTGACGTCACTGCGGGCTCGTTTGCGTGGTTACAAGATAAATATCAAAACTAGATCCAAGGTTATTTTTCGTGCTTGTTTCTCTGCTTGTTTTGAGCAAGAAACAATCAGAAAAAAAGTATCTTTCCACGTGGGCGACCCACAAAACAACATGGCGTCGTAGTGTGTGTTTTGTTCAGAAACAGCAAACGTTCTCTTTTGTTTAAATTCGAACTGTCACTGCGCGCGCACTAAACCCATGTACAAAACCAGCTTCAGAACACACGTCGTATGAATCGAACAAATAAACGAAACCCAGCGCCAGATTACGCTTGAAACCTAGTAGGCAAATCCAGTAAGAAATCTAGCAGCAAAAGCAGCCTCGTGTGCAGCGACCTTTATGTATAGTTAAATCGTTTCCTGAAAGGACAGTAGTAGTAGCTTCTCGACGGTGTCGGTACTGTTACCATAGTTTTATGAATACCAACATTTAGTAAATATACAACCAAATATAAAAAATAAATAAAAAAATGTGTTCTAGCTCTTCAAAAACTGTTTAAATAGTGTTGTAAACTCTGTTACAACCTGTCTGCGAACAGTAGTATTATCGTCACAGTCTTGCACAGTAGCTCAAAAACCGATACAAACAGTTTCGTTTCAACTACTGCGCAAGACTGTAACGATAATATTACCGTTCGCAGAGATGTTGGAACAGAGACATAGAAAAACATTCTCTACAAAGTTTTATACATTTTAATTATGTTTACAAGTTAATTTCGCAAAAAAATCTTAACCCTTGAGTTAAAACATCAGATTAGTGGTTGAATGAAATGGAAAGTAACAAAACTATTATTAGCGAAGGCAGTCTTGAATAAGATAATACTAAATTAATTAATCAATAATAAGAATGATTTGTTAGCACACCGACAAACTTTGACAGATCAGTGCCCATCTATTTGAAAAAATATAAATAAAAGATTTTGTTATTATTAAACAACGAATGTTTATAAATTAAATAGGCTATTGCATCGTTTTTTGAGAAATGTTTTAAATGAATCCTAAACCGATAAAGAAACACTATAATTTTTATAATAATATTTTAAAACCGAATAGTGCCTCAAAAACGACTTTTAATTTATCATTATAAATTCTCACGCGAAAACGACTCGTGACGTCACTATGATCGTAAATAATAACGATAGTGCACAGTAACCGTACTAACACTACAATTAAATTTATTTAAGATTGCTACGATTATTACGTTACCGGTGTAAATAGTATACAAGTTAGTAAAACTTTATTTATTTATTTGGTAAACGTATTTATCATTGGCAGATTAGTACTTTCTGCTTTTACGAAACAATCTTACATGATGCGAAATCAATAAAATACGAGACAGAAGTCCATAAACGTAATAATAACTACAAAATAGCACACAGCACATCGTAAACGTAGCTAAGTTTACAGACGAAGTGACGTCACGCCAGAATTCAACATGGCGCACAACGTTTTAGACTTTTGAAGAACATATTAAAAATACTATTTTTAAAACTGAATTATAAAATTTATAATGCATTATTATGAATAGAAATTAACATTTTTCGTTTGCTTTTTACAATATTTATCAATAATATATATTATTAGATTTTTTCTTACATGGTGCAAAATACTTACCCTTGAAATGGGACATAATAATATGTTCACATCCAATTTTTTTCTCAAATTTAGATAGGCTTTCATCTGTAAAAGTTAATTGGTAAGCTAATAAATCACGCTTTATATTATCAGTCATAATATGAGCTAATCTTTAAGGTTAATCCATAGAGCAATGATGCAACTTTACTTCTATGTATCCATTTTAAATCTAAGTTACAGCTCATTATTGTTTTTATAATAAATACGGGTAACTTAATTAACAATGATGATAATAATTATTATTTAGACACTGAACACTTTGTTTTTTTTTATTCAGTTATGTTTTCATTTATTTATTGCACATAGTTTTTTGTTATTTTTTAATTATTAATAGTTTGTTTTGAAGTACGTACGGAAAAACGATCTTCAGGAATCTAAAAATGTTTATTTTGTTTGCAAAAAGTTTTAACTTCTACAGCAATAGGAATCATAAACAAACAGCAGTTGGATTAAAAATTAACTCTGGTCTCTGGGTTTGAGAATAGTTTACATGATTCCTTTATTAAAACCCCCAGTTCTAAGGTTTAATTTGAAAGCTGGTAATATAGTATCAAATGATTTTCTTATCATAAATTTGAACCAGTACTAAGCCCAGATATCCCTGACATTTGGTGGCTTAAAATGTGCGTAAATGTAGTGAAACAAAAAACTTTATGTTTCCACTTCCTAACGAAATTTTTTTCCCAAAATCCAAAATCAAATATAGCACATAATATCCTTAAATGTATGGATTTTTTTTGAACAAAATTTTACATTAAAAGAATTTTGTTAAACACTAATGGCCCAGTCCGGCTTCGCTCGGATTTGTAGGTTACCTATTAAACATAGACATATACTATGCTGCATCGGGATTTTTTACAGAATAATAGCAGACCCAGTTATGAATGAGACGCTCATTAATGAAAAAGCCATGAATATAAAAAAATATTGAATTAATAAATATTGAGGTACTGGGAGACTTATATATTTTTTTATGTGAGAAATAAAAAAAAGAGAAAGTGGTCGGAAAATTAAAAAAAAGACGAGGGGTGTCGTGGAACACCCGGTTGGAATGAAGTTCTGTTCGCTATTTATTATTAGTAATGTGCCGGATCGTTAAAAATGTATATCCGCGGATATGGATCTGAATACGGATTTTTGGTTTCAAGATCCGCGGATACGGATACGGATCTTAACTTTTTTAGAGTACGCGGCGGTAAATATTGCACATCGACCTTTGGCAAGAGACTGTCTGTTATGGGAAAAAGTTATTGACCTCTTTAAGAGTTAACTCTCATAACAGATTTTCTCTTTCCAAAGATCGATGTGCAAAATCTCATTATAAAGATAGTTTTTTAGTACCATTGAGTTATGTACTATTGGTATGGTACTCACTACGATAAATGTTTGCAATATAAAGGTGCCAAATACGATTTTAAAAAATAAAAAATAATCTGAATGGAATTTAACAGTTTTTCATTATTACGTAATCACCTATATAAATATAAAAAATTTCATTTCTGAATTGCAAATTAATAAGGTAAAATATCCGTAAAAGATCCGCCAAAAAACTAACGGATACGGATACGGATCTTTCTTTTCCCTCGGATATCCGCGGATACGGATAAGGATATCCGGCACATCACTAATTTAAACATAGTATGACCGAACTACTGCAAAATTTATCGACGCTTCGATATCTCACTGAAATGACAACAAAATTACACAAATGAAGAACTAAAATATGTGCTTTTTCGTCAGGTTTTAAAATAAATTGAAATTTCTAATCGTAAATTATGTTCTATCGATAAAAATGTCTACACGATTGAATTACAGAGATTCATAGTTATAATATATTATGACACTACAGTAAGTATGTTTTTAATCACCACCAATACAAACATCGAACGTGCTGGTATAGTTTCCGTTTCCGGTCGGTGTAGAAGCAGCACCGGCGTTGCGCATGGCCTGCAGATAAGAACTGCTGGTCGAAGAGGATCCGCCGGAAGTGGAAGACGGCAGTAGCGGCGTTCCACGCAACGATATGGCGAGTGGTAATGCCGTTGTCGTACACAGGCTGGTGTCGGCACGATTTTCAGTTACCGACCGGTATCTAGGCGGCCGCGATAATCTGAAACACAACACGTACGCTTTATTACTATCATTTGTCTTTCTATACCTACATTGCCTCTGTGTTGCAATCTTTTATATCGCGGAAAAATGACATTGTATTTCTCTGGTTAAAAAGTTACGACTGAAAAAGTTACGTGACTAATAATGCTGACACGTCGTCTTATTAACTCGGTTACACGAAATGAGAACTGTTACAGGAAAATAGCACAACGAGGTATCACAATAAGGTCATTTAAAAAAATATGTTTGACAAAATATTGATATATTATATTACTGGGTGATTTATTAGCTCACAGAAACAATTGTACCTATATTATATTATATTTATATATCGGTAATCTTAGTTGTTTTTTTTTTTAATTTTTTTTTATTGAAGTGAAAACGTCGTTGTACACTTTTTTTGTAATGGGTAAAAAATGTTAAACTCGCGTCAGGACACGTGACCTGATCGAAAATTCATAAGACGAAATTCGTAAGACGAAAACTTTTATTTATACAACGTTAGACATCTAGCGTTGAAATATTGTACATAAAAATGCAATCTATGATACAAACAATTTTGATCGAAAATTCGTAAGACGTTAATATTCAAGTTTTCACTTCTGCCGGCACTCCTGGAGTGCAACCCGTCTTTTTTTTTAGTAGACTAGCTTTCAATTGTCAAAGCCAATTGGGCGACGAGACCATTCCAACTTCAAAATGTTGACATTTGATATAGTGCAATATTAAAGAAAATAAAATTTTGATATCGCGTGAGGTAATGCGGGTAATGGCTAGTATTCAATATGGCATTTGCTATTCGTTGCCGTGGTTACCTACATAATACATTCCGCTTCATGTAAAAATTAAATAATTTGAAAATCGTTGCCTTGCTACATAATATGTTTCACGTCATGTAAAAATTAATCAAAGCATGCTTAACTAGTTTATTTCTGACAGATCTACAAAACAAAAGATCAGCTGATTTTTTTTATTTTCAAAACATTTTCTGAACTATAAAGTTTAGAAAAAAAATTTTTTTACAAAATATTCTTGAAATAATAAATAGAATAATAAGCCGCTATGAAATGTATACCATTATTATACAGTATGTAAACGCGTAAGGTGCACATAGGGAAAAAATACTTGAATCAGAGTTAGCCATGACTGCATTAATTGTTATTTCTATTGAATTATCGTAGTAATCTTGATGATTTCTATTTTATTTTAATTTATTTTTATTTTATTTGGCTTTTTTAATAATAAAAAGTTCTTATAAATCATTATTTTAATTTTTTTGTACAAAAATACAACTCCATCTGTTTGGAAACATTTTATTCAAAAATTGTCTGACTGGTATGACGTATGCGCGTTGGTAAATCAGTGACCCAATGTCTTTAGGTTCAACACGAATAGGCGGAGATATTTGATCTCGCACCATATTTAAGTATTTTTGGGAGTTTAATGTCCCATTAATAAAAAAAGTCCGATTATGTTGTAATCATATTTTCTTCGGTAGTATACACATTCATTTTGCAAAAGAATATTATCTGTCAAATTGAAAAAGAAGATTTCAAGGCTCACTCTGATCCAGTCATTTTTTCCCAATGTTAATTTCCCTATGTGCACCTTACGTGTTTACATACTGTATAAAAACATCGTTATAGCATATATCTCTTCTGCGCATGCGCCGATTTTCCCCAAAAATAATAGAGCTCTTCATATTTGTATAGCAAACATCCTTTCAAAATTTGGTTCAAATGACCCCTGTATCGTGTTCACAGACTAACAGACCACCAGACATACAGAAGCACAGAGTTTTTCCAAAAATATGTTATTTGGATTTGGAGAACCTCAAAACGAAAAGATATTGTAAATTTTTGAAAAGTTATATTTGACCTAAACTAGTACCATTCCCCACTTGTGGGTTGGAATGGTAAAAAGAAAGAAAATATTAAGCTCCCTAAGAATAAGATATTGTTTATTCAGTTGGGACATGACAAACCGCTGTGACTTCAATATTAAAATCTAAACAAATTTACATTTAAAAATTATTAAATTCTCACTTCTGACAAATAATGTCCCATTTTGTAAACATTGTTTATGCATTTAATTGATTGGAGATGTTCCAATAAACAATTTTAAGCATACTTTTGACAATTTCTAATAAACTTCACGTCGTGAACTTTACAATGAAATATTATTTTACGAAATTTACACGTGCTGCATTTTAAATATAAGACAGAAGAAAATTTAATAGTGTAAGAATAAATTGTTTACTTTTTTGAAATGCCAATAAGCAAGTATGTATCCGTATTTGTTGTTGAAATAAAATACAGATTTTTTAAAGTAAATCATTCGCATAACACATTACGAAAATAACAAATTTAAAGTAGAAATGTGTAATACGGAGTAACAATACTGCATGTATAAGTCATAACTTCAAATCGATGAGGTTATAAAAAAAATTGGTTGTCTGTAAAGTCGGTTTACGGACGATAGTTTTACGTGATAACGTATTCCGTAATACATAACCTAAATTTATATAATAATTATAACAATTCGAATCTATGATATTGCATCTTTCGCTTCAAATTTAGGTAAATTTTATTAAGTAGAATAATAAAACACTATAAAAAGTACACTATTATTATATAAAAAACAACTATGGCATGTATCTCTTTTGCGCATGCGCCGATTTTCCCCAAAAAATTTACAAAAATTTCTAGTAAAAATAGGTAGAGTAAAAACCGTTTTAAAAACTATATTATTATTATATAAAACATCATTATAAGGGATATATTCTTTTACGCATGCGCCGATGTTTCCCAAAAACAATAGGCAACTTCATATTTGCATATCAAACATCCTCCCAAAATTTGGTTTCAATCCGCTTATCCTTGGTGTCGGAATGATAAGAAATGTCAAAAGTGACGTTTGCAACTGTCAAAGTATTATGTTCTAATAATAATTAGTTATTCCAATAGTTAACTTAGAAGGCTTTGCATTTCACAAAATACTAATGTCAAAAAATTGAATTAAACATTAGAAATGCAGCCGTTTTCATGTTAAGACAAGACATACGTTATTTTCTAATTTCCATGTACGGCAAACAAAGACCACCGACCGCGTCGCGTCATGCATTAGACAACATTGCATTTATACAGCTATTTTTCTATATAAATTTGTATAAAAAAACTGTTTAGGCAAATTCTGTTATACGAAATCTATGTAAAATGTTCTCCTCTTTCGTTTAAGACTGGTTTCAAACCGATCTGATTTAAATTGAGCGAGAAATTAGCAAAAAGCACGCACAGGAACGTTACGCGTTACGCGTTACGAACGTTAGGAACGTTACGTTACACTTTTTCGTGCATGCAGTCGGTGTTTTATCAATTTATAAGATTGGTGATTCATCAATTTATAAGACGTTATCACGTCAAAAAATATAAAAATAAAGAAACGAATGTTTTCTATTAAAAAGCATTGCCACAAATATAATGTCGATTGTTTTATTTCAACATACAAAAATTTAAATTTTATTATCTGCTTACGTCATTTACCCCAAGCGTGTTTCGCTGCAAATATTTTATACACCGATATAGTCTAAGAGCCCATTGCACTTAAGCGACCTGTATCTTGCATTGCCAGGTAAGAAGCAGAGTCGGCAATGCTCTGCCGGATCTTTGTATACGTCTGTCGAATAGCTGTAGCCTTCAAATAAGTTTTTCTTGGACTTTGCTTATCAAGAGTATACAAAAAAATAACTAGTTATTGTTTTAACCGTTGCACAAATAGAATATGAAGTATATACAAGATGTAGTCGTGAGCCATGATGCTTGGCGCAAACGACATCAGCCGTTCGAAAAAAGAAAAATAAAAATGTGGTCTATTAAGTGCCAGACAAAAAATCTGACGGAACTATTTTATTTAAGCCAGAACAACGTTTTAAAAAAATCGCTTGCAGACTCAGTGTAAAGTTAAGTAATAAATAATAATTAGTTAAGACAACGACCATCTAAAAGTTCCTGCCTTGTCTTTTTAAAACGTGTTAAGGCTATTTTCCAATTGACAAAACATTATTGTGTTTTAAAAACATTCGATAAAATAACCGTCATTTCATGTAAACAAATGTTGAAGCATTTCAGATGGAACGGCAGTTAATTCTCTCTGTGAGTGTAAATAGAACATGTTTTTATCGCTATTAATTACTTACACGTATCGCCTGCACGTAAAATAGTGATTAAAAGAACCTACGTACTGCGGATGTAGTACAGGGCCCTTTTTTAACTGATATTAAAAAAAGCAATATGGTAGTATATCGGAGTTCTCTAATACTTCGAAAATGAAAAACGGTAAACAAATCTTTGATTTAGACTTTCACAAGGAACGGTTCTTTTGAACGCGCAACTTCTGGGATACTCTACTTACCTTTGGCAACGACACCTGAGTAGTCGAATAAACGCAGCCCGAAACGTTCGATTGAAGACAGTATAGATGACAGGATTAATTGTTGATGACACGTAACCAAGCCAGAGGCACGTATCAACAACGTGGGGCGGCACGTGACACGTGGGACACGCGGCAAAGATAATGTTTAAAATGAAAAACGGTGCCCAACACAACACGAACGTGAAGAAAACGACGCCGAGTACTTTGGATGCTTTTTGTTCCGTCGCGACGGCCTTGGCTGTTGCCAAAGTTCGACGTTTGTTGCAACCGGCCAAGAATCTTGAACAAAAGAAAAGAGATAAGTGGTAAAGTACAAACAACTTAAGGACGTAGTCTGGTGTTCGGGTTTTGAAAAAACGAATTTATTTTTTTTACATTTTTAGTAAGTATAATATATTGAGAAAATACTGTAAAAATTTTAGACCGAAATATTAAATATTTACAAAGCTATAGCATATAGTCGAGAGCAGCAACGGTCTTACGGTAAGACTCTTACCTGCTCTTACCTCTCAATTTTTATCACGTTACCCTTATACTCTCGCAGAGTAGAGCAAAAAAATTAGCAGAAAACGATGCCTTTGAAGAAACGGAAGGTTTACTATACACCAGGCATAGCTGATTAGTGTAAATATTTATTTTTATTTTTTTGTAAGTAATCTGAAATTAAAACTTTAAACGCGTTTTTCTCAAAACTACGTTTTTCTAAGTGGCGCGGGTGATTGAAACAATTGTATACAACCGATTGCTTTCAGTTTTGCACAGGGTATTCTACACAACAATAGCTCCGTCCGGTACTAGAATTACTTAATTATAAAAATTATTTCTATTTTTTTAACCGATTTTCAACGAAAAAATCACGATTTTCTCGTTGTTTTTTTTCTAAAACCCGCCATTTTGTTATTTATCAATAAAAATGTTTATTTCTAGTACGGGATAGAGCCACAAGCCTATGAAACAATAACCAATTTAATTTTTATAATTCAGTTGACTCCAAGTGACGTTATCACCCGCGCTACCTACCTACCTCCACTTAAAGTTGTCTACTTTAGGTTAAAAAAACAATTATAAAATGGCGTAAAATTAAATTACTAATTTTTTGTCTTAGTTTACGATGTCAGTAAAAACATGTAACAAAATTGAAAACATCGTACATTATTTTGATATTAAAAAAATAACGGTTGAAAACGAGCCTGAACATAGGACTACGTCCTTAAATTTATTTTACATGTATTGTTAGGACGAAAAATACCGGAATATGAAAATTTCTTGAAAGAACAAGTTAACAAATATTCCAGTAAAATACGCTTCATAATTTAAAAATATTTCTACAACATATATTTGATATCGTGTCCATCGAAATAATAATTAATAAGAAAAATCGCAGGATTGTGGGCAAGAAGTTAGATTTATTAATGTACGACGTTTCGCCTATAGATTTAGACTTTTTCAAGTACAATATGAAAATTATTTTTTTTATTAGTTTTACCATGTGTTGTATGCTATTAAACTAATATTAATAAACATACAATAAATTAAAAAAGTTTTTTGTATATACCACAGAAACCGAATAAATCGGATCACTATTATGTAATTCACGCGTCTAAACGTGTGAGTAGAATGTACGTGCCTAATGGAGGGTTAAAAATTACCCTTTACTAAGGTAGGTTTACACGAGACGTGAGCCACGAGCGTATTTCACGATCGCGTAAGTTGTGACTCACGAGCGTGGTTTCAAAAAGCGTCTCACGAATCGTGAAGGTGTTAACACGTTAACATGATTTTTTCAGTAAGATGGAGTCGTTGATATAATAATAAAATAATAAATGGATTATAATTAAATAACTTTTAATTGAGTAAAATAATTAAGTTATTACAAGTATTTTTAGTCAAAATGTTATAAAAAGATATACATAATCAGACAAACAGTACACCATGATTGAGCTTTCACGACTGAAATATCGATTCAAATACTATGTTCTTTTATTTCGTAGTGGATCAATCAACTGTGTAAATAAAAAAGCGTTTCTTGATTCTTTTTGAACAAGGTTAAACATTCTCACTCTTAGTCATGTCCATGCAAAACTTTTTGCATGATCTTTATATTGTTTTAAAACATCGATGTTTTGGCACAAGTCTGCGACTATATTTCTCTTGCATAAGGCCTAGCACACATGAAGAGCGTTCAACGCGCGTTGAACGCCTCTCATATAAACTAGGCCTTAGTTTTCATTAACAGTTATTTTTTTTTCGATTTAGCTGGATCGGTCAATAGTGTGGTCCTTCTGATCTAAATACTAATCAATTTAAGTTTAATTCAACTCGTCAAATTGTTTGCATAACTTTCGACATACTTATATATTTGCATCTCTCTCACATTCAAGAGTCGGGAAGAGTTGATGAATTTTCCTCCACCCACATATTTATCATTTTCGTTTGAAATCACGGCTTTTAAAGAAAGTTCACATAAAAAAATAGTGATAGCACATCTGTCGACTAAAATCATCAATGATTAAGAATAAAAAAATTATGTTAATCGGTTGAGTGGGGATCGCTGGCAGACTGTCTAAAGAAATAGGACTTTATTGTGTTTTAAATATATAGATGACTTCACTCATCTGTCACATTCTAACAATTTCTGGTAGGCAAATTATATCTATGTTTCTTAAAGGCATATGCTCCTTATTATTTAGGTATAGGCGAAAACATGACAATATCAGAAATAAAAAAATAACAAGGCCTCAGATCTGCAGTTGTAAAAAGAAATTCTTTCAATTCCAAGTCTAAAAATCTAAAACTTATTCAACGACATAACAAACGACTATAACATGAAGTTAAGTAAAAGTACAATTTTCCTCAGAAATTGAGCATTTTTCGCCATAATTACGGCGTTACAAAGTATTAAATTCCCGATCCACAAATTTGTCTGCCTGTATGACTGCCAAGTTCCTCAATGTAAGAACCAATTTTGATGCTACTTTCTCTTTGCAACAGAAATTATTACGAGGAGGTAGAGAATACAACGAAAACTAATAAGGTGCAAAAAATAAACTATAGACAAATAACACAATAACAATATAAAATGATAAGATAATTATTGCCACGACTTAGCTAATAATTATTAGAAGATTAAAGGATGAAACCTAGTGGCATAGGATCAATGAAATTGCAAATACTGAAGATGTTATTTTATTTTATTTTTTTACGTTTCGGCAATCTTTATGCCATCTTCGGAGAATTCGTTGATGACATTTTTTATTTCATTTAATCTTTTACATAACAATAGTATTGGAAAAAATGACAGCATTGATTCTCAGAAGATGACATAAAGATTGTCGAAACGTTAGAAAATAAAATACAATAACATCTTCAGTATTTGCAATTTTATTGATCCTATGCCACCAGGTTTCATTCTTTAATCTTCTAATATTTCAACAAGAATCATCATCACTCTAAATCAGGCTCGGGCAAATGGCGGCCCGCGGGCCGGATACGACACCTTCACGAACAGGCTTTTTTGTTCCGTGCTGAGTTAGCCTTGCAGGTTCATTCTTGACAAATGTGCGCGGTCTTTTAGAAAATTCGACATTCGTAGAGGCCAAACGATTCGTTGTAAATTGGTTTTTAACCGTCAGAATACTACGTTGATTGGCAGAAAATTTTTAGTAGGGAAATTAGTTTGCTTTTAAACTGTCTTTTCATAATTTTTGGTAAAACTTGTATTTCATTCTATTTAGAGTTTTTTTTTTTAGTAAATTTTTAAAAGTGAATATAAAGCAATTTTCGCTTTATTTTCTAACACAATATAGTATTATTTTTTGTTGTTATTAAAAATAATTTATTATGATTATACAGGGTGTTTGGAAGCTGGGTGCAAAGCCTTAAGGGGGTGTTAGTATAGACCATATAGAACATTTTGAGCCATATTTGTCCTAACCAAAGTCTGATAATTTTTTTTTTAGGGAACTTTTACGATTTTAGTACCAAAATCCCAAAATTTTCCAATTAAGTGCTAATAACGCAAAGTTTAAGTGGAAATGTTTATTTTTTTAATGTACTTTATTAGCCTAATGTGTGTTTAATGGTATCAAATAATTTTAAAGCACCGTTTTTACTAAAAAAATAACTTTCCGACTATTTAAACCTAAAAAAATGTCAAAGAAAAAGATGGATTTTTATTGACATTTAAAAAAATAAATAAAATAGCTGCATGTGTTCAGATAATTTTAAAAACATGCTGAGTTATTGTTCTTTCTGTTAAAGTATCATTTACCTGGATATCTTTACCATTTTTGAAGTTAGGATGCCTGAACCAGTTAAGGGTAAGAAATTAAAAATTTCAAGAAAATCAAAACAAGCCTAATTTTGCTCAAATAACTTTAAACTGATGTCTAAAACAATATCCGAGACTATTTTTTAATCTACTGTGTAATAATAATAAACTTACCCGAACAAAAATGTAAAGAGGAGCCTTACAGAACTAAAATCGTAAGAGTTCCCTAAAAAAAAATATCAGACTTTGGTTAGGACAAATATGGCTCAAAATGTTCTATATGGTCTATACTAACACCCCCTTAAGGCTTTGCACCCAGCTTCCAAACACCCTGTATATATTTCCGTCATTTTATAGACAACATTTTAAACCACTGTGCAATTCGACAAATGCCACTCAAGCGCAGAGAAAAATTAGCAATCAGTTGGAAATTTGCTTGTGTGAACGAAGCTAATCAAAAAATATAATTTAAAAAAAAAACCGACATCTGTCTAAACAAGTAGATTCGTGGGTTTGATTCCTTGCGTTTCGCAGGAAAGTATAGAACCAATAAGTAAACCCATTGGAACGAGACAGTTGATATTTTTTAATTTTCAAGAAACTTATAATGGTATTTTTCTTATTTTAAAATTAGTTTTTCAATCTTGTCTTGAAATGAAACCTTTACAAACTGTTCTAGATTACAGCATGATTATAAGGATTAAAATAAACGTAAAAAAGCATCAGTAAAGAACTGAGGTTTCATACGTTCTATATTCGTACCTTTGAACAGATCTCTAGCAAACGTCAACTTTTGACTATATAATATTCTCCTATCTTTGCAATAATTATGGTTTCTGCTAATTATATTCTGCAGTATAACTATGTATATTTATAATATGCAAATTATTATTGAACTAACTTCATGATTAAACAAGTGGTGGGCAAACTTTCAGTTAAATATGGCCGATGTCAAAACTTTAACCTCCTGTCAGCGCAGGGATGTTTCTTTCCATTGCAATGAAAAATGAAAGGTTGTAACTTGCATAATATTAATTAATTTTGAATATTAGGACTCACTAAAAAGTGAAAGAAAGAGAGTGTGCTTTAGACTACACGATTGAAGTATAACTTCTTCCTGTCATAATTATTTTAAATATATTTATTAAGAATAATGCGTAAATACCTCAAATTTTCTCATGTTAAATTCATAAACGAACAATAATATGCAGTCGGTTCGTCTCAAAGTTTATCGAACACAATATAACCTCACTCTGTAGCACATATCTACAAAGATGAAATGTTTAAAATATAATTTTTGATTAATTAATAGGCAAAGTATGTATATATATTTATTAGCATAATTTATAATATATTTAAAAGGATTTATTAACTACCCTACATTATTTCCCATTACAAAATGCAGCAAAATTCGATGAAATGTATTTTTGATACAAAAAAAAAATTGTTTTCATTTTAAAAGTCAAATAGTTGTATCTATTAATGCTCCGTCTTTGTCGCACTCACTAACTTATATCTCCATCTCAACTTCCAATATACGAAATATACGAAACGTAACTTTCTTTCTTACTATCTACACTAACTTATATATCCCTCTCAACTCCAATCGCCTCGAACGATCACGCACCGTCGCGATGATGCACTTCCGTAAACGATTTCGTCAGGCATCGTGATGATGCACTTCCGTAAACGATTTCGTCAGGCATTTATCAGCTTACTCCCCCAAGTCAAGCGTGCCTAAAGAAGTTTTACTTCAAAAATGGGTTTCAGCTTATATACAGATGCTGTTGTTTGATTCATCTATTACAAATCCTTGGTTTGTGAAATAATCAGTTAGATTTTTATTTATTCTATTAAAAATAATTAATTCAAAATATGAATTACTACTACTTGACTTTCGGTGGTCTTAACTATTGTATTTTTAGGAACAAAACAAATCAAGTTGTTTTAATACTAATTTGTAACAACTTGTAACAACATCAAGTTAAAAGTAAAACTGTTCATCGCGGAAATAAATACATTACGGTAGTTAAAAACGATCATTACGATTAAAAACGAAGAGAAACGAAAGACCATATAAAACTAATAATCTCTAAATACTACGTATGAAATTCAGTGACTTTGAAATTTCATCCTTCACTAAAATAAATGTTAAAGTGAATCTCCCTATAATTACGTAACTTTGTATGTGAGAATGGAAAACCACAGCTTGTTTCACAGCATTTCCGTTGGTTTTTCACGTCCAATGAATTCCATGTAGGTGTCAGAGTACACGAATGCTCTGAACAAGAGACGACGATATCTACTCGTTTATTTTTGAATCTACTTGTCTTACTCGTTAACTCATTCATTACAACGCACTTACAAATAAATATCCATTACAGTCAATTAAACAGACAAAGCAGTAAAATTTTATTTTACTTTTGAATGAAACTCGAGTCTGGAGGTGGACTCGTGGAAAATCACATTTGATTGTGGACACAATCTATGAAACAGTTTGTGGCAAGCAAACGACGCATCCTCCTTTGCAAACTCTGATTTTCTGCACTTGCTCCAAAATATGAAATTTCGTCAAGAAAATTAATTTGTCAAAATTTTTATGCACTATATTAATTTGTAATTTTAGTAACGAAAGTACCATGAAACAATAAAACAATCTATATCAATCTAATCCTTAAGTTCATAAATTTCATATTCATATCTCATATACTAGGGGTTGCCAACTTTTCTGTATATGATGAGATCTACTTTTTATCTTAAAAGTGTGTCGCGATCAATTTGTTGTCATAGGCGTAGTCTAAGGGGGAAGAAGGGGTGTGAAATGTTTACTATGTTTATAAACCAATGAATTCATTGTTATAAACTGTGTTTCAGTATAAGGGGCATTCCAGCGAGGGAGAGGGGTGTCTCGGCAAAAACCACGGTAATTTTTTTTCCGCAAGAAACAGTGTAAAACTGCGAGAAAACTGGGTTAAATTAAGTAAAAAATGATTGTGAGATTAGAGAGGGGGGTAGAGCAAAATCCCACGGCGTCTCACTAAGGGAGAGGGGGGTCGAAAATTCGTCACATGTGCCTCACGTAATTTTTGAACGCCCCTTAAGTCAAAATGTATTGTGCTGGGTGGGCGGAGATCACAATGTCAGGCTGTCAGAATTCTGGAAATTTATGACCTTGGCAAATTAACAGAATGCATTTAACTATTGCTAGAAAGTTTTGTCAAATGCAATCTCTTCAAAGTTCATGGCACACGGAATTCCACCTCATACATTGCGAGCGATCGACGATCGACCAAAATTGGCCTCACATTCGGATAGTCGATTGCGATCGACTTGTTGGCCACCCCTGTGACATATACCATTGTGTTTGAGTTTTTGTTTATTTTTCAAAAGAAAAGCTTATGTTAGATGTTATTTGTTATATAGGGTATTAAATAATATTATAATTATTGTACTTATTATGTAAGAGAATCTATGATTGTACGAAACAGTGATAAAATAATTATTAATAAACTATCGTTTAAATCATTTCTAAATTGATACCTAAATATACAACACTAACGGTCCCGTCCGGTTTCACCCGGGTGTAAAAGAACGAATGGGGAAGGGAGGAACATGAGTACACACTTTGATCTTAGTTTATCGAGATGAAGGCTGTGTCAAACATGATGATCGGAGTTACCGTTCAAAAGCTTTTGTCGATAAAAAGCAGTATTTTTAAAATAATATTTTTTTTTAATTAATTAAATAAAATTAAAATAAATTTAAATTTAGGCCTTAGAAGAAAGCAATGTAGAAAATAAAAAAAATAAAAATATATTCGCCCAACGTGGGGCTCGAACCCACGACCCTGATATTGACAGTCGCATGCTCTACCGATTGAGCCACCTGAGGTTGTTTTCTCAACCCGCTAATATGAGTATATCTAGTTTTCACATGAATAGAAGCTTATTTTTGAGATACATTTTGCAACATTTTTCAATAAAGCTCCGCTCCTAATGGTCGTAGCGTAATATTGTATAGCCTATAGCCTTCCTCGATAAATGGGCTATCCAACAAATTTTTTTTTTTCAATTTGAACCAGTAGTTCCTGAGATTAGCGCGTTCAAACAAACAAACAAACAAACTCTTCAGCTTTATATATTAGTATATAGCTGATTATTAAATAAAAATTACAGAACATGATGGGTCTATTATTACTTATTACCTTTGAATCAGCATAAATATATTTTTTACTGCGATATCCTTCGTGATCCCAAAAAAATGGGTAATATCTCGCAAATTTTCCCGGGAATATATAGGGTACCGGATTGCAAACCCTATTTATAATGTAAGACAGAAGCCTATGCTTTAGTTCAATGGTTTATGTTTGTGATTATGCAATAACAACTTTCAATTGGTTGAATTTACTGTATGTACACAGCAGGGGTACAAAATCAATTCAACTCCTTCAACTGATTAGTGAAGACATCAGAGTCACGCGCTCTTCTAAAAACTATTCTAGCGTGCACAAATCCAATACTTGGAGAATAATATTTACATTAACTCGTAGGTACTTTAATCTACAAGCAAAGTAAAAGGGGGATGGAAAACAGATAGGTATATCTACAGCTGTAGGTAATAACTCATTATGTACGCAGAGTCACTAAAAAGCTCTGTCGGTTAACTTTGTCGAATACCGTCGATAACAGTTTCTCCAGTGAAAACTGATTAAAGTCACAGAAAGACGAAAGAAAATTGAGATGAAAGGTCGCCAATTCTACTGGTGTAAATAATATATTTTTTTAAATTGTATAACGTTTAAACTGGGGGAATACATTTGACAAACCAAAGACTTGATAGTACCTATATATAAATGAATATAGCATTTCCTATATTAGTATAGTCTAAGATCCGGCATTACAAAAATATACCTTCATCTGTTAATTGAATAAAATAGTGTTGTAAATGCTGATTACAATATAAAGAATTTAAAAATGTAATCTCTGCTAGGATAGTCCTGCTGCCATTAATACAATCAATGTTTTCCGTCGCGTGTTATATGAGTACCATATCATATAGAATACTATACTACTCGTATAAACCTTGTTATAACTATGACTACGAGAGTTACCTGCAGTCAGGTATAAACACGTAACTTAAGGATTACATCCGATAGAGCAATGTATATGTCGCCGGGGTATTGTCAAACCCGTGATATTATAATTTCACTTAGTGAAATTATAATATCACGAATCTTTGTCAATCGTGATATTGTAATTTCACTAGTGAAATTACAAAATCACGGATTTGACAATATCTCGGCGACATATATAGTCAGAGTGTCCGTCGCATGGACATAGGAATATATAGGGACGGAGCATGAACTGAGGTTTTAGACGAGGGGGGTGAAGCCGATTTGCGGGACGCGACGAGGTAACGGGTGCCAGCTTTTGATTGGCCGACGCACTGCGTACGCTCAGCGCGGGTAAACATCAAATAGTAAAAGAAGTTTTTTTTTAATTTGTTTAAAACATTCATTAAAATACATTTTTTATTAAAGTAAAGCACCGATGAATGTACCTAGTTATAGTACTGTAACATTAAAAATTTTTATTAATTAATATTAGAAAATATGATTTTTAGCATCGAATGCATGGAACCAAATGGGGAATTTGATTTTTGATAAATAATAATTATTTATAATAATTATCCTTGTGAAAAAATGCAGTAATCTTTTTTGTGCTGAATGAAACACAATGAGTACCTACGGTTTGCGCTAAACTTAGTTGTTAAAAAATGTTTTTGAAAAATTATGGTTTATGTTTCATCAAGTTTGAAAAAGGTTACTAAAATTTGTCACAATGTGATAATGAACCTAACATTTTGAGAAGTTTGTTTATGGCAGAGGTCCCCAAACTTTTTAACATTTGGCAACAATTTAGTTAGGTTTAATCTCAAGTCTCCTTGGTTAACGATGTCCAGTTTGTTTCTTTTTTTGTTAGGAGATTCACTATCGTTGACCCCCATTTTCATTTCATGGACCCCCAATTTTTTTTACCGCTGACAAGGAGCCCTTGCAAGTTGTCGTCGACCCCTGGGAATCGATATAGACCACTTTGGGAATCACTGGTTTATGGCCATGGACATGTTTATGACATGGAATTTGGTGTACTGAGCATGCGCAAACTTATTACGCACGCGCAGAACCATCAGCCAATAGAAAACTGGTACCAATTTTACCTCGTCTCCGTCCCTGAGTGGCTTCCCCCCCGCAGCATCATGCTACGTCCCTATATTCCTATGTCCATGGTCCGTCGGCAAAAATTTTACTGACACATATACTCTCCCCAAACTTTGTATATGGATTCATTAGGCCTAGTCTGACACCTATTTCCTCTATGACTTTTCTTGATTTTGGGGCGTTTTCCCTCTAAATTTTCCGAAAGATGTCGTTTTGACGACATGTAAAAATTTGTAGATACTGTTTGTTTTTTTAATTGGATAGCTTAAAAACTTCAACCAAAACGCTAAAATAATGTTCTCTGACAAATAACATGAACCATTTAAAATGCCTGACAGACATTTTAAATGGTTCATGTTCTATGTAAATTGGTTAAAATATTCCCATGATTGTTGAAGATGTAGGAAAAAATCAAGCCGGTTTTCATCGAAAACCCTGCAAATCCCGTTGAGATATATATTAACAATGCATGGTGGAATTGTTCCTCTTTTATAGGTCTACAGAAAAGTCTGCGGTGGCATATTATGTCTATCTTTTAAGGATAGCTTACTATTCAATAAATAAAATTATCGACCAATTTTTCAGACAATATATTAACAAAATATAATTAATACATTAACGTTTCGATCCCGATTTGGATCTTCTTCAGAAAATTTAAGTAATATATATATAATATTATTTTCAAATAATATTTTGTTTTTAATAATTTTTTATTTCTTTTTAGGTGCTCACAATTATTTCCATGACTACATAATAAAAAATTGTTTGTTATTATTTTTTCAATATTTGAATATTAAAAAAATCTTTCACGAATTTTGTTAAAAATAAATAGAAACTAAATAAGTATTAATTATTTTTTATATTTTTAGATCCATTCTGAAGAAGATCCAAATCGGGATCGAAACGTTAATGTATTAATTATATTTTGTTAATATATTGTCTGAAAAATTGGTCGATAATTTTATTTATTGAAGAGTTCTAATCAGACGTTAATCAAAGATTTGGATAGCTTACTATACCCATTTTAATGTTAAGCGTTCGTGGATATCAATTTTGCAACGTAAGTCGACGAAAAAACGGTGGCAATCTACAAATTCGAGCGAAGCCGAACCGGGCCGCTAGTGGTTAATATACGGACTTTGGTACACATTCTATATTTAACGTTTTCTTTTATGGTCATGCAATATTTTAAGAAACTAATTTATTTACGTTTCATAATTACTTAAAACTTACTGTCAGTTTGAATATTTGTTTACACTTCAAAGTCGCATATTTCGATATTAAAATTATTTCTCTGAAAGCATAAGTTACGAAATTAATTAAGTTTTTCCCACTTCGCTAGATTTTTTCCATTACTACCTACATAAATAAAATGGGGTATCTGGCTGTTATTTTAATAATGTAGACAAGTTTTCTAATTATTCGTGTTTTAGTATGCGATACAGAAAACGTTCACCAGGTTTAGTAGTAACACTGAAAAGTATAGAGTACCAAATTTTTAAGCTCTGGATTTCTTTAAAAAATTTGTGCGAGCGAATCTACGGACTAAAACTAGTACAAAAATAAATTTTAAATTAATACAGCAAAGTTGTTTGTCAAAAATGTATTTAAAAATTTAGTTCCGAAATATTTCATTAAATTAAAATCTAAATTAACTATACCAACTTCCAGGACATTCGTAAGATAATATTCGATGAAATACGGAAATTATTTGACACAGCAATAAATTTTAATTCAAGTGTAAATTTGTTAATTTACAAAAACTTCTATTAAAATTAGCAGTAATTGCTCATGCCAGCCCAAACAACGAAATAGATCTAGGTGTTTAAGTGGGTACTGAACTTTGTTACACCCTGTTCAAATTAAATCATGCAATTTCGTGCTTTCCATCTTTTTAAGATCCTATAAATAGAAAAAAAGGATAGTAGTTACTTGATGTTTAATGTTACAAATTTTAGAACTAAATACAACTCTTTAAATTAATTACATTTGAAAACTTAATTGCCGCTGGAATCACTGCTGGGACTTGTGCTGGCTGACGCGTTAGCTCCGAGGGTGGAAATGACGTCAGTGCAGGCTCACGTGCTTGGCCACAAGATAGATTTTAAAATTAGAATCGGGGCTATTTTTCGTGCTTGTTTGTATGTTTGGTTTGAGCAAAAATCAATCAGAAAACAGTACCTTGTCACGTGGACGACACGAACAAACGCCCTTAAACAAACATGGCGTCATAGTGTGTGTTTTGTTCAGAGACAATAAACGTTCGTTTTTGTTAAAATTCGAACTGTCACTGCGCGCGCACCACACCCATATACAAAACTAGCATCAAAATAAGCATCTTGTGAAGGCATCACGAAATCCAGCGCAGGGAAGCACGCTTGAAATATAGCAGCCAAATCTAGCAAGGGATCATGCATGTTTTGTTGCAGCGTCCTTTAATTTAATTTTTAATCTGGTTGCGATCAGGCCTTGTTTTGATGATGTTTTTTTTATTTCATTCATTTATTTTAATACATCTAAAGATCAGCGAAAACATATTGTTGCGTGCCCCCTGTTGAGACGACTATGGGTACTGTAGAAATCTTCCAGCAACAACAACAATGGAAAACAGGTAGCCAAGTAAAAACCCGACCTTCGTGGAATTTCCTGGAGAATGCAATGCAGGTAAAGAAAGCTTCTTCTAGAAGATTTGATCAGGCGAGATCGAAGCTATAAAATGCGAGTGGATCGCTGGCGCAGGGAGTCAGTTAGTCAGTTGTTCGTGAGTTGTGTTGATACAAGTCTGGCGTTGCGATATAAATCATTATACTGTGAAGATAATAATCATAAAATAATAATAAAATAAACTTTTGTGTGTGCAAACCATTGAGTGCAATTATATCAATCTTGGTTTACATAAATAATTTTTTGTAGGTAGTCGTGTGAATATAGTCAATAGACAAGTGTGCTGATAAACTTTGTTGTGTTGTGTGTTGTAAATATTTTGTGTACACAATTAGGACTTTATATTCTTCTGTTACTTAGTTTTCTATTTTATTATTTGGAACTGTCGTTATTTTATTTATGTTTAGATAAAGAAGTACGCTTTCGTTTGTGTGTTTAACTGTTTTTTTAAACATTTATTATTGCAAGTAAATAATTTCCACAACGAACTACAACAGTTTTGTTACAATATGTTTTGTACCATCAATTAGTATGCAAACATAAAGTAGAAGTAACTGTTTTCCAGGTGCATTTTTCTGTCAAAATAGGCATAAGCTCAAGCGAATCTCTGGGGAAAATATGCGTTCAAGCGAAAAAGTCACGAGAAAAATATAACGTGTATTATAGTACCTACGGTGTTGAGTTTTTCCACAATGAGCAGCGAGAAATTGTAATAGCAAAGTTCAATAGCAAACTATGGGGAAATACACTAAGGTAATTGGGTAGATTGCATTAGCTCTTTCACTATGTCATTGTCAGCCAAATTTTATTGCTCCCATTTGCAATTATATATTTCCCGGTTTGTAAAATATGAAATGAAGCGTATTTGTCATACGTTGCGTTACGGTTGACGCTTTATTTATTTTTATCAAATGACTAAAATTTAAATTCAACTACAATAGGTAAATAAAATGAGAACGTCACTGTAAAAGTTCTAAAATAAAACCAAGCAATGTAAATTATGGTCGGCTTATATTGAAAACCTTTGTTCTAAGCTTTTAGACGGTTCAAATCCGTAGGAAGTACGGAAGTTTTAAGAACAGCTTACTTTGGTTGTATTCAATCGCATGTCAGAAATGGTATCCTCTTTTTGCTGGTATTCCGCAGTCTACATCTTGTCGAGGTATTTAAAAAAAAATAAAATTTGTCTGTACAATGTACATATATGTCTGCCTCTGCTTTCTTCGTAAAAACGTAGATATTGTAACAAAACTGTTCTTTCTGTGGTGGAGAAAGCTTCCGGTCGGCTTGATTTTCAGCAATCATCGTCATATTTCAACTAATTTACACAAAACATCAATGAATTACACACAAAAACCTTTCTCTTGAATCACTCCGTCCATTGGTGAAAACCGTATGAAAATCCGTTCGGTATAGTTTTTGAGTTTATCGCGTTCAGACAGACAGACAAACGCGGCGGGGAGACTTTGTTTTATAATATGTATAGTGATACTGTTTTATAAATTGTTACATACCTCTGTCATTGTAACGAATAATCTATTTTATCTATTCTATTCAATTTGCAAGTTAATATAATTTTACATTGTTATCTATTTTTAGAACATAATTGCGAACCTTTTGAGTTAGAGGCATACCTCCCGGCCCAGTATTTAAAGAGCGGCGGTTATGTAATCAATTTCTGTAATTCATAATAAAGCCAAGTGCACTAATGGGCGTTTTCTGGTAGCATCGGTACATGCATGTTACACGTAGCTGCACAGATCTGGACCTATTAGTTTTAGATACCTACGGTATAAATTCTCTATAATGAAACTCGTTATTAAGAGTTTTAGTTATATTGAGATTTGAAAAAAAAACATTGCAAGGGTACAAATACACTTTTTTTATTTTTAGGTTTATGTACCCGAAGGGTGCCCAATGGGACCCTATTACTAAGCCTCAGCTGTACGTCTGTTCGTTCATCCGTCAGTCTGTCAGCAAGCTGTATCTCATGAACCGTAATAGATATAGAGTTGAAATTTTCACAGTGTGTGTTTATATTGCCACTATAACAACAAATAATGAAAAACCAAATTTTTTATACACAATACATTCTATAAAAAATATAATGACTGTAGTAAATTACCGGAGAAAAAGTGCTATACCACGATAACGGCGGCACAGGTGCAAGCGTGCAATGGCATAGTGGGTAAGGCCTTAGTCTAGTAGTGACAAGGTTCCAGGTTCGATCCCTGCCTGCCGACATCATTGAATTTTATTGTTTAACTTTTCCATTTTATTCCATTTGATATTAATTATATATTATAGGTACCTATTTCTCATATATATTTTTTTAATTTCTTTTTTCAAATTTATTATTTTTTTTATTTTTTCAGTTATTTTTTTTTTAATCTATCGTTAGGGTTCCGTACCCGAAGGATGCCCAACGAGATCCTATTACTAAGCCTCCGCTGTCCGTCCAGCGAATTTCAAAATGGCCGCCATGTAAATTAAAAATAATTTCCTATTAAGCTGGCATTGGTCATGCGAGTAAAAAGTACAAGTATATCTTGTACGATATGGTACGGAACTCTTCGTGTGCGAGCCCGACACGCACTTGAGCGGTTTTTTATAACTAGATAGGTATACATCAAATGGTAGCCACAGTAGATGAACTGACCTCAAAACGTTTTTCATCACTTTTTTAATCTTTTTCTATTGACCTTTATGTCAACGCACACGGTTTTTCTGCTAGTCATTCTTACAGTACAAAAGTCAATTCACAACTTATAGCACGAAAGTGTGTTTGGTTAAATGCAAACCAATAATAAATGTATGTCCCTAAACTAAATAAACAAAAAGAATACAAATGTCGAAACAAAGATGTATTGTTCCGTTAAAAAAAAGGATAATTACGTTATAGAGAGTATTCGAATATATGGGTAATAATAGTTGTGTTCCAACCTTTCTCCGAACGGCAATATTGTCGTCAGAGTCTTGCGCAGTAGTTCGAAAACCGATACAAACAATTTCTTTTCAACGACTGCGCAACACTGTGACGATCATATTTCCGTTCTCAGAGAGGTTGGAACACAGCTTAATGTAAACCAACTATTCTCGAGCAATATTATATCCTTACTTACCATATATTTCATCTAGTGCATATAGCCTAAGTTGATGAGCACTTTTAATATAAAAAAAAAATATATAATACCTATATCCTATTTATATACAGAGTTTATATGAAGATTTTTTGTCGCCTATAAAATTGATAATAATTATGCTGCTTTCTCCTATCCAACATTAACAGCTGGTAAAACACATTTTTTTTTACCTTCAAGACAACATTTCGATAAGTTCAGCCGCATTTAATGATTAATACTTTCAATAATTTTGGCAAAAGAACGAGATATCTCGAATGTAACGTGTCGTTTTTTGTAATGTTATAACGGGGCCAATGAGACGCATATTGCCCACTCGTCACATTTTATTTACAATTTTCATTTTAGATAAAACATCAACTTATTAGTTTCAATCCATCCTATCTTGTTTCAAACGCACCATCAAGCGTCTCTTAATTCAGCACACTTTTTATTCAATCCAGGAATTTTTTTCGACCTCATTGTAATTTCTATGTTTGACTTGTTCCACACATTTATGTCAACGGAATAAATAAATTTTATTATTATTATTATTATTATTGAATTTCCTATATGTATCAATTTATATAGGTATATTAAAAAAATAAAAATTAATAAATTTCATTCTGCATAAACTCGATCATGATAAGATTTAAATCGTGAAGCTATCCACATTTTTAATATATTGATTTGTCATTATATATTTTTGTTAACACAGTTGTCTGAAAAACCGGTCGATAATTTTATTTATTTAAATCTATTACTATAAACTCTTAATTTTATAACAGACAAAAATCCTAATGGATTCCGTTTGTCGATACACGCTTACAAATCAGTTTATATTTTCGTGTTCTGCTATAGTCAAAGCGTATGGATGTCTTGAAGCTAACGAAATAAAAAAAAATACATTTTACTGAATTGTGATAAAATAATTATTAGATTAATCGACTTACCTTAAGGAAGAGTAATCTTAATTATTCGAATAGTTTTGTCCGCAGTAATTACAATAACCATGTAGTTTGCAACGCTCTATACCTGTTCGGCACAATTTTTAAAGTAAAGATATTTTTAATAAATTACATAATCCCCAGTAGTTACACTTGTATTTCGTCAGTATTAATCATTGCAATTTGTGTGGAAAAGGGAAAATTAGATCGCATTAAAGGGTAGAAAAAATTCAACTTTGTGGAGGGTGGGATGTAATTACTGCGGACAAAACTATTCGAATAATTAAGATTACTCTTCCTTAAGGTAAGTCGATTAATCTAATAATTATTCTTCATAGTTTTGTCCTTGTAATTACAATAACCATGTAGATGTTCAAAGTGAAAGAGCGATCTAATTTTATATGTTTATTTGTATATTGTTACATTTGAGTCGAACAAAAAATGTATTCATTAATAAACAAATGAAATCAAAGTCTTCTTAGTCCTACATTCCGCATTACACTAATAATGTGGAAAAACGAATTACTAAAAATAAATTTTTACATTAAATATTATTACAAATTTAATATAGCTCTAGCGAACTCTGTCGAGTTGCGGGTGAAAGTTTTATTGTAAAATTTGTTGAACACAGTGGATGAACTTGTTCAGCCTGCAGTTTTTCTAATCATTTCTATGTTGACTCCAGATCGGAGAGCAGCTGAAGTAGCTGCATGTCTGGTACTACGGCTTTTATAAATATTTGTGTTTATTCCACTTTTTTCTAAAATGATTCTTATCCATCTGCTAATAGTCTGGCTTGTGGCCGAGTGGATAGGTTTCTGATAAGTTAATAAAAGTTGTTTTTCATTGCCTCTTTTATTTTCAGTAGGTAGTTTTTAAATAAAATTTTAAAACTGATGCTACACATAATTCTGGCTTATCCATAAAGTAAGGCAAGATAAGTAAAGGTTGGGTTTTGTTTAGACCTGAAGTTTTTATTCTATCTGCAATTTTTATTTCGATTCTATCTTCCAAATATACGATATTTTCTATATTTATTTTTGATAGGGTTTGTACTCTGTGGGCTGTCGTTAATGCCAATAAAGCTACCAATTTTCTAGTTAAATCTTCTATGTTTAATGTCTGTAAGGGATATTGTTTTTTAATATATTGTAAGACAAGACTGGGATCCCAAGTCTCTGTGTATTTTGGCTGGGGTGGTTTTATGTTATAAGCACCTTTCATAAATCGTTTTATTAGCTCATCGTAGCTGCTGTTGATTGGTAGAATTAAAGATAGGGCTGATTTGTGCGTATTGATTGATGAACAAAAGTACTCTTTCTCTAAAAGAAAAAGCAAAAAGTCAAACAAACTATTAAGGGAAAAGGTCAGGGGGGCCAAGTCTCTCTTGTCACAAAACTGCCACCAATTTCGGAAACATGAATCATATTGTTTTATTGTGTTGTCACTAAGAGACGAAATTAACACCGGAATGCTGTTTTCTGGAGCCAGCCTCTTCAAAAAAGCGACCCGGAGAGTTTGCCTGCAGCTAGAATAAGATTGTGATGTAGAGTGTGGACCTCCCTGAAAGGAGACAGTAGTAAATTTTTATCAGGACCTAAATGTTACACATCGTCTGCATTTAAGGTCATAAACCGGGGGTACCAAGGTTGACCTGCCCATAAAGGGACCACAACAATCCCTGTAGCTTTTTTTTTTTTTTTTTTTTTTTTTTTTTAACACCTTTTAATTGAAGAAAACGGCGTAAAGGCATGAAAACATATGTTAGACCAACAGATAGTGAAAGCATCTATAGCTATCGAATCGGGATCCGGTTTCCAAGATAAATAGTGTAGACATTTTTTGTTTAACTTTGTAGCAAATAAATCCGTTTTTTGGCGCACAAATTTATCAATTATCTGTTGAAAAAATTTATTTGATAATTCGTATTCTGACCCAATAGAGAGAATTCTCGATGCGATGTCCGCTTCTATATTTGATTTAGAGTTAATATAAGATGCAAATAACTACATGTTCTTACTTTCACATCACTGCCAAATTGTATTAGCTATTTCATTTAGATTTTTGAATTTAATGCTGCCCATTCTATTTATACAGGAGATCGCTGTGGTATAATATTGTCGATTATAATTAATATGTCGCAATTGGAAAGCTCTTTAGTAAATGACTTCAAAACATAATAGGCTGCTAGAAGTTTAAATAATTTATATGATACAACTTTTCGGTAGGGTTCCAAAATCCGTTAGCATTTTTTCCCTTGCAAAAACCTCCCCAACCAGTTGTTGAGGCGTCTGAAAAAATTTCCAGTACAACATTTTTTGAACTTAGCCTTTCTTGTGATTGGAAAATATTTTTAATCCACCAGAGAAAATCAGATTGTAATGAATTTGAAAAAATAAATCTGCCATTATAATCATTATTATTAATTTTTAAGGCGCGATATTTGACTCTTTCAAATTCTTTTATGTGCAGCCATCCATATTTTACTGCAAGGCATGCTGCTACTAACTGACCGATTAATTTTGCAAAATTTCGAATTGTACATGAAGATTTTTGCTGCAATTTAGTAATTTGTGAAAAAATAATTTGTTTCTTTTTAAATCTTTGATTAACGTCTGATTAGAACTCTTCAATAAATAAATAAATATAAAATCAAATAAAAATTCTCTCAATGCTCAATTAGATACAGAAAATTTAAGTAATATATATAATATTATATTGAAATAATTTTTGTTTTTAATAATTTTTCTTTTTTAGGTACTCACAAATTATTATTTCCATGACTACTTAATAAAAAATTGTTTGTTATTATTTTTTCATTATTATTCAAGTAAAGATTTGAATTTTTTCATTATTTTGAAAATCATAATTAATTTTGAAAAATTCTATAAAAAGCGAATTATATTTAAATATTAATTATTTTTATATTTTTAGATCAATTCTGAAGAAGGTCCAAATCCGGATTGAAACGTTAATGTATTAATTTTATATTGTTCGTTAATATATTGTCTGAAAAATTGGTCGATAATTTTATTTATTATTTCTTTTTAGTTGTTAGGCAAAAAGACATTTTTTCAGAGTTAAAAATGAAACCCAGAAATGTAATTTGTTTAGTCGGTATGAGCTGGCTTTATTGTGTTTAAAGCAAAGCCCAAAAAGTTCAATAAATTTAATGTGCTTGTTATATTATCTTGACATAGGTATTTGTTTTGTTTTTCCCATCAAGAGAATGTCATCTAAATAAGCTACGGATACGTGGCCTCGTAGTCTTAGATGGTTAATGACTGGTTTTAATAATTTGGTAAATATATTATATGGTGCAATATTTAGTCCAAAATCGTAGGCAATTAAATTTGTATAACGTATTATTAAATTCAAATCTTTAATACTTTCTACAATCTTTATTAAGTGAAATGAAGAAGTAGGCAACTTTTAAGTCAATACTTGCTAAGAAACAACCCTTGGTTATTAAAAGGTATGAGGACAAAAATTAATTTTTGACATGATCACATAATATAGAAATTGCGTTAATGTTTTGCAAATCCTTGAGCAGGGTATCATATAATTTAAATTCATTTTTCGATACAAACACACGTGGTCTGTGTTTTTGAAGAGGCTTAGAAATAAAGTCTATGTTATAACCTTGTATCCAATTTTGTACGACAGCATCATTTGTTATGTATTGCCAATTTAATAAATGCCTGGATAAATTTCCAGCATATTTACTATTTTACCTCCATTATTGGTAAGTTTTCTTGTACTTTAGTTAAATATCTGACTTGCTTTAAGATGTTCTCTCCGAAGCAAGCTTTCACCTCCCCGTTCAGTTTCAGGGAAAAAAGCTGTTGACAGTTTTCAGGAATAGGGTATTTAAGCATAATTTCCCTCTTAGCTTCCTTGTCGATACCTTTTTGGATGAAAATAGACCATCTTAAGGTAATTTCATCACGCAACTTTGGACCCCAATTGGGAGTATCATAAGGTCCCCAAAAAAATTTAGGAGTTCAGGTTCGAGAGGCACATCAGTAGGATCTGGCCCCAAATCTGGAATTTACACGTCTTATGATGCGAGATCCGAGCCTTCTTTAGTTCTGTCTAACAAGAGACAAGAGAAGGAAAATTTCATTAGAAAAATTATATGACATAAAAGTCAAGTTGTTGCAAGTCATGTGACTGCAGAGATTTAATAAGTAAGTCATATGACTACTTATATCTCTAATACAGCGAAAAAAATTTTTAGAGAAAACTCCAACATGCTGTAAATTTTCTACGCTTAGTTGCATGAGCAAACTAGGTAGAAAACGAACCGTGTTACGTAAACACAGTTGCTATTTGAGGAATCAGAGTCACTACCAGAAAAATCTGATGTGGATTCCAACGCTTTAAGTTTTTCTCCGTATTTAGCCAATTTTTGTCTTAATCTTGTTTATTTTAACACATTGACGGACGCGTCTGCATACGCAGACAGCTCTCTAGGGACACGTCTGCAATTGCAGACAATATTTGACTGCCTAAAAATGGACGCGTCTGCAATGACAGTCTTTATTTTCATGGAAGTAGATATAGCTCAAACCATGTTGTCCTTTTATTTGAGTTCATTTAGCTTACAAGTGTCCCACCATAACAAAAACTTTGACATGTGACCTAGCACTTGCGCAATGGTTTTTATGGTCGTTAATAACAGCACGTCTGTATATGCAGACAGTTTCCTCATAAGTTTACATTGAGAAGTCATTATACTGTCCTTAAAAATCGACTTGTTGTGAATTTGTTTTCTGTAAAATTTGGGAACTTTAGTGTTTTATAAATAAGTCCAAGATGAGGTTGCTTGGTTTTAGAGAGACTATAATAAAAAGTCTTCTAGGCATTTCTGATAAAAAAGATGGAAGACAACTTGTAAAACGAGCAGCGAAACACTCTCTTAGCGGTACCGCGGTAGGGAACGTAGTACCTCTACAAGCAGAGGAAAAAAAACGTATGCCAGAAAAAATTCCTCTACCGCAAAATTATAAACGGAAAAGTTATGTCCTCCGATGCAGGCACTGTTCCGCGAATGGCAAAAGGGGATAGACTTCTTGGCGATGTTCAAGCTGTGACACAAAACAGCCTATTTGTATAACGTGCTTTGAAGGGTTTCATATATGAATTTATTTTATTAGGTACCAAACATAGGAAATTGTAAAACCATAGTGACTATGGTGTTATATAAGAAAATAATATAGTCTGCATACGCAGACATGGCCCTAGAAGACAAAATTTTTTTATTGTCTGGGACAGGTCTGCTATTGAAGACACCGTTTTTTTTCTTCAAAAATAAGCCTTTTTTAAATTTTTGACAAATTATGTATGTCTTATACAAAGAACTAAAATAAAATTTTCAATTTTTGGTGTGTGTCAGAAATTTCTCTTCTCCGGCCCACAATGTCCGCCAATGTGTTAACTTCAATCTTGTCTCTTCTTTTCATATTTCCAGGCATGATGCACTAAACTATACACTTAATATAAGAAAAGAAAAAACTTTTATATTATAATCACGAGAAAAAGACGAAACGTGTTGCCGAAACAGGCACAGAAATTGCAATGATTAATACTGACGAAATACAAGTGTAACTACTGGGGATTATGTAATTTATTAAAAATATCTTTACTTTAAAAATTGTGCCGAACAGGTATAGAGCGTTGCAAACTACATGGTTATTGTAATTACAAGGACAAAACTATGAAGAATAATTACTGTTTATAGTAAATTTTAATATAACATATATTCTAATCGATTTTAAATTCATATTTATTTAAAAATAATAAGTTAACCCTCAATTCACATTAAGAAGAGGCCAGAGGTTATAACGTCCAGACACCAAAGCTGCCAGAAAATATCCCTAAAAGGGACAAATTAGCAAATGACAATGTTTTAGAATATGACAACGCAAATTCATTAAGTAACTATTCACGAATTTTCAGTAATTAATTTGTCTTGACAACTTCTAATGAATATAGATGTTATTAGTGAAGGTAGACTGCGTAAGGATTGTCTAACCATAATATATCTATGGTCACAAGACAAAATGACTCATGCCAAACAGAGTTACTGACTAGTTAATAATGATCAAACTATAAAAATCCATGGTAGTAAAAATACAATTAATAAAATGAACGATGGACGTCACAAAATAATAAACAATTTATAAAACAATGATTTCATATTTCGTTCTCAATGAGTTCATTCTGTTAATTTTGAAGGAGATTTATTTGGTTGAGGAACAATTGAAAAATAAGCTTTACCAGAGTATCGCTCGTGGCCAACGTTTCGAAAAATATATTTTCATCATCAGGACCTCAATGCAAGTTGAGATTGTTTCTCAACCAAATAAATCTCCTTCAATACATATTTTTGGAACAAAACTTCTACTATCTATTAATTTTATTCTTACTATACTGTCGATTTGTCTTGACAGCTTGATGTAAGTTATTTTTGTCATTCAGTTTGCTCTCACGAACTTCCAGTTTACATTGTAAATGTAGTTTTGAGAATGTTACTGATTTTTGTTTTATTGGTATAATACTATCATAATTAATATATTACATAATGTTTAATATACAATGTAAAAACCACATTCCTTGTATTAACTATTGTTTAAGTATATATTATTTAAGACTATATTTACTTAAATAGTCCCTGTTTTTTAATTAAATAATTTACGTTTTATTTAAATCACTATTAAAGATTAATATCATTATTTGATATGTTTGTTTTTTTCAAAGCCTATTTACAGTGATAAAACCGATAATAATAAAACGAACTTTTCCAAGGATGAAAGCTATATCTAGATCAATTTTTTGCTTCCTATAACCAATTTTCAGTAAATTTCAGACAAATCGTTAGAACAGTTTTCGAAAAAAAAAACCCGTTAAATAATATATTAACGCCATCTCTCTGGATAATAACGTAACGTCAAACTGCCTTTGAATAAAGTTAAATAAGGTTTTCAATAGATCGTCTGTATCACGAACTGGGCGAACATCCATGTCGTAGGAAGAGAAAGAGATTGTGAATTCTAATAGACGCTCGACAATTGAGGACATTAATGTCATTTAGCAGAAAAATAACACATCATGAGATATGGATCTGTACCTAGCATTACTGTCATGGATAAAAAATTGATACATATTTTGGTAATATTTATTTAATAAGTCTATAATATTTATGTTCTTACAATTACAAAAAAAAAATAGTAATAATAATAATGCATTCAGACACTTATAACCTCTCCAATTCTTCTTGGTTTCCGAGCTTGTATGCCGTGGTCCATTGGTATTACTAGTGGTCCATTGGTATTACTAGTAATACCAATGGACCACGGCATACAAGCCCGGAAACCAAGAAGATTTGGATCAACACCGGCCGTGAAAGCCTACACACTTGGATACTTATAACCTCTGTTTACAAAAAACTTGCTTAATCCACTTTTCCTTGTAACCACATAATTTATGAAAGCTGTGGTTCATAACGGGTTACGTTGCATGACCGCTATGTTAATGCATTAAACTTTGGAATGTTTTACCCTAGATAGGAATCGTTTTCACAAAAAGTTGTCTTTGGTTTATCTTCATCAGTATTATAAAGAAACTAACACAAATTCCAGTGGGTTATTCAGAAAACTACTACTGAATTTTAATCACGTGGAATAGATATTAATTCAAAAATTAATTTAAACTTTTTAAGTTATAGAAATGTTTGTTAAGAAGTTGTAACATTTGAAAGATTCTTAGCACGTAATTTGGTGTGATCCAGGATTCCTTTTATCAACGATGTCCTTTTTAATATGAATTCTTGTTATATGTATAGTATTCATAACCATCTATAATAATTGGAGCCTAGCTCTGTTGATTCATGAATAAATAAATAAATGAAACTAGCAATGATGACATAATATTAGGAATACTTTCTCTAGTTTTGGAGGTATAGAAAAATAGTAATTCGTCATACCTTCATCGAAAGTACATACTTTCGGCATCAATTTTAAGGCAGAAAGTCTAGCATTTCCGCATTGGTGAGGATTACACGCACGTACGTTCGGGCGACAGTAAAGAAAAAACAACATATCAACTGTTGTTTAGATGTCGTTTCCATAGCAACCCTATTACGTTTTAGCTAATAGTCGCGAACAGTTTTCATTTGTGTTTTTACGTATAACCTCAAAGCTGCTTGCTTGGAATTTATCTGTGTTTTGATGTAATTAATTAATAAATGTATTTAATAAGCGTACTTACGACCGAGGCATGAAGAATAGTATACTATTATTCAACACGCGTGAGTAATATATAATTTCGGGGCCCTGCTAAATTCGGGAGAAATAATAATTTACTTCATGTTGACGCGTAGAGTGCTAATAATGAGCCGAAACTGTACGATAATGAATAATAACTGCATAGTTTCTGGACCAATAGGAACGCGGTAGCGAGCCGAAACTGTTCGATAATGAATAATAACTGCATAGTTTCTGGACCAATAGGAACGCGGTAGCGATTTGTATTGTAAGAGGTTGAAATCCCTCGTAAAAGCGAGCCCCTACAGCTACCTATCAACCCCATAATTTTTCACCACGTTCTAATTAATTTAAACATCACTTTCGACATCCCTAATAATTTTACATTTTGTACAACCCTGTTTTCAATTTTGAAATCGTTTTTGAAATAACCTGTCTATTCGCGAGTGATATAATGCAGTTGGTAAATGATTTTTTGATTGAGAGATGAGAGGGACTTGCGTTCCGACCGCCAAGGCGGCGTGGTCGAGGACCAGCATATTAAGTTTCGAACTGAGAAGTGGTCTGAAAATAAGGATAAATCTGTGAATAACGGGATTAATTAGAAACCAAAGGTTAATACGGATAATATCGTAACTTCCGTTAAGATACTTCCATTATTTTGTGGCTATTAATAGAAGTTTTAAGTATCGTTTTATCGTTCGTTTTTTGTGAGTATCGCAATGTCATTTGGAGGACAAGTAAAGTTCTAGAAAGAATTTTTTCGTGATTTCGTTTCGAAAAGTTTGTCGTAAAGTTTCCGATTTTTTTGAAGTCCCGTGTGATTTCTAATCACTGGTACCGTATTGAAATTCATTAGTGTTGAATACGATCATTTTTTTTGCTGTACGGAACATACGCTAAAATTAACTGGGACACACGAGCATCGCCGTCAGTTTTGACCTTTTTGGATCATCTGTAGAACTTCTGCCATTCGTCCTACACCTTGCGACACTTTCCAACTGTCTCCGGATTCAACCAACTTGGATTCTTGCCGTAAAGGACAACGTGGTTAATTCCAAAAATCCGAGCATCGTTAAAAAGGTATTTGGTAGTTTTTTCTTCGGCTTACATAAAGTGTAGTGTCATCCGGTTATTTAAGTGAATTCTATTAACGTTAACTAAATTTTTGCGTTTCATAAATTCAGTTTTTTTCGACAGTTATTTTTGTGAATTTAACATATTTCAATTTTAATGCAATAGTAATTTCAAATCGGAAATCCGATTAAACTTGTTTTCACGTACAATTTCGGTCGATTTGTTCAGTGACGTACTTTTTTATCTTGTAGGTACTTTTGATACTCAACTTAATTCACGGTTGTTATAAAGAACATTGTTTTGTATTTAAATTAAATATTAAATAGCGAGTATATTAATTGAGTCTCACGATATTTTTTTGATGTATAAAATTTGATAATCTGCTTAGTATATGAAAGTCCAAGTTTTTTTAGAATTCTGTATTCACCTCTCTCGTTTTTTGTCAGTTTTCGATTATTAACCTTTGAGTAAAATTTTTCATTATCGTATTGTCGCGTTATTGTTTCGATTACGGTCATGTATTAAACTTGGCCTTTGTAATATGCTAAATCTAGTTTTAGGATTTGTTAATTATTATGTATCTTATTGCGTCTTATTTAAGAATTGGTTGTGATCACAACATTTATCGTTTTGTGCGCACTTCGATGTGTTAGGATTAACGCAGTGTTTACCGTTTGTTTTATCGAATTTTCTCGTAACGTTAGTAATTAAAGTATCGTATGTTTTAATGAATTTGCTCGTAACGTTACCGTCTAGTAATTGAGGTTTTTTATGCTTTTTACCGCGTTTTCTGTAACGTTACCGTTAGTTAAATATAGTCGCGCACGCCACTGGATTTAGTTTTCGGCTTTGAGCCTATCGCAGTGTCGCACTTGTAAATTTTATATTAAGAGTACCGATATAGTGTATTTATTGTGCAAATTTTTTTATGTAATATTATCTAAACTAATTTACATTTGTTCACGCATTCAAGCTTTAATTTTTGGATATCATCTTGTTAAAAATTTGTAAGGTCCTTCTGACCCCACACCAGGGATTGCTCTGGTCGATTTTTTTAATTACTGTCACACGAAGAACTTGTACGATCTGTTAAATTGTTGATGACTGTGTCCATTCGGGAGCACAGTCCTGTTTCATTTTTTTTCTATATTAAATGTACTGTTTTCATTAAGATTTTGTTTCTCTTACGTAACTGTCATACCCCTGATAATTTCTTTCACAGGTTGGCTGAATCTTTGAAACAGTTCTGGAAAGTGGATCTCTCTGCCAGGCGCCCAAAAGATTCCTACTTAGCAATTAACATATTTTTACGTTGCTAGATCCACTTTAAAAATAATTTCAATCTTATCAGGTGAGTTCCGCGTTAGATTTTTCGGGTGTCACGTCTATGACCTACGACCCAGCGCCGCACCTAAGAGCTAGCCATCATAGTATATATGAAAACAGCATCGCAATTCAGCGAAAGTCAGAGCCATCTTATGTTAATCGAGGGCGGTGGGTACGCCAATCAATGAAGTGATTTATTATTTTTCCCTCTTTTATCAGAGCCTCGATTACATATTATTCGTGCTAGTTGAATAAAGCATTATGTGCGACAATTGATCGAAGGAGAATATTCCACTCGCCTGTTACCGCACTCGCTACGCTCGTTCGGCAAATTTCACGCTCATGGAATCTTCTTCTTCTCTCACTAGTCGCGCAATATACTATTTTTACATTTGTAACAATTACATAAGAATATCACTGACTTAGCGCCTTGCCATTAATAATAATTAATTATATACCACACTGAAAGCTCAAATATATATATTGATCTGATTTGATATGGTAGCCAATACGCTAAATAATATTACTTACTTGAGATTCAATGTAGACGGTGCAACATTATTGAGTTGAAGCAATTTAAGCGATCTGAATTTCGGAAGACGCGTTTCTCTTGCTATGTTCTCCGGTGTTTGTGTGCTTCGGTCACTCGTGACGGTTCCGACGTCTCCACAGCTTCGGGTTCCGACGTAATCTTGAGTTCCGCTGCAGTCATCACGCGATTTTTTATTCAGCTCGTTTTCAAACGTTTGTTTCTGTTTTCCGGTAACCATTATGCCACGAGCACGCTGCAGCATCATCCTCCGGCCAGTAGACGAACCACTTTCGGAATGTCCGTACGTGCCGTGTAACTGTGGATTTGATGAACTGAGACGAATGTTGTTGGCCACTCTGTATAGAGGAAAATATATTATAAATTAAAATCAGAACTGAAAACAAATAAAAAAAAACGCGCTTTTATGTCAATGTGGACTAAAAAGTAAATTTCAGCCAATTGGGCGACGAGACAATTCCAACTTCAAAATGCTGACATTTGATATAGGTAGTATTATAAAGAAAATAAAATTTCTGATATCAGGTGAGGTGACGCTAGTATTCAATATGACATTTGCTATTCGTTGCCATGGTTACCTACATAATATGTTCCAGGTCTTGTAAAATTGATAGAAAAAAATAAAATTAATTTTTAATTATTAAATTAAAAAATATATTTTACTTTCATAAAAATATGAAAAAAGCACTTTATAAATAACTAATATATTATAGATGATGTGGCGGGAAGAAGTTGTGGGATAAAAAAATGAAGTCTAATATAAAGTTACGTTTCAAATTATATTTTTTTACACTTCATGTTGGTAGAGAAACTTTTCCATCTGCAAATAGAAGGCTGATCAATAGACCACCTCAATATGGTTGAAATCTTCAAAAGAGTGTTAATTTATAAGAAAGTTGACTTAAGAGTATATTTTATGTTACCCACAAATCCCTCTGCACTCTTCATCCAAATTCATTTCTCCTCACCTAAAAATGTTACAGCTCTCCTGACGCTATTTTTTAAGGTCAAGATTTCGGGTAAACGCCAAATAAAGGACCAAGCATCACAAATATTACGGGGGACTTTTTTTGTAAAAGGTTTTGAAATATTACGTAATTAATGTTTTTTTAAAGCAGGGATTTTTTTTTTTCAAAATAACATCGGGAGAGCATAACCATTTTAAGGCGAGGGAAAAGGATCTAAGATGAAGAGTGTAGGAGATATTATATATTATTATATTCTATTATATTTGTAAGATTCAATCATGATCAGATTTAACGAAATCTCAATTTCATATTCAAAAATTTACTTTGTTCACAGTTGTCCATTAACCTGGAAAACAGAATGGCCAAAAAATAGTCTTTATAGTAGAATGAGATGTGAAGTGACGACTGTCTCTCTCCGCCATTTTTTTAATCAGATTTGAATTAATTGTGTTGATACAAATACAGCTTTGGACCAATAACATTGAGGATTTAACTCAGATAATAGTTTTTATAAAGAATTATACATTGGAAATTACTTTATTTTGTCGCGCTCACACCCAGTGCTGGATTAACCTATAACCAAAATAAGAAATTGCTTAGGGCATCACCTTTCAGGGGGCACCAAAAATCAGAACTCAGAAATGAAAAGTACCTCACCAGACTATGTAGAAATTAAAAATAATTATTTATTTATGAAAACGAAAACCATTTTTTTTTACTTTAAATTTTGTATCTTTTTTCAATTAACTGTATAAAAATGCCTATAAGAACCGATTTAATGGACAGCCAAATTTTCAATGAGAGCATTATTTTGTAAAATTTAATTTTTTCCCTAAAATTCTATGCTTTTTAACTATAGATTTTAAGCTTATGACATTCACAATAGGTCATATGCATGTATTTTTTTTATTTTTTTACTAGATTATTTATTCAACCATAATACAGAAAAAAATTGATAATCATTTAAAAATGTAATATTATTATAAGAAAAAAAATATTAAATTTCACATTCAAAAATAGACAGTTTAAACAATCGGCCATGTTGGCGGGCTTATGTGACGTCATGATATATGATGCATGTCAACCTTGATGTCAATTTGTTAATGTTCTAAATTAAGTTTATTGGTCGTTTTCTCTAAATACTGACGTAATCTTACTGTGAGACGACACAGTAGCCATGGAAACTGTTATTGATATATACTCTAACGTCACGCTGCGTTTTGAAAATTCGAAAATAGCGCGTATTTTCTAGATTTCTTTTTTATTATTTGTATTTTTTTCAGTGATTAGATTAATAAAATAAAATAATAAAATAACGATATGATCAGGAACTAAAATATATTTCGAAATAAAAATTTGAACAAATTTGGAGTCTCATTCATATGACCTATTTGGAAAAAAAATGCATATACTTAACATGATAGATAATATTAGAATTAGACTGCTGTGAGATGAAAGCCCATAGACAAAAAATGCTTAGGGCACCGCGAAGTCTTAATCCGGCACTGCTCATACCACTATAGACATTTTCAGGATATTGTCGAAATAAGAATTTCGGAGTATGTCAACGGTTTTAATTTATATGGACTAATCCTTTAGAAGTCTGTCTTACCCCATATATACATTCTTCACAAAAAAAGATTGGATTTACAAAAGATAAGTTATTTTTTTAACCAAAATTAAAAGTACCAATGAATGGTAAAGAGCAGATATCAAAAGGAATGAATAATTAATGGTGAATAATTAAAACTTAGCTACCGCGTTTACAAAAATGTCGTTTGATGTCAAACAAAAAAAAATAAAAATGTTCTTTTTGTCATTTAATACTTCAATTCCAGTAACTGTTTCTTCATTAGTATTCAATACTTTACCTGCTTTAACCTTAAATATAATAATTAATTGTAAAAAGCAAGACGATAGTGAAACTAATATATGCGTCAAGCTTTTTAAAAATATAAAGAATCATTTTTAATTCTCATTTTAAAAAAAGCAATACAGTTTACGTAAAAACAAAAAATAACTGATTATTTTATAAGAATGCCAGGTCAGTATATAACTGTTAAATAGATTTTAGATTACAGTTACTTGAAAAAAAGTCATTCGCTGGAACTGAAATAAAAAAATCGGTTTTTGCTCTATATTTATAACAATTAACATTTTGACGTGATAACGTCTTATAAACTGATGAAACACCGGCTACATGCACGAAAAAGTGTAACGTTCCGAAATGTGTCACGTTCCGCCTGACAGCTACTAAAATTTAGGTTATGTATTATTAAATATGATATTCGAGTGGAATACGTTATCACGTAAAACTATCGTCCGTAAACCGACTTTACAGACAACCAATTTTTTTTTAGTCAAAAATGAAAAATAGGTTATTTACTTTAAAATTTACGAATACTACCATCATGAACAACACAAACGCTAAACCATGATCCTAAAAACAGTAATAAAATACCAATACTTCCACCACAATAACAAAACAACGTTACTTCCACCACAATAACAAAACAACGTTACTTCCACCACAATAACAAAACAACGTTACTTCCACCACGTGCCAACAAAGTTTGGACCTTAGTTTATTAAGTTCAGGGACATCATCTTCGTTTGGAATAACTTTTATTTAATAGATGATTTTATTTACTTAGTGACTTTTTAAAATAAGTTTTATATTGTTTACTGACTTCTCCTATACATGTAGTAATGCAGTATTATGTTCTTGGAGTAATAAAATTATTTTATTACGTGGAAAATGTTTAATAGAATTAATGACTTCTTAAACTAGGTTTGTTATATCGAATTGTAATTGACATATTCTAAACTGTTTCCAAAATTAGATATAGAATAAAAAATATCTGTCTATTTATTTATATGTCTAAAAGTTCGTGTTTTTTTAGTCTAGTTAGTGTGCTCTGAAACGCTCCCCCCTCTTATCTCGGTTCTGACCACTGATTTGTAACGTGGAAGCATTTCTAATTCGTTTGGATGTTCAAACGTCTTCCAATAATATATTTAATCCCCAATAAAAATTCTGACATGCGTTCAAACTATAACAGTTCATACCGAGAATTGCCGACATTCCTGCGCATAGCTTTGTACGTAGCGAGCGTTGACGAAGCACCGGCATAAGCTGTTGCGAGGTTCGCTTGTTTCGCTTGTGCATTGTTGTGAATGGCGCTTTCGCCCCGCGATTGTCTTTTGTTATTGATAGCAAAAGCGCGTCCTCCGAGTCTGCGGAATTGGTCGCCTTCGCCGTGCAGATGTTCGGCCGCAGAAAATCTGGCTTTCTTGCGCAGCAAGTTGACAGTGAGTGCGTACGTCACCACCATTATGACCATTGGCGCGTAGAAAGCCACCAACGAGCCGAACACAAAGAATGCTCGGTTGTTGATGACGCATGTCGACGGGTCCGGCATAATGTTGTTCTTATTAATGACACCTGCAACAAAATCGACAGATAATTTAGTTATTTGTGCTATTCTTAAGAGTATATAAGTCAACTTTACTCCCAATCCGAGGAATTTGTTTGCGCCGAACTGAGGCTGTCAGTCAAATTTTAAGTATTTTACGTTCAGATCACACAACGCTCTTCTTAAGATGGTTTTAGGTCAATTTTAGTAAAAAAGCCAGTCACTTTTTTTTAAGTGCACTACAAAGCAAAACATTCTAGCCAATTGGGCGACGGGCCCATTCCAACTTAAAAGTTTTGTTTTTTGATATATTATAATAAAGAAAATAAAATTTCTGATATCGCGTGAGGTGACGCGGGTAATGGCTAGTTATCAATATATTTGCTATTCGTTGCCATGGTTACCTACATTATATAATAGGTTCCACGTCATGTAAAAATTCATCAAAACAAACAAAAGAACAGCTGATTTTTTTATTTTCAAAATATTTCCGAAACTATAAAGTTTAGAAAAAAAATTTTGAACGAAACTTTTTTGAAAAAATAAATAGACTAATAAGCCGTTATGAAAAGTATATCATTATTATAAAAAAAAAAACACCGTTATACCACATATCTCTTCTGTGCATGCTATGATTTTCCCCGAAAACAATAGAGCTCTTCATATTTGCATACCAAACAGCCTCCTAAAATTTGGTTGCAATCCGTTCATCCGTTTGACCTGTATTGTGCTCACAAACAGACTTACAGACAAACAGATTAACAGACGCACAGAGCTTTTCAAAAAATATGTTTTTTTTGGATTCGGGGGACCTCAAAACGAACAGATATTGTAATATTTTGAAAAGTGATTTTTGATCTAAACTAGTACCATTCACCACTTGTGGGTTGGAATGGTAAAATAAAAATTCTATTCTAATTATGCTTCGAATTTATGAGAGCTAAAAACATAAGAGCTTAAAAACGGTACATGGTACATACTATAAGAAATACGTTTAAAAAAATAACGCAGAATAAACGAACGTGTATAATAAATGATGAAGATAGATATGAAACGGAGAATTCGGCGGGTTTCCTGAGTATACCAAAGAAAAAATAATATATAACTGTGAAGATAACCCAGCTCAAATCACTAGAACTAACGTACTGTACTCTTGGGAGTCATCATCGCAACAACCCAATAACATAATTATCGATATCTCCGAATCTTTCGTTCTATTTCTGAACCATTTATACTTCACGAGGTATTATATAACGGTCAGTATAAAGTTATCTATAACAATGTTACATTATAGAACTGAATCAACTCGATGCCTGAGGTTATTTTCGATAAATATTATTTTATCTATACCTATTTACACGTAGCAAAACAATAATGAAATTACTGTTTTCGTGTTAAAATTTAAAATACAAATAGGGATTTTGCAGATAGACCCTTAATAAACACGAAAAAAAATATTTTAATAATAAAATATGTTTAATTTTGAAGAAAAAATTAAAATTATTAAAATAAAATAAAATTTCCCGCTGAAACTTTCAAATCTGGCACTGCAACTCCGACCTACGTCACGAACCTCTATCTGTCAGTCTGTCAAACTTGCTTGTGAATTGAGATTATGTATTGTATAAAAAAAAACCTTTAAATACTAATTTGCGATCTAATTTCAGCTTCCATTATAAAAAATACAATTATTTATTAACAAGAGAGTTTCAAAAAACGCAAAGATATTTCTTTGAAAATGAGATTAGGGGTTTATGACGTAATGCGCTCTGCTTGGTGTTACAAAGGGTTCAATTTATAGCACTTTAAATGAATTTTATTTAATCTATACTAATATATAAAACTGAAGAGTTTGTTTGTTTGATTGATTGACCGCGCTAATCTCAGGAACTACTGGTTCAAATTGAATAATTTTTTTTTGTTAGATAGCCCATTTACCGAGGAAGGCTATAGGCTATATAATATTACGCTACGACCATTAGGAACGGAGCTTTAATGAAAAATGTTGCAAAAAGTATCTCAAAAATAAGCTTCTATTCATGTAAAATGCACCAACTAGATATACTCATATTAGTGATGAAAGAACACGACCTCAGGTAGATCAATCGGTAGCGCATACGACTGTCAATATCAGGGTCGTGGGTTCGAGCCCCACATTGGGTGAATATATTTTTATTTTTTTTTTTTATATTTTACATTGCTTTCTTCTAAGGCTTACATTTAAATTTATTTTAATTTTATTTAATTCATTTAAAAAAAATTATTAGTTAAAAAAAGTTTAAATACTGCTTTTTATCGACAAAAACTTTTTAAGGGTAACTCCAATAATCATGAAATTTGGACACAACATTCATCTCGGTAAACTAAGATGAATGTGTGTACTCATGTCCCTTCCTTCCCCATTCGTTCTTTTGCACCCGGGTGAAACCGGGCGGGACCGCTAGTTTATTATAATTAATTATGTGTGAAGAAAAATATTTTAGTTATTTAAATATCACCATTAATCGTTTAAACATAAATTTTCATAAAATTGGAAAATGGAAACATCCCTATTGTGTAAATATGTGAGTTATGAACCTATCACGGTTTTTTGTATGTATTCGAAAAATTGTGCATTCCGATCAAAAATTCGTGTAGTTAAAGTCAGTCAAGTTGAATTGACCGTCGCATAGAGTAGAAAAATACCCGAACTCATTTTAGTCAATCAGTTAACTAACCAATGGACTCGGGTTCAGTATCTGATAAAGTATTCAATATTTTGTTTCGGGTAATGCAGGGAAAATCGAGTTTTATACGAAACTGAAAACCTGCTATTTTCACATTATTTAATTTAGATCGTTTTTCTGCATCATTTAGTATTATTTTAAATCTGAGAATTTTTCGAACAGTATTCTCTGAAACAAAAATCTAAAAATATACCTATAAAAGGAAACCGTGACTGACTGACTGACTAACTGACTGATTTATCAACTTACAGCTCAAACCACTGGACGGATTGGGCTGAAATTTGGCACACGTTATAGGCATACGATAAGAACAGATTTTTTGGAAAATTCAGCTCCTAAAAGGGTATAACGGAGGTCAAAATTTGCATAAAAAATCATATAAATAGATGTATCAATTCGAAAATGCGCAAGATTACTCCTGTCAACAAATTTATAAACACGTGTTCAGTGCTTTTTCACAAAAAACCTCTTCAAAAATTGAAAAGCGGTAAATAGTCTAAAAATCAAAATGGGTGTCATTTTCAATGTTTGTTGGGACGTTGATCACGTGAATGTCATCAATTTTGAGATTTATTAGGAGGGTCTACGTCGAGAAAGGAGTAACTATGCCAAATAATGGGAACGCATCCGTGTTTCGTGTCAATCGCGTGCGAAGCCGCGGGTAACGGCTAGTATTACTATAAATAGCTTCAAAAACCAAAATTATATCTTCTTCGTAACATCATAAAAAATATCTTTATTTTATACTAGCCGCGAAGCCCCCAAACGGTAGTGGAGCCCTCAGCTCCACCGTATTAATACGTACGGGTAGACAATCAAGTTGCGTTAAATGTCCCATATCATGTCACTTAATATCAATAAATATAACCGTGTTATGTGTTAATTAGACAATCTTCCGACATATTGAGATTTCGAACTAAAAACTTAAAAAAAAATAAAATTTAGCCTATATTACTATTAGGGATAGGGTAGTTTTATTACTAAAATAATTTTTAGAATCGTTTCAGCAGTTTCAAAGATTACTCCCTATAACAAACAAACATACATTTTTTTATAATATTAGTATAGACAAATGCTTAAGAGTATTCGTCCCGTCAAATACACCCTGCACCCTTCATCTCAAATCTTTTCCCCTCGCCTAAAAACGGTTCGCGCTCTCCCGACGCTATTTTTAAAGCTAGAGGGTTCTGGTAAACGCCAAATGAAAGACAAAGAATCAGACTACAGATCCTTCAGGCGAATTTTTTGAAAAACAGTTTCGCCTACCTGTGAAATATTACGTAACTTATTATTTTTTTCAAAAGGTTGTGAGATTTTTCAGGAATTTTTTTTCAAAAAATTCGCCTGAAGGATCTGTAGTCTGATTCTTTGTCTTTCATTTGGCGTTTACCAGAACCGTCTAACTTTAAAAATAGCGTCGGGAGAGCGCGAACCGTTTTTAGGCGAGGGGAAAATATTGAGATGAAGGGTGCAGGGGGTATTTGCAGGGACGAATACTCTTAAAGAATAACAATATGAATTTTTTGTCACATTCTAACAAGTAGAACAAAGTGAGACAAAAGCGTTGAACCCATAAATCAGAATAACGGAATATAACTACAATTTATTTGTACAGGCAAAGATAAGACTCTATTCTAAGCCGTTTCTACTACCTTAAATAAAAAGTATTTTTTTAAGCTGTTTTGATTCCAACTTAAATAACAAAGAGCTTTTAAATGTAAAACAAAAATCCTATCCCAAAACAACAACCTCGAGTCACCATTAATCTCAATTCGAATTTAATGTGCGTAAAAATTATTCCGACCATTAGCGAAATGGACGACTGGAAAAGTTTTTGTAATCAGTTTTTCACGAAAACGCTACTAGAACACAAAGCGCCTCTGGTGGTACTAAAGTGTCTCTTTTACTTTCTATCTAGAGCAGAAGTACCAAACAATAAATCATCACATCAAAATACTAACACGTAACGGAAGCTCTGTCAGTAATTTCGTTTTCTTGAAGATTATTTGAGGTTAAATAGGAAAATGTGCCTGCGCGTCTATTACTCGAGACTGATTTTGATTAAATTTGATGATATTCAGATTAAAAATGCCCAATATCTTCCATACTGGGCATTTTTAATCTGAATATACAATCGAGTTAAGAAAAGCGTCCTCTCTGTCGACTAAACCGATATGAAGGCAAGTGAAGACGCGGATAAAGGCCAGCGCTCGTATAAAATTCATTGCTCACAATGCCAGAAACATAAAATATGTATTTTTATTATATCAATATTCTAAAGATGAAAAGTTTGTTTGTTTGAGACTTGTAATGTCATGAACTATTGAATTCATTTCAAAAATTCTTTTACTGTTTTAAAAATTTATCTACTTTTTACCTACACTCGTATATCTTAATATACTGTGCTAAAAAGAAAAAGAAAATGCAAATTGTAAAAAACTTGGGTCCCAGTGCCAAAATCCTACCAACAATTTAGTATATTTGCTAAATACAGGCATTGTCAATTCAATAAAGTAATTTAAATTTGTTTTTAGACATAATACAAATTTCAACCCCATAATACAAGATCTACACCAAATTAATTGTATACCTTTCAGTAAATAAATCCATATTCGCAAACTAGTGCATTACATCAATTTTGTAAGTCCGGTCGTATTGGATCCATTTTATTAAAATTTTAGCAGCACATTTTGATATTTACTAAAGAGTCAAATTTCAATGTTTAAACGGTTCTGAGAATTGTTTCGATATTTTTGGGGCCCAAAAATATTTTCAACACGTCTAAAACCACCCTTATAATGATCGGATTAAGCCTATTTTAAATAAACTTCGTGTGACGATGGATTCCAACATGTGGGTTAAATTTGTTTTAAAAAAAATCTTTCGTAAGTTATTGTTCGTAAATACACACAATATACAAGCATACATAGATACCTTGCGTATATAAACATTGCAAAAAATGGTTCCATGTTGTTTAGAATGATGTTAAACGTCGAAAAATTTTGGTCCGATCCTTAGTCCCACCATCCGACCGACGCCAATAGTCGCAAATATACTAATAATATGGCGGAACAGTTTTTTAAAAATATTTTGTGGCTACTGAAGTCAAAATATTTTTTGGGTAAAAATTAAAAAAGTTTCAATCGTTATTTATACGTTTAGAACACAAAGTTTTAGTTTCAACACAAATATGGTGAGGAAAAAAATATTGAGAATCGTTGATTTAGGGACACACACCTATGTAACGTTGTTTTTAAGAGTATTTACAGGCTGATTTCAAAGAAAATGCAATTATAAAGTAATTCTTTTTGAAACAAAAACAATTCTCTGAAACTTTAAATTTATATAGAATTACAATAATATAACAGACAAACAGAACAGTGATCCGCTTTGTTTCAAACGTGTTTGCTTTACTTTATGTAATTTCATTCTTTGATTGCAAATTATCGTGACACGGATATTCTGATGAATAAAACCATACTATCTTGCATTTCATTCATAAAATCTGTACTCATTTTTAGTGTTTATTTGTTACCAGAATATTCAAAATATGTTTAATTTTTTTTAATTACCAAAATTTAGTAGTGTAACTATGATAAATACGGCCCTAAAATTATAACAACGTTATAGCATAATATATTTCTTTTGTGCATGTGCCAATTTTTCCGAAAAACAATAGGGCTCTTCATATTTACGTATCGAACATTCTCCCAAAATTTGGTTTTAATCCGTTCATCCGTTTAACCTGTATCATGCTCACAGACAAACAGACGCACAGATTTTTTCCAAAAAATCTGTTTTTTTTTTTTTTTATTCAAGTCAAAACGAAAAATATTGGAAAATTTTGAAAAGTGAATTTTGACCTAAACTAGACTTGTGGGTCGGAATGCTAAAAAATCGTCCGGTGTCACAAGTGGATTGGTATGTCAACATTTATTAGAACTAATTGGTTTGAGGAAGACTCGAAAGTGATATTAATAGTTCAAATAATAATTCATGGATACTCGAAGTCTTTTTAATTAATAATCTACAAAACAGTATCAACATATTACAATGACGCATTTCTAGGTAAGAGTATGATATTTGACAAACAACGATTGCGACCCATAAATAGACCATTAATACGTTATACGAACACTCTAAAATCCTATAATGTGCGCGCTTGGCCGTTTTTTAGTTCTTAGTTGTGGCTACGCTCGCGTTTTTGCCTGAACAACAACTGGCATAATCAGACAAAATTTTGGAAACTCGCTTTATCATCTACGTTTTATATAGGTTAATTAACTAAAAACCGCAAGAGAACGAAATTGCATATGAAGGTTCAATTACAAATTTAAATCTAGATTTGATTATATTTGTCAGTTTGTAAACCACGCGTCCTCGGATTTAATTTAGAAAAAAAAACAAATAAACCAACAATATAACTGTAGAAAGAATCTTTTATAATCTTCTGTCTTTTTCTATGAATAAACTCAGTAGTTTTTAAATTCAAATGCAAAGATCGTTCAGTATTCATTAGAAAACATTATGCAAATTAAGTAATATAAAAAAAATCAAACACACCCTCTAGGTGTGAATATATGGAGTGTACTGTAATAGATAGACATCACTATAAAAACAGGTTGTAAAAAAGTTAAGACACTCCAGAAGAACAAAAATACACGAAGATACGATCAGGAGCGGTCATAAAATGTCAAACGAGATGTACGAAAGTCAGAAGTTCTGATACGGAAGAGAGCCAAATTGTTGATTCAGTATTTGTAATTATTATACATCCAAGCTGAGATGAAATTATTTTAAGATCAAAACAAATGTATAAAGTTGTAAAGGAATCGAGTTTTCCCCTCATCACGTTCGTCTTCTTCGTCAGCCAACTGGATTCCCATTTATAAGTTAACTATCCGTTACCCGCGGCTTCGCACGTGGTTGAGGCGAAACACGGATGCATTTCCATTATTTGGCATAGTTACTCCTTTCTCGACGTAGACCTCCCTAATAAATTTCAAAATTGATGACGTTCACGTGATCAGCGTCCTGACAATCCACGAAAATGACACCCATGTTGATTTTTAGACTATTTACCTCTTTTCGCTCTCTGAAGGGGCTGTTTTTGAAAAAGCATTTATTTATTTGTTGACAAGACGTCACAGGAGTAATCCTGCGCATTTTCGAATTGATACATCTATCTTAAATGATTTCTCCATGCAACTATTGAGCCCCCGTTACACCGTTTTAGGCGTGGTATTTTCAAAAATCTGTTGTGTTATGTCGATTTTGTTTTTAAGAGTATTCGTCCCTGCAAACACCCCCTGCACCCTTCATCGCAAATGTTTTCCCCTCGCCTAAAAACGGTTCGCGCTCTCCCGACGCTATTTTTAAAGCTAGAGGGTTCTGGTAAACGCCAAATGAAAGACAAAGAATCAGACTACAGATCCTTCAGGCGAATTTTTTGAAAAACAGTTTCGCCTACGTGTGAAATATTACGTAACTTATTATTTTTTTCAAAAGGTTGTAAGTTTTTTCAGGAATTTTTTTTCAAAAAATTCGCCTGAAAGATCTGTAGTCTGATTCTTTGTTTTTCATTTGGCGTTTACTAGAACCCCCTAGCTTTAAAAATAGCGTCGGGAGAGCGCGAACCGTTTTTAGGCGAGAGGAAAAGATTTGAGATGAAGGGTGCAGGGGGTGATTGCAGGGACGAATACTCTTAAATATCAATTTGATTTCCATATAATATAGTCATTAAGATGTATGTAAATACAAAAATCCAATTTTAATCTTGCAATGGCGATTTCTTTCCTTGTTCTTGTCAAGATACATGAGTCAAATTTTTAGTTGGACATAGTTTGATTTAAGAAACTAAGAAAAATAACAGACTTCTATCAAATATCAGTCACAAAATAAATGTTCTGATTGCTAAATTGACTTCAATAGTTTACACGACTCATTTTCTTCTCTATAAAAATATTACCTAGCTATTCACCAGCAATTTTATTTTGTCATTCTTTTTTATACTTAGTCCTCAAATTTAATGTATTTGCCATACGGTACATACACTATTAGCGTCGGTTCGATGGCAGAACCTATAGGGGTCAGATCAAAATATCTTGATGTTTCTTAGCCTCCTTCTTGGAAATGTATATACAGTGCGTTCACCGAAACTGGTAACGGTGAATAATTCATGTAGGTATCCTACTAGATAGGTACAAAAAAGTTCAAATATTTTTTGGTTCAACTCGAGATTTACTATCGGAGGTTTATTTATTTTTTTTTTTTTTGTATTTCAAACTCAATCGAAAGTGTATCTATATGCATTTTTTTTCAAATGGTAATAAATATTTTTTTTTATATTTTTGAAATTTCTTTTTTTTTTCTATAAATTCATTAAAATTTCATGTTACATAAGAAAATATTCGGGAGAAACGTAATTAATTCATTCATTAAATATATAGTAATAATTATTATTAATAATTTACACTTGTGTGGAGTACTATGAAAAATAATTATTACTGTGTATTTAAATATTTTAAGGGATGTTGTAAGGATTCATTTTTTTTATTTTGTTCAAAAACAAATTTAAGTTCATATAATAAAGCCACACTGCCTGTTTTGGCAAATACACTAATCATCGGCAGGGTTTAGTACATTAAAAAAAAATATCTCAGAACAAAAAACATTTCCTTTTTTGAGAATCTCATAAAAAAAATGCAAAGCACAAAAATTATCTGTTCTTATTGTGGTATGCTTTAAGTAAATCTGAATTTATTGCTACACTATGTTCAAAGAAAACAAAGGTTCTTATTATATAGATAATAATAATACTATGTATGGCCATGACAAGAGTTTAAGAATAAATTTTGGAGAAAACAAACTTTCTGAACTGATTATATATTTTGTATTTGTCGAGTTTATTAGAGAGACGAGAAAAGAAAAAACAAAAGAATTTAAAAATAAAATGTAAGAAAAGTTGTAAGTTGTAAGAGGTTTATAAAAAATATATATATAGGTACCACAGTAATTTGTTATATTAACGAGTTTATTTAACAATAGTCATAAATGTGTTTTTTAACAATATATAACACATTTGTAGAGAAACTTTGGTTGAACTTTAACTATAACTATTTGTTCAAACTTTGATATAAATAAATGCTGTACATAAAAGAGTACTAATTGAAGTTGGTTTATTAGCTATATATAATTTTATAATTAAATTTATACTTTTATGTCTAACTGCTCTTCTTTTAACTTCATAATGTAAAATAGAATTTGTAATAAATACATTTAATTGCATAAAATTGACAAACAAGATTTATATATTTTAAAAAATTTCAAAAATTATGAGGCTACTTTTTGATTTAAAAATATCTATTCTCACCAAATTTTAAGGGGAAATAATTTTCCAGGCGAGATGAGCTTCAAAGGCAAGGCATTATAACAATTACTAAATAATGGCTCCTACTTTAAGGTAGCGAACGTATTAAACAAATCAATTGAAATCATAGGCGAGGTTCTATAAATAATGACATGATGGCTAATATTAACCGCAGGGTGACAAAGTGTGTATTATAACAACTAGTGAAAAGAGGAGGGTGTTTGAAGGAAGTTCTTTAAAAAAACAATTACGGGGTCGTGTCGAGGTGATGGTGTATTTTTTGCGCAGTGAAAAGGAGAAGGCGTTTGGGGGGAGTTCTTTAAATAACAATTACGGGGTCGTGTCGATGCTATGGCGTTTTTATATCACGGTTCTGAATGTCGTTTCTTTGTATATTATTTAATTATAAATTCAAAGATATGACAGAATGTCAATTGTATAATTTAGAAATGTCCATTTTCAATTTTAACAATCAATTCAGTTACCAAAACAAAAATTCGATGTCAGTTTAAATTAAAACAAAACTTACAACTGATTATTAAGCTGCTACTTTTTACTTAATACTATCCTCCTCAGCAGCTGCCAACCTACTATTTTTGCTGTCCACTTTAATTTTTTTTTAAATCCCTAATTCAGATTAAATTGTCGCCGCGTTAAATACTAGTCTATTTTAAGGTATAAAGCATGTAAAAACGCTCTTAAAATGTAATAAAAAAAGCACTACTAGAATGTACTACCTAACTTACATAATTACCAAGTAAACAAAAAACGCTTTTTGTTGTTAACCGTGATTACTTTTATTCTTCCGTTTTCATACTTTAAATTATTCAACCTTTGCCATTTTAGAGTTAAGTTTCCTGTACGGTAGACAGATTTTCCGCCACTTAGAAAACTACATCTAAGGCGTTTTTTTTTTGTAAAACTACTCATTGCGTCATTAGAACATGTGTTTTCAAAGGTTAGTATAGTCTAAAACAGGGGCGGGCAAATCTTTTGATCGGCGGGCCACATAGCTGATGAAAATTTGACCGCGGGCCGTATAGCTGATGAAAATTTGACCGCCGGCCAAAAATTCGCAGAACAAAAAAAAAAAGAGCCTCACATTCTATTTCCGCATTTGGAGAGCAAAATAAAAAACGGATTTTCGTCTGTTCTGCGCCCTTGCTATTTCTTTACTATTTTTCTAAAATTTATAATATGCTTCGCGGGCCGGACAAAATTGTGCTGCGGGCCGGATTCGGCCGGCGGGCCGCCATTTGCCCAGGCCTGGTCTAAAACATACTATTTAACTATGGTTACAAATTATAGATGCTCGATAACTGACTGAACGTATGTACATATCCCGTAACGCAGGAAAGGGAATGAAACATCCGACGTGCAACAGAGATGAGACGTGCTGTGTTCGAGAAACAATACCGATACGAACAACTCCGGCAGCTCAGTGTGAAATAAAGTAGTTTCTAGTTTCTAAACTATTTGACAGCGAGTTCAGGGCGCACCTATGTTTTTCAAATGTCTTAAAAGTTAACTTTTTGGGATCTGTAAATGTTTGTTTACCAATCACACTCATTCTGTATGCGCAATAATAGCCGGAGAGCTGATGACACAATTTTGGGTACGTATTTTAGGCAGGTTGAAATAATGAAAAAACAGTAATTTATCAATGGCTGAATCTGGAATGGTGAGTCTGCCTGAGCGTTTGCGGTTATTTCGCGCCTGCGCAGCATATGACATCTGCAAAAAAATATCCCCAAAAAACATGTTTTAGGCAACTTGAAATTTTTATAATCTTTGAGTTCAGCATTTATATAATCCAGAAATGAAAATGCCAGAACATTTTGTCGGTTATAAAGTAGGGGCAGAACACCCCGAAGATATTTTATTAATATACGCAATGAGCACGATACAGGTCAAACGGATGAACGGATTGAAACCAAATTTTGGGAGGATGTTTGCTATGCAGATATGAAAAGCTCTATTGTTTTTGGGGAAAATCGGCGCATGCGCAAAAGAGATATATGCTATAACGTTGTTTTTTATATAATAATGATATACTTTTCATAACAGTTTATTATTCTATTTATTTTTTCAAGAAAGTTTTGTGAAAAAAAAATTCTAAACTTAATATTTTCAGAAATATTTTGAAAATAAGACAAGAACCAACTGCTGTTTTGTTTTGAAAATAAGACAAGAACCAACTGCTGTTTTGTTTTGAAAATCTGCCAGAAAAAAAATAGTTCACAAAACTTTCTTGAAAAAATAAATAGAATAATAAACTGTTATGAAAAGTATATCATTATTATATAAAAAACAACGTTATAGCATATATCTCTTTTGCGCATGCGCCGATTTTCCCCAAAAACAATAGAGCTTTTCATATCTGCATAGCAAACATCCTCCCAAAATTTGGTTTCAATCCGTTCATCCGTTTGACCTGTATCGTGCTCATTGCGTATATTAATAAAATATCTTCGGGGTGTTCTGCCCCTACTTTATAACCGACAAAATGTTCTGGCATTTTCATTTCTGGATTATATAAATGCTGAACTCAAAGATTATAAAAATTTCAAGTTGCCTAAAACATGTTTTTTGGGGATATTTTTTTGCAGATGTCATATGCTGCGCAGGCGCGAAATAACCGCAAACGCTCAGGCAGACTCGCCAATCCAGATTCAGCCATTGATAAATTACTGTTTTTTCATTATTTCAACCTGCCTAAAACACGTACCCAAAATCGTGTCATCAACTCTTGGGCTATAAAGTTTGCTGTTCATTCTAAGTAAAATAGTGTGTCCAAACATTAATCAATCATTTGATTTTGAGTGGTTGTTAGCCTAGTCCATATATCTAATAATTAACTATATGAATCATTGTCTATCAACTCAATGTGCGGTGAGTGAAGGCAACAAAGCGTATCTAAAATATATCTGCATCTCTTTCTTCAATGTAATTTCCTCCGACGATAGGATTGGTCGGTAGCCATGACACATATCTTTATGTCATCATAGACATGTCAAAACCGAGTAGTCAATAATAGCTCTGTTTCAAAAACTTTGTCTCTTTCTATGATGTTAAGCCATTCAGAGCCAACGAGTTCTTACGACTTAATAAAAAAACGGAACTATATCTTTCCACCCTAATTGTTCAACTGAGATTGTATCCCTATGCTCGGTAGGTATAGAGTAAAAGAATATGGCCTAGTCACATTCTGTAATCGCAAATTATGAATGCATTGTTCAAACAAGTCAACTGTACACCTAAGTTTGTACACGACTTTGTAAATTGTACGTAAATGTCAACTATTAATTTTAAAGAAACCTGTCAGATGAAGTAAAATATTAATTAACGTTTATTGTTCCTCGTATTTCCCGTATAATTAATTACGTAATAATGGCTTCAAACTTTACCCGAACAAATATTGTTTGAAGTAGACTATCAAGTAAGAACAATGTAAATATTAGAATTAAACAATATGATTTTTTGATAAATTTTGAAATATCTCAGAACTTTTTCAAACTCACCATGCTTATACAATAAGTCACGTTGATTTCAATGAGTACAAGAAAACGCGTATATCTCTTATGGTTTAGAAGTTATATTTAATTAAAGTTTTTCAAAATTTAAAAATAAAAACTTGGAATGCCCATAAGTTTTCAACGAAAGTAATTTGCTTATGCTAATTGGAATCAGCGTATTTTTTAATAGAGGTCCTTATTATATTAAAGGTATCGATTTTTGCTAGTTTGACAAAATTCAAGATCTCTAAAAGCTTTTTCAAACGCACCATACCTATACAAAAAGCTGCATCTATTCCAATTAGCACAAGCAAACTTATGTATCTCTTGTGGCTTGAAACCTGTATTCAATTAAAGTTTTCCAAATTCCACAAAAAAATTGGTTGTCTGTAAAGTCGGTTTACGGACGATAGTTTTACGTGATAACGTATCATATTTAATAATACATAACCTAAATTTTAGTAGCTGTCAAACTATATTTTTACCGACTAATAATTTGATCAACAAAAGCAAAATACATATTTTTAAGCAATTATAAAAGACATTTAAAAGAATGTATATATATTATATATTTGTTAACAAACCGTATAATTTATCTGCTGTTATGAAATGCAGATCCATTATCGTGCGTTCAGTTATACTTTGGCTTGAATGAATCGGTAATAATTATATGACACAAAAAATATCCGTGCAAAAACGAACAAATAACGTAGTTAAAGCAATGGTGCGTATTTCAATCGGTGGAAAGCAACCGGATGACTCTTGGTATTTGAGTTCCTGAAGCAATTTGGAAACTTTTTTGTTCAGTACCTCATAACCCCAAAATGGAAGGAATCGGAGAAAAGGGGGGGGGGGGGTCAAAACGTAAAAAAAAATTGTTTAGAAACCAAATGGAAAGGCGGTAGCATTAAAGTACGTGTACTCACTATTGTTTAAAAAAATTGTCATCCGAAACGTGCGGACGGTTTGCGCGAACCGATCTTTTGAAAATCGGAAAAAAAAAATTGTGTCGCAACCGGTTGCGATTTTGAGGAAAATTCTTGTTTTTGTTCAGAGATGCTGTAAAAAAATTGTCATCCGTTTCTGCTGGACGGATTTTGAGGAATTAAAGGTTTGAGTGGCTAAAATTCTCGATTTTTTACTAGCTTTTTTCAAACATCATAAAAAAATTGCTAAAATTGTTAAAAACGGATGACGTTTCTTATACATGTTCTCAGAGGGTCCAACTATAATATGTATCAATGTCATCCGTTTTTATAACATTTAACCCCATTTTTCAACCCTTTACTTTTGTGCGATATTAATCAGAATATTGAGGTTAGACTCGTTTCTGGTGGCATACAGATAACGTACACAACCCCTTTAGGGGTTGAAAAATGAGGTTAAATGTTATAAAAACGGATGACATTGATACATATTATAGTTGGACCCTCTGAGAACATGTATAAGAAACGTCATCCGTTTTTAACAATTTTAGCAATTTTTTTATGATGTTTGAAAAAAGCTAGTGAAAAATCGAGAATTTTAGCCACTCAAACCTTTAATTCCTCAAAATCCGTCCAGCAGAAACGGATGACAATTTTTTTACAGCATCTCTGAACAAAAACAAGAATTTTCCTCAAAATCGCAACCGGTTGCGACACAATTTTTTTTTTCCGATTTTCAAAAAATCAGTTCGCGCAAACCGTCCGCACGTTTCGGATGACAATTTTTTTAAACAATAGTGAGTACACGTACTTTAATGCTACCGCCTTTCCATTTGGTTTCTAAACAATTTTTTTTTACGTTTTGACCCCCCCCCCCCTTTTCTCCGATTCCTTCCATTTTGGGGTTATGAGGTACTGAACAAAAAAGTTTCCAAATTGCTTCAGGAACTCAAATACCAAGAGTCATCCGGTTGCTTTCCACCGATTGAAATACGCACCATTGCTTTAACTAACGATGTATTATCTGAAAAATTGCTTTAAAAATTTGATAATTTATGACATTTTTATTAGATATCTTGATTTTAAGTCTTAATTTCCACGGTTTATAAAACAAAGGCCATCTGTCAGATGTAGCTTTCGCTGGAACAACCGAAAAAAATGTTGAACGCACACTACTCTCTGACGTCACGCGAGAAGAGTGAAATGCCTACAAGCCGACGCCGATCGTGCTTCTCTATCGGTTATACTGCGCTCTCGCTTGCACGCACAGGGTCAGGCGGAACGTTACGGCGTTACACTTTTTCGTGCGTGCAGCTGGTCTTTTCATCAATTTATAAGACGTTATCACGTCAAAAATCTTTGAATGTCCGTGACTTATAAACCAAAGGAGACACATAAGTTTGCTTGGGACTACATTCGGCGTATTTTTTTTTTCGATTAAGGTCATTACATCGCGCAACAAAACTTATCAAAACGTAAGGCATTGAAGCTGTTCACAATGCATATTTAGCAAACAATAGATAAAACGTGATAGCGTGATATTTATATATTTACCGAGCACTGTGATGGAACTGGAAACGAACATAGCCAAGAGCCAAACAAGAGCAATCTTGAAAACAACAAGGCGCATGGTGGATGTGTGCCTTGTCTTGAGCGGATTGCGTATGCCCAGGTATCGACCGACACTGATGAAACACATGTGCATTATGCTAGCTGAGCACGCCAACACGTCGCACGTAACATACACGTTACACCAAACGACGCCGAGTGGCCAGTAACCTGAAATCAAAAAATCAGTTATCAGTGAATTTTAAATATTTCATAACGTTCTTTGTTAGTTTATTGGTGGCCCGGTCTGGTTTTGCACGAATTAGTACATTGGCATAGTTTTTTCGTCGATTAAATTACAAATTTGGCCTCCACGAAAAGCGATTTTATTTTAACGCGATAATATATAGCCTATGTCCATCTTGAGGGTTCATTCCAAATATTAGTGGAATAAAATGAAATCGGATGAGTAGTTTTGGAGAATACCCTCCGCATATTCACAAACTCACAAAAGTGTAGATTAATATACTTATGAATTAATAATGATTTCAACTCAGTATGCTCACAGAAAAATTAAATCATAGCTTAGACCATTTAATTTGCTATGGTTTTTTCGAATTCTAAATCTTAAAACGACATCCCCGCCATCACGGAGCGCCACCAGAATTATTTTGTCAATTAGTATAAAGTATAGGCAATGCTGCGTACGTTCCTGTATGGCTTGTTAGCCTGCTTAGAGTATTTTTTCAAGTTAATTAAATAATTTATATAAACGATTTATATATTTATATAAATTATTGTATTGTCTTATGTTCGTAATACGTGTGCAAAATTTCAAATTATTCAGACGTCTGGAAGTGTGTGAAAATTTATTTGAAAGATTCCGTTACAGAGATACATACATACATGCAAGTCAAGCTAATAAAAGCGTGTTGAAAAATAAACTTCGTCTTAATCCTTAGTTACACTGTCTTCAAGCGCATGTTGCCCTTTCAACGAAACATACTAAAAGTGCCCTTTAAAACACTGTTTCGCCTAAACGACAAGATTGCGAACAGCTAGAGCGTTATCAGCTACTGTCACGACAAAAATTATTATCAGCAAGTTCGCAGGACTAAACTTCCTGTAAATGCATAACGTTCTGGACGCAGTGAAGATGCTAGAGAATTGTAGAAAGCTTGTCTCTGTCGTTGTATAAACAGCTTTAGTACGGTTTGTTTTCTTATTATAAAAATGTGCTGAGATCAGCTATACATTTTCGGCTTAAATTTACGTTAGCTATCATCTGCCTTATAGGCCGATCTTTCAATAAGATTTTAAAGATAAATTCACTGAAGTTATGCGAGAGATTACAGACGCTCGACAACTGAGGGGTTATGAGAAAGGTTTGTAGTGTTGCGTCGATAGGATATTTTTCTCGTCTCGTCATAAAATATGTTTTCGACTTAAATTCTGAGACGTGGCAGAAATTAAATTGTCGAGACGAGAGACGAGCTTCGAGAAAGGACCTCGCACAAACCATATGGGATTTGGTTCTCAGTTAAATGGATCGAAAATGGTTTTATTTTATAGTTTAAAGGTCACTAAAAAAAAGTTTCTATGGGCGCATAGCCTAAAAACCAAAATATTATTAGCTACAGATATGTTTAGCGAAATTTTAGATATAAGGTTTGCAGTGTTGCGTCGATACGATATTTTTCTCGTCTCGTCAAAAAATATGTTTTCGACTTAAATTCTGAGACGAGATAGAAATTAAATTGTCGAGACGAGAGACGAGTTTCGAGAAAGGACCTCGCACAAACCATATGGGATTTGGTTCTCGGTTAAATTGATCGAAATAGGTTTTATTTTATAGTTTAAAGGTCACTAAGAAAAAGTTTCTATGGGCGCATAGTCTAAAAACCAAAATATTATTAGCTACAGATATGTTTAGCGAAATTTTAGATATACGGATATCCATTCACAATCCTAAAATACCCTAAAGTATAGAAATATGTTTTTGAGTACTCTGAATCCGAATACGACATTATTATTTTATACAGAGTGACACCTTCCAACAGTATCTAGTATTCGACTATTTTTCTATTTCTAAAAAAAGCACAAAAGTTGAACATGGAACATGTTTGTGAATTCAATGGATATCCCTATAGCTAAAATCTCGATAAACATATCTCTAGCTAAAAATCCATTGCTTTTTGGGCTATGCGCCCAGGGATATTTTTTCTTAGAGACCTTTAAACTATAAAATAAAACCATTTTCGATAAATTTAACCGAGAACCAAATCTCATAAGGTTTGTGCGGGGTCCTTTCAACAAAACTGAGAAAGTAATCTTGACTTTTTTGAATTTTAATCGTCATTATTAGATAAATCACAATATGTACCATATTAAAAACATTTTGTTCAAAATCGGTTGTCAAATATGAAAGCTATGGGGCTTTGACAGACAGATATAACAAAAATTTGTAATGACTACGAAACCCTAAAAGTGAGTGTGTAAAAACAACTTCATAGCACATCTCAACAATCATTATTTTGTTCATTTAAAACTGACACGGCTATAGCAGGAAAAGTTATATTTTACGAATATGAACTTTTTTCATCACTTTACAATCCTATACCGTATACGACAACATTTTCCGATAAACTCAAACAGTGGACAATCAGTTTTTAGTATCTCACAGAAATATTGGCCTTAAGGCTGCGGACACACACAAATGCATGTACGTAGGTTGCAGAAAAGCTTAATTCTGGTCGAGGTACATATTTGCTGATCAATCGACTGGAAACTACCTACTTCTTATACGACATCGATCAAGTAAACTTCCCCTATTCCATTTACTACATGTTCTGTTTTCTTAAAAAGGTAAAGAATTCTCTTTTTCTTTTGCGCTCCCTTCATTTCTTGTGAGTATAAACTGTCTATATAACGAAAGGATGAACGATCGAACTGCTAAAAGTAGAATATACATTCTAATTCACCCAGAATTCTTGGTCTCAACAAAACTATTTCCCTGTTTTCCTTAATATAAAAGTCCTTAGATATGATTATTTTCAATTTTTAGAATTAATTATCACCAACAAGTTGTACGGAATACCAATGAATATTCCAAGTTGGGTAAGATAATTCTGAAATATGTTTTTTACAAGTTTTTATTTAGTTTCACCTGTCCCGGTGATATGTCTGTCCGAAATCAAAGCTTGCAAGTTAAATTTGACCCACTTTCCGATTGCGCTAAAATTTTGCATACGTATGTTATTCTGATGACAATACAATATTATAATATCTAACTGACCGTTCTGGCTTTCGCCCGGTTGCAAATCGCATTTTTAACTACTTCCCGTTGTCCGATAGAGTTAAAATTTTGCATACGTATGTAGTTCCGATTTTGCATCGTATGTAGTTGCAATGAAAATACAATATTATAATAACCAACTTACCGGTCCGCGTTTCGTCGGACGCAAATTGCACTTTTACTAAAGCAGACTAAAAACTTAAAAATAAATAAACAAAAATTTTTTTTTAATAACAAAGCTTTTATAGTTGTAATAAAAAAGAACTAAAAATTTAAAAATAATTTTATTCCGATTAGACATAATCCGTTTTATACGTGCTTATCACAGTCACATCTTTTTCAAATAAAAGCGTGTTACACCCTCTTTAATTTCACACTTTTATTTGAAAACTTGAGACTGATAAGTTCGTATAAAACGGCTTATTTCTAATCGGAATAATTTTTTTTTAAACTTTTTAGTTCTTTTTTTATTAACAGCTAAGCTCGTTATTAAAAAAAATTGTGTTTATTTATTTCTATAATAATTATTGTGTAGGTACATGGAATGAAAAAAAAAACTGTTCTGTTTTGAACACCCCCTCCTCCCAAAATGATAAGGTGTAAGATTTATTTTAGAACTGTCTTTAAACATCAGAGTTGGAATCTTAAAAATAAATTGTATTTTCAAGAAGCTTGAAGACAATGGGAAGTTTTAGAACTGGTCTCGTTCAACTTTCAAGAGAGATGACCTCTTTGAAGACACAATGCGCATTTATTTGTTCTCCACAAAACTAAAAATTTGAATCAGGATCAGAGGTGCAATAAGATTTCGTATTAAAACACATACTGTGTATCTGGAAACACCAGAACAAATAGCATACATACAGCTATTTAACGCCACGCGCATGCAAACATGATCTCTACCACTATTCTGTCAATATCCTCTATTCTTTCGGTAGCCTTCTTCTGCTAGCAACTTCATCCTGTTCACTTTGATGTTACAATGTGCGCGCCTTTTTAATAGTATTTCATCCTGTTAATTTTGGTGTTACAGTGTGCGCGGGTACCGCAAGAATTCATACTCATCATTTTTTCATAACGCGCCAAAAGAAGTATAACTTTAAAAAAAAAAATAAGAAATGATGCCATCATATCACATAACAAACTACACCTAGTCCTTGGTGATAATTGCGGTACAACGGATCAGAAAATGCCTAAGAGCCATTCTGTGCAGATTTTTTTTCTCTAATTCACTGCACTGTGAGCAGACAATTGATCTCCTATTTTGATTGGAATAAAATGGTTCGTATGTAATCATGTCTCGATATTTATTTTGAACAATAAAACAAAACTTATTGAGCATTCTGTACACACAATCTATGAATAAAGCATGTATTTATATTTTATGAACTAGGATGATCAGTTGCAAAAAATGTATCATTCCATTTGATCTTTTTTATTGTAATTTAAATTGAATATTTTCGACATATTTGGAATTCTACTTCCACATTTATTGTATCATTGAAGGGTGTTTCTTAAGAAACGTATATTTTTAAATAACATATTTCTGAATAGTACACGTGAACAGGGGACAATATTAAATTGAAATATACTATACAAAACATTTCAAAAAATCATATCAGCATTTTAAAATATTAAAAAAAAATTCACAGGTTCTTGAACATGAACCGATTTTGATGCGGTTCGCGGCAATTGACGCAGTTTGTTGAGGAGAAGAGCTAATTTTGGAATCAATCGGTTTAGTAGTTTAGAAGATATTGCAAAAAACAAATTTCTAAAAATTTTTGAAACTTGTATTTTTGATATTTTTAAAAATCTATTGGGTCTAATCATTTCAAATTTTCAGGAAATCTAAGTTCAGCAAAGTCACGTCAGATGCCGTAAACCGGACACTCCGTTAAAAAGTTATAAGAGGTTTACATACACGCACACACACACACACACACACACAGCCCTACGAATATCATCGCCAAAATACTCAGAATAGCTTCCTAGGACCTCAAAAATTTGAGATCTGACGAAAACTCTATTTTCGAAAATCGGGGTGAAAACAATAACTTCCCGATTTTTGATTGATTGCGGGAAGTTAAAAATACCAAGACGGATAGTTTCGTTGTTATGGGTCTGAAAAACTAACTTTTTCACATCATGGCTCTCGCATGATGTGAAAAAATCAGTTACCAATGCTATAAATATTAGAATGATAGTTTGATAGTTGTGTCACTGTGGTGTAATGTAACTTAGTCCGCCGCGAGAGTGGAAAGATTCGGGGTTCGTATCCCGACGGTGACATTGTTTGGAAAAAAATAAACTAATTTTTCTATGTTGATAGCGTTGTAACAATGGGTGTTTCTTAACAATTGTAGCAAACAGTAGCTATTCTGTAATATATTAATATTTTTATTCAGAATAGAGGCAACAGCTTATAAAACAATTGTTTTGCTCTTTCCGAACACATCTATCTTTAATGTAGCATATTTATAAAAAGACCATTTTTGTAAACAAATAAAATATAAAGTTAAGTGTTATATAACTTATTTTTATAAAGTCGACATTAATTAAAAAAGAGACTATTATTATGATTATTTTTAATTTATCACAACTGACAGCACTGACGCTAGCAGGGTGTCATTTCAGCTCTGTTTCAATTATGAAAGATAATTCCAATTAAGTGACAAAAAAGTTATAACTTTTTACCATTTTATCACTTCATTCCGTGGAAAGTCAATAATATATACGTACTATCTATTTCACAAACATAGAAATGCATGGCCCTAAGCTAATATACAATTTGTTTTTTTTTTATGTGAAAACATCTTATAAATCGGTGTGTCTGTCAGTTCCTACTTTTGATACCCAATTTTTATGTCTACTTTTAAAAGTTAATAATAACTATACAATTTTTTTTGTCACAGGAATTTCAATCTTATACGAGAGCGTGTAAAGTACAGAGCGTACTCAGTAATTGCCTGGCTCGGAGTGGTACGGGGAGCGGGGGGTTACGCAAAGACGTCATAATTTTAGTTCAATGTTAAGCCATAATTTTCCTAGGAGTAAACCAATTTAAAAAAATCGATCAATTGCGAATCGGACTCGCACACGAAGGATTCCGCAGTACCTATATTACGGATTGCTCCCATACAATTATTTTTTAATCGGTTCAATAGTTTTTCTGTGAACCATTTTTGTTGAGTCTTTTTCTATCAATAGGGCATACATTTAGAGCATCTCACAAAAAAATTTACATAAATGGTCCATTTTAATTTTTAGTCCATCTGTAAGAGGTTCTCACAAAATTTGCTGCAGTCTCGGGTCTTCCTGTAAAGAAACGACGATGCAATGATGCAATGAAAACAAACCCATCCCATGCATAGAAACTGTGTCGCTTATATTATATTGTAAAAATAGTCAGTACCTAGAATAAGCGAACCGCACAGCGCACTATATAATAATTGTATTATTTCGGTAAACAAGATCTGTCGTCTCCCGTCTCGTTAGGTTATACGACTCTAATCTCACAGGACATAAAGTATATTATACGAAACTTATTTCGATGAACAGTTTTCCATCAAAACTTGATAATTCAAAACCAGCAACAGCCTGTCTTGAGCAATGAAATGTATTCCCTAAGCAAAATTCAATAATTTTTTTAAAAATCTAATGATGCAAATTTTACATAACCAATTCTAGTAAACACATTTTTTAATGACTCTTGAATTTTTACCCGACTGCGGCGAAGCCAAAAGGAAGGGTTTGAGTTTTTTGCAGTCTATGTATGTTTGTATTTACGGATGTTCTACCGTAGCGCCTAAACTATTCATCCGATTTTGATAAATAAGGTGTTAATCGATTCGTTATTATAGGTAACATAGGCTACATTTATTTTTGAATTTTGGTCCCAGGGGTGAGCAATATGAAACATAAAAATAAATTTAAAAAAAAATAATTAAAAATAAGTTCAAAAACTAAAACCCGACTACTGAAAAGTATGAAACAAGAAAATATTCTCATCTGAGAATAGCCGTGGTCGTATGCCATTTTTATCGATCATTTCCAGAAAAAATAAACCTTTAATCTCCTACTTCATACTTAGAGCTAATGGCCTTGCTGCCGAAGTCTCATAATATATAAAAAAAAAAACCTTTAATCTCTTTTTTATATAATGCTGATTTGCCCGACTCTTCTCTTTGGCCAGTTGCCGAACCTTTAATCCCTTAATTTCGTAGGTACCTACCCGAAATTTTGTGACTCAATAGTAATTAAAATAAAAAAAAAGTAGATAGCTTTCAATTTAATACTGCATTTCTTGTGACAAAGAGGTGTGTGTTTTTGTTTAAATATTAATAAATTTGTGATAAGGTAATTTTCTATGCATCGAGTCAGCCATTATGAAAAAAGCAATCAGGAGAAGAATGAAATTATTGAAGAAACGTCTATGTTAGTCCTTGAACAAGATAGGCATGTATTAAATATATATATTTTTTAGTTAGTAAGATTGTGTAGCGTTAAGTATCTATTTAATTAGTTTATATCCGCATGACGTTACTGTAGTACCTATTTTGCATTTGTAAAGATGAAAATAAATTTTTCGAAACGTTGGCCACTAGCGAAACATAGGTAAAGCTTATTTATTTATGATCCTCAACCAAAACCTTCCTTCATCATTCTATTGGATCAACACTACTTTATGCTGTAATATGGTGTTTGTGAGATATGCAGAATGTCTTATCACCCCAAATAAATCTAATCTAATCTAATCTATGCTGTAATATTAATAATTGAGATGAAGATTGACTCTATTCAATAAATAGAGTAACTGTGATCCATTGAAGTTAATGATGAGTATTTGGAAAGAATTCCGTGGCATAAGGATCGAAAATGAAGCAATACTGAGATTTTTTTAAACTTGCATTTAATACTAACGTTTCGATACGTTAGTATTAAATGCAAGTTTAAAAAAATCTCAGTATTGCTTCATTTTCGATCCTTATGCCACGGAATTCTTTCCAAATACTCATTATTAATAATTTAGAATTTGGCCCAATGCGTTTTTAAAACACTTTAATTTAGCTTGACTCTGTATATTTCTTTGTTCCAAATCTTGGTACAGCTTTCTCAACTACTTCCCATTATCCGATTGAGTTGAAATTTTGCATATGTATGTAGTTCCGATGACAATACAATATTATAATAATTAACTGACCGCTCCGGTTTCGTCGGGATGTAAATCGCATTTATACTTCTTCCCGTGATCTGATTGGTGGAGGTGTTCTTCATAATTGACCAGCTAGATTGCCAGACCTTAATCCTCTAGATTATGATCTTTGGGGATGGTTTAAATCATTTGTCTATTCAAGTAAAGTAAACACTAGAGATGCATTACTCGATCGAATAATAAATGCAGCAGCTCAATTATAAGAAACAGACCCGCATTCGTTCAAAGAGCGACCCGAGCTATTTATCAGAGAGCTAACTTGTGTTTAGAAGTGAACGGTGGCATTTTTGAAAATTACAAAACCTGGCCTACCTGTTATAAATAATTTAATAAGAGTTTTTTTTGAATATTTTTTTTACCTCTGTATCTCTGTAACGGTAGAGAATAGGACCCATGTTTATATAGGAATATTTTGGGTTCCCGAATACGTACCTAAAATATTGACATTCCCCCCTGAGGTAATGCGCGTCTTGATCTCCCGACAAAAGATCCTCCGACAAAATATCACCTTGACTAAATAGCCTATACGGGCAAAATATCCCCCGACATAAAAACAATTACGGGGTCGAGTCGATGCGATGGCGCTTTTTTTTTGCGCAGTGAAAAGGGAAAGCGTTTGGGAGGAGTTCTTTAAAAAGCAATTACGAAGTCGTTTCAATACGATGGCGTTTTTTTGCGTAGTGCAATGGGGTATATACAAAGTGAGATAGTAATACAGTAATTCTACACCAGTTTTGCTGATCGGATATTTTATCGGGGGATATTTTGTATGAACAGTCTTCTCCTGAATCAGCCAGTAACGATTACTGTTACGTAAGCATACTACTCATATTTTTGTCAGGGCTGAATGTAGAAGTGCAAAATGCATTTACATATTATTCGCAACTCTAAACAGAACCTTAAGTTTTCTTTTACAGCGACAGAACATATTCGTATTTTGCATGAATAAAATATAAACGCTGATATTTGTTTGGCGGCTATTTATGCACACAAAGGTTCCTATAGGAACTGTGAAGAACAGATGTTGAAAAACGGATCAAGCAACAAAAATTTGAATATCATTACAGATGGACACTGCACTGAAACAGTTACGAACATTTTTTAGTTGTCATAGTGGTTAAAACTTTAAACAATACTAATAATCACTTTATTTTACCACAATGCGAATTTTTGTTACACATACCAATTACTGTGTTAAAGTTACAATGTTATATAAGAAATAAAAAGTAAGTTCAAAAACTAAAATCTGACTACGGAAAAACCACGCTCTAAAAAGTATGAAACAAGAAAATAGCTGTGGCTGTATGCCTCCTACCTTAACAAAACAATACATTTTAACAGTACAGTAAACGATCATAATATTAGGCCAAAGTGCATCACGCTATACATCTAGAGGGCGCCATATGACCATATATATTAGGTGGGATACGACCACGGATATTTTTTAAACGTGGTTTTAGTTTTTGAAATTATTTTTTATTTGAATAATTTTGGGGTTGGTTATAATTTCGTAATTATTTCCAATTATCGGGTGTTTGCATGTAAAGTGGCAGGTAACAACTAGCAATATATATAATATATTAGAGCATTCACCTGGTGATGGCCGAAATTGCTCGAAAGTTAGAGTGTTGATAACCGGGCCACTAGTGAACTTTGCCAATGTAAACTATTATTGGCAGAAAACCGAATTTAATCGGATGCCCGGCTAACTTCAGTTGGTTGCGGGGCCGTTGGTTGAAATGACGGCAAACAGTAAAAGGAAAAAAATCGGTAGTTGCCAAAAATAAATATAATTTAAAAAAAACTAAAAAACACGCTTTATATGGAACTAAAAAGTAAAAAATAATTTTTTTAAAATAAGCTTAAAAAGCGTGGGGCGCTTTGTTCCACATTTTCGTACATCAAGCGCCCCACGCTTTTTAAGCTTATTTTAAAAAAAATATTTTTTACTTTTTAGTTCCATATAAAGCGTGTTTTTTAGTTTTTTTTAAATTATATTTATTTTTCACTTTTTAGTTTGATATAAAGCGTGTTTTTTAATTTTTTTTAAACTATATTTATTTTCCACTTTTTAGTTCGATTTATTGTCAAAAATTTGCCGAAAAAAAACAATTTTTTTTCGGCGTGGACGAGATTAGAACCCACGACCCGTGATGCCGAGAGTTGACGTCAGCGAAGACCCGTGCCTTAGACCACACGGCTGCCAGTGTACTTACTGTGCTGTCATATTATACCGCTATATAAACCACTTGCTGTTAGTCCAAATGAAAGTTACAAACATACATACATACAAACTTACAAGTGAAGTTAATATAAAGCGTGTAAAAAAAGAAAATATCTGTCAAGTTAAAATGTCTCAACGACGCCTAAAAAGGCTGCTAAAAGTCCTCCACGTACCACTCGACATAAAAAACAATACAATAACAAACATTTAAAGATAATTCGAGAATTTAAAAATAATCAATCAATTATTAACCCTTAGACATGGTAGTTCCAATCAGATTTAAGAAAATAATAATTAAAAAAAAAAACGATAACAACAGATAGTATGCCAGATCCCAATCAGGATGACCAACAAGTTTACATATCGACCGATTGAGAGTTACCTAGGCGCTAGGACGCAAAATCGCGAGCAGCTGCTCCTGGATAGTCCAGACCTGGATAGTTCTGGCAACTTAAACCCTCCACGACAAAAGGCAAACACAAAGTATTGAAATAAAATGAAAATACGTTAAAATCCTAGTCGTGTTTAGCAGCGGAGAGTACAGGGTAATCATGCACAAATTATGACGACATCCAGTATATTGGTCCCGTGACGTCACTGAACACGTGAATAGTTGCAACAAAAATTTAAAATAGTCATAAGAGATAACACGCAAAATTGTCACTTTCAGAAATAAGTAACCAATTATTCGGGATAGGTGAGATTATTCCCGAAAATTCCAGAGTTTTGTTTTTCAGGAATCTGATTTAAATTGAGCGAATTATAAGCAAAAAACTTAGTTCGCTCCTCTTTTGGGAGTTTTGGAGGTTCTTTCATTATTTGTTGTTCTATCGGCAATAGAAATACACACTTTGTGAAAATTTCAACTCTCTACATATTACAGTTCTTGAAATACAGCCTGCTGACAGGCAGTTTGACGGACGGACAGCGGAGGTATATTAATAGGGTTCCGTTGAGCACCCTTCGGGTACGGAATCCTAAATACTAGAGTTAATATCAATTATATTTTCTGATCTAATTCAAGAAATTCTATTTTAAAACTATTACGGATTATTTTCATTTTTCAATATCCTCGCAGACAAATAAAACTATCGATTTGCAAAGCAACAAAATACACATGTTTGTGTCTTTTGATGTACCATATGTTGCTGTTTCCACTTTTTCCATTCCACAATAAGAAAAATGAGTGAGAAAATTGAATTTATTATATTATATGAAATTTTATTTCAATATCTTTGAATGTTGGTGAATACACATCTATGTATAAAAATAAACTTGAGAATAAATGATTCGTATATTATAACTACAGCTACACCCGCGACTTCGTTCACCCTTATTCGCACATAACTGGTTTTTGCTGCTTCTTGCCAATCAAATTGAATGTTTAAAATGGTTCTATAACGACTTTGTTAGTTCGGAACTTGTATTAAATAAATTGTAAAACGCTGGGTAAAAAGATAAAAATTGTATTTTAATATATTATATATACAATATAAAATAAACTAGTAACTATTAATACGCGAAAGTCAAATTGTGATTCCTTTATAAATTCTGGAGATGACTAGGCTTTGGTCAATTATAATGTTTTTTTAAGTTTTCGGTTTGAAATACAGCGGAGAATTGATCTTACAAATTGTTTATAGATTTTAACAAAACTAATCATGCAAGATGAACTTATGCCACTTTGTAATATATCGTATGTGTGATATAGTTAAATTTCTCCAACTTGTCTAATAATTAATTATATTAATGTTTCATATAGGTATAGGTAGGTACTATTTTTTAATAAATAATTGTAATTACGTTACAGTTACACCAAGGATAGTTAACGATTGTAACTTTTACTATTCTTGTCAAAAATTAATTGATAGTGGAAGACAAAGAAAGAGAGAAAACGAGAGAGAGATTGTAGATTATAGATTATAGACGCTCAAAAACAGTGGTCATTAGAGTTTCATGCCTTCTACCAATTTAAGGTCGTTGTACACGAGGCTGGTTTTCGCTGGAATCAGTGCTGGGACTTTTGCTGGCTGGCGCGCTGGCTGCGAGGATGAGAATAGCATCACTTCGGGCTCGCGTGCGTAGTCACAAGTTGGATTTCAAAATTAGAACCGGAACAATGTTTGCGCTTGTTTGTCTACTCTTTTAGAGCAAGACCCAACCAGGAAACAGTATCTTGTCACGTGACATGCACTGCGTCATAGTGTATGTTCTGTTCAGAGACAAACGTACATTTTTGTTAACATTCAAAGTATTACTGCGCGCGCACCAAAACTCATCAACAAAGCAAGCTTCAATACGTGCATCCGGTGGAGGGAACACATAAAAGCCATCACGAAAACCGACGCTTGAAAACTAGTAGTCAAATCCAGCAAGGAATCTGGTGGCATAACCAGATCCGTGTGCAGCATTCTTTATCCGTTTACTATTAACTGAACTCATAGAAAAGTTCCGATCAATCGAACTACTGCATAGCTCAAAGTAACTGCTAGTATATTTTTTATATATAAACACATATTGACGACAATCTCGACGTTCGTTTACGTGAAAAGAATTTATGTCTATTGTGGTGCATATAGTAATGCATCTAGCATGACACTGGGAGATTCAGGTTCAAATCTCGACAAAAGCAACAATTTTTGTCTTTAACACAAAGCATCAAGTAGAAATACAATCTAACAATTTGTTCGCACAATTTTATTTATACAATCGTATCCCGTATATCCCTAATATCGACTTATCCATTCAATCACCGTTTAAAATTTCTGCAGGTACTGTAAAATTCTAAAACTAACTTACTGAAGATTTTAGTAAGTTCTGTTATAATATTTAAATTCACAAAATAATTCAAATAGGTTATTTATAAATATATTTTCGGGCCCAGATATTCCCAAAAAATTTTAAACGTAGTTCGTTATTATTTTGAAAATAACCTTCCTTTATTCATATAGTCGGGTAATAAAGGCACCTTTATATAACAAGCAATGAGTAATGCAAAAACTGCTGTACTTACAGTATACTTTACATGTCATACAAATATTGAAGATAAATTGTTCAAGTATTGGAATTGGTGATATACAAACAATATACATATTTCAAAAAAAAGTTATGTAAAACAATACATCTAGAGTCTAACTCTAGGCAAATTTATAAAAACTCCAGACAATAACATTCAATAATTTTAATTTTGACTAATTTACATACTTATTAATCAAAATAATTAAAAGCATTTTTTTAATAATTTTAAAAGCCAAAGCGAAATAAAATTCTGTTTTCTTTTTAGTAATTAAAGAATAATTAGGGAAAAAATTTCCAGTTCAATTTAAATTTCTCCGTATTAATTTTCATTTCACATTTACCCTTACTGAAATTTAAATCTAATTGACTTTACAGGAATGACCTGCTCATATAGTTCACTAATTGATGCATTTTGAATTGTTTGTAATCAATACAATATTGTCCTAATTATTGCATAATATGGAGATTTAATCATCTGGTTAGAGCACGGACTTTCAGTTACAAAACCACAAAATGCAGATTCAGTTTCAAAATATAATTTTTTATATTTAGATAAAATTGGGTTTTCTGTAACTGTAGTGCTCAGTTTCAAAAAGCATTCTCAGAAAATAGCTGATTTTACAAAGACCTTAGTTTGTGACCGTTCATATTTCATGAAAAGCATATAGGTAGTAGAACTTTAAATCGATCCTGCTCGAAAAAAATTGATCGATGGAAACCATATTTTTCTTAAACTGTGTATACATGTCTTTAGAATCGTTTTTTTTGTATAATTTCCTCTTCGAAACAACACTTTTCTAATCAAAATTTAGCTAGAAAAGCGATTTTTTTCATATAAATCATTTATTTTTGTGTGAGTCTAGATGACAGGGAGTTTCACTACGACATTAGACTGATCCTGATGGATATATGGAAATTGTTATTGTTATATGATCACATCTAAGGTCATTAGTAAATTTTGACAATCCTTTCTGCAACCCACCATAAATGTACAAAATTACAAGGTTTTAACAGATCAATTTTTTATAATAATTTTGTTATGTTCATTTTAAAATCCGACGATTCGTTTTCCAAACACGTTTTTTATTTAACACTATTTATTTCTCCTATTGTAATGATAGTGATACCAATTTTTAACTTCCCGCTTTAAAAAAAAAAAAAAATGTTTTTTTTCAAAAATCAGGAAGTTATTGGTTTCACCCCGATTTTCGAAAATCGAGTTTTCGCCAGATCTCGACCTTTTGAGGTCCTAGGAAGCTATTGAAACTATTTTGGCGATGATGTCCGTAGGGCTGTATGTGTGTGTGTGTGGGTGTGTTTGTGTGTGTGTATGTATGTATGTAAACCTTTTATATCTTTTGAACGGAGTGTCCGACTGAAACGCGGTTTGCGGCATCTGACGTGATCTTGGTGAACTTAGACTTCCTGAAAATTTGAAACGATTCGGCCCAAAAAATTTTGAGAAATCTTAAAAAAACAAGTTTCAAAAATTTTTAAAAAAATGTTTTTGTAAAATATTTTCTAAACTACTAAACCGATTAATTCCAAAATCTAATCAGCTCTTTTCCTTAACAAACTGCGTCGATTTCCGCAAACCGCATCGAAATCGGTTCATTTGTTCACGCGATACCATGAACGAAAAAATCGTAAAAAAGTGTTTTTTTAAAATGATTCTTAAAATTGTTATCAGATCTATTTTTGTGTAATAAATTACTTTCTTAGGCTAAAAAAACTGCGTCGATCGCCGCAAACCAGATCAAAATTGGTTCATTTGTTCATGAGATAACGTGAACGAAAAATTAGGAAAAAAGTAATTTTTTATAATTACTCGTAAAATTCTTATCAAATTGATTTTTTTGTAATAATTTACCTTCTTAGGTTAAAAAAACTGCGTCGATCGCCGCAAACCGCATCAAAATCGGCTCATTTGTTCATGAGATATCGTGAACGAAAATTTGTAAAAAAGTGTTTTTTTAAATTGCTCGTAAAATTCCTATGAGATAGATTTTTTCTGTAATAAATTACTTTTTTAGGATAAAAAATTGCGTCGACTGCCGCAAATCGCATCAAAATCGGTTCATTTGTTCATGAGATATCGTGAACGAAAAATTTGTAAAAAAGTGTTTTTTTAAATTGCTCGTAAAATTCCTATGAGATAGATTTTTCTGTATTAAATTACTTTTTTAGGATAAAAAATTGCGTCGACTGCCGCAAATCGCATCAAAATCGGTTCATTTGTTCATGAGATATCGTGAATGAAAATTTCGTAACAAAGTGTTTTTTTTTGAGCTCGAAGATCTAAAAAATAAACTTCATGCTATATTTTATATATTTTTGAGCGTTTTGAACTCGAAAATAGCGGGAAGTTACAGGGATGGCCTGCAGGGTCAAACTTCTTTTCAAATTTTTTTAAACGCAGTATGTACGTACGTAACCAAAATAAAACGCTCCAATTTTATCATTTTTTGGCTAACATCATAGATTCTATTAGGGAAATAATTTTCCAGGCGACTTAAAGGGCGACTAACTATTTGCAACTAAAAAAATAACTCGACAGAGATTAAATATTTTGGCTGTAATTACCTATATTAGATGAGCTTCAAACGCAAGGTGTTATAACATCTAAATAATGGCTGCTACTTTAAGGTAGCGAATATATTAAGCAAGTCAATTGAAAGGCGAGGTACTATAAATAATGACATGGCGACTAATATTAACAGTGGTGTGACAAAAATTGTATTACAACAACTAGTGAATTGGGGGGAGTTCTTTAAAAAACAATTACGGGGTCGTGTCGATGTGATGATGTTTTTTTTGCGCAGTGAAAAGGAGAAAGCGTTTGGGGAAAATTCTTTAAAAAAACAATTACGGGGTCGTGGCGATGCGATGGCGTTTTTTTTTTGCGCAGTGAGAAGGGGAGGGCGTCTAGAGGGAATTCTTTAAAAAACAATTACGGCGTAGTGTCGATGCGATGGCGTTTTTATATTACGGTTCTGAATGTTGTTTCTTTGTTTATTATTTGATTATAACTTTAAAGATATGACAGAATCTCAATAGTATATTTTAGGAATGCCCATTTTATATTTTTTAGTTTACGCTTAACAATAAATTCAGTTACCAAAACAAAAACTCGATGCCAGTTTAAATTAAAACAAAGCTTACAACTGATTATTAAACTGCTAATTTTTACTTAATACTTTCCTCCTCAGCAGCTGCCAACCTACGATTTTTGCTACCCACTTTAATTTTTTTTAATCCCTAATTCAGATTAATTTGTCGCTGCCTTAAATACTAGTCATTTTATTATAAACAATACCCATTAAAAAGAAGAAGTTTGGAATATTTGTGATATTTTATTTGTGGAACGTTTGATTTAGGTGCTGGAAGCCTTAGAGACATTTCGACAAAATCATTACTTTGGAGTAGTCAGGTGTTGAGTTCACCACTATTGGTGAACTCAACACCTGACCTCGCTGCGACGACAAAGGATTTCGTGAGACAACAATCGGCTCGTCATTCTAACAATGACACCCAGATTGTGTGGAACAGCATTCGGCTTGTTGTTCTAACAATGATACACAGACTGTTGTGGGGCAACAACAATCGGCTTGTTGTTCTAACAATATGCGTTGGTAAAAAGAGCTTTGTTGCCAAATTCCAGACAACAATGAATGCAAGAAAAGAAAGAACGATCCACCGCATATATAAACCACGGAATAGCTCAGTAGACAGGCAGTCATACATGGTGTTTAATCGAATGAACAATCGACAAATAGTTGTGACATAAATTAACAATCAGAATCGTGAACAGTACTGAGGTAACTGCTAAAATAAATAAATGAAGTGTGTATATAGTTAATAAATAAGTGTGCTAAATACATTTTGGTGTGTTCTTGCGTTGTAAATATTTTGTGTACATAAACAGTGACTTTGTATTCTTTTATTTGATTAGTTAGAATAGTTGTTTTGTTTCTGTTACGTTATAAAGAAGTACCTTCCGTTTGTTTGTTTATTTGTTTTGTTAATGTTTTACTATTGTAAATAAATATTTTCCACCACGTATAAGAACAGTTTTGTACAATAGTAAATGTCTGTGCTGTCTCATAAAAATCCCATATCTATTCATGGGTCGGTAAAACCGACTGCTAGTCTTCAGTATGCTTGTCGCCTAAAATCCACGTGTTCAAATTTGCAAAACAAACACTATCAGTATCGCGGCACTGTAAGAATAAACAAAAAGTAAATGGCAAAAAGTTTGCGCGTCTTTTCGATTCGTTAAAAAGGACTTAACTTCGATTTTACAAGACGCATAGATACAGACTGCACTATTTATATGAACATTAGAAGATACGCCGGTGAACAAAGAATTGGTAATTTAAAAATAAATACTTTTAGAAAAAAGGTGACAGAATGATTCTTCAATTAACATACAGGTTTTGTAAAATTACATGTATCTTTTTTAATTTCTTTGTTTTACCGTCATATCTTTTGTTGCGGACAGGGAGAACAACGCGAGGAACGTTCTTAAAAAGATTGTAATCAGTTTTTTTTTTTTAAACTTTTTTTTAATATAATATACAGTTCTTGTTATTGAGTTTGTTGTTTACGCTTAAATCATATCAGTATATTAACACGTGAAAAAAAAAAACTTTGTACCCCTTTCAATCACATTGCGCGCACGGAGGAATGTAAGATTTGGCATAGTTAAAGTTCACACGGAGAAGGAGTACAGAAAGATAAAATGTATGTATAACTAACTGGTCCCCGCGGCTCTGCACGCGATGATGATGAAACATGATAGCGACAAAAGTACTAGAACTTTCGGCTATATATTATATCTCCGAAACGATTGGACCGATTTTGAGGGAACTTTCATTGGCAGATGTTATAAAGAGTAACTTAGGCTACTTTTATTTTATATATTATAGAATATAGCTAAAGACTCCACTACTGTTGTCGCTACAGTGTTTCATAACAATCGCTTACGGAGTCGCGGGGAGCAGCTAGTATTAAATAAAAGTAATATAACTTCAGCTGTCTCCCAGTGAAAGTCCCGTCAAAATCGGTCCAGTCGTTTAGGAGATTAGCCGGAACAAACAGACAGATAGACAAAAAAATGTTTTTCTGTTGTAAGTAGGTACCGCATTAATACGCATTTAGTAAAAAGCTGTTATTTTACATTACAGACACTTCAATTTTATTTATCTCTGCATATGTGTTACAATCCATTAAATTGAATAAAATACACTGTAAAAAATTACCGGAGTGAATTACGCCAAAGAAGTATAACTTCGACGCGCGTACATAAAGACACGCACTCATTTAAAAAAAATCTTTTAAATGAAAATCCACTTGACACTTTTACCAGTTTTTGGATTAGAACCTAGGAACTGGAATAAAGGAGCAATGGCATCGCTACACGCTCGGCATGAACTTCTGATAAGGGAGTGAACTCACGGTATACGCAGTTTACACGAAAGAGCAGAGTCGCGAACTGATGGACTGTGTAATTCCTATTACTTTCTCAATTTTCTCACATCGATGAACGACAATATCGTACAAGCACAATATCGTCCCTCTAACGGAGAATTATGAATTACCGCTGCATTGAACACTTAAATGCCTAAATTATTTGCAACAACAATTCACACTCACTTTACTATATGAAGTTAACTTTAATTAAATAAATAGAGCAATAATTGTGGCCCTTGATGACTATTGAAGGAAGTTTTTGAAAAAATCCGTGGCAGTAGGATCAATAAAAAGTAATACTGAATTTAAAATTGCATGTATCACTAACGTTTCGGTAAACTTTATGCCTATCTTCAGAGTATCTGAAAGTTATTTTTTCTATTATTGTAAAAAAAAGGTTTTTTAAAGTTCTTTCATTGAATTTATTTATAATTATATTGAGTTCCTTCAAATGGGAGGAGCTTTTAAAACATGGCGACGATGGGGTATCATTTCCCTTAGTAACTATGGTTACTATATAGTATACAGTGCAATTGTGAATTTTTTTAAGTGCAATAAAATGATAAGTATCAGCTCAATATGTAATTGGGCTGATACAAATCACCGAAAAAGAAATTTCCTTGAAGGGGAACCTTTATGTAATGCCGGCCATATCATAAAAATAGGCAAAAATTCAACTGAAACAGAACCTTCAAGTAAGGTGAATTTTTATGCTTTCTGTTTACAAACTTCCGATTTAAAGAGTAATCCACATGAAATAAAAATGGTAAATAGAGATATTATATCAATGCAGTGATGATGGACGTTGCCAACATATTATTGAAACATTACTTTATTGCAACAGTTAAGTTCCCAACGTAAAACTAGTCATCTGTCAAAATGTATTTTCAACTTTTTTTTTTTCTATCAAAATTCTTAATGTTATTTAATAATAATAACTATTCAATTAATAAATTAAGTTTTCAATACTAAGACTAAGTTATAATAATATCTACTTACTTGGTAAAATAACTAATTATCTGCATTGAAATGATTGGTACTATAATTTACAACCTTTTACTAACTTTTTATTTGTGTTTGTTGGGGTGAAAACTTCGCAGGTTCCATAATAAGTCATTTATTAATTTATTCAACGCTTTTTATTATATAATAAAAGAAAATCATAATTATCAGTACCGATTTACAGTACGATTCATAATCATGTTTCTCTGGTTATATTTGTAAGTTTCGCCGCCAAATAGAATAGTCCATATAAAGGATCACTATTTAAAATTATTTTTTTACAGTCATAGAAAAAATAACTTTTAAAAACTCTGAAGATGGTAAAAAGTTTATCGAAACGATAGTGATAAATGCAATTTTAAATTCAGTATTGCTTTTTATTGATAGTATAGCCACGGATTTTTCCAAAAACTTCCTCCAACTCACTTTACTATTAAACACGTTGATAAGAGCACCGGGGTCAAGATTTCCGACTGTGTACCGCAATTTGTACGCCCATGTCCGTGATTCATGTATTACAAGCCCCCGGTTATCAGATTCTAATTTGAGAACTGGCAAAAATATCAATTTAAATTTTAATTTATTATTGTAAAACTGATCAACTGCAAGCCGAACTAGCATGGAGGGAGGGTGTTCTGTACCATTCCGTTTTCTGTGAGAAATTTAAGACCATCGTTTAGGTTTTCCTGTAAACTATGAGTAAGGTCCTATATTATCTATTTTTTCAAAATTTTAAGCTCAGTAGTTTCGGAGATGGAGGGGAGAGAATACTTGATTTTCGTATATTTTCTATAATATATCCTTTAAAATAAAGATACATCTTGCAACATTTCTCATTGATGCTCCGCTCCAATTGGTCGTAGTGTGATATTATTTAGTCTATAGCCTTCCTCGATAAATGGGCTATCCAACAAAAGAAATTCAATTCGAACCAGTAGTTTCTGAGACTAGCACGTTCCACCAAACAAACAAACTAACTAACTAACAAACAAACTCTTCAGCTTTATTAGTAGGTATAGATTCATATTAACGATTATGTTTTTGGTACAGTCTATATACAGCGTGTCCCATTTTAATGTCCCACCCCGGATAACTTTTGTCAGTGACCTTGAATGAAAAATTGTTTGGTACAAAAGTTGTACAACTTGGAGGGGGACATTCGATGGCACTAATACTTTTGACCTTGGGTATAAGGTTCAAGGTCATTCAAGGTCAACTTTGTTTTTTTTTAATGGAACGTCCTATTTTTGACATCGGCAATCGATTGCGCGTGAAAAAATATGAAACTTTTGTCTGAAACTTTTTTCGAGAACGGGCAAAACTCTGTGCGTCTGTTAGTCTGTTAGTCGGTTATTCGGTTAGTCTGTGAACACTATACAGGTCAAACGGATGAACGGATTGAAACAAAATTTTGGGAGAATGTTTGGTATGCAAATATGAAAAGCCCTATTGTTTTTGAAGAAAATCTCACCATTCTCAAGTTGAAAATTCAAAAATTTTCAATTTTGAAGGCTAAATTAATTGAGAAAATTTGCCCGTTCTCGAAAAAAGTTTCAGACAAAAGTCTCATATTTTTTCACGCGCAATCGATTGCCGATGTCAAAAATAGGACGTTCCATTAAAAAAAACAAAGTTGACCTTGAATGACCTTGAACCTTATACCCAAGGTCAAAAGTATTAGTGCCATCGAATGTCCCCCTCCAAGTTGTACAACTTTTGTACCAAACAATTTTTCATTCAAGGTCACTGACAAAAGTTATCCGGGGTGGGACATTAAAATGGGACACGCTGTATATATGTAGATAACAAGCAAATTGTGATTTAAATCACGTTCCTATCGAATCGCACGTGCAGTGTAACGGGATAAGTGACAAAATTCTCGCTATCGAACATCTCATCCTCCCAGGACATCGGGCTCTCAAACCCCTATTCACTTATTCCCGAACTGCAAATGATTGCTGCCTGAAGGAACTAACAATATCAATTCAATTTTTTCTGCATAGTATTTAGTAGAAAGTATACCAAACATTATGTCAATCGCAAGAAAATAACCAACTAATTTTCAAATTGATATTCGAAAAATTATTGCAGATTTATTTTTTTTCGAATCCACACGGAAAATAATATCAATTCACAACAAATAAACTTACATCCGTAAATATTTGGTTGTGGATAATAAATGCTCGACAAGTTAGGTCGTCAGATTTTAATATCAGTACGAAATATTTTTTTAACTACTGCATGATAAATATAATTTTCTTCATACCTCGTCCCTTATAGCAGGGACGAAAGTTTGACATTCATTCCCTCTATAACGGCGAGAGGAAAAAATTTCTCATGCGTATTAATTATACTCGTGACTATTTATTCTGTCAACGTATTGTTCATTTTTACTAATAGGTTATTGAATTGACTTTAAAAATACTTTAATATTATATTAACTGACGACAAAACAACATTAATAAATATTTAACTTAATAAATATTTTTAAGGTTAGAGGTAGCAACAGTACTGACAGCTCGGTAAACAAGTTGTCATAGCGACAGAATAAATAGTCCTTAGTTACGAGTATAAATACGCACGAGAAATTTTCTTCCCGTCGTTATAGTAATGACAACGGTAAACAATTTGTTATAGCGACAGAATAAATAGTCCCTAGTTACGAGTATAAATACGCATGAGAAATTTTTTCCTCCCGGGAGTAAATGTCAATCTCTCGTCCCTGCTGACGAAAGTACGTACTTTCGAGCGGATATGAAGAAAAATCGTATACACCACACGGGCATCTCGGCTCTGCACGTCATGATGCGCAGGGCTGAAAATTCAACTTTCGGCCCTTGTTATGTATTTCGTTCTTTTTCTAGTTTAGAATTAGAAATTTAATATTTTTTTGTTATGATATAATTTTACATTTTTAAATGATTATCATTTTTTTACTTATTATAAGGATGAATAAATAATGTATTAAAAATATAAAAAATACATTCATATGACCTATTGAAAGAAATAAAAATGTGTTATAATAAAAATTAATTTTAAATATTTTCATTGCCACAACCTTTTTATTATTATTTTATTCAGTGACTTAAAAAGAAAACAAACAGACATTTTGACTACTTCTGTTTATTTCGACCACATCATTAATAACGGAAATAAGAGTTATTTTCTCTTGACTCAAAACTGTACGAGTTTATTTTATTTTTGCCAGATACAATGTCGTAAAATGAAAACCTTGTTCACTTTGTACTTTCTGAATAGTAGAATAGTACACGGCATAATGAATTAATGCCATTTTCATACACCAAATAAACAAAAGCTGCCTATGTTGCGTCTTAAGTGAAATTCGCTGTATACATAATTCATCAGAAAAACACTAAATGCACGATGGAACGGTATTTGTGTTTTACAATTTACTGGTTTAATGATTTTGTAATCAAATCGGTTTTAAAATAATTAAATTAAATTTCCGTCGGTTCGTCACGTCATCCTATGACAATAGTATCGCAGTAGTGAATTAGTGCCATGCTTCGCATTATTTCAAGACATTTCTTTATAGGATGACGTGGTGAGTCGACAGAAACACTATATTATGACTCTTTATATTATATCGTTATATTGAAGGGCTAAAAATCAAAACCGATGATGTCGAACTTTACATATTTTTGTCTACATCTCGATTGAACTTTGTTTTGAGATCAATTTTTAATCCCTTAAGGCTGCTGCACGCGAGGCTAGAAACACTGCTTGGAGTTCTGCTAGTCGGTAGGCTGGGTACGAAACTGGAAATGACGTCAATGCGGGCTCGCCTGCTATAAAACTCACAAGATAGGTTTTAAAATTATAGAACAGGGGCTATCTTTCTTGCTATAGGTCCGCTGCTAGGTATGAGCAAGAACCAATGATGAAGCAGTGTCTTGTCACGTGGGCGACTTGAACAAACACCCACAAACCAACATGGCGTCATTCTGCTCAGAGTCAGACAACAGAAACTTTTTGCTATGTGTTTATATTTGAACTGTCACTGCGCGCGAACCAGATTTATTCACAAAACGAGCTTGAAAAGAGGTCTCGTGTGAAGCGAGCACATAACAGCAATCATTAAAACCGGCGCTAGAAAACTAGTAGGCAAATCTAGCAAGGAATTTTTAGCTTCGTGTGCAGCGGCCTTTAGTTAGTATTTTAATACTAATCTTTTGTAGCAATGAAATGAAACACCGTCGTCGAACAGACGTTGCGTAGCAAACAATCAATTGATAAATTTTCATTCCTCAATGTTCAGTAAAAAAATTACAAATTATGGTATTCTACTGTATTTCAGTGTCAGCAATGTTCTTCAAAATCACCGACAATTAACTTGAAAGTTATCTTTTATTGTTTTATCGTTTTATTGAGAAGACGTTTAAGCTTCATCTCCACGAGTACCAGCATGTATCTTGAATTGTAATCGGTATTTTTTTCCCAACGGTAAAGAATAATATTATTCGGTTTACATTCTAGAAGAAATAAGTATGCCACCCGTGCGGGTTTGACCCGAACATCTCCCGTTTATTGGCACTTCTAATAATAATCCCATCCAAAGCATTTCATGTAAAAATGTAGCCAAGTCCCGCGTTGATATTCCACTAAAAACATAAATGTAAAAAAAATGGTCCGTACTGGGTGCAAAAAGAATTGAGATAAAAAAAAGTGCTAAGTTTTCACACACGAGTCATTTTTTTATGATACAAGCCATGAAAATCTGTCAGGTGAAAACTTGGAACTTTTTTAGGTCTCAATTCTTTTTGTAACGAATATGAACCCTTTTTACCCGACTGCGCCAGAAAGAGGTTAATGTTTTTCGAGTATATGTATGTATTTTGACATTTATGTTTTTAGTGGAATATTAACGCGAGCTTGCTGCATTTTTAAATGAAGTGTTTTTCATGGAATTTCAATTTTTCTGTAGGATAATATTATACCAATATACAAGTTTTACTTGGGGCGTGTGTGCTGCAACACATGCCTTTTTTATAACCCATAGAAAACTTCACCCTCCACTTTGGGGATGGAAGGGGGAAACTACCAGGGTTTCAATTTTCTCGTTACCCAGTGAGTGAGTAAATGTGTGATTGACGAAATCAACGAATTTTCCGTATTAATAAAACAGAAATGTGGTACGTTACATAATGCTTGGTAAACTTCAGTTTATTCTGAAAATTTGAGGCTTGAAGTGTTACGTAGACTGAAGTTACGAGCGTTTAAAAATAATCCGAATCGCTTCGAGAAAAGGTATCTATACTAATGGAAAAATATTGAGAAGTAAACATTATTTTAAAAATGTTCAAATTTTTGTAAATTTCGCGAAACCCTGATCTCGCATTATTTTAAACGTTTCATAATATAGATCTACCATAATTTTTCATTTTCAGATTCATAATGATAAAAAATTATAAAATACAACAAATATACCATTGTCTGCAACACAATATGGTTTATATTTTAATAATTACCCACCGAGCAGGGTGGCATTATTGGTGAGAGCACAAGACTCGCATTCGGGAGGTACCGGGTTCGATTCCTGGTGGGGGCAGATGTGGCTGGGACTTTTTCCTGCTGCCTCTCGCCGAGAAACGGTTATTCCTGTACCGGCCATCTTGTTGATGTTTTCCATGGTTTCCCTCAATAAATCCAGATAAATATCAAGATGGTTCCTTATTCAAGGCCATGGCCGATTACCGGTTTAACTCCTATTCATAAAATTTGCCTACCTTTTCCTAATGTCCTAAGATTTCTTCATTCGCCCATTGCTATTAATTAAGTGAAAGTTTAGAAATGTAGAAAATAACGAGAAGTGGGATAGATGGGAAATAGTAATAGTGCGAATGACGTGTGTTATGACTAGAGATGTGCCGGATATCCGTATCCGTATCCGCAGATCTTTTACCTTTTTAATTTTCAATTCATAGATGAAATTTTATATATATAGGTGATTAGATAATAATGAAAACCTGTTAAATTCCATTCAGATTATTTTTTATTTTTTTAAATCGTATTTGGCATCTTTATATTACAAACATTTATCGTAGTGAGCACCATACTAATAGTATATAACTCAAAGGTACTAAATCAACTATCTTTATAATGAGATATTGCACACCGATCTTTGGAAAGAGACAATCTGTTATGAGAGTTAACTCTTAAAGAGGTCAATAACTTTTTCCCATAACAGTGATAGTCTCTTTCCAAAGGTCGATGTGCAATATTTACCGCCGCGTACTCTAAGAATTAATCCGTTATCCGTATCTGTATCCGCGGATCTTGAAACCAGAAATCCGTATTCAGATCCGTATGCGCGGATATACATTTTTAACGATCCGGCACATCACTAGTTATGACATAATGTCGAGAAACGGACGTTAAACGCATTATTATTATTTTAATAATTACCCGAGACAGTATGTCAAGCTACTTCATTATAGCGCTATGAAAGAAATCGTGTCATCCGAATTCATACCTCAACGCTTTATAGCTTTGTATTACAGTTTTGCTGAAATTAAATTAAAAAAAGAACATTTTTTTTAATATGAATTCAAAGCATATCTCACTGTGCATGTCAGCTGTCATTTGTGCCAAGGGGTTTAATTTTATGTACAGGTATTAATACTGCTAATGCTATTAACAGGACAAATCGAAGAGAAACAGAAAACTGACGTAACTGTCAGATATTACTACGTACCTACAGACAGACAGACAGACAGACAGACACGGTATGCGAACCTGATGTACTCGCTCGATGAAGAAGGATTGACATAATTGTGTATAAGCTCATTTCAAATTCAGATGATACAAAGATTACTCGACCTGCATCTATTCAGCACTTCCCTCGCTGGAGAGACCCTGTGAGTCCCACGTACTTAGGTTACTCAAATTATACAGAGTGTTGATTTAACCAAACTGACAAACAAAACGTGATATAGACAGTACTTCTATCTTTGAAATTAAAACATTCTACAAAAGATCGTTTAATCGTTGTAAAAATTAAAATTTCGGATGGGAGAGTAGATTCTCGATTATCTAACGTCATCAGCACTTTTAAACGTTTTTTCGTCGGTCGATTATTTAGTTGCATGAATGACTACCAAACGTTCTTATTGAGATGCGACTTCTAAATCCGTCGAATCATTCGATTGGGTCTTTGATGCCGATCGTCGATCGACAATAGGGTCGTTCCGCTTATCAAAATCATTTTGAACGGAACACAGTATTACTTATACATAAACAAATCATGTAAACCAAAACTTTCGCTCTTTTATTCTTCCTCTTAACGGCAAACAAAATTTAAAAAATGTATTAGGTACATTGAAACAGCCATATGATCAGTGCCGTCTTTGGAACATGCGAAGCCCTGGGCCGAAAAAAGGAATTCGTAATGGACCATCAAAAGATCAATGTTCATGAATCTTTTCATAGCCTCTTTTCATCATACATCTTAATTAATTTTGATTGAATTTCGTAATTCAAATAGTCATAACAAAAATATTAGGAGCACTGTGGTTTGAACATAATAAAAAATAGAGAATAGTTACTTCTTACCACAACAAGTTTATTAGTGGATGTACATTTCGAGAGCTATGCTCTCATCTTCAGCAATACACTAAACTCAGAGTTTAGTGTATTGCTGAATAAACTTGTTGTGGTAAGAAGTAACTATTCTCTATTTTTTATCAAATAGTCATAAAAATGTTTCATATTGATTTCATACTTATGTTCAATAAAATTTATCAAACATATTTTTTGATTGTTTACTGTCAAAGCTGGACCTAGCAAGCACATTACTTTCGCGAACATATAGAGAGGGTACGTCTATAGGAAAGAGATATACATCTATCTACCATTACTGCATGATCCAAGTCTAAAGAACCAGTGAGCGTGATTCAATTGCAGACCACCAATCAGCTGAAGCTGTCTAGCGATGACGTATCTCCGTAGCGGGATTATTCTATGTTTAAAATACACTTTCGGGAAATGTTTCCTTATAGAAAAAAGCTTTTGAAAATTGTTCTATTATCTACTTGTCTGTAACGCATCTTGCAACTCTAAAAAAATGTGAGACGAAATCATTGCGGCTCCAAGCCTAATACTCCCTGTTATTTTGTATTTTCGAATGGGTTTAAAATAAGTGTTTATACACTATAGACAAAATAGCATATTACACCACAAGAACCGAAAGTTTGATATTCTTGCACTGCGCGCTATGATTCCCGAGGCAAAGATATCAAATTTTCGGCCAGTGTGGTGTGTACTGTTATCTTCATACCGCGGTCGTAACTCGTAAGTATGCTTATTAAGTACATTAATTAATTACTTATTAATTACATAAAAAACACAGATAAATTTCAAGCAAGCAGCTTTGAAGTAATAAGTATAAACACGAATGACAGCTGTTCGCGACCATTAGCTTAAATGTAGTAGGGTTGCTATGGAAACGACGTCTAAACAACAGTTGATAAGTTGCTTTCTTTACTGCTGTCAGAACGTATACGTGTACTTCTCGCATCAGTGCGTGAATCCCACCAATGCGCAAATGTTAGACTTTCTGCCTTACAATATTGATACCGAAAGTATGTCATTTTCAATTATTAGAACTCACAAGCATCTCAAACTCTAACACTGCAGCGGTGAATAATGTTCTGATGATCTCTATATTATCTTTGAGCTCCGAGTCCATTTAATATGAGTTCTAGCTTTATACCTTCGCCAACTTACTAAGCTCAAAGAGTAAATAGAGAAGCATGGAGTTATAACATGTAGACATTATACGCCAATACATAGATATAATATGCGTAAGCATTATATCTATGACTGCACAGCACAACAACTTACGTCTATATTTCTACCGTTCCAGCTCCACAGGCAATGAAAGATACTAATTTAGGTCAAAATTCATTTTTCAAAATTTTACAATATTTTTTTGTGTTGAGGCCCCCCGAATTCAAAAAACATATTTTTGGATCACGTCTGTGCGTCTATTTGTCTGTATGCCTGTGAACACGATACAGGTCAAAAGAATGAACGAATTGAAACCAAATTTTAGGGGGATATTTGATTTACAAATCGTCACATGCGCAGAAGAGGTATATGCTATAACGTTGTTTTTATGTAACAATGGTATACTTTTATACACTTATATACTTTATACGGTTTATTTATCCTATTTATTTTTACAAGAAAGTTTTGTGAAGAATCTTTTTTTCTAAACTGCGTAGTTTCGAATTTTTTTTTAAATCAACTGTTCTTATGTTCTAAATCTGTAAAAAAATAATTAGGCACTTGATAAACATGCTTTGGTTAATTTTTAGATGACGTGATAATATATTACGTAGTAACGTAGGTAACCATGCAAAAAATAACAAATATCGAAGTATTTAATACTAGCCGTTACTCGCGTCACCACATATTCCATATTATAAATTGTCAAATGACAATATTTTTGAACTTGGAATAGTCACATCGCCCAATTGAAACCTTTCAATTTTTTATTCGACATGTATTCTAAAAAAGCACTCGATATTAGTGAAATTGAGGCTATTTTTAATCAGCTATTATATATCTATAGCTTATTTTTTATTGTATTTAATATTAATGTTAGCATGTTTTTTATTCATAGTCGTACATTAAAAATCTAAGTAGGCATAGACAGAAACTTCTTGGAGGTTGTTTACATTTAAAATGGCCGTTGTTGAGTGAAATTCGTTCGACTGATCTACTCACTCTGCTCGTGTAAGAATATTCCTCAAGACATATTGTAATTCGTAGCAACAAAAAATCGACGACTGGATCATTATTGTAGTCCACTCATAAACTCCACGAATCTACTGTCGTAAAAAACGTTTGGCATGAGCTACTTTACCTGGTGACCACAGATATAACCGGTGTATATACTGAAGTACAGCATGTGTATTGTGTAATGTCGGCAGATGTAGACGAACCACGTAGCACTAAGCTAGCTAGATAGAATATTATGTAGATATATAGTGAACGTCCAAAAAAAAAAGTGAAAACCGATTGACCCACAACCGGTTGACCTGTGGGTCAACCCTAAAACTTCCCGTAATGTGTTAAATTATACGTTACAATAAATTGATACTATTATGTAAGATTATGCAACAAAAAATCATAACAATGGTTGATCCTGCGAGCCAACCCTAAAACTGGTCATTTTTTTTAATTAGGAAAAAAAAGGTTGTTTCGACTGAATGTCACTAACACCAGACAATACAGTATGTTACAATATTTGTGTCATACAAAGGTAAGTATCTATTGGTAATATAATATATTGGTAATATAATTATGTCTTATCGTCATATCTTATTATAATAGTTTATTTCTTTCAGGTATTTCAAGACTTGAAGAGTGGATTCGTCGCTGCCGTAGTCTTCGTGTAAGGTAGGTGGAATTTTATTTTCTGATCTTTGCGTTCTGTACTTCCTGCACTCTATAATGATGTTTCACTTTGGTGAATACATTGCATGCATCACATTTCTCTTGTTCGGTTCATTCAAGGATATATTTATGCTTAGCTTTGGTATGACCAATTTTTAGGCGTGTGGCAATACAGTCGTCTCGTCTGATGAAGTTGTTTTTGCGAGGTTTGGTGTGGTCCTTAATTTCTCGTAACTTGTTGTTGGTCACAGCTGTCCATTAAGTTTGAAATTTGATTTTGATTTTTTTCTTTTATTGTAGCACCTTTGTCTTCAAAGATGCTGGTGGATGTTGAAGGGAATCGGTTGTGATGACTGTTTTAGCTGCACTATCTGCTTCTTCGTTTCCTGATATTCCAATGTGGCTAGGTATCCAGAGGAATTTAACAGTTTTTTTTCTGGATGTCGATTCTTTGAATGGATTCGTGGATTTGACTGACATAGGGATGTTGAGGAAACATCGCCTTTATGCTGATTAGGGCGCTAAGGCTATCGGAGTTAATAATGAAATTTATTCCACGATGTTGTTCAATGTATTTTGATGCATGCAAAATGGCGTACATTTCACTGCTGTAGACGCTGCTTTCGGGTGGTAGTCTAAACATATAGGACTCGCATGTTTTTGATCTTTTCAACTTCAAAAATATTAGGTTGGATTAAAAATTCACTGTTTTCTGATTTTTTTCCTTTGTATACAAGCAATTACCTATAGCTGGATGTCAAATTTCAACTTTCTAGGTTACCTGGAAGTGGTTTAGGTTTTTGATCTATATGTCAATCAGTCTGCAGTCAGTGATAAAAATACCGATTTTCAAACGTTAATATCTCAATAACCGTTTGAGCTATATTTATGAAATTTGAAGTTCTAGTTAATCTAAGGGGTTTTAATAAATATACCACATTTCATGTGTTTATGTTAAATAGATTTTGAGTTATTAAGGGGTCAAAGGTTGCTCTAAATGGTTCCTGTAATATAACATACGGTTGCTGCTTGCTTTTTCTTTGTTGAACTTGGCTTGACACGCTGCCGCGTGTCTATATCATATAATGTCAACTCAACTTGGATTGAATCCGATTGGTACCCGAACGAAGTCGGACCAACCCACTAGTAATCTGTGCAATTTTTGGAAGTCCCAAGTTCGTATTCTTTGCGCCTTTACAATGATCGTTTACGGTGCGTAATTATTAATTAAGTATTTTTAAGTATTATTTTTTTAACTACTTTGAAGTTGTCTTTTTATTTTTGAACAGTGGGTATATTGGACACGGGTAGAATAATCTCCCTGAAGATTTCACCATCGCTGTGCATATCACACTACTATATAATGCTCTTCACATTCGGACGTTTGCTGTTACGTAGAAAAAAAAATGTTTTTTCACATTCATGTTCCAGTTTTAGTGTGTTACCTGTTTCATAACACCGTATTATCTGTCACACGACAGGTCGGTTTTAAATCACTAGCCGTTACCCGCGGCTTCGCACGCGATTGAAATGAAACACGAATGAATTCCCATTATTTGGCATAGTTACTCCTTTTTCGAAGTAGACCCCCCCAATAAATTTCAAAATTGATGACATTCACGTGATCAAAATCCTGACAAACCTTCAAATGACACCATGTTATTTTTTAGACTATTTAGCTTTTTTCACCGATGAAGGGGTTGTTTTTGAAAAAGCATGAAACAAGTGTTTATTTATTTGTTGACAGGAGTAATCCTGCGCATTTTCAAATTTATAGATTTATCTTATATGATTTCTCCATGCAAATTTTGTATCCCCGTTATACCTTTAAGGGGTTGAATTTAAAAAAAACTGTTCTTAGCGGATGACTACGTCATAATAACTATCTGAGTGCCAAATTTCAGTCCAATCCGTCCAGTGGTTTGCGCTGTGCGTTGATAGATCCGTCAGTCAGTTAGTCACGGTTTCCTTTTATACAGTATGGTTTTTTAAAAACCGAACACCCTTTTATTTCTTAGAGGAAGGGTTTTCGAAAAAAAGTTTCGGACAAAAGTTACAGGGAATCAATAGTTTAAGCTCCCATGACACAAAAAGTTACCCCAAAGAACACATCAAAATTATAAAGTGAAAATGGCTGAAAAACATGTCAGAAACATGTTACGCCCGCCAGACAAGTAAAAATTTGTTAATTGTTATTTTTTATGAATTTTTGAAATTTAAAAAAAAAACATGATTTTACTTTTCAAAACACCTGCTTGAAATTTATACAATTTTTAGTAAATAATGTACCATTTTTGGAAAAATTGGTCTGGCTGACAATTTTTGTTAATAAGCTAGCCAGACTTCATTTGTTATAAACTATTTTTTTTATGAAAATACATTTCATAACACCTCCTTGAATTTTTTTTTAAATAAAGTTTAAGATCTCTTCTATCTAATACAACTGGTCTGGCTGACAATTTTTGTTAATAAATTGGTCAGACTTCATTTGTTATAAAATTTTTTGTTTATGAAGTCTGTCATAGTAAAAAACATTTTTTCGCTGACAGACCAATTTTTATGCATAAAATAGATGTCAAACCTTCGTTCAGAAAAAAATTAAGGTGGTGTTTTGACACGGCCCTTGTAAAAGCTAATTTGTTTATAAAAAAACGATGTCACGGCGCTTAAAAATTGAATCTGGCATGGTAAAAAACAATATTTTGATGAAAAATGTATTAAAGTATAAAAAAGGGATCTACCGTATTAATTTAGAATAAAAAAAAAATTTTTTTTTCTAGTTAGCAACGATTATACCATATTTTTTCATTAAAAAATCAAAAAATCAAGGTCACCTACACTTTCTTAAATACGACCCTGTATTTTTTATCTTGGATTATTGTTCTTTGGGTCAAAGAGATCATCTCTTGTACCAAACATTTTTGGATTTGATGCCATCGTGAACCGCTGTTTTTTTTTTTTTTTGGATTTGATGCCATCGTGAACCGCTGTTTGATTCTCAATTCATCCCGTTTCCTACTTTAGTGAATTGTGTGAGTCGGAAAAACTTTTTCAGGGGTTTTTCCGACTCCCACAATCCACTAAAATAGGAAACGGGATGAATTGAGAATCAAACAGCGGTTCACGATGGCATCAAATCCAAAAATGTTTGACCCAAAGAACAATAATCCTAGATAAACAATACAGGGTCGTATTTAAGAAAGTGTAGGTGACCTTGATATTTTGGAGACACCTCCAGCAAACGAAAAAAAACTACATCACTGTTCTTCCCCCTTGATTCCTTGTAACTTTTGTCCGAAACTTTTTTTTCGAAAACCCTTCCTCTAAGAAATAAAAGGGTGTTCGGTTTTTAAAAAACCATACTGTATATTTAGATTATAATAGTTTTTGACCTCAATTGTCTATAATTTACAACCATCTCTATACTTCATAATCTGTGATAATTATTATACAAACATTGAAATTTAAAATTTTAGAATAACGACAATATTTATTATATAGGTAGTAAATTATTTTTTATCATTAAATTACATCGTTTGCAGATTTTTAGTACAAAAAACTATTGATCACGTGCTTGTTTGCTATTTTATCGTATTTCAAACTAGACCTATATAATATATACGTATATATATATATATATATTACAGACCTAATATATGAATTGAAACAATGCCAAAATTATTTTTAAAACGCGATTTATTTTTAGAACGCTGTTTAACAATAAATTTTCTCTTCCCAAAACTGCAGGAGACAAATTACTGCTGTCTGAAAAAATATTTCATTCATTTAAATAGTGACAACAAAACAATATAAGCAGCAATTTACATGTAAAAAATTGAAATATTTTTAACCCTTTTTCACCCAAAAAATTTAAAAAAGAAAACGTCATTTTTAATTTTTTATGTTCTGTTATTTTCGTAAAACATATGATGAGAAATTTATTATACTGAATAAACTAAAATAAAACGAATGAATTTTTATTCACTGTAAAAAAGAACGTGACTATTTGTATGAAAATAATGTATTTAAACATTTCAAAAGCTTTACTGTACCTATATAAAAAATTATTATTGTTGTTTAGTAGGCATATTATAATATAAATGCAGAGTTCACATGCCAATAAAGAATCCCATACCTCTCTTTAAACAACACAAAATTTTAAAATTACCATCACTTTTTGTCTACGAAAATTTGCTTTACGCTAAACAAAATTTTCCAAATTTTCAGTTAGTTGAGGAGGTACACTCTTACAACGTCAGGAACAGTACCAATATTCGCATTCCACTTTTCAAACGTAACAAGTTGACAAATGGGCCAAATTACTTGTCACTTAAATTATATAATCAGCTCTCAGTTACCATAAGAGACCTACCAATTAATCATTATTCAAAAGAAATCAAGCGTATATTAACAAATCAACCGCTGTATAATTACAAAGATTTTTCTTTTAATTAATGCATATGCTTTACTGACGATTTTGTAATTTGTTGTAAAACTTTTTCACAAATAAACTGTTCTATTCTATTCTATTCTATATACATACAAACTTTTGAAAAACATAAATAGCGTCAGGATATTTGATACAACAAAAAAAAATAAATAGATTATGTGATTGTGATAATTTACGGAATAAGAAATTAGAAATTATTAATTTGTATTATACAGATATAAGTACTTAGAGTACCTACAGGCCACTGCACACGAGGCTAGAAACGCTGCTAAATTCCTTGCTAGATTTGCCTACTAGTTTTCTAGCGCTGGTTTTCTTGATTGCTGTTAAGTGCTCGCTTCACACGAGATTATTTTTCAAACGTGTTTTGTGGATAGATCTGGTGCGCGCGCAGTGATAGTTCGAATATAAACACAGAGCAAAACGTGTCTGTTGTCTGGCAGAATGACGCCATGTGGGTATTCAAGTGCCAACGTGAAGATACTGCTTCCTGATTGGTTCTTGCTCACACTTAACAACAAATCTAGCAGGGAAAATAGCCCCTGTTCTAATTTTAAAACCTATCTTCTGAGCTAGCAAGGCAGCCCGCAGTGACGTCAATTCCAGCTTCGTACCCAACCTACCGGCTAGCAGAACTCCTAGCAGCATTTCTAGCAGCGTTTCTAGCCTCGTGTGCAGCGGTTTGTGCGTATGCTAGCCATAAGTGAAAGTGTTCTCAGTTAAGAGAGAGAACGCTGCAGAAAACTAGAAATTATTTACTCAAATCAGCATTGTTTTGCATCATTAGTTACAATAGAGATAATGAACTTTTCTCTCTCTTGATTGCAAACACTTTCACTTCTCTCTAGCGTACTTTTTGTATAGTTTACAAAAACACGAGATTCAACTTATATATTTAAGACTTTGAATGCTATTTTTTATATAAGACGATTACATTTAAGTGAAATAAAAATTCGTGAGGTATAATACCTCGATATGAACATTTTAAGACAATAAAAAATAAGAGTCAAATAGCTTAATGACATACAATTAAAATTAAATAAAACAAAATTAGAGATAAAATATTTAATTTATTTTCCAGTAGGAATAATTCTCTTTTTAGTTCATCTTATGAAATAAAAAAGTCAAGAAGATTATATTTCACAGTGATTTTATTTGTCATATAAGAGACACAAAGAGACGGTGAGTTTCCCTTTTTTGTTTATGACAGAGAAATCTGAAAAACCCATCGCGTATTTCATATCACTTTAATTAAACCCCACAAGCACACGAATAACTAAGGGCACATAACGTGTATTTTACAGGGTACATGGATTAGTTACTGCTTCTAGAGCAATAAAGAACGCTGGTTTACTTTTTTCCAGTCATTTGCTTCGTCAGCTTTATTTTTAACGGTTATCAAATTTTTTTTAAAGAAAAATGCATTCAAGTCGAGATGGAAAATTCGGCGTAAAAGAGTTCCCACAAAGCACAAGTGTTTTTTTCTGCTTGATTAGTTAATGGTAACATTTTGACGACTAGACGTTTTATGGTTGCTTTTTTAGCAAGCGATAAAATTTCCTTTTCAGATTGATTCGAGTAATTAATAAATATCCAATTACTTCGAGCATTGCTCGAAAAAATAACTTCTTTATCAATTGACAATGCGATTTTATTCGGAAAATAAAATCCATTGTATTATAAATTCAAAATTCAAGCAGTGAATCATACACAATATATAAGCAGTATAGTTTTTATGCATGGGAAGCATATGCTTTAACATTGTTTCATTGCTTTGTCACTCCATTAATTCCTAATGATATATTCCTACTATTTTAGTACCTTACTATAACTTTTTATATTTGAATAACAGACTGTTAAAATCATAACCGTTCCTTTTCGCTTTGCCAGTTGTACAAACAGTAATTCAAGTGAGCTTTTATTAGAAAGTAAAATTCTTCTCTACACTCGGGTGTATTCGAAGCAGGTCTATTCATTTCGGTTAGGTATAGTCTACTTGTAAATCGAGTTACTCTGTTTTTGAGACTTTTTCAAATCGACTTCGATTACATGTTTCGAATACTTGCACACTTCTATAATAATCTTATATTTTGCCATTCCAAGTCCACAAGTGGTTAAAATTTAGGTCAAAATTCACTTTTCAAAATGTTACTATATTTTTTTCGTTTTGAGGTTCTCCGAGTCCAAAAAAACATATTTTTGTAAAACGTCTGTGCGTCTGTGAGCACGATACAGATCAAACGGCTGGACCAAGTGCCTTCGACGAAGGCCCATGAATGTTAAAGATATCGGGAAAGCATAACTTGAGTGCAGTAGAAACAATATTTCTTGCCTCTTAAAATCTAAGCATATGAAAAAGTCTTCTAATGACTGAAGTATGTTTGTTTTTAGTAAGTTTCGTTAAAACTTAAAAATAATAAAATCTAAGTAAAAATATGTCAAACCCCTAAAAACTTTATAGTGAAACAAGAGAAAGGAAAACAAAATAATAACTACATACATGTATACCAACATTTATGTGTACCGCCTTACGGAGTTGCACCGTGAATACTTTTTGTTCGCTGTTTATCACATTTCCGTAGTCGTTTCTATATTTTCTTAAAACGAACATAAATAATCCCATTTGCTAAATGTTAAACATGTCTCCCCTCTTTGTTTATTTTGTTTCTTTTGAACTTATTCTTACTGTTCCGATTTGTTCTGCCTGTATACACTTTTATAATGAATGAAATTGAATTTTCTCAGCTCTGCGTTTCCGTTAAAAACGCTGAATACAACAGATTCAGTTGCATAAAAAGTTAAATAGAAAGATCATCTCGCTATAATATTATAATCTACTAGCTTTTGTCTGCGACTTCAGCTGCAAAAAAAATACTTGAAAAAGTATCTATAGATGAAAAATATAAGATATCAAAACAGCCAGTACCTCAAATTTTGCATGAAAATATCTAAATGAACTATCTAAGATACACTATACCCGACAGATGCTCTAAACTCTGAAGTAAAGTATCATATTAAGATAATATATTTAAGCAGGGATATAGCTAGGCAGAGGCAACAAGGGCACGTCCCCAGGGGCCAGACGGAAGGGAGCCCCAGAAAAGTCCCAGAAAGATAAAAAAATCGCATTATTTTAAAAAAGCACGTAAGTAACTAACGTTTTGGACCTGTCCCAAAATAGTAACCCCTTCCCCCTAAAAACAAGTAAATTAATTTTTTTTTGCAAAAATCAGTAGAAATTTTTAAATCTCATCAAAATTTGTTTTTTTTGGTTGTACTATTGGTTAAAATTATCATTTTGGGGAAATTAGTAGCTATAGGTATTTAATTTATAAAATTTAGCGCCAGAGGAGTCAGTGTGTCTTGCACAGGGCCCCAAAAACGACTCGTTACGGTTCTGTATAAGTATCTAAGCGACTGTAAACTTTTTGTAGTTTTTATTTATTTAAACAGATATCTTTTTAAAGATCGTTTCTTGTGTCGGAAAGATCTCGACAATTTAATATTGATTTAATATTCGAGTATCGAAAAATTGTTTATGATGTGTCGAAGGTTACACGACCTATATAAGTGTACGCAACGTAAAATTCCTGAACACCCGTATGCTGTATATGCACTACACAAACCAGACTATTGTCAGGGAAATTCAAGGAGAGCAAGTTCGATGTTCATCAATAGTTGAACAAAAGCTCTCGTATTTAAGCACCAATTTAGGAGAGAACGGAGAATTTACTTGTTTAAACTATAAGGGTTTCCACATTATGTTTTACTAGTTTAACTATTTAGAAAATCTTTTATGGAGATAATAAAAGTAATAAAAATGCAATCCGTATCTTTACTTTCAAATTTTCTCTTTTCAAATAAACGGTTAGTTAAAGTTTTTAAGAGCCGTATAAAAATGTCGAAATAGCTATTTTCAGACTATATTTATTGTCGGTCATAGATTATATATTACTCTTAATAATCAGTCTTAAAACACCCGTATTTACGTCGTCAGTGGTTTCATAAAATATGTATATCATAATTAATAATTTTGAATAACAAAATCAGAAAAATTATACTGAAATACATTTTTAAATTAATAATGTATTGTTATGTAAACAAAACACAACTTCCACTTAGAACGAAAATTTCAATTTTTCGTCTTTAATAAAATTCCCCAGAGAATTGTAAAAAAAAGAACATAAAGCCTTTTTAATTTTAGATAATTATTTTAAAGTCTTCGGTCGAAGTCATTTCAAACGGAAGGAGGGTTAATGAAAATCGCACGTCAACTTCTTAATTCATCATAATAGACATTTTGCATCATTCTTCGTCTCTTATTTCACAGAAAAAATTAAGTATACAGGAGAAGTACCTGCATGAATATAACAAATAAATTTAATTATTTAAAAAATATAGGGTAAATCTCACATGAGGGACGGTCGCGCCACATCTTGCCAAAACTCACCAAGTGAAAAAACATAATATGGTTTCACATGTAAAAATTAATCAAACAATGCTTGTCAGTTATCTAACTAGTTTCTTTTTGATAGAAATTTAGAACAAAACAACAGCTGATTTTTTTATTTTCTTAATATTTCCAAAATCATGAAACTTAGATAAAAATCTTTTTTACGAAGCTTTCTTGTAAAAATAAAAAGATCGAATTTGAAACAAAATATTGATCAAAAAGCATGTAAAAAAGTTGTTTCGAAGAGGAAATTGTGTAAAAAAATGTTAAATACATGTACTATACCTACACAGTAAAAAAAATATCATTTCAATTAATCAATCACTTTTCGAACAGAATCGATATAAAATTCTTCAATCCTTTTCAAATAGAGAAATATATGAGGTCACAATCTAAGGTCATTGTCAAATAAGATTTTCTTACAATCTTTTCTGCAACCCAGCATTAGTCTCTAAAACTGAAAACATTATACTAAGCTACATGTATAATGTATATACATACTCAGCATAATATATAGGTACTATATACGGCGGAGTCCTCCTTCGCGACAGTCCAAAAACGCACTCAAAGAAGTTTTACTTCAAAAAGTTAAGTTAAAGACCCTGAAACATTTCTGACATTCAGAATTGTACTGGATATAATGCAAACATATTACAGTAAACTGGGGCTATCATGTTTCAGGGGCAAGGATGCGTGAGGACGTCAAATTCAAACTGATCATGAATGCAATCGCACTCACCCACCCGCGTCCCACATCCAAACACACACAGACACACACACGCTTGCATTTATATGTTCAACTCGTTGACCTGTCAGTGTCCGAGGCTACAGAGCTGAATGATGTTAACAAGGATTTAGTAATAGGAGAACCCTTTTAGGCAATATTCGTATATTAATTTAATCATACTTTGACAATGTTGATTCAGAGATTAATTAATACTGACATTAGATGAGCAATGTTATAAATTGCATAAATTGTTATAAATAGTAAAAAGAACTTTTGGTGAAGGGGAGGTGGGGCACTTTGATGCAAGGGGCACAATGATACACCAATATTATTTCAAAATCCCAAAAAGTTATTCGTACAGCGTCATTACTAAAACGTGTGTGACTACAACAGTTGCGACCGCTTTCCTCGCCATTTAATCGTTGACGTTTGACGACAATAAATGTGTTTTCATTGTCATTTGTCGCAAACTAAAAAGTTACATGAAATGTAGAAGTGTTTCAGCGTTGTTTCACAATATTAATTTAAGATTTAAAAATAATAAAGGTAAGTCATACCAGTCACTAATCATGATTATACGTAATTTTCAAATAAGTTCAGTGGTTTTGTTAATACTTATTTGTTTCTTGAAAATGTCCGTTGAGGTTCTTTGATACAATAAGACACGGGGCACATTGATATGTATCAAAGTACACTAGTATACCTTAATAATTTGTCTGAAATCTCTTAATTATTATTGTTTTCCAGAAAATGGCACGAACTTATAAGTCTAAGATTGATAGGGAAAATATCGACGAGAAGAACATAAAGTCTGCGATATCCGAAATTATATCGAAGAAATTGTCTGTATAAAGGTTGTATTTGTGAAACACTGTTAATTTTGATACGAAATTTAGATTGTAAGAAACAAATTGTAAGGCTGATCATAATTTGACACAATAAAAATTGTTTTTATTAAATTTTTGTAAATAATTAATTACCGTTCTGATACAATATAGCTTTGTATCAAAGTACAATGTATCTAAGTGCCGTAGGTGGGGTAGAAAGATACAAAATTAATTTTTAATCAAATCACTATATTCCTTTTATCCTTTAACCTCGATTATTTGTTTGATCGCTGTTATAATATTGATCAGTAATGCCATACATTAAAGCAAAAGCATTATACCTATATTTAACTTATTTTTATTACATAAAATATGAGATTATATTTTTCGGCATCAATCTGCCCCACTTCCTCCTAGTGGTTAGTATGTTAGCCTGTATAACTATCGCAGGCTCTAATCCTCCACTCAAAGATATCTTCCATGGAAAACTTCAACAACATGTCCGATAAGGAAATGAACGTTTATCGGCGAGAGGTAATTAGAAAAACGTGTTGGCCACATTTGCACCCGCTTGGGTTCGATTGTAAGTCCGATTTTCTCATGAATAATCTTTTTGAAATTATACTTCTTTTGGCGTGTTATGAAAAAAATATGAGAGGGAATTTTTTTTAAGTCGTTCAAAATTAACAGAAGTTGCTCGCTATATCACACGTCTTGATGAAGATAAGATAAGATATATTTTTTACTAAAAATACAATTATGTACATAAGACAATAATTAAAATTTAAAAAAAGCGTTCCGCGTATACCAGCTGACAAAATAAAACAATTCCAAATATTGTTTTATTTCGACAAAATTCAAGTAAGTTGTTATCAAAATTCATCAATCACACAATTATTACATATAATTGTACAATTTGGGAAAAATTCGGAAAAAACCCACACATTTTGTTAAATATTTGAATTTTAAGTCCTTTTACCAAAAATTCAGCTGATGGCACAGCGACCGAAAATGGAAGTGAGTATTATGACAGATGTCCGCGTGGTATCAGTGTGTACAATTGATTAAAAAATTCGTAAAACAATATTTTTTGCTTTACTATGTTTTGCAAAAGCATAAGGATTTTGTGGATTCGATGCACGTGGTCGTGCAAAAAACATAGTTTTTCCGAATGGATACCAACTACCTAGAGTGCTTGCCCCTGGACTTTTGTTTATAGTTATTCCGAAAGCAGCTTTTAATGGAAATTGTAATCTTTTAAATTGAAAAGGTAAAGCCATTGGTATAATTGATATTAAAACACTGTCTCCTTTAGATTTGCCATTAATTATAATAGCCCTAAAAATATTTCGACGCAGATGAGAAACTTGTAAACGTATACCATTACACAATTTGAGTCCATCAAAATTTCAAACACCTACTTTTAACCTTAATTTATGAGAAGGAATTTAACCTCTTTAGGGGTTAATTTTCGAAAAAAACTAGTTTGTGTCCTTCCCCAGAGTGTAAACTATCTCCGTATTAAATTTCATCACAATTGGTCCAGCGATCTGGTCATGATAATGTAGATTCATATAATATTACAACCTATTTATCCTAATAGGGGTTACATTTTGAAAAAAAGTAGCCGATGTCCTTTCCCAGGCATCAAACTTACTTCATATTAAATTTCGTCACAATCATTCCAGAGGTTTGACCGTAAAAGCGTAACAGACAGACAAAGTTAGTTTCACATTTATAATATTAGTATGGATAGTATTAATTTGTTAGTTGTGAATATTATAACTCACTCCAGTCCTTTTATTAATAATTATTATCTATATACCTGCCAATTAAAAATTAGGTTTTAACCATTCCAAAGAAGTATAACTTCTAACGTGCGCACATAAGTACACGCACCCACTTTTTTGTACAAAAATAAGAATAGATACGTCAAGCTATTTTTAACCTAAGAACAGGATTTCAAGAGCAAACGTGTCATTCAAAAGTGTTTAAAAAAACAATTCTATTTTAATTTTGTTTATATTACGTATTTGACAAATGGTTATTGTTATGCTATCCTGATCAATTTATTGCTTTTATAAAGCCCTATATTTGTTTGAGAAAGTTTCAAAACAAATTATATTGATTTATGATACTATGAGAATTAAACAAATTATGACGTTAAAAATACATAATATGGTTAAAATATTTTACTATAGAAAAAAGAGTATCAAATCAAATTGCTATGGCCCCACACAAGAGTCCAAAGATTAAAACGAATTTCTGATAGTAGCTAAATTAGCGTCTCCACTTCAAAAATATCTGACTGAGTGAGAAGTCTCCGTTGTCTCACAACTATTTTGAACTCTCGTTGGTCAGCTGTCGCACTTTTTACAAGCTTTTATTTATCTTCACCTGTCCCAGTGTCTGTCTGTCTGAAATCGAAATTTGCAAGTTAAATTTGACCCACTTCCCGTTATCCAACTGAGTTGAAATTTTGCATACGTATGTAGTTCCGATGACAATACAATATTATAATAACTAACTGACCGTTCCGGCTTTCGTCCTGACGTAAATCGCACTTTTAATAAAGCACACTTAAAACTTAAAAATAAAATCACGAAAAAGAAATTAAAAACAAGCTTTTATTAGTTGTTAATAAAAATAAACTAAAAAGTTAAAAATAATTTTATTCCGATTAGAAATAAGTCGTTTTATACGTACTTATCACAGTCTCAAATTTTCAAATAAAAGCGTGTTACACCGTCTTTTTGTTCTCTCTTGTTATTAAAATGTAACACGCTTTAATTTTAAAAAATAAGTAGGTACGTATAAAATAACTTATTTCTAAGCGGAATAAAATTGTTTTTAACTTTTTAGTTCATTTTTATTAACAACTAACAAAAGCTTGTTTTTAAATTTTTTTTCGATTATTTATTAATAGATTATAGACGGAAAACAACTGAAGTAATTAACGTGTAATTTTTTTGCACTATTCGAAAAATTTATGAAAATATTTGACCCATTTGCTTTATCTTAGATCACGTAACAGAGTATAAGTTCTATACGTGATCGCTAATAACGCAAACTCATCTATTTTTCTTTTGCACAATTCTGTATATTATATAGTAGTACCAACACGGTGGGAACAATTCTGGACGCACCACAATACGCCAGTGACTGTGACAGATTTAAAAATAAATTGCGTTCAAATCCACAACACGAAGGCTTGTCGGTTTAACAATAAAACGATTTTGTGTTACATAAATACAATACAACGACACATATTCGACGACAAAAATTATATTTCTAAGTGTGGGAAAAGAAGCAAGGGAAATATCCAATCAAAACACGACATTTTCTCTTTTGAGCCGCGACGTAATTCCTCTTACGCCAGTCAAGTTTATACCGATGAATTATTAGTTATGACAGGGAAATTTTATTACAGGACGAAATTTAGTTACAGGGCGAAATTTAGTTACAGAGTGAAATTTAGTTACTAGAATTTTGCTTAAATTTATTTCACATCTGCCAGGCGTCCCACGATAACTCACATTTTTTTTAGGTTATCAATAAGTCAAAGTTATTTTGGCCCAGGAACAATTTTTTAACTGTATTGGAAATACAGTTGATCTTTTAATAGTGGTTGAATTAGAATCTGTAAGCTCGCGCCTTGTAATATAAACAATGGAAATCCGACACGCTCGGTTATTCTCAAATTAAATTTATTATTCACTACCTGTATGCCTTTCTTCTTTTTACCACGTTTAGATTAACTCGCTTTTTGTGTATGTCGGGCGGAACTTTGAAATTAATTTTAAACTAACTTCCTGATGAGATAGAGACTTGAAATTTTTAACATAACTCAGAATTAGATGACAATACGAGAAAGTACTAAAATAAAGAAGAAAATAATAAAAGAAATAAAAAAAAATTAATAAATACATCTAGGTAATTCAAGTCTTTGATTAACGTCAAAATACAACTCTTCAATTTATTTGAACATCTAGGTAATATTAAGTAAAAAATTGTTTAATATACCACGTTTTTAAAACGAAATAAAAAGTATAAAATATTTTTTTTAACTTGTAAGATTTAAAACGAAAAACGTGGGTCGTATTATTCATTTTATCTCATAAATAGATTTTTCATTGATAACGTCTCTCTACACTTCTTATATAACTGTCGCATGTCCCCACGTTTTTCGTTACAATCTACAAGTTAAAAAATAATTTTATACTTTTTAGAGTTCATTTTAAAAACGTGGTATAAAAAAAATATTATTTTTATTTCAAATTTAAATTTTTTTGTAGTTTTTGTTTCTTGTAATTTGTTGAATTATGTAAGGTTACCAATTGTCAGGATTATTTAGGTTTAGTATTAATTTATAATAAATTAATAATTTATTATCTACTATTTTCACCTGCGCTCAGAATTAAACCTGGGAACCCGCCCACCCAAAATTAATTTACCTTACGAACTTTGAAACATTGACAATAGTAATAACAGCACAAATGTAGTTTTCTCAAAGACCCATCCAAAATTAATTTTATGAAACCACGGTTATCTGTAATGTACGAACTTTTGAAATAATTTATAAAAGGGATAATATATTTTCATTGATAATAATAATTACACAAATGTGGTTATTGGATCTTATAATTACACGAATAATTAAAGCCTAGAGAATATATAAATGAAGTTGGTTTATGTGTAATCTAATAAATTCAAGTGGAACATGAGAGAGGCGGATAAGATTAAATAATATCACCACCAACTATAATATAAGCACCGTCAACATGGGTAGTCTACCACCTACTGAACATTAGCTATTACATTGCATATCATCGTTTTTGACTAAAAAATTTTGTTTCTATTCGGTATATGGTAGAAATACTGGTTTCGGACTATCCACTTGCGGTAGATCACTTTTAGTTGACTATAAATAACTGCATGTATAATAAAAAAAAACTTATTTAATTTTTGCTCGGTTGGTTGTAAGGTTTTCGATACATTTTATAAATTTTTAGGGTTCCGTAGTCAAATGTCAAAAAATGGAAACCCTTATAATTATTTCGTCGTGTCCATCCAGGTACGTTAAGATCTACCAGCACGTAACGTGGCAGACACGGCACAGACAATAGTTTTCACATCTATACAGCAACAGCACACCCGGCATGAACAGACGCCATCAGGCAAACTAGAAAGTGCCCGTGCATACCATGTTCCGCAATTTTTCGATAGAAGAACTAGCCTTGATGGAAATTTTACTAGAACAGGAAGATTCGGGTTGTGTAGAAGTGCAACAAAGAAAAAGAAGGTTTGCAGTGCATCCCATGAACTCAAAACTAAAAAAAGGAGAATTCTACACATTATATAAGGAGCTTGTGGATGATGAGGACAGATTCTTTAAATATTTTAGGATGAGTAAATAATGAAACTAATTTTTTTAAAAGAAATATTTCGGAAATGTTACATATAAAATCAAATAAAAATTCTCTCAGTGTTCAATTAGATACGGAAAATTTAAGTAATATATTATATTATAATATTATTTTGAAATAATATTTTGTTTTTAATAATTTTTTCTTTCTTTTTAGGTATTCACAATTATTTCCATGACTACTTAATAAAAAATTGTTTGTTATTATTTTTTCCATATTTTGATATTAATTAATAATTTTGAAGAAATTTATGAAAAGCGAATTAGAAATTAAATATTAATTATTTTTTATATTTTTTTGATCAGTGCTAAAGAAGGTTCAAATCCGGATCGAAACGTTAATGTATTAATTATATATTTTATTAATATATTGTCTTAAAAATTGGTCGATAATTTTATTTATTGATGAGTAAATATGAGTTTGAGACCATTGTAACTAGAATTAAACCAGTGATAACTAAGCATGTTTCTCCACAAAGCCACTGATGATAACCAAACCAAACTGTCCGTGTCGGCAATTGCATTCATACTAGCCGCGCGACTGCCACAGACACGCGCCGGCACAGACAAAACATTCTTGCGGAGAATACTGGCCGACGCCGGCCTGTGTCTGCGCGGACACGGTCCGTTCGCGTGCGGTAGATGTGAATACACCTATATATAGTATATAAAAGAATTATATTATTTTGTTTGCCACGCCACGTGTCTGACACGCTCAATATCTGTAGATTTGAACGAAGCTTAAATCTGTTTGTCTGTCCATATGTCACAGCCTTATAACGTCGGCATTTTTCCATCGATTCGAATGAAATTTTATACGCAAGTGTATTACGTATATAGTGAAATTACAAAATATTGTAGGGGTAGCTTTCCACGCATAGAAGTGAGGGATGAAAATTTGTATTTTCGCGCACCCCATTTTACGGGGCATCGTTGGACAGGTCATACAAAATGCAGTAGAAGTTCTTAAGTGACTTGTTTTCTTAAGGCCGCTGCACACGAGGCTAGAAACGCTGCTAGGAGTTGTGCTAGCCGGTAGGCTGGGTACAATACTGGAAATGACGTCACTGCGGGCTGGCCTGATAGCTCACAAGATAGGTTTCAAAATTAGAACAGGGGCTATTTTCCCTGCTAGATCTGCTGCTAGGTATGAGCAAGAACCAATCAGGAAGCAGTATCTTGTCACGTGGGCACTTGAACAAACGCCCACAAACCAACATGGCGTCATTCTGCTCAGAGTCAGACAACAGACACGTTTTGCTCTGTGTTTATATTCGAACTGTCACTGCGCGCGCACCAGATCTATCCACAAAACAAACTTGAAAAGTAGTCTCGTGTAAAGCGAGCAGTTAACAGCAATCAAGAAAACTAGTAGGCAAATCTAGCAGCGTTTCTAGTCTCGTGTGCAGCGGTCTTTAGATGAATATTTCCCGACATAATTATAACCTTGTAAATTCGTAAATAATGTGTCCTCCCCCTGCAACTTTGCAATCATGTGATTAAAAAAATTGAAAGAAATCAATACACTAGCAGTTTATAAATACTTTCAACGAAGATTATTTTGAACAAGATATATTAACAAGCTGTAGGAAGTCAGCTGACCTTTCATTACAGTATTTTTTTATATAGCTGTCATATTTCTATTAATATAGCGGACACAAAAACCACAGCTATATTAAACTTACAAAAAAACGTCCGATACCATTAGTGTACAATGTACATGTCAATATTTATCAGGATAACTGGTTTTATGGAAGGCCTCAAAGTTAGTTTAATAGCCCAAGCAATAACTCATTGATAGTCTACAAAATAGTATCAACATAATATTATAATGACGTATTTCTAGGTTAGGATATTATTTGTCAAGCAACGAAGACGACCTAAAAATAGCTCATAAATACGGCATACAAATTACACTACTGAACCCATTCATGCGATTGTCCGGAATTTTTTCTGTGGCTAAAACGAGACAATATGCAAAAAATATTGTCTTCACTTAAAAGATCTTACAACTACGTCTTACTAAATCGATAACTAAAACTGTAACAATTTTATGTATAGAAAAAAATAATGTCATGAACTAAATAAGTTTGAATTTAAAACATAATTTTGACGACGTTGTGAAGAAAAAAACCTGTCATCGTCGGAACTTGAACTCGAAACTCCCAGCATGCCCTAGATAAATAACCAATTAAGTAGGTACACTGCCAACAGCAAGAAAAAGCGATAGTAGGTTATAGACGCTCGACAACTGAAGTCATTAACGTCTATGACGATAGCAAGATAATTAATTACTTCTTAGCTTGTAGCTCATCTAGTGCGATACTAGAATTTTCGGGTTGAAGTTTTTTTTTATGTGTGTGGACTGTGCTTTTATTGTTATTTTATTTTCATTACACAGAGATGCGACAATTTTGCTGTGCTAACTATAAGACACGTTAATATAATATGGCATATCTAAAACGACAAATGATACAAAATTAACAGGGTGAAATTGCTTACAGAAAAATGCTTACACTAGTGGACGTGATTTCGACATATGCCAAAATAGTTGTTTTTCGATTCCCTGAGATGAGGAGGATAGAGTATGGTAGAGCATGTTCGCATGCACATAACGTCTAATAGCTGTATTTTGTGCCGATCTCTCTCCAGTCTTTTTTATTTTGTTATAATAAATTATTTGCGTTCAAATAAAAAAAATTGAAAAGAAGTTTGACCCTGAAGGCTATTGGCGGATCGTGTACAAAGGTAACCGTTTCGCGTCGGCCCGTTACCCGTTACTAAAACGGTCGTTAACAAGAGCCCTAAGAAGTACTATTACTATGCTTGAGACTTACAATTGTGTTTCGTTTTTTTTTTATTTTGGCGAATCGAACATATTGCTTTTGCAGAAATACATCATTCAATAGGTTATATGCATAAGACTCCAAATTGGTTTAAATTTTTATTTCGAAATATATTTTAGTTCTTGATCATAACGTAAGGGTTATTTTATTAATCTAATCACTGAAAAAAATACAACTAATAAAAAAGAAATGTGGAAAATAAGCGCTATTTTCGAATTCTCAAAACGCATCGTGACGTCAGAGTATACAGGGTGAGTCAGACCACCCGTATCAGTCGTTTTTTTCGAAAACGGTTAGTCGTAGAGAGTTGTCTCAAAAATCTGTATTACAAAAGCCCTAATGAAGAATCGAATGGTGATATTTTTTCCCCCCGGAAAGGTCGGCTTCCCTGTTAGTTTGCTCCGGAATGTTTAGAACTCCGGAATGTTAAATGGCACGATAGGTCGAAAGTGGTATTGTTGAAAAGATCTTTAAAAAATAAGCAAGTTTTGTAGGACATTTTTTTTTGTTACTGCCACCCTTGTTAAGTAATATTCGTTTGAAATTATTAAATTAACATGTCAGAATAACAAAAAAAACTCGGGTCGCAGTGCGAAACCCTGCCGACAATATAGTGTATTTGCTTTTATAAGCAGTGTGGCTCTATTGTATGAACTTAACTTTGTTTTTGGACAAAATAAAAAAAAATACCCCTTAATACACCCCTTCAAACAACATTTTTTTATTTAATTTGAATACTATATACCAATTTAACATCTGTACCAAATTATATACACCCTTCAGTATGTAAATCCATATCAATAAACTTGCGTTTTCATAAAATTTGTAAGTCCGGTTCTGTCGGGCCGATTTTATTAAAATTTTAGCAGCACATTTCAATAATTATGAAAGGGTTAAATTTCAAATTTGAAACGATTCTGAGAATTTTTTCGATATTTTTGGGCCCAAAAACATTTTTCAACCCCTAAATACCCCCCTTAAAATGGCCCGATCGGGCCCATTTTAAATAGGCTTCTTGCGATGATGGATTCCAACATGTGGACCAAATAATTTTATTTAAATCGATTAAGTCTGTCGAGAGTTATCGTGGTCACACATATATATATATATATATATATATATATATATATATATATATATATATATACATACATATATATATACACATTTCCAAAAAGGGTGCCAAACTTCTTAGAAACTTATGAAACGTCGAGAAATTTTGGTCCGACCCCTAGGTCCCGCCATCCGACCGACGCCAATAGTGTAAGTGCCTTATGGTAAATACACTAAAAAGTCGGAATTTAAAAACTAGTTACCTAATTAAACAATGTCACAATAAGTTTTCAATAATTGCAATTGTTTTTTTTTTGTAGGAAAATACTTCCAGGTACTCATAACATATCTAGAAGAGCTCTGCAGTGTTTAGAAGTAAATTGAAGACAGTTTGAACATTTGTGACATTGTTTAATTAGGTAACTAGATTTTAAATGCCAACTTTTAAAATTAAGTTTGTTATTCTTACATGTTAATTTAACAATTTCAAACGAATATTACTTAACAGGGGTGGCAGTAACAAAAAAAAAATGTCCTACAAAACTTGCTTATTTTTTAAAGATCTTTTCAACAATTCCACTTTCGACCTATCGCGCCATTTAACATTCCGGAGTTCTGAACATTTCGGAGCAAACTAACAGGGAAGCCGACCTTTCCGGGGGGAAAAAATATCACCATTCGATTCTTCATTAGGGCTTTTATAATACAGATTTTTGACACAACTCTCTACGACTAACCGTTTTCGAAAAAAACGACTGATCTGACTCACCCTGTATATCAACAACAGTTTCCATGGCAACGATGTCGTTTCACAGTAAGATTATGTCAGTATTTAGAGAAAACAACAAATAAACTTCATTTAGAACATTGACAATTTGACATCAAGGTTGACATGCATCGTATATCATGACGTCATATAAGCCCGCGAACATGGCCGATTGTTTAAACTGTCTATTTTTGAATGTGAAATTTAATATTTTTTTTCTTATGATAATATTACATTTTTTTTAAATGAATATCAATTTTTTTCCGTATTATGGTTGACTAAATAATCTATTAAAAATATAAAAAAATGCATGCATATGACCTGTCTTTTTTTTCATAGTAAATACAAAAAAAGTAAAAACATGAAATTTTTCTTATATTATCTATCTCCGAAATTTATGCTTCAATGATAAAGAAATTATTAATATATACAACAATGTAATTTCTGGAAATCAAACAGAATTTATCTCAAAATAGTTGCAGCTAATCTCAAAACAATTTAACAAAGTGTTTATTAGTAAACTTAAATACAATTTTGGTTCAGAGCTTGTTCTCAGCAATTCATTGAATAATTCTGATGAGAAAATCTAATTGATTCTCTCGTGTCTTTGTAACCCCTGTGACAACATATTGCACCCTCGATAGCAGCTCTCGCATTACAGCCGTTGTAATTACGGAAGAGACAGCAGACAAACGGTAATTAAATATTATTTAATATTATCTGCCACTGTCTATAGTTCAACATACGTTTAATAATAGCTAAACTAATATCTTACCAAAAACATAAATGTGACAAAAAGGCCAAGCCCGATATAAAGAACATTTGACGGCTTTGCTGAAAAAATTAAGTGAGATCTAAGAAAGTAGGTACCAAGTTTATACTTGGCAAGTTTACATACACTAGTCATTTATAAAAACTTGTCACCTTTTCAGATCTCACTTTTTTTGTAAAGCCGACAAACTCACTTGTTATTTGTATGGGTCTAGTTTGGTGGATTCAATACTTTTTGTAAAGTTGAAATAGTTATATACCATACTTTATTATACTATACTTATATGCCACACTTCATTGTATGATGCATAATGTATACTTCATCAAGGTTTGTTGATTATAAAGGTTGCCTCGTTCCAGCGGAAGAACGAGAATGACTTCAGCTTTTTTTATCAACCTATAATGACAAGCTCAAAAATGTCATTTATTTTTTACCAGGACTATGTAAATTTATAATACCTTCAAAATTCAATTAATTCCAAATAATATCAATATTCTGTTTTTTGATTACTTTGACATTTGTTAAATACTACCATTAAAGTTTATAAACAACAGCCGTTGTCACGCAATTAATTGACAGGTCCGTCGGATGACGTCATCCCCCCACTGGTATCCAAGGGAATGAGGCAAACTGACCTTGATATCCCACTATTTCAGTACAGACTAAACGCGAGTAGTCTTCGGACGACCGGTTGATGCACTCGCGACTTTACTCCCAGCACCGACGAGACGCTTGTGAATTGTGATGGTCAATCGTGATTTTGGACACTTGTATCTTACAAACTACTCCATCTATAAGTAGACGTATGAAAGGTATACTACTAACCACCCTTCTGTAACGTAACTAGCCTCGGAGATAGAGGGGTGGGATCGAAAAGGGGTAAATATAGTCCACAGTAACTTGATGGAAACTTGGCTGACGCACCCCGTGTGCAATGATATTTAACGCTCTTATACAGCAATGGTTGGTTTTTCGCAAAAACAACGTGCTTTTATTGTTCTAATCCGGCTAGGTGCATGTCAAACTATCTCATCAAAAATTTGCGTTCAATGAGAGTGAATAATAGCTTACAGTTGAGTTTAGTATGACATTCGCGACATTTCAGCGAGTCAATTTAGCAGAAATTGGGGGGGGGTAATAAAGATTCTACGTATTCCAAATATGAATGCATAAAATCAAATTGTTTTATTTATTTATTTAATGCAATAAACACAACGGAACGTGTTTTGTAAAAAATACCTTCGATATCTATGTAATATTTATGAATTGATTAAGTCGACCTGTTCAGGCAAATGAGATTTCAGATTTTTTATAGTAGGTAAATATGGAACGTCGATTGCAGATTTGTTATTAAATTTTTAGATATTTCTTTTAATGTCGATAAAACAATGTTGCTCGATGTTAAATATGAAAAAAATTGGTTGTCTGTAAAGTCGGTTTACGGACGATAGTTTTACGTGATAACGTCATACTCGTAAAGTGTTGAAAAATAACTTTTTTTATTTTTCACATTATACGTATACGTGTCCAAACATTTATTTTTACATATTTAAATAGTAAAATTAGACTTCTAACCAACTGTAGAAACGGTTTTTAAATATAATGAACCGTTTTCAAAATACACGCAGATTTAATAAACGGACGGTCGGGTGGTGTGGATTTTTCACTCCTTGTAAGTATATATACGAGCGAACTGTGACAGTCTATTGGAAGTTTGTGTCTTGTGATCTTTAATAAGTAAATTTTTGTAGCTGTCAAACTTGGGCCGATCGTGCTTCTCTATCGCTTATACTGCGCTCTCGCTTGCACGCACAGGGTCAGGCGGAACGTGACATATTTTCGTACATGCAGCCGGTGTTTCATTAATTTATAAGATTGGTGTTTCATCAATTTATAAGACGTTATCACGTCAAAACGCGAGCACTGGCGCGGGTAAAGGCTAGTACACTATCAATGCACCCAAGCTTGACTTTTTTATAGTTCTTACGAAGAAATCAATGTTCAAAATTCTTACCCGTTTACAGTTCAAGCAGTAAACTGAAACTCCAAACCTTTACCAGAAACAGTTTCAGGGAAATTGTTTTCAGATAAATTCAGTAAGCTTAATGAGAAGAAAACAATCAATTTGCTCGAACATATTTTGTTAGCTTAAGTTCTCTGGTGGACATAAACACTCCACAACAAAAATAGTCAATGTTTGTTTGGAAACAAGGGATTGTTTTTAAAACACGATAACGCGTGATTTAATAAAGTTTGGCTTTTTGAAAAAAACAAACTTAAGAACTTTATCTGTGTTGTGCAAACCAACAAAAGTTTGTAAGTGCAAAAAATTAAACGCTGTGTTTTATAAAATTATTTCATGATTTGATTCATAAGTCTATAAAAAATTATACAGGTGACCGGTAATTGCTCGTATTCCTCTCGGGAGAAGAAACTATGGCCAATTTGGAATGATTTAACCTCTATCACTTGGGAATCTGAGAAAATCTACTTCGATTTTGCTTTTTACAAAAATCCGAGTTTTTGGAGTTAAAAATTAGAAAAATAATATCTCACTTTTTGGCCTGAATTTTTACCATGATCTGATAGCTTACTAATTGGCCGACCTTCCTTAAGCTAAAAACCACGAAATTTACTGTGTCATTATCATAAAAAAATGACGTATTTCCAACGTTAAATCATTCCAAATTAGTCATAGTTTCTTCTCCCGAGAGGAATACAATCAATTACCGGTCACCTATATAGAAAATACACTGAGTCTAAATAAATCGCTTCTACTAACCAAAATAGTTATGCAATTGGGCGACGGGACCATTCCAACTTCAAAATGTTGGCATTTGACATAATATAATAAAGAAAATAAAGATTCTATCGCGTGAGGTGACGCGGGTAATGGCTTGTCTTCAATATGATATTTGTTATTCATTACCATGGTTACCTACAAAATATGATCCAAGTCATATAAAAATTAGTCAAAGCATGCTTGACTAATTGTTTTCTGACAGATCTGCAAAACAAACAGCTTATTTTATTTCATTTTCAAAATATTTCCGAAACTGTAAAGTTTATAAAAAAATGTTTTAACGAAACTTTCTTGAAAAAATAAACAGAATAATAGACCGTTAATAAAAGTATACCGTGATTATATAAAAAACACCGCTATAGCATATATCACTTCTGCGCATGCGTCGATTGTCTCCAAAAACAATAGGGCTCTTCATATTTGCATATAAAACATCCTCCTAAAATTTGGTTTCAATCCGCTCATTCGTTTGACCTGTATCGTGCTCACAGACAAAATAGACTAACAGACGCACAGAGTTTTTCCAAAAATATGTTTTCTGGATTCGGGGGACCCCAAAACAAAAACATATTGTAAAGTTTTAAAAAGTGATTTTTGACCTAAACTAGTACCATTCCCCACTTGTGGGTTGGAAGGGTAAAATAGTTTGTAAGGTTTTGCTTCCCACTTACTTTTGCTAACACTTAACACAGTGGATAGCCCTATCAGCAGGACTGTAGATTTTTCCACCTGATGTAGGTAATTATTTAAATGTTATCGCAGATAAATTACTAAATTCTAAGCATTTACCGTACTAACTAGTTTTGTGTAAAGTAAACCGAAGGCTATTTTTTCAAAAAGCTGACTGCGAAAATTTGCCTTCGCATGTTAAAAAACCTTTTTCACTTTAGTTTTTTTTTATTTAATGGTTAATGGTGTTTCGACATTTTGTCACTAACACCCACTAGTACATAGTGTACAAAAAAAATAATACATATTAGTTGTGTACATTAAATATACTAAAAAAGGAAAAAAACGGTATTTTTGCATCGATATTTTGAGATGAGGAAGTCAGCAGTCGTCTCCATAGATGTATCATTCCAATCAAATCGTTCACATGGACATAGAGTATTATGTTGGTAAGTATAGTTTTTTTTTTTAATGTTAATTGTTTTAAATTTAACATTCGGCATTGGAAAAACCTCCGCCCGAACTGGTCTTGAAGCCAGAAGGTTTAGTTTGTTGACCGAAAATCATCAATCAGAATTGTTTTATATTTTATCAATCATCCTACACGATCTAAATAAAGCTTCGTTCGAATTTTTAAATTGACACCGGTTTTTCGTCGACTTACGTTGCAAAATTGGTCTCCACGAAAAGCGCATTTGTTTTAAAGCGATAATATTCAGCCTATGTCCATCCTAAATATCGGTGAACATTTTTTGAAATAGGATGAGTAGTTTTGGAGATTACCCTCTACATTCAAACTAATAAACATTATCTCTTTACAATCTAGTACCTATACATATTATAAAGGTCAATGGATATGCAGCTAATGGCATATCCATTGGTCTTTATGACAGCTTCGCAACACGCCAGCATAGAGCCGACTAACGTTTCTAGTTGTTTTAGAGTTTGGTTCCTTTCATTTTTAAGAGCTTTATATAAAGTCTCCTTACCCGAATAATTTCGACATCTTACTCTGCGATCTAACTCGTCTTATGGTTGCTCTATACTAATCCGTAAACATATTGAACAAAACGGTATCAAAATTTTTCAAATCGGTTACCTTATATGTGATGAATATAATGGATAAACTCTTTTTTTTAATTCGATAAAAAAGATGACCTTTAACTATAAATTTTATATACCTATTTACTTTTTTTATATTTCGACTATTTAATTGTCTAACAATTCAACCATACGTAAGATGTCAGTACTTTAGACCTAATGAAAAAAATGAAAAAAGAAAACTGAAGCATCTGTAAAACTTTTGGCTGATGGCGTACATAAACATCCGCAAAATTTGATTATGGATTAAAATATACCGTAAATGGGATTAATCTTAAGCTTTTAGATAATTCAAATTTTGTTACCGCCTTCATATATTATACAATCAACCAGCATGTTATGTTTTTTTTTCGAAATAAATTATTTAGTTCGCCTCAATGGCGTAGTCAGAATGAGGTTTCGATGTAGGAGGTAATGTCCGAAACTACTTATGCCACTTCAAACTTTTTTCACCAATATTTAGAATGGATCTTCAGGATGGTCACAGGCTATATATACAGTGTACAGTAGTCTTTAATTTTAATGTGTTTTTTTGTGTGATTTTAAATTTTACATGTTCTATGTTGTTATTGCAACTCACAGAATAAAAATTCTATTCTATACTCCATCCATCCAAAGTGCCATATCCTTTTACAGGACTTTGGCAATCACACCTTTCCAGTATTCTCTATCTTGTACATAAAACAGTAAACTTTTCAGAGACATATCCGACCATTTTTTTATATTGCTTAGCCAGGTTATTTTTCTTCTACCCCTCGAGACTTTTCCTTTTAGCTTGCCTAACAGAATTAATTTTTGAAATTCGAGGTGTTGGCTTTTCATCAAATGCCCGAAATATGCTAAAATTCTTTTTGACGTGATAACGTCTTATAAATTGATGAATCACCAATCTTATAAATTGATAAAACACCGGCTGCATGTTCGAAAAAGTGTAACGTTCGTAACGCGTAACGTTCCTAACGCGTAACGTTCCGCCTGACCCTGTGCGTGCTTTTTGCTAATTTCTCGCTCAATTTAAATCAGATCGGTTTGAAACCAGTCTTAAACGAAAGAGGAGAACATTTTACATAGATTTCGTATAACAGAATTTGCCTAAACAGTTTTTTTATACAAATTTATATAGAAAAATAGCTGTATAAATGCAACATGAAAACGGCTGAATTTCTAATGTTTAATTCAATTTTTTAACATTAGTATTTTGTGAAATGCAACGCCTTCTAAGTTAAGTATTGGAATAACTAATTATTATTAGAACATAATACTTTGACAGTTGCAAAAGTCACTTTTGACATTTCTTATCATTCCGACACCAAGGATAAGCGGATTGAAACCAAATTTTGGGAGGTTTAGGTTATGTATTACGGAATACGTTATCACGTAAAACTATCGTCCGTAAACCGACTTTACAGACAACCAATTTTTTTTTTTATAGTTAGGACGAGATTTTTTTCTATTTTCATTTTATTTAACACTTGTAAATTAGTCACGAAATCTGTCCATTTTACTTTAAGCATTCTCCGATAACACCACATCTCGAACGACTCCAATCTCTTCATATTATTTTTTTTTAAAAACCTATTCTATACTATTGTCGGATAAAAATACAAGCGCTTTCATGAAGACCAATTTTGCAACGCAAGTCGAAGAAAAACGGTGGGAATCTACAAAGTCGAGTGAAGTCGGACCGAGCCGCTAGTCTCAATTAAAATATTATTTTATACTTGAACATAATTTGTGTTTAAAAAATTGTGAAACTTTTTAATTTGTTGGGAAAAACGCATCTGGCTTTCCAATCGATTATTGTAGATAGACGATTTAGGTTCCAGGGACATTTTCGTGAACTGTAGTCTATACCTACATATCCACATGCTACGCGAGCGAAACTTTGGCCAAGTCACTTGAGTAATATAATTAGCACATCCCAATTTTAATTTTTCGTTACGCTACTGCGTTTACACCGGCATATTATCACATTTTATAATAATATTACGTTTTCTACCAGTGTTTATTTTTTTAACAAGCTTAGCAGGCGCACATAATATAAGTCATCATAAAATACATATTTTATTACATAACCAAATTAATTTAATAATAAAAGGTCAAACTCATAATTATATAATATTAACATAAGCATACCTTAACATACATTGTTCTTTAAATTATAAACAAAGTTTTAATATGGATGGCTGGAAAGTTCTATCTAAGTGGCTTCTTATAAAAGACCCAGGAGTCTTATACTATAACTTAGCAACAAAGTCAAATATACCTTTAAACATATTTATTTAAAGCCGTTTAAAAACTTCTAAAACAGACTGAAAAGAACTAACTCTTTTGCATTTTATATAAAAAATAGTAAATAAACCCATATTCGCCATATTTTTTAAAATATTAAAATAACGTCATTATTTATTGTTTTTTGTATTTCACTTTTTCATTCCTGCGGGGTTAAGATCGAAAATCCGCCTCCGTTATGTTCTGTTCGGTGATCTACACTATAAGTTGTTTTTCATTTGGTGGAGGTGTCCCTGAGATATCAAGGTCACCTCCAGTTTTCTAAATAGAATCTCATATTTCTTATTTGGGATTATTGTCCTTCGGGTCAAATAAAAATAACTCTTGTACCAAACATTTTTCGATTTGTTGCAATTCTGAACCGTTGTTTAGTTCTCAATTCATCCCATGTTTCCTATTTTAGTGGACTATGTGAGTCGGAAAAAAACCCAACTATTGTCTGATGCAACTAGTTTTCGAGGATGCTGAACACAAGCACGCACATGCACACTCAAACAAACAAAATGCAACAGCTCAGCCTATGCGAGGCATAAACAGGAAACGGGATGAATTGAGAACCAAACAGCGGTTCAGGATTGCGTCAAATCGAAAAAAGTTATATTCTTTAACCTAAAGAACAAAAATCCGAGATAAAAAATATTGGTTCCTGTTTAAAAAAGTCAAGGTGACCTTTATATCTCAGAGGCACCTTCACCAAATGAAAAAAAATCACCAATGTTCTGTCCCCTTGGTTTACTGCAACTTTTGTTTGAAACTTTTTTTCGAAAACCCTGATTCTTCGAAATAAAAGGGTATTCGGGTTTTAAAAATTCACTCGGTATGCCTGCGAAGCTTGTTTTCTAGGTTAACGATCGCCTTCTACCCTTTGCCTCCAAGAAGAACATCAAAAATCTGGTTCCGTTATATAGGTTCTGTATCGTATGTTACGCAGAGTTTCAGTTTCCTAGTCTAAAGGCCCCCATACACCTCGTTCTTTTTTGGCAGTTTTAACCGCACGGGCAAAAATGTACGGGTAAACACGAACAACACCATATCCATACACTAGGCGTTGTTTCGTTCAGTTTTTCTGAAGTCGTTGCATCATCTGATCTGCTTTGATGGATCCTACAACGTTACAGAGTCGAACAAAACCCGTCCTTTTTAACTGTGTCGTCACACACACGGGCCGACTTGAACGACACGTTTAAAACGGACGGTTTAAATCAAGCAGCAGCAGATATTTTTGAACGCCGGTAAGAAGGACGGTTTTTGGCCACACACCGACCGTTTTACCCGTACAGTTTTACCCGTGCGGTTAAAACTGCCAAAAAAGAACGAGGTGTATGGAATTACATTAGAATTACATTAGAAAATTATACATATATGTAGATACTCTTCTAGTAATCAGTGTAGGATAGTATTACTAGCTCCTTCCAAAAAATGCAGAGAGGGAAGTCATAGAATTTCTCATATACAAGAAACTCAGATCGAGTTGTGTCGGAATATTTATTTCTCATATTATGGTGTCGACTTTTTGGATGACGCGTTATACAAGCGATTAAATATGTATCTGCTAATAATTTAACGACCATAATATCTAGAAATGAACAGGTTTCATGAATCTGACGATTTATTACACATCGCAGTATTCCTCTCGCGAGAGTACGTCAAGCGCACCGGGTGGTTCATCAAGTAGAAAGGGAGATTAATTACTGTCTCACCACAACATCGGCCCCCGCCATGTACCCACCCACTCACAACCAGCTGCGCTCATCAAACGAAGATACGAAGATTGTTAAAATATAATACAGAAATATTTTTAACTATAAATTTAACTCATTATTAGGGTTCTGCACTTCAGAACGAAAAATTGTGAACTTGTTTATTCGTCCGTCCGTATGCAAGTAACATAAATAACGGTATCAAGCTAAGATTTGCCACGGTTATAAAGCTGAGTAGCCCCTATATTATATTCAAATAGTGAGAACATTTTTCCGCGATATTTTTTTATACTATTTAGACTCTAAATAGTATAAAAAAATATCGCGGAAAAATGTTCTCACACTAGTCTCTAAATTTTAGAGACTAGAGACGTATAGTATTATAGTCATTAAGGGGATTGTCAACATAGAAGTTAATCTTTGATTTGAAAAGAAATATTTGAAATTTGTGACATACGATAATCATTAAAACTTTTTACTAAAGTTGGTAGCTTATCAACAATACATTAAATATACTACGGTTGACTGAACGAACTGAACGTATTTTTACAAACGAAATTTTTCCGTTGGATAATTTCCAGCTCAATAATGGAGAATATAAAAGTTTTATTTTCATGAACTACAAATTTTATTTTATTTTAACATCCATCCAATTTATTTCCACTATATATTATATTTACTGCTGTGTTTCAAAATAATATATCATCCAGATAAATTTTAGAAAATCAAATTATACACAAGGAAGTAGACACGTCAGGGCGAATACAAAATTTTTATTTTTCAACATTTTTTATCGTATAAAATTAAACGAAAAATCACACACCACAGTGTCACATTTACTTTGTGACGAGCATGCTCAACAAAATGAAGCTCGCAAGGTTTCGATTCGCCTACTCATTCCGACGGCTCTGAGTTTCTGAGTGTCACGCACGAAAAGAGAAGTTCACTATATTTCTCATTTCTTTAAATCTGATCGATTGAATTGTGTGCAGTGGTAACTACTCTATTTGCATAATTTAATTTTGAATCAGTTAATTGACAAAATGGCAACAAACCGCAATTTCTAATGGTCAAACGTGGACAGTACTACAGCTTTAAGCCGTATAAACGTAACTCAATACCGAATGCGTTAATTAACTTAATGTCAATTAACTATCGTAAGGACAATTTGTAACACAACTAAAATTGTGTGTCGCGACACTCATGTGAAGTGTAACTTCTTATAATACTCAAAAGTTACAGAGTATTTCGTTTAGTTTAGTTAGTCTCAAAGCCACTGCATGTTTCTTCACGTGCTTGTAGTATAACGATACGGGCCTTCCGCGAATTATTTGGGATTCATTTCCGATTGGTGTTATCAATTCTTCGCTTGTGTTAACCGCGGGCTTTTGAACTAATTAAATAAAAATAAATAAAATTGTCAACCAATTTTTCTCAGACCAATATATTGACAAAATAAAAAACAACAAATCAATATAACATAAGATGACGTTTCGATCCGGCTTTGGATCTTCTTCAGAAAAATCTAAAAATATAAAAATTAATTAAGTTATTAATTTTTCATTAATTTGTTTCATTCTTTCAAACTTCACCATTCGTGTAAATAAATAATAATTAATAATTTAATACTAATTAATTTTTATATTTTTAGATTTTTCTGAAGAAGATCCAAAGCCGGATCGAAACGTCATATTATGTTATATTGATTTGTTGTTTTTTATTTTGTCAATATATTGGTCTGAGAAAAATTGGTCGACAATTTTATTTATTTGAAGATTTCTATTGAGACGTTAATCAAAGATTTTAATTAAATAAAAACTTTGCAATGCTGTTTCGCTCTTATTTTTGAGATTTGATAAAAAAGTTACTTAACATATACTTTTATACAAAATAATAATATTTGTTCGTCTATTTGATTTCTACACGCTGTTAAAAAAGACGAATCAACTTAAATATCACCTGTATGTCTACATATTATGAGCGAGTAGCTAGCATGAAATATATCTTGACAGCGTCGCAATTGAACAATAAATAAATCTTTCAATTTCATTGGTTAGTTGTCAAAACTAAGTCTTTGTTATAGTAAAAATGTTTATAAACTCTATTCTTCATGAGTGTGCTGTTGTCAAGTGTGAACACACATTTTATAAAATACTGTTTGATACTTTTCAGAAATTTTTTGACGTGATAACGTCTTATAAATTAATGAATCACCAATATTATAAATTGATAAAACACCGGCTGCATGTTCGAAAAAGTGTAACGTAACGTTCCTAACGTTCCTAACGCGTAACGTTCCTAACGCGTAACGTTCCGCCTGACCCTGTGCGTGCTTTTTGCTAATTTCTCGCTCAATTTAAATCAGATCGGTTTGAAACCAGTCTTAAACGAAAGAGGAGAACATTTTACATAGATTTCGTATAACAGAATTTGCCTAAACAGTTTTTTTATACAAATTTATATAGAAAAATATTTTATACAAATTTATATCGAAAAATAGCTGTATAAATGCAATGTTGTGTAATGCATGACGCGACGCGGTCGGTTGTCTTTGTTTGCCGTACATGGAAATTAGAAGCAAACGTATGTCTTGTCTTAACATGAAAACAGCTGCATTTCTAATGTTTAATTCAATTTTTTGACATTAGTATATTGTGAAATGCAAAGCCTGCTAAGTTAAGTATTGGAATAACTAATTATTATTAGAACATAATACTTTGTAAGTTGCAAACGTCACTTTTGACATTTCTTATCATTCCGACACCAAGGATAAGCGGATTGAAACCAAATTTTGGGAGGTTTAGGTTATGTATTACGGAATACGTTATCACGTAAAACTATCGTCCGTAAACCGACTTTACAGACAACCATTTTTTTGTCGTAATTTTCAACGATGGTATTTTTAAAATTTCGAATTGACATTTCTATGTGCTTTATCGATATTAAACTAGTATGAATGCGCAATTTTCACTTATGTTACTAACATAATTTGAAATTTTTTAAACGAGTTAATAAACCGTTCTGAAATTTTAAGCACTTATTGCAGATATATTAAGAAATAAGTTGATAAAATTTCAATATAATCTAATATAAATGTTTTTAATATACGGGTTTTGGGCTTCTACACCAATAAGTATAATTAGCCACGTATTGTTTATAAATAAGATATATATAAGATTGCTTATAAATAAAATATACTCTAAAATAAACTAAAAAATCTGGCCCAATACACATAACACTGGGATACAAGATGGATAGACCGGACGATTTACATGAAAAGGGCCATGGAGTTGCATTAGGCTTGACTCCATAGGACAAACGTACAAGAACCAGGAACACGAACAGCCGGGATTGGAAAGGTAAGACACATTGGGTAATGTTAGTGCATATATTACTATATTTATTTTATACCTGCTCTAATTTTTCTACCTAATTTTGCAAATACGAATGTCAATATTGTTTGAAAATTTAAAGATTTCGCAGTAAATTATTTTATTTCCAGATTTTCAAATATCAAGATACCTCACAGGTAATATGATATTGGATTTCGTGAGAGATTTTGTATTCTATGTCTATTATTGACCTTTACTCAATTTGATTTGTTTTTCGTTGATATGGTTACATCACATTTGACGCGTTAAACAACCCAAACTGGCATAAGAAGTTACACTTCGATAATATACTGGTTTCCTATGCCTTAGATTCAGTTTAGACCTAGACACGTCTCTCACCTCATCAAAGCAGCGATCCTACTGGAAATTTAATCGAATTATGAACGGTTTTGTGATTTGAATTTTGTAACAGAGACGACATCTTTCCTAACTGCATACATGGAAATCAGTAAATTATAAAGTAAAGGTTTACCCCATAAATAAGCAACGTAAATGGTTTTAGGAATTAAAAAGAGTTTTAAAAAGTTACTTTAAATTGTGCGCGTAACCATTTTAATTATACACCCGTACTATCACTCATTAAAAATTAAAAAAAAAGACGGGTTGCACTCCGGGAGTGCCGGCAGAAGTGAAAACATTAATATTAACGTCTTAATTTTTTGCATTTAGAAGCATTGTTTATTTATTGGCAACACTTGTAAATAAAAAGGATTTGTATCATAGCTTGCATTTTTATGTACGATATTTCAACGCTAGATGTCTAACGTTGTATAAAAAATAAAATGGTTTGTATCATAGATTGCATTTTTATGTACGATATTTCAACGCTAGATGTCTAACGTTGTATAAAAAGTATCTGGCAATTACTATCACTTAGAGAGTCTCACCCAGTTCTTACTTTTCCTGACGCGAGTTTAACATTTTTTACCCATTACAAAAAAAGTGTACAACGCCGCTAAAGAAGTTTTCACTTCAAAAAAAATAACCAAGAACACTCTGTATATACTTAGTTAATGTGTAAGGATGAAGTAAGAGAAAAATATTCTTATTGCTTAATAGCGATGAATATGAAGTAAGAAAATTTGAAAATATTTTTCGGCATAAAATACTTCTATAATTAATAGGTATAGGTATAATATAGTCTGAAAATTGTGATATACAAATTGTATCAGCTGCTTACATAACTAAACAACATAACAACAGTTATTGTAAGTTGATAATACTTGAAATACCGAAACACAAAATTTTCGCTACAAGAATTTCTATCAGTGCCGTACGCGAAATTATAATAATGAGAATGATAATCAAATTTACAATTAAGTTGTTTTAGGTAAAGCAATATTAACATTTTCTTGAAGTGGATATAACAGCTTTGCGAAACACGCATAGAAATTTTCAATATGTTGCGTATATTTCGCGCCATCCTCTACTGAAATTTTAATAGGTATCTGTTAATATCTGTTCAATTGTTACGATACTGGAATTAATGGAAAGATCGAGAAGAATCCAGAACCGCTATAGTACGCGCCACGAATCTAAAAGGCTCGGAAGTTAGATGCGAATGCAGGCTTGCGCTTGTACAGTCTGTTGAAAAACTACAAACTCGCAACTCAACAAAACTTACATAGCAATAACAACTTGACAATAGCGTACTCGACTGTACTTTAAAGCAGGAAAGTAAAAAGTGACAAAGGCAACGAGCGATCACGGCCAATCACCGACGAGCTCACATTCCGTGCAGTTAACTGGGAGTTGGTGGGAGTATCAACGGCTCTAAAATATGCCTTTGCAAAGCTGTTTGTGACTAGCTTTCGAACCTTTTAGATCCGTGGCGCGTACTATACCAAGCGAATATAAATAAAAGCCCCATGAGAGGGACAGTTAGTTAAACGCGAGTCTGGGTAAGCCGTGCAAGCATAATAGTCAATCGTCGTACACTTTACGGTGCTACCAGTGACATAAATAATTAATTAATTATTGAGTATACGTAACGTGACCATTTATTTTTTCCTCAGAGCGGGACACCGTTCAATTATTATTGTTAATTGAAATGACTTATCAGCAGAGTATGAAGACTTTGGTAGTGAGACTGAATCAGTCAAAACTGACTATAAGCAACGAATTTGTGTAAGAGTTAAAAGTAATTTATATACATTTTGAATCTACAATTTTTTTCTTAATCTACCGCTTTATTTACGTGCCACTTTTTAAGATACCAGGTAACATTGACTATGCACGTACGGGTGCTACGTTTTTGTTTTGTCAAAGTGAGACATTTTTACGTATTTTGGGGACAGAAGGACGCTTAGCTTAAAATCGGGACTGTTCCACTCAAAGCGTGGTCACATTAAGATTGTTTTTTTTTTTGTACATGGAAATTTAGTCGTGACTTTGAATTATTATTATTTCTAGCTTAGAAGTTCGTCGTTTTGTTTCGTTAATATTTTTATTTCATTTTTCATTATAGAAAAGAAATACTTTTTAGTTTAATTGTTTTGCTAACATTTTATTATTGCAAATAAATATTTTCACCACAACAAAGAACAGTTTTAGCCCAGTTTTGTTACAATAATATATTTAAACCGTTTAAGTACGACCCTTTTTATCACTGTCAACAATAGTACTTTGCCTTAAACTCTTAAAAATTAAAACGGGCCGACACTGATTGAAAATAGAGGAATGTATAAAATGTGAAAGCCTCCATTGTACCTTTAATGCATTTTCTAAGTTGAAACGTGCGAAGGTAATTCATTATTATACAGCCTGTTTCAATCCTTTACACTGACCGTCGCGAAAATGATCCGTATTTTCGCTACATAGAAACAAAATATTAGTTGATATAATTGCGGCATATTACAAATGTAATCAGTACAAATAAATAAAAACGCAAATCTATCTATAATTGTAATTTTTTATTGAACCTGCTTTCATCTCGCTTAAAAACAATTACAACCAAATGAAAATCCAGAAATCACACAACAGATCATGGAGAAACTTAAAATTATTAAAAAAATATATAAAATAGATTAATTTTCACACGTAGCCAAACTTGTTAAAAAAAATTTGCCAGTAGGATTTGTATTCTGATTATTGGTCCTTAATTTAGCGTTTATCTGAATCTTTTAAATTTAAAAATAGGGTCGGGAGAGCTATCCACGTCTTTAGGCGACGGAAAAGGATTTGAGATGAAGAGTACGAGGGGTATTTGTTGGTAGCATATACTCTCAATGTACTACACTAGAGATTTTATAAACTATTCGACAGAATCGCTAAATCGAAATAACCATTTTCACAATTTCCTTGTCTGTCTGCCCGCCTGTCTGTCAGTTATTTCATTTTAACCCAAGTGTTGCTGGAACAACCTTACAATAAACATTTAAGTTATTATTGCCACCTTGCAGTGAAGTAGAGCATTTGTTATATCATTTATCATCAATATGCATAACCGTATATACTTAATACTCCTATATTGCTAGTAGGGGTTTGGAAAAGGATGTCGACTCAACGTCAGACTGTGCCAACAATGTAGACATACTGTCTCCGTCATTTAGACCTCAAATGTTATGCGCATGTCCGAGAATGGAGGATGCACTTGCCCACTTTCCCACTAAAGTCGCAACGCTTGCGCATAACGGATCGAGTAACACTCCCATTTACGGGAACTAGCAATACAGGAGTGTTAAGTATATAACACATTTCAGTGTCATTTATAACCTCTCGCTCGTGTTCATGGCGGTTTTGTAACAAACTTTATTTTAGCTCGATCCCAGCCGGATGCTTTAAGTTTGGGTACCAGTAGACACTATACAAAGCTTCATCAAAATCAATTCAACCGGGCTCGAGTTGTAAAAACAAAAGAACAGACAGCGATATATAAAAGTCCCGTTACACTGTTTTGTATTAATATTGAAATGAAGCTTTATAATTTTAAACTAAAATCTAGCTTGTGAACAAGTTAAGTGACTATATGTGTAGTTTGAAGTATCTGCGGTGGGTCGCTCTATATCCGAGAACAAAGAACAATGAGAATTGTAAAGCAGGATCGTTTATTATAATTAAGGTTTTGTCCTTTTATATCTAATTAATTAACCTTTAACATACAACTTCATAGAGCCTGACACCAATCCTTTCTAGGAAAAAAATAGAACAGAACATAGGGCAAAAACTTGTATATCTAACTGACAAAAAATTGCAAGAAACAGCAGTTTTATCTCTAAACTTAATAAAGCAATGGCTGGGTAGTTTTCCGTAGGAAACAATGAGCTATTATAACCATAACTTTTCAAAGGCAAAAACTACTATATCAGCTTCAACTTCGTTATGGCTTCTACAAATTTTAAACTAATACTTTTGATGTTTTCAGACTGTATTGTCATCATTCCTTTTGAGAACCAAACTCACTACAATATAATTAATTGGCTGTATTCTGACCAAATAATGAATTATTGTTGTTTCTTTCACAGACATGACCGAAACAAACAAATGCTACGACGTTTAATTAATTCATTAAACAAATAATAATTCAAGTTTAACTATAACTAATGCTGTGGAATGTTGTTGTTTATAGTGTTGATTTAATTGCAACACAATGCCTGAAACGCACACAATATATTATAGCGATATAATTATTATTAGTAATGAGATGAAATAACAGTAGTATAGTTATTTGAGAAATGTCACTGGAAAAGAAAGTTCTCAGAAATAATTAAGCTGTTCTGTAAAGGATAGATTCTTAAAGAACAGGCTGTTAAGAACCCCTACGTTCCTAAAAAACTGTTTTTAAAAGCAGGTTTTTGAAACAGATCTTAAAGAACAGGTTCTTAAAGAACTGTGACCAAATAAACAGTTCTAAAAAACGGTTACTTTTTGTTCTGTTATAAGATTGAGAATAAAAGGCAATAAATAAAATAGTTGTAATAATTTTTCTTCGAAAAAGGGATGCATTTTATTACAACAAAACTTATTAGTTATATATAAAAGACTCAGAACTGAGACAATAGCATATTATGTAACTGAAAAGGAAGTGTTTTTCGCGCATGTCTAATAAATATTATATTTTTATAGTTTACACAAAATAAAACGTAACGAGACGCCACTGAAGCTGACAATAATACGCACATTGTTGTCAAAACCGCGTAGACAACAAAACGCACATTATTGTCGGAACCGTGTAGAAGAATGCCGACGCTTCGAGAATGTTCCGAATGCGACTGAAGAGCTATATATAAACAGCGCGTAGCGAGAGGAAAGTGAATCAGTTAGCAGTCGTTCTCCAACAACATACACGTTACATAAATAGAGACATATGTAAATAAATAAATAAGCGTTCTATATAAATTTTGGTGTGTTTCTGTACATATTGTTGTTATTATTGCTTAGAATTCAATTGTTTTTTCGGTTATTTATTTTTATTTCATTTTTGCATTGTTGTAGAGAAGTACTTTTAGTTTGTTTTGTTAACATTTACTTTTTCACCACAATCAAATAAAAGTTCTGCCAGTTTCGTTACAATAATATAAAAAAATAACAATGAACAATAATTGTGAACAATAGTAGGTATTGAATATGTCTCGCGTATGTTGCATGCAATAAAAACCAGAACTTCTCAAACTTTATTCTAAAGCTTCTACAAAACAATCGCAAAAACAAAATGTTTTAAATCTTTCTGCACATTTTTTTAAATATAAAAAAGCACACGGTGATTCCAATACACAAAAAATATCAGCAAGCATAACAAAACTTTCTTTTACTTCAAATTAGATGGTTCAAACTCTATGGGCGTACGCAATTATAACATTCCAACTCCACAAGTGGAAAATAGTACTATTATTTAGGTCAAAGTTAACTTTTCAAAATTTCACAATAATTTTCGTTTTGAGGTCCCTCGAATTCAAAATTGTTCGAAAAGTCTCTGGATCTGTTTGTATGTCTGATACAACTATACAAGCCAAACGGATGAGCATATTTAAACCAAAATTTAAGAGGTTGTTTGGTATGTACAGTTGAAGAGCCCCTATTGTTTTTGGGGAAAATCGGCACGTACGCAGAAGACATGTTATATGATATAACGTTGTTTTTATTATAATGGTATACTTTTCAAAACGGTTTAATATTCTATTTATTTTTACAAGAACATTTTGTGAAATTTTTTTCTCTAACTTACCAGTCTTGGAAATATTTTGAAAATAAAAAAAATTAGCTGTTCTTGTTTTTCTGAAGATCAACCATCAATATTTTTGAACTTAGAATGGTCCCTTCATCCAGTTGACTGAAATTATGCTAATTATGGAAATATGCTAATAAGAATTGAATAATTAATTTAACAATAAATGTAGGTAAATAAATGAACAAATAAGAGCTTTTTTTATAAATTGTTTTTTTTGTTGTATATAATACACTCCTTTGTTTCATCCCTGATAAAAAACAATCGCGTAAAATGCGCTACAATGTTCATTACTGTTATTGCCAATTTTTTCATTGTCCTTTCTCATTCGCAATTACTCAAAGCTTTGAAAAATTTACCATTAAAACAGACGTCATGTTTACGGTTTTCCACAACGAATACAGAAAATTTGTGGCAGTTTTAATTTGCAAAATACATAAGTGATGACGTCAACAATTGATTTTATGGACTTCCTCCGTTCCATTTAGATTTACATTTGTTTTATTTATACCAACTTCAAAAAAGGAATCAAAATGTCACTGAAGAGAATTAAATAATGTTTCCATTCGTTAATACTCACTTTCTCCACCTACAATAAACTAGACGCTGGTCGCCTTTGCGAAATTATATCTTTATCACTGTAATTAATTTATAACGACTTATAATTGAATATAGGTAGAAAATATGATTGTAAAATTAAGAGAAAAATTATTTTATTTCTTTTAGAGACACTTCTCTGATTCTTCAATTTTTCAAAAGCTATTTTTTTATTTCGCTCCTTTTAGTATAGCCCGAGTGAAGCTAAAAAATAAGACCCTTTCTCAAAAAATCCTTAACAATATGTATAGTGGAACTAGGAATATTATATTATCGACACCTTAAGGCCTAGCTCACATGAAGAGCGTTAAACGCGCGTTGAACGCCTCTCATATAAACTAGGCCTTAGTTTACATTATTTCAATGCTTTGTTGCTCCATTAAACGAACCGTACTATAATGATGACTTTCATCTTGTTCACGTTATCTCGAGAGCGCGGTGTCAAGCGCGGTCGTGAAATATGGTGTAGGTAATTTGTGTTCACGTACAAAACGCAGGCGCGGTGGAAGTAATGGACATGACTAGCCCATGCGGCGCGCTCGCGACAATATCAAACGTGTGAAGACGTTTGTGGGTGTTCACGTCAAACTAGCGGCAGAGCGCGCGATTCGGACGCGGCGTCAGATAAGTTCAACCAGTTTGAACTAGTCGCTTCAGACGATTGCACGACGGGAATGATGTCTTTCAATACAGAAGAGTTTGTATAACTCGTTACAAACGCGCAAACGCCAGGCGGCCAATATGCTCAACATGAAAAGTACTTACTATACCTTCTGAAATCGCGATCATAGAAACGTACAAGCACTATTATTTATATCCAAAATTCACTGCTCATACCTTATCCCAATTGCAACGATCTACTACAGCCTAGGTTACTTGACAAGGGTAGGTTTCAGTGAAAAAATTAAATCAGTTCAGTGGTTATTGAAAAAATCTCTTCGTTTCTTTGAGATCGATTATTAATAACGACGCCATAGAGCACTTGAAAAACGCAAAATTTAATTTTTGCACGATCATTAGTCTATTCTTTGTATTTTCATTAATAATTTCGTCGAGGATTACGGTAAACATGATTAAAATCTACAAAAAATTACTAAGCATAAAAAAAAATTAATTTCGAATTGAAACTGACATACATACGCCATGACAGTTTGCCCCTCGCTGTCAATAAAACAGTTTACTATCGAACGCTGTTTTTTTTACTTAAGTCTTTGCTAAAGTGGTTTATACATGACGCTTCGGAACGGTAAACTTGATTAAAATTTATCACAGATTACTATTATCTTTGTCATATACTTAGTACTTTTACATTTATAATATTAAAATGAATGACAATTATTCAATCATATACACACGTCATGACAACTTCCCCGTCTCTGTCAATAAACCCATTTTCTGTCTTTTATTCACTCAAGTCGTTGTAGTAAAGTGGCTCATAGATAATGCTTCGGTACTTTACCCGAGCGAAGTCGGGTTCGCAGCTCAACTTCAAATAATTTAGGAAAGTAAAAATTTCCGGCATATAAACTTAGTCGATATATTGAACATCAGTGTAGCTTATATAGAACTGTTTTGGTTCCATTAGCTTAGACAGTGAGAAAGTGTTTCCATAGAAGCTACGAACAGTTAATAAGCGTCAGCGTGACGAATATCCCCGGTACCTATTTATAGGTGAATGCAGATATTTTTAGTTTTTTTTTTACAAAAAACAATAACTTCACTTAGCATGTAAATATATTCATAGATTTCTTTATACAAAAAAACGAGAAATAGTTGTCAAAACCAAAAGTGCACATCGCGCAAGTTTTCCACCGTATAATGAAATTTGAAAAAATAGATTAAAAATAAATATAGTTTACAAAAAACTAAAAAACACGCTTTATATCGAACTAAAATGTAAAAAAATATTTTTTTTAAAATAAGCTTAAAAAGCGTGGGCGCTTTGTTCCACATTTTCGTACATCGAGCGCCCCACGCTTTTTAAGCTTATTTTAAAATAATATTTTTTACTTTTTAGTTCGATATAAAGCGTGTTTTTTAGTTTTTTTTAAACTATATTTATTTTTCACTTTTTAGTTTGATATAAAGCGTGTTTTTTAGTTTTTTTTAAACTATATTTATTTTCCACTTTTTAGTTCGATTTATTGTCAAAATTTTGCCGAAAAAAAACAACTTTTTTTCTTCGGCGTGGACAGGATTAGAATTTAGAACCCACGACCCGTGATGCCGAGAGTTGACGCCAGCGAAGACCCGTGCCTTAGACCGCACGGCTGTCAGTGTACTTACTGGGCTGGCATATTATACCGCTATATAAACCACTTGCTGTTAGTCCAAATGAAAGTTGCAAACTTACAAGTGAAGTTAATATAAAGCGTGTAAAAACTAAGGCGAAGGCCTTATCCACTATGCCATAGCTCTCTTGCACTGTGTCGCTGTTATTGTGATATAGAAGTATAGAAGCTTATTCTACAGTAAATATATTGTTGTTTTTTTTTTAACTAGGTACCTACTACTTAGCTGTAAAAATAACATAAAATTAAACTGTTTATAAAAATAAACTACTGAACAAATTTCAGTGAATTTAAATAGGGTTCTAGTCTGATAAAACAAAGTGAATACAAACCAAGGCGATCCGATCAAAATTGTGATCTGTAGAGCTCGAACGTACGTACGTGCATACTTACAGATCAATCGACTGCTGTTCGTGATTTTCAATTACAATTTTAGTAGAAATTATGAACTCGAATCGATTTAAAAATGTTCTGTGTTATAAAACAGAATCTCCTCTTTCTTTTCAAAAATCTACAATTTGATTGGATTTCGTGTGAAATATTAACATAACTTCTTGTATGAACGAAAGTCAGCTCTGACGCGCAAAGCGATAATAGAGCACATACCTACCGCTAATTTGGCGATATGTGCCAAATAATCTTTGTAGCGCTATAAAACTTTACATTTTATTTATTTAATAGTTCAACTTACCTAAAAATCCAGGAATAGCTCCGAGAGGCATAACAAATAAACTAACGAGAAGATCGGCTATAGCCAACGACAGCAAAAAATAGTTCGTTACATTCTGCAATCTTCTGTCGAGACACACGGCTAAGCATACCAACACATTTCCAATACCGCCCGCTAAAATAAACACCACAACAAATAGAAAGCTCCAATCGTAAGATTGACAGTTTGTACACAAATCTACGATTTTATTGTATTGGTACGAACACACCAATGTCGATATTGTACTATCACTTTCACAGTTCAATTCACTTCCGTTATTGCAATCAAAGTACGGTAATCTTAATAGAAACTCAACCAAACTCTCGTCTAAAAAATTAGAAAAATCTATTCTACAATTATTTATATCTATATCACATGAATCGCAACTATAAGAGCTCGAGTTAGTTAGTCTACAAATAAAGTTAGTAAGAGGTTCGGTTGTATTGTTTATTGAAGAATAACAATCGTAACCTTTGACGTATGTTTGGTTGTGGCAAGTTGAAAAAATCACATCCTCGGTCAGGCGACATCTTAGACCCGTTTGCACAACTGATTCATTTATTGATAGTGGAAACGTTGAACTTGTTGAATTGTATAATTCCATTAGTTCTTCACATCATAACTAGGTTTTCACTATAATTATTTTAAGATAACGAACACTCCAGGATACATTATTGTTTTTTAATTTGTTTTTATTTAAATTAATTGAAAATTATTTTTCTAACGATAAAAGAAAAAACAATTTTGAGATGTAGTGTCGGTTTATTTATGTAAGTTAAATGTGTAAGCATTTTATATGTAAATTTTCAATTTTATAAGCAACTATAATATCTTGTCACATTCTTCTTGACGACTTCTTTCTCTTCATATTTGTCTGAAACAAAGAAAAAAACAATAATGATATGTAGAAAAAAACGTTCAGATAAAATATAATGCGCGTTTTCATATAATATAATATTATATAAAAAAGAATATTTCAAAGAACTTTCTGTCAAAAAGGAAAAGTTTTAAATAAATGTCTTTGAATACATTAAATTCGGTCAATAAAGTAATAAGCATATAATTTCAACTTCCTAACCCGCTCGACTGAATCAATCCCTTTTTAATTCACGGAATATAGACGGTCGATGGCGTCGTACTTTATCAGTTAATGCGGAGATGGCTACATGAAAATACATAAAACGGAATACGACCACAAAATATTTTTAAACGACCAGTTAACATCTGCTTTCCCAATTAATACCAAAATTTAATGGGAACAGAAACAGTCGATTGTAAACTGCTAGAATGGCCATTTCTCGACGAGATGGCGCTGCCTCATTATAAACTTTTCCATAAAAAAGAAAATAAAAGACATCGTGTATTTTACACTAGGTACACAGTACAAACTACAGAAGTAAAGCTCGTTTAACAGTAAAAAAAATTGGCGTGTTAATATATTGGTATAAATATATCTTACAGACAGGTATATACAATGTATTTGTGTACTGGCTGCGTGCGCGCTAGTAGGTATATCTATACTTTCACGGTTGGCCGAGCGCAACACGTCATACTTATAGCTACAGATATACTGTTAACATGAACATGTCGGTGACATTAGTGGTCTAGCGCGATGCGGTACGTCCTCTACGAAATGGAAGAAAATTCTGAACAGCATCTGGGGGACCTTTTCGTTGCATGAAAAGTATTTTCTGTCAATTTATCTCTTGCAGAGACTTTCAATATCCTTTCAAAAAATATCAATTTTTTGATCAGCATCACGTTAGACCCCTACTTCACCAAGCGGATTTGTAGAGGGGGGCTCAGGCTACACGAAAGAGAGCGTGTCTTCTACCCAGTGTTCCTTGACCATTTCTGTCGCCATCCCTTTACTAGACGTTTCATTTAAAAAATGCATCACAGATTGTTTAATGAAAATTGAGAAACACTGCAATAGATGACACACAGATTAAATAATTGCAATGGGTTTAGTTTGAGTCATTAATTGGATGTCTTAATTACCCCAGATGTTTAATCATCTAGTCAATGAAACTAAAGTTATACGTCATTAGCTGCATCATTACACTAATGCCACTCTGATAATATAGCATTCACTCATATTATATTAAGATAAATTAAATGATTACAAATTTTCACAAACTTATTCATAAATAGTGTCTGCTTGACGAAACACACTCAGGACAGAGATAGATTGTAAATTATAGACGCTCAACATCTGAGGTCATAACCGTCTATCAAATATAGTAATAATAATAATAATAATGATAATAATAATAGATTTATTTTAATTTATTTATTAAAAGACTGCAGTAACAATGTTAAAAGCGTCAAATGTATGTCTGGATCACAATAGTTCATTAATACTATAAAAAAGAACTTTCCAGCAAATAACTTTTTAAGAGCATTCTTGACGATAGTAATGATTGCACAAGCATGCTTGATGGATAACCACAAATATAGTTTGAGAACAGCCGAATATGTAGCAACGTCGTTATTTATATAAGGCGTTTCCATGGTTATTCCAATTACAAACTATACCAGTTCTCAGGTTCTAATCTGAGAACCGGTAATGGCAAATACTATATTAGGTCAGTAAAATGAAGGTGATTTGACCTTAAACATTTACACAAAATCGCTAAAAGGTGCAAACTTGAGACAACATTTATGTAATACACAATCTGTCGAAAGTGCACCTTCGTGCAATTACTTGTCAAAAAAGAGTTAAAAAACTGTGTTTCATCAGTTTTTTGCTTGTATCTTTCAAATTTGGGGAAATTATCATTATTTTTAAACCCAAAAACTTTTTTCAATTTCTAAATATCACTCTTAAAATCACCCGAATGGGCCCATATTAAATGGACTCCGTGCGGTAATGCATTCCAACATGTGAACTAAATTTCGTTAAAATCGATTAAGTCTGTCGACAGTTATCGTACACATACACAGCACACACACACACACACACACACAAACGTTTTCAAAAATGGTGCCAAACTGTTTAGAGGAGTATGAAACGTCGAGTAATTATGGTTCAACCCCTAGGTTTCGCCATTCGACTAACGCCAATAGTGTATGTGGCAAATACATTAATAACAGTGTTTTAGAAATGTACAAAATCAAGTCATCATTATTTCTCTCTGGCTGCACAATAAGTGTTAAATTAATTATTATTTATTTTTTACCAGCTGTTATCGGCGACTTCGTTCGCATGAAATGCGAACACCAATTTTGCCACCGATATGCTTGAATAAAAATATGGGTATGAACTATAAAAAAAAAACTAAAATTCCAGGAAGCTAAAACAAAGTGTCCTTTAGTCGAATATATTACATTATTAAATAAATATAGAGGATGCTGTGTGCTTATTCCATGAAATAAGTATGAACACAAATGTGTTTTTGAAACATGCTTACATTTGGGATTGGTTTTGCTTCCTGGAATATGGAACATATTTCTAATGGTTGTGCAAAAAAAGTCAAAATCTCATGTGACTGACAATGACTGACAGCAGAAAGAAAAGATATCACACATTCAGAATCAAAATGTTTGTTGCACAGGTTAAATAAAATTGCAATATATTTGACACTAATATCGAACTGAAATGTCAAAAAAAAATATCTTGTAGTGTAATTTCTTACGCAATCCGCAAAACTGACACAATAAAATTTAATTTATTTATAATGGATAGGTACACATTATGTAAATATACAAAAAAACAACGCTTTGAGGTCTTTAGCAACAATGTTACACATTTAAAATTTCTAAATAGGTTTAACTATAGGCAGCGAAATTTGGGATATTGTAATGCTTTTTGATAATAATAGCTCTGTTTAAACCTGCGAACGATATATATCGTCACAGTCTTGCGCCGTAGCTAAAACGAAACTGTGAAAGATAAGAGCAATTAATAAGACTTAATTCAATAGTTTTAACTGACACAAATGATCCGTCTAAAAATGTCTCTATAATATGTAAATTCATTTTTTTTTTGTTTGTAACAACTGATGATTCGTTTTTAGTGTTCATATTTTTACTGTATTAGGTGTTTCCAAGTAAATTTATTTCTATTATTATTGTTTCATTTCCACGCGTCATGTGCAGTACAAATAAAAGATGAATAAATTTGCAATTTAGTACGTATCTTATATTTTTAATATATTGCATATTATGCTGCGAGATGAACGACAATTCTCCCCGTTTGTAGTGCTGCTGCTCTACTTTAAGAACACTTATATTTTTTATCGAGTTATTTAAATATTTTCTCAGGTCCAGTTATTGTTTACATGCAAAAATTTTTGCTGATCGTAGAGCTTTTTGATACTTCCATCACTAGCAGATTTTTTTTCGATAAGGGGCTTATCGAAAAAAATCTGCTAGTGATGGTAGTATCAAAAAGCTCTACGATCAGCTACATTCTTTTTGGTCAGCTGTGAATAATGTTTTGTGGTTACATATAGCTATCATCGCCTTCGAATTTGAATGTTTAAGAGTTAAACATGTAAAAGATATATTTAGTAATTTTTTATCTCCGCGTTTCGCAAATACAACACGTAAAAATTGATGAATATATTTCAGACACGTAACGGGCAAACATCAAAAACCCTAGGAACTCATCGACTTAAAATCGCATTAGGTTAGGTCAACTGTATATCCTTTTTCGGTAACGACCAGCCGTGCTGAATAACTAAAGTCCGGCACTTCAATCAATACAAACAAACAAAAAGCACATAGGTACTTAATATATAGCTTGTCTGTTAAAACCGAAGTTTCCTTTCTGAAATTATAGTTGACGCGTTATAAAAAAAATGATGAGCATGAATTTTTAACTTTAAAAAAATCAAATAAATTAAACAATTAAGTTAAAAAAGATTTTCACTTTAATTATCAAAATATTACATATGTTTCGCTGTCACAGCAGCTTCATCAGATATGATGAAGCTGCTGTGACAGCGAAACATATGTAATATTTTGACTAAAATTGTACATTTACTGATAACATTTTAGCCGTACTGAAATGACGTAGGTCTGACGGGTCTGGGATCTTGGTCTGTAACTACTAACGCGCGTACATACTGTTTTTTTTTTTCTTTTTGTATTTGAACAACACAGAAATGTAGAAGGGCATTGTAATTATTTTCTAGCTTAAAACAAAATATTTCGTAATCGAAAATATACGTTCGTCATTCGCAAATAACCGAAATTTTTTTAATTCAATATCCGCTCCACAAATTGAAAATTTAATTAATATTTTTAGCAACATATTTGAACCTGAAAAGTGGAAACGTGAAATAAATGAACCTTTAAAACACTATATTGTGGCTCTTTTGTGACAAAAAATTACTTTTACTATTCTATTTATCTTAGTAATAAAAAATAAATTCATTCAACGGAATTTGTACTTTAAATTTTCAATTGTCAATAACACTAAACTTCGTTGACACAAATTGGTTAGTTGGAAAATACGTGAAAGAAAAATGGCAAATAACCGCGACAATGATATTATACTAACGTTGCAGAATGCGTTAGAGAAAGACAACAATACAAGTTATGCGAAGGTTAAGAGATAGTCATCAGCTCATTTTCGTGCGAGCGTAATGTTGAGCACTCAGTAAAATGGAAGACGTTTCGACGACCTACCCAATAATAGTAAGGTTTAACCTAAACTGTAAAAGTGAAATGCCTCTATGTACTTTACAGCGCCGTTTCGTAATATGTATTATTGTCGAGAACTCCAGCATTCGCGAGGCGCTACTCCAGTCGACTTAAATATGTCGCCACGTCCAAGTAAAAATTCGAATTCGAATACAGGAATTGCAGCAATCATAGCTAGTATTGCCAGCTCTCTGGACACTGCCCAGTGTTTCTGGATGATTTACGGGTCTCCGGTCAAACGCAGATTTCTCCGGGCTAGAGTTTTGCAGATTTATTTTAAATTGTTTTTTTAATTTTCTCTAAGAAAATGATGTAGAGCTTCAATTCCAGTATTCAATTACAGAGCTGTGAAAGAATTACTCTTAAATTCGTTTATTACAATAGGAATGTTATACTGTAGAATCTCGCTAATCAACCATTCCTACTGTCACTGTTTTCTTTTTTTGAAATGCTTTATTTTATTTACATATTATGAATTTTTATATACAATCCAATAATCCAAACATTCCAATAATCCGGCACCCCCTAGTTTTTAATAGTGCCGGATTAGTGAGACTCTACTGTATATTAATAATGCATGAAATGGTAAAAAATTCCATATATTACAAAATTAAAGACCTTGAATATCCCGCGGTAGGATTGATTCCGTTCGACAGGTAAACGCGTGACGGGAGTAGTGGAAGGTAAGATGAAATGAATACAAGCACGGTACTAGTATATGTGAATTAGTTTACTCGCTAAAAGATGGCACTAAAAATAATATGCCCTAGAATCTAGATCTATACTAATACTAATATATTATAAAGCTGAAGACTTTGTTTATAATATATTATTTTACATATTATATGGTATGGTTGTTCGGTGCCTGTACAGTGTACATATAGTAACGAATTACAAAATTCACATACTGTGAGAGTTGTTTTTTTAATGAATTATACAGACGTGAAATCAAATAATTCAAATAAATAAAATTAACTTAGCCTGTAATTGAACAGTTTTAAAGATTACTAGAGCGAATTTTCAGTTTTCATCACTTTTTTTCTGTTTATATTTTCTTGTAACTTTAATCTTTTATCTATAAAATATAATATAGGTAAAGCTGAAGAGTTTGTTTGTTTGTTTGAACGCGCTAATCTCAGGAACTACTGGTTCAAATTAAAACATTTTTTTTGTTGGATACTCCATTTATCGAGGAAGGCTATTAGGCAATATAATATCACGATACGACTAATATGAGCGGAGCAAAATTTGTCCGTGCGACAAAAACTTTTGAATGATAACTCCGATCATCATGAAATTTGGACACCACATTCATCTCGGTAAACTAAGATGAACGTGCGCACTCATTACCTTCCTTCCATTTGTTCTTTTGCACCCGGGTGAAACCGGGCGGGACCGCTAGTAAATTATAAGTTCGCATTGTTTTTAAAGTGTGTCAATGCGAGAAGAATGACGATGAGTGGGATTTACATATCTACTGAGAATCAGCGATTACGGTCCATCAACTGCCGGTAATATTACGGGCCTAGTGCTGTTCTAATTCATATTTTCGATTTATTGTAACATCCCTTACAAGTTATCGTATTATCTTTTAAAATGTAATAATCAGTAACAACTACTTTTGATGTTATAGAAATTCTATTATACTATTTGATATTATATCAAAATTTCTCGAAGCTCATTTTTCGTGTCAAAAGTACTTTCGTGTTGTGTCGTATTAGTGACAATACTATAGCTAATAAGGACGTCACTAACAATTTGCAACGTATAATGTTTACAAAAATTTACGGAGAAGTATTTTAATGTTAATACTACAAAATAGTAGTGTTTAACTGTAAAAAAGCAGAGGAAATCAATAAAAAAGTTATAAAAGTGAGCAAATTCCGGGACATTAGTAAGAATTTCTCAAGTTTACCGCCAACCAATTTTATAAAAAGTTGTTTGTACCTTCTTTTACATTTATATTAGAGTGCAGAATGTAATAACTCAGAGTGCATTTCAAAGACGGAAAAAATACAATCCCAAGAGACCACCGGAGACTATACACTTGTACCGAAACTGTTATCAACTGCTGGAATTTTTCGTCATATTTTTAGATTAAAGTTGTATCCCTTAAATGAAAAAATAATATTGCAGCTATTCAACTTTAGCTTAGCCAAGAGGTGAGATATATGAGAAAAAAGTCTCTAAAAAATATGAGCAGTAGCTTGTTCTATTAGGAAAAATATTCCAAAAAAGACACAATCTTTATTTTTTTCGTCGACAAAAATTGCATTTGTTATTAACAAAAAACGAAAAGACAAAAAAGCCCCTCAGATTTTATGTAAAAGGACTCCATGAAGCAAAAAATTTATAGGCCAATTATTTAAACTTTTTTTGTTGTTTTCAATGGAGACGGTTTTTCGAAAAAAATTATTTAGTTGACAATAGCCTCACTATTTTAAAAATAAATTTGAAAAAAAATTTTCAACGGAACTTTAATCTTTCAAGTATTAAGATGACACCATATTTTTTTTAAATTTTTAAATTGTAATTTAATACTATAACAAAATTATTTTATGTGTTGTAATCACTCAACAGGGCGTTGCGCTTGAGCTGTATAACGGCCGCGCGGAACCCTATTTTCAACGTTAAATTAAAACTATGAATAATAGAGATTGAGTTCCGGGAGTGGGACTTTAATAATGGGAAATTTTTTCCTCTTTAAGAGGCTTTTTCATGTTCTGCTATCGCTTATAGTTTTTGAGTAATTACCAAAAATCAGAGGGATTTTTTTGGTCTTTTCGTTTTTTGTTAATAACAAATGCAATTTTTGTCAGCGAAAAAAATAAAAAAAAAAGTTTTTTTTGGAATATTTTTCAAATCAAATAAGCTATTGCTCATGTGTTTTGGAGACTTAGGTCTATTTTGCTAATATATCTCACTTCTTGACTAGGCTACTTTCTCCATGTTTTCATATAATTGAAAGTATATAAAAAAAATATTAGATTTAAAATTGTGTCATAAAAGTTATTTGCCCTGTGTAGCAATTGTATAATATACTTCAATGGTGTATAACTGGCGATAGTATATATGTTACGGTCAATGTCCGGAATACGGGCAATGTCGATAATGCCCGAGCCACATCGGGCAATGTCCGAAATCGGACAAGGTTCAAAAAATAGATTTTTTATAAACATGAAACGCTGACATTTGATTGTATCTTTATCATGATAAGTTATCATTAACGCTTTATGGAATTTTTATCACTGATATCAACTATTGAAGAATATATTTTTCAGCTTTCAAATAGTGTCTTGAATAACTCAGATTAGAACAAAATATTTTGTAAGCACTTGAATGAAACATAATTGAAACTCACTGAAAATTGACCGACTATTACGAGAATTCGAAAAATAATGACAGCGCTAGAACTTACCAACGTCTTATAAAGCCGAATTTTGTAATAAATGGAAGGTTTTTGTATTTGAGTAATAAGAAGATTATGAGTAGATCAGCTTAAGAGAGCAATAAACATATTTTCATTTATTAAAACAAATAAAATGTGTGAAAATAAATTCTCCGTAGTTTTGATTTTTATTTTTATTGCTGGAATAAATGTACGAGTTTTGAAATTTAATGCATTGAGATATTTTGTTTATTGCTCATATCATATAATAATAAAAAATATAAATTATACGTGTTTTTAATCATCAATAATTGTAATAGAAAGCTGAAAAATATATTCTTCAATAGTTGATATCAGTGATAAAAATTCCATAAAGCGTTAATGATTACTTATCATGATAAAGATACAATCAAATGTCAGGGTTCATGTTTATAAAAAATCTATTTTTTGAACCTTGTCCAATTTCGGACATTGCCCGTATTCCGGACATTGACCGTAACATATGTATTTGCTCTGAAAAAGAAACAAGATCAAATTCAAAACAAGATGTAGGTGATGATAATTCAAGAGGAACGCCAGTTTTAATTTTTTTATTTGGCAAACAACGACAGTTATAATTTTTCTCATTCGCACATGGATGTAAATGACCAATATGGTATCAATTGGTAAATTAAGTGTACTTCCTGATTTAATTTTAAAAATAAACTGTACAGCTCTCCTACTGGTATAATTACTTGAATGTGGATAATAATGATGGACTAAGATCTCGCCATGTTCCAAATCACCATCGAGAGATTATAAATTATTACAATATATTCAATTTTAGATGTTAATGTTTCGAAGATTAAATTTTTCAGCAAATTTTGAAAATGTAATTTTTAAACAAAAGAATTTACCAAGGTTAGTAAAATTCAAGTCGTATTCTTGAACTTTCATTTTTGATTATTAATATGTTCATTTCTCAAATAATAATCTAATAAAATTTTAAATCGCTAGTTATGTTACAATTAATTCAAATTCAAATTTATTTTGTAAAAAGTTTTACAAAAACATAATAAATATAAAAAACGAGCATAATTTAATTAGAAGGTGAACAGTTCATTAACTGAATAAAAGTTTTTATTTTTTATGAAGATCTTTAAATTATTTTTTGAATTTGGTAAATGTTTTTATTTCCTTTAATTCAGGTGGTAAAGCGTTAAACAGTTTAGGGCCACGGATTGAACGAGATTTAGCGGTTAGTTCTAAGCGATGTTTATTTATATAGGTACTTATCGTGTGTCCACATTATTAAAATATAATTTTTCATTTTTTTAACAAATAAAATTGTTTCTAATATAGACCCGGTAATGTTAACCCTATGTAGAGAATCCCCCCAAAACATAGATAATACCATACGCTAGGCGAGACTGCACATTTGCATAATAAAATTGTAATAAATGAGCTATGTTTAGAACTTGCCTTAAATGTAGAATTCGATAACACACTATGTTTAATTTAGAGATTAACTTCGCACAATGCTGTTCCCATAATTAAATTGTGTGTTACCTTTCGCGTGTGTTATGATTCGATTTTTGACACATCTGTATTATTAAATATCGACTCTCGCATGCAGTCATTTTAGGCCTAGTTTATATGAGAGGCGTTCAACGCGCGTTGGCCCAACGCGCGTTTACAGCTTCTATACAATTGTATAGGACTGTTTATATGATAACGCGCGTTGGTGGCGCGTTGAACGCGCGTTATCATATAAACAGTCCTATACAATTGTATAGAAGCTGTAAACGCGCGTTGGGCCAACGCGCGTTGAACGCCTCTCATATAAACTAGGCCTTAGTTACCAAAATAACCATCTATAGAGTTTTAAATGACGATTGTCTATCGGTTACTGTGGATAAACTGATAAATCAACCAACGCGAAATTGGAAGATTCAGGTTTGAGTCCTGATGGCAACCTGTGTGTATATAAATTTTTCACAAATATAAAATGATAACTGATCACAAGGAAGAGGATTCCGTGCCATAAAAAAGGCTCGCTAATAATACGCTTTTCTATTCGTACTAACTTCAATTATAAATAGATAATGTCTAGATTTTTCACTATTTTTGTGATATAACAGTCACTATTTTTGTGATATAACAGACACAAGATATTTTTTTTTCGGATGCATTTTGATTGTACGTTATAATATATAAGACCACAGTTGGACTCATGTGTTTTCAACATTATCTATTTTACTCACGTATTATCAAGTTTTTAGTTCCTACTTCTTACGCAAAGTGTCTCCTCCTACGCTACTCAGCCAATGGAAAAATACGTTAGTCGTTTAATCTTAAATTAATAAGTAAAGTTTTTTCTCTGATTGGTCTATAACTGTCACAAAGTGAAGATGAATGAAGAGTTTAAAACACATTAGGACAGGTTGTAAACACGTGAGTTCTACTGTAGTTTTATTGTCGATGCTATTTGTTTACTGTTAATTAGAAGGACTACATTTGGTCGTTAGTTAGAGTTCCCTCTTAATAAAACATTTTAAACATTACAGAAACATCGAACATGCGTAGCGTTGCATAAGTGCTTTATTTTCATTGAGCCTCCATAATAGAGGAGTTAATTCAAAAGTTGTCAGTGACATATTTCAAACGATTTCAACAAATCGATTTTCGCCTGTCTGCATTTTTACTTTTCCAGATAAACTATGAAAACGAATGTCAAACCGTATAGAATTGGATCAGGCGATGAATGGTTAAAGCTAGACGTCCAACTTTTAACATTTTTTCCTAGTTTTGTAACCTGTTTTATTTTATCTGATAATTTAATAAATTAAAATGAATGTTTATTCGTCTGTTTAGAACCTATTCATCCGATTAAAATGAAACTTTGATGATTTGTTGTACTATGTATAAAAACTGAATGTGTATAAACATTGTGTTTCAAAGTGGTTTTGCAATACAGTAGATCCAAAAGCTTCACTAATCACTATCGTTGTCGACGCCGAGCGGGGCGTAGGCTCGCGAGTCAAGACTGTCATACGGTGAAGCCAAAGGCTCCACTACTGTTGTCGTCGACGAGCAAGGCGCAGTTCCGTGTGGCAATATTGCAATACGGTGGAATTGTTGTCACTACCACGTTTCAGTCAATTGCGTGCGAAGCCGCGGGTAGGGGATAGTATAGAACAGGGGCGGGCAAATCTTTTGATCGCCGGGCCACATAGCATGATGAAAATTTGACCGCGGGCCAAAAATTTGCAGAAAAAAAAGGTCCTCACATTCTATTTCCGCATTTGGAGAGCAAAAAAAAAAGGCTCCTTAGGTCTTTTTTTCGTCTGCTGTGGCGCCCTTGCTATTTCTTTACTGTTTTTCTAAAATTTATAAAATGCTTCGCGGCCCAGACAAAATTGTGCTGCGGGCCGGATTCGGCCCGCGGCCGCCTTTTGCCCAAGCCTGGTATAGAATATATTTCAATGTACTATGTTTTTATATAAGCGATTGGCCTTTGTCTGCGACTTTGCTCTTGTTAATGTCGGATATTTATCTATAACAAAAACTCGAATTGAAGTTCAATCAAAGTGTGTTCGATGGTTTTTGAATTAATAGATTGCAGAATATGGAAATTTGAAAACGGAGGTCATTAATGTCTATTTAAAAATTTTTAGAAACAAACAGACAAGCATGCAAAAACTCTCACAATGGCTAGTACGACCTAGGTATCCTATCAATTGTTCAGCTTACTGCGTTAAAACAATTACATTTAGAAGTCCCAAACTTTCAGGTTGTAACCTGATAGCTGGTAAAAGTATCAATTGTATATATTTCATATTTATTTAATCATTTTTTTAAATATTACATAGTCTAAGAAAATTAGTTTCAGAATCGTCGATCAGACCGAATAATTCGTGTAGTTTTGAAAGTTGGTACAGTTATTCCTAAAGGTGTCCAGATGAATATACTAAAAGCCCCCGAGGAAGGGACACGAGCCGGCGGTGGGGGAGGGGGGGAAAGGTCACTTTTTTTGGTATTCTCAATATAGGTCTTAAACTATGCATTTTTTTATAAAATATTTTTTATACGTTTTTAAGTAGACTAAAATTGCTACAATCTGAGACAAGAACCAGCTCTGTAGGTTCAATACTTACCGAGATACAGCTTTCCAAAAATTGACCAGTTTTTTCAACAAAGTGAAATTTTAAGATTTGGTCAATTTTTGACCCCGATATCGGGGAAAATACTCATTTTAAGGGAAATATCATAGGAACATATATTGAAGCAAATGTAATTAGCTTTAATTTAAGCAGAGAACGACGTCTGTAGGCCATATAGTTTACTCACAAATTTTAAAAATCCAAAAAATGAGAAAACTGCATTTTCGCAAATTTAAATTTAATACCTAATAATCGTTATGTAAATCCATTCAGTGATTTTAATGTGGTTGAGTAACCAAATTGAGTAGCATAGTAGCATAAACGAGTAACATAATAAAAAAAAAAACTCGGGTCGCAGTGCGAAACCCTGCCGACAATATAGTGTATTTGCTTTTATAAGCAGTGTGGCTCTATTGTATGAACTTAACTTTGTTTTTGGACAAAATAAAAAAATTACCCTCTAATACACCCCTTAAAACAACATTTTTTTACTTAATTTCAATACTACATACCAATTCAACATCTGTACCAATTTATATACACCCTTCAGTATGTAAATCCATATCAGTAAACTTGCGTTTTCATAAAATTTGTAAGTCCGGTCCTGTCGGGCCGATTTTATTTAAATTTTAGCAGCACATTTCAATAATTACTAAAGGGTTAAATTTCAAATTTGAAGTGATTCTGAGAATTTTTTCCGTATTTTTGGGCCCAAAAACATTTTTCAACCCCTAAATACCCCCCTTAAAATTGCCCGATCGGGCCCATTTTAAATAGGCTTCTTGCGATGATGGATTCCAAAATGTGGACCAAATTTCGTTTAAATCGATTAAGTCTGTCGAGAGTTATCGTGGTCACACATATATATATATATATATATATATATATATATATATATATATATATATATATATATATATATATATATATATATATATATATATATATATATATATATATATAAATATCTTAAAAAAAAACTTCGGAGAAGTAAAAACTTCGTTCTGTGCTAAATTCAAAAACTTGAGGCGACTGAATCTTAAGATTATAACTTAACAAAAAAAAGAATTTCGAGGCAGACAAGAAATTGAAATCAAGCTCGAAATTCTGTGCGTAAGACGTCGAAAAAAAATGAATTTCGAGGCAGACAAGGAATTGAAATCCAACCTTGAAATTCTGTGCTTATAAAAGCTACAAGAGCAACAGCAAAAAAAATGCAAAGACGGTGTTCGCATAACTCCTTTAGTTATCACTAAAAAAACGCCGTCTGTGCACTTTTTTTTGCTGTTGCTCTTGTAGCTTTTATAAGCACAGAATTTCAAGGTTGGATTTCAATTCCTTGTCTGCCTCGAAATTCATTTTTTTTCGACGTCTTACGCACAGAATTTCGAGCTTGATTTCAATTTCTTGTCTGCCTCGAAATTCTTTTTTTTGTTAAGTTATAATCTTAAGATTCAGTCGCCTCAAGTTTTTGAATTTAGCACAGAACGAAGTTTTTACTTCTCCGAAGTTTTTTTTTAAGATTTCACGTCTTTTTCCAAAGTGTGAGACATTATTTTTATTTTTCCTCCAAAATAAGCATATGTGCATTTTTTATATTGTTGTATTTAAATGCAATAAAAGTGTTCATATTGTTGTATTTAAATGCAATGAATCTCCGAAATTAGAATATGTATTGTAAAAAACAACACGATCCTTACTCCATGCAACTGTGGTTTCGAGCGCGTCTCTCATGTATTTGTGGGCGTGACATGTAAGTTATATCGTGGCAGCACTTGATTACGCGCCAAATATAAATGCACTTTTGTAGTTTGTTAAATAAGAAGTAACAATCAAAAGTCGGTTATAGAAATTGCAATAATCGACTTTTGATTTTTACTTCTCATTTAACAAACAGTACTACAAAAGTGCATTTATATTTTGCCGCGTAGTTCAGTGCTGCCGCGGTGCAACACCTAGTGGTGCAATCGGCTCATCACACCTCCATGCGAATACCATGACATTCAATTTGTAAACAATCCATGTGAAGTCTATTAAAAATAAAAATGAGCTATAACAAGTCTATGCTCTGTGATACATGATTCTTTTTTATATTCATTTGAAATATGGATATTCTTGAAGATTCCATGAAGGCACATTTTGAAGGCCTGGAAAAAAAATCAATGAACAAAGCCCACCATTAAAAATACAAATTTTTTTTCATATCATTTGTAAAATACTTATTTTGCATTAAAAAAAGAAGTTTCACTTCGTAATCTTTTCACTTTTTAATTTTTGTTGCACTTTTTATGATAAATATGTTTTTTAATAAATTAATTTATTTAAATCTAACTTCAATCATATATTTTGTTATTTTTTAATAAAAGATTTGACGAAAGTGAATTTTTCAAAAACCAAGAAAATAATAAAAATTAAAAATTAAAAAAGAAATAAAAATATATGAGAAAAAATTGAGAAAATAAATTAAAACTAAAAAAACAATTAAAAACATAAAAACAAATTAAAAATTGAAAAACAAATTTTCCAATGATGCTGGCGGGAATCGAACTCAAGACCCTGTTATTAGTTATTACTAGCCTAACGTCGTTACCGCTAGTCCACGGGCACACTCAGACTATAAGCTGTTATTGTGGTACAGAAGTATATATGGGTGATACGAAAAATCGGTCCTATGAAAGTCACGTGGTCACAGAACTATAAAACTTGGAAACTTGCTTCATATACACGGCGTTATATGGGACAAAGGCAAAATCAATGTATAAGAATACGCTAGAGATTCGTTGGCATTTAGCACAGAAAAGAATCTCTAGCGAGATTCTTCGATATAAATATATATATATATATATACATATATATATAAACATTTCCAAAAATGGTGCCAAACTTCTTAGAAAGTTATGAAACGTCGAGAAATTTTGGTCCGACCCCTAGGTCCCGCCATCCGACCGACGCCAATAGTGTAAGTGCCTTATGGCAAATACACTAATAACATAATTGATAACATCATAAAAAAATTATGCAGTTTTTGAAAAAATACCGTCGTATTTCAGCCATTTTGTAAAAAATATTTACAAATTATATTCATGAACCTTCCTCGTTTATCGCTCTTTCTATTACCGAAAACAATTTCAAAATCCGGTGCGTGGTTTAGTAGAAGAGAGCGGAGAAAAAGACAGAGACTTTGTTTTTAACTGTGCAGTCTTTGACAAAATACCGTCGTATTTCAGCCATTTTGAAAAAATATTTACAAATTGTATACAGAAACCTTCCTCGTATATTGATCTTTCTATTAGCGAAAACCATTTCAAAATCCGGTGCGTGGTTTAGAAGAAATGACCGGTGAAAAAGACAAAGACAGTCTGAGACTCTGATTTTAACTATGTAGTCTTTGCTAAAATTCCGTCGTAGTTCAGGTATTTTGTAAAAAATATTTATAAATTATATACAGAAACCTTCCTCGTTTATTGCTCTTTTGACTACCGAAAACCATTTTTAGATCCGGCGCATGGCTTAGAAGAAGTGAGCTGAGAAAAAGACAAAGACAGACAGAAGCTCTATTTTTAACTATGCAGTCTGAGCTAAAACACTGTCGTAGTTCAGGCATTTTGTAAAAACTATTTACAAATTATATACAGAAACCTTCCATGCTTATCGTTCTTTCTATTACCGAAAACCATTTTACGATCCGGCGCATAGTTTAGAAGAACACCGACGTTGTTTTGTCAAAGACTGCATAGTTAAAAACAGTCTCTGTCTGTCTTTGTCTTTTTCTCCGCTCACTTCTTCTAAACCATGCGCCGAACCTAAAAATGGTTTTCGATAGTAGAAAGAGCAATAAACGAGGAAGGTTTCTGTATATAATTTATAAATATTTTTTACAAAATAACTGAACTACGACGGAATTTTAGCAAAGCCTACATAGTTAAAATCAGAGTCTCTGACTGTCTTTGTCTTTTTCACCGGTCATTTCTTCTAAACCACGCACCGGATTTTGAAATGGTTTTCGCTAATAGAAAGATCAATATACGAGGAAGGTTTCTGTATACAATTTGTAAATATTTTTTCAAAATGGCTGAAATACGACGGTATTTTGTCAAAGACTGCACAGTTAAAAACAAAGTCTCTGTCTTTTTCTCCGCTCTCTTCTACTAAACCACGCACCGGATTTTGAAATTGTTTTCGGTAATAGAAAGAGCGATAAACGAGGAAGGTTCATGAATATAATTTGTAAATATTTTTTACAAAATGGCTGAAATACGACGGTATTTTTTCAAAAACTGCATAATTTTTTTATGATGTTATCAATTATGTTATTTTTTTTATTATGTTACTCGTTTATGCTACTATGCTACTCAATTTGGTTACTCAACCACACTAAAATCACTGAATGGATTTACATAACGATTATTAGGTATTAAATTTAAATTTGCGAAAATGCAGTTTTCTCATTTTTTGGATTTTTAAAATTTGTGAGTAAACTATATGGCCTACAGACGTCGTTCTCTGCTTAAATTAAATCTAATTACATTTGCTACAATATATGTTCCTATGATATTTCCCTTAAAATGAGTATTTTCCCCGATATCGGGGTCAAAAATTGACCAAATCTTAAAATTTCACTTTGTTGAAAAAACTGGTCAATTTTTGGAAAGCTGTATCTCGGTAAGTATTGAACCTACAGAGCTGGTTCTTGTCTCAGATTGTAGCAATTTTAGTCTACTTAAAAACGTATAAAAAATATTTTATAAAAAAATGCATAGTTTAAGACCTATATTGAGAATACCAAAAAAGTGACCTTTCCCCCCCTTCCCCACCGCCGGCTCGTGTCCCTCCCTCGGGGGCTTTTAGTATATTCATCTGGACACCTTTAGGAATAACTGTAGCAACTTTCAAAACCACACGAATTATTTGGTCTGAATTTCTTAATTTTCCCAGGCTAACACACGTTATTGAAAAATGGAAAAAGAAGCAAGATATGCAGTACTACCTAATTTTGTTAGTAGCTGCTCGAGTGTAAATTTTGATATTAAATTGAAAAGTGAAAACTATCAGCTGATTATACACCGTTGAATTCACGTGGTTTTTCTTTCAAAGTTGACGTTCGCATGCAGAAAGTAACGAGGTTAACCTTATCAGTACAGCTTGCATGATTCTGCCACATTTTACGATGTGACTTTTCCTTTCTATTCAATATAATTACGTTTTAAAGTATTAGTATCACTCCAACGACAATTTTTTTCCTTAGAAATTCGCGTTTTATATAAAACATCCAAACCTCGTATACTGTCGATGCACAGGCTTCGCAGATGGCGGCCACATTGGATATTTTGAAATGGACTCTGCCTCCAGGTACAATTCCATTAATATATTATATAATAATTATTATTGAAATAGACTATACACGATAAGTGTTACAAACTCATCAATGTTAGAGCAAACTTTACTGACTACTGGATTTTCAATTTATTATTATCTTTATATATAAAAATTACGTACACATGTTTGTCCGCGATGAACTCCTAAACTAATGAACCGATTTTAAATTTGATTTGCACACCGTGTGCAATTCGACCCAACTTGAAAGATAGGATAGCTTACATTTTAATTTATAGTCGCAATATTATTTTATTGCAAATTATTTGTCTATTCCTTGACAGTCATAATACAACCATTTATGTTGACTGGATTGAGTGAATATTCAATAGATGGCGCAACGAACCTAACAACCATATAAAATGGCGATACCTGTTGACTGGATTGAGTGAATATTCAATAGATGGCGCAACGAACTTAACAACCATAATATATCTAGATCGAGGATGTAAAAAAACTGAATATCGTTTAAAACAAATGCTTTTTTTTCGAGCACGACGGCGCAGCCGGAATGAACCCTCGAAAAAGAGCAAGTGTTTTAAAGACCAGTTATCCACGAATACTTTACGCTATTTTTTTTCGAGCACGACGGCGCAGCCGGAGTGCTCGACATACACAGATATACGCCCATGTATATTTTAAAATAGCTAGCAATTAATAAAATAGATAGATAGATGTTCCAATTAAATTGTTTTATTATTTCACTTTATACGTAGCGAAGCACGTACAGGGCCGCTAGTAATATAATAAATTTAAAACATGGATTGGTGATAGGCCTAAATAACCTTAATAGTTGTATGTTGGCGATCTTAAGAAAGAAAAAAAAACAATTACAGACAAGTTAAACATATTGGTATATTGATAAAAAAAATGGTCTTGTTTGTTTTCAAAAAAAGCTCGACACTTATTCAATTTGAGTAGTCTTAATCTTTTTGCTGAAATCTACAAATATTTACACTTCGAGCGAAACAAAATACTTTGTCAGCATCTTGAAAAGGTACAAAGTCTATATAGGCAAAAAAAAAAACAGAACTCACTTATACTCTTGTGCTTAGGTATACGTTGGGTTATATATACAGCCAATATACAGGATATATCATAAATGGCACCACTTTCGTAATTCTTTTATTTTTGACTGTCAAAATTAATTACAGTGTTAACTCTATATAGCGAACTGAAGGGACTGTGCACTTTGCAGCGTTATTGAGAGTTGTCGTTAGACGGATTAATATTTTCAATACACCAAGATTTTCTTTTACTTGCCATTTTCACAGTTTACAAGTACGAGTATGTGGGCAACTAAGAATATGATAACTTATCGATAAGCAGCAGAGCTAAACATATGAAAGATAATCCCAACAAACAAAAGAACGAATGTCTTAGAATATTCGGTACGCATGATACTGACAACAAAGCAACAAAATACAAGTACTGTTTATTGCTTAATGATGACGTATTGTTGTTATTTAAAGTGGGTGTGTCGTTATTTATTTATAGTGTATGAGCAACAAGGTAAACCAACTAAAGTTAAGTTATTTCGACGTTTTAAGGAGTTTGTCGTTATATCGAGTGACTTTAAATGGGGTTTACAGTATATATCTTTACTTAAAAAATGTAAAAAAATTTGTAGTCGACCAAATTCATGAGAAATTTAATTAAGCAGACAAAAGTAAATTTTGTCTAAAAAAAAACTCAAATGAAAATCTTATTTCGAACAAAAGTGTCTACAGAATTTCCGGGGAACTATCCCCTTACCCAGTGCCGGACTACATTTTTTGATGCCCCAGATTTTTATAGTGAACGGTGCCTTAGTTTTAATTTTTATGTTGTTTTGGTTTATAGCGCAGGATCTCAACTTTTATTAATATCGTCTTCTTTTAATACGTTTGTTTCACTATTTTTCATAATATTAGATCCCGAATTCTATGAAAAAAGTATACTCACAAAGTGGTGCCCTATCTGTGGCGATGCCCTAGGCCGGTACCTAGCGTGCCTTATTATAAATCCAGCATTGCCTTTGCCCATAACTATAACGAAAATATACTATTGCAACCGTCATTTTATATTCGTAATTTTCAATGAATGAATTTCATCTGAATTAAATTATTCACAGTGATTATTTTGATTGTACCCATATTTACATCAAAGGACGTTTTATATCAAAATTATTTTACAATAATAACCACGATAAAACGGTTATATTGAAGATTTAATGTTACTGTATTTGTGAAAAAAATGTACGGGGCAAAAGAAACAAAGTGCTGTGATTTATTAAACAAAAGCAAGCCCACGCGTACGCCGTAAATACGTTCCACTGCGTCCCAAAAGAACGGTCACCTGCGCACAGCTCTGGGGGTTAATTTCAGTCACTATAAATAATGAAACCGAGATCGTTGATAATGTTTTAGCGCAGCTTCTGAAAAGAAAACTGTAAAAGTCGCTGTTTGTTATCAGATTATATCAGTGGGTCACAAGGCAAATGACTTACGTCAATTTTTTTTAATGTAAAAACTTTGAAAAGAATTTAACCTCATTCAAAAAAGGTCGTAAATAATAATCTTTGAGGTCGGCGCCAACGTTTTATGTACCTATGTACTTCATTAAGGGGTTATACGCAGTTGCAAGGTCAAATTTACGATTTTTTTTTCTGAAGAGGGGTTTTCTTTGACAAATACAAGAAGTATTAATAAATGTAGTAGTAACTTTTAGCTTTATTTCAGCATTTTTTATTTTTAAAAATATTGACTCCTGTAGATGGTCTCCAGGAGGTCCTTCAAAAAATGTGTCTGGTGATGTGCAAGATATCTTCGGTTTGGATTATCCGAATTTAAAAAAAAAACAGAAGATTCTATTACTGTATAGAAAAATCTATTAATCAAAGGAATAGACAAAATATTTTTGAAAAAAATTCCGGTTTTCGGCCGAAATTTGTTGTTAAATTGCTTAATAAAATAGAAATGATTTTTGTAAATCTTATTCCTTCGATTAATACCTGAAGAATATCTCTGAGAATTGTGATAAAATTTCAGACCGATCGGTTGAGCCGTTTGTGAAAAATCGTGCACACCGTTCTGAAAAAAACGCATTATAAGTTTCAAAATACGTTTAAACATCGTTAATTTTTGTTTTTTTTTCAACATACATGCAGTCATCTATGCCAGGGCCATAAGATGAACCTCTGCATAATTAGCAGCTTCTAATATTCCGAGTTGTTGCAAATGCAATGAAAAGTGTCAACGTCAACCCAAGTATTGCGCGCCATAAAAACAACTGCTGCTGGTCTTTACGGCGCCTACTTTGTAACGCTCCGAACGTTCTTACAAATATGCGTGTATCTCCAGGAACATTTGCCGGATCGATTTGAAATTTTCAGAGAATATACTCAAGTATGTGCAAATTCTTAAAATACAATTTAAAAAACATTTTTTTTAAATTTCTAACTGCGTATAACCCCTTAACTTAGCGCCAAGTTTTTTTTATTTCTTACTTTTTAGTTTCTTTTCCATTCGCAGTTTTTACGTTTTTAGCCGTCTTCTCTAATATTTTATTACTAACGTGCTGAACCGATTTAAAAAAATATACACTAGCAAACCGTAAACATTCTTGATAAAATGGTGTCGAAATTCTTCAAATCGGTTAACTCCTGTACAAAGTTATGGCTGAACAAACAACTTCTTTTTTATAAATCGGCTAAAACAGATTTATGTTGATTCCAGTCAACGCAACTATGAGAATCTCTGCACAACTTTCTAGATGCCGGAACTCGCAACATACCTTTAAATGTTCTTTTATATATTGTAAATTATAGACGCTTGACAATTTAGGTCATTAGCATTTGATTACATCTAATTAAATGAACCGACATTCATGAGCGGAGGTGGGAATCGATCCTACGACTGTTTGAGCCGAAGGGCCAGTACGTTAACTGTTTCTTTTATAAATTTCTTTTATAAATGACTAGCCGTTAACCGCGGCTTCGCACACGATTGAGACGAAACACGGATGCATTCCCATTATTTGGCATAATTAATGCTTTCTCGACGTAGATCCTCCTAATAAACAAAATTGATGACATTCACGTGATCAACGTCCTGACAAACCCATGTTGATTTTTAGACTATTTACTTCTTTTCACACTCCGAAGAGATTGTTTTTGAAAAAGCATGAAATACGTGTTTATTTATCTGTTGACAGGAGCACTTTCGAATTGATACATCTATCTTATATGATTTCTCCATGAAAATTTTGACCCCCGTTACACTCTTTTAAGGGTTGTATTTTCAAAAATCTGTTCTTAGCGGATGTCCATGTCATGATAACTATCTGTATGCCAAATTTCAGTCCAATCCGACTAGCGGTTTGAGTGGTTTACGTCAGTCAGTCAGTCAGTCACTGTTTCCTTTTATACATTTAGATTTGAAGGATTAAGAAAAAATCTCATCATAAAACTCAAGAAAAAGAACTGTTGGTTTGTGAAAACAATCTTATTTATGTACCGCACTATATATGTAATATGAATGTTTGACTTCAATTCATAATTTAGGTTCGACTTTTTAGTTCAGTAGTTATCCCATAATATATGTAATAGTTCTTATAGTTTTCTTTAACTTTGTTTGCGATGTTCAGTATTATATGTGCTATGTTATGTTAATTAAAACTATACGAGAGTATTTTAACAAAACGTGCTTTTCTGTTAATACTAGATTTATAAAGTTTTGAATTTAGACAGAAAGCAACTTTTTAACCGTCTGCCGACAGAATTGTTTTAAACTTTTCAAATTCATTAAGATAATATGACAACAATATAATTTACATACTTTATAACTGCAGATTTATTCATTTTATAAATAAGATATTTTGCAATTTTACAAGCAAAATTAAGTAAGTGCGTTTTATTTATAATTGAACCGTCCCGCCAAATAAAAATCACTTTTATAATATGATCTAATCATTCTTTATTTTATATACCCGGTGTCTCAGACCACCCGTATCATCGATAAAGTGGAAAAGAAAAAATACCATCACTATACACCACCCTGAGAGATGTGAAGAAAGAGAGGGGGGGAATTTTGAATTCTTAAATAAAAACTTGCAACTTTATTTACAACGAAACTTGAAAAACTTTTTCGGACAAAACTTACGTATCTTGATGCAAGGCATCTGAATCTGCAATAAAATATAGGTGATGGGGTGGGCATAACAAATTTGGTATCATTCAAAAGTTTTTCAAAAACACGAATTTTTTTCCCTTTTACCTATCGATGAACTTTCATAGATATTACAGTTGTACGGGTAGTCTGAGATACCCTGTATACAAAACTCCGCCACGTCTGTCTGTCTGTCTGTCTGAACGCGATAAACTCAAAAACTACCAAATGGATTTTCATACAGTTTTCACTAATAGAAAGAGCAATAAGCGAGGAAGTTTTGCGTATATAATTTGTAAATATTTTGTACAAAATGGCTGAACTATGATGATGTTTCGTCAAAAAAAAGCTGTTTTCGTACATGGCTAACGCTGGCCAAATCTTTAGAGATAATACTTTGATAGTTCTGCTGTGTACCTAGATGAGAAGGTCAATGTAATATTTCCAGAACTGTTTTGCACCCGGGTGAAACCGGGACGTGCCGTTAGTGGCTTTAAAAATTTAAGAAGTTAATCACAATTTTTCATGGACAAAATTATCTTAAAAACGAATGAAAGCAATTTGTCCTCCATCATTAAAGGAGCAACAGATTTATCACAAGTAAATGACGAATATGTATATGTCACCGTAAAATTGTAAATACCGTTAGGTTGTAATCTGTCTCGCGAGATTGTGAACTGTCGAAAGATTGTGAACCTCAACGTAATAATAATACATTAAATTGTAAGCAGTACGTTGAGGTTCACAATCTTTCGACAGTTCACAATCTCGCGAGACAGATTACAACCTAACGATATTTACAATTTTACGGTGACATATACATATATGCAGATAGAGCTTTTGCATTTTTAATCTGAATACATTTATTTGAGAAAGAAAATAAATGTCCCAAAATATAACGTTCTGTTCGCTGTGTATAAAACAGACTAAATTAAAAGTTTGAATCTTCGTTTTGGTTTGAGTATAACCAAACAACTGATTGCAAGTAGCACGACCTTACTCAGACTTAATTGACTTTCAAACAGCCAATCGCAGCACTTCGCGCATTCCTAGCCAAACAGCAGTTACATCTAACACCGCATGTGTTTTTCACGGTTATACTGATGGGAAAGACTATAAATAATCAGTATTTCATGGAATGTAAAGCTAACTGAATCGGTTAAAATCGCTTTTCAGAAAATAAATATTTCAATATATTTTGCACATAACAATGGTTCGAATATAGTTTTAATGTTAATATCAATGAACTTTCAAATAAATTCAAAACATTTTACTAAAAATGTCATTCTGACAAAAGTTAGTTTTCAGTTAAACTATACGAGTTCTAAGGAGAATATATCACTAGCCTTTTAACATAATATTTCCATACAACGTGACCAGGTTTAGAAACAAACTTGAGGCTAAAAACAAAAATAGAGGTCGCAACTCTAGACCCCGTCGACAATTATTAGGTAACTATATAGTTGCTGATTTATGTATCATTGCATCACGGTTTTGTGAATCTCCAAAAAAAAAAACATTTATAATACAAAGTTCGTGAGTGCAAACTGAATGACAAAAATAACTGACTGATATAGTAATCGAGACTGTACAACGAGCAAAATTAGTATAGAATTCATCGACAAGAAAAATAAACTCATTGTTTTAATTTATAAATAATTTATTAATTTGAGACGTCGATCAATGAGTAACTTTATTCTTTCTACACTCTCGTTTTGTATTCACAATTTTATATCGATGATTTTTGTCATTCAGTTTTGACTTATGAACTTGTTTACATTGTAAATGTTTTTTGAGGATATCACTCAATTTTGTTTTATTGGTATAATACTATCATAATACATTACACAATATTTAAAATATAACGAAAAAATATTTACTTAAATAATTAACGTTTTATTTTGATAAGCATTCGCAATAGCCTTCTGAGCCCGCACGACAGGCAGCCTTTGTAAAATTACGTCTTTGGAGGAGGAAGCGGTGAGTGGAAGTTTCGGGTGAAAGTCCTAACAGTGACATTATTGGAAAGTCAATTTTTCCTTATATAGGTAGTATTGTAACTAACAATGTGAAATCCAATTATTGACATCAATATTTTTCAATGTATTTTGATTTTTGACGATCTACAGTTTTTAATAGCCTAAGTTACTCTTATTAACTTTAGCTATCTGCAGTGAAAATTCCAGTAAAATCGGTCCAGTCGTTTAGAAGATTAGCCGGAACAAACAGACAGACAGACGGACAAAAACATTAAACATTGTTTTTTTTTTTTGTAATAAGTACCGTACATACTTTCATATCCATTTAATAAAAAGCTGTTATTTTGACATTGTTTGTTTAGATAAGTTTCGTGCGGCGACGAAATTCATTGTGAGCCCAAATTTCGATAAAATATATTGCGCAAAGACTTAAATATTGTCTATATACATTTTAAACAGCTCTAAAACTTGCGCGAAATTGTTAAAACTGACATGAAACGTTCAGTTTTGTTAGTGCCGTCACCCGATCAACGCCAATAGTGTAAATGTCGATATACTATGTATAAGTAAATACAATTTCGTGAGAAAACCGATAAAAAGAGATAAAGCAAAGTTTTGACTTTTGCAAAATACTCCCGATTTTATCAATACAAAACATTCAACGTTGTGTTTTCACACAACTTAGGTAATTTCATAATACGTTAACACGTCTTTATGAAATTGTAATATTATGAAATTGTAATTGTAATATTTATAGAATATTCGTGCTATAGGGATCCTTTATATGGACTTCTCTATCTGGCGGCGAAACTTAGAACTATAATCAGAGAAACATGATTATGAATCGTGCTGTGAATCGCAATAATCTATATACCGATCCTTTTTTTAACAGTGTGTAGACATCAAATAGTTAATAGACGAACAAATATTTCAAGTAACTTTCTCATCAAAACTCAAAAATGAAAGAGAAACGGGCTTTCAAAGTTTTATTACATTTTATCAAATTTTGAGGTCGGTTCTGGCGTTATGTTAAGTGACTATGGAAATATGTTATGTCATTATCAAGTATTCACAGAAATTGTTCGAAGTTGTCTTCGTTTTGTTGGACACAAATTGCATGCGCCGTAGCCATGGTTCTGTAGGTGCTTGTAATAGCGATAAGGGCTTTCCGCAAATTATTTTGGATGCATTTTCGATTCGTGCTATCATTTCTTCGCGTGTTTTAACCGGGCTTTTGAATTAACTAAATAAAATTTTGAAAAATTAATTAATCTTTGAACGACTGTTCTCTCGTATTTTTAAGTTTTGATAAAAAAGTTACTTAAAATATTTGTTCGTCTATTTGATATTTTCTACACGCTGTTAAAAAAGAAGAATCAACTTAGTCACTCTGTATAATACCTATATATAAAACCCTCCGCCGCGTCTTTCTGTGTAAACGCGTTAAACTCAAAAACTACCCAAGGTCTTTCATACGATTTTTACTAATAGGAAGAGCAATAAACGAGAAAGGTGTCTGTATATAATTTTTAAATATTTTGTACAAAATGACTGAACTAATACGGTGTTTTGTAAAAAAAAAATGTTTTCGCACGCTTGTATGGCTATTGGCTAACGCTGGCCAAATCTTTAGAGATACATCAAAACAATGTACTGTTAAGTAGATGAGAAGGCCAATATATTATTCCCAAAACAGTTTTGCACCCGGGTGAACCGGGACCGGCCGTTAATAAATAATAAATGTCACACGACGTAACGATTTGCTCGCTGTTTTTTGGAACGAAGTTCCTTATGGGACGCTATAAATATAAATAGAGAGGGCTAGAAAAAAAAAACGTAAGAAAAAAGCGTAAGAAAAACCTGTAACGAAAATCCGAAAATTTACATACATAATTACCTATTTCTATGGCTGTCCGTAGACGTAGAAAGTTGAAATTTGGCACACATATAATATAAGGCATGAGACAGATCCTAACGGTGCCGGATTTTTTGATAATTTTTACCATTCCAACACCACGGATGAGCGAATTGAATCCAAATTTTGGGAGGATGTTTGATATGCAAATATGAAGAGGCATATTGTTTTTGGGTAACATCGCCGCAAGCGTAAAAGAGATATATTCTATAATATTGTTTTTATATAATAATTGCATACTTTTCATAACGGTTTTCCAGGAGTTTTGCAAAATAATTTTTTAGGAAAATTGGCGCATGTGTAGATGAGATATATACTAAAAGGTTGTTTTTTATATAACGGTATATTTGTCATAACGGTTTATTTTTCCATTTTAAAACAAAGTTTTGTAATAAGTTATTTGGGGGAAAATCGGCGCATACGCAGAAGAGATATTGTTTTTATATAATAAATAATAATGATATATTTTTCGAAACTGTTTATTATTTTATTTTGCATATTGTGAAAAAAATGTTTATAATATAATTCCGGAGTGTATTATGTAAAATTTCACGCCTTGAAATTCTTGAATTACTTGCATACTTCCACTGGTTACATATTGTTATAGCGTCTCTCTTCTTTCTTTTGCAAAAGTATTTAAAAAGGGCATAGTGTTATATCTTGTACTATTGTACGGAACCCTTCGTGTGCGAGTCCGACTCGCACTTGACCGATTTTTATATTATATTATAAATACAATTTTCGAGTAATTTATCAGAAAAATTAGTAAAAAAATTACTTGATACATATAATAAATGGCAAAAAGAACTTCGTTCCAACCGGGTGTCCCACGACACCTCTCGTCTTTTTTTTTCAGGTAATTGCCCAGCTGTAGCTTGAGTTCGCCGTCTGCGTCCATAGCTTGCGTTAAGAAGCATAACTTCAAAAATTAGTACAAAAACTTCATTTTAATTTAAAAATAAAATCTAACAACTTTTTCAAACCATATCTCATGTAAAAGTGCTAATGGATTTCTAAAGTTAGAAGCCTACCTATGCATAATAATATGTTTGGGAACCTTTTACCATAAAGGTACTGGAATACATAATTAATAATAATCTGTTATATGTTTTCGTAAAACATGAATTTTTAATTTGTTTCAAGAGATGTGCATACTGTGACAGAAAATGCGCTGACATTTAAAATTTTATACATTTCGTAAAAGTCAAGTTAGGCTGGAGGAGGCTAATATTGTAATTTGCTGTTTAATTTTAAGCTCTTAGCATCCAGTGTAAATAAATTCATTTGAAAAATGCATATAAAGGAGTGTAATAAAAGATGTAAATACTTAATTCTCGAGACTTGAACTTCAAGCTCTCAGTTTTGCGCTCATCGAAAGCCAACTAGTGATCGATAAAATCAAAGACTAAGGGCCGTATTCATACAGACTTGTTAAATCTCTCAATAGTTATTGAATCTTAACTGTTATTGAACCAATAAGAAAAGTTGGTATTCATGAAACAAAATTGTCAAATATATAACTATTGACTCGTTAAGATTTGTGTCCTTATTATAAATTGTAAGTTGTTCAGTGGATATCAGGTAAAATGAAATATCCCTAAATATCTTATCTTTTTCACGCTGATGAAAACAAAACAATAATTGAATCTTTGTTAACATCTGATTATATTATATATTAAATAATATTTCTGACTAATTTTCGGATAATCTTTCGTACTAACCAAATTAACATGTGACCTATGGAGGATAGAGATTCCTCTATGATATGATCAATAACGCAGCCATATTGGATTAATTGTCAAAAACCGACAAGAAATGGACTAGAATTTATTTCTTTCCTTGTCAAAAACTTAAGTTATTCATGATTTTAATAAAGATTGTCTGAAAAAATAGTTCAAAACAATATTTGATCCAAAAAAAAATGAAACTCCAAAAACATTATTCGAACTTTGTAATTATCTGGAATAATACCTAGTACCTAATTTACATGTAATCAATAACACAGCAGCCATATTGAATTCATTGTCAAAAATCAAAAAGAAATGAAATAGAATATATTTCTGTCCTTGTTAAATCGTCTAATAAATAGTTTAATAGGTGGGTCTTCTACCTATTAAATTACTGGACGATTTAAACATCCAATAACCACTAAATGTTTTTTGTGAATGCCAAATCTGTTTACTAGTTGATTTATTAGTACAATCTACTTATTAAATTAGTTATTGGTTCTTTATGAATACGACCCTTAATAGTCTATATATGCTACACTTAGCATTCTCTATATTAATTAATACAATGTAGTGATCACAACATCCAATATGAGAGAGAAGAAATACTGATAACGTGTAGGTGTACTGTATACAGTTTTGAAAGATATAAAACCGACAATTAGACTATCTTGTCTAGACAACCATAAGATCCTTTTTGAAGAAACCAAACTTATAGACAGAATATCGAGTTACTACCCGCGCATGTACAGAGAGGCCATAGAAATACACAAACACACAAATAATTTCAATCAGAAAGATGAATATTTGAATCTAAATAAAACCTGGACACCAGCACTGTGCAATACCAACCCTGAATGGAACGACCAATCACAGAAGAGCATACTACGACAGAGTAGAGAACACGAACACGCTGACCATAAAAGACGAAAGTACCGCACTTGTCGACACACTTATCTGTGAGCAGCCTAGAAGGACACTTCGCCCGCTACCACACCGCCTTTGATAATGTCTATCGCAGGTGTAGACGAGACATCAAGTAGAAATACCAATGGACCACGGCATACAATCCGGAAACCAAGAAGATTTGGATCAACACCAACCGTAAAAGCCTACACTTTGATAATACTCATGTGGTCTCCATGGTAATTTGGCTGACATAGATAGACGCGACGTTAGCAAATGTCGGGTCAGAGAAAAAGAAAAGTAATAAAGTGTCGGGTCCAAACTGGTTCTGATCATTTCAAATTTTATTTATTTATTTTTTTTTATTTAGAAAATAATATAAGAAAAGAAAACAAATAAATATATACATAATTAAGGTTGAAATAAAAATAAAAATGTGTGCATCAACTACTGTGGTTATTAGCGCACAGGGAAAGGATCAAAGGAAAAAGGAACAAAAGGGAAAAAAAGAAAAAAAATTTAAAATTGTATTTAATTTATCTATATCATTGATAACATCGATTGCAACTGACTTGAATGTGTCACTTTATGACTTATCAATTACATCATTCAATGATTAGCTGCAGTTTGATAACAATAATAAAGATTTGTTTTTAACGAGTACGTTTAGAATGTGATTAGTTGCGGGCAACAAAAAATGTAAGCACAGCTATATCCCTTTCATTTATTTATCTGAGTTCTTGTTCAATAAAAGAAATGTCGAGTCTCTTAAAATTGATTCAAAAGTGTTTCCCTCTATAAGATTGACGCTCATTATAAACAAATTTGGTTTCTGAAACTTCTTTGGTTAGAAATTCGGTAAAAAATGTTTTTAAATTTCGTTTTTAAAGTTGTATGCTCCATGTGGGTGAAAATGAATATGTTTATTGAAAGTTAGTACATGGACCTCTCAGACATCTCAACTCAGCTTACAGATAAGTTTGGCGATAATACAATCAGCTGTACTTGTTATGTAACTTTGAGTATGAAAACTCATGATGATAATGATAAAAAGAGACAGACGATACTATCAGCATATACTTTAAAGGGCTCAAACTCACTGATTTAGAGCAATAATAGATATCAAATTTTCAGCTGAGATATCCTTTTTCAGATATACTGTTAATGATTGCATCGATAGCTTCGTATCGAAGCGACACTTTTCGAAACGATGCGACAGAACAAAGCTGCCATCGTGTACGTCTTTCGTTTGCGATCGCGACGGAAACAACGACATGCGACAGAGATGCGTGGCAATGGCAAGTCTCAAAAGCATCGATTAAGACCCATATTCGCCGAACACTATTAAGAGTAGAAATTGATTCGTTACATTGCACTATAATCCTTGCTCTTTTTGTTGAATATTTTGACGTTCATCCAAAAATCCAACCGATGGCAACGTCAAAAGAATGTTTCACAAAATAATAATGTTTTATCCTAACCCAATTGCACACAAAACTTCAGCCAGCCTTAATGTTTTACAACTATACACTTCACAAAAGGTTACTAAACAACACATAAATAAACTCACAAGAGCAAACTCCACATTTATAGGTAAGTTATTATTATTGATGTGGCGGCCATTATTATTTCATCAGGCGAATACATATTTATACCCTTGAAGTAACACAGAATATATTTATACCCGCAGTAAACATAATTATGTTTGGTGAATTGAATTATCGCTATTTATTCGGAGGAATAGCTACTCGAAGAACAAATTAACTACTTACGTTGGGTGAATATGACCATGATTGGAATGGATTATGAACCCGTGTGTTGTCTCTGTGTAATCAGTTTTACTTCTGTAGTGCGTAGTGTAAAATACACAGTCTTTTTTTAATACGACGCGAGATATTATTTCCTTATCTACCGATGCGGTTTCTATAAAAACATTTTTAACAAAAAAATTGAACCGACTTCAAAAAATATGCACTAAAAAGTAAAAAATAATAATTATTGTTATTTTTGGAGTCGGTGTCACATCGGAATTCGAAAGTAGCAATTTAACTTACATGTCTCTAGTTCTCGGAATAGATTTCATTTTGGCTGACACCGACTCCAAAAATAACAATAATTATTATTTTTTACTTTTTAGTGCATATTTTTTGAAGTCGGTTCAATTTTTTTGTTAAAAATATTTTATTTTTCTCTTTTTATAGTGTTAGATAAAGTATTGCAATGGGTAGGCCAAGTATGCGTGCCTTTGAAATTTGAGAGTTTCCCTAGATTTCTCCGGATTCCATCATCAGATCCTGACTTGGTTCCGATGGGACCACCTCGGAAGTGCACTCTTTCGAATAAAAAAAAAATTTTGAAAATCGGTCCATTGACGGAGAAATCGGTGAACATACATTAAAAAAAAAACTAAAGAAAAATAAACAGTCGAACATAGAACCTCCTCCTTTTTTTGAAGTCGGTTAAAAATACAATAAGGTGTTGTATCGGCATGACTTTCTTGAATTTGCCATGTCATCATGAAATATGAGTTTTGCTTGAATTTTACCAGCACGAACAATTTACGTGCAGGCACAAGTTTGAAACTGCTGAAACCACAATCCCAAACACCTAAGAAACTCAAATTGTCATTTCGTGTTTCCAAACTGATGACATTGATTACTGTAAAATGAACACTCGAACTATATTATGTCATGCTCAATATAATATTGTCTTTTTAAAGTGAAACGTTTACCATCGCAGTAATACCGAATTTTAAACGGAAATGTGGGCAAGGAAGTGACTTGTACGAATGTCATATTTTGAGGCTATTATCTTTAACACGTACCTACAGGTGCGTCCTCACTATGCCGATTGGCAATACCGACTGAAAAAGCCAAATGGCCACTTTGAAATCGGCGTACGGGTATATTTGCTATTCATTGCCATGGTTACCTACATAATATTATGTTCCACGTCATGTAAAAATTAATCAAAGCATGCTTAACTAGTTTATTTCTGACAGACCCACAAAACAAAAGAACAGCTGATTTTTTTTTTCAAAATAATTCCGAAACTTTAGAAAAAAAATTGTTTTACAAAACTTTCTTGAAAAAATAAATAAAATAATAAGCCGTTATGAAAAGTAAATCATTATAATATAAAAAATACCGTGATAGCATATATCTCTTCTGCGTATGCGCCGATTTTCCCCAAAAATAATAGGGCTCTTCATATTTGAGTACCAAACACGCTCCCAAAATTTTTTTTCAATACGTTCATCCATTTCACCTGTATCGTGCTCACAGACAAACTAATATACAAATAGACACAAGCAAACAAAATAACAGACATACAGAGTTTTTCTAATAATATGCTTCTTGAATTCGGGGAACTTCAAAACGATAACATATTGTAGAATTTTGAAAAGTGATTTTTTACCTAAACTAGTTCCATTCCCCACTTGTGGGTTGGAATGGTAAAAACCATGAAATGTTACTATTCGTACTAACGAGTATATATTTTGACGTGTTTTTAACAATTTTTTGAACTACTGATGCTAATAAATCTATGTATCTATCTAGCATTATTCCACCATTGGTTTTAATACGTTATGCTCCATTTTCAACATTGAAAAGCTTGAACGTTTAAAAATCGATACACTAGGTTACCCTGGGGGCTGCATATATCAAATAGTCAAACGACTTGAATTTACAACCTGAAGTTATATATCTTACCATCTGAAACATTGAAAAATGAACGTACCTATGAAAGATTTGAATATATAGCAGAAAATACGAGAATTAGTTTTCAAACCCGTTACATAAAATATAATCAAATAAATATAATCTTAAGGTATTATATTGTAACAAAACCGCTGTAGTCCGTGGCGGAAATTATTTATTTGCAATAATTAATGTTTAACAAAACAGTAAAACACACAAACGAAAACGTACTTCTTTAGCTTAACAGAAATAATAACGTTAACAGAAACAAAACTAATAGTTCTAAATTATAAAGCTGATGTGATTCTCAAATTCTGAAAAAAATAGTACATGACGCGATTTCTATACATAAGCTGCAAGGCCCGTTTAAAAAATAGCAAGTTGATGTGCTTATAAAACAGTGCATGGTATTTTATGCTAAACTAAAAAAGTCAAAAACTTGGCAAAATAGTACAAAATACCTACATTTCTATACCTATTTTCATAAAGGAGAAATCTTTCAAATCTTGTACTATTCCAACTCCACAAATTTAGATCAAAATTCATATCTCAAAATTTTACAATATTTTTGTATTTTAAGAGTTTAAAACACATATTTTTTGCATCTATTAGTCTGTGAACACGAAACAGATCAAACGGATGAGCGGATTGAAAAAAACTTTTTGGAGGATATTAATTGATATGCAAAAATGAAGGTCCCTATTGTCTTCGGGGAAATATAAATTATGTTGTAACGTTTTTTTTATATACTAATAGGGTACTTTTCATGACGGCTTTATTTTATTTTTGACGTGATAACGTCTTATAAATTGATGAAACACCAACTGCACGCACGAAAAAGAGTAACGTTCCGCAAGCGAGAGCGCGATATAAGCGATAGTCTCTCTCTTCTCGCGTGACGTCAGAGAGTAGTGTGAGTTCAACATTTTTTTCGGCTGTTCCAGCGAAAGCTACATCTGACAGATGGCCAGATAAATTATACGGTTTGTTAACAAATATATTATATATACATTCTTTTAAATGTCTTTTATAATTGCTTAAAAATATGTATTTTGCTTTGGTTGATCAAATTATTAGTCGGTAAAAATATAGTTTGACAGCTACTAAAATTTAGGTTATGTATTATTAAATATGATATTCAAGCGGAATACGTTATCACGTAAAACTATCGTCCGTAAACTGACTTTACAGACAACCAATTTTTTTTTCTAAAATTTATAGTTTCGTAAATATTTTGAAAATAAAAAATTGGTTGTCTGTAAAGTCGGTTTACGGACGATAGTTTTACGTGATAACGTATTCCGTAATACATAACATAAACCTCCCAAAATTTGGTTTCAATCTGCTTATCCTTGGTGTCGGAATGATAAGAAATGTCAAAAGTGACGTTTGCAACTGTCAAAGTATTATGTTCTAATAATAATTAGTTATTCCAATACTTAACTTAGAAGGCGTTGCTTTTCACAAAATACTAATGTCAAAAAATTGAATTAAAAATTAGAAATGCAGCCATTTTCATGTTAAGACAAGACATACGTTATATTCTAATTTCCATGTACGGCAAACAAAGACGACCGACCGCGTCGCGCCATGCATTAGACAACATTGCATTTATATTTTATACAGCTATTTTTCTATATAAATTTGTATAAAAAAACTGTTTAGGCAAATTCTGTTATACGAAATCTATGTAATATGTTCTCCTCTTTCGTTTAAGACTGGTTTCAAACCGATCTGATTTAAATTGAGTGAGAAATTAGCAAAAAGCACGCACAGGGTCAGGCGGAACGTTACGCGTTACGCGTTACGAACGTTAGGAACGTTAGGAACGTTACGACCGTTACACTTTTTCGTGCATGCAGCCGGTGTTTTATCAATTTATAAGATTGGTGATTCATCAATTTATAAGACGTTATCACGTCAAAATGTTCTTTTGTTCTGAATATCTGTCAAATAAAAATCAGAGGTAGTTGACAAACATACTTTAGCTAATTTAGACATGTGAAACCATATTACGTAACCATACAAACCAATAGCAACAAAGAAAATATTTATTACTAGTTGTTACCCGCGTAACCGCACACGTTAGCAGTAATTTGATTTTATTAATTATAATATGACAATATTTTTGATTTTAAAATGGTCCTGTGGCTCAATTGACATGTATTGATAGAAAATGGTGAGCTTAATTCAATAAGCACATGACCGTATCCTAGTTGTTTTAGTCGCCAGGAACGCAGAGGCGGTTTAGCCCGTTTATAAACAATAAATTAAATTTTACTTATAAATCTAATAGTACGTAACCTTCACACGCTCAATAAAATCTCACTTATTTCCTTATTTAAAAAAGAAAACTTTATATAATATTCTATGCATAAAAGATAATCCAACAATTTGAGCACATAAATAGTTTTCTATCAGAGGGAAGCATGTAAAATGATTTTTCTGAAAGCGCGCCTGATGAAAAATAACAAAAATAAAACAAAAATGTATCAATCTATTATCTGAAGAGATTACCCTCTGTGCACATATTGACTATAATGATAGACTTTCGCGAATTATCTATATACAACCTACGTCCTACATCACTGACGTTATCAGATAAACATTATCCATAATAAAATAAAAATTAAATTAATTTCCACTAGAAAGATTAAATAGCATATCAATGCAAATATTTGTTTGACAGGATTTAATTAATAACACGAAAAATAAATCAAAGCAACCAATAAACGTACTCCTACTGCTTTGTTTAGTAGTAACTTTGAGTAATTTCACGGACAGTAAATACTTGTTTGCTTGGGGCGGTAAAAATAGAGTTGATCTTGCACATATAGACATCAATTTAAAATATCTCTTTACCCTAGTAACTGCTTGTCAGCTTGTCAGTTACCTTTTTGACAGATATTTAGAACAAATAAACATCTGATTTTTTTATTTTCAATAATTTCGGAAACTATAAAGCTTAGAGAAAAATTCTTTTCACAATTTTCTTGTAGAAATAAATAGAATAGCAAACCGTTATGAAAAGTATATTATTTTTATATAAAAAACAACGTTATAGCATATATACTTTCTGCGCATACGCCGATTTTCCCCAAAAACAATAGTGCTCTTCATATTTGCATATCAAACATCCTTCCGAAATTTGGTTTCAATCCAGGTCATCTGTTTGATATGTATTGTGTTCACAGACAAACAGGCGAACAGACTTTTTCCAAAAATGTGTGTTTGGAACTCAGGAAACCTCAAAATCAACAAGTACTGTGAAATTTTGAAATGCAAATTTTGACCGGAACCATTATCGAGTAGGAATAGTCACATAAAACATAATATACTAAACGCCTTTTCGTTTTGTAATTTATACTAGTGGCCCGTACCGGTTTCACCCGAGTGCAAAACCGTTCTGGAAATATTATATTGACCTTCCCATCTACACAGCAGAACTACAAAGTACATTGTTTTGATGTATCTCAAAAGATTTGGCCAACGTTAGCCATGTAAGCATACGAAAACAGTTTTTTTTTTTGACAAAACACCGTCATAGTTCAGTCATTTTGTAGAAAATAGTTACAAATTATATGCAGAAACCTTTCTCGTTTATCGCCCTTTCTATTAGTGAAAACAGTATAAAAATCCGTTTGGTAGTTTTTGATTATATCGCGTTCAGACAGACAGGCAAACAGAGGCGGCGGACGGACTTTTTTTATATATTATTATGTAGATGAAGAAACTAATGTTGAACGAATCAGTTGCTATATAAAATAAAGTTCGGAGTGTAAATAAATAAAACGTTATTTTATTGGATTTGAAGTGTATAACATTAAAAATGTGTGACAACACCTGCGTTAAGACGTAGGTTTGTAACAAATCGCGCCAACTATCTACTGCTAATTAGTCACCTATCAGATTCAATTAAGTATGAAACAAACAATTGGCCGTGTTTACAAGCACCTCAATTGTTTAATTGGATGAACTTCCTAAACATTCTGAAGCGACTATTGCTTTAAATGTGAAATCAATATCTGTCGTTTTCTTTCCTTCTACACTTTCTTTAAGCCAATCGTGCACGAATCACTTTTGGTGGCAACCACAAAAGTATCTGATGGTGATTTTCTCCCTCCTCGTCGCTGAATACCATCACTTCCGCCGATAGATTTATCTTGGAGATTGCATGTATTCGTTTAGTTTACCGTCAAAGGTGAAGTACCCCAAAAAATAGAAAAATGCTACGCTATTTTAAAACAACAAAGTTATGTACGTCTTACAAACTCGATCCGCTCAATAAGCAGTCATTTTGTTGTTTCTGAACACAATGAGTAGCAGTGATTCCGATCAGATACTGGAAAAAGCACAGGACATATTTTTCAAATTACTTGCATTCAATATAGAGTAACATGAAATTTGTTTTTAAGTTTAAAAATTCAAGAGATTTTAAAAACAACTTTAGCGAAGAATATTGAAATATGCCAACTTACCGGGCACGCAAGAATTGCAACATTTTAAGCTTTTTAGCAGAACAGTTATTTTCCAATATGCCGTATTATATTAATTTCAAATCATTAAAACGCCTCAAGCAGTTGTTTGTCGTCTTATATTACAAAGTAATGAGTTATAATATTATGTACTTTATTTTCTTTTACTTTCAAGTTTTCTAAATATCACCGTAATATACAAATTTCAAATTTTAAGAAACGAGACAGCCTTTGATCGCACCGTGATTGGCGCGGCGTTTGAAATACTGTTCCAGGAAAAGCATTATATAGATAATAATTTGATTTTTAAGTTTGAAAGTATCAATTTCAGGTGTTCAAATAATTACATCTTAACAAACAAAGGTATAACAATTGTTTCGTCATCTTATAAATTAATCAGTTTGCCAAAGAAAACATCATAATACTTAAATTTTTTAATAGTAGTTGGGTACCTATTAAAAAATTTAAGTGATTATGGATCTTTCTTTTTAAAGAAAAAGACACTTTTCACAACTACTTATACTTTAAAAAAAAAACAAAGTTCATCAAATAGCTGGGTTTATTTAAACCTAATTCCAAATTCATTTTTAATAATAAGTTGAAAAACTAATAATTTAATACTTTTCTACAACCCCCTATAAAAGCCTTGCTTTTCCTGTCTGCATAGTATTAAAATGAACCTTTTTCGCACTGGTGTGTAATGTAAAACAAAAGTAGTTTGATTTTTACCATTCCAATAGTAATATCCTGCTGTCATTGCCATTTAAATCTATATGGGTGGTATTTAAATGAGTGACTGTAAATTACAATTTTGGGTGAAAAAAATAATCAATTTGGGTTACTGTAGTACTAAGTGAGCGACTGACTGCGCGTGACGAGAAAATAATAGTTGGGTGACTAAATTACTAAGTGAGCGACTAAATTACTAAGTGAGCGACTAAATTACTATGTGAGCGACTAAATTACTAAGTGAGCCACTAAATAGAACTGCGTTTTCTAAAAGATATATATTTAATTGACTGTCAATTAAATATACATTTTTTCGAAAACGCAGTTCTATTCAAACAATTAACTATTTAATCCGCATACCTGGCTATTGTTCACCCCAGAATTGTTTTTTTAAAAACTCAACATTTGCCCCTTCCCGTTTCACTGCGAGACAATTTGCATACCCCTTTATCGTTCACCCCGGAATTACAATTTGCATATACCCGTTTATCGTTCACTCCGGAATTATTTTTTTAAAAACTCCACCTTTGCTCCATCGCGTTTCACTGCGAGACAATTCGCATACCCCTTTATCAAAAAAGCTGTGGTTTTCAATCTTCATAAAAATGTGAGTTTTAAGTTGTAGTCTCAAAGTGAAAAGAAAATAAAAAGTAAAAACAAAAGAAGTTATCTGCTTCAAAATTACCGAAGGCATTCTAGTCGCTCACTTAGTAATTTAGTCGCTCACTTAGTAATTTAGTCACCCAACTATTATTTAATATCTCAACTTATTAAAACAGTATCTCATCATCAGTCATCAAATTTGTTTTTTATTCGACCGTTTTATAATTCCCCAATCTATATGAGCAACAAAGACAAGCTTAGTGAGCATTGATATCATTAACAATCTACATATTATCCATATGACCGAACTGAAGTGTCAAAAATATTACAAGTCAGCATCGGTCTGGCCTGAGGGAATAACGGGACTTTTCCCGGTAGGTCTCCGGTTCTCCGTGGGCCGGTCCGTATTTTTTTCTTCTTAGATACATGGTCTCGTAGAAGCGTTCAACAATTTTCCGTAAATTTTTTAGGTCCCAAACCGACTCTGTTATAAATATACTTGTTACAGCATGAAAATCAGCAATTTTATAGGAGGTACGTGCAAAAAATGTTTGTAATATTATTATCACTAAAGATTGAAATTGGATGAAAAATAATATTTTTTATTTTACCTGGATTTGATAAGTATAATGTAATTTAAAGATGGTAAAGAAATTGCACGGCTGAATCCCGAATCCAGATGAATTAAAAACAAGTTTTGTTGACACCTCGAAAGTTTTTTTTACGCTTATTTCACGAAGTAATGAATACAAAGTTCTCACACAAGAGATTGGCACAGAAAAGAGTAACAAATAAAATAACATCAACTGATAAAATTACATTATTTTTAGGAAACACGTATTTAGAACTCCGGAAGAAAATTCAATTCAAAGTTACCGGACCAGATAAATAATCATTAACTTTAAAATAATTGCAACAACGAACATTGTTTACGCAACGTCTTTTTAGAACTGAATTTAATAGAACCAAATAGAACAAAACTGTTCATAACAGGACGAAGGTTTCGTAACTTAAATGAACTCAGATAACTATTTATTTCGTAATAGATTAAATATAAAGGGCGTCAAAATAATCATATAAAATACACAAAACAAAACAAAAAAATACTGAATGTTTAGACAGCAAAGTCTTCAGAAAATAAATGCTCTGAAGATGAGGATATATCCCTCGAAACGTTAACAAATAAAATATGCAAGTATCATATATGAATCTGAAGATGAGGGTATATTCCTCGAAACGTTAGTAAATAAATGCAAATATCATATTAGTAATTGCATTTCTTTTCTGAATCCTTTTGCCACTGAAGACTTTTTTTTTATTTTAGAATTAATGCTTCAGCTAAAAGCCATTAGCATACAAAAAAAATATATAAAAATATAAAAAAATATACATATAATATACAGAGTAAGACTTTGCTTTCAAATAATTCAATAACTAATTTTGGATCGCTTGTTTTTATTATTAAAAAATAAAAAATGTTATATAATTCACAGAAACAATTTTATTTGCTTGAAAACTGTAAATCCTAAGTTCAATATTCTGTTAAACATTTGCGCAAGTTGTGAATTGGTACCATAAACACACAAATTGCTTGCGCAAGCACAGCGTTTTTCAAGTATGTTTTGCAGTCAAACATGCTTGAATATTAAACTGATCTGATTTTCAGTCTTCAAACAAATACTTTGCGCAAACATGCTTGAGGGTACTTGTGAATCATACAAGTCATTTACGCAGTGCATGGACATATGACTCAAGCATATTTGATAGTCTACGCGCCACTTCAGAATTTTTATAAAATAGTCCCGCCCACAGAACTGTGAGATACAAATCTAAACAAATTTTAATTTTAATCTAAATTTACATTTTCCGTAAATTGATTGTCAATCAAATAACAAATTAGTTATTTACAGCAAACGATTTTGCAATAGATGTTCCTAGAATTCATAAACTGATTAAACAACATTTCAAAACTGAAAAGTGAAGGAATGCTGTACAAAAGACCTTTACCAAATTCTCTATTAAATTATACACATGGTGTTCTAAAAGTATAATATATTCATTGTGAAATTTGAAATGAAAAAATATCCTGTATAAGTAATTTCGTTATGTACCTACATTAATGGTCATATTCATCGAACAATATTAAAATTAAAAATTACTAATCTTGGAACAAATTTATTCGTTACAATAAAATTTACTTTCACAACCAACCAACCAAATTATCAGGTAAAATAGTTAGTTGAAGAATAAATACACACTGCTCCATACTCCTTGGTATTTTTTTGTTGAATATTGTGACGTTCACTCAAAAATCCGACCGATGGCGTTACTGTAGACGTCAAAAAAAGTTTCACAAAATAATAATGTTTTATCTTAACCCAATTGCACACAAAACTTCCACTAACTTTAATGTTTTACAACTGTAAACTTCACTAAAGTTTTAAAAGCAAAACATAAATAAATTCACAAGAGCAACTGTAGATATAATACTCCACGTTTATAGGTTAGGTAGTATGATCTATGTGGCGGCCATTATTATTTTCTCAGGTGAATAAATATTTATACCCGAGAATTTGGACAGAATAGATTTATACCTGCAGTAAACATAAATATAGTTGGTGAGTTGAATTATCGCTATTTATTCGGAGGAATGAAACAAATGAACCGAATAAATAACGATTTACGTTCGGTGAGTATGGCCGTAGATAAAATATATCGTAAAAAATAACAAATAAAAAACTCGGGTCGCAGTGCGAAACCCTGCCGACAATATAGTGTATTTGCTTTAATAGGCAGTGTGGCTATTGTATAAACTTTGATTTTGAACAAAATAAAAAAAAATTACCCCTTAATACACCCCTTAAAACAACATTTTTTACTTAATTTCAATACTACATATCAATTCAACATCTGTACCAAATTATATATACCCTTCAGTATGTAAATCTATATGTGTTTTCATAAAATTTGTAAGTCCGGTCCTGTCGGGCCGATTTTATTAAAATTTTAGCAGCACATTTTAATAATTACTAAAGGGTTAAATTTCAAATTTGAAGTGATTCCGATAATTTTTTCGGTATTTTTGGGCCCTAAAACTTTTTTCAACCCCTAAATACCACCCTTAACATGGCCCGATTGAGCCCATTTTAAATAGGCTTCGTGCGGTAATGGATTCCAACGTGTGGACCAAATTTGGTTTAAATCGATTAAGTCTGTCGAGAGTTATCGTGCTAACACATATATATATATATATATATATATATATATATATATATATATATATATATATATATATATATAAATATATATATATATACATATATAAACATACTTTTCCAAAAATGGTGCCAAAGTGTTTAGAAGGCTATGAAACGTCGAGAAAATTTGGTCCGACCCCTAGGTCCCGCCATCCCACCGACGCCAATAGTGTAAGTGCCTTATGGCAAATACACTAATAAAACAACAGTTTGTAATCGTTACACCGTTCATTTACGGTGTAGTCGAGGACAATCTTGTCGTTCCTGTAAAATTATACATTAAGTAGACAAAAGACTCTTTCAACACGTCTAATTGAAACAAGGTGGCGTCCTGAGAAAACGAGGAATGAGACCGAAAACGAATTTTTATTTTCGTTAGATGTGAACATTTTGCAAATTTATAACAATTACATAAAAATGTACAAAAATTGTAAAGAAATAATAATAATAATACATTTAATGACTATTAAAAACGTACAAAAGAAAAGGTTCAACTTGCATTGATGTTCCATCTAGCTCTGCATAAAAACTTTACATAAAAAGAATCTAAAAGAATAATTACTGTACCAGTTGCTCTGACAATAGTCCCGGTTTCACCAGGGTGCAAAACTGTTCTGGAAATATTATATGTATTGACCTTTCCATCTATACACAGCAGAATTATCAAAGTACGTTGTTGTGATGTATTACTAAAGATTTGGACAAAACACCGTCAAAGTTCAGCTATTTTGTACAAAATATTTACAAATTATATACAAAAATCATCCTCTTTTATCGTTCTTCCTATAGTGAAAACCGTATGAAAATCCGTTCGGTAGTTTTTGAGTTTATCGCGTTCAGACAGACAGATAGACGAGCCTCCGCCTCGTCTATCTGTCTGACTTGGTATTATACGTATATGTAATATGTATACATATAGAATAATAATAATAATATTTATTTGATCTAATCAGTAAACAAAAATATAACATCATTTAAAAAATTCATTTACAGAATAAGGGCATTCGTTTATAAGTAAATTAGTAATCTTTCTTTTAAACTGTTTCATAGGCAAAAGCCGTAATTCGCAAGGGATATGATTAAATTGTTTTATAAGGGAATTTACGAGACCTTTATTAACCACTGTGAGGTTTTATAGTTTAATGTAGAATGTGTATTTTTATTGTAATTCTTGACATCAACAAGCGGATCATTCCACATATTTGATACAACATACGTAAACGACTTTTTTTACGATGGCGTTTTATGTATATCAATTAGAAAATTCGATTTGAATCATGTAGAATTATCATGGCATGCTTTCCAAAGTTTCTCACCATTTTTTAGAATATTATATTTAAAAGTATAAATATGTCATTTTCTGCGATTAACCGTGTACCTAAGTACCTTTAATACTTAAAAAATAACGATTGATAAGTTGATAGTTACCCTTCGAAAACAAAAACAGTAAAGGCTTTTCTATTCAGAGTTTGAGAAGTATCTCAACATCGTTTACGTTATTGACGAGGCACCCTGTATAAGCACTATTGAACAGTCTGATCACGTCATAGGATGACTTGAGCCGATTTGCACACCCTTCACTTGGTTTCCGGATTTGATTTGGAGAACTTGAATTTACTTACTGTACAAATTTGTACTTCATTTAACAAAACCGCAAAGCACTAAAGCATAAGGGGTTTTTGGTCATATCGTTTGCTTAAACAACCATAAATAAAGATAACATTTTATGAACGATCGTTGTAAGTACACAAGGCAAAAACGATCTGAAACCGCTATAATAAAGTCAACCAGCTGTTTCTTTTTATAATAATTTTAACGATGTTACATTGATCGATTACTATGTTACCTTGATGTTATTTAGTATTATTTCCTATTAATAAAATGGCGTCGGGTTTAGGTCGATAAGTCAATTAGAACCGAAGTTATGGGAGATTTAAAAAAAATCGTTTTCCCTTCTCCTGTTGGTTCTAATTGCCCCACCGCGTCCAGCCTCCGGTGCATAGAAGGGGTCTTTAGTACCTTTGTGGTAAAATTAAGCTCCTAGCTGCAATTTCTTTAAAAAATAGCATTTAATTTTTCAAAATTTTGATTACTCGCGAACGGGTTGTTCGATACGACCCGGTTTGGAACGAGCTTCTGTGGAGTTATGAGGCATAAACGGATTTTCGTGAACTTTAAAGCCGCATATTCCCCCCCCCCCCACTACCGACAGTCAGTCACAAACTATATCAAAATCTCGGGGGAGCTAGACCTACTGTAAAAACTCGATGTAGGACATTAAGCTAAGGTGGAGGCGGGACAGAACGGTTACCTCGTAACTACAAGGTCGTAGATTCGATCCCGATGGTGAGTGCCATTATTATTATTATTTTAAATATTACTAATTTTACTTCTGTAGCATATAGTGTAAAATACACAGTCTCATTTGAAAGTAATTGACTGTAAGTTCGTTCCAAGCAGCCAGCAAACGGTAACGAAACCGTCACCCGCATGCGCAGTAGGTAAAACGAAGCTGTTAGTGGCGATTTTAGAACACGTTTTAGCAATTGCGCATGCGGGTGACGGTTTCGAAACCGTTTGCTGGCTGCTTGGAACGAACCTAATATTTCACAAAAACCAATCAGATTACACAAAAAAATCTATTTTGCAGCATATTTAATAAATAAATAAAAATTGGGTACATACTATTGCAAGTCCTGAGGAAGAGTGGAAGACCAATATTAATTTTGCATTTCCCATTTTTTCCGCATCATATCAGATTTTTTAAGGAAAAATCCAAAAAATGTCAGACAATGCGTGTTAAAAAATGTCTTTTTGTTATATTATAAACGATATTAAGAAAACAATCATTTTTTTTCTTTTATTTACTGTCAAGATTATCTAAGTTTATCTGGTCAAATCTAACAATTATTACTTTCAGTTTAATAACTTTATTATTTACTATAAACTAAAAACTCGATTGAAACTGTGTTCTTAATAAATGAGCCATAAAACGACATAAACCAAATTTTTATGGCAACTAACATAATGATGAGCCAGCTACCGAAACTTAGCGCTGCTCACAGATCACGCAATAAAAAGTGAAGCACTTTTTAACTGACTATTACCTTTCGTTTATAAAAGCGCGAGTCAACACTGCACAATAGGTACCCAAAATAAAAGTATATAGTACCTACCTATATAATCAACTTGGGATTTTTATTTTTGTCTGGAAAGTTTTTTTAATTACAATTTAAAATACGTCTTTAAAGTTTATTCAAGTCAATTCTTTACCTTTTCATTAAAGGAATCTTCTTTAATTCTTAAATAAAAAAAATCTAGTCAATTGGTAAATAACAGGCATATTCCTATACAGACCAATCACGAATTTATTCCCGACAAACTTCTAGCTATTTTATTACACTTGCGCTAAATACGGCTAAAGAAGAAAGACATTGTGAATTTTACACTACACACTGCAGAAATAAACTGGTATAATTGTAAAAACTACTATGCAGACGTCATCATGGGCACAAACACATTTTTGTTTGTCGATGTTACCTGTAGAGGGGTGGATAGTGTAGATCAGTAATCTAAAAGATACGGCTCGCGGGCCACAATCGGCCCTCAAGCCATATCAATACGGCCCGCGACCAGAATTTATCCAGTGAGGATTTTAGACACCAGACATCAATGAGCCTATCAAAAACAAAAGACCTCAGGTGTCTGGATCCTCAAGATAATTTACCATTTTTATTACCTTTACATGAAAATTTATTTAAACTAAATACAAATTTTAATTTAGAATTTGTTTTAGTTTTTAATCTATAGAGTCTGGCCCGCTAACACACCCTAAATCTTATAAATGGCTCTTTAGAAAAATCGGTCTGACACCCTTGGTGTAGATGCCATGTCTATCGTTGTGATCAAAGAGTGAGAGAGATATTGTAGATTATATACGCTAAACGGCTGAGGTCTTCAGGTTAGGTTGCCCACGTACTATTAAAATCGGGTGTTGAATTGTGTTTAAAATGCGTTATCTTAAAAAAAATATTGTAAAATTTTTACATGATTTTATAGTATTCCCCAGTTTTCGCTACAAAAGGTAAGTTGTGGAGTTAAAATGGTAAAATTGTAAATTTGAAAAAAATATTTATATACACTAGCGGAAACAATTAAAGGATCAAAAAAAATTTCCAAATTTTTCGAGGTTTTTCAAGTGGCTGTATTTCCCTTAAAAATTGTCGTACTGGAATTTTAAAAAAAGGATTTTAAAGCTCGAAGTTTCTAGTTTTGAGATCTTATGATGAAAAATTTTTTCAAGCAACGTGTTCCGCTCAATCCTAATGAATACCGAAGAAAAAAATTTTTCGAAATTTTTTCGGTTCTTTTTTTTGGTCTACGAACTTGGAAAAAAATTTTCCAGCTTAACCACTATATGGATCGGATAACTTGTTCATTCAGCTTTAATTTGCTTTTTTGAAAAGTTCGATACGACCACTTCTCGCTGAGATATCGATCTTTGAATGGAAAAGGATCTCTTTGTCTTTAACCTTCAATATCTCAGCAACCACTAATCGCAGAAGAAAATTAAGGAGGGTTTTGAAATCTTGAATAAATTTCCCACAAAAATCAGCTACGGTTTTTTGAAAAAAAAAAATTTTCTATTTTTTACATTAATTTGAAAAATCAAGGAAAAAAGGGCTTTTGGTGGCTTTTGGGAAAATCAGGCGCTAAGTTGGAAATATCGAGAAAGCCAGTAATGTTGAGTGTGCCTTTTACAGTTCAATATGCCCTCAAAAACCTCACAAAGTTTCGATTCAATCCATCGAGCCGTTTTTTTGTTTTATTCGATCTAATTTTTGAAAAAATTAAAGGATCACGATTTTAACTTTAAATGATCTTTAACAAAATGCAAAAAAAAATGTTTTTTTCAGTTTTTTTATGCATTTTTATTGGTAAAAATGTTTAAATTTATGCGAAAAAAAATTTGCAGAAGTGCACGCTCTAATGCATAAATTTCGCATAAATTTAAACATTTTGACCACGTCACTATAGCTTAACTTGATGTTGTGCATCCTGTTTTATACGTACGCTATACGTACATCGCAACCACTTCCGTAACATTTTCAATCCCAGAAATAAAATTGACTCTACCGTGCCAACAGAAGTTTTAGTTCATACATTAAAAAATAAAGATTCCCTTTGAGACATTAAAAAATAAAGATTTCCTTTAAATAAGCACATTTACCCTGTTGCGCCGGCAAAAGTCGAGTTACCTAAATTCAACGTTGGTAAGTAGTACAAACCTAACGGGAATCACGTTAATTTGAAACGTTTTTATTTTCTTTTGTTGGCTTTTATAAATTATAAACAAGCAAAGCTGTAACGCTTAACACCTTTATTCAGATGTCACATTTAACTGTCTAGAAATCTTGTAGAGAACAACAAGTAGGTACCTAGTGTGTAAACATCCAGCAAGAAAGCGGCGTTGTTGTTATTAAAATGTTAAACCGCTTTCCTCGATATTGCCGCTTGGAAAGCATACACGAAGCTTATATGCATAGTGTCTCTAATCTTACTTATCTATATTATCACTCCCTTTTGAATTTCACTTCCCGTTGTGCACTGTGTTCGGCATATACGGGTTGATTTATTAAGCCGGTCCAAGACTTTAGCTATACAGTGGGCATAGAGGGACGATGTTCAATCTTAAAATACTAGGCTAACGTCCTACCTTTTAAATATAGCCTGCATAAATGATAATATCTTGCCTTTTGTAAAGGACCCCGCACAAAACTTATGGGATTTGGTTCTCGGTTAAATTGATCGAAAATGGTTTTATTTTTTAGTTTAAAGGTCACTAAGAAAAAGTGTCCATGGACGCATATCCTAAAAACCAATAGATTTTTAGCTACATATATGTTTAGTGAGATTTTAGATATAGCGAAATCCATTATTCCATGTTCAACTTTTGCGCTTTTTTTTAGAAATAGAAAAATAGTCGAACACTAAGTAATGTTGGAAGGTGTCACCTGTATAAAATAATAATGTCATATGCGGATTCAGCGCACTCGAAAATATATTTCTAGAGCTTAGGATTTTTTAAGGTTGTGAAATCAATGGATATCCCTATAAAATCGCTAAACATAATATCTGTAGCTAAAAATCTATTGCTTTTTAGACTATGCGCCCATGGACACTTTTTCTTAGTGACCTTTAAACTATAAAATAAAACTATTTTTGTTCAATTGAATCTAGAACCAAATCCCATAAGGTTTGTGCGAAGTCCTTTACGTCTTACTTCAAATGGCTGATGCCCTATCAAAAATTTTGTTCTAGCTAAGGGAAGATGGGGCAAGTTCAGTCGCTACTAATTATATTTCACGTGCAGTTCACATGCAATGCAACTATGAATTAGACAGCTGACTAAACATATGACTCCGTATTTTATTTACTGGTAATTTTCAGTTGCATTATTTTTGTACAAAGACACGTGTAAAATTTCACGGATATTTTCGGTTGGCCAGCGAGTTTAGATATTATAAAGTTACTCAATAGTTTCTCTACGTCTTGCAAATTAATCGTTTTTTGTTTTCTATACTGGCCCCGTTTGTTAATTCACTCTATAATAGAGCAAGTGCGTTCATGGTAGATCAAAATAAAAAGAGAATAAGAAATCTTTGATCTAACAGCAGTTAATGGAAACAAGTATATTGTGTTAAACAAAGTATGCTAAGAAAAGGACTCCTCCAGCAAATATGCTTGGAAATCACACTTTTTTGGATCGCATTTGCCCCACCTCATCTTATGGTCATATTACGGTTGTCTGTGATCGTGAGGATGTACGCTATTTTGAAGGCACCATTTGGAGTACACTTTTCGTCCACTGCGTTCGTGATGGTCTACATTTCCTGTAAACAGATGATGCTGATGTAGTTTTTACTTCAAGCGGAGAGAACACGCCCGTCATTCAAGAACTAGTCCCGTTTCCAAACCTGTATACTTATACAACTGTGCCCTACATTAGATTAGATTACCTATATTGTGGATTATTATAGATCTTTGACTTTAGAATATATTCAATAAAACAAAAGAGATAAAAAAATAAATAATAAAGATGACAAATGGTATTAAAACATGCAAATAAACAATTTTTAACAATTTTCTAAATACGATTTTTCGGGTTAAAAATCACAGACATCTCTAAACTAAAATTATCTTCAGCTATTTTCTGTGTTTTTTGTGTGGAACATTCAAAGCAATATAGGTATCGTTTTGTGACCACTCCGTATACACACAATAACAGCTGGATATCCGATTATCCTGAACGTGTGACATATATTTCTGAGAGAGCCTATCCTTTATCCTATCCTATCTAGGCATTCAGAATAATTTTCCAGCATTCGCTTTCCGTGAAGTTTCGTATCAGTTCTTGCACCGACGGCAACACTATTGGAGGTTTTACATCACAATAATGCTAACACTACAAAAGATGCGGTTCAGATATATCGATAAATGATGCATGTAAAGTAATAGGTACCTGTTACAAATCGATATCGCATTAGGGGATTTACAGACGCGTCAAATCATTAGTGTATTTGCCATATGGCACCATACACTATTGACGAGATCTAGGGCTCAGACCAAAATTTCTCTACGTTTCATTGCTGAAATCTTCATTTTTTGAGGTTCAGCTTTGCTTGGTTAAAGACTAAAATTCAAGTATGTTTTGGAAATTAATAAAAAAATCTCTTAAAAGTAAAGTGCCTTTTATGTTGTAAGTATGACGAAAAATGGTTCAGAAAAGTTGTTTACAATCCACGTCTAATCCCCTATACCAAATTTCAAAATCCTTGGGCAACTATGATTTTTCATTTATATGCTACAATTAGACATAATCTTCCTCAAAATAGAACTGTCAAAAATCCAGAAAGTAATCTGGTAAACCGTCAATATTTTTATCAACCACCAAACATCATTTGACAGGTTCAACGGAACGAGGTAACCTCTGTATCTCTATCATTACTGATGACTTTAAATCATATTTTCTCACAAGATTTCGGTAAACATATAATTTTCACAATACGCCAAGTTGAATAATTATAGGAGCTTCCTGACGAAGCCATAAAATAGCGAAACGGCTCCATTTTGTATGAATCCTGATGTTGTGGTGAAAAATCGCTCTGAGTTCGCGACGTGCCTGTAGAAACTATGAAATTCTTACGAGTCAAACTATTTTCAAGGTCACGTATATATAGTTTTCATAGATATTGTACTTAGATTACTGATTAATTGGTAGATTAAATATTCATTTACCGAACACCTATATGTTTGAGTCTCTTGTTGGATTATACTTACGTACTTTATCGGTATTAATATTTAGCGAAAGCAATCATCTAAAATTGATTAAAACTTCATTAAACAGTACAAACTTGCGAATAGAAGCAATTTACCGCCTCTACAAGTGTCCCAGAAGTCACGGCGTCACATTTGAAGGAATATATCCTTTGCAATTACGATTCAAAAAACCGTTTACAATTTTATCTTTAACTGCCCATTTATTTAAACAAACTTGTTAAAACATTGACCATATTTTGATCGAAATAAAATTTTGATTATGTTCCATCGGTGTTGAAACTATTAATCGCTAAATCTGGATAAATTTTCATATAATTCTAAATTATATATTATCCTATATTTATCCTATATTTTAGATTAAATATCAAACATTTTGTGATGGTCCGCATCGCAAAATGTTGATAGAAACTGGACGATTTTATAAAGCATAGTGTACGATTAGTGACAGCGCGGCGCTGCGAGTCTACGTAGCTCTAACATTTTATTCCAGTTCGTGACCGAAAAATAGAAAAAAAGACAACAAAAAAATTAAGTGCATTTTTCACATTATTTTCTGCATTTATGAGCCTTCAACCTACGGGAAGGTGTTTTTCTTCATACCTTGATCGAAAGTGCATACTTTCGGCATCAACTGTAAGGCAAAAAGTCTAACATTTACTCCTTGGTCGGATTACACACACTAATGCGGAAAGTTCGTACATTCGGGCCGTCCGCGTCGTAAAGAAAAATCACCTAGTAACTGTTGTTTAGATGTCGTTTCCATTGCAACCATATTACATTTTAGCTAATAGTCGCGAACAGCTGTCATTCGTGTTTTTTACGCGTATGGCCTCAAAGTTGCTTGCTTGGAATTTATCTGTGTATTTATGTAATTAATAAGTAATTAATTAATTAATTAATGTATTTTATGAGCGTGCTTACGACCGCGGTATTAAGTAAAATAGTATACACCACACTGGCCGAAAGTGTGATATCTTGCCCTGCGCTCCGTGATGCCTGGAGCACTTTCGGCCATTGTGGTGTAATATACTTATAATAATCACAAAATACGTAATTTATATCGCTCAATCAAAGTTTAAAACAATGTCCCTACTAAAATTTGATAAAACAAATAGACATACAATCAAACAAAACGGATTGAAACGTGATCTCGTTTGCTTCGCTAAACTCGGTCAGCTAAAAATAAGTTTTTTTTTCTTCGCCACGATTGTACCGCCACTGGCTATCTTACTCGCGAATGCAGAGAATTTTCCTGGCATACAGATTTTTCAAAGCAATTTGTGAAAATGGAACAAACATTAATTTAGGAGTAACGTTAACAACAAAAGCCTATTTCAGACTATAATAGTGTTACATCGTAATTTATCTTTAAAAGAGTACGTAACTATGTACTTGTGCCTAACATAAAGGTAATCCTGAAGAAGCACGTATAGGGCAAGGGAACCTGTTGTCGACATTATATTTTTAAAAATTACAATAGATATTAGATTGCCAATGATTTTCTTAATAAAAGAGATTCGGAACCTATGGTGTGAAGACACTGAATAAAAAAAAGTGTGCGTGTAACTTTTACGCGCGCGTATATTACAGGTGGCCACAAAATAATTTCAAAATTCTCTGATAATTCCAGGTTTCCTAGGAAAATATTAGATTTTTTCATGATTTTTTTATTTTCATTAGTCATTTTCTTTAACTTTTCAAATCGAAATTGAGCTTTAAAACAAACTCGCATTTTTACGCATATAAAACATTATCTCTTAAACTAATGATGACACAGTAAACCTTCTTTTTACTGTACCTACTATCATTAGTTAGAGATATCGATGGTAAAAAACCAAAGGTTACTTTTTACTTAATCGTCGATATCTCAGCGATAAAGAGTCGCATAGCAAACAAAAAAATACCAAATTGAAGTTTGAACATCGGGCTCAATGACCAGGTATTCATAAAGCTTGGAAAAACAACTAATAACTAATAAATCATGAGATTTGAGAAAGATTTTATTTACTGTATAATTATTAGGTACAATTAATAATCATTACGATTAAATTCCAGTATACAGCATATTTTATCACTGAATTAGCGAAAGATTTAAAATTATTGTATAAATTTTAAAAAAAGTGGTTGATCTTAAGTGAGTGGTCAAGAACTGCTGGCTTTGCCCTATAGAAGTAGTCTATACAGCAACTACTATAAATTATTATGACATTTATATGTACTTGTTTTCGTGAAAGAACATTTAGGATTCTTAAAATAAATGAAACATTTTATTTGTTGTAATAAAAGAGTTCGCAGGTTTTGTAGAGGTAGACTCTTGCACACAAAGCATAAAAATGAATTTAAAGATTGAATACATTTTAGTTATTCTTTCGAAACGCGATTCGACTATATAAATGAAATTAGGTATATTCGTATGGATGTCACAGTGAAATCTCTCTATTTCTGTATATATCTAGGTTCGGCTAAATAGTACAAAATTTAAGAGATGTTCGCAATAAAACGATTTGATTTCAGATGAACATTGGTTTCCGAAATTTTAAAATTATCCATATTAACAGAGTTTCCGTAATTATTTTTTCATCCTCGTTGATTTTAAAATACAAAATTGTGTTATTATTGAATTAAGTAAATGATGTATGGCTATCGTTTGATGACAATGTCAATAATGTGAAAATTAGATTAAAATTTAATAATTAAAATTTGCAATTTAAAATTCGGTTACACTGTAGTGTAATAAAAACAATTTTTATTTTTTTGAAGGCATAAAAGACCGCGAACACTTTTCAAGCATAATTCTGCATCATCTTCACAGCACGGAACAAAAAAAGCTTGTTCGTGAAGATACACATATTATTTAACGGTGTAGCGCACATTAGACCAGCACCTGCAACAAGCAGCCAACAACGACCGCAAGTGTTGTTTTCATTAATTAATTTGCATTGAAAATACGACTTAAATTCTGCAAAATGTCTGCCGCACATTACGAAATCCGCACTAAAATTTGCTGGTTTCTGCAGGTCTAGTGTGCGACATCGTGCAGGCTGCTGGTTTGTGCCGTGGAGGTCGTGCAGGTTTATGCTTGACAAGTGTGCGCGGTCTTTTAAGGGACATAATTTGGTTCAATTTGACTCATAAAATTTCTATTCAAATTAACTTTACATACGAAACTATAGAACTAAAATTAATATTGTAACGAGACACCACTGGGCCCACAACAATACGCTTACTGTTGTCGGAATCGCAACAATACGCACATTGTTGTCAAAACCGCAACAATACGCACATTGTTGTCGGAACCGAAACAATACGCACAGTGTTGTCGAAACCGCATAGACAACAATGCACACATTGTTGTCGGGACCGCGTAGAAGAATGCTGACGCTTGGAGAATGATCCAGAATGCAACTGAAAGTATATATAAGCGGAGCAACAACGAGCAATGGGCAGAGTCAGTGTCAATCAAGAAGTGAACGACAAATAAATAGACGCCAAGTAAATAAATTCAGAACTGTGTAAATAAACAATAGTTAAGTGTGCTACATAAATTTTGGTGTGTCCTGTGATATAAATATTCCTTGTGTTGTTATTAGTGCTTAGAATTCATTTGTTGTTTTTCCGTTATTTGTTTTTTCATTTCTCATTATTGTAGAGAAGTATTTTTAGTGTGTTTTGTTAACATTTATTTTTGTAAATAAATATTTTTACCACCAACACAGACCAGTCAGTTTCGTTACAATATTAATATGAATTAGAAATCTTATTATACAGCGTGTCCACGGAAGTTCTTTACAAATGGAATTTTTTTTTATTAATTATTAGAGCAAAAATTTTTTCTGTGGAAAAGTTCTGCTTCGTCCAAAACCTCTAAAACACCAAAGGAATTTTTTTTCGGACTAAAGTTATACGAGGGAAATCAAAAAGTTTTATTTTACTAAAGCCAGATCTTCCAATTTGACACCCCTAGATTATTTCCTCTGGGGCTATCTAAAGAAAATGGTGTACTCTAAAAGACCTTTTCAAGATATTGATCAATTGGAAAGGATTATCACCGAAAAATCCATCAAATTCCTTCTACAATGATTCGAAATTCAGTGACGGATTTTGGAAGGAGAACCGTTCTTTGTATGGAGAGAGATGGAGGATATGTTGAATTCTGATTTATAATTCTGAATAAATAATTACTTATAAGTTAGTTATATGTTATTATTTTGAATTAAATTTGATTATGTAACTAATTTTACGAAAATCTTGAATATCATAGATAATTTTTATTTTTAGTTCCCTCGTATAACTTTAGGCTGAAGGAAATTTTCTTTGGTGTTTTAGAGGTTTTGGACGAAGCAGAACTTTTCCACAGAAAAAAATTTTTGCTTCAATAATTAACAAAAAAAAATTCCATTTGTAAAGAACTTCCGTGGACACGCTGTATATAATTATATTTAATATGCTCAGCAGCTAAGGATATTTGCGTGGGAAGGTGTTTTAAAAGAGTAGTTCCGATTAGCACGATCAGTAAAATAATAGACATCATTATCAGGTAAGTTCATATATCGAACAGGTACACATCACTTTGTATATTTAACTTTATTTTTAGAGATCTTATTCAACTCCAAAATTATTAATATATCAATTTTCAACTGAATAAAGCCACACGTGTGAATTTATTTGAAAATTAATATTTTCTAATGTTTTTTTGAACCGATGATTGTGAAATAAGTAAAATGCAAAAACATTTTTTTTTTTACAAAATAATCTGCTTATGTGAAATTTCAACTGTCTGTGAACAAAAATTTAATAACATGTTCTATTTCCATTTTTCACTATAAATTTTCTAGCGCACGTTCCTATAAGTTATAACCTAATTTAATACTGACATACCTACAACTTACAAGCATACTTGGCTTAGTAAACAGGATATATAAATGCCAGGGAAACATCAAACTCGGAAATAAATAAAAAGCAAGATTATATGGTTACATAACATCAAGTGTTCACAAAATATTGTTGTTATTAAAATAGGGTATTTATGTATTTTAAGAGGCAGTGTGTGTTAAACCACACGATAGAAGTGAAACGCACTCACCGAGCGACAACTCATTGCACGACAACCCATCATAGTCGTCAATTCGTCGCACAATTCATCGCTACCAGCCAGGGATCTACATTTTTTCGAACCTGGCCAGAAAATTAATAACGGCGCCCCCTCTCTCCAGTGTTTGAGATAAATTACTTAAAAAAAAACTCACAAATATATAAAATGGTTGGCAGTTTTCGTCAACAGAAGACAAACACATTCAATAAATCAGAAAAAGAACAGATTGGGTGTGGTTTTTAACCATATTATATTATGAGTTTGGTGCCCCCTAAAACTGCCAACCGACCTCCCCCCCTAGATCCGGGGTTGATCGATACGACAATGCTGAGCGTCTATATCTAACCTAATCGTTACAGTTTTATGTAGGTACAGTTTAGACTCTTTGTTATCTGACTGTGGCGACCCACCCAGTAATGCGTCGCTGCGGGGAGCTTCTTGCGAACACATTTATATGTTGTTTCGTAACAAAAACAAATAAGAAATATATGCTGAATCATTCCACTAATCCGACATAATATCCTGATCTCATATGTGCGTGATTAGTGAGAGTTTACTGATTAGTAGTGATTTATTTTTGGATAGTTTGTAACTGCTAGATATGTAAATACTATGTACCATTTTGTAGTTTACTCGAATCAAACCTGAAGAGTAATTGCACATAAAAGCAGTTGCATCTTAGCAACATGGTTTTAAGAGAGCGACGTACATTTCTAGACTACTGAAAATGCCAAAAACCTTCATCTCTTATTCTTTGATTAATGCTTAAATAAAGGTCGTTGCACACAAGGTTGGTTTTGCCGCTTGATTCCTTGCTACATTTGGCTGCTAGATTTCAAGCGTGCTGCGACGCTGGGTTTCGTGATGGCTTTTATGTGTACGCTTCACGCGACACGTTTTGGTAGGCTAGTTTTTAGTGAGAATAGGCGTATTTGGTATACCAACCTATCGCGAGTTTGGATTAAAAAAAAGAAATTCCGAACCGAAATTTTGTATATATTGAATAAATATAGATAGTACTGGTGTTTGCGGCACCCGACCTTGAAATTGAAGAGCGCCTTCTCTTTTCTGTCTATTAGACAGAGATGAGAGAAGAGTGTCTAACGTGGTGGAGACATCTACCGCCTCACACGATTTCCTCCGCCAATAGCAATTTGTTCTTGCTCCCCCTCTCCTCATAAAATTCTAGAGGTAATTTGTGGAAGGGCTCCAAAAAGTAAAAAACAAGTGTGAACCCCTTCGAACACCTAAAAAGTAGGCAACGAAAAGGGGCCCTGGGACACCGCCCTACTTGCCTCATTGTTGGTACGGCCCTGTTAACTTCCCAAATCAATTAGGAAGTTATTGTAATTGGCCCGAAAATCGAAATCAAAAATTTTAACAAATTTTTATGTTTAACGTAAATATGATCTGAAAGATTTTTTTTAATCACTCCAGCCGTTCTTTTAACCAAAAAGACTACAAAAAATAGATTTTACACAATATCTCGCGAACAAAAAATTATATCGACTTCGTTAGGGTGTCAATCGAAGCTTGTTAATGCCATTTTGATCTAAAAAAAAGTTATATTAAACTCTGCCCAGCCGTTTTTTTTTTGTTTAAACAAAAAAACTGCAAAAATGTGGATTTTACACGATGGTGCCAATCGAAGCGTAATAACGTCACTATAATCCAGAAGAAATTTTATATAAATCGGTCCAGACGGTTTTTTTATTTAAATAGTAATACTGCATAAAGGTGGATTTTACACGAAATCTCACAAATAAAAAAACGATATCGACGACGTTGATCTTGTAGATCTCAAGGGTCGCACCTCACGGCTTGTTTAATATAGAAAATCGGGACACTGTGGCCCGTTCTTTCTGAAAAAAGGAACTTCAGCATATAACATCACAATTATGTGGACGGTAGAGTGTCGCGTGGTATACAGGTCTCTTAAGAAGTTTTATGAGTAATACATCCGCTGCAGTTTTATGGCCCGTTGTACTCGTACATCAGGATCTCAGATTTCCTTGCAAGTTGCAACCCACGCGATCCGGGCATCTCATCTCCTCAGTTGAGCTGGCTTAATATAATATTATGTCGTAGTTATGTATGCACATTGCACACAAAACACAATATCTGTGGTCAAAATGTTAAACAGCTTATATGGAACTTTTCCTATTTTAAGGATATGACGGGAATCAGTTGTCCATCCGGTCGTCTGTGTATTAAGTCTACCACATGCCTGTCAAAATGTTTTGTCGCAAGAAGTTCAAATTGTGTTCTATAAAGTAAGAATTGAAAGCATTTTATTGATGCAAAATTTAAAGGAAGACTTTCGTGAAACAAAATCTATGAATGAAGAAATACCGATGTTCTAAATTGCATTAGGCTACTAGCGACGTTTCAATATTTTTGGAACGAAATTCCTTATGGGACGTTATAGATATAAATGGAAAGGGCTAAAAAAAAGTCGTAAGAAAAATCTGTAACGAAAAACTACATATATAATTACCTATTGTATGTCTGTCCGTAGCCATAGAAAATTGAAATTTGGCACACTTATAATATAGAGCATGGGACAGATCCTAACGGAGCCGAATTTTTGAATTTTGGTCCCAGAGGGGAGCAAATTGAAAACGAAAAAGTTCTTTCGCTTATAATTCGATCAATTCAAATCAGATCGGTTCGAAACCTGTCTTAAACGAAAGAGGAGAAAATTTTTAGTATAACAGAATTCTCGCAAATAGTTTTTTTATACAAAAAAAAAATACACTGTGCCTAGTACATCGCGCACGCGGATCGGTTATACTTTTCTGTTGCACAATGTAATATGGAAATTTAAAGATTGTGTATGTTCTGTCTAAAATAAAAAGATTGTATTTGATCAAAAACGGATGCCTTTTCAAATATTAGTCAGTTTTTGAAATTAATATTTTGTGAAATGCAACGCCTTTTAATTTAAAGATTTGTTATAAATTAATGCCTAGTATCAAGCATGTACCTATATTGGTACGATTCTCGCTATGGGTGCGAGAGGTCCTGGGTTCAAATCCCGGTTGCGTCCAGTATTGTTTTTTTCTTTTTTAGTAAAAGAAATATCAATATGGATCAAAATATTCCTGTAGTAATATTTGATAACATTGTTCTAGTATTTTTCATTATTATGTTATTTTTTTGATAAGTAGTATGTATTTTAGTCTAGAATTAGATAAATGCTAGTAATCCGACATAAATAACGAAATCTATACAAGGTCAATGGTTCAGTGGTAAAATACTCGCCTGCCACACAGGTTTCCCGGGTTAGATTCCGGACAGGTGCGCAACAAATATTATTTTTATTTTTTTAGAGTTGCAAATCACACGATTAATTTTTGTTTATAATAATCATATATCAGACAAATTAGTAAAAAAAATATTTGATACATAATAAATGGCGAGAAGAATTTCATTCCAATCGGGTGTTCCACGACACATCTCGTCTTTTTTTGTATCATCTTCGAATGCTATTAATGTCCAATTTGTATTTTGTGACAAAGATTTGTAAAAACAAGGTTTTATTTCTTCTGTGCCATGGAGGTCTTTCTTTTAATTCAAGGATCACAGTCCACCCTAAATTATTTTAAAATCAATTTAACTATCATAGTAATACATTTATTCTTTCCCTTTTTAGAGATCTCTGAAATTCAGTTTTTCCAACTAGGTAGACTTTGGTTTGTCAAGAAGGCAATCAAGACTAACAAATATGTCATATGTCACTCTCCTGTATGTTTTATAGATTAACTAGCGTAGATACAACGATTTAGCTCAGAAACCGAATGCTGAATTCAATATATTTATTTTACATTTTCGCTCATTGCACATCCCCCTTATATCTTGACCTAATAATTAATATATTACTCACGACGAAGTAGGTTTTCAAAGAGTGGACGATTTTTTTCATTTCGATTGAGTAGATTACCCGCGACAAACAATTATCTGTGTATTAACATAGATAAAACATTTTATATGAAATAGAATGAAAAATAGTTGGCAAAACCAAAAGTGCACATCCCGCAATTTTCCACTGTATGATAAAAAAATAACAATTAAAAAATATTTTTAATAAATTTAACAAGATTTAAAAATTTAAAGAAATAAATAATTAAAAATTGAAAAAATATTTTTTTTTAAGTTTGCAAAAATAAAAAAAATTAAGAACTATACATAATATAATATATAATTAATATCAAGTGGAATAAAATAAAACAAAATAAAAAGAAAAAAAAAAGAAAAAAATCAATGATATCGTAAGGATTCGAACCCAGGACCTTGCCCTTGGGGATCCGACGGCATAACCATTGCGCCACGGCTGCCTAATACGTCCAGTGGTGTTATCACGGTATACAAGTGTAGCACTTGTTTTATGGATTACACTATATTTACCAGCAATTATTATATTGTTTTAAACTATTACCTAGCTGTCAAAAATAATAAAAAATAAAACTGTTTATAAAAATTAAACTACTGAACACATTTGAGTGAATTTAAATAGGGTTCTGGTCTGATAGTAAACAAAGTGAATAAAATATAACCCAAGGCAATCCGACCAAAATTGCGATCTGTAGAGTCGTGACGTACGTACATACGTACGTACATACGTACGTACGTACATACGTACAGACCAACCGACAACTGCTGTTTGTGATTTTCAATTACAATTTTAATAGTATTTATGAACTCAAATTGATTTAAAAATGGTTCTATTTTATAGATTAGAATCTCCTCTTTTCAAAAAGCTTCAATTTGAATGGATTTCGTGTGAAATTAACTTAGATATAACTTCTTATATGAACGAAAGTCAGCTCTGACGCACAAAGCGATAATAAAGCACATACCGCTAGTTTAGCGGTATGTGCAATATACGCGTCGAATTGAGAACCTCCTCCGTTTTTGTTTTTCGTCGGTTAATAAGAAATTTTTTTTAGCAATTATGCACGGGTTTTGCTCTCAAAAATCCCGATTTTTTGAGTTTCTTGTCCTAGTTTATTGACTTTCTAGTTCATCGAAGAACGCATTTTATAGACACAATATCCCAAAACACTATTTTTCAAGAATATCCCACCGCTACACTAGCGGTATGTGCAATAGATTAAAAAAAACAATTAAAAAATTAAAATGAAAAAAATAAAATGAAAAAAAAAATAATAAAAAAAAATATATGAGAAATATATTATATATAATATATAAATATTAAGTGGAATTAAGTGGAATAAAATGGAATATAAAAAAAAAAAAAACTTCTTATGTCAGCGGGAATCGAACCCGGCACCTTGGGATTACAAGACTTACGCTTTAACCGTTCGGCCACACCGATGCCGTCCAACGCCTTCGTTATTATGGTATAGAAGTGTAGCAGTTATTTTACGTATCATACTACATTAATAGTTGGCAAAACCAAAAGTGCACATCCCGCAATTTTCCACTGTATGATAAAAAAATAACAATTAAAAAATATTTTTAATAAATTTAAAAAGATTTAAAAATTTAAAGAAATAAATAATTAAAAATTGAAAAAATATTTTTTTTTAAGTTTGCAAAAATAAAAAAAATTAAGAACTATACATAATATAATATATAATTAATATCAAGTGGAATAAAATAAAACAAAATAAAAAGAAAAAAAAAAGAAAAAAATCAATGATATCGTAAGGATTCGAACCCAGGACCTTGCCCTTGGGGATCCGACGGCATAACCATTGCGCCACGGCTGCCTAATACGTCTAGTGGTGTTATCACGGTATACAAGTGTAGCACTTGTTTTATGGATTACACTATATTTACCAGCAATTATTATATTGTTTTAAAGTATTACCTAGCTGTCAAAAATAATAAAAAATAAAACTGTTTATAAAAATTAAACTACTGAACACATTTTAGTGAATTTAAATAGGGTTCTGGTCTGATAGTAAACAAAGTGAATAAAATATAACCCAAGGCAATCCGACCAAAATTGCGATCTGTAGAGTCGTGACGTACGTACATACGTACGTACGTACGTACGTACGTACGTACATACGTACAGACCAACCGACAACTGCTGTTTGTGATTTTCAATTACAATTTTAATAGTATTTATGAACTCAAATTGATTTAAAAATGGTTCTATTTTATAGATTAGACTCTCCTCTTTTCAAAACGCTTCAATTTGAATGGATTTCGTGTGAAATTAACTTAGATATAACTTCTTATATGAACGAAAGTCAGCTCTGACGCACAAAGCGATAATAAAGCACATACCGCTAGTTTAGCGGTATGTGCAATTGAGTATTTATTATTTTTGTTTTTTTATTTTAACTATTAGCTGTCAAAAATAATAAAAAAAAAACTGTTTATAAAAATTAAACTACTGAACACATTTTAGTGAATTTAAATAGGGTTCTGGTCTGATAGTAAACAAAGTGAATAAAATATAACCCAAGGGGATCCGACCAAAATTGCGATCTGTAGAGTCGTGACGTACGTACATACGTACGTACGTACGTACGTACGTACGTACATACGTACAGACCAACCGACAACTGCTGTTTGTGATTTTCAATTACAATTTTAATAGTATTTATGAACTCGAATTGATTTAAAAATGGTTCTGTTTTATAGATCAGAATCTCCTCTTTTCAAAAAGTTTCATTTTGAATGGATTTCGTGTGAAATTAACTTAGATATAACTTCATATCTGAACGAAAGTCAGCTCTGATGCACAAAGCGATAATAAAGCACATACCGCTAGTTTAGCGGTATGTGCAAAATGTATGCATACAGATACAGAAATAATTGCGAATTTGACATACGCAGTTTTCCTTTTTAGTTAGACATATTATGTACAGCCAGAATGCAATGTTCTATATGCGAAACAGAGCCCCTATTGTCTTGAAATGCACGATGTATAAAATACGTACAATATTTTAAGTCACACGAGCTTATGTGAACACATAATATGTGTTTAAAAACGCCTTTGTTTTAAACGCCAACACCGGAACGAAACGTAGATTGTGTATCCTTGTGACCTTCGCAACAACCTTTACCTACATTTATATCGAAGCGAAGCCTACCATACAACCTTTGCTTATAAAATATTCGGGCTTGACAACTTTATAGAGTCACGTTTTTAAAGAGACAGTACCATTTTTAGGATTCTATAGTTCAGTTCAGGAATTGTAGTCAGTGACTAATACTTATAGTTTCTCAATCTATACTAGTATATAAAGCTGAAGAGTTTGTTTGTTTGTTTGAACGCGTTAATCTCAGGAACTACTGGTTTAAATTGAAAAAAAATTTTTTTGTTGGGTAGCTCATTTATCGAGGAAGGCTATAGACTATATAATATTACGCTACGACCATTAGGAGCGGAGCTTTAATGAAAAATGTTGCAAAATGTATCTCAAAAATAAGCTTCTATTTATGTGAAATGCACCAACTAGATATACTCATATTAGCGTTGTGAGAACACGACCTCAGATGGCCCAATCGGTAGAGCATGCGACTGTCAATATCAGGGTCGTGGGTTCGAGCCCCACGTTGGGAGATTATATTTTTATTATTTTTTTTTCTACATTGCTTTCTTCTAAGGCTTAAATTTAAATTAATTTTAATTTTATTTAATTTAATTTAAAAAAATTATTACTTAGTTAAAAAAAGTTTAAATACTGCTTTTTATCGACAAAAACTTTTGAACGGTAACTCCGATTATCATGAAATTTGGACATATTCATCTCGGTAAACTAAGACGACTGTGTGTACTCATGTTCCTCCCTTCCCCATTCGTTCTTTTACACCCGGGTGAAACCGGACGGGACCGCTAGTGTAATATAAGCGGGGCAGTTGTTATCAAAGAGAAAAAAATCTAAGTATGCTTTACATTTGCTGATTACACTTTCGAAAATATAGGAACACTCGATTTTGTCATGTGCGTCAATCAATTGTAGCAAACTCCTAAAATGTACAACCAATTTTTATGAAATTTCCAAAGGAGATGTGTTTTATCTTCATAATACTAAGTGACGAGAAATTCCTAAAAAAAATAAGCACCTCCCAAATCCCCATACATAGGAAATCATGATTTAAAAATACCATTTAAATCATTGAGTGAATTATTATCGTTGAATAGGTCTTCTAACATACCGACTACAAAACTTCCTACATGTAAGTTAATTTTGGAATCCGAGTAACAAATCATAGGCAAAGTTATTTGCAGGAAGCCCCACTGGCTAACCGTTACGATTAACGATGCTATAAGCGAAGGTACTAGCTATATAGAAAAATCTTTATTATGAGTGCTGTGTCAACAACAACCCATGCCAAGTCAAAGCATCTTTGTCTTCTACTGTTTCAGAAACTGGAATAGCAGCAACAAAAATACACAATCAATGTTCAATATTTAAGGACAAATTGCCATTGTTATTTTTTATATTATTTATTGTTCCTGCATCTCTTGAACAGACGTATATTTCGCTAACCATATATGGACATCAACAGAATATGATTAAATCTGAAGTCAGATTCAATCATCTGCTGATGATGGTAACATGATTAGAGGAATGTACAACTAGAAACATGTGTTAGATGATTTGGTTTTTAGTGATTAATTTTATTTTTCATTATTTATTCTAACAGATTAATTGATTGCTCACAGAAAGTTACATGATTAAAACTAGATGCTTAGGTCTTCACATGGAGCAGGATCTCATATGGAGATCACATATAAAATATACCTTTCAAAGGCAAGATCATTTGTGGGGCAAATCCGAGAGCTGAGAAGGTTTTCTTACTCCAGAAAGGGCCTTTAAAACAATAGTCCGAGCAAAATTCAACTCGCATTGTAAATCATTTTTTAGAGCCTTTCATATAATGACCTCACTCCCTATTTGTGTTCATCTATCTTACGTAAATAAAATACAACTTTCAAAGCTTCTAGCATTGCATTCGCATGCAACGAGAAATACGAGGAATTGAATATTGTTTTATTCTGCAAACAAACACAGTAACGAACCCAATTATTGGGCTTTGCAATTTTTTAATAATGTTACACGCTCCCCGCTGCTACGACAAAAGGATTTCGTGAGACAACTATCGGCTCGGCATTCTAACAATGACACACAGATTGTTGTGGAACAGTCATTGTTCTAACAATGATACACAGATTTGGGTTGGAACAGTCATTGTTCTAACAATGATACACAGATTGTTGTGTGTAACAATCGGCTTTTTGTTCCTAACAATATGCGTTGGTAAAAAGGGCTTTGTTACCAAATTCCGGACAACAATGAATTCAACAAAAGAAAGAACTATCCAGCGCATATAAATACCATGGCAATAGCTCAGTAGAAAGACAGTCATGCAGTGTGTTTCATCGAGTTTACAATCGACCCACAGTGCGCGAAATAAATAATCGCTTGTATATAGTTAATAAATAAGTGTGCTAAATAAACGTTGGTGTGTTGTAAACATTTCGTGTACCTACATAAATAGTGACTGTATTCTTCATTACTTATTCTTTTATTTTATCAGTTAAAATTGTTGTTTGGTTTCTGTTACGTTATAAAGAAGTACTTTTCGTTTGTTAAGTTTCTTTTGTTAACGTTTTACTATTGTAAATAAATATTTTCCACCTGCACGAATTAAAACAGTTTTGTTACAATAAGTTACCAGATGATATAAGACTTCTTCCTGCTAATGGTTTCAAAAGAACGATAGAAAACTAAATTAATGGATACTTGCTTATATATAACTTAAAAAAAATTTTTACACCGTCTTTGATATTACAAACTACTTTAGGACTTTAAGCGAATTCCTAATTTTAAAATATATTTTGTATTCTTTAAATGTGTACGTGTTGTTTAACGCTGTTTATAACAAGTTTAGTTTTTAATAAAGATTACATCTATCTATCTATCCATCTATTCCAGTGACCATTATAATGTAACTGTCAACTGAGGCTTACTACTTGGCATATTTCAATAGACCCTTTTTATTTTAATAGTTTTTTCGTGTGAGCACAAATTTTAAAGTATGCAGATATAAAATAAAATGATAATATGAAAATTTTCAGTCTTTACAGTTTCGTCCTTTTTTCAACGTGATTTTAGCATATATTTTTGAAAAGCAGCTTTATCAAATGATTAAATTCCATTTCAGATTAAAGCAGTACACATCAATGCTACTACATAAAATAGAAACAATATTGTTTCCTCGCAGTTTTCGAATAAATAGACGGGCGAATACGTCTCCTAAGTAAACCGAATCCGGTGACGAAATTTGGTACATTATTTATTTTTTTCTTTGTTTCATTAAAATGCGTTTTGAATTTTTAAGGGCTCCGTAACTAAATGGCAAAAAAACGGAAGCCAATCATGTCCGTCCGTTCGTCTGTCCATATATCATAGCCTTATGACTTCACTTCGCGCACCTCATTGCATGGGGTATCGTTGAAAAGGTCTTCAAAAATGCAGTAAAAGTTTCCAAGTGACTTTCTTGCTTAGTTAAATATTTTCTGAGATATAAGTTTCCGAAATCGTAAATAATGTGACATCCCCCCTCATAACTTTGCAACCATGTGATTAAAAAATCAAGGGATGAACATTTTAAAAACACTTTCAACGGAAATTATTCTGAAAAAACATATACTGACAAGTTGCACAAGTTCAGCTGATCGTTCCTTACTGTATATTTTATGACAGTCACATTTCTATTAATATAGCAAAGACCAGAACCACAGCTATATCAAAGTTAAAAAAAAAACATCCTATGTCACTAGACATGTCAATATTTGTTAGAACTACTTGGTTAATGGAAGACCTCAAAGGGATTTTATTAGTGCTAATAATAACTCGAGTTCTTTTAAATTAATAATCTGCAAAACAGTATCAACATATTGTCAACCAATGAATGCAACCAATAATTTGCTCATAAATACGTCATACAAGCTTTACGGAACCCTATCATGTGTGTGTGCAAAACGCGCTTAGCTGGTTTTTAATAAATTTATTGAACATATAAGTGTCTCATATTTGTATAATATTTTAACCTCGATAAATTGTTAATTCTACTTGTCTTGGTTTATCATCATTCTGATTAACGAGGTTATACACTGTGCTACTTTGACTTCGGTATAAAAAAATAACGCTGTGCAAGTAAATATTACATCTTCTTTAACAATATCGGCAATATTTCGCCTTCAGTATGTACTATGTATCACAGGGGAACTTTCCAAACGGGAACAGGAAGTGCTCGAAATACTTCCTACCACTCCTTGTTGAAATCGTTAATTCCTGTATTATACACTTGCCCTACTTTTTTTTTTGAATAAAAAAAATTTGCATAAATAATGGAAAAGTATAAAAAAACTATATAAGTTTTTCTCAATTTTTAACTTCCCAGTCCATTGGAAAGTTATTGTAATGGGTCTGAAAATCGAAATTTTTAACAAATTTTCATTTTCAATAAATTATTTCACTATTTTTTTAAAAATTATCTGTGTCGGTGTTTACCGTACGTACGTGGTCATTTCTTTCTAAGAAGTTTCGAGAAAAAACAAAATAATAAAATATCATAAAGACTATGTTAGAGTGCCAATTGACTGATATTGAAACTTATGTAGATATATATGATCTAAAAGATTTTTTTTTCAAAATTGGTTAAGACGTTCTTTTTGTTTACCTAAACAAAAACACTGCAAAAAAGTTGATTCTACACGAAATCTCGCGAATAAAAAATGATACCGACTTCGTTAGGGTGCCGATAGAAGAGCATTAACGACAATATGAGCAAAAAACTCCAAAAAAAGTAATTTATAATTTTTTTGAAAAGTTTTCTCGGGTAACAGTCAGCTTTGAAGCACAAAGCGATAATAAAGTACATACCCCACTGCAGCGGTATGTGTAATAAAGACTAATTATGATAAGGTTTACTTTATTTTTCCCACGAAAACATGTAATTTCGGTTTCGAGACTGAAGTCGAAATTCGGTTTCGGCCGTAAAACTAGTTGTCAGTTAAAGAAGCCGAGAATAAATCTTTTGTAACGTTTCTTCCAGCTTAAAAAACTTTACGGCTTATGAAACAATAATTATTACAGTACATTTTAATCGCCATATTAGCAATTTAATCATTAAATATGTTAAAATGGGGTGTAAATGGATCAATAGATACATTATATAGTATACGTATATGTATAACTCCAGATATTACATAAACAACGTGTTTCATGCTGAAAATGTAATTAATGGAAAATAATTTGATAACGAGTCGAGCATAAAATACAGAAACAAAAAAAGTGTCGTAAAACCTATTCACTTGAACGAAAATTAATTATTTATTGCATACAGACCGACTTGCGTAATTGTGCCGATTGGAAATTATAGCGTGTCTCAGAAAGATTGAGTGTTCCTGGGACACTGGATCAACTGTCAAAATAAAAGATAGATAATGAACGGTCGATAATATTACCTATCATAGTGCCCTTTTTAACTCACTCTATCTCCGAGGCTGGTTACGTTACAGAACTGATTTTTCAGGGGGGGGTAAGGTCACCACGAGAAGCAGTATTCCAAATTTCGTGCGCCGAGATGGAATCGTTTCCAAGATACTGTTCAGAAATCACGACTTTGGACATTTACTAACTACAACAAGTTGAGTGACACCATGTTCTCAATCCATCAACAACAATATACTTTAACATGTGACAGCATTTGGTAAGTTTTCTAACATTTACGAAGAAAAACAATTTTATAACTAAGAAAATATAATTACAGAACACTCTGAAGATGATACAAAACGTATCGAAACGTTAGTATTAAATGCAAGTTTAAAAAAATCTCAGTATTGCTTCATTTTCGATCCTTATGCCACGGAATTCTTTCCAAATACTCATCATAAAAAGTAAACTTAAGGTCACTACACGCGAAACTTTTTTTGCTACTAGATTCCTTGCTAGATTTGGCTGCTAGGTTTCAAGCGTGCTGTGGTAGATGGGTTTGGTGCGCGCGCATTGACAGTTCGAATGTTAACAAAAGAGAACCATAGAGAGTAGGCACGCGAGTGATCCGTGAAAGTGTCAGCAATTCAGACAGAGAACAAATCCTTATATCTATGGAACTAATGATGCAAAACAATGCTGATTTGAGTAACCAAATATCTAGTGTTCTGGGCTTTCTGCAGCGTTCACTCTCTACTGAGAACACTTATGGCAAGCATACGAACTAGCGTACTCTAGTTACTTATATCTCTATGCTCTGAACAGAACATGACGTCATGGTTGTTTGTGCCCATGTCGCTCACGTGACAAGAAACTGTTTCCTGATTGGTTCTTGTTCAAAACAACCAGACAAACAAGCACGAAAAATAGCCCCGGTTCTAATTTTGAAATCCATCTTGTGACCCCGCACGCGAGCCTGCAGTGACGTTATTTCAATGCATCTTCGTAGCCAGCGCGCCAGCCAGCAGAAAAACTAGCAGTGATTCCAACGTCAAACCAACATCGTTCGCAGTGGTCTTTATAGGTGAATATTTTTTTCTAGAAAAAAATTGTGCAAAACTATGTAATTTGAGCCTCAGGTAATTTCTTTGACTTTTTGTGTAAACTGATATCCCTATATTACTTACTTTTACAAACATTTTTAAAGTTTTAACAGTTTCAAAGTTTGTCTAACCTTACAAATATATTTAATGTAGTCATAACTTTTCTAGGTGAACTTATTTAAAAAAAAAGTTTTCCTTGTATCCTTCTGAATCATAATTGTAAAACTATTATGTTAAGTAGCAAAACTACAGATTTCGAAACTTTTTGTAAACAAATGCCAATAAAATTCCTTAGAGCAGCTTGCTTTAAAATACGTCTTTTTGTAGCTTCAAAATATTTAGAAAACTGTATAAGTTAAAGTGAACTATTTATGAATATAAAACTTTTCATATACAAAACAAGTTTGAAGTTTTCTTTAGGGACACAAAAATATCGCCTCTTCAATATAGAAAAAATGTTATGTATAATATGCAGAGTAAATACCGCAAATGCAAGTATATGGTAAAGAAAACAGCTGTTGAAATATCGTCCGAGGAAAAAGTTGAATATGATTATCGATAAAGTAGAAAACCCTATTACAGACAAAAGCTCCATAAGATATTCTTGCTAGAGATTTACATTATATCGATAAAGTTATTTATCGGATCTTTTCCAACTAAACACGCTAAATTACATATTTTTGTAAATACATGTCTTCGAAGGATTCTCAATTTGAATAATTTATGAAAGATTTCGCCTTTTCCTATTTTTCAAGGCAACTGCCCGAGATCCGACTGCAAGATTACTACTAGTTTTTAATCAAAATCTATTTGTTACATATATTTATGAATGGGGGAACATATTTTTGCCAGCGTGCCTATCTAAATGAAACCGCTAATATTTTTAATTAAATTAATAATAATAATAATCCGTCTTTATTTATACATTCTTCTTAGAATATAAATTGCGTCATAAATTGTTCAATCGTAGAGAAAAAATTAGCTTTAATTTGATGTATAAATTGTAAAAATACGTCATCAGTGAATTTTTTTCCGAAAAATGAATAATAATTAAAAATTCATATCTTTGATTAACGTCTGACTAGTCTAATTCTTCAATAAATAAAATTATCGACCAATTTTTCAGACAAACATATTAACCGAAACGTTAATGTACCTATTAATTATTATTTTTTGTTATTTATTGAATAATTAAAAATATTAGTGGCCACATTATGATAGGCACCCCGGCAAAAAAATATGCTCGCCCATTCATAAATATATATAAAAATAGATTTTGAATTTTGATTTAAAACTAGCTCAGTGTAGTAATCTTGCAGCGGGATCTCGGGCTATAATATTGTTAAACATTTTCAATAAGTGCTTCCAGACTTAATAATTCCTATTACTCTTAATTTTCAATGGCGGCTCTACATAAATGTACAAAACAGTTGAAATTAAATTTCTGGATTTTCTATATTTTGTAGAAATTCCACTCCGCTGCACAGTGAATCCGCGTAAATATTCGACATATTTTAAAACGCACGGAAAAGAAATCTGCATTATAAATTTTGATAAAATTTCCTCAATTTTAGTTGAAAATGTGTTTGAAGAAGCTGCACATAACACATATTATAGGGTAACGACACCATTTCCCTTCGACCTATATGTTATATATTTATAGTTTGTAAAATAGTTTATTATTATTTAACACCTAAACATTTAAAAAACAATTTTTTCTCGTTGGATCGCTAGAACTTATTACCAATAAAGTACGAAATTATAAAGCAGCAGAAATAAGATATTTAAGTTTTTTTATTACTACGAATTAATAAAATTTATCTTAAGACTATACGTGAAAAAACAAATATCTGGATATATAATTAAAAAATTCAAAAAACTAAAATGGTATTGGGCTGGTCACGTTTCAAGAATGTTTCAATGACAAATGGACAAACGTTTTAACTAATTTTAGAGAGAGGAAAAATATTGGCAGACGAAGGGAGAAAATCGACCAGTCTGCAGGAAAACTGTGGCATCGTGAAGCTGAAGATCATGAACTATGGAGCTCCAAGGGAGAGCCATTTGCCCAATACTTAAATCATAATGCAAACAAGATATGCTTAAATGTAGATAAAACACAACACATCAAATTCAGTCCCCTTAACAACTGTAATGTGAATTTAAAATTTCTTCCTTCCGGCTTAAAATGGCGAATCATAAGAATCGTGTATGCAATAAGCTGAGTAGTGCTTCGAATACCATCAGAAGAGTCGCCGAGGTTGCGCCCACTTCCACGGTTCAAATTTGTTATTTCGGTCTTTTCCCGTATTTATTAGAATACGGTATTTTGTATGGGGTAACTCGACATTCCTTCATAAAGCATTAATTAAAATACAAAAAAATGGCGGTTCGTATTTTAGCTCGGGTCGCATTTCCGAAATGTCAAAATAATGATTCTACCGTCTTTATATTTATATCATATGTTGATGTTTGCCAAAATACATCCATCACCTTTTAATAGAAATAATTAGAGATGAAACGGATAGCTGTTTTGCCGGATACCGAATATCCGTCAAGCTTGTAGCCGGATAGTCGGCCGAATATAGCCGATTGGCGCATTGTTACACGAGTGAACCTTTGTAGGTGACGCACGAACGATCGGATGGACTCGGGCCTTTTCGTTCATGAGTGAAGCTAGTGCTTCATTGTCTTATTAAATTGATAGCAAACACGACCATTTGAAGTTAATTGAAAACACGTGCTGTTGTAGTTTGAGCAAATTTTATAAGTTTTTTTGTAATTCATCATAATTTATGTGGATTAATTAAATAAAGTACCTCTAAAGTTTAAACGTCGTATTTTTTTTTTACATCCGGTATCCGACCGAATACTCATTTATTATTCGGTATCCGCCCAGATTTTAAATTTAGGTCGGATACCGAATAGTTATCGGATGTTTCATCTCTAGAACTAATAATCCTAATTATAATACGCGGAAGCATTATGATTGCCTAAGTGTAATCTGTCTAGACAGACTAGCACTTAAAATAATTTTCACTACTTATCAAAAAATTTTATAATAAATTTTAAGTAACTAGTTTTAACCAGGTGCATATATCTATTTGCGCTTACGGCTCATGCCTTATCATTATAACGTAATAATATATAGCCTATGCCAGGGGTGTCGAACTTATGGCACGCGACAGATTATTATGGGCACGGCATTGATAGAGGTGCAAAATCGAAATAATTTAAAATATGCTAGATGTCGAAAAAATGGACTATCACCAAATAACAAATACTAAAAAGTTTCATTGCGCTCAGTGTATTATCGAAATTATACTTTTCATCTATGTTTTATTCATTTTTTTGACAAATAAATTTCTTTGGATGCTTGTCAGCACATCATGGCTACATTAAAAATTTTTGAAAAAAAAAATTGTCACGTAGATGTTAAAAGGGTTCGCCTATGCTATTTTGTCACTAATTTTAAGGTAGCATAAATATAAACGTCTATATTAAGTTAGATCTGTTATGTAATATAATGGTCTACCAGTGAGGTAAGTGGTCGGGTATTGGCGCTTTTACCCTATGCCTTCGTAAGACGTATTTTCGTATAACATAATTACCTATTATTTTATTATTGATTTGACGCATTTTCTTCATTCACAAGTCTTTTTCACTTACTGTAAATTTTATTTCATAATTTTCATTTTCGCAGTTTCAAAAGACAAACTTTTTGTCTTCTTCTGTTTCCCTTTGGAGAATTTTGATGTTAATTTTGATTTGTACGATTTAAATTGGATTTTATAACTTTAACCAAATTTTGAAATACGCGCAGGCTTAAGACAGTGTAGTTTGTTATTTCACTACTCCCACAATCATGAACTTTTTATAACAAAATATTATTCTAAAGCCGGCGCTACACGAACGCTCGATCGAGTGTTGGACAGAACGTTTGAGTCAACTGAGTTCGACAGCTGTTGGTGTGCCAAAGTACTTGCTACAAGGTGTGTGGAATGTTTGAAATCTTGAATTGAATAAAGTTGGTACAAAAGTTTGTCAACAAATACAAAATGGAGGATGATGTCGCAAAAAGTAATATATTTTGTACGGGAAGCTTATGTTTCTAAATATAAAATGATAATATAATAAACGTACGTGTTTAAAACACAAATAAATCAGAACAAATAATCTTTATAAAGTATGAACACTCAAACAATATTTAGCAATACACTATACGAATTGACATAATATTCGATTAATTGTGTAGCCGTACATCAAAGCATAAGAATGTTTTCCTTCGAACGTTGGAGGCTTCCTTTGACTCGGGTCAAGAATACCGACAACAGCCGGAACATGGTCAAACGCGAACGCTGGACGCTCTACATTGGAAGCTCGTAGGTTTGACCGTCGGCCACTCGATGCGACGAACGTACGTTGGACGGTGTTGGCAGCATCGTGTAGCGCCGGCAAAAGTATAAGAATGTTTTCCTTCGAACGTTGGAGGCTTCCTTTGACTCGGGTCAAGAATACCGACAACAGCCGGAACATGGTCAAACGCGAACGCTGGACGCTCTACATTGGAAGCTCGTAGGTTTGACCGTCGGCCACACGATGCGACGAACGTACGTTGGACGGTGTTGGCAGCATCGTGTAGCGCCGGCATAAGGAGACATTCTCCGCTGTAAGCCAATTCGCCATGGGAACTGATTCTAGAGCTCCCTGGTGGCAGAACATGAAAGCTGTATATGCTTTAATCAATTTTAAAGTAAACGTCACATAATTTATTTACAATGGATAACAAGTTCGAAATAAATATTATTGATATTATTAAGTATTTGGGTAATTCTAAAAGACATCTAGTAGAAGGAGGACGGGTGTTTAAAGCGAATCACATTATAGTCAGGGAGCAAGTACATTTTTGAAACTTTGATTTTTCTTCATCTGTTAGTTCTTTTCTTTTCTGTTTATATACCTACATAATTTATTTTTTATTTTTTCATTTTTTCCTTAAACAAAAAAGTTTTTTTTTTCATATTCCAAAATAATGAAAATTTGTTAACTGTCATTATGAAATCCTTTTTAACCTAACTACATCCTTTTCTATCCTTTTTTAAACTTATTTGTAGCAATGATATAAATGCATTAGAAACCATAACACGCACAGATCTCAGACAAGAATAAATTCTTTTTCTTCAGTTCATTCACTACAATGAACTAACTGTCAGATGAAATATATAAATGTGATTAAAGCATATACAGCTTTTATTTTCTGCCACCAGAGAGCACTAAAATCAGTTCCCATGGCGAATATCAGTTCATATACCTAATAATAATTATTAAACAAAATAACATTGTTCAAGCTACTTACTGACAAGTGACAACGTACTTGAATTTTTATTTTTTTTTATTAATTTCAGACTTCTCACCGGCTAAAAAAATAAGAGCCGTCGTGGAATTCTTGACAGATGTGAACCAGAAATTTAAGCTTTCCAAATGCAACTTTGAGACGTCTATGGACACCCTACGAACACTTCCTAAAGCCCTATGGACCCTGCAACTTTAAGTTACTATCAGCGTCACTTAAGTGATTATTCGCTAGTAACTAATAAATCTCAGTTAGATGTCCCCCTCAACAAAAGCCATGTTACAATCCAACACAGCAAGTGTTACACGCTGTCATAGCTGTCAGTAGTACATTAGTAACTGAAAAACGTATTAAGTCCCCCCCATAAAACGCCGTCCCTTATAAGTGTCGTCCCAATTACACTGTTTTACTCCCAAACTCACGCGCCATTAGATGTTTCACATCAATAATGAATTAACCTTCATTAAATTAGAGCCAGATTCCTTTATTTTGGTTTGGTGCATATTAACCATGCATAATAAGAGATTTTTATTACTTACCGCAGTTTCATCAAGGAGTGCAAGAGTAGAATTTTGTAAGGGTTGAAAATAATTAACCGCTAAAGGGGAAGAGTAAAAAACGCTGATTTAACAAGCAACAACTTAAAGAGAGGCTGCTGTATTGATAAAATCTAATAATAATTATCGTTCTTAATAAAAGAAAATCCGCATTTTTCCTACACAATAACTGCTGTTTATAAGAAATAACAAGTTATAATAAAAACGCAGTGAGGTTTCCTAAACATAGCATGTTTTCGTGATATGTTTTCGTCTTCAATTATTAACACACAGCTGTGTCTTTTTCGTTATTGTCGTTGATGTTGCCGGTTGTTTTTATCAATTAATCAGTTCTACATATTGTAAGTAGACAAACGCAGTAGCTGCTATTATGAAAAAATCAGTGAAGTGGAAGTTGAACTTGCGTTATGGGTGCTTCTTATAGTGCTAACACACGGTCGAACTTGGTCCGGTCCGACAACGGACATGGTACGGCGGATCTTGCAACAGACGACCGAATCTGTTCCCATCGAACCGGGCGGACACGCAGACTACTGTACAGACGAACAGATTTGGTACGGAGCGGACCAGATCCGCTGTCCGCTTCGAACCAAGTTCGACCGTCTGTTAGCACTATTAACAATCAGACTTTTTGTTTATGTAATGCAAAGCTATAATTTTATTATCTGATTGTGAGAATGACAAAAATATTTTTTTTTTAATATATATTTCGTCGAACATCATCGCTACGTGAGATTATTACACTTCGTTTTGGATGAAAATTATTCGATTTGTGGATCAATTTTTAGAAATATTTATAAACAAAAATGTATTTTAGTAATGTATAAAATGTTGTGAGATTCTGCGCATAACACGTGCTATGGTTTTGATAGTATGCAATTTTTGTTTATATGATATAAAACATTAATTTTATGTTTAAAGTATCTACCTTAATATATTCCCTCAGAAATTAAAAATAAGTTTTCAGATTGATTTCCATCATATAAAATTTTTTTAGTTTATTACGCATCATTAACTAAAAAACAAAACAAATCCAACGCAGTTTACTGTCCCAATAAATTTAATGAATATAAATTATGACACAGTCGGTACATAATAAAATTTATTTATAGCATTATTTATTTTATTATTCATTTTAAAATGTTTACAATATTTCTATTTGAATTTTGAAAATATTTGATTTTAATATAAATTAATATCTGAGGTGAATACTAGAACTCATTCATCGGAGCTGAAAAGATTTTTTATTATTCGTACAAAAAAATAATTTATTGTAACAGCTGTCTTTGTTTGACATAGAAATATGTGAGATCTGTATTACAGATTTATAGGAATAAAAAATGTATAGCAAATACACCCGGTGAAAAAAATTAAATGTACCTAATTGTAAATCAGCATTATTGCATATTTGATATTCGGCAAATTTAATCACGTGATTATCATTTGTCAAAAATTCAAGGCTTGTTACCGATCATTTGAAAAATTTATAAACTTCATCAAGAAGTCTTACAAGAAAGTAGCATATTTTAATACACTTGAAACAACTATATTATTAAAATAAACATTGCTCTAAGATATTCTTTAAATTATGCTATTTCTATAACTCCGTAAAAAAATTGTGTTATCGAGCGTTAGAACTTAGTAGTTATTAATTATGTATACACTGAGGCGGTTAAAAAATAATATTATAGCCATATACATAGTTCATTGTTGAAACTGTTAAATATTCTGTGGATTATAAGAATTTTCTCAGTAAATAAATATAGGTAATTAGTAATTGTGAAAACTATACTGTTCTATAAATTGGTGTCTCATGCGAAGCCCATGAAAGCGTTCCACATTTTTATATACATGTTTTAGAAGAAAAAGTAAATAATTTTTGTGAGACAAAAGAAAATGGAAATATAACTGTTTGAAATCGGCTTCAAGTGGCCAGAAATATAAGTATCTACATTAATTAATTGCAAAAAAATAGATAACCATTAATTATTATACCCAAGACCGATCTTTTTTTGAAAAATCGGGATTTTTCATCTTCACTGACCGTGATCGGAATTCCAGTTTTGTTTCCTGGTAGCCCTATCGATACTGAAAATCTCCTTCTATGACTTGGTAAAATATTATGGAAAAAATTCTATTTTTTTTTTTTTTTTAATTTAGTAAGGCTTGTTCAACACACTAGGGCCATTAACAGCTTCATAATTATGATAATATCACCATCGATTAACATCAAAAGTCGGTCAGTAGAGGCTTCCTTGTCAAAACTGATTCTTAACACGCACTTGCGCTTAGTGAAGCAATTTTATTGAAGATACCTATTTTTATAATATTATTGTTGATAGGGATACCTACTACAGAAATATCATTAATAAAAACCTGAATATTTGGCTATATAATAATCTCTCGTAATTGAATATCGAATCGAAAACCTTAACTTAAAATGATTTTTTAAAGTGAAGCTTCTTTACTGAGATAAAAGTAATTTTGTGTGCTAATGAAAACTACAAACGCCATATAAGCGCACTAAAAGCGTCTTTTTACGACTTGATTACAAAACACCGACATTTCTTTACTGTCTTTTAATTTTATATGAATGTATTTATACACATAAAGCTTCCGGAAGAGATTCTCTAAATGATGGTGAAAACCGCATCAAAAGAAGAAGAACTAAGCGAGCAAATAGACAGATGTTGATAGCGACTTTGTTTTATATTATTTATAGAAGTTTATCATCGTACTGAAATATTAAATTTTAACATTGCAACTATATAATATATTTGTGTAATCACTTGCCATTGAAGTTCAGTTGCTATTCATTAAAAATTGTCTAGAAATGAAACTCTTCTTTCTATTGAGAGTAAAAGGAAACAATGGAATATAGATCAATTGCTATTTTTAAAATTTCAAAATAGTCAGTGTTCAGGTGCGAACACATCTGTGTTTATTAAACTAACTAGCAGTGTTAAAAATGTATTCATTATGTTGCAATATAGTATATTATGTTTGCTTATTCGCGTCTATAGTATTCTGAAAGTTATTGTTGCAGTTATAGGGAATTGAACAATTTATGAAAAGAATTAATATAACTTAACTGGCATCAATTATTTTTTTAAATTGTCCAATTCGCTACGATTTCAATATACTGTTATTATATAAATAACCGAGCGGGGTGGCGTAGCGGTGAGAGCACTAGACTCGAATTCGGGAGGTAGGTACCGGGTTCGAATCCCGACGGGGGCAGATGTGGCTTGGATTTTTTCTCGCTGCCTCTCGCCGAGAAACGGTAATTCCTATACCTGCCGTCTTGTTGAGGTTTTCTATGGTTTCCCTCAATTATTCCAGATAAATATCGAGATGGTTCCTTATTTAAGGCCATATGGCCAATTATCTGTCGAACCCCTTTGCTGAGAATAAGGTTCGAATTTTCCCGTTATTATATTATCAAAATCAATTAAGAGGAACGATACCAACATAAAATATGAGCATTACTAAGTTTCTGTTTAGTTTGTTCTACATAGAGTTTATTATTATTACATTCACACTTAATTTTATTGACAAAGCAAGATCTATCCATTACATATATTTTATCTTTTAACTTTGAATAATTTTGAAGTTAAAAGATAAAATGAACAGATCTTGCTTTGTATATAAAATTAAGTGTAATTGTAATAAAGTCAATGTAGGTCTATCTAAACAGAAACTTAAGGTCGTTGTACACGAGGCTGTTTTTTCCGCTAGATTCCTTGCTAGATTTGGCTGCTATATTTCAAGCGTGCTATGGCGCTGGTTTTGGTGAGGACTTTTATGTGTTCGCTTCATACGATAATTGTATTGAAGCTTGCTTTGTTTAGTGCGCGCGCAGTGATAGTTTAAATGTTAACAAAAGTGAACGTTTATTGTCTATGAACAGAACACTCACTATGACACAGTGTTTGTTTATGGGCGTTTTTCTATGTCGCCCACGTGAAAAAAATAGTGTTTTCTGATTGGTTCTTGCTCAAAATAAGCAGACAAATAAGCAAGAAAAGTAGCTCCAGTTATAATTTTTAAATCCATCTAGTGATCTCGGACGCGAGGTCGTAGTGACGACATTTCCGTCCTCGTAGCCCACACGCCAGTCTGCACGAGACCCAACAGTGATTCTAGCGACAAAACCAGCCTCGTGTGCAGCGGCCTTTAGTAATAGAATGTACCGGCATAGGTATGACTGCAAAAATGATAACAAATCTAAACTTAATAAAACAGGGCCTCTAAGTCATCATTTCAACACCGGGCATAATTTCTTCTTTGACAACGTTGACATTTCGGATTATAAAAGTAATGAACTTAAAAAAACGTGAGTAAGATGATGTTGAAGTAAATGATACCGTAAATCTCAGATTTGACACACAGAATCTTAGTATTATTATTAGATAAATTAAAACGGCAAAGTCACGTGACAAAACGGCTATCTAACAGCACACCGTCTTAATATAGGACACGCTACTTTTTAAGTTTTGACTGTTTTAATTTATTTATAATAATTATATACTTATTAAAAGAATTTCACATATTTGTTATCGCGCTTGTAAATATTCTAGAATCATCACAAGATGTGTATTGTGTATTGTTAACATCTTCATAAACATTTGGAAATTAGTGGTATAACTTAATTTTTAATCAAAAAAATCTTTCATAAATTACATTAAAAATAAATAGAAACTAATTATTAATTATTTTTTTATATTTTTAGATCCGTTCTGAAGAAGATCCAAATCCGGATGGAAACGTTAATCGTTTAATGTATTATTGATATTTTTTGTTAATATATTGTCTGAAAAATTGGTCGATAATTTTATTTATTGACTTAATTTTTAATCATTCAATCATTAATACATACCATTATTATATTACAGAGTGTACTGTATAGTATTTTCAGAGTCTGATAAAGTCCAAATAAATACAGGACGAAACGTTAATATTTAGGAAACAACTGTTTTATTAAAACCTGTCTTTTTATTCGATATTGATATCTTATTAATGACTTCTAGAAACAATAAAAAATCAACATAATTTTTATATAAATATATAATTTATTCAGAATTTTAAAATGCACTTGTTTCGGTGCTTATATTTATGATTTTCATAAGCGTTTTCTTTAACGACTGTCATATGTAAGAGTAAAGCAAATAAAAATTTTATGTCGGAAAAAAACATTGTCATCAATTTCACGTGAAAACGTATACTATAGAATGTATAGTGCGTAAAAACAACTGCATTTCAAATTATTTCACATATTTATATCAACTGTGACAAGCAAAGATTTAATGAAGTATTTTCAATGTATGTACATACTTTAGTTGTCAAAATTAGTATAGTGTCGACTTTCCTATATTTTTCTGGTATTTAGAAAGAAAATGATTATGGAAGTTAAAACTTCTGAATAAATTATTTCTTTGACGATTTGCTCTAAAATATGCGACTGTTAATTTTTAATTTCGCATATGATAAAAATTTTTGTTTTAAAAGTGTGGGTAAAATTATTATAACTAAGGAAACTTTGTTTAAAATTTTTAAAATAAAGTTTAAGAACAAAATGTGTAGAATCACGATTTCAATTCATTGAATATTATATTAAACAAGAACAATTGTTTATGAAAGAAAAACAATACAACGAAAAACTAGATCATTCCATTACAAATCTATATCGTTTTTTTTTATTACGTATATTTGATTACTTTTTTACTTTTAATTTTAGCAGTTAGTGATTATTGTGTACATTGTTTATCAAAAGGCAGAGAGAAGAAAAATAAATTAATTAACTTACAACAAACTAAAATTCCGATACGCGTCTGCAAAGTACATAAACAAAAAACAAATGAACTCAATATTTGCAAACATGTGTCTATATACCGGGTGTAAACTAAAAAGCTTATTAAAAGTTGACATATAAAGTAGGTAGCATTTTTTGTTTAAATAATGAAACTTTCTCAAAGCTACTCATTTAATTAAATGTTCATTTTGTGCCCCGTTCAATTTTTCATGTTGCAATTTCAACTCCTGATCATCATTTATGTTAGAATCGATTCTACAGCACATGCATATATCTATGGACGTAAGACAAAATTTCTTATGCATGATTTTTTAGTAAAAAAATTTAATTCAATCGTTCAGTTATTTGTATACTTTGTTATTTAACTCATAGAACCATAAAGAACTATTACTCTAGATCAGTGGTCCCCAAACTTATTTGGTCTACCACTACTCAGCGCCCCCCTGTTTTTTTTTTTTAATTTTAAAAGAAATTAAACAGAAAGATACAATTTCTACCTTTTTTTGTAAAATTTAGTAAAGAAAGGTGTAAAATAGAAACATTGAAGCTTCAAATTATGAAACTATTTATTTAATTTAGAATTTATCGCCCCCAAATGCACCTGTGGCCATCTCCGCCCCCCTGGACCGCTGCAGCACCCACCAGAGGGCGGTAGCGCCCACTTTTGGAATCAATGCTCTAGATGTTGGTGGACCTCTTCGAAAATAAATAATTAGACTACAATATTATATTAAATATTTATAGGTGTATACAGGGTAACCGGTATTTGCTCGTGTTACTCTCGAGAGAAGAAACTATGATTAATTTGGAATTATTTAACCCTCTATCAGTTGGGAGCCGAAAATGCGTCGTTTTCGAGAAAATCTACTTCGGTTTTATTTTTACAAAAAACCAAATTTTGAGTGTTAAAAATAAAAAAAAAATATATATTCTCACTTTTGGTCTGGATTTTTCCATGATCTGATAGCTTACTATTTGGCCACCCTTCCTAAAGCTAAAAACCACGACATTTACTGTTAGTTTTTATGTTGTGTGTTAAAACTTACAATAAATAATAAAAATGAAATAAAAATTCTTCACAGAGTCAATATCATAAAAAGTGACGCATTTCCGACCCCAAGTGATAAGGTAAAATCATTTCAAATTAGTCATAGTTTCTTCTCCAGAGAGAAATACGGGCAATTACCGATCACCTATATTTTAAGGCCGTAATATCCCATTTCTTACGCACTTTTTACCAGATAAGAATTGTTAATACCGAATCGAACGAAATTCATTCATATATCTAGAGTAACCTTAGAGTTAAGTTTTAAAATGTAAATAATTAATGAATGCAGTGTATTCAGTTTGTTGTACGCGACTTTCTTGTGTAGGAAGGTGTTTCGATAATAATCAAAAGGGCTCTTTTACCAGTCGAAGTCCACAAGTGGGGAATGGTACTAATTTAGGTCAAAATTTATTTTCAAAGTTTTACAATATTTTATCGTTTTGGAGATTCCTGAGTGCAAAAACATATTTTTGGAAAAAGTCTGTGCATCGGTTTGTCTGTTAGTCTGTCTACCTGTGAACACAATACGTATCAAACGGAAAAGGGCATTGAAGCCCAATTTTGGGAGGATGTTTTATTGTTTTTGGGGAAAATCGGCAGTTTATAGTTTCGCTGTTTTGTGTTATGAATATCTGGCAAAAAGAAATTAGTTAGGTAACTGTCGAGCATGTTTTAGTTAATTTTTAAATGTAAAACCATATTATGTACTCATGCAAACCAATAGCAAATAATATTTATTACAAGTTGTCACCGCACGCGTTAAAATGAATTTTATTTTATTTATTATAATATGATGTCAATTTGAATGGTCCTGTCGCGCAATCGGGTGGAATTTTTGATCCAAAAGCAAAAAATAGACAATATTATTGCACTATCCTCAAATCTGCCGGATATTACAAAGACCTTTTGAAATGCAGTTCAAAGCAATCTTTGTCAACGTCAAACGTATTAATACACGCAACATTACATACATAAATAGTAGAAATAATTTTTGTTTAGTCGCAGAGAATGAGTAACTTGCGCAAAGCGCGAAATTGAAAGTACAGTAAGAACTAATAATAATTAGGCTATTAATATTTCCACAACTGAGTATAGAGATGCTTTGGACAAAAGGATAGTCCTACGCTTTGGGATAAATATACAATGTTGGTCTCCGGCTATCATAATTTTGATCAGGCAAATGATGACGAAATAAATATTTATATAAAAAAATTAAACATATGACTTGTAACATATAAATTACATATATACACAATTCCGTTCTTGATGAAAGTATACTTAATTTTTCTTTCTAAAAATGATATGAGCCGTTTCGATATGTGACCCCAGATGAAGAGATAAGACAGGTTTTTATTCCATTCCAGTTTTCTCAATTTCCAATATAGCCTCAATCTGATTTTCTGAAGGTAAAGAAACGAACATCTTATTTTGTATTATGTTATATTAGTGCTCTGGTCTCGTTAGATTTCGTCTCTTACTGTTGAAACTGTGAACTAAAATAGAAACTTCAAATTATAGACGTTTGACAACTAAGATCATTATAGAAACTAAGCAATAGGACGGTAAAATTAGCTCCAAATCGAGGAATAAAAAAAAGCAGATAAAAACTGGTAAAAAAATTAATTTTAAATTCGAATTGCCTTGTATTAAAATTAATATTAAATTAAAATATTAAATGGTGCTAAACCTAGATAACTGACAGTCGGTGGTCTTGTAATAAATAACAATAATAAATAAATATGATTTAGCAAATAATGTTTTACCAACCAATGAACAAATTATTTTAATATTTAAATATATTTCTTTTTAACGAATCTCTTGAAGAGGGATGAACGTTTTGAATTCTAAATAAATTTACACACAAAATTCTGAAGTAGATATCAGGTGGTTCTGGTGTCTAAATAATATGTAAGTTTGAAGAATTTATTGCCAGTAGGTATAGAGTTCAAAATTTATGGAGTGAGTGATACACTTATACCTCGCCTTGTTATATAAAGAGGAACATGGGACGTCTATGCTTTACATCGTTTCATTACTTTGGCACTCCATTAAGTCAATCGTACTACAATGACGAGTCACTCATGTTATTTTGATATCTTACTAAATTTCAAAAACGCTTATATTAACCTACTAAAAAGTAGAAAATAAATGTCTTTCGTCTTCTTTTACCAATCGAGTGCCCCCCCCCCGCTTTTAAACGTTATAGAAAGGGAAAGAAATTTATTTTCTACTTTTCAGTGCGTTGATATTGTAAAATCTAAGATTTACAATATTATAAGACCTTGGCAATAAATAATGAGAGATAAAACGTGTCTTCATTAAAAGATCCCAAGATAGATATAACCGTGTTTCTGAGAGCATGGATTTTATTTTCAAATTTTTAGTTATACATTATATTATTTGAAGTGTTAAACGCGTAGAGATACGTTTGCCCACTATCAATACCGTCACTGCCACCACCTGTTATTTTTATTTACATTTTTCACTTGTTATTTAAATATTGTTATAACCAAATATCATAATCTGTATTGCCTTCAAAACTACATACGACTGGAACGTTTCCCGTCTATTCGATATTTAGAAGAGGGTTACAGTCGATTTGCAAGATTTTTTTACACACATACGTCACAAATTCATCCATACGTACCTGAATTCATGTGTACACAAGTACATATTTACAAACAACAGACAAGCCATGATAATATAATCGCATTAAAAAAATATTAGTAAAAAAATTAGCTTTCACTGAAATGTATTAAAAAGGGAAACATAACTTCCAATAATTTTGTTTCATAATTACAAAAGCGTGGGCTGTAACTTCTATGATCGTTTATTAGTCACAATCTACTCTTTTACAGTTCTGAATCTAAATTAATAAAAATTATTTTTTCTTTTTTAGTACCTACATTCAATAAAAGTTTGTCTGTAACAAATTTTTTACTAATATTTTATTTTCTTCTTTTAAGTCTATCAAAATTTTTCCTATTAAAACATTAATTTATAAAAATTGACTGATTATTTAATTCTAAAAATAACTGAATCATATATTGCCATTATGAATATATAATATGTAGGTATACAAAATTTCAAATCAATCGGATATGTGGCGTCCGCCACATTGGATTTACAATGACGTCATATAGCTTATCGTATTCCACTCGTCAAACTTTTTCATTATATACCCATGTCAAGAGAGTTGAGAAGAAAAAGGTAATCCACGTCCGCCATATTGGATTTATACATTGTCAACGGACTTATACACGTGTGCAAAATTTCAAAGCTCCAACTTAATTAGATCTATTCGAAATTTAGATTACAAGATTTGACCTAAAATGGCACACTGGCAAACAGCAAGTAACATAAATGCTTGTCAAATCTAATTTTTTCAGCAGAATTTTATCATAAAACCTACGTTTTCAATTACAGGTCACAGCATATTCGAACAAAATATACTCATTAATAAAATGGAATGTTTCTATATTGTATCACATGAAATGAGAACTCCGCGTACATTTGAATTTCAGATTTTTCTCAAATTGTTGAGAAAATATTTTACTTGAAAATTTTTGTTGGTTTTACATAAATTTAAAATTGTTTAAGTCGTTGTTATCCGATGTTGCACGTGTATTCAATTCGTTAATAGGAAAAGACAAAATGGAAATGCTGCATATTATCAACAAAAAGAGACACTAATTGACTTATTACAATCTCAAGCAGTGTTTGTAAAATAAGGATGCTTCTAAGTTTGATGAAATAAAAATTCTCTCAGAAACTAATCAAACTTGTAAAAATACTTGGCGATTCCAATATGCAAAAAAAGCTTCTGAATCAATTTTTATTATTATACGTATTTAAAATTTTCATAAATTAAAAAAAATGTTCAGGCTACCCAGAGGCAATGCCATTTGGGCCTAGCACATAAAATCCATTTCCCAAATCACGACCTTGGAACTAGGGGCTCAAGATATATCAAGCACAAAAAATCTTCAAATACCCATAACTTTTAAACTGAAACAGACAATAAAGCTAAGTGTTCTGTGATTATAGAAATTAGCGTGCTTTTGCTATTTTTATACGAGTTTTCGAAACTCTGGGATTTTGAACAAAATAAAAATTAACCCAGCTATTTTTCAAATTACTTATCGTTGTTAGGAAAAGACACACTAATTCACGTAAGCTAAATAAATTTCTGAAATCCTGGGGATATTCTAATGTGATATACTTTTGAAATAATTTAATTAAAATTCAGATAAAATTTAAACGCGTTCCAATAAGTAATTCTTTTTATTTTTTTGAAGAAAAGACCCGATTTCATTACGTCAATAACCGGTAAATCAGTGAAGCAACAAATGTAATTTGCAAATTTTAATTAAATTACCTTTTTTTTAATTGAGAGAATTGAATAGTATGTCGAACTTATCAATTCATTGCACACATTGCACATAATATTGTACAACTGTTGGTATCAAATTACAAGATTAATGGAATTCATCCAAACACGCAACTGAGTGAGATAGTCCTAAAATTATTTTCTCTCCTACAGTTCGTTCCAAGCAGCCAGCAAACGGTAACGAAACCGTCACCCGCATACGCAGTAGGTAAAACGAAGGATTTTAGAATACGTTTAGCTACTGCGCATGCAGGTTACGATTTCGAAATCGTTTACTGGCTGCTTGGAACGAAACTTATATTATAAATAGCTAGTTTATGAAACAATTTTTCGTGGATGTTTTTAGAACTTTTTGATGTGTAACATCTATTGGCGCGCTTTCGCAGTAAAACCATGCCAAACGGCATGAATCTCTCTTATGCCGTCATGCCCCCTCTATTCCACCACACTCGTATCCGTTGTGTGTGTGCGCGCGCGCGTATAGCATACACTTCTGTGTGAGCTGTGTACTGGGTGTGCCTTTCTATTCGACAACAGTATACTTGACACGTTCATCGCTTTTATACACAATATTCCCTCGACGGATTCCATTTTTTTTATGATAAATTCCCTAGAGTCATTTAAATTTTAAACATGACGCCACTACCGAAATTACGTTGAAAATATTCAGTTTGTGATTGGCTAACTAGATTTTTTATATCACGCTCACCGATTTGTCAAATTGAGGGCACATCACAAGAAAGACAATTTATATACATTTTACCATTCCAACACCATAAGTAGGGAATGGTATTAATTTAGGTCAAAATTCACTTTTCAAAATTTTGCAATATTTTTTTATTTGAGGTCTCCCAAATAAAAAAAAACATATTTTCGGAAAAAATCTGTGTCTGTTTGTCTGTGAGCATGATACAGGTCAAACGGATAAGCCGATTGAAACTAAATTTTGGGAGGATATTTGATTGTTTTTGGGAGAAATTGGTGCATACGAAAAGGAGATATTTGCTATAATGTTGTTTTTATATAATAATAATATTATTTTCATAACGATTTATTTTTTATTTGTAAGAAAACTTTTTTCTAAACTTTATCGTTTCATAAATATTTTGAAAATAAAAAAATCAGCTCTTCTTCTGTTCTGTAGATCTGTCAGAAAGAAATTAGTTAAGCATGCTTTCATTATTTCTTACATGACGTGATTAGGGCTTCACACGAGAGCGAGATTTTTCTCGTCTCGTCTCGTTCTCGTCTCGGAAAAGCGAGACGAGACGAGACGATACGTTTTGGTAAATATTTTGGACGATACCGAGACCACATACAGTGCAACCCGAGAGTCTCGTTTATGGTCTCGTTAAATTTTTTTTTATAAAGTTTTTATTGGAAAAATTAGAAAAGGTCGAAATAAAAAACAATATATTTTACAAAATATAAAATCTGAGTGTGTAAAATAAAAAAATTTATGTATATGTTCAAATATTTCTATATAATAACGTAATAAATATAGCTTTAAAAAACTACTTATTATTATTTATTATTTAGTTTTATAATATATATTATCATTATTTAAAATTAAGCGAGACGAGACGAGACATCTGGTAACGAGACGAGACCGAGACTTAAACGAGACTGAATTTTCTAGGGATTGACGAGACCGAGACGAGATTTTTGATAGTCTCGTCTACTCTCGTCTCGTGTGAAGCCCTAGACGTGATAACATATAACCATGCGAACAAATAACAAATATCATAATATTAAATACTAGCCGTTACCCGCGACGCCGCACTCCTTAACAGAGATTTAATTATGTACTATATTATAACATGTGAAATATCAATATTTTTGAAGTTGAATTGGTCCCGTTGCTCTATTGGCTGGATTTTTTCCTATATAATATAATGAAGTGTAACTGTCTCTTACGTAATAATATGGCAGCTTGTGCTCATCGTTTAAAATATACCTATTTATTTAATTCTTGTTTTCAAAGAGAAAGGATAAACGTTTCATTGTTTCTTTATGTATATTGAATAATAACACTGTTCAAAATAATAAAATTTTCAATCGTGGGACGACCCTATTGTCAGAAATTAATTATAACACAATAAATTGTAAATTGTAATGTACTATATTGTCACATTTATGAGTATACTGATCACAATATAACGTCGTTACATATTAATTAGCTACAATGCGTTACATCTGTGATGAAACGATAAAATCGTTGAAGTGCTGTAATTCATATTATATAGGAATATAGCGGTCCGTCCCGGTTTCATTCGGGTGCGATAGACATAATTATGAAAAATGTATTTCGTTTGCTGCCCGACGTCTGAACTAATAGCTTTGAGCAACTTTTACCAGATTTGCTTCTGAAATAATAGCTTTGAGCAACTTTTACCAGATTTGATTCTGAAATATTAGCTTTGAGCGAATTTGAACAGATGTCGCTAGACCATTTTATTGTTTGCTTCTGAACTGATAGCTTTGTGTAATTTCTAACAGATGTCGTTACATGTTAGTAAGACAGTTTTTTTTTGAGAAAATACCCTAATTTTGTACAAAATATTTAATAAAAGTATTCTACAGCGTAATATGCACCAAAAACTCGTCAAGAGCACTTTCTTAGAACTTACTTCTTTTTTTCGACAAAACTACTTATATTTTGTATTGAACTTGGCCCTTTTTTATATTTATGTTTTTGTTAGGGTTTAATGACCCATATATCAATTTATAGAACTTTGCGGTCCGTTCGCATGTCACACCGTTATACTTCTTTAATTTTTTCATATTTTTGCGTTGAAATTTGGCAAGTGTTTGCTTTTAATTAACCTAAAGGCAGACATGAAGCGAAGTTACAAAAAAAATGTATGGTACATGGAAAGTTGAGAATGAGATAGTATTTTTTTTTTATAGGTACCTATATCTTTACTTAGTATGACAAAAAGAAAATCTGGAAAATACAATGGGATCGTATGAAAGGCAAAGTTAAAAGTTGAGATACATCTAAAGTAAAAAGAACACCACTCTGTGAATACAAAAATAATTGAAAATAAAGTTCGTGAACGCAAAAGATTATTAATATTTCATCCTGCAGTTAATTTAATTTAATATTTGCAATGAATATTTTAGTGATGCATACTCGCTGCTCATTTCTCTCTATTCATTATTTAAATGCTCACTGAGTGCTGTGCATTTACTTGACACTCGACATTCTTGAATTATTATAAGCTTTGTTCGCTTTTGCTTTAAACTCGTGATAATTACATTTTTTTAATTATTATAGAAATATAATAAATAAAACAAAGCGAGTGCTGCTTTGCTATAAAAGTTATTATAATTAATGAGGTTATTCACAACAAAATGTCTTTTTTTTTAAAGCCACCAACAGCTGGGGTTATTTGAGCCTAACAATTAACGGACGCTTGGATTTTCTCAAGTTCTAAAAATGTTGTTACTTAAACAGTTAAATTCAAATACAATGTTATCCGCTCATATAAATAATTACTATATGAAGCATTGGTTATTTACTCAATGTGCGGAGAGCGAAGGCAACAAAGCGTATCGAAAATCTGTCTGCGTCTTTTTTTTCAAAATAATTCTTTGGTTATTCCGACAATATAAATTATATAAGCATTGAGTATATCTCTCTTTACCAAAAGTCTTATGTCTTTATCTATGGCGTTAGCCAATCAGAACCAACGAGCTCTCACGACTTAAAAAAGACAGAAGCTGTACCTATATGTTTGCACCCTAATGGTTTGATTGCGATTTTATTCCTATACTCGGTATAGGTATTTATAGTAAAAGTATACATGTATCCGCTACACTTTTGTGAGAAATTGAATGTGCTCTTGATCACAGAAAAGTTAAGAGCCACTGCTCTTCGATTTTTACTATTACCTGTATTTTTAACCTAGATACGTGTATAAAAAAGGAAATCTGCAAATATTTATCATACGTATTTGCCGCAAAGTTGGAACTATAGAAAAATAATGGCCAATTACAGAAGTAAAAACACTCCTATGTGTCAGTACTGATCAAACTTTATTTAATCTTCCTTTATCCATTGTTGCAACTGAAAAACTTCTATTTTAAAATGTTATTGTATGAGTTTTAAATGTAATTTCAATAAAGAATTAACAGGATAAACTAATAATTCACAGTAAAGTTACATTAGGATTCAAAACAGCATTTTTTAAATCATTAAATTAGTAGACTCTTTTTTTAAACGTGTTTATTAAACTTCACGTTTTTTATTTATTTATTTGTTTCAAATCTTGCGAACAATTTTTATGCACTTCCGCGAGTGTGTGATATTTGTAATAGGTAAGAACATAACAGATATGTAAGAATTAATATTAATAATAATAATAATATAATGCAATGTCTGCAGTTGAGAAATTTGATATATTATCTGAATATCTATCTATATTTTTACTTACAAATTACTACAACTGCAAATCGTAGAGCAATTGTAGAGCATCATTATTTAGCCGGCCAGGATTCGATCAGTCTCATTTACGACCCCAGGTAGAAAAAATTGAATATCACCGAGCGCCGTTGAATTTAAAGATATCAGCATTTTAAAATTTATCCTTATTATCACGAAATGACACTATTATTATCAATACTTCCTCAAGTTGAAACTTCTTAATTATTTTTTTTAATTTTATTACCCCTTTTAAGTGGCTTTAATGATTCCGTCACAAGTAACTTCACGACTAAATCAGATTCCAGTAGGGAGTTTACGGTTTGGCAACGGTTGAATAAATATAAACAGACACTAATTCAAGGCTATATTTAACAGATTCAAGCAAACTCAAACAAACTGTTTTCTAATTTCCGTTGAAGCGAAATATTAGAAAAACGCTCGGGAAGCGGAAATAACTTTACTTATTACACTTTCTCTAGGGAGAATAATTTTAAAACAAAAGATAAATGTGCTAACAAAATATTAACAATTTTAATTAAAGGGAAATAATGAATGATGAAAATGTTTAATAAACTCAAACGATATATTAACAAGTTTATTTTAATTAAAATAGTGATTGTTTTGGTTCTTTGTGAATATATTTGTGTGATTACTTTGAATTTGCAAATGTAATCTCTCAAGATGATTATATTATGTTTATTTAGTCTCAATTTTTCCATGTCAGATTTATAGATTAGGTCGCTGTCCTACAGAAATACGCAACGCCGCACCATTACAGCTTTTATAAAGTCTTCGCACATTGTTTCAAATAGAGGTTATCACACTGCAGAAACGCATCTAGCGTTCAGACGATTTTAAAAATTTCGAGTCATACCAAAGCCATAGTCCGAATTTTCCCGGATATTTCCGAGGTTATAATATTTTGTACCCGAAATGTTCGTAACAAAAGACATCAATTACTTCGTCAGAAGATTTATCAATATAGAATTAGATTTATATTTTTCACAGTTTGCAATTCTGTGAAAGATTTCTTTTTGATTTAAAACCATCCGATAACAAATTTACAAGAAAGCTGGCTGATCTATTGTCAGATAAAAAAGAAAAAAATCGAGAAATCGAGATTTTTTCCGGAGGCAAAAGTTTTTTTGAAGGCATAACGTTGCAATGACGTCGTAGTCGTATCTTATTGGTGGGAAAACGGTTTTAGTTGTGCTAAGTTTCACATCGATACACGATAACTCCGTTGATTTGCATTGTTTAAAACTACCGCGGTTACGCTTAGGCTGAGAACAAAATATCAGAAATTAAGAAATAAGATTGCAACTTTGTGTTGTCATTACAAGTAAGATGTTAACAAAATTTTGGTGACTGGTAATTGCTCGTTTTCCTCTCGGGAGAAGAAACTATGACTATTTTGGAATGATTTAACCTTATCACTTGGGGGTCGGAAATTTGTCATGTGATAAAGACAATTCCCTGAAGAATTTTTATTTTATTTTATATTTATTTATTGTAAGTTTTAACACAACATAAATTCTAACAGTAAACGTGGTTTTTAGCTTTAGGAAGGTTGGTCAATTAATAAGCTATCAGATCATAAAAAAATCAGTCCAAAAAGTGAGAATATTTTTTTTTAATTTTAATTCCCAAAATTCGGGTTTTTGTAAAAAGATAATCGAAGTAGATTTTCTCAAATGACGCATTTTGACCCCCAAGTGATAGAGGTTAAATCATTCCAAATTAGTCATAGTTTCTTCTCATGGGACTAATACGAGCAATTACCGGTCACCCGTATTAATATTTTACAGTTTAGTATGGAGTTTAGTATACAGTTTATTCATGTTAAAAATTTAAAAAACTATTCAACCGATTTTGATCAAAATTTCACTAGTGTTTTTACATCTAGGAATGGGCTATAATATCACAGCACTTCCATAGACTATACTAAAAGAGACTCAGCAGAAGCCAAAAAAACTTAGTGACGATTAAAAACTATAGTTGGTTTATACATGTTTTTTTTTAAAACAACACTGGTAATGTTTATATAGAATGTGTGTGGTATAATGCTTAGAAATCCTTCCGGAAATAAATTAAGTTCTAGGCAACGCACATAACAAGTTGTTGTTGCCGGTGGGTATCGTGTAAAAACAACAAGGGATTATGTAATTCACTCCTATCGTTTGCCCAGCAGAATTAAAAGTAGATGCGAATGTCAGACCGGGATTTTTGATTAAAACGAGGGTTTCCAACATTAGCAAAATTAAACATACACTTAAAACTTTTAACATAATATCTTTATCTTCTAAAGTGCCTTTTTGGCAAGCATCGTATTCATCAAAATATATAATCAGTGAAAAATTCTTATGAATTTTATTATTTCATACTTAAAAAAAATAATGAAATTACTTCAAGTTTGAGTTTCTTATTGTTGCCACCTTTTTTTATTTGTTCTGAATATCTGGGTCTAAATCCTCAGAGTTGTGAAAATAAAATTTACATAAGAAAACAAAAAAGTATAATATATGAAAAAAAGTCTGAAAAGAAAACACGGGCAATATATTTTCAGGAAATTACAGTTTATATTACTGTAACTAGGCCTTCAAATCCAGAAGTCAATACATTCAGAAACTTAAGAATTGATTTTAGGCTCGCTTCAAAATTGAGATTATATTTCAGTAATATCAAAAGTGATAGTGACGTCAGAATTATACAGTATTTATTCAGTTATCCATCAATAATCTTTTAATTTATTGCTTTGTAATTTACAAGGATTTGCAAACAATATTTTTGCACGATCTCCAATAAAATAGAAACTTTTCAAGAGCGCTTCAAAAAAGATCATTTATCATGGAAGTAAAGTAAAGCCCAGTCAATAGTTATATCTCTGTCAATTGCCATTTAAATCCATATGAGTGACAGAGACCGGATTAGGCGCTGAACAGTACACTTAAATATTAATATGAGCGAACGTGAACTGTCAAAAATATTACAAATACACTTATAATAATGCAATGTCAGCTATTTTATAGAAGGTATACCTACGTGCAAAAAATGTAGTATGTATCTTCTACATAATGCTATTATAACTCGTGTGTAACATTATGTCATAACTCGTAACATAATAACTACATTTTCGTACGAGCATAAACTATTATTATTATTTAAAAATAATTGTCAGTTAAAATGATCTTTCATATAAAATTCGAATTCCGAGAATAGGGTTGTTATTTAATTCCAAAAATATTGAAGCTAAAATATTTTTACCCTGATTAAAGCCCTATCAATGTTATACATCAGTACGAGATTAAGTTTCTGACGAGGGGACATGAAGTGTTAATTTTATTATTTTCTACGTTTTGGGTGGTTGTAGGTGTATAGGTACTGACTTAAAAATGTTGCCTTTGTAAACTTTAAATGAAAACATGACTTGGTTAAAATAAAATTCTGGAAGCCCAAAGGTACAGACATGCAGATGTGAGTTTTATTTTAGCAAATCAATTTTATATTATTTAGTATAAATAGAATATATTATATGTATTAGGGTGTTTTTTCGGTTCCATTGGCTAATGTTTTAGCATTAAACCTAAAAAAATTCTCCCGAAATGTTCAGCTTCCTAGATCAACGGCGAAAACCGAGTTTGTTTCCCATTTATTTAAAATAGGGAAAACGACGTTTTTACTCAAACACGGATAGCTGGTAGATAACTTTTTTTTATATCAGCATTTTTGATCCATGTTTGAGTAAAAATGTCGTTTTTCCCATGTTAATTAAATGGGAAGCAAACTCGGTTTGCACCGTTCACAGATTTCATCAATAGGAAGCTGAAATTTTGGGAAATGCTAAAACATTAGCCAAAAAAAATCATCCTACTATGCATACGACATACATTTTACACCAATTCCGTGAATAAGGTTACATTAAAGTTTAAAATTATGAAAAAGTTTTCATACAAGTATAGCTATGAATTAAATAAAATTTCGGCGGGACTTGAAAATTTTATAAGCAAACAGTAGACGTTATCCGCAAACACAGAAACCTTATCTAACCCGATCGAAACCTGATGAAAGGTAACCTAAATTTTGGATTGCCTGCAGTATACCAAGATTTAATGATACGGATACAGACAAAAATTTTAGAAACACGATTTCGCGTTTAGTTAAAAATGTCAGGAAAGCAGCAAGGTAACAAAAAAACTCAGGTCGCAGTGCCAAATCCTGCCGACAATAATTTAATAATACAGGCAGCGTTGCTTCATTATGTAAACTTAAACTTTCTTTTTGGGAAAAATAAACCCTTAATACATCCCTTAAAATAATATTGTATATCAATAACATTTACACCAAAATAGCACCTTTCAGTAAGTAGATCCGTATTCGTAAACTAGTGATATACTCGTAAATCCGATCCTGTTGGGCTGATTTTTCTAAGCTTTAAGCAAGAGATTTTTATCTTTACTAGTAATTTAAATTTCAATTCTAAAACGATTCTGAGAATTTTTTGAGCATTTTTGACCCCGAATTTTTTTATTGTTGTTTGCAATTAGGTAAGATTTCCGTCAAAGCCGCGAGTATTAATAACAATAGTAGTGATGTGTCGCTCCTGAGCGAGTCGTTCATAATGAACGACTCCTTTCTCGGAGCGGAGCGAGTCGCTCTTTTTTTGTGAATGACTCACTCCGAGCGCCATTGCTCTGTGCTGTTCTGTATTGTTGCATTCGCACATTTACAGAGCGCACACAGCACAGGCCACAGAGCCACTAGTGAATTTTGCAAGTACTGAGTCATTTAATGTTGAATGACACACTGTAAGTGTAATAGTACTAAGCTTAACAGTGACGTCGTTGACAAAGATATAATATTGTAACAATAAACATTATTATTGTTAAGCTTTTATTATACTTTATAGTTTATCCGAAATGCGAATAATATAAGATTAGAATCATATTAAAATGAGCTCAGAGTTGAGTATGTATTGTGCTGTGCAATGCTTCGTGACTCCTGAGCGTGGCATTATGACAGTTCACACCTCTGCAGTCTGCACTCCCTCTGAGCGACTCTTTTTATAGTGAGCGGAGCGCACGGAGCCAGCTCCCAATATAGAGTCATGGGGACACATCACTAAATACCAATATTGATATTACTGCGTAGTCACACATGTCGATTTATATTTTAGTAAACTATATGTATATTATAATTATTAGAAAAACATTATAGCACAGATGGGATTGATGCAAGTGTATACTTATAAATATAGTTGTCGGAGACAAATATAGATTAATACCAAGTATTTATAGCATTACGTTAAAATAAACATATTAATACCTTATATAAACATACGAGGAAGAAAATAATAAGTTTCCTTGTTTTTCTCAAGTTCGTTAAAGAGCTTACTAACTTCAAGGTTTGCTTTTGGAAAAGTTACATAAATGTATCTGTGCTTGTCAATAGTTATGTTATAAATTCTGTAATTTAAAAGACGGCGCACACTTCTCCAACATAAACCTGCTCAACCAGCCCAGTACAAACCTTCAATCTGCACAATTTCGCATACTAGACTATCAAAAATCAGCAAATTTTTAACATTATGCAGTTTTCAAGTAGTTTTATCAATGCAAATTAAATAATGAAACGACAATCACACACTAGATCGGTTGAGCACGTCTACACGGCAATTGCAGTCGACCGACTGACGTCACTGCTCGGTGATGGTGCTGGTTTAATGGGCGCTACTCCGTTAAATAACTTGGGTATCTTCACGAACAGTCTTTTTTGCTCCGCGCTGTGCTGGTCGTGCAGGTTCATACTTGACAATTATGCACGGTCTAAATCGATAGAAAAACTCCAAGTAACATGAAGATCGAATTATTAGCATTATTAATTATTTGCATTAATTATTATTAATTACCATTAATACCACTCCCCAAGTGGGGAATGGTAGATATTAATTTAGATCAAAATTCACTTTTCGAAATTTTTCGTTTGGAGGTCTCCTGAATCCAAAAAACATATTTTTGCAAAAAGTCTGTGCGTCTGTTTGTCTGTATATGTACAAGATTCAGGTCAAACGGATGAACGGATTGAAACCAAATTTTGGGAGGATGTTTGATATTGATATGCATGCACCGACTGTGACATATTAATAAATAGTCTTTAATGATAACAGACACCGCCGGTTGAGAAGCTGTATCTGTTACAACAGCATCTACTAATCCCGTATCCGAACAAGTTCAGCGTTTGGTTACATGAACTCCGACAAAATTTTTATACCCGTCATCGTCCAATTACGCATAGACGGTGTACATGAGTAGAATAACTCACTAACTTAGCAAAGTTTACAGATGTTAACATATAGGTATAGGTACTACGCCTAATTATTTTACAGGGCTTGCGTTGCATACTAATCTAAAAAATCTTCATTGAAATCTTTAAACGCCTACAAATTCATTTGTTTATCTTTCCTAAAAAATTTTAAGGTGGTTAATTTTCTTTTAAGTTTGTATAGCAATTTAGATCAAATTTAGCCTGGTAATAACTTCGTTCGTACTACTACTAAACATTTATAATGAGACCACTATCCGCAAATTCGTTTTTTACAGCATTGTACTGTAGGTACCTGTAGAAATTAACTATTTTGTACTAAATTATCAAAACTACTACAAATCGGATCATCACTATACTTTTCGCGTAATCTTTAGTAGCTTTTTTATATGTACGTTTTTTTTTTGGATATTCATATAGAATATCCTATAAAAAATTATCAAAAAAGCAAAACAAATTCTTTTAGTATTTTTATACTGCTAAAAAAAACTTTATTGCACGAGCTCCCATAACCCGGTTAAAAATATAAGACTGAAAAAGGACTGAAAAGAGACTGAAAAATGAATTTTAGATGCTACCACATCGCCTTTGATAATGTCTACCGCAGTTGTAGACGAAATGTCAGGTAGAAATATTAACGGACTACGGCATACGAGCCCGGAAACCAAGAAGATTTGGATCAACACCGGCTTGTATGACTGGAAATAGACTGAAAATGTTTTACATGGAGAATGTGAAAACGGAATTCAGACTGAAATGAGGTGGAAATATTTGTAAAATTGAAACGAACTGAAAGTTTTATATTAGAATAGCTGTGTCGGAAAACAGACTGAATCGAAACTGAAATATCAGTTACCCTTGATGAGTATGAACAAGAGATGGAAACAAAGCGCAAATTTTATTATTTTCTGTCTGTTGTTCACTATCTAAGTATATTTTCCGTTCGTTTTCCGACTGCTCTTAAAAAATTATTCATTTTTTGAGACTTATATTTTTACCCGTAAAAATTGCTGATTTTCATGTCTGTATAGCCGCAGTAAAATGAGCCATTTCGCACTAGTGTGTTAAGATAAAAAAAGAATGATGAGTATTTGGAAAGAATTCCGTGGCATAAGGGTCGAAAATGAAGCAATACTGAGATTTTTTTAAACTTGCATTTAATACTAACGTTTCGATACGTTTTTTATCATCTTCAGATACAAAACGTATCGAAACGTTAGTATTAAATGCAAGTTTAAAAAAATCTCAGTATTGCTTCATTTTCGATCCTTATGCCACGGAATTCTTTCCAAATACTCATCATTAACTTCAATGGATCACAGTTACTCTATTTATTGAATAGAGTCTCAATTCATATAAAAAAAGAAATACGAAACGAAGGCATACTACCATAATTTCATAGTAAAAGTATGAATTTCTAATGCAGCCTACACTAATTACTGAAAATGAATACACAATTGAAAGCTATTAACATTTATTAGAATTATGTGAAAATCATCTATTTTAAAGGTAATAGATGCAAAAAATACTATATTTTTCTCGTACGTGACGATATTGTCGCTCATATAGCGTTCGTTTTTAACATGTCACTTTCGACCATAATATAAGTCATCATCACGTACTAGAAACATAACCTATTATTTTTATAATTATCGCTTTATTGGCCATATTAGTAGTTTATGTATCTGTTACGTAAATGTAGTTATTATGTTACGAGCTGTGACATAATATGTATGCTATATAATATACAGGCTGACCGGTAATTGCTCATATTCCTCTCGAGTGAAGAAACTATGATTCATTTGGAATGATTTAACCTCTATCACTTGGGGGAAATGCGTTGTTTTCGAGAAAATCTACTTTGGTTGTCTTTTTACAGTAAATTTCGTGGTTTTTAGGATAAGCAAGGTTGGCCAATTAGTAAGCTACCAGATCGTGGAAAAATTCAGGCCAAAAAGTGAGAATATTTTTTTTATTTTTAATTTCAAAAATTCGGATTTTTGTAAAAAGACAACCAAAGTAGATTTTCTCGAAAACAACGCATTTCTGACTCCCAAGTGATAGAGGTTAAATAATTCCAAATCAGTCATAGTTTCTTCTACCGAGAGAAATACGAGTAATTACCAGTCACCTGTATATAGACATGACACGCAGCTATTTTATAGTAAGTCCTGCAAGAAATTTTTTTTTGTTTATGGAATACATAGCTCTATCTGAATTACAAATTTAAACTTCCGACGGCTAACCATAAAATCAAATCTAATCTCATTTAGTCTGTGGACAAACGGACAACAGAGCTGGGCAAAGCACCGAGCATCGAGCACTTTCATAAATGTTGTATTTATTGAAACAATTACAAGCACTTTCGTTTTCAAGCACTTACGAGTACTTCAGTGCGTAAAAAATTAAGCATCTAACATTACGCATTTTTTGTAACTTCTTAAATCTTAATTCCCAACATTAAATTACTCTATAAATGGACATGAACAATATTTCTAATTGATGGGAAACATTTGGCATAAATTGATATCTATCACCAAACGAAATAAGAGTAATATTGTTAAGCATCTGAAATACTTATTAAGCATCTGAAATGCTTATTAAGAATTCTTAATGTTTACGTCCTTAATAAGTAGCAAATCTTTATGCAAATGCTCTAAGCTATCTGTTTTACAAAGGATTATAAATGCGTAATTAGTATTTAGTACTTAAATATTAAATACTCTGCAGTTTTTGGATTTCATACCAAAATCGTAAAAAATGACACACTTCTGTTGAGATCCCGTTGTGTATCAGAATTTTTGTATTTGTTTAATAAATACAAAACAATGTTTCGGTAAATACACGACAAAAGGTTAATTTAAGAGGAAGGGCATATTTGGGGGCATCTGGCAGTCGCTCGGTTAACTGTCGAAATGGCTTCAATTTAGTCGAAGAAAAGTATCTAACTGGATAAATAAAGTTTTGATCTAATTAAGACGTGGTGGAAATGCTGTTAATACAACCGAATCATTTATTGGGGATCGAATTTCCTTCAAAGTAGCCTTTAGAGTGAAATTTCCGATGCCCACTTGATCCTCGTGACGTCAAGTTTTATTTGTTGACCGTTGTAATTGATTACTCAAATGACCGCTGTTGCTATACTGGCTATACAAACATACAGACTGTCAAAACAATATACAAAATTGAGGAGCTGGGTGGAAAAACAGATTAAGTCGGAAAACACCGTTTTGAGATAAATGGATTCAAAGTTTCAAATCAATATCAATGTGTTTTCCGGATGTCGTACATTTTTTAAATTTTCAAGGTGGATTGTTATTATGCTTAAAAATACAAATTTTATTTTATCATAATATTATTTATTCTAAAAGGGCACAAAATTAATCACTATATTACCTCAAAGTTAAGACGTTATTCCATATAACGGGTATTTTGGCTTAAGTGATATTATATTTAGTATATATTGCAACAGAATGATCTAAAAAGGGGCATTAAAATTAAGAAAAAAAAACTAGGAATAATAAGATTTATTATAACATTCAAGTGTTACCTAATAACAAACAAAAATAATATTGGAAAATATATTTTCATTTTGTATTAAAATAATTTTGTGGATGAAAATATTAACAAAATATATAGTTATTATGTATTATTAAAATAATATTTTTCTCATTTTGCTGATAAATAAAAAAAAAAAAATAATTTACGTTAATAGTGAATCACAGTCGATTAACTCTTATCAATAGAACTTGCAAATAGAATGCAATATTTTTTTGCGAGAACAGTCCCATTAAAACCGAAAATAAAATATTATTAGTTAATAAATCACTTTAAAAGTCCATCTTATTGCTAAAAAAGTTAAGGAAATCAAAAAACCTCGCATTACTTTCAAGCTTCAGTTATCACAGAAATCACAAAAATATAATATTTTCATTGCTCGCTGTAATGTACGATTCACGTTTTTGTTTCTTCATGATTTTTCGTCCAGTTTTGGTCCATGTCTCAGATTTTATTACCCATTTCCTTCCCTTATATACTGATAATCGTTTCTTAATAATATCGTCATCTTCTCCTTCACTATTTTCACTACATTTTCATTTATCGCGTATTCAGTATCACTTGACGCCATTTTCATTTTTGTGCGCTGTCAACAGGTAAACCGTTGGACGGAAAAACAGCTTCAAACTTGTGTATACATTTAAGACAATTGTGTCATCTAGGGGCAACATAGAAAACTAAAATTTTGCCACCATATAAACAAATCACCAACGATTCTAAATCTGTTGTTTCCGGAAAAACGACTTAAGTCGACTTAAGCTCCTCAATTATACCTTCTACTGTACAAGTGCAGAAAGTGACGAATTATAGCATCGGGTTGCTAAGGTCGCTGCACGCGAGGCTGGTTTTGCCGCTAGATTCCTTGCTAAATTTGGTTGCTAGGTTTCAAGCGTTCTGTGGTCCTGAGTGATGACTTTTCTTTGATCGCTTCACACGATGCGTGTTTTGAAGATGGGTTTGGTGCGCGTGCTGTGACTTCACTTCTTACATAACGTAACCACACGTCCGCTTTGGGCGGGACAGCCCCGCTGTCCCCAGCGAGGACAAAATTGTCAAAACAATTATTTAATCTACAGTTATTTTTCGGACTCGCAACGTGTAACTGCGGCGTGGTAGGCGACGAGAGAACGAATGACGCACGAGAGCGGAATAGATTTCCGCTTTTTAATCTGCTTGCTTTCTGACGGTATTTCGTGTCCAAGTGACTGCACCCCAGTCACATGGGTACGGAAAACTGTCAGAAAACAAGCAGATTAAAAGCGGAAATATCACAAAAATGACGTGGTGGGAGCAGATACTATCTAATATCTAATATTGAAGAGAGATTCTATTAGAAAATAAGTAGATATTAATTCATTTTTATATTTTTTAGATTATTTCTGAAAAAGGTCCAAATCCGGACCGAAACGTCATCTATTGAATTATTGAATTATAATTTTTTGTCAATATACAGTCTGAAAAAATTGGTCGATAATTTTATTTATTCGTTAAGTGATTTTGAGTAATTTGGTGGCTACAAAGTATGTCACTAGGGCTTAGTAATTCAGCTATCTACCTATCTAGCTCATGTAATACAGACTACTTATTTTGTGTTACTCTTTTCTTAATAAAAACTCATAAAATAACAAAAAGTTTTTTTTTTACATAATTCCGCAGGAGACGTCCCGGCTCTGGCAAAAAAAAAATAGTCACGTTATTCTTACAACAATTTTTTTAGTGATTGCTGAAGATGAGAATGTAGCTCTCAAAATGTACATCCACTAATAAAATTTTTGTACTAAAAAGTTACTTTTGTCGTTTTTTATGTGTGTTTTAAAACTGAACATATGACATCTACTGTAATAATTTCCCTTTCTTCCAGTAAGATTAATTTTCACTTCAAAAGTATATTGAGCTGCTATAATTTCCGAACAGAATACCGAATTATTGAAGTAAAACTTCTCTTTACAGTGCAGTATAGGCTAAATCGCAATATACGCATACTATATAAAAACCGACTGCAGGCAAGGTAGCCAGGGTAGAGCAGCTGCCTCGTAACCCAAAGATCGTAGATTCAAAGTTGACGGTAGGTGCCATTATTATTATATTATTTTTTTGAAGTGAATACTTCTTTAAAAACGAGGGTAAACTCGTTTCCCTATGTAACGAAGTTTGTAACAGAATTTGTCACGAAATTGTACAATTACAGTAACCCTACAAAAACAATGATTATTATTAGTAAGCATTGGTAGTTCAGTGGTAGAATGCTGGCATACCACGCGGCAGGCCTGGGTTCAATTACCGCAACAATTTGTTTTTTTTTTTGTATATTTTTTTTATTATGTTGTATAAGGTACCTATTATAGGTATAATATAAAATATTCGGCTAATTTATCAGAATAAAACTTGAGTTAAAAAAAAATTGTTATCTGCTTGTGTTTTCTTATTTATTATTTGCAGTAAACTTGCGAAAAAATTAAAAATGTGTTCCGAGAACGCATTATAGAATTGAAACTTCTAGTTGCAAATCATACGAATGCATTTGGAGAAGTGGAAAAAATGTGTTACGAGATAGTTTCACGTGAACATATATCGTCTGTACAAGTTAATCTGAACGTGAAACTATCTCGTAACACATTTTTTCCACTTCTCCAAATGCAATCGTATTTTGCAACTAGAAGTTTCACTTCTGTAATGCGTTCTCGTAACACATTTTTTTATAATAATACCAGTTTTGCTTCTGTAGTGTGCACTGTCAAATACACAGTATCTTTTTTACTGTAGCGTGATAATACAATAGTTTTTAAATCAGAGTTGCTGATGATTTTAGCTGTTAAGCGTCTATAATCTACAGTACTAAACCAAAGACTACTAGATCCCAGGAACAACGTTTAGGATGTTGATAAACTACTTCAAATATCGTCTCTTGAATTTCATTGTTACGATCAGGTAAGATAAAATTTCTGTCGAAACCAACATAACCACGAGCGATACCGCGAGTGAAGGCCAGTTACATTATAATAAAATAAAACAAAAATTATTCGTTTTGAGCAACTGAACGTATGTACTTCTATTTTTATTTTCTGAACAAATTTATTATTTCATCGGTTCAATATTTTTACACCCTGTATGCTTCGAGAAACTAACATTAACATTATCTCCGAACAAGCAGTGCTGAGATTACCTTAATCTGTGCTTTTATAGTTGAACGGTTAGAGCGCTCGATTCACATTCCGACCGACTTTAGCAGGAGCAGGATGTAACGTAATTATTTTCGCTATTAATAACCTTTGTCAAATTTTCTAAACTGAATCTTTATGTATTTTTTTAAATGTGTACAAACAACATATTATATAATATATACTAGCGGTCCCGCCCGGTTCACCCGGGTGCAAAAGACTGGTTGGGGGGAGGATCATGAGTACGCACATTCATCTTAGTTTACCCGAGATGAATGTTGTGTCCAAATTTCATGATGATCGGAATTGCCGTTCAAAAGTTTTTGTCGGATGAACAAATTTTGAGATACATTTTGCAACATTTTTCATTGATGCTCCGCTCCTATTGGTCATGGTGTGATATTATATAGCCTATAGCCTTCCTAGATAAATGGGCTATCCAACAAAAAAAATTTCTATTCGAACCAGTAGTTCCTGAGATTAGCGCGTTCACCCAAACAAACAATCAAACAAACTCTTCAGTTTTATATATTAGTATAGAATATAGATGATTGCTTAATGTTCGTTGTTGTTCAAAACAATTATAATAATTTTAAATAATTGCAAATAATGGGAAAGCGGACACATATAATGCTTTATTTTTTATTGCTACGTTTCGTCAGTATTGCTGACTTTTTCACAGCTCTGTAAAAATGGAGATTAGATAATTATTACGAGACTTATCAAACTAAAAATTACTAGTGTGACCTGTGCGAATTATTCGCACTAAATAAGTATAATAATTATCACTTTACAAAATTATTTTTTAAATATGATTGTAGGTAGGTACCTATATTCAATTCGTTTCTAATTATGCACACTGCTTATAACGTTCTTCTTTTTGTTGTAAAAGAAATATTTTACTAAAATTGTCATATAGAGAAGCAAGTAGCAAAAGCGTTGCTCGTCAGATGGCAGTATGCAGTATTTACAATATGAAGGTCAGATGACAGATCAAAGTGTTAACGTTACGCCGTCAGATGGCAGACGTTGTTCAGAGTTTAATTAATTTACAAAAACAATAGCAATAATTAATTTTTTAGTTGTCGATGTCAGTAGAGCAAGCAATTATCTGTAAAATGATATATAATTTATGTGGAGAAATTGTGTGTTTTTTTCTAAAAAGGGAGGCAAACATCCTAAACCTTAGCGTATTAATTTATATGATAAAAAATATACTGACGAAAGGTAGCAATAAAAAGTAAAGCATTATATGTGTCCGCTTTCCCATTATTTACAATTATTTAAAATAAATATTACGGACGTTAAAATGGATTATATAAATAACAATAATAATAAATTTTATCCCAAAAAAGACACAATAAAACAAAATATAAACTAAGTATAAAAATAACAACAGTCTTTGCTGCAAAAGATGGCCAAAAAGTAGATAGTAAAGTATAATATAAATGGACCTAACATTCCCTGTATGAGTTAATACAATGTAGTGATGACATCAATATGAGAGAGAACTGAGAAGCGCACGTCTTATTCTAAATACCGATAACATTTTATATTATAGGTGTGCAGTTTTGAAGGATATAAAAACGACAATAAATGGGGTTTATAAATCTTATATTGTTGATAAAAATATATTTTAGATTTATCAAACTTAACTGATAAAAACTTTGTCAGAGACATATTCTACATCTAACGTAAAATGTCGTATTTACGTACCGGTAAAATGACAGGTTGGGATAATTATTTCGTGATTTCTAATACATACATAGCATTGCTTAATCACATAAGCGCAGCAACGATTTTATCCTAGGGGGGGGGCAAATTTTCAAATCAACCTACCATTACCAGCAGCTATTCACACATAATTTGAAAACTGTTCATAGAATAGAGATGTCGACAAAGTAACGATACGATACGAAACTACTCGTTACTCTAGAATATCCGAAGTAACGATTAGCGATTTGAAAAGTAAATCGTTACTTTTACTTGAATGATTACTATTGATTATTGATTACTATTGATTATTTTATTATGCGAGTATAAGGATATTCATTGAGTTCCTGCGAACCTTAAGATTTCGGAGCACTACAAAGGAGTCGCTGATACGTATAATATAAATATGCCGCTGATATCAAAATTAATAGCAAAATTAATTGTGTATTATTGTATTGTTGATATGTTGATATTTCGCGATCAGTAATCGTCTTTGTCGATATTTATTTTATTCAGTACGTTTTTATACGCAATAATTAATTATTTGTTGGTTCAGACACTACGTACTACATTTTATGTATGTAACTTAAGTAATCAAAGTAACCAGTAGTTGAAATGATTACTTAATACCCAAGTACCTATAGTAGTAACGAATACATAAAAGTAACGATAATGGACATCACTAGTATGTAACCTAAGTAATCAAAGTAACGAGTAGTTGAAATGATTACTTAATACCAAAGTAACGAGTAGTAACGAATACTTAAAAGTAACGCTAATCGACATCACTATCATAGAAGCGAAATCGATCAACACAACTTTCTGGAGAAATTTCACGACTAATAAAATATGTTATCTTGCTATTAAATTTCTGCCCCCCCCTCTTACTACGCGAGTGCTTAACCATCTTTAAATATTCTAAAAATTGAATTATAAATTCACGAAAAACACACATCAATGAAAATGTCAAAAATATTAATATAAAATACTACTCATGTGGTCTCCATGGTAATTTGGCTGCTATAGATATAGATAAATTTGAAACGTTAGCAAATCTCAGCTCAGATAAAGGAAAGTTATAGTGTCGGGTGCAAACTGATTTGAATGTCTCATTTCTATTAATCTATGATTTATCAATTGCATCATTCAATGATCACTTGCAGTTTGACAGCACTGATATAGATTTTTTTCACCTAGTTCGTTTAGAATGCGATTAGTTGCGGGCTGCAAAAATGTGAGCAAACCATATAATTCATCTATTAATTAACTATATAAATCATTGCCTATCTACTCAATGTGCGGTGAGTGAACGCAACAAAGCGTGTCGAAAATATATCAGCGTCTCTTTCTTCGATGTAATTCCCTGATTTATCCGATGATAGGATTTGTTGATGTTGATTCAATCTGAATAAAGTATCTCTGTTTCAAAAACTTTGTCTTTTTCGACGACGTTAACATGGGCGTACCCAGCTCATGGCCCAGGAGGGGGCAAATTAGAAATTTCTTAAGCCGGCTCCCCCGTGTTCGTATTGCTCTCCTGGATACGCCAGTGCTTACGGCACCCTAATTGTTAGATTGCGATTTTATTCCTATGCTCAGTATAGAATAAAAGTATATGGAGAAAATAGTTTAAGCTCCCATGACACAAAAAGTTACCCCAAAGAACACCTCAAAATTATAAAGTGAAAATGGCTGAAAAACATGTCAGAAACATGTTACGCCCGCCAGACAAGTAAAAAAATGTTAATTGTTATTTTTTATGAATTTTTGAAATTTAAAAAAAAAACATGATTTTACTTTCCAAAACACCTGCTTGAAATTTATACAATTTGTAGTAAATAATGTACCATTTTTGAAAAAATTGGTCTGGCTGACAATTTTTGTTAATAAGCTAGCCAGACTTCATTTGTTATAAACTATTTTTTTATGAAAATACATTTCATAACACCTCCTTGAATTTTTTTTTTAAATAAAGTTTAAGATCTCTTCCATCTAATACAACTGGTCTGGCTGACAATTTTTGTTAATAAATTGGTCAGACTTCATTTGTTATAAAATTTTTTGTTTATGAAGTCTGTCATAGTAAAAAACATTTTTTCGCTGACAGACCAATTTTTATGCATAAAATCCCTTTTTTATACTTTAATACAGTTTTCATCAAAATATTGTTTTTTACCATGCCAGATTCAATTTTTAAGCGCCGTGACAGCGTTTTTTATAAACAAATTAGCTTTTACAAGGGCCGTGTCAAAACACCACCTTAATTTTTTTCTGATCGAAGGTTTGACATCTATTTTATGCATAAAAATTGGTCTGTCAGCGAAAAAATGTTTTTTACTCTGACAGACTTCATAAACAAAAAATTTTATAACAAATGAAGTCTGACCAATTTATTGAGGAGGTGTTATGAAATGTATTTTCATAAAAAAAATAGTTTATAACAAATGAAGTCTGGCTAGCTTATTAACAAAAATTGTCAGCCAGACCAATTTTTTCAAAAATGGTACATTATTTACTACAAATTGTATAAATTTCAAGCAGGTGTTTTGGAAAGTAAAATCATGTTTTTTTTTTAAATTTCAAAAATTCATAAAAAATAACAATTAACATTTTTTTACTTGTCTGGCGGGCGTAACATGTTTCTGACATGTTTTTCAGCCATTTTCACTTTATAATTTTGAGGTGTTCTTTGGGGTAACTTTTTGTGTCATGGGAGCTTAAACTAAAACCTATATCCCTTTCATTTATTTATCTGAAATATATCCAGATATAACATAAATTTTACGTCCTATTGAAAATTGCATTTTGAATTTTTTTAGACAGGTACAGAAGATTTTATGAGTTTTTTTAAAGTCACCACTAGCGAAGTTTATTAGAGCCTAGTATCAATTATTTTATTTTATTTTTATTATTATTTTCCGGCAATGAAGACGCAGTATGAACAACGCCATCGCTACAAACTCTGCAATTCTTAAACCTTTTTAACGAATAAAGGGTTTGACATAAATCTGATAAATATGGCATTCTTTTTTTAACAAAGCCATTGTAAATAAAGAATGCTTAAGAAATGAGAAGTAACGTGAACGCTTTTATAAATTTGTAAAAAATATATTTTTTTTTGTAAGTAGGTATACCTTGTTTTTTGTACACGCAACGAATTTTTGTTTTCATTTGTTTATGATAGGAGTACAGTTTTTCCATTATTGAACCCATTAATAGAAACAATAAATAAAGATATTGTATTTACCTTCCACTAAATAAGATATTTGTATGTATCTTTGTATACTATCTATTCATGAGAGAGTTGTTTTTTTAAGCGCACATTTTAATCCTGCTTCTTTTCTTTCATGCATCTTTATATTATTTTATAATATGTACCTTACGTACATACATAATATTTTGAATTTGCAGAAATAATAAACACACATGATGTACATCCAAAATCTCAATTAAAAAGTTAGTGCGTGTACGTGCGTCAGAATTTATACTTCTTTGGCGTGATTAAAAACTAATTTTTAATTAGCGTGTATACAATCTATTCTAAAATATCGGGTGTGAACGTGTTTTTTGTATAGTGTCAAATTTTTTTTTTCAAATTCTCTAAATTTTAAATTATTATTAATTGCAAGGCCATCAATTAGTTAACAAAAGATATAAGAATGATAATGTTTAAAAGTTAGTAAATTAATAATGACTAAAAAAAATTATTTGATTTGCCAAATACGTTTTCTAAATAATGATTCGATATATAAACTTAATATCAGCACTGGAATATCTCTAATTTAAAATAATTCATCCAAAATCCAAGAATCTAAGATCCCGAATCAATATCAAAAAATGTTGTCTGTTTTTTATAAAACAGTAGCTGTATTTATTTTCTTTAATGAATTATAATTCTTTGCCGCTATAAAAAACGAGTTAATAATAATTTATTGAACAAGTATAACAAGATTTTAATTATATTTCATATATTCAACGACTTATAAATAATATAAAATTATTCACACAGCTATTTGAATAGCTGAGTTCGTAAGTACCATTTAGACCAAGAAGTAGCGACTAAAAATAGTAAAAAAATCTTTCTGATTGGCTAACGTTTAGGATGTCAGCGGTTGGGAGACCTGGCGTCGAAATGTTTTAAAAATGTAAAAAAATTTTTTTTATAAAAATTTTAATTTGGTTGTGGTAGATTCTTGAAAAAACTTTATAAAAAAAAAACAATGGAATTTCATTTTAATAAAATCGACCTACATAATCAGCAGTCTACCTACTCCCGGCTGTGTCGACTCTCTTATATTAAAATTTGACTGGTTTCTTTTTTCAAGAATTATATTCCAAAATTTTAACAATGTGCGAAATTTCAGCTTTTACAAAACATTAGTTTTCTTTAAATCTTATAAAACGCCCCCAAAACTAGGTAGTTCGACCACTGGCTTTTTCAACATTATATGCATCTAAAATGTATTATTTACTGTCTTACTAGTAGATGTCAAAATATTTACTTGTGGGTGTTAATCACAAATGTCAAAACACCATTAAATATTTAAATAAAAAAAAATATTTTTTAAAAAATGTTTGCAAGTCTTGATCCCGACCTGTTGGATTATTTTTTGAACATTTTCATGTCTCATCATAATATACATACCTCCTGTTTCAATGTTCGTCTCTGAGTAGTGATGAAAATATTAATTAGATTTTTAATGTATTAATAAATTAATTAAATATGGATTGGAACTAGACTCAGGGAACAGTAATAATTAACGGTACTAAATAAATAAATAAAATAATATAATCATTATATTCTTGTTATCTAACTGTAACCGACGGAACCTGAACTCAGAACATTCAAACTGAATAATTAATAAAACCCTAATAGTTTAGGTTCGAGTCCCGGCGGTAATAAATGTTTTTCCTATAAGATGAAATTAAAACCTCCTAATATAATATTGCAGTTTATTAATAACTTTTAAAATTTTTACATTGATGTGATTTTTAGTCACGAATATAATTAAATCAAAATATTGATTAAGCAAAATGCGGGCTTTATTTTAAAATTTAAGTCGATATACTATATAGCACAAAGGAGTCAAATATTCTTGCGATCTATGACCCTTATCATTTCTGCAGGACTGTTTATTTTTTATCAAATCCATATAAAAATAAACATCGTCAAATATTTAATTACGTGATTTTTTTCTTAACATATATTATAACTTACGTGTAAATTTTAAACTTTTTAATTACGTTTTTTAATTAGACTTTTTTAATTTCTAAGAAGACATTACTTCAATTTTTAACCTATACCCCGTAACTTTTATTATAATCATTTTCGATATAAAAATGATCAATAATAGATTTTTTTCAACCTTTGAACATTCTCATAATATCATGTAACTAACTTCATAACGCTTAATTGCGCTAATTAATTTTAACAAGGCAATATTTAAAACATAAAAGTTTGAAACTTACCTTGGAGTTTCTAACTTTTTAATTATGACGGCAATTTTTGAACAGTCGAGAAAAAATTACAACATAAACTTTGTCTTTACAATGTTTACCGACGCAGCTACAAAATTTGCATTTTTTTATATAGCGACGCACTTAATTTGAATAAATTCGCGCGAACTTTTTGTTTACACTAAACTTTTAACATTTTACAAAAAATGTGTGATACATCAAACTCGACATATTTCGATAAAGTGTGAAATCAAGTAGGTATTGGTTTAGGGTGAGCTTTAATTGCGTCCACGTAACATAGAAAGCGCGGCGCAGTGTTTGAACGACGTCGGGACGCCGTATGGGATGCAGCAGCGGGACCAACCACACGCCTGGTGTGACGAACGCGCGACTGCCGGCTTATTCTCGGCAGATCTGCTCTCTGTACGTGTTATGCGCCGAGCTTTTAACACAGGGATGGACAAACATTATCTCACTATCCACAGCTGCGTAACCCATAACCGCTGGGAGTGTATTCTCAGCTTTTTTCGTTATAATAGCGAATTCGTTATATTGCTAGCACTCGTTATTATAAGTGTGCGAAAAATCACGTATTTTTATTGAAATTTTTGATTAACGTCTGAATAGAAATCTTCAAATAAATAAAATTGTCGATCAATTTTTCTCATCCCATATTTTTTGACAAAATTGAATATATAGGTTTTATATAATTTTCGTGCATCTAGTTATAATAACTAAATGCAAAAAATATAGAGGTTATACATTTAATAAAAACACGTCGTTTTACGCACAAGCGTATTGAAAATCCCCTTAACCGACTAATAATCGAGTGCTAGCAATATAACAAATTCTCTTTTATAACGAAAAAAAGCTCAGAATACGCTCTCAGGTCTTGACACTGTGGTAGGTATTTATTTTTTTTTTTTTACATAAATAAACCCGCAGCAGCGAGGCTATGTGCTTAAACTAGGGGTATTTTTTTTACCAAAATATCATTTACTCTGAAAAGTAATTAGCCAGGGCTAGTTTTTATATAATACTGAATTGCGATAAAGTTTGCATGATAGGGAACATAAGCGACGCAATATGATGTAACAAATATAACAGGGACACATGAAAGATGTAAATCACGGATATTAGGATAGGGAGCATGAATTAGCCTCTGGTTATTCTCGGCGGGTATTAGACAAACATGATGGCCATGAAAGACGGCCGGGAAGGGGTAATTCTTATGTCAGTTCATAAGTAGTGGCGCTACAATCAAAATGACATATGTAAGCCAAATAAAAAAACGCGATAATAATAAAACAACACTTTCTAAAATTATTTCTCTTCATAGTTTACGCCTTTTCTTTTATTTTGAATCTTTTTTCAATAAAATTGTTACTTCGTATCGCGTCTTAGTATTTTGTGTGTTATATTGTGTGTTATATATTTATATATTTTGTGTGGTTATACAAAATACCCAACAAAACATAAGACACAAAGACCGTGAAATTACAGAGGAAGGTTCCAATACAACTTTATAATATCCGTTACCCGCAGCTTTGAACGTGATTGAGACGAAACACGGATGCGTTCACATTATTGGACAGTTAATTCTTTCTCGGCGTAGAAACAACTTTATGCAAATCTTATCCAAAATTGATTTTTCATCTACACGTATCATCACATATTATAGTCTCTCTCTATCTTTCTCTCTCCCACTCTTCTCATCTTCCTCTCACCCTCTCTTTCTCTGGAAATATTATATTGGCCTTCCCATCTACGCAACCATCCACACCCACCTACGTAACAACTCACTTATAGTAACGTGATGGTAGGTGAAAAATCCATTTTGGAAAGGATTTGCATAAAAACCGTTCTTAGTGGGTGTCTACGTCAAGAAAGGAGTCACTATGTCAAATTTCAAGACAAACGGGCGTATAGGTATGGAGTTCTCGTGGTGAGTCAGTGAATGATATTTCACTCATACTCTCTCGGGAGAAGAAACTATGACTAATTTTGAATCATTTAACTTCTAAATTTCCGATCCCTAGGCGATACTATTAAATCATTCCAAATCAGTCATAGTTTCTTCTCCCGAGAAGAATACGAGCAATTACCAGTCACCCTACACAATATATATATTATGTTATTTTTCTGCTTAATTTGCAATTTCCCCATCCTTGTATTAAGATGTCTAGGCTACGTGCAGCATCTTTGTGTCACACGTTATGAGAAGTTACCTAACTCTGTTCTTATCTATCGTTTAGTGGCTGTCACAACTAGAAAAAGACGGACCTATTTACATAACACAACATGCAATGCTCCACCTGGTTCACTGTATATGTTACTTCGAATTTTAAAAAATGAGACTGGATAAGATAAGACGCTCGTTGGTAGTTTGAGATTAGTTGACTGAAGCTTTTCCATGGTTTATTATGGTATTTCGATGGCTCTTCTATTCAGGTAGGCACTAAACAGAGAACTGATAGCAGATTAAATTATGAATCATATCCATGTTTACGGGGTTTTAATTATTAGCTTTTTTTCAGACACTGCTGACAACAAACCACAATATACACTGTAACACTAGTCACTACTGCCACAAGCCGTGTATCGTGTATACGTATGTGCGAGAAAAAAAGCCGTCAAAGATGTTATTTGAATGAGATAGATTCCATGAACACTTTTACTATATGACAGTGCTACATTATTATTTGTACCAATGCAACGTGCTGATAAATCCGGCACAGAGCAGATTTAAATAGCACGCTTTAACTTGTGGGTTAAGACTCAGGACTAGGAGTCGCACGGTTATACCGAGGATATTTGATGATGTTTCATATGATGCTTCGAAGTGCAGAATTTCCCCCAAACGCCTTTCCCTTTTCAATTCGCAAAAAATCCGCACTTAAAACGGGTAATAACACTGTACAATGTTATATAAAATAATAATTGCGTATCTTCAATGGATATTTTGCACATCGACAGTGCTGGATTAACCTATAAGCAAAATAAGCAACTGCTTAGGGCATCACGTCTCAGGGGGCACCAAAAAGCACGTGATCTACTGATATAAAACTGCATAAAAATGTCTAAGGACCGATTTTATTGACAGTCAAATTTTCAATGAAAGCATTTCTATTTCAATTTTTTCCTTAAAATTCTATGCTTTTTAAGTTTTTTTCTATCATTTTTAAGCTTATGACATTCACAATTTGATTTTTTTTACAAACTTAACATGGTAGAGACAGATAATATTATAATTTTTTAGACTGCTGTTAGATATGAGGGCCCATAGGCAAGAAAGGCTTTGGGCATCAAGGAGTCTTAATCCGGCACTGTACTCTAACCGTTAAAAATACAAAGAATGAGCTAAATAATTCACAAAACATTTACATTCAAAAGTTAAGCATTTGGGTGAGTACGAATAACTACATACGAGAAAATGCAATGTTAATTATTATTCGTGTTAGTATTTTTCTTCATCTCACATATTATATTATCAAAACTATATGAAACTGCTAATGCGTCTTCTTTGTTTTAATAAAACTGTGCATTTAATCAGATCACATATCTAGCTGAGACGTGACGGTACAAAGTAATAAAGAAACACAGTAAAGTGTTTTCAGGGATCGTGAAGAAATAGAGTTTTAAACAGAAAAATATCTTATGCAGGAAGACTTCTTAAATGAACAATGAACATATTGTGTAGAATGATATTATTTTCTTTATTATATAGTGTGTTCATCGATAGCGGTAACAGTGAAGTGAATAATTCGTGTATCCTACTAGATACAAAAAAAAGTTTAAATAGTTTGTTGTTCAATTCGAAATTTTTTTCTGAAATATTTTCTTATGTAACTTTATGACATATTTATATGAATGCATGGAGTATAAAATGGAGATTTCGAAAATGTAAAAAAAATATGTTGCCATTTAAAAAAATGCATGTACACTTCCGGTTGTGTGTGAACTATAAGGAAATATACGTTAGCATTTTCCGATAGTTTACTTCGAGTTGAACAAAAACTTTTTTTGACACGAATTATTCACTGTTACCAATATCGGTGAACAAACTGTATAAGGTACAGTAGTATTTTTCGAGTTTGGAGGTTCTACTGTATTATATAAGCACCATTGTACGTAACATTGTCAACATTGCTAATGATTACATGGTCGATGCGCCTATAATGTTTTATTTTTGTGTCGGTGAATAAAAAAAAACTCATAAATTATATATTAAAAGAACCATTGAAGTAGACAAAATATCTCAACTATTTCCATATTTTTTGAAATTATATTTCATCCGTTTTGCTAATGTGGGAATTTATTTTATATATCTACTAAATGTTTTCTTCCACATGGTATTAAAAGAGATGAGAAGTGTATTCAGAAGGATATTCCATAAAAACAATAGGTCAAATTCCTGAAATCATTGTAAAAGAGGCTCTTTTCCATTGATGCATCTTTTAAGCAGCGTGTTATGAGCGAAATCGTATATAACGTATTAAGCGAGTTTTACTGTATAACGCAGCACTTATTAAAATGATAATTAAAAGCAATTAAAAATAAAATAATGGATAGTTATAATATAATTTTTTATAATATTGTACTATATAATAACAACCACTCACCTACAGAATAGATTATTACATAACAAATTACCCGAGTAGAAGAAAATTATATAGGGTTATAATTTTTAACCTCCAATTTTCTGTTTTACTAATAATTATATACGTTATATGAAGATAATTTAGGAAAACTAATTTTGCAAGTCTGTAGTTACAGAGCTATTGCTTGATGTGTAACTCAGTTATAAATTAATATAGGTATTCCAATACCAATAGAGTACAATATAATATTACAAATAAATAAAGCTCGAAAATAATATTTTTTTGCGTAATATAACACGTTTTTATAAAAATTGTAGTGACAATACATTGCCAATATTAAGATTTACGAATAATAAAACTGTAAAAATTATTATTATTATTATAGTTTCCACAATTATTGCTATCAAGTAGAAATATCACGTTTTCGACAAAAAATGTGCGTCTGTACTCTATATGTTTTATGCTTATAATTTAGAACTACAAGTTTAATAAAATTATTATTACTCATTAGATAAAAATCTAACCAAAAGACACTAATCATTCTGCTATGTCGTCAAGAAAGAGCAGAATTGTGTTGTTTACAAATCGGGGACTAGTAGATTTTAATTATATAAAATAGTAACGAGACCTCTCTCGTAATCTGGTTTCCTGGTTTTCATAAAATTTTGAGCTCTAGTTTAAAGTGTACAACGCTTTTAATCTGGTTGTGATAAATTAAGATTTCTCTCAAAATCAACTAATAACACAAAATAACGTTAGGTAGAAATTGGGAAATAATAAACGACGAGACACTTTCAAGATGACATTATTACCTCTAAAAATATAGCAGTAAAATTGTCACCATTTTTTAGTAAGATTCACAAACATTGCACACTTCTTTTATCTGTTTTTAATAACGCCTGCATGTTGGAAAGCTACTTTCTGTACAGTGTGTTTCAAAGTTATTTGTCAATATTCAAGCACAATTAGCAACAAAATAAACAAAATTATAACTACATCATAACTATAAAATTGACTTTTTATAATAATTTTTACAATAAACAGCTTTTATAGAAATGTGTTTTTTTGGCAACGCAACGGGCAGCGCTTCACGACTCGTTAGCCTACTTACAGGCTTAGCAGGCTCCCCCAGGAGAAACATTGCAATGTAGTTTGCATTGCAATGTTTTATGGGATTAGCGTTCCCAGGGACCCGAGCTCGCACCAGTCGGTCTGTGTATGCCGGCTGGCAGATTCTAATACACAACTAGATGCTAATGATCAAAGTTGCCATGATTTCAAAGATGCAGTCAGTAATTAATACGAAGATTGGAAATGTGTACCTAAAAACAAGGTCATCAAATTGAACACCTTCTGTAGAGCTAAATACTTTACATTTTTTAAATGTTGTTGTATTTAATAAAAGCAAAAAGCGATCGGACATTTTTTAAATTATTTTTTGGTCCTCATTCGCGTGGTACTATGCAATGTAGTTTGTTCTATGTCACCCTGTATATTTCTTTAACATAGTGGTGTATTCAAATCTTTGATTAACGTCTGTTTACTCTTCAATAAATAAAATTATCGACTATAAAATAAAATTTTGTATGAAAAATTGCTCGATAATTTTATTTATAAAGTGGTGTATTTATGACTATTATTGAAAAGTTTGTGCCTCATCTCTGTTGCATAGCGAATATTTAATTGTGTCTTCTGCGCTGATCAGACCTTAAACCATGTTATGAAACCTGTATTTGAAACGAATAAACTTCCAGGTTTTGGTTCAACTAGTGTATTTAATTTTCTTTTTCTTGTCGAGGATAACATTCTCTCCTTTTAATGTACATTTTATATACATCCATTCTAAGTAACTCAACTACGGTATGTGCGGTAATGAAATGGAAAGGTACATACAAAATCCATCACAAATATAACAAACCCAAACAGCACTGTGCAAGTGAAGTGGAAGAATTTGTTCTAGTTTTTGGGGTATGACATATCCATACACTTTTATTATATATACCGGGTATAGAAATAAAATTGCAGTCGAACTATTAGGGTGCAAACATATACTTCTGTCTTTTTAAGTCGTAAGAGGTCGTTGGTTCTGATTGTCTAACGCCATAGAAAAAGACATTAAACTTTTGATAAAGAGATAGTTAGGTATACTCCATGCTAATACATTGTCAAAATAACCAAGGAATTACTTCGAAAAAAGAGACGCAGATATATTTTCGATATACGCTTTGTTGCCTTCACTCACCGCACAATGAGTAAATAGACAATGATCCATACAATAATTATTATATATGGATATATTTAACGCTACACCACCAAAATGCAATCGGCCTTGAAAGCTCGAGGCATGCTAGGAATGTGTCACAAAACCAACGAACGTAAATCGCCCTGAATTTGCACTAGGATTGCCCGATGGTTGAGGCTAAACTGGATTGTCCAGACATTTTATATAGTGTTTAGCATCCCAATTGGATATACATTATAGTGTTTACTAGGATATGGCCGAAATTGACAGAAAATGGTTAAGGTGTTGATAACCGGGCCACTAGTTAGCTTCACCTATGTAAACTATATCGGCGATAATTGAATTACCTCGGAGCACGGCTAGCTTCAATTCGGATGCGGGGTCATGGATAAAACTAAGAAGAACATGAAAAAATACAAAATCAACATCCGTAAAAGGATGCTAAAAAAACCCAACCACCTACCACAAGACACAAAGGACAACACAAAATTTTAACAACCAATAGTAAGTCAAGTCCACTCACGTTGGCAAATAATTTCACGGATTCACCGACTAGATTACCAGGCGCCAGGACTCGAATCGTGAAAAGCCACGCCTAGAAAGTCCAGACTAGGAGGCTTTGAATGGTCCTTGACTACTGAAAATATAGCGAAATCTTAAATGATTCGTAATCCCCAAACAAAAATAATTGACACTAAAACCAGACAAAATATTCTCGAACCTAAACCTGAAAAAGGTTCGAAAATTTAATTAGATAAAATATTTCCGAGAGACGAAACAATCACACATAAATGTAACTAACGGAAATATTCGCCGAACACAAAAACGAATAATTATTCGAAAACTAAAATGCAATAAAATTTTTGTCGTGCAAAAGCGCAATAAACTGTGTTACTATTCTCTACTACTGTAATAGAACACCCGCTATAGGCGTCCTGTGACGTCACGGGGTATAGCCTCCAGACAACACAAATTCACGTCCAATCGATACCGTAAAAATATTTATGGTGAAATAATCCACCTATTTGATAGGACACCTGGTATAATTGTCCGCTGACGTCACGGGAATATGTAACCGAAACAAAAAAATCAAATACGAAACTTAATTTGACAGCGATTTGCCATACGATAAAGAATTCACGACATAAGGTTTTGTATTCCCATCAAAATTCGATACGGGAGGCGAGACCAATATCGGACGTTCCGACATAACCCAAAACTCAGACAATAACTGTCATTCCGGAATTGAACTTTGCTTTGTTAGATAACTTTCATTAGATAGGGAACATTAGCTCAATTTGTTAACTTCAGTTCAGTTGTTAACTTCAAGGTATCCCTCGGGAACATTTGTGAGTTAGCAGTAATAAAAAACTTCAATGAAATTGACTGGTATTATAATCCGATACTAAATTGTAAATCGCAAAGTCGAAAAAAATCATTCGGTATGGAAATGCTTGTTCCAGAATTTCAAAGCTTTAGTTCCACAGGAATAGACTGTAAAAACTCTCAAAAAAATAATCCCGTCAAAAACTAACGTAAAAATCCCATCCAAGACGGCTAAGCACGAAACAAATAAGTTTGTCGGGAGAAATTCGCTTAAATCCAGAAATTCCAGATTTTTCCAACCAGAAACAACAGAGAAACTCCTAAAAGGGTGTATTGGACAATAAAGCACGGATATTTAAATTCCTAAGCGTCAAACATTCCTATTCCAGGTTTATTTTGGGATCTCACGGAAAGCTATATCCTCATCAACAATCAGCAACAATCAAGAAGTACGAAAGCCAAAGTTTCCAGGAAAACAGGAGAGTTTTTAAACTCGGGATCGGTTTAGGATTAAAGATGAAAGGATGACAAATCGAATAACGCCAAAAGGAACATTTCAGCTCTTATCAATGCTCCAGAAATACAAGCCAAAGTCCCGAAAAATAAATAATCTCTTTCGCAGTTCAAATAAATCGTCTCTAAATTAATTGTTATCAACAATTCCTATCCCCCGATGCGTCGTGTTCATTAGCTCGCTCACGACTGACCGTTGCGAAAAAAATCTAAAAAAATACAACATACAACTGTCTCCATCCTATTTTATCACATACGTCGTATGTCTCGTCTCTCTCTTACTCATTACCGCTATCACAGAACGACTTGTTGTAATTCGTATCTCGGTTTGTTTTCAGCTGACAGACTATTGCAATATTAAACAAGATCGCCAATATTACAATGTTAATTTCTTAACTTTGATATTTCTATACAGCGGCTGGAATATTATTTTATTTTCAAGCCAAATGATACGCTAAAATTAAGGGAGTGAAGGCTATGGTTCCAGGGAGTCCTAGGGTCCTTCTGGGGGTCTAATTCGAACATATTACAACATCCATTCTAAAATTGGTGTAAAACCTCTAATGGCGGGTTTATTTGGAAGCAATAAAGAGCAATTGGCGTGATACTTTTATGGGACGATTTTTAAGAGGAGAGTGTTACGTTTTTCAGTTACTAGGATGCCGTTAGAACACAGTGCGTAACGCTTGCTATGCTGGGTTGTTGACGGGAACATCTGAGATTTAGTAGTTACTAGAATAATTATTAATTACTTAGGTGGCTAGTAACTTCATGTTTCTGACCGCAGTGTCCATAGGGTTGTAGGAAATGACCGTATAGAGTTTATATTTTACATCTGCCAAGCGTCTCACGACGGCTTCTTTATTTAACCCAATGCCAAATATACTTACGTGTAGTAATTAGTAGAGAATTAAAATTTTTGCACTAACATCTTATTACAAAATATTAGTATCAATATTTATTTAATTTATTTAAACGTGTTCTGAACTCTAAATCGCACAACCTTAACCAACAAAATAAATTGTTGAAATAATTGCGATCCAGACCAGATTAACAATGCTTCTTGTTTCGAATGCTGAGACGACATCAACCTTCGAAACCTTCGAAAAAAAATGGAATACTGAACTTAACCGAAGTACATAATTCTAGAATCAGTTATGTGATCAAAAGAAAAATAGAGTTTATTCTTTCTATTGTAAATAGGAGAAAATATGTTTATTTGCGAGGGATAATCTCAGGAACAACTGAATCGACTAAAAAATTGTTTCACTGTATAAAAGCCTAATTCTTTCTGAGTAGAATAACAGTCTACATATTATGACGCCATGACAAAAGAGAGATCAGTACTCAGCGGAAAGGAAACGCAAATCGAGAATCCAGAAAGCAAGACTTGAGCTAAATTGGTGTACGCTGATATATTTGTCGCTTAATAGTTTTGTTGACAGACTAAAATTTAGCCTGGTAAAGTGCCCGAAAAGCTACTTATATACAAAATAATAAGTCGAGAACTACTGAAAGGAAGTATCAGTTAGATTATTAAAAACAAAAATTAATGACTCGGAAACACTCCGTGTATTTTACTGACTTTATGACACTAAATTATCTTACTTAAAATTCAGCAGAAGAGTCATTTGCATCTGCGATGGCAAAATTTTCGGCATAAATAAATAATTCGGTATGTCGTGTTTGTGATCTTATTTTATTACTACCGTAACCGGTCCCACCCGGTTTCACCCGGGTCCAAAGAACGAATGAGGGGAGGGATGTGAGTACACACGTTCATCTTAGTTTACCGAGATGAATGTTGTGTCCAAACCTCATGATGATCGGAGTTACCGTTCAAAAGTTTTAGTCGAACGAACAAAATTTGAGTTACATTTTGCAACATTTTTCATTGGTCGTAGCGTACAATTTTTTTTCGATTCGAACTAGCTATTTATGAGATTATCGCGTTCAACCAAACAAACAAACAAACTCCTCAGCTTTATATATTAGTATAGATTCTTGCCGCCCGGTTTGGCTTTGCTCGAATTTTTTTCGTCGACTTACGTTGCAAAATTGATCTTCACGAAAAGCATTTTTATTTTATCGCAATATTATATAGCCCATGTCCATCTTGAAGGTCTACTCTAAAAATATTGGTGGAAATTTTTTTTTAAATCAGATGAGTAGGTTCGGACATTATCTACATAAAAACTTACAAACTTTACCTCTTTATATAACATTAGTATAGATTTATCACTTTCCGTATTATCAGTTTTGTATCAAAATTATTTGCTTTGATAGGAATTATTTGGAAAATTTTCAAGATTGACACAAAAGTCACACTCAATATTGGGTCATTTTTTAATATGTTGTTTTCCATCTACTGACACTTGGCAGTAGAAGTTGCGATTCGTTGTATTAAATGTTTGGTTGGGAAATTTGTAGGTTATGGATCAATGAAAAGAAGTAGTACTTTTGATGTTTTAGCTATATTTATCTAACGTTTCGTCAATTTTTTTTCCATCAAATCCGTCAAATAATAAAGTACATTGTTAAATTTAAAAGTAATTATATGAAGAATTCCGTGATCAAAAAAAAAATTACTTTTAAGTTTAACAATGTACTTAATTATTTGACTGGTGATTATTCTCTGAAAATGGCAAAAAACTTTTGCCGAAACGTTAGATAAATAGCTAAAAATCAAAACTACTACTCCTTTTCATTGATCCATAACCTATTATTCCCAACCAATTATTTTTTAACAACTTTTTAAATAACTTGAATCTTACTTTTATCACATACCAAAATAATTTAAAGTTCACAGTGTATTTCTTTTCCACAGTTCTGTATCACATGTTATGCAGAAATGTGAATCTCAAACAGCCCACAAGGCACTAGTGGTGTTCACCTAGCAATCATGCTTATATACTACAAGAAACATATAATAAAAAAAAGCTTCTACTTCTTAATAACTATTACGTATGTATGAAATATATAAGTACCGGGATGAGAACACTTCAAATTTGCAAGATAATGTTCCCATTAATTTGTCAAAACCTTCAGTTTCTTGACAAATTTTTAAAAAAATCACGACTTTTATATCGCACTACGCTTTAGAAAAGTAAGCTATCTCATACAAAATAAAAGATAAAGTTCTTCTCTTAATTCGATATATGTAAAAGATTATATAAAATTAAAAGATTATAAGATCATAGATGTGTGCGAGACACATCTATGATCTTAATAATCTTTTAATTTTATATAATCTTTTACATATTATATCGAAAATTTTTTGAATTATCACCTGATGATGACAACCATGTTGTCGAAACATGTCGTGAATTTTTAAATAAAGACTTTTATCAATCTATCTTGTGTAAGGATTAATTGAAATATTGTGATATCTAATTATCTCATACAAAACAACATACGCCTTTCAATTAACTTTGAAGAACTTAATGATGCTTCTAGTTTTTAATTAACTCTTTAATATATAGCAATTATATCGAACTTTTCATATATGAATGGAGTGGATTGGGAAAAAAAGCCTTGAATCCGGTGTCTCGAATCGAAAAATGTTTCCCCGACATTTTGGTATAGTTTGTGACCGCATGTCGGGGGGGGGGGAGGTATACCGCTTTAAAGTTCCGGAAAATCTGTTTTTGCCTCATAACTCGGCCATTAGTATCTGGAAAAAAAATGTTCCAACAAAAGACCCGTTTCTTTGCACCGGAAGCTGGACGCGGTGGTTCGCTGATTTTCGCAAAATTTTTAACAATTCAATTTAGAGCAATTCACTTCTAATTTGTACGCTGCGTTGCATTTTCATACTTTTACTACAGAAATGGTAGTGACAACGTTTATTTCACTTTTCGCACTCGTGCTATATAGCCATGAAAATCAGGTTGTGCAACACGATGCTTGTTTTGCAGCTGGCTTTGTAGTTGGGTACTTATAATGGCAGTTCGAATGTTAACAAAAGTGAACGTTTATTGTCTCTGAACAGAACACACACAATGACACCGTGTTTGCTTGTGAGCGTATGCCCATGTCATCCACGTGACAAGATGCTGTTTTCTGATTAGTTCTTGATCAAAACAAGCAGACAAACAAGCGTGAAAAATAGCCCTGGTTCTAATTTTCAAATGCATTTTGTGACCACGCACGCGAACCCCCAATGATGTTATTTCCATCTTCGCAGTCAGCGCGTCAGTCAGCACAAGTCCCAGCAGTGACTCAACCTGAAAAACTAGCCTCGTTTGCAGCGGCCTTAACGTAAAAAATATAATAACAAATGCATGGTATATCCTAGGACACACTTATATATACAACATATTCAACAAGTTTTACCACTCATATTTCTTCTAAGTTTTTAGTAAGTTGTTGTGTAGTTTTTTTTGTGGTAAAAATGGCACTGCATTATATATACCAAGGAGAAGACCTGGGTAGGACAGACCGGCCTCCGTTAGTCTGCCACTGTATAACGTGATTAAAGTTATTAAATTATGAATCAATATTTTATTTTACTTGAATTTGCGAGGCGGCACTGTTCCGCGTGATATCATCTTATATGTTTCGTGCGTTGGTTTTGTATTATAGAGGTACTTTCCTTAGAGAATTCGTGTCCTTTGCTCCTCGTGTTTATAAGCTGAGATCTTTTATATACAGATCGATTGTCAGAAATAACTTGTATGAAATGTACTTGGAAAAGTATCTAAGAATACATATTAGTATCAGAATTTTTGTGGAATTGAGAATAGCCGATTGTTTGGCGATGCAGTTGTTTATATAGCATTTCTGTGGCCATTTTTTTACGAATCACTCTTTAATTAGTAGTTTGTTGAATTGAATAGTATGAGATCGAATGAACTGTCTTTAAATAAAGGTGTACCACAAGGATCTGTTTTAGGACCATTACTTTTTTTGATATATATTAATACCTTTATTAAACATAATCAAATTTAATGACGATATATCCATCTTAGTTAGTGCTAATAAAGTTTCTGACATCTCGATTACTGCTAATCGCGATTTACTTACTTTACAGAGATGGTTCATTGATAATGATCTGTTTTTAAATTCTAAAAAATCAAATTTTATTGGATTCAATTTATCACATATAAATTATTATGATCAAAGCTTACTGGTAAGAGCTTATAATTACTGAGCATTACTTAGGTATCTCACACTAAATTTCTTGGTGTAATAATTGATCAGAAATGTAGCTGGACTTATCATATTGACAACTTATGTAATAAACTTGCATCATTCTGTTATGTCTTAAAGCAGCTGAGACATGAAGTTAATTTTGACATTCTTAAAATCTACTACTTTGCACATTTCCAATCAAATTTAGCATATGGTATATTTACTTGGAGAAATGTTTGTGGGGTACAAAGAGTTTTTAAAATGCAAAAAAGGACTATACGCTTTATGCTTGGACTTGTTGTGATACTATCTGTAAAGCTTATTTTGTAAAGTATGAGATATTAACTATATACCAAGTTTATATATATTAATTTATTAAACTTGTGCCGATATACCAAGCATAATATTAAAGATTTTGAAACATTACAGCAACCTCATAATTACAGCACAAGGAGAATATCAGTATTATCAATTTCTAAACATAAAAACACTCTTTTTATAAAAGAGGTATTCATTATTTAGGCACAATTACTTACAACAAACTCCCTGCTGAGTACAAAACCATGAGCACAAAGAAATTCAAGAAATGTTTAACGAAACTTTTAGTTGATAAAGCATATTATTTTTTTAAAGAATTTTTAGATGATTAATAATTTTAATTCAAATTTTATATTTTCTGTAATCTGACTTTGGCCACACATTGTTTTATGTCAAACAGCCTCAATAAATTATTATAATTGTTATTATTGTTTTTTGACATATTGTCCAGACTCCGGATTCTAGCCTGTTGCAATTAGAATATAAAACAGTAAATTTGTAAGCAATCTATATCTGTATGATTACGGAACGGACGTAGCAGACGCTAACGTCTGATAGTCACACTCTAAAGTCTAAACAGTTCAGATCCTTCATTAAAGCGCTTAGAATCTTAGATAGACTTTTTCAATGTGAATTTATTAACTTAAATTTATTTCAAAATATTAACATCTTGCAGTTAAAATAAAGAACTCTAAAAATACAATAACATGTAATTAAATTCATTTTCAATGTGCCCACGCGTCGTACTGTATCTCTTTTGGCATAGGAGGGTATATGAGCGTTTATAAATATTCAGGCCTATTCTACAAACGATAACAACGGTGGTTACCTGGTGTTTCCCAAAATTATCAGTCTGGGTTTTTTTCGTTTTTTATTCTGCTCAGCAGTGACTGCCTACATTAAGCCAGTAAAATGAAGATGAGTTGACCCTAACATTTCCGCAAAATCGTAAAAGGGTGCTTTGAGGGAACATATTATATAGATAGATAGATATAAACTTTATTCAACACGCGTGAGTAATATATAATTTCGGGGCCCTGTTAAATTCGGGAGAAATAATAAATTACGTCATGTTGGGCGGTACTGTACGATAATGAATTTTCTGGACCAATAAGAACGCAGTAGCGAGCGGAAGCCGTACAATAATGAATAATAACTGCATAGTTTCTGGACCAATAGGAACGCGGTAGCGATTTGTATATATGAAAACAGCATCGCAATTCAGCGAAAGTCAGGGCCATCTTGTGTGCATCGAGGGCGGTGGGTACGTCAATCATTAAAGTGATTTATTATTTTTCCCGCTTTTATCAGGGCCCTGATTACATATTACTCGTGTTAGTTGAATAAAGTATTATGTGCGACCATTGATCGAAGGAGAATATTCCACTCGCGTGTTACCGCACTCGCTAAGCTCGTGCGGCAAATTTCACGCTCATGGAATCTTCTCCTTCTCTCACTAGTCGCACAATATACTATTTTTTTTTTTTTTTTTTTTTTTTTTTTTTTTTTTTTTTTTTTTTTTTTTTTTTTTACTTAAATTACGTGCTCAGCAACTTTGGCTATATGCACGAAAAGTTGTTGAAATACAACCACTCATATACATAGGTAAGTAATACAATATAAGTATGGAATTAAAAAGGTAAGTAATAATAATAGTATACTATTATTAATTCTGTTAATACTGTATATACAATGTAGAATACGTCATTAAAATATATCATTAAAACATGGTTAAAAAATTCCTCGACAGAGTAGAAGTTTTTCTGTAATAGCAGAGATTTTAATTTATGTTTGACTTTTGTTCCTGGTAGATTTCTAATCTCTTGGGGCAGCCTGTTAAACACCTTCAACATTGCATTGATGGGACCTTTGTTGACCGTAGTCATATATGATACACAATCTTTCAAAATTTCACCTCTGTTAGATGACTGGAACTTGTTAAATAACATTAAGAAAGAGTTAAAACTGTGTCTCATCAGTTTTTTACTTGTATCTTGTCAAAATTCAATCGCAAAAGGGTGCAAATTTGAGGAAACTTTTCTATAAGTATAATACACAATCTGTCACCTTCGAGCGATGACTGGAACTTGTTAAAAAAACTGTGTTTCATCAATTTTTTGCTTGTATCTTGTCAAAATTCAATATTGTAGCCATGGAAAAGTTCTTCTAATTTTAGAATTCATAGAAACTGAGTTCGTCATTTTACAGGTCTAAAATAGCATGTTAAACATTAATAATTACATAATAAAATGTTAAAGGGTAACCTAGGTCAGTGAAGTTAATTAATGATTTTTTATCACCAACGTTTCGATCAATATTCGATCTTTTTCAAGGTTCTGAAAATTAATGATTACAAACAGTGCTTATAAATTTTGTAATCACTGTGAAAACCTATAAATAACAGTGATTAGAATACAAATAGTAATATAATATGGCCAAGTATTGTGAAATTTTTAACCGCCGCGCACCGCACCAGAACTTCAAGCCCATCGATTCAATCTAAATTTTTTCTATAATATGAATATTATGGCAGTACATTTGAATAGTTTTTAAGTGCTTTTTTGTAAAAAAACAATATTTTTAAGAATGATCCTCTTCTTTCAAAACAGCGACTTTTTTAAATTTCATTCACATATTTATACAAAAAATAACACTCTGCATTTTTTATAGTCAGCGATATTTTTTTAGAACCAACTTTACTAACTCTTAAACTATAATTTAAGAGACGTATTTCTGCATGGATGCTCACTAACGAACTTTTTCTTAAAGAACAAATAATTTGAAATATATCTGAGACTTTTTATATCATAAAATATGTACATTTTTAAGAAAGCTTTCCACTTCTTCAAAAATTTCAACTTTGTGGACATTAAAATCTCTCAAATAAGTTTTAAATTAATATCATACTTGCCCACGCAATTTACCGTCTAATTAATTCCCTATGAAAACAGTCATGTGTAAATAACATCTTGTATCCTGTGTAAGCAAAGAAATAAAGTTACATAATATTTGTTTATGCTTTCTTGTTTGCAACTTGCTGAAGGATTGAACCGCTGGGATTAGGTTGCACTTGAATTATTAACCCTTTCGGTACGTATTGGTTTTAACAAAAACCACATCATATATTTTGTACGATCTATTTTGGTGTATCTACAGCCATTTCAGTGTTCTCCAACCGGTGTACCACTAAAGAATAAATTAGTTCCATAAGAGAAATCCTTTGTTATTTATCGCAAGGACTTTAAATGGGATATAAAGCGCGCGAAGTTTAAATGTCACGACATACTATTTCAATTTTAATAAATATTATAAGATTCTTAACTATTAATTTATTATTATTAACAAAATTATATAGCGTATATGTGAGAATGTATGCACACGATAAAATCGTGATTCGAAAATTTTTTTCTCTGTGCCTACAGCTTGGAAAGTAGCATAGACTATATATTAATACGCTGCGACAAAATAGGGATGAGCAGTGAGCGAAGAACGGCTATTTGCACCCAAACAAAACCAGAACAAAAGCAGAATGTATGAAAAGTACCTATCCGATAATATAGCAACAATAATTTCTTTTATAAATGCCCGTGTTAAATATATTAAAATAATATACTAAATATTACACTTTTAATGTCTATAGTAGTGAAAAGTGAAAAACAGTTCTCGGCCAATAAAAATATGCGAATGTGACCGAATCGCTAATTAGACTGAGCGTCAATCTCTGTCGAAAGTTACGATTTGAGCAATGCATTTTGTAGAAATACCTACCTCTTGGTAGCGTCACGTTAGTTATAAATTTAAGTTTCCTTCCGGGTTTTATACGTGTTGTCGGATAGTTTGCCATTCATTTACACGAGTCAAGCTGAGCTTCAAACTTTCTACAACGCAAACAAAATATATCATATACGCGATTATCTACTTAAAACGATGTTGTAAACAGTTTTCTGGCTCCACTAACGACACAACAGCACAGCTTGATCGTGAGCTCTAGACTTAAAAGTGTATAAATTGTTATACAATTTATGATGGCCCTAGTATGTTTATTAAATATAAAAAAAATATTTATTTATTATTATAGTAATCAACAGGTATAAACCCAATAACAGATTACACTATAACAAATATAAAGAAATATAAAGAAAGCCTTAAAAAATCGTATACAAAAAAAGAGATAAAAAATAAAGAAAATTTGAGAATATGCAGAATTCAATAATAGTACATAATATATAAAAATGATACAGTATTGCAGTGCATTTAGTTAATTTACATAATTAAGTAAGTGGACAACTAAAACCTTTCTATATTCGCCAAATTTTATATCAAATATATTAATATTTGTCTCACTCAGCAAGTTGTTCGCAGTCGAGCACATTTTGTATATAGGCGCATTCATTTCATGATTGAACTTGGGAAACGGTAAGTAAAAAGTACGTGCATTTCTTGAAAAGTATGATGGAATTGAGAAGTTAAGATTTTGGTAAGTACACATATCATCAACTTGATTATGTATTATTCTGTATATGTAAAAACACGCAAACAATTTCCGGCGATCCTCGAAACTTAAGAGACAAAAGTGATTCAATAAGTTTATATACGGTTCAAATCTTGGATAGAAGCCATATTGTTTCAGGTATAGAAAACGAAGAAACTGCTTCTGAATTTTTTCTATATTGTTCACATGTACCTTATAAAACGGCGACCAAACATTGGTTGCAAGTTCTAAATGACACCGGACATAAGTATTGAAAAGCTTGAATAGTACCCGAAGAGATTTAAAATCTCTGGAGTTTCTTAGAATGAAACCTAACATCTTTTTTGCCTTTTTTATGGATTCTACTACATGGTAATTAAAGGATAGTTTAGCGTCAAAGTAAAGGCCCAAATCCTTTGCTGTATCTTTTCTAGGAATTATGTCTTTACCAAGTTTATAATTAAAATATATAGGATGATTTTTCCTTGTATATGATAAGATGGAACATTTTTTGACATTAAATGAAAGCTTGTTATCAGTAGACCATGAATTAATTGCATTTAAGTCTTCTTGCAAGAGAAAACAGTCCTCATTGGAAGTGATTTTCCTACCTAATTTAAAGTCATCAGCAAAAAGTCGGCACTCAGAATATTTCAAAACGTCCGGAAGATCATTTATTAATATGATAAAAAGTAAAGGACCTAAATTGGAACCAAATATCAGCCAATTGGGCTACGGGACCATTCCAACTTCAAAAATATTGACATAATATGACATACCTATTGTGACAAAGAAAATGACCAATTTTGATGCAGTTTGCGGCGATCGACGCGGTTTTTTTAACCTAAGAAATTAATTTCTTACAAAAAAATCGACCTGATAAGAATTTTACGGGTAATTTTAGAAAAACACTTTTTACGACTTTTTCGTTCACGACATCTCGTGAACAAATGAATCAATTTTGATGCGGTTTTCGGAAATCGACGCAGCTTTTTTAACCTAAGAAAATAATTTATTAACAAAAATCGATCTGATGAGAATTTTAAGAGTAATTTAAATTTCAAATTTTCAGAAGTTCAGCAAGGTCACGTCAGATGCCGAAAACCGCGTTTCAATCGGACACTCCGTTCAAAAGATATAAGAGGTTTACATACACACACGCACGCACACACCAACACATAGCCCTACGGACATCATCGCCAAAATAGTTAGAATTGTTTCCAAGGACCTCAAAACGTCGAGACCTGACGAAAACCCCATTTTCAAAAATTGGGGTAAAATCATAACTTCCCGATTTTTTTGAAAAAAAAAAGATTTTTTTATAGCGGGAATTTAAAGAAATTTAATATACTACGTTTTTAAAACGAACTAAAAAGTATGAAATAATGTTTTTAACATGTAGGATTTGAAACGAAAAACGTGGGGCTCATGCGACAGTTAAGAAGAATATAAGAAGAGTAGCTATCAATGAAAAAATCTATTTATGAGATAAAAAGAATAATGTGCCCCACGTTTTTCGTTTCAAATCCTACATGTTAAAAACATTATTTCATACTTTTTAGTTCGTTTCAAAAACGTGGTAATTATATTAAAATATTTTTTTATTTAATTTATTATTTTCTTCTTTTTAGTTATAATAAAAACGTGATAAAACAAAATTAAATCGTAAAAAACTAAAATATCATATGGCCATGGGGGATCGAACCCGCGACCTTTGCGTTGTTATCACGACGCTCTAACCAACTGATTTACGACCGATGATTACAAGGCGCCGTACAACGGTAAACAAGTAGAAATGAATTATAATGTGTATATTTTATTTTTTTATTATTTTCTACTTAATTTCAGTATTTTCTCGTATTGTCATCTAATGCTGAGAGTTATGTTAAAATTTCGTGTCTATCTCATCACGCAGTTAGTTAAAAATCAATTACAAAGTTCCGCCCGACATACACGTAACGAGAGTTAATATAAACGTAGTAAAAAATAATAAAATAAATTGAGTTTTAAATGAAAACTGAATGTTTTCCAAACTTTTTTATCGAGAAAAAATTGTTTCTGTTTTCTCTAAAGCTCTCGGAAAATAAATTGTGGCCTGTGGTTACAGTACGTCGAACCCATGTCAGAACCTTATTTTTGGTTTGTAAATGGAATTTAATTTGTTAAAACAAAACTCTTTTCGGCACATTTGAAACATTTCGTGTTTTTAAGTACATTTTTCATAACAGCACAAGGTTTATTGAATATGAACGATGTGAAGATGCATAATTAGAATTTTAAAATGTGCCTAGATGAATGCTTTTCTTCAGACGAATTTATTTTAGCTATATCCACAAAACATATGTTTTCGGAGATACACGCGTTTATAATTTTTAACTTTTTAAAAGGTTAGGCATTACTTCAAAACCCAAAGAGATACACCTCTGCGCTTGTGCTCATTCGATTCAGTGATTTTTTTTCTATGTGAAGTATTTTTAAGCATTTCTGAAAAATGACAAATTTGAAGTTTTTTTTTTTGTTTTCGCGAATCAGCAACTATTTTTAAACTTTCAGATAAGTATGTTTAATATAATATTAACCAGAACTATTGAAATCGACTCACAATTTTTACGTCTCCCTCATCCCTACTTCAAGGCTATTATAAACCAATTAACACTCTTTTCATATTTTTGACAATTTTGAAAATTTCTTCATTGACTGAGCAGCGTAAGAGGAAATACTTTGCGCGAGAATTAGGGACAAAAACTTGAAAATATGTGGGTAAAATCAGTTGATACTAGATGGTATTGAAAATACATGAGTCCTAAAGTGTCTAGATTGACTAAGTAGCGTAATTTTGGGGAATACGATTCGATTAAAATGTATCAAAGTTTTCGTAACGGAGGAAAAAATAACAAGGTCAAAAATAAATTTCGATGAAATTTTCATATTCAAAAATATATAAATTATCCGAACTGATCTAAAATAAATGTTACTGGGAAGATGTATGATTAAAAATAATTTTCAGTCAGTCATCCATCTTGGGTCGACTTCATTGTTACCTCTCTCTAGCATATGGGTACAATGGATTGCGGAACGTGTCAATTCCAATAACTTTAATCAGTCTGACTATACTTTTTAATCCGTATTAAAAAGTAATTTTTTTGATTTTTGAGCAGTTTTGTTCATCTTAGCTTTTTTCCTTTTTTTAAATTCAAAAAAAATTTAATTTTTTAACAGATAAACACTACACACCCTTAAAAAAGTATCTATTACGTTCATATTAAATAAACTTCGTGCTGTTATGAAATGTATATGTTACGGCTAAAGGTAGGAGTGAACATAAACTTAAGATTAGCCGGCTAAACTTAGGTTTATCTTTAGCTGCTTCTCGAAGATAAACTTAAGTTTAGCCGGCTAATCTTAAGTTTATGTTCACACCTACCTTTAGCCGTAACATATACATGTACAAAATTTGGTTGAAATCAATTAACTTCATTGATCTATAGTTAAAACTTCGTCGGGAGGTAAGGAAAAAATATAGGTCCTTTGTTAGTTGAAGGATTATATCATGGATGGCGCCACATTTCAGTTGTCATGAATGATAACGCCTGTGCATTGTGGTTCGAAAATGAAAAAAAGCGGTCAACAATAAAGTGTCAAAACTATGTTATACAACTTTCTCTTCAGGTACAAAAGGTAATAGTACAGGTAATAATTCCGAGAATATTAACCCCCATGTTCGAGGAACCAGTTAGTAATCACCCTCCCAACATATAGGTAATGTCGGGATTCCGATTTTGTTTCATTTTGTTGGCAACATCGTACGTGTGCCAGTGCCGTGAAAAATTATGTTTTTAAGGCAAGTAGATTATTTTACATTTTTCTATAAAAAACGCAAATTTGTAAAGTGTTTTTTTTAAAGAAGTCTGATAAATACGAATTTTTTATAACGCTTACAAGGACATGGACAAGGAGCACGACCACAGACAATGTTCCATGGCAACCACTTATTTGTTTAAATATCAGCGATGATAAATTATCTAAATATTTGAAGACATATTTTTGTTATTTTTATCGGGGATAGGTCGTTGGTTCGGTGAAGGATGTAATAATAAACACAGCTAAACGAGTTCCAATTTTGTTCAAATCAATTAATACACAGAAATACGAGTTTTATATGCGTAAGTGACGGCGGATAAAATTGAACTGTCTATCAATGACTGCGTTTATTTTAAACCGATATAGTATATGTAACGTGTTAATGATTTTATTATTATACATGTGTGAAAGTTCAGATTATTGTATTGCAGAATAAGCTTTTAGTCCAGTCAAAATAAACATTTCAATTTACTATAATTCGCATAGAACTGAAAATTGCCACAGGTCTTAAGTACACTATTACAAATAAATTATCAAAAGTCCTCACCAATCCTACATCTGCTTCAAAATTTGTTCAAAGTCAAAGGTCAAAAGGTTTTTTGCACTTTTCTCGTAAAGGGTAAATGCTATCTAAAAATAGGTCAGACAAAAGTTGTAGATCTTGCAATTGTCTACAAAAACTGTCCTTATATTTTTTTCCTACGAATCACTATTCCTAACATATGGGACCAAAATGTCTATGTATGTACTGAAAAAATATCGTATATGCGTATTAGTATTTTCGATGTATGAAATCACCATTCCAAAAGAATGGTGATTCGTAGGAAAAAAGTATAAGTACAATTCTTGTAGACAATTGCATGGTCTACAACTTTTGTCTGACCTATTTTCAGATAACATTTACAGTTTACGAATAAAGTGCACAAAACCGATACATTTGAATTTGAATACATTTTTTAGCAGATGTGGGATCGGTGGGGACGATATTTTACTTGTAATAGTGTACCTAAGACTTGTATCAATTTTCAGCTCTATGCGAATTATTGTAAATCTACCACTACTTTTTTGTGTCTATTTTGACCGGACTAATTTGTTTTACGGCGGTATTATGGAGTACCCTCCATAGGCGGTATTCTGCGAGCGTGTGAGGCCACATTTTAATAATATGTGCTACCATCTGCTAGCGAAATTCGAAACATAACTTATAGGTTTCTTCTTTTCTGAACACTGTTTTCACAACTCTACACATACCTACTAATTAATTAATTTATTATTTATTTTTTAGGGGTAATATATCATACAAAATAATTTCTAAACTTTTGTATAATCCTAAATAGTACAGAAAAAATTTGCTGAAATATGTACGTATCTAAAATGTACATAATTTTTACGCTTGCGCAATGACATTTAAAGGATAATATGGCAGATTGTACTTTGATTGAATTAACTGTGATAACATAAAATGATAATATTTTTGTAGTGAATTTATAATTTACGGTAAAATAACAAATGAAAAACAAACAACGGTCACAATATATTCACTATTGATTTCTGTACGGCTTGCATAGCCAAAAGAGTGTTGATGATACATGGTAGGTACGTCACTGTTCTCACACCATAGACGTAGCTAACTTTTTGTTTTGACAGAAAAGTGGGCGTGGTGTATACATTATGTCATAATTAATTGTGACGTTTAAGCGCCTCTCAATATAATTTTCTCAACTTTATTGATCTGCTTACGCGATGATAAGCATTTTTACACATAAAAAGAAACAACTCAAAGTTTAATAATATCTGATCACTTTTTCATTAATTATTATATTTAAATCATGGATTAGTTAAAAAAATTGTTGCAACAATGCATCTTTCATGTAGAGCGGTTTTAAATTTTACTAGTGGAGCCCGTACAAAACATATTTTACAATAACCAGTGCAATTCATAAAGGTATTGTTGAATGTTTCTGTGCTATTTTACAGTTCGACACCTCGTCACCTTTCTGTGACATCAAAAATAATTTTATATTAGTTACATATTTACGTTAAATGTAATTATCTTTCAGTTTTGTAATTTTTGTGCAAATCTAGCGCTAAATGTTTCACTGTTCAAGTTTCTGTGACATAGAGATTTTTTACTATTTATTTCCCAAGGCCCCATATAAATTATATAGATAATAATAAAAAAATAAAGAATAGTCACTTCTTATCTCAACAGAGTGTTAGCGGATGTGCATTTCGGGAGCTATGCTCTTATCTTCAGCAAACACTAAACTCAGAAGATGAGAGCATAGCTCCCGAAATGTACATCCGCTAATAAAACTGTTGTGGTAAGAAGTAACTATTCTTTATTTTTTTTTTTATATTTGTTTCAACTATAGTCCTCTTAATATTTGTATATAGATAATAATAATTGTAATTTAGAATTGATAATAATTTGTAGACAATTTGTATGAGAGCTCTACGATGGATGACTGCGATAACGATGATTTAATTCAAAACAGCGATGAAGAATGGATGACAGAAAGCGAGGAGCCATGTGCTCCGTTAGACAAACAATTCTTCATACCGAACACGAATTCTTGCTCAAATTCATGTTATTCGAAACTAAAGTTCCTTGGAACTGGATTCATGCTGATAGTGTCCTCAACGTTCCTACTTATTTCATTACCGTTGTATCTTGAAACGGTGAATGCCAAAGGAGATGCTTATACGCTAATGTTATTTTGCTCAACGTTTACTACATTGGTCCTGTTTGTTATCGTGTTCGTTTTGAAGAAACTGTGTGCAAAAAATGATAATTTTAAGATATTAAAACCACCGGTCAGTATCGGCTATATAGTGAAAACAGGTCTCCTCCTAGGAATAAGCAGTTTTCTGATCGTTTATGCTATCGACAGAAAAAGAGTTATGTGTCACTTACAAGATCCCATAAAAGGAATTATTTTGGTGTTTTCGCTCGTATTCTATTTCTTTTTCTGCCGAAAATGTAAGTTTTATCCCATATTTTATAACATTTTTAATTAAAAGTATTTCAAATAACAGCAGACTTAAAAAAAATCTCTTCTTATTAAAACTTTTTTTGGATTTAGAGATAGCCAAAATCATATAATGCTGTTTTGATGGCTTTTGCATTTCCATTTTTCACACTTTCAACTAAACAACCTTGGCAATTAGTGGTCTTACTTTTTTAAAGGTCACAAGATACCAGGATTGTCTGAGCATAGTTTTATTATAATAATAAACCTTACTGTCACAAGGTTTCAAATCAGAACCGAGGAATTGACGATTACTAATAGACAAGCAATGAAATAAACATAAATAATGTTATCCCTGCGAAGTAGACTTTTCCCAAATTAATTGTTTAATTCATAAAAATATTCCGAATATCATATTTATTTTTTTAGTAATGGGTTTACAAAGAATATTTTCGTGTACAACGATTATCGTTGGTTTATTTATCTCAGTCGATTATGGATTATGCGATGAATTTCGATGTCGAGGATTAGAGAGAAAAAATCGCGAGGATGATGCTGGAAAATGGTCGAGTAATATGCATGCTTTATGGTCAACAATATATGTTTTTGGACTTGCCATTTACGCGGCACATTTTACTATGTTAGAAAGATGTCTTGTGCCCGTTCATGCCAATAGAGTATGTATTAAATATATTAAAAAGTCATAAAAAAGCATACAAAATTTAGCGATTTCAAATCATCTTTGATTAATGTTTTTTTTCTAAATATCACTCCTAAATTAAATAAACGTATGATAGATTATGAAAATTATTCTAAGGAGGCTGCATTGGAAAACAGTGCAGCTCATCATACAAAATACGTAAAGTTCCTCTAATTTTTCCAAGAAAAATAATAGTTTGTTAGGACTGGAAACGTTTATGTAGTCAAGTGCATTATTTATTTGTATTAAGAACTCAAGACCAGCATTATTTAATTTAAAATCTCGTGGCTTTTAGACATTGATTTACACAAGCGTATCATCGTCCTTCTTATCGACAGTATCGCGTTTGGTTTCTTCGAGCGATTCTGCACCATTAACTAATCCACCGACTCGCCAAAATGTTTCCTCTTCAAGATCTCAAAACGCTTCTTTACTGATTGCATTGTGGCTAAATACATTTATTTGGCTACTGACCATTATTCTATGCTGGACAGATATGATACCAGGTGTTGGAAAGGTAATCTTCAAATGAATGTCAACAGTTTTAATTAAAATTTATTAAAACTATTCTTTTTTAATTCAGGGTAACAATGTTATGGAATTTTGGAACAACACTATTCATGGATTATCGTGTCACTTTGAGCTTCCGTTTTACGGATTAACATTGTTACCGTCCGGTCAACATTCTGGAACGTTCAGCGAATGTAGTAACACTTCGATGTTCGCATGGCCGTTCGCCATAGCATATATTATATTCAGTGTAACATCAATTCATTTCCTAAACATCAGTCAGTCTGGAGTTTTTACTACAGCCGTTGTAACAGTTGCTTTACCGATCGGTGGAATCTGGTGGTCTCTGTTCCAAATGACTGATTTGAAACACGGTATGTTATATCTAAAAATCAACTGTCCTCATTATGCTGTTTTGAAACTTTATACTGATCAGCCCAATGATCTTAAAGAATCGCCTTTTAGTAAATTTCAAAAGAAACTTAAGGAATCATTGATTAAAATTTATTTTCATCTTCAGGGCGTCAAGCTGATCAAATTGTGGTAAATGGTGGTAAATCACCATTTGATCAGCTTGAGACCTTTAAGATGAAAATAAATTTTTCGAAGCGTTGGACACTAGCGTAATATTGGTAAAGCTTATTTATGCATCTCAACCAAAATCTTCCTTCATCATTGACAATAATCTTGCAAGTAAAAAAAAAACATTGGTTGTCTGTAAAGTCGGTTTACGGACGATAGTTTTACGTGATAACGTATTCCGCTCGAATATCATATTTAATAATCACGCACAGGGTCAGGCAGAACGTTAGGAACGTTACATTTTTTCGTGCATGCAGCCGGTGTTTCATCTTTTTATATTGACGTGATTCATCAATTTATAAGACGTTATCACGTCAAAAAATTAAATCAGAATAACATAAGTAAACAGTCGCATATAAAGGCACAGATCCAATTATGCGAAATTTCCCCGAGTTTTTAGTGAACATGCCTACTAGCGACTAAGCATATGTAGTACAGCAGCGTAATTTGGGTTGCCTGCATATATTTTTTCACAAAATTAATAGATTGTTTGAACGAAAGCAAATGAAATTATGAACTACCTAACAACAAAATAATTTATGTTCTATTTCTCCTATCTTCTACATATAATTATTATAATAATTCGAATCTATGATACTGCATCTTTCGCTTCAAATTTAGGTTAATTTTACGTAATTTGGGTTGCCTTCATATATTTTTTCACAAAATTAATAGATTGTTTGAACGAAAGCAAATGAAATTATGAACTACCTAACAAAAAAATATTTTATGTTCTATTTCTCCTATCTTCTACATATAATAATTATAATAATTCGAATCTATGATATTGCATCTTTCGCTTCAAATTTAAGTTAATTTTATTTATTAAAATTACCTACTCACCACTTATAATATTATTGTTTTTTTAACTTTCTTTCTTTCGTATTTATTTTAAGTCTCAAAGATTAACTGTCATAATATTTTGAAAACAATTGTTTCATTGTTTATATAAAATTTCAAAACCTACTTACAATATTTAAGTCTTTTCATACGTCAAAAAATTGATATTTATAATGATAAAATTTGTAAGAAAACGATTTTTTCGAGAGATGAGACCTATCTAAAACGATTTTTTGCCCCCCAAAATCCCTTTTCAGTAAATTTCATCCAAATCGTTAGGGGCGTTTTCGAGAAAAGCACGCACAGGGTCAGGCGGAACGTTAGGAACGTTACACTTTTTCGTGCATGCAGCCGGTGTTTCATCAATTTATAAGATTGGTGATTCATCAATTTATAAGAGGTTATCACGTCAAAAATAGCCTGGCAGATAGAAACATAAATTTAAGTGAAATTCTATTTGGCCCTGTAATTAAACATCCTGATACTAAATTTTGCCCTGTCATAATAAAAAGATTCACCCTGTAATTAATACAAAGTGTGTATACAATACTATAGTCACACACGCACCACAGTTCACACAGAGAAGGAACGAAGCTTTATAGTATACGCGGGAGCGGAGAGGGATAGAGCATCATGCCGTTTGCCGTGACCTTTTGGTGCCAAACGCGTCAATAGATGTTTCACATCAAAACATATTATTTTAAGGGGCGTGTTCGACCCGAGTTTTAAATGTTTATTTTTGCAAAGTATTTCATGATTCACGGTTTGGGTTTCATTATATGATTATGTCGGCCGGCGCAGAAATATTAATTTACAGATGTTATTTCTTTCGCTTTTTTATTGACTTCCTCCGGTCCTTTGAAACTTATCGACTGTAATTCACGGAACGCATGGAAAACCGGTAGTGACGCCACTGGTTTACTGTCAGATGTTTGGTGAAACAATACAGTGGAACGCATGCGTATGGTGTTGTGTAGTATGTTGCTGGTACACTTTTACACCGTACATGCTGCTCTATCTGTAGTTCATGCAACCAAGTCATCCAGGAAACAGTCACATAATAACCGTTTAATGTTGGTAACCTTAAAAACCATATTAATTATGTATTTCATTTACTGTAAAAATCGTCGATATTAATGCCACGTCCTTAATTTCAGGATTATTATTGTGGTCACCGGATGTTACGGGTGAACTTATTTGCTCATTACTGGGTTTACCAATTGTTTTGTTAGGCGTAGCGCTATTATGTAAAGCACATTTCAAAGAATGTGCCGAGCTTCAACAATTGGACCCAGATGCCAATATAACTGAAAACGATTATTCCTCTGCTTCCACACGCATTGCCTAAACGACAAAATATGTAGCTGGTAACGGTAATGTAATGGCCTAAACTTAGTCATTTTTTAGAAACTTATTTTGGATGTTTTTGTTGGCCAAGTTCTAGAACACTTCGGACTGAACTATTAGAACCAAACCAGAAATGTTAGTTGAAAATAGAATTTTGGTGTTCGGTCTGCGCTGTTGTAAAAACTAAGAAAATTTATTAAAAAAAAAAATATTCCAATCATTCGATGCATCCTGGGAATTGATCAAATTCTAGCGCCGTCATTTGTTAACAAAACAATATGAATTAATCACTAAACATATATTTAAAAAATTAAAATGCATATAATGGGTGTTAAAAAAACAGTATGTTTACAAAAAATACAATGTTTACATTGAAAATATCTTTGTTTTTGAATTATATGAAAGTTAAAGGTTTGCCATTTACATTTTAAAAAGAATATCATGTAAGTAACCACCTCTTGATGCTCTACAGATGGTGATAGTTTTGTCAAAATTTTTGATGACTTTTTCACACAAATTGGGCTGAATCTCACCAATAACACGAATAATCTCCGCTTTTAATTCATCAATTTTCTGTGGATTATTGCTGTAGACTTGTGATTTAACATAGTCCAGAGAAAGAAGTCCAAAGGCGTCAAATTACATGTTCTTAGTCACCATGCAACAACACTATTTTTTGAGATAATTTGTCCAGGAAATTTTTGGCTCAATAAATCCACTATTAGAGCTGCTGCAAGACAAATGTCTCCATCCTTCTTGAAACCACATGTCATGCAGATCAATAATCACTAATTCCCGACACAAAAATAAAATAATATTTTTTTTTTATTGTTTATATAGCCGTTGAAATGAAAATGTGGTTCATCGCTGAAGATGATTTTTTTAGAAAATTTTGTACTACACGATGACATTTTAACAAATGGCAAACCTTCCTCTCTCCAAATGTCAAAACAGAAAAAAATGGAGGTCAATATGGCTGAATTAACAGCTGTCAAAAAAAAATCCATAATGAATTGGATACGAGAAATCAGAAATACTAGATCACACTTCATTAGTTTGACCATGTTTAGTTTTCTTGGCACACTAATGATGACGTCACAACTTCCCATAATACACTGAATGAATGGTATACCAATATACCAATGCAGCAAAAGTCTGGCAACAGTCCGGCAACTTCCTGAAACATGAGTTTTCGTGAAAAAAGTTTCGAACAAAAGTTGCTCAACCTGGAGGGTGAAATCGTTTGCACGTAAAATTGACCCCTACCCGCGATCACCCCTTGCAAGAGGTTGGGGTGAATCTAAAATTTCAAATGGCAACCTACATTTTTTTCTTACAGATTATGATTCTCTGAAGAGTAAATATCAAACTTTCGTTCGAAATTTTTTTTTATCCGAAACTTCCCTGCATCCTCAAATGAATGCTCTCGAAAATTCGTATTCCGTTATTTCTTAAAATTTGCCTCATGTGCGCGTGTTTGTTGTTCACTTCAAATAACGGAATACAAATTTTCGAGAACATTAATTTGGGAGTGCGGGATAAAAAAAAGTGTGGGATAAAAAAAATTTTCGGACAAAAGTTTGATATTTCTCTTTGGAGAATCATAATCCGTGAGAAATTTTAGATTCACCCCAAACCTCTGCAAGGGGATGAGGGGTTTGGAGGTGAGTTTTGCGTGCAAACGATTTCACCATCTAACTTTTGTTCGAAACTTTTTTCACGAAAACCTACCCTTTAAGAAATTTTGGACCGTTGCTGGACTTTTGCCGCACCTGGTAGATATATATTTTCTTAGTGGACATGGCATTTAAAATACACCTTTAATTTTTAAGAGGGTGTCCTGAGAGTACTAACTCGAAACCTGGAACTGCTAGAGCCATGTTCAATTAGTCCACAATTTTGGCCAACAAACACGCAGTTCTAACAGTTCGAGAAGCTCTGTACGCTTCAGAACTCATAAAAGCAGCTCAGAACTGAGCCAACAAACACATTTTTGATCTAGTCGATAATTCTTAAAATTTGTCTTTTATTTTGTTGATAAAAAATGTTATTTATATGGTGGTTGTTTAATTATATGAAATATAAAACACTGAAAATTTTTGTATAGATTTGAATCTATGTACATTTTTTATATAATTCATTGATTGAACGTACAAATTTTTAAATTTTCATAAATATAATATGATCGCTAGTCAAACTTGTAGTAATTTATGTTTTAATAATGCATATGCAACAAATTTATGTACCACAACGAAAAATTTCTTTCACTAATGTATACAAATACAGTTTCATTTCTACCGAAAAATGTTGTTACTGACATTAGTGTTGTAAAAAAATTATCAGAGTTGTTTTTATATTTCATATTTTGTGAAATTATTTTAATGGCATGATATCCATAAAGCTTCGTACATACAAGAACTATTTGTTAGCATTCTGGAACAAAATTACCAACTGAAAGTTGTTAGTATTGTCATGCTATTCTTACATTTAAAAAAAGGTGTTAGAGGACATGTGAAAAATATAATCTTTTTTTTAATCGGTGGGTAAAAAGACCGCGTAACGGTTAAAACAACGTGTGACTTTATATTGAGTATTGAGCTCCAAAAAGCCGTATGGCTTGTACGTGCGAAACTTCAATAAGTACATAATTTTTATTGATATTTTTACGCTATTGCGTTGTATTTTTAGGGGTAATAATAAACACATGGAATGTCATGATAATAACCTATGACTAAACAACTCAGCAATAGTGTATGTATTTTACTTTTTTGTGTTTTGATAATGTACAAAAATATTTGTTATGTAGATAAATATGTACTGCTTTTATAATCGTGATAAATGTAAATTGTGTAAGATATTGTATTTGTTAGATTGAAATTGATCAATGCCGCCCAAAGAGCTGAATTATTCCAGTGTCTCAATGTGAATTTAATGGAAAAGCTTTTTTAGGTAACAGAGTAGCAGTCCGTATGTTCAACGCTATTGGCTGTACTCTAAATCAATCCCGTATTCGCTACGTGCACAGAGCCTAGTGGCGACGCGGCGCGGTAATTACTGGCGTTTTTCTGATAAACTCGAAACTCATTCTTCATTAAAACGAAATAGTGTAACTAATTGAAGGCCGTTCCCAAAAATAATACAAAGCATTACAGACGGGATTTTTACATCTTTGCAGAGGGCAATCTAAATATTCTTTTCGTTTTTTCTCTCTGTCAGTCGTCATCGCCCCTCGTAATCACGGGCGCTGCAAGATAGCCACCTTAAGGTCATGCACGTAGAGAATGAATAATAGAATTGAACCAGCTGAGTGCCCATTAATATTGACTTGTTATAAATGCAACTATCGTAGGTGATTCAAAGCCTTTCTCTTCATTTTATTAGACCACATATACAACGTAGAATTTATTCACAAAATCTATAAATCAAAAACATTGCTCAATAATATTATTACATTCTTACATTGAAATTTGATAAACAATATACGCTTTATATATGCCCCTTTAATAAAAAAAAACACACACACATACAGATAGTGAATTAATGAAATTTATAGATATTACATAGATACAATCACTTTTAAAATTTTACCACATAGTTCTGGAAATTTCCTGTTATACTTATAGTTTAGCAATTACTTAGATTGATAGGACGCTATTAAACTCTCTTATCGAGCGTCTATTATCTACAATCTGTCTTAGAATGAAATAATGCGTTTTTTCCGGATTTTTTCCTTCTCAACATTCTATAAAAGAAATCTGAGCTCTGACTTTTAAGCCTTATATAATTTTAGAAAATCGCCGAAATTTTTTATAATGTATTTACAAACATGAAATCTAGATTTGCAACAGTATAATTTAAATTTTAGTCACTGTTTGCAAGTAGTTATTTATTCCGAAGTTATTTGGTCACCAGAGAACTATTAAAAATATATTGTCAGAAAATCAATTTCATATAAAATTGAAGCATTTGCAAAAGTCATGCGTTCACTTAGGATTAGTATTGATTATTTCACATTATGTCACACAAGAAATGTTCACTTTTTGCAAATAGAACATGTCTAAAAAAAGAGGACATAATCTGTCTGTTTCTGATTTTCCGAATGAGTAAGTAATGATAAATGTTTAAATATTAAGCTAATCTCAGTGTGCAAAATATTGAAAAAATCAGTAAACTCTGGTTACTAAATTAATGGTCAAATTCAAAAAAAGTAGCTGGTTGCGTTGAACATTAATCGATTTAAAATTGTACAATAAGGAATATAGGTCGGGTTTTAGAATAAGTCAAACCTAAAATGATTATATTTTTTAAAAAAATGCATAAAAACCTTAGATTTTATATTTCGTCATTAACATGCCAATGTAACTTTGAGCACGCCAACATTATTGTAGACAAGAAAAAGGTGTCTTCCCAAAATTTTTAATTATTGAATGTAATAATTTATTATTACTTGTGTATATAGTGCTTGGTATTTTATACACGTGAACTATTTTTAGATCGAATATTTTATTTCTTTTCTGTATAAGTACTCAATTGTTTTTCATCACGTGAGAAAAAAATTGTAAAGCAGTTTAATGCGTCTTTATTTTCAGTAGCATTCAATGATTACAAAGACGATATATTGACAAATATTATCCGCATGGCCATCACAAAGAATGTGTAGAAAAATGAAAACATTCATGGAATTGAGCTTGACACTAAAATATCCAGACACTTTTGAAAAATCACACAACACGCAAATATAAGATACCATATGCGGTTGCAATTTCTGTAGAAGAAACATCTATTGAAGGCAGGTGATTTTTGAATTATTTTTATTAATGTTCGGTCACATCACCGGACCTTTCATTGAAAAATAATGTCCGTGCAATTAGTAGCACATTTAAAGAAATAAAATGACACCTGAGTAATGTCTATTTGAAAGTTATTAAGCGCATTGCCTTACTCCATCACAAAGAAAAATACCTAAAACTTTTATGAATCACTCTTTTTATTCTTACTCTGATACTTATTTTACTTAGCTTTGTTGACTAGTTCAGTATTAACGATGCGTATACAAAAATAAAAACAAAAAACAATGAATTATATGTTGTTATTGGCCAAATTATAAATTGTAAAAAAATCGAGTCACAATAGCTATTTATGCTACAAGTCTGGAATCAGTACAATTTTTATTAATTGTATTAAATAACCATTTTTTCGAAAGTATAGGTACATCGTTCAATAATATTTCATTATTACACCCTGTGCGATAATATAAAATATTATCTCATAACACGATGAAATGAAAGCATATATCGTTGAATAATATTTCATTACTACACCCTGTGCGGTAATACAAAAGTACATATTACAGTTTAGTGCTCAGATATTGGTCACTTAGTGTGCGCTACGCATCGACGTAAAGTTGAATTTTCAAAGCAAGGATTGCGAAAAATATTTCCAATTAATTTAACACAGTACAGTGTTGATTTTAAAATTAGATTTACGCTTTGTAAATTTTAATTGATAGTTTAAAAAACAATGTCGGATTTTAGATTAATTTTAAAAATGGGATGCTAAAATAAATATGTTAACTCGGAAATTTTTCAAAATTACAAAACTCTCCATAGTTAATGATAACTATACATAGAATTCTTATCTTACGCGAGGGTTATTCTACCGTCCTAGTCAGCGCGTAATATCGTTTAGATAAATTGTATATCCGCACAATCGATTTTAACGGAGGAACTGTTGTGGTTTACTAAATAAATAGGGCATTATGAGGAAAGCTACGTATAATTTAAATTAGTGCGTGCCTTGGAATTTTAAAGGGGCCGCAAAAATGCCTAGCAGTATTTACCAAAAAATGGACAATATAAGTACTTAATAAATCTAGTTGAACATTATTTAACAGCAAAATGTTTTTTACATTTCAGACAAATAATATTATACACAACAGAAAATTTTATTAGACATATTTTCACTTTTTTTAGAAAAAGAACTGTAAATTTATGTAGGTACACATACATAGAAAACAACCAGTAAATTTAAAAATACGTTTGAAATAAAAAATAGAAAGTTTAGAATAAACATAATATACAAAAAAAAATTGACAATTTATAATTTATAAATTGCATTTCTTTTGATACATATGATTACGGAGTATTTCACTTGTAAATTAAAAAAAAACACGCTTAAGTGAAATACAGTTGCTTAATATATCAAAAGAGTTCAGGCAATTAAAAGATGTACAAAGAAGGTGTAAAGAAATAGTTTTTAAATTAAATAAAATTACATTAATGCAAGTGTTGCTTGCATTTGTTACAAAAAAATAAAACATTGCTGAGTAGATAACAAGTAACTATTTCGTAACCTGCAGCTTCATTATTATTCCTTCATCCGTTTATATACATAATATTACAAAATGTTATGCTTATGTTAAAAATTGATAGATTATTATAATTATTTATTGGTAAATAAACAAGAGAAACTTGAGAAACATAAAAAGGACGACGTTAAATAGAGGCCTGCTAGTTATCTACCACATTCTCGTCTATTATTTCATAGTGTGGCAAAAAAATGTAGACTTGTAAAATTAACTGTGCCATTTGTGGTTAAAAATAAGTGCTTAACTGGACAGCTACAGGACGCTGGCACCTCATATATGGAATTTCAGTTGACCAATTATACCATTTAAAAGGTCAGAAAATGGTCATAAAAGGTCACTTAATTTCATTAATTGGTCAGCAATAGAACATTTTTTATTAGCGGTTTAAGTTTTTCAAGGCCATCCAGAAATTCCAGCACCCCATTATTAATTAAATTAAAAATAATACATGTGCCTCATAGAAAATTGTGTGCTGATAATTGGTCAGCTAAAATAAATAATTGGTCAATCGATTTTCATTAAAAAATCAATAATTAAGTTGTGTTCGCGCTACTCTTATTTGAAATTATATGGTGGAGGTGCCGTGATTATTACCCGTTTCTCACCACATTTCTCAAAAAATTGTCTACACGAATTGGATTCTTATAATTAGCTAAAACACGGGTTTTTTATCGTAGTTTCTGTTTAACAATTCACACACGTGTTCGATTTATTATTTCTTCTGATTGACTTAAGATCATCTGTGTAAGCTTTTCTACTCTTATTTTTTGAGAAATGTGGTGAGGAACGGGTAATAATCACGGCACCTCCACCATATAATTTTAAATAAGAGTAGCGCGAACACAACTTAATTATTGATTTTATAATAAAAATCGATTGACCAATTATTTATGTTAGCTGACCAATTTTATCAGCACACAATTTTCTATAAGGCATATGTATTATTTTTAATTTATTTAATAATGGGGTGCTGGAATTTCTGGATGGCCTTGAAAAACTTAAACCGCTAATAAAAAATGTTCTATTGCTGACCAATTAATGAAATTAAGTGACCTTTTATGACCATTTTCTGACCTTTTAAATGGTATAATTGGTCAACTGAAATTCCATATATGAGGTGCCAGCGTCCTGTAGCTTAACTGGACTGCTATATAGACGTCAAGCGTCTATAATCGACATTATCTATCTGAATTGCTATATTATACATTGTATTTGCATTGTGTAACTTTTTTACAGGATTATAGCTACGCGTTATTAGATATGTTAAAAAAAAATATTGTGTAACTGTAATGTTTAACTATGCTTATATACTCAAATCTGTGCTAAATGCTTTTTAAATGTAGTCAACATGGCCGCCAAGAGATATAGTTTGGGCCCAGTGAAGGGGCAATAAATAGTTTCGGGCCTTTTTACTTTAATCTAAGTTAATCACTAATCTTCATTGAAATGAACTGTGTAGCGGTCTTTGTGTGAAATCAACTTGCTCAGCGCCATATTGATGCGGAACTTTAAGCGCGCGCAGAAATACTGATAATTCAAATTTCCCACAAAATTGTTACGCATTAAGTTCCATCTTTACGTCATTAACGCTTCTATGAAACTTAAGGTGTTTGAATAAGCTAGTCATCTATCCATATAAAATTTGAGATCAGTTATGTCATTTCATAGGCGCGCCCCGGGAATCTTCCCCGTTTGTCTCATGTTCTAGTCAGCCCTGATAGCAAATACTCGTTTATTGTAGAATAATATAAATTGAAGACTTAAGTGAATAAAGGTGCTATGTCGCAAAACTAAAGTTTTGAGTAAATTGCAATAAACTATTTTGATTTGTAATTTGGTCATATTATATAGTCTTTACTTATTATTATGAACTTTACACTTTTATTTATTCTTACATAACATTATATTGGATGGGAGAACGGTTACCAGGTATACAGTTTTACATTATATTATACAGGACCATTCCAACTTCAAAAATATTCATATTTGACATATAACAAAGAATGTAAAATATCAGTTAGCGCGTGCGGTGATGCGGGTAACGGCTAATATTAAATATTGTAATATTTGCTATTCGTTTGCATGGTTACCTACATAATATGTTATCACGACATGCTATTGCGGCATACCACCTTTATCAACTGGTACTTTTTTTTAAATGTCTAATTCTAGATAACCTTATTAAAAGGTACAATATTATCTTAGGGACTCAAAAAGTAAAAAAAAAACTTCAAAAATCCACTTAGATCTTCACTTATATGCTGTAAAATGTATTAAAACGGGCGTATCGGTGGAATCATACCATGAAGATAAAATTTGCGTCCATTCAGTGCTAGTCTAAGGTATTTTTGAGTTCTATTAACTATGTAATTGCAACACAACGTTTCGTTTTTGCAAATGAATGTGTGTTTAGCAACATATTTAAGTCAAAGTAAGTATATTTCAATCTGTATAGGATGGAGACAAACCATCCTCATCACCACATATATAATTTTATAAATTGGTTTTTAACACGGCGCAAAATATTTAGACCAACTGGTTAATATTTTTTTTATTTTGTTTAAATTTAACATTGTTATCGTTATTTTGTAGCGCGCAATCGGCCAAATAAATCAAAATATATTAATGTAGAAATATTACTTGCTTGTGCCAAATTGTCTTTAAATGTATTGTAAATTGGCAAAAGAATTTATTGAATGTATAAAATATATAACTAATAAGCTGTTATTTATATCTATTAAATATTTATATTTAACATCCAAAGCTCAACACAATTTCACAATAGAAAAGCTGTGTTCACATTTCGTGAAAAAATTGCAAGTATAAAATGTATTATAATATTAGAAAATAGTAAAGAAGAATAAATTATTTTTCTATATTTATGCTTATGTATTGTTTCATGAAAATTGTAGACCTGTTTTATATGAACACGTACTCTGAATAATATGCATTTACCTATAAAGCATAAGTAACTGTTCCAGGCTAATCCTGAAATAGATATTTTATCTAGTGTTAGTTATAAGTCAAACATGCATACTGAATGGTTAATAAAATTGTACGAATTATATACAATAGTGTAAGAAATCTATACCGCGCTGATTGTGTAGTGAAGTTACTTCATTAAAAATGTTGGTTTAAAGTTACAAAAATCCTAGTTAAAAGACACCAAAACCCTTGTTACAAAGCGTCAAAATCTTAGTTAAAGACTGGTTAAAAAGTCCAGTTAAAGATTGGCACCAATCTGGATAAATAATGCTGGAAACTTGGTAAATAAATGATATTAAATAACGTCAAAAACTTGCTAAGAGGTTTCAAAAGTCTGAATAAGTAACACAATATTGTGCATTATGTGGAGCTGTAAATGTGCTTACAGTGCCGCTAAAACCATGGTTTGTCAGAAGCGGAAAATGTTTCACAATAACTCGTATTATAAGCAAAGTTGACCTTCAAACTTTGAACAATGTTCCACAAGAAATGTACAATTACTGTCGACATTCAATCAGCCAGTTTAAAAAAATATTCTGTGGTCGAAAAAATGTGAATGAGAATTTATTTTTGTTTTCAACAAAAGTAATTTTTTATCTGCAAAATATTACAATCAAAATATTATTATTTTTTTAATCTAAATTATTCTCAATAAAAAAAATGCACATTGAGTTTGTCAATTTTCACATTTCTGGCTAGAGGGTTCCCTTGGCATTTATTTTATCATGTAAAATACTTATACAGGGTATTTTGGAAAACATTTGTTTGACTATTTCCTGATGAGAGCTAAAAATAAATTGTATTCACATTCCTATTTCAAGAAGAAAAATTACCTATATTTATAATAAAATAGTTTATAAAACACTGATAATGTTTAAAACAAGGTGATAAAATCAAAATAATTTATAGTTTTTTTGATAATTCTTTACTGTAAATTAATTTAGCGTTTGAAACGTTTTAAAAAATTTTTAATTTGTCGCTCCAACGGTAGAAAGGCTGGCTTAAAGATCATTGCATAGATGTCATTTTTTATTATACTCTGTTAAGGTCGCCGCACACGAAGCTGGTTTTGCTGTTAGATTAGCTACTTGATTTCGCTGCTAGACTCCAAGCGTGCTATGGCGCTGGATTTTGTAACGATTTGTATGTGCTGGCTTCAAACGATGTGTGTTTTGAAGCTGGATTTGTAAATGTTTAGTGCCCGCACAGTGACAATTCGAATGTTAATGTTATTGAATGTTTCTTCATGACGTTTGTTAATGTCGTTCACGTGACAAGATACTGTTTTCTCATTGGTTCTTGCTCAAATTCAGTAGAGAATTGAGCGCAAAACATAGCCTTGGTTCTAATTTTTAAATCCAGTTTGTAGTCACGCAGCGGAGCCCAAACTGACATCATTTCCATCCTCGCAGCCAACACAAGTCCCAGCTGCGATTCCAGCGTTACAATTAGCCTCGTGTGCAGCAGCCTTTAGATAAAATGAACTTCATAACATCTGACTATCGTCAGAAACATGAGCCTATCGCGTTGATACTTTACTATGAAAATTTTGGGAGTTTATTTTAAATAGTGAGAGAAAAATGACACAAGTTACAAAGCGAACCTTTATGTTAAAAAAACAATGTAGTTTCTAGAAAAAATCTAAATGTGAAGCGTCCTTGAATGTCCTTGATTAATAAAAATGAAGGTTCACTTATATTATTAAAGTCACTGTCGTCGTGAACTTTGTTTTATTTGTCTCTCTGATAACTAAACGGCGCGCATCATTTTCAAATTTTGAATCCCAAGTAAAGAAATAATCCTACTGTAGTTTGTTGAGGCTAAATAAACATCACAAATTTTTAAGTACAGTAAGGATAATAGGAAATGCATGATCTACGTAATTCGTTGGAAAAGCATCTTCGTTAAAACTAATTCTATTTATTTTTATTCGTGTTTCGGCATCTTCGAATATTAATAATAATTTATCGACATCCATTTTATAATATGTGTATGATAATAGTAGTAATTGTTCTTATTTGGTTAATAGTGCTGAAATAGCTGTTCTACTTTTTGGTGTATTATGTGTAGATTTTAAAATAGATGTCATAATTTTTATATGTCGGTATTTTTTCGTTTAGATTACATCTTGTCGTACATTTATATTATGTCTATTATGTTAACATTTGTGTTCTATTATAGAATTTGGATGTATTATTATATAGCAATATTGTTGCTAAAAATCAATGTCTGCAGCCATTTTGATGGATTTATATTATATTATGTAAAGATATTTAAGAAGATAAAATATACTACTATATTATATAATATAATATTTTGTCTTGGTATTGTTTACATACCCCTAGGACCTACCTTTATGTTACGCCTCTGCTTACTTAATCAATCTATTTATCCAATAAAATATAAACAGGCATTATAAACTGTGCCAATTTATAGAGCACGTGTTTATTATTTTCATGTTACAACTTTTCTAATAAGTGACCTGTGACCTATAATCCCGTGAGATAAATTTAAAAAGTTTTATAAATCAACAAACCTTGTCTATATAATAAACAGTTTTAAGTATTAGATAATATTATTGAATACAATCATGTGGCTCTTAAATTGTTTAATATTATTTTCCTGTATAATTGCAACAATAAAATGTTCCAGCATCATTATTATTGGTGCTGGACCAAGTGGAATTGCAGCAGGAACGAAACTGTTGGAGAAAGGTAATTCCTGTAAAAATTATTTATGTATTTAGACTTTGAAATTGAAATTTTAAAAGGTCGTTTATCTTTGTATTGATTTTTTACTGGCTTAATTTTTCTCAAGTTAAATACCATTTATGTTTTTACTGATTACTGAAACAGTAACCACAAAACAATAACGCCTTTTCCTCGCTGCACGTTACACTATGTTAGCATCATCAGGAAATAATTTAAGAGTATTCAATATCTTCGCACTAAAGACTCCACCCATTTTTAAGAGATTCATTGTTAAAAAATAATTAAATCTAAAGAAACTACACTGTAGGGTAACACCAGGAGGGGGGGGACGAAAATTCGTGTTCAGGATTGGATTGTAAGATTTTAAAATGTAAAATCAGTTTTTTTTATTTTTGATTGGTCTCTGTTTTGGAGATAATGATGCATGGAGTTATCTTAACTTTTTGTCCATAAAATGAATAATAGCTAAGACCTTTTCGCATACGGGTCGACTGTTTTGTAATTTGTTTTTCAAACTGATTCAGTACGCGATTGTTCTCTGATTCGTCAGAGAATGGGGAGAATGGGTCGACCAAAATATGACGAACTTGAAATTATATGCAAACTGGTCGTGTGAAATCGTGTTTGTAGATCGAGAAGCAATTTCAGTTGCATGGTTGAATGTTGCTATGAAATTTTCTTCTGTAAGGTAGGAGCAGCCATCTTTAAGAATTCAGACTCAGTCACGCCAAATAAACTCCGAAAAAAAGTAAATTTTACACATCTTGCAAATTAAAAATTATATTGACTTCGTTAAGGTGTTGACGTCATTTTGATTCGAAAGAAATTTTATCAAAATTAGGCCAGCCGTTTTTTAGAAACAAAACGACTGCAAAAAGAGTGTTTTTCACGAAATCTTGCAAATGAAAAAAAAACAATGTCGATTTCGTTATGGTTACGATAATTTTTTTTAATCAAATTCGGTCCAACGTTTTGTCTTTTCGTTTAAAACAAAAGTACTTACTAAAATTTTACACAAAATCTCGCGAATAAAAAATGATATCGACCTTATCTGGGTGCCAATTGAAGCTTATTAACGTCACAGTGACCCAAAAGATTTTTGTCAAAATCAGTCCAGACTTTTTTTGATTAAACAAAACAACTGCAAAAAAAGGAATTTTTGAAAAATATTTTTGGGTCTTATTTGTCAATTACTTACATATTTAATATTGGCCATACTGGAAAGTTGGTCGTGTAGACTTCAAGGGTCGGCGTTGTAGAATCCCAATAAATGACCCACCTCACGGCTTGTTTCTATTGTAAAGGTGTATTTGTCAAAACTATTTATTATTCTTTTGATTCCATTAAGAAGGTTTTGTAAAAAAATTCTGTACTTATAACTAGTTTTAGTTCTGTACTGTATAGTGTAAAATACAAAGTCTCTTTTTTAGGTATCACAAATATTACGATATTAGAAGCTGAAAATCGTATTGGAGGTCGTGTGTTTACAGTTGATTTTGGTGACACTGTTGTTGATATAGGGGCTCAATGGTGCCATGGGGAAGTGGGAAACGTTGTATACGAAATGGCCAACCCTTTGGGTCTTTTGGATCATTCTGAGTACAATCGTAACGATACAGAATGTGTAGATTCTTCAGGAAATTTTGTGCCACACGATATAGGAATAGATTTGTTAACGTTATTGGAGAATATTGCTGAAAATGGGGATAACGACATGCAAAATTTTGAAGGTTCAATGGGAGAATATATAATTAAAAAGTAAGTTAACGCGTGTGTTAAGTTGATCGATTAGGGAAGGCCAGGGACGTATTTCTAAGTTTTGAGTGCTGGTAAAAAATGATTTGTTGCCCCAAATTTCTACTTTCCCTGTGTCCTACGCTTGCCTTTGATTTTTAAAACTGGCGAGGAGGTTATGCCGCCCTCTAAAATCTGCTACCCTGGGAAATTTACCATTTCATTACTGAGGAATTATCAAAAATGCAAAAAAGAAAACAACAAATTGTTGATTGTACAATTTGTAAAACATAACAGCAGAAATTCAAATCTTTGATTAACGTCTGAATAGAACTCTTCAAATACATAAAATTGTCGACCAATTTTTTTCTCAGACCATATATTGACAAAAATTATAAAAAATATATATCAAAGTAACAAAAGATGACGTTTTGATCAGGATTTGGATCTTCTTCAGAAAAATATAAAAATTAATTAGTTATTTATTATCATTTGTGCATTCTATTAGATAATAAATAACTTAATACTAATTAATTTTTATATTTTTTAGATTTTTCTGAAGAAGATCCAAATCCGGATCAAAACGTCATCTTTTGTTACTTTGATAATTATATTTTTTATAATTTTTGTCAATATATGGTTTGAGAAAAAAATTGGTCGACAATTTTATTTATAACAGCAGAAAATTTCAGGTTTTATATAATTCTTTATTTCAAAAAAACAACTGCAAAACGATTCTTTTTAAAAATCTCTTTCCAGACAGGGACCTGAAATAATGATCTCTCTAATTATTCTGTCTTCGATCCTGTTTAAAAAAGTAGCTGTCTAATTTAAACCGGCAAACCGAGTATTGGGCACACACAATATGATAATAAAGTTCATATGACGTATTAATAGGCTATTTATGGGTCGCAATCGTTGCTTGACAAATATAATACCCTAACTAATAAATGTGCCATTGCAATATGCTGACACTGTCTTGTAGATTAGCTTTGGGTTCTTCCAAAAACCAAGTAGTCCTATTAAATATTGAGATGAACATAAGTGGCATCGGGAGGTCTTTTTGAGGCCGTCCTTGTCTCCACTATATTAATAGAAATATATGATAGGCATATAAAAAATACTGTAACGAACTGAATTCCTACAACTTATATCTTGATCAAAATGATTTTTGATGAAAGTATTAATTATGAAGTACTACTCTCCTGATTTTTTTCTGATTTTTTAATCACAAGGTTGCAAATTTAGAGGAGACTGGGTACATTATTAACGGTTCTTGGAGCTTATATCTCAAAAAATATTCACCTAAGAAAAAGTCACTTAAAAATTTTTATTGCATTTTTAAAACACCTGTCTAATGATTCCACATGCAATGGGGTGCGCAAAAATAAAAATGCTCACCCCTCAGTCCTACGAATAGAAAACTGCCTTAATTTTTTTGTAATTTCAGTACACAATTGTAGGAAGTTTCACATAAGACACCTGTCTTTAAAACATCCGCATCGATGTAAATATGGCGGAGTTATAAAGCTATAACATACGGACAGACGGATAGACATGATTAAATTATATAAGGGTTTCCTTTTTTTTTGACTACGAAACTCTAAAAAACTGTACTGAAAAAAAATACTTACCTAACAAAATTTATGATAGTTTAGGTATTCATTCAAGATAGTCTCTCAGGTTCGGTGTAAATTATTTTTAGATTTCAAGAAAAAACTAAAAATCTCAATACAACGGATCCAGCAGTTCTGAAAATGTTTTTGGACCGATATGAACAATTATCGATGGGTGTCGATGGATCCGACAATTGGTTCGAATCATCGGCAAAGCTGCAGGGTGGTACATATAGCACATGTGAAGGAGATAACTCACTTCATTGGAAAGGAAAGGGTTATAAAACTATCCTTGATGTGTTGATGGTATAATTACTTTTATTGCTATCCTTTGCCCGCAGCATCGCGTTTTTTTGCTATTGCTCAACCCCTATTAGTCGTTTATAAAAGCATGATAATAAATAATTTATCCTATTCCATTAGGTATAACAAAAGATAAAGTTGCCAATCAAAACTGGTTCAATAGTTTTTGAGTCCATTTGGAACAAACAAATCAAAAACTTAAAATGGCTAATTCAGTCTATCCTATAAAACTGCAAATATATTTTTAAAGATTTTTTTAGAAAAAAATACCTGATCCAAGTAAACAATTACCATTTGAAGATAAAGTATTGTTAAACAAAGAAGTGGTGAATATAAAATGGAGCGACGGTGATTTGGTCACAGTTGAATGTAAAGATGGAACCAGTTACACAGCCAACTACGTTCTTGTAACGGTGTCCTTGGGAGTTTTAAAAGAAAAGCATGCCACTCTATTTACTCCGGAATTACCAACTTCTACACAAACTGCTATAAATACACTAGGATATGGTACAGTTGATAAAATAATAATAAAGTTTCCAAATCGTTGGTGGGACACTTCAGCGTATGTATTTCTTTGGAACCAGAACAAAGATATTGGAAGTTTATATCCCGATGATGAAGTAAGATGATTAGAGATCGAACATTTCAGTCTAAAAAACGCTAAAAACTAGGGACGTAGATGTGAACTTATTTTACATCTTACTGATCCATGAATATCATGACTTTAGCTGTGACACGTCAATAATCTTAAATCCATTTATTCCTCGAAGTGGATTTAAACCTTTGGCGTGAAGACGCTAAACTTAATATTAAAAAATGTCGCAAAACACTAAATAGTGTAATGGTGTTTGTGATTATTCTTAAATATTCAGAATGAATTGATTGAGCCAAATGAAATAAGTCCACATTTGTCAAAGTCCGTCTTTGGCGTTAATACATGAATTATTCACTGTTATCACTACCGTGAATAAGCTGTATATTGCGTAATCTAGCATTCGAAGACAAAGCTAAATCTATTAAATAATTAATAAAATGTTGTACCTTTCATTAGTAGTCGGGTTTTAGTTTTTGAACTTAATTTTTATATTTTAAATTTTTTTTTGACATTATTTTTTATTTGTTTCCAATTTGCTCACCCCTAGGACCAAAATTCAAAAATAAATGTAGCCTATGTTACCTGGATCATAGTCAGGTTTTAGTTTTTAAACTTATTTTTTATTTACATAAATTATTTTTTTTTATTATTTTTTATTTGTTTCCCATTTGATCACCCCTGGGACCAAAATTAAAAAATAAATGTAGCCTATTTTACCCAGACCGTAATAACGAATCGATTGACACCTTATTTATCAAAATCGGATGAATAGTTTAGGCGCTACGGTAGAACATCCATAAATAAAAACATACTAGTACATATGTTAGACTTGCTATATTATAACCCTTCCTTGTTCGCTCAGTCGGGTTAAAAGCATATCTTACACATAATACCAAATACATTTTTAGTGGCTTAAGGATGTATCGGTAATTCATTCAGTTGACACTCAGCCAAATGTGCTACTTGGCTGGATTTGTGGTCACTCGGCGCATCAGATGGAAGCACTCTCCAAGGATGTTGTTAAAAATAAGACTATGCAATTAATTAGACACTACTTGGGTGCTAACTATTCAATTCCTGATCCAGATGATTTTATTCGGTAAGTATTTGTTAAAATCCCAATTTTTATTCTAGATTCTAGAGTGTAGATAACATTGAGTAAGGCAATAGTACAGACGGTAAATATGAATGTTGACTAAAAATATCGCAATCTCGTGAGTTCGTTCAAGTTTTGTTGTTTCAATTATTTAAATAACCCGAGCACAGTGGCAGAAAACTAACAAAAATAACATTTTTGTCAATTCTTTGCCTTACAAAAATATATTATTAGATGTACATTTCAAGTTCATCACAGCAACTACTAATCTATTTGGTATAGTTGCTGATGATGAAAAGCACTGTTAATAACAAAATTGGTCTTATTTCACGTTTCTTTTATTTAATAAAAGGGTTTTTTATCTTTATAGCCTGGACGACCGGACATTTCTCAATTTTTTTAAATATTTTATTGTTAAATAGAAAAAGTTCTTTATTGACGAAAGTAGTTCAAATGAACCATTTAAGGTAAACGCGTTTTTTATTTTCAGAACAAAATGGCACTCAAATCCTCATTTCCGGGGTTCCTATTCCCATCATTCTGTTACGAGTGCTAAAAGTAATGTCACAAATCTTGATTTGGCAACACCGTTAAAGAATGCCAACGGTAAGGAAGTAGTCTTCTTTGCGGGCGAAGCGACTATGCCACGTTATCATTCAACAGTTCATGGGGCTATTGGATCCGGATGGCGTGAGGCAGAACGTTTGATCGCACTGTACGGTTCTTAAACTCTTATAATAAGTGATTTGCAGTTATTATTGTTCCTTAAATAAATTGAAATATTGATTACTTTTTCGCTAAAGTTTAAAATATGCAATTGAAAATTTTCAAAATAACACTTCAAATATAAATGACATTTTAAAAATGAGAACTGGATAATAAAAATTATTTATCAAATATATTTATTAAAATTATTTCAATTCATTTTATATTAAAATTTATCCTATATATTCCCTGTCTTATTTTTTGAAAATATAAGGTTTAAATATATATTTTTAAGTCTACCAACAGTAGTGTTATTTCGGCCTAGTGACAATTTATATTTTATATTTCTGAAGTTATACTTCTTTTCCCGCATTATTAAAAATAATAAGAGTGAATTTTTAAGACGTAACATCAAAATTAACAGGATTAAGTTGCTCTTAGGACAAAGGATACCAACAGAGTATACGTTACCAACAGAATAGAGGTAGAAATACCATTAATTTGCACTAGTGAACATTAAATCAGGAAACAGTATCTTGTCACGTGGGTGACATGGGCAAACGGTCACAAACAAACATGGTGTCATAATGTGTGTTCAGTTCAGAGACAATAAATGCTCACCTTTTTAGAGTCTATCGAAATATCACTGCGCGCGCACCAAACCCATCTACAAAGCCAGTTTCAAAACACGCATCGTATGAAGGGAACACAAAAGCCAACACGAAACCCAGCGCCACAGCACGCTTGAAACCTATTTGTTAGATCTAGCAAGGAATCTGGAGGCAAAACTAGCCTCGTGTGCAGCGACCTTTACATAACGGGTGAGGTCTGATGTGCAGTTGTAAAGACAGCTCTTGGAGATAATTGAATTTAGCATAAATTCATAATTAAAAAAAAATAGGATGTAAATGGTTGAAAAAAACATTTTAAAATATAAGTAATACAATTTTGAATTTTAAAATAACTGGGAAAATAAGGCCACGCCGTTTTCTGAAGGTCAGGTCAAGTTTGCGGTTAATAAAACAGCTATAAGGCGGTTGGATGTTAATGAGAGGAGAAAATAGTCAAATACAAAAATGATATAATAGGAAAGGTGCTAAAATGACAACAATTTAACGATTATGTGTACAATTGTTTTTTATTTGATACTAAACATAGCTTTCGAATTTTAATTGAATTATTTTTAATGTAGAATTAATAAAATATCGGAATATAAAGCTTTGCTTATAAAAACATGAACTATCCATATTCTATAGTACCTACGATTCGTTTATTCTCGGTAGAGACTAATTCACTTATTTTTCACAATATAAACATTTTTTCTCAACTTCATCGCTCCATTAGCGATACATATAAAAGTCTCAGCTATCTCAAAACCGTAGTGTAGATATCTCTCTAACGACTTTTGAGAAAATTACAACGAATTGTCAAAATTTATGATACTTACATACTTTTTGCGCCTTATTTTTAGATGTATATTTAATATTTATAATATATATACTCACAATTCATTTAAGGTTTTTTATTTACAAAAAAATATGTTTACAATGTGTCATTGATTAAAATCATTGTATTTTTGATCATCCTGTACAGGTAGAAACTTATAAAAGAATTGTTTTGGTCTGTTTAAATATCTAAATAATGTGCGCTAAAATGGTTACAGCTCTTTAAAAATATTTACATTATGTTGTGCTTTCATTGTTCAAGAAGTCAGATTTCTATAACAATTTATTTAGGTTACTTCCATAAAATCTATATAATGCTAGCGGCTCGTCCCGGCTTCGCCCGGATCAAAAAAAAAAAATTTAAAAATATAGTTAAAAAAAAATTCTAGATCTCGGCAACAGCGCCACCGGGTCCAAATATAGCTAAAAACCATCCAGGTGACGCCATAAGTACAAAAAAAAACTTCATCAAAATCGCTCAAGCCGTTTAGGAGGAGAAGAATTATGAACACACGTACACCGGAATTTGATATATGTTACCGGCCAAACCCAATTTCAGGACAAACTAGTTTTGCCTAGGCCAAACTAGTTCTACAAACCAATTTAGCCTAGGCTCAACTAGTTTGGCCTAGTATGAATAGTAGGCTGAACTACTTTGTCCTGAAATTGGGTTTGGCCGGTAACATAAAATATAAAGATTAGCTGCCCGGTCTAGTTTCGGCCAATAGATAGAGCAAGATGGATCCTAATCCCAAGATACAAAAAATATAATATGTTGTATAATAAAAAAAATTGGTAGGAAAAAATTCTGGATCTCGACAAGAGCGCCACCTACCGGGTTCAACTATAGCTAAAAATCGTACAAAAAGAAATGTTCATCAAAATTAAAGGCAAGTATTTTAAATGAAAAAAATTAACTCTATAATTAATTTATCAAAACATTTTTTTCGGAAGATTTCTTTTTACATTTTATTTGTAGCTTAAATTTTTTTTAAATAACGAATTTCAAAAACTCCTAAAAACTATTGTGCCTGGATCAGCCTTGCATTTCGTGAAAATTCTCTAAACACAAATCGTGTCACTTTTTATTTTTATTTTTTTTTTTTTTGGACATGTGAGTTAGTCTCTATAAATGAGAAGTTATATTGTCATTGTGATTTTTAGAGGATATTTTTTTTTTATTGGCAATAAGATAACATCTGTCAATGTCATTACCATATTGTGGTGATTCGGGTCTTCGTATGGACAAATGAAAGTGTCCTCATTAAACTCTCCTCTCGACTACACCTCAGGCAGACCTCGATTCGTTTTTACGCATGCGCACCATTCTTTTCTTTTTGACATTGGTCTTGAATTCATATTTATTAGAAGACTGCAATTACTTATTGCATTAAACGTTACTTTATGATTATTCAAATTATAACTGACTGTCAATCATTTTTATTGAGCAATACTAAGTATTCTTAGAAAGCTGTTCAGACAATAGGGAACGGGCTGTAGAGAGCAGCACTACTAGTTCTCATGTATAAAATATTTTTATTAATGTGAGGGATAAATATTAGGTAAACATTAGTAAAATTAAAGAAAAATGAATAAAATAATAATTTAAACAAGAATTTCGTTCAATTAAAAATAACCGTATCCGAGGTCAAAATAATGCAAAAGTTACAATGCAATTTCAATCTGGTTATGTACACAGAACAGTAATCTGTGGGTTACGTACATGTGGCAAAAGATAGGACTAGATTTAAAATTTTCGTAGAGGTCCTATGCTCTACTTAGGAGTTAAGAGTATTCGTCCCTGCAAACACCCCCTGCACCCTTCATCTCAAATCATTTCCCCTCGTCTAAAAACGGTTCGAGCTCTCCCGACGCTATTTTTAAAGCTAGAGGGTTCTAGTAAACGCCAAATGAAAGACAAAGAATCAGACTACAGATCCTTCAGGCGAATTTTTTGAAAAAAATTCCTGAAAAACTTACAACTTTTTGAAAAAAATAATAAGTTACGTAATATTTCACACGTAGGCGAAACTGTTTTTCAAAAAATTCGCCTGAAGGATCTGTAGTCTGATTCTTTGTCTTTCATTTGGCGTTTATCAGAACCCTCTAGCTTTAAAAATAGCGTCGGGAGAGCGCGGACCGTTTTTAGGCGAGGGGAAAAGATTTGTGATGAAGGGTGCAGGGAGTGTTTGCAGGGACGAATACTCTTAAAGGAATTTATTATTATTATGTACATGTGCGGTGGAACTGCAACTAAAGAAGGTTCTATAACATGTAAAGTCAGACATCAGTAACGAATAGAGTTTCTGGTTTCTGGACCTTTTTTATTTCTCGAGGCACGAGAGTTCTCGACCAGGATTACTCGAGTACTTATCTCGAAAAATTTTGAAATTTTCAATAAAACACACTGTTATTTTCAAATTGCACATACCGCTAAACTAGCGGTATGTGCTTTATTATCGCTTTGTGCGTCAGAGCTGACTTTCGTTCATATAAGAAGTTATATTTAAGTTAATTTCACACGAAATCCATTCAAATTGAAGCTTTTTGAAAAGAGGAGATTCTAATCTATAAAATAGAACCATTTTTAAATCAATTTGAGTTCATAAATACTATTAAAATTGTAATTGAAAATCACAAACAGCAGTTGTCGGTTGGTCTGTACGTATGTACGTACGTACGTATGTACGTACGTACGTACGTACGTATGTACGTACGTACGTATACGTACGTACGTCACGACTCTACAGATCGCAATTTTGGTCGGATTGCCTTGGGTTATATTTTATTCACTTTGTTTACTATCAGACCAGAACCCTATTTAAATTCACTAAAATGTGTTCAGTAGTTTAATTTTTATAAACAGTTTTATTTTTTATTATTTTTGACAGCTAATATAGTTTAAAAACAATATAATAATCGCTGTGAAAATATAGTGTAATCCATAAAACAAGTGCTACACTTGTATACCGTGATAACACCACTAGACGTACTAGGCAGCCGTGGCGTAATGGTTATGCCGTTGGATTCCCAAGGGCAAGGTCCTGGGTTCGATTCCTTACGGTATCATTGACTTTTTTCTTTTTTTTTTCTTTTTATTTTGTTTTATTTTATTCCACTTGATATTAATTATATATTATATTATGTATAGTTCTTAATTTTTTTTTATTTTTGCAAACTTAAAAAAAAATATTTTTTCAATTTTTAATTATTTATTTTTTTAAATTTTTAAATCTTTTAAAATTTATTAAAAATATTTTTTAATTGTTATTTTTTTATCATACAGTGGAAAACTTGCGGGATGTGCACTTTTGGTTTTGCCAACTATTGCACATACCGCTAAACTAGCGGTATGTGCTTTATTATCGCTTTGTGCGTCAGAGCTGACTTTCGTTCATATAAGAAGTTATATTTAAGTTAATTTCACACGAAATCCATTCAAATTGAAGCTTTTTGAAAAGAGGAGATTCTAATCTATAAAATAGAACCATTTTTAAATCAATTTGAGTTCATAAATACTATTAAAATTGTAATTGAAAATCACAAACAGCAGTTGTTGGTTGGTCTGTACGTATGTACGTACGTACGTATGTACGTACGTACGTCACGACTCTACAGATCGCAATTTTGGTCGGATTGCCTTGGGTTATATTTTATTCACTTTGTTTACTATCAGACCAGAACCCTATTTAAATTCACTAAAATGTGTTCAGTAGTTTAATTTTTATAAACAGTTTTATTTTTTATTATTTTTGACAGCTAATATAGTTTAAAAACAATATAATAATCGCTGTGAAAATATAGTGTAATCCATAAAACAAGTGCTACACTTGTATACCGTGATAACACCACTAGACGTACTAGGCAGCCGTGGCGTAATGGTTATGCCGTTGGATTCCCAAGGGCAAGGTCCTGGGTTCGATTCCTTACGGTATCATTGACTTTTTTCTTTTTTTTTTCTTTTTATTTTGTTTTATTTTATTCCACTTGATATTAATTATATATTATATTATGTATAGTTCTTAATTTTTTTTATTTTTGCAAACTTAAAAAAAAATATTTTTTCAATTTTTAATTATTTATTTCTTTAAATTTTTAAATCTTTTTAAATTTATTAAAAATATTTTTTAATTGTTATTTTTTTATCATACAGTGGAAAACTTGCGGGATGTGCACTTTTGGTTTTGCCAACTATTTTTGCTTTATTACAAATTAGACTGATAGATGAGATTAATTAAATCAAATAATAAATTTTTAGTTACCATAAATTGCAGTTATTAATTAACAAATCAACAAACAACAATTAATTAAACAAACTATACTCGGCTGGTCTATATAAAAAGTAAAGAGTAGGGTGGTACTTAACTTTTTTTATAATTATCGGGTTCCTACCAGTTCCCAAATGTACAACAGTCTTTAATTACATAAAAAATAATTAGTAAAATTAAATCAACAGAATTACTAGTGCATATAGTTAACTATAAAAACTTATTTAACAAAACAAACATTTTGCTAAATCTAAAAATGCCTTTGATATATTTTGTAAACTATTATATTATTAATAACGGCACAGTCTTTGGATTATACAAATCATAATTAACTTTCAATACTATTTTTTAAATCTGAGCATAGTATGCCAACTAAAACTAAACCAGTAACCTGCAAAATAATCAACAAAGAAATCAAATTTTAATTTAACGCTTTTCCGTTATAAAATAGGCTTTCAGAAATACACTAGCATTAACAACATCATCTGATAGACGATTTCTTATTTTATTGACAATGTTTCCCGATTACGAAATTGATTTCTCGAGTTCTCGTGGCGTTGAGATTTTTTTCCTAAAGACAAATTTCTCGAGAATTCATGAGCAGAAACCCTAGAATTTATATATCAAAATAATAGCATCTTCAAAAAAATGTTTTTATTGTTAATACCCCTATACAACAACTATACATTTTATGTGCGGTCTTTTTCACTAGTATATTCGCTTGTACTTCTACCATCAATGTTCTGAATTAAATTACAGAAAAAATATATAGTCTCGTTAGAATCGTTATTTATCAATTTATCAGCCTAACAACTTATTGAGAGGTATTTGGAAAGAATTCCGTGGCATAAGGATCAAAAGTAAAGCAATACTGAACTTTTTAAACTTGCATTTAATACTGACGTTTCGATACGTTTTGTATCATCTTTAGAGTTTGAAAACGTCGGTATTAAATGCAAGTTTGAAAAAATCAGTATTGTTTTACTTTTGATCCTTATGCCACGGAATTCTTTCCAAATACCTTTCATTAACTTCAATGGATAACAATAACTCTATTTTCAAACAAATTATACTACGAGACGTGTTTGGAGTAACATCAACCATATCTATTTCTGTAATTTGACAATCCTCAATTTCGGAAAATGATTTATCATCCTCGGCATTCTTATTCTTATCATTATTAATATTATTATCAACTAAATTAGAACGACGTTGTTGCCGTTTAAATCTTTCCAATAATTGATTAGATTTTTTTGTATTTATTTTTCCTGGAAAAATATTGGGCACATAAGATGGGTGCAACGGATTCTCAGATTTTTCATTATTAATAAAATGAGTACTGCAAATTTTTGTATTTGGTGACGGTTGGTCAATCCTTTAAATTCTTTGAATTTATACTGATTAAAAAAAATAGATTTGTACGTTGTGTATCAATCATAATCAAATGTAATACTTCAATATTTCTCATACTTACACACAATTTTTGACAGCATTTATCCATTTGATTCGTTTATCCACTTTCTTTGGAGTATGAACAATGAACATTGAAGACTATCCTTTGAGAATGAATAAAATTTTATAGGTGAATTAGGTACTAGGTATTTACTGTGTGATTTGGAGTGTTAAAACATCCCTTGATACAACAAACTCTCTTTGATAAGGATATATTATGAATAAAATAAGTTTTTTATATTAAATTTATATAAAAATAATAGGGCACTTCATATTTGCATACCAAACATCCTCCTAAAATTTGGTTTCAATCCGTTCATCCGTTTAACCTGTACCGTGCTCATAGACAAACAGACTAAAATATGTTTTTGGATTCAGGGGACCTCAAAACAAAAATATATTGTAAAATTCTTGTAAAGTGAATTTTAACCTAAGCTAGTACCTACCATTCCCCACTACTGGGCTGGAATGCTAAAACGGTTATAGCTCCAGTGACGCTATTTTTGAAGCAGTTTCTTAAACCAAGAATCACATTACAAATCCTGGAAAAAAAACTTCAAAAAATATAAATGTAAATTACGTAATCTTTCACAGTTAGTCAAAACTTTTTTTTAGATTCGCCTATCTCTAGTGTGATTATTGGTAATTCTTCATCCAAATCCTTTATAAATAGCGTCGAGTGAATTGGAACCGTTTTCAGAAGAGAATGGTTTTGAGATGAAGAGTGCATAAAAACATATGCAAGTTTAGAGTAAATACTATTAAGCAAATAGATTCAAAAATGTCGCCTTTTCTTTTGTGTCTTGCACGATTAATTTGTGTTCGTTAGAAAAATTATGACTTCAGTAACTCAAAAATATCATATCAAAAAATCCCTTATACAGTAGTTAATATAATTTTTGTATATATTAATGAAAGTTAAAAAAGTTTACAACTATCATATTAAACGATAAAACAAAAATATCTAATAGGGTTACGTGCATAAATCGTATATAGATTAAACATTAGAAAGTAAAATATTATCAAGATGTAAGAGAAAATACCCCAGGTTTGATAATATTCAACATGATTTAAAAGTGTAAAACATAAGATTTCTGATTTTATAATTGTATAAAACATCTAACAACAAAAAATGCAATTTTTCAACTTGTTTCTTATGACAAACACATATCATATAGGTGATCCGTTACGGCTAGATGCACACATGCGTGAATTAACGTGCGGTGCCGCTGCGACACCGCTGCGTGGCCGCAGCAACTCGTGCACATGTCCGTTGTTTTAACGTGCGGCACCGCTGCGAGTCATAGTAGTTTCTGTGTTTTTGTTGGCGATGGAGGTGTATACAAAAAAACGTGCGATTTTCGCTTACATTGTATACAAAAAAATTGTTTTTTTTAAAAAAAAAAGACGTTACTGGGTACATCCCTACATCGATGATAGGCTAACGAGAGGTGTTTTTGTAACTTTGTTTTCGGATCTGCGAGAAAATCCAGACAAGTTTTTCAACTATTTTCGTGAGTGGTTCAATCATTTGACGAACTTGCATACAAAATTAGAAATTAGAAAATTATTTCGAAACGTGGGTGATTTTTTCACAACAATTTTAAACGCGTTTGCGGCAAAATGACGGTAGTGTGCACTGACCAATATGTCGCAATGTTATGATAGACGGCGCGTGCACGCGCGGTGCTCTTGCGGCGTAAGAGGACCCTGCGGTATTTCTTGCACGCAAGATGGACGTGCGGCGCCGCGGCGTTGCCACTGTTATGTGTGCACTACCACATAAGTTTGTGGGTACTTCACGCCGCTTTCGCGGCGCCGCAGCGTTGCCGCGCGTTAAAAAACCGCATGTGTGCATCAGGCCGTAATCGATACACCCCGAGAATTCTGAGAGGATGACGTGCTCGAACAAAGTTGTTCAGACAAAAGTTGTTTGGTTCGAAGGGGGACATTTGTTGCTCGTGGTACTTTTCAAGGTCAATGTTTTTTTTTTCAAACAGTAGCCTCTAATTTTCACCTTGGCAATCGATTGTACGTTAAAAAATATGAATTTGTCCCAAATATTTTTTTTTTACAAAACAGCCCTTTTCAGGGCTTCTGTTGTCTTAAACTAAAGGGCTGTTTAAGGCAACAGAAGCCCTGAAAAGGGCTGTTTTGTAAAAAAAATATTTGGGACAAAGGTCAAAAGTACCTTGGGCTTCAAATGTCCCCCTTCGAACCAAACAACTCTTGTCTGAACAACTTTGTTCGAGAACGTCATCCTCTCCGAATTCTCAGGTACGTATCGATTAAAATGGATCACCGGTATACTTGACTGCACTGTTTTTTTTCTTTTATAAAGAGTACGTTAGTGTTCAAAATATTATAGTGGCACTAGCGGTCCGGTCCGGCTTCGCCCGGATTTGTACATAGCCTATTAAAGATAAACATATTATGCTTCATCGGAATTTCTTATAAAATAAGGAGCCGTATTTGCAGGGCGTTGTCATGTATTTATTAATAATAGCCGTTGCCCGCGGCTTCGCACAAAACATGGCAGAGACAACAGCGATGGAGTATTGAAATCTTGCCTCACGTGGCTATGCCCCGCTCGGCAACAACAACATTAATGGAGCCACCGCATATTTCGTACAACTTTTTCAATTTTTCTTGCCCTAAAAACCTTATTATGACTTTTATGAATTAGTATTAGCATTAGTACTAAAACAGTTTTGGATGTTTGCTCCTGAACTAATATTAGTTCAGAAGTTAAGTAGAATTTTCTCAAAGCTATTTAGCTTTGAGTAAATTCTATCAGATTTCGCACGTGTTACAAACACAGTCTTTTTTTTGAGAAAATACCGTAATTTTCTACAAAATATTTAATAAAACCTGTCCTATAGCGTAAGTTGCACCAAGCAGAACTCATTTACAATATTTCATTAAAATCTGTTCAGTGGTTTCGGAGATTAGCGCGGCCAAAAGTGTGACACGGGAATTGTATATATATAGATAACTACAGACTGGCTGGGCTAAAATCCAAACAGCTAATAAATGGATGAGCAGCACACCGCTCGACAAAAGTATTTATTCAACACGCGTGAGTAATATATAATTTCGGGGCCCTGCTAAATTCGGGAAAAATAATAAATTACTTCATGTTGACGCGTAGAGTGCTAATAATGAACCGAAACTGTAGGATAATGTATTACTGCATAGTTTCTGGACCAATAGGAACGCGGTAGCGAGCCGAAACTGTACGGTAATGAATTATTACTGCATAGTTTCTGGACCAATAGGAACGCGGTAGCGAGCCGAAACTGTACGATAATGAATTATTACTGCATAGTTTCTGGACCAATAGGAACGCGGTAGCGATTTGTATATATGAAAACAGCATCGCAATTCAGCGAAAGTCAGGGCCATCTTGTGTGCATCGAGGGCGGTGGGTGTTCGTCAATCAATGAAGTGATTTATTATTTTTCCCTCTTTTATCAGGGCCCCGATTACATATTACTCGTGCTAGTTGAATAAAGTATTATGTGCGACCATTGATCGAAGGAGAATATTCCACTCGCGTGTTACCACACTCGCTATGCTCGTGCGGCAAATTTCACGCTCATGGAATCTTCTCCTTCTCTCACTAGTAGCACAATATACTATTATTAATTTCAAATCCATCAATATATATATAAATACGCCACTGGCCTTCAAGAAGCGTAGTTCTAACGTTATTTCAATAGGTCAAATCAGCAGATAGATAAATGATGTTAAGATAATATCTATTGTTAAATCGCTCTCAATAAAAATAAAAAAAAAGTATGCGCCAGACTCTCACGCGTTAGAAGTGAGACTTCTTAGGTTCTTGCATTTGTTGACGATTTTATTATTTCCGGATTGGGAAATGGTTATGTAAAATTTGTTACAGTGTTTAGAGAAAATGCTACGGTGTAGAGTGAGCATGACGCTTTGACCGAGAGAGCAGAAACTATTTTTCTATTTTTTCCTCTCAACTGCCGCTTGAAGTCGGAAACAGGGAAGCGTTTCACTTTTCTTCTGAATCGGAGTAATTTATCCCCCCTAGTGAAACCTCCTACTCTTTCCTCACAACTGCCGGTTGATATCGAAGAAGAGGAAGCGTTCCATTTATTGTTTGATCTAGGCCAATTTACCCCACTAACGCGTCAAAAAAAGTTTCACTTCAAAAAAAAAAAACAAACATCAACTCACTTTTATTGTTATATATTTTTTCCATCTTCAAATGTCAATGCAACTAGGTATGAACCTACAATCTAAATCAATAATGATTATGATTAAACTTCAGAAAGTTGTCACCTCAACGCTGTGTAAATATTGCATGCCATCAATACACATAAATCAAATTAGTAATCAAATCTGTGTCTGCAATTTCGATTTCTTATTAGGGCTCTAAAGAAAAATAAAATTGCACCCTTTATATATACTATATCACAATCGAATTTCTTCGGCTTAAATAAAAGTATCAAGCTGAAGTTTGGCATAGCTATAAGAATTAAAAAAAAAGAAATTATTTCATTATTTTTTATATTCTACTAGTTAAAACTAAAAAAATATTTTCACGTAAATTTGGGCCCCAAAGTTTTCTACAAAAAGTAGGTTCGTGTACTTATATGTACGCGCGTTAGAAGTAATACTTCTTTGACGTGATTAAACCAAATTTTTCATTTATTGAATTAATTAAAATAAAATATTAAAAAGCCTAGAGTAAAAAATCACTAATATTCACAACTAACAAAATAAAAAATTTAATACCTCAATACATTCTTTAAAATAATATTTTTATTCATATCCTTAAACTGGTGTTTAATCTTTACTAAATTTATTAAATTTCATATTTGAAGCGATTCTGATAATTTTTTCGTTATTTTTGGGCCCAAACCTTTTTTTCAACCGTTAAATACCACCCGAACAGCAGCTTTTTTTAAAGTTTAGTATCAAAATATTAGGGAAGAAGGAGATTAATAACGTGTAAAAGTTAACCTCGAGAAGACACCAAAAGTATAAAATTAAAAAAATAAAAAAAAATAAGCCTCCTAAGCGTCGGCACCAATTTAATTTAAGTACATAAAACGTGACAGTAATAATAGGTGCTGACCTCAAAAATTTGTTATTTTACGTTTTTTTTTAATTATAACTTGTATCCATCCTTGGTAAAAGTTCAACGGCAAGTGTTTCACGTACTTGAACTTGACAACGTCATGAGAGTAACTTCCAGTAAGTTACTAGCTCGCGGCGTATGCTTGTACAACAAGTACTGTTGGAATGATTGACCGAAGTAGACGGAAGTAGGGAGGATGACACAACGTAGGTCTGTTCAATAAATAATTGTAATAATTTTCAATGGACTTGAGAATGTCCGTACGTGTAGCGACACAAAGTCATTGTTTTTATATAGCTCCTCCATCAATCTATTTATGGGAAGAACATGCTCCGTAAAACAAAACTATGAATACTTCGAGAGTTATGAAACTGCTCACAATAATAATACAAGAAAAAAATCAACGCTACATGTCAGTTTTTGATGAATTCCGATCCTCCTTCACCAAAAATTATGATCATTGTGTCATTCGATTCGGAATGACATCTAGAAATTTTTTGAAAAAAAAAAATGAATCGAGGGACAAACAAATTGCAACACTTATAAACATTTTAGTAAATGAAAAAAAGAGGTTTGGTTTTTTGCTAATATCTCAAAAACGATTGAAGATATCTGAAATCACAAAAAAGATTCTGAAAGTGTGGGAAATTTCCTACAAAAAGTCTTGTCTCCAGGAACTCTACCACCAATAATTCTAATTTTAATTTAGAGGCGAAAATAGAGCAATTTTTTTTGTATTTTTTATACGGCAAGCTAAAAGACATGAAAATATTGAAAATCATAGAAAAATAGAAAAAAAAATTTAGTCCTATTTTCACCCCTAATTTAAATTATACTCATTTTAAAACCGATACTTTGTGTGTAGTGCTAATTGGAAGAATGTACTCGTATTTGGTCGCCAGTGCAGTGGCGTAACTACATGTTGGCAATACCGGCAAAAATGAAGGGCGTAGGAGGCACCATTTCTTGCAAGGAGTCCCAAATTTGTAGTTACGCCTCTGCGTCAGTGAGATAGCTTTCTTAGCGGCGTATTATTTACTCGATGAACATCTATTGGCGCGTTACGGCCATTAGTATGCCGTGACGCTCTATCATACCGTATGCCGTGACGCTCTATTATACCGTATGCCGTGACGCTCTCTCATCCCGTCATGCCCTGGCGCTCTCTCATGCCGCCATGCCCTAGCGCGTTGCTGTGCGTTGTTATATATTGGTGACATTACAGGGTGAAATTTAGTTACAGGGGTAAGTTATACATTACATGGCGGAATTTAGTTGCAGACCCGAATTTCAGTTACAGGGCGGAATTTAGTTACTAGAATTTTGCTTTTTATGTTTCACATCTGCCAGGAGTTCCACGACGGCTTTTCTTTATTTTCTATGTAAAAATTAATTTGTTGATCTCACCTCGTGTTTTGTTATTAAACAATACAATAATTCCATATGCAGATCTATTGAAAAGTAAGATCAATGGCACATGCTGTACGTGTTTTATGGTTATGTCTGATAATGAGGGGGGTTTCTTTGCAGCATCTTTCTTTTCCCAAAGCTATAAATGTGACCACATTCACAGTCTGTTGAATATTTGATTAAGTATCAACAATGGTAACCGTTATCTGTGGGTGAATATCCTTCAGTGGTTGAATAAGTTAAACCTGTGACGTCAGCTGTAGAGTGTTGTGATTGTTGATTATATTGTTGGCGAATTCTATTGGATTTTTAATTACATTATCAGGTCGGTACTCAAATATCCTTAAAGCAAATCACCTTTCACGTCGCGTTGTATATTGTGAAATTATGACGTATAGGTACTATTTTGACTAGATATCCGTTTTTATAAACGCAAGATTAAAAAAAATATATTTTTGTGACAATTCAATACTTATAAAAAGGGTTGCTAATGCCAAAATCCATTTTAAAAAATTATATTAAAATTAAACTTCTCTTGATTGTTATTAATACAAATAATACAAATAATATGAGCATGTTTCAATTAAATTTGACCGTCCCAATTTTGAGAAAGCGATATCAAAATTTTGCAATTTTAACATGGGCTCTTATGAAAAATAGACTTTTTTAGTCGAGTTCTTTCGAATAAATTTAAAACGCTTCGAAAGAATTTGATATGTTACAAAAACCGAAGTCACAGACTTTATAACAAAAAACGAAAAATATCGACCATCTCGTTTTTGCAATATAATGGAAAAAATATTCGCGATCGCGCAGTGACACGTACTGTTTGATAGTACGTAAGTTTTCTATTGTAACAGGTCTATTAGTACAGGTTCAGACAATTTTTTTGCCCAAAATAGTTCTGAACGTGACTATCTCGGACCACTGCCTCAAATAACCAATCATTTGTCACCCTAAATATATAAATTTTTTTTATTTTATGAAGATTTACGTCCTGCCCTAGCACTAGTCTACTTCAGTTGGGCAGGAAATCCTGGTAACATAAGTCGTATATTTTCATGTACAACTTACTATATAAATTGGAATTTGGAAAACAAAATTTACTGCGTACGCTCCAACTCTGGCCCCGATCTGTCTGCATGGTCAAACTTACAATAATTTTTGTAACTTTGAAAATTGTCTCAAACTTGACTTTACAAATAAAGGTGGACGCTGATGACCTCAGCTGTAAGGCGTAAGCAACGTAGCTGTGTTAATCTTATCTAAAATTTAAAAGAGCTACCTAATTCTGGTGCAAAAGAGTTTTATAGGTATAGGATTTTTTTAATCCTATTCTATTTTTTGTTTTTGTGAATATAAAAAACAAAATTAAAATAGTGCTCCATGCGTTAACACTATTGAATACCCCTAATCTAAATCTTTGATTAACGTGTGATAAGAACTCTTCAATTAATAATTGGTTGATAATTTTATTTATTGAAGACCCCTAATCTAAATCATGCTGAAAATTTCTAAAATTTTTCACATCAGTTTGAAGACCCACTGAATCAAATTTTTTCTCGCGGAATATCAGAAGCGTTTCCCAAACGGGGGTCTACATTACTTAAGTATATCATTCCGAGTGGGTGTAAGTGAACTAGGCTGTACAGTTCGGCCGGTAAACAGCGATTCTATAGTCAGCGATCTAGAACGCATGTTCGTAACACCGTGATATGTTGTTTGAACTACACATTGCAGAAGTGAAATTTACTCACACATATTATAATCTAAAAGTTATAAATTTACATTTACACTTCAAAAAAGTTAAATACGGTGTAAACTCTATTTAACATCACTCGATATAACAACAAACTCCTTACAACGTCGAAATTACTTAATTCTAACTTGTTTACCTTGTTGCTCATACATTGATACACTCTAAATAACGACACACCCACTCTAAATAACGACAACAATACGTCATCATTAAGCAATAAACAGTACTTGTTTGTTATTTTGTGGTTTTGTTGTCTGAATCATGCGTACCGAAGATTCTAAGAAGTTCGTTCTTTTGTTTGTTGGGATTATCTTTCATATGTTTAGCTCAGTTGCTTATCGATAAGTTATCATATTCTTAGTTGGCCAATTGATTCCATAGTATCTCAAGATATGAATAAAATATATAAGAAAATACTATTAAAATACTGGAGGAACGAAAACGTCAGACAAAGATTATAGACTATACCTACGCAATAAGCGATGTAATTTGTGATAGTATGAATTTTTGTTGAATTCAATATAATATTATGAGTAAATGCATATTATAGTAAAAAAATATTAATGGGTTATTTCTTCTCTCTGTTTAAAGACAACTCTAAATAACGCCACAAGTGCACAGTCCCTTGAGTGTCGCTATATAGAGTTTACACTGTAAATAAATTACTTTTGGTTTATATAAAAGGCGGTCCACGACAATTTTGTTAATCTCTAAGAGTTTCGTAGACCAAAAATTTTAACAAACGCTGATGTACAGTGAGGTGTAAAAGTAGGTTATGTTAGTAAACACGCATGCGACTGCGCATTCCACAATACATTATAACCTCATTTTACGTGCGTTGATCTGGTCACACAGTCACATGACATCGTATGTATAGATGTAGGACAAATAGGCACTCGCGGCGCGCCGGTCACTTGAAATACGCTGATGATTGTCGGTTTTATTGTATGAAACTGACTAGAAAATCGGTCAAAACTTTTGTCAACAACTTTCTTCTTCTTTCATAAACCAAAAAAAAACCACTCGTTATCCGCCTTTTTTATTATGATTGTTTTCTTTAAACAATTTCTCTGTCATTTGAAAGATCCTTTCATGGTGACTGTATTATAAGGAGCATGATATCAAATGGAAGACATTGACAGAATCTAATTTACGTTTGTACTGACGTGAATTTAATTTAAAACTTTTTTCCAGTTGTCATTTTAATTTTGCCACGGAAATTTTCATTTTTTGTTGAGTTAATCAATTAACTTATTTAAATTTGGAAGAATTGCCCGTGGTTTTGGTACATACTTCTCCATTGTTTCGGAACATTTAACCTATTATTTTAGGAAGCTATTTATATACATAAAGTTTGTACTTCTTGTCTAGTTTCCATGGGTTCTTAATAAATCTTATTACTTTAAAGATTTTTTTGAGAATTTTCTAATGGGATCGTCTCACACTTTTTTGTTGGAATCTTTATTACAAATAGATTATGAAACATTTTTTTTTTTGCACTTTTCGAAAACTTTCTATACTAAAAACAAAAAGAGTGTCTTTTTCAATGGAGTGTCAAACATAGAATTTTGTGGTTAGATAATATTCAGTCTATGACTGACTATAGTATCCACGAAGAGAACCACGAGGAAGTTAATTATATACATACATCTCTTTCTATAGATAAACAAATGTGACTGTCTTTTATGTCAATATCAATATTCCTTTAAGTCTTTCTTGCAATTACCACAAGGAAGGGCATAAGGACGAAAACATGATTCGTTTGTGTTTGAAGAATAACATACACTGTAGAAAATTATCATACTTTGATATGTGGGACTACCCTATTGGAATTTTACAAGGAAACAAAATGCTTCGTTCCTCTTTCGTTATATAATATATCCAAAAAATATGGAACGTTAAAAAAATGTCAGTTTTTACAATATTTCCAGAGGAAAATGGCGCCGAATTTACTCGGTAGCACAGCGTTATTTCTGGCGGAAGCAACGACAACAACAACCGGTTCACAACAGGATAGTGATACAATTAAATTAAGAAACAAACAGGAATACGCGTCTTCATCGAGAGTAACTACGTCAACGCAAAATGAAAATGTACAGCACAGAAATTATTACCAATGGCAAATCGTTTGGAGAAATGTATTAGCATTCATATACCTTCACACTTTTGCTATATATGGCCTAGTTTTAATTTTCACGGCGGCAAAATTTTACACAACATTATGGAGTAAGTATTATTTAATCTATATACATATTCAAAAAGCATTATCCTGACTGACGAACTTACTTATGCCCATATTCATGAAGTCGGTAAGAGTACGATAACTTGCTATGCAAAATATCCACTGGAAATTCACAATTATTGTTTTATATAACATATAACAGCGTTATTGGTCGTTTTAAGTGCGGAAAATTAATTTTTATAAATTAATTTAAAAAAATTAAATATGGTATAGTAAGTTGATTTAGAGTATATTATTTACTATAGCGATCGCTATCTTGTCTCATATAGTGATAAGAAAAGAGAAAGTTATATATACCTGTATCTATGATAAACAAAGATAGAAATATCAATTGGTTGGAATGAAATACAATTGAACGTTCAGGGCAGAGTCGTATTTGGAAATTTTAATTTATAAAACGAATTTTAAATTTAAAACTCACATTTTCATGAAGATTGAAAACCACCGCTTTTTTTGATAAAGGGGTATGCGAATTGTCTCGCAGTGAAACGGGAAAGGGCAAATGTGGAGTTTTTAAAAAAACAATTCCGGGGTGAACGATAAACGGGTATGCGAATTGTAATTCTGGGGTGAACGATAAAGGGGTATGCGAATTGTCTCGCAGTGAAACGGGAAGGGGCAAATGGTGAGTTTTTAAAAAAAACAATTCCGGGGTGAACGATAAACGGGTATGCGAATTGTAATTCTGGGGTGAACGATAAAGGGGTATGCGAATTGTCTCGCAGTGAAACGGGAAGGGGCAAATGTTGAGTTTTAAAAAAAACAATTCCGGGGTGAACGATAAACGGGTATGCGAATCTAAATACGACCCTGCTTCCATAACACAATCGAAAGCCGCATACAAAGTGAGATAGTTATACAATAATTCTACACCAGCTGATATGACGTGTATTTGTGATTTTTGATTGGTTAGATTCAAAAAATGAGTGAAAGACGAAAAGTAGTTCCATTTTTTTCACGTACTTTTGAGGAAATTTGTGAATAATCCGCAAAGTTTTTTTTTTGAACGTCAAAATTTAGCGTTTTCTATGACTTAAAAAAAAAATTTCAAAATTTGGGTGCATAGTGTAGTCGTACTGGACCCCATGAAGTCTATTAAATATAGAACTTACTAATCTTGGAACAAATTTATTCGTTAGAATAAAATTTACTTTCAATTCACCAAGCCAAATATCAAGTAGAAAAGTTAGTTAAAGAATAAATATACACTGCACTATACTTCTTGCTCTTCTTGTCGAATATTTTAACGTTCACCCAAAAACCCGACCGATGGATGGCGTTATTGTAAACGTTAAAAAAAGTCTCACAAAATACTGTTTTATCCTAACCCAATTGCACACAAAACTTCCACTAACTTTGATGTTTTACAAACTATACACTCCACAAAAATAAACAGCACATAAATAAATTCACAAGAGCAACTGTAGATATAATACTTTACGTTTATAGGTTAGGTATAATGATATATTTGGCGGCCATTCTTATTTTATCAGTTGTATAAATATTTACTCCCTTGAAGTAAGACAGAATAGATTTATACCTGCAGTATACATAATTATATTTGGTGAATCACTATTTATTCGGAGGAATAGCTACCTGAAGGACAAATAAATCGAATAAATAACTATTTACGTTCGGTGAATATGACCATTACTGATTCCTCAACGACCAGGTCAAACCGTTGAAGTTATAAAATTGAAAATTGAATTTTTCTTTTTTCTGACGTAAGCATCCACCAATTCAACCGCTAATACGGTCAAAACGGGATGTAAGATTGTGTTGACAAAGTGTCCATATCTCACAAATGACGTGTTGAATTCAACATATCAACTCTTCTTTAGAAATAGGCAAACTGATATTCGAGTGTTTTTAATAATATTTTATTGTATTTTTTTAAAAGAGTTCTTCGCTTTAAATATTCTAGTATAAGCTTGAATTCATATTAAGATTTAAGACAGATGTAATTTTTTATTTTGAAAAGACACGGAGTTACTAGAGTAAAATTACCAAAATTATTTTCAGTTATTGACTTTAAAAACTATTGAATTGCCTCATCTAAAAATACAGTTTTGGAGACTCTGGTACATATTAATCATTGCTTTTTCGAGCTCAATCGGATATTGCACTTGACCCTGAATTATTAATGAGCTCGGATAAGGGCCGGCTTTAAATAAAGTTTACGTAATTCAATTTCAATCATTTCAGTGGATAGTTTAATTATAAATAGATATTAGAAGTAAACGGTATTCCGGATTTCATTTTAATTAACTAACATCTGAAACAGGCAGATAATTATGCAGTTAGTAGTGCAATCTTATGTGCAACAAAATGATGTAACTGCCATCCCCTAAGGTGCATTTTAATTAGTAAATGTGTCTTTCCGAACCAATTTTAAAACTTTTCCATTATTATTCAGTTCAGAAATTGTAGGCAGTTTCTAGTATCTACTTATAGTTTGACAATGCAGATTTTATGCTTGCAAAAAATCTAAGAACGGATATGATTAACATTGTTTATATATTTTGCCGTTCCATTAAACTTGTTAGTAACTAAGTATTAGTCATTGTCTACAGTATCAGCACTAAACTATATGTAGGTACTTTTAATTATATAACTATAGATGAAGAGCAATAGAAATGAATGCTTTAAACACCGCGTAAACACTTGTTAAGAGTATTCGTCCCTGCAAATACCCCCTGCACCCTTTATCTCAAATCTTTTCCCCTCGCCTAAAAACGGTTCGCGCTCTCCCGACGCTATTTTTAAAGCTAGAGGGTTCTGGTAAACGCCAAATGAAAGACAAAGAATCAGACTACAGATCTTTCAGGCGAATTTTTTTTTTCGCCTACGTGTGAAATATTACGTAACTTATTATTTTTTTCAAAAGGTTGTAAGTTTTTTCAGGAATTTTTTTTCAAAAAATTCACCTGAAGGATCTGTAGTCTGATTCTTTGTCTTTCATTTGGCGTTTACCAGAACCCTCTAGCTTTAAAAATAGCGTCGGGAGAGCGCGAACCGTTTTTAGGCGAGGGGAAAAGATTTGAGATAAAGGGTGCAGGGGGTATTTGCAGGGACGAATACTCTTAAGCATAAACCTGCACGACCTGCACAGCACAAAACTTAAAACCTGCACAACGTCGTACACTAGCCCAGCTAAAACCTGGACAAATCAGCATACTTTAGTGCAGGCGTTTTCAAGTATTGTAGTCAATGCAAATTAATTAATGAAAACGATCACATATCACCTGCACACTAGATCGGTCCAGCACGGTTAGAAAGAAATTTCCGGCGACCTACTGACGGTCGTTGCTAGTTGATGACTGCAGGTTGCTGCTTGCAGGTGCTGGTCTAATAAATAAAATGGACACCTTCACGAACAAGTTTTTTTCCGCTGTTCTGTGCTGGTCGTGCAGGTTTTTTCTTGAAGAGTGCGTGCTGTCTTTTAATGTTATTGTGAAGATTGATTGAGAATTTGCGCAAATAAAAGAAAGTTTACATGTTAGAGAAATTACAAAATTGGATAGAATTAGACTATTTACTTATAACAATGAATAATATATTTTATTAATAGATAAATAATAAATAACGCCGTCAAGAAATTTCTTATTATTATTAGTTTACTATATACAATGACAAAGGCAATTATATAATTACCATAAAATCACTATAAAATAAATAGATTAATTTAATGTTCAGCTTTAAACACTTTGGAAACCTCCCGTAAATCTATCGCCCTAGATTCGATTCCGGCAGTTCTAAGCATCCACTAATAAAAATGATTTTCAATTCAACAATTTTAGAGATTGAATTTTCATAGAAAATATGCACAATTTTCTTCACCAGACACATTTTCGTTTACTGGACATTTAGTTTTTTGGCATGGTTCAATTTACAGCTGAAGAAGCAAGTGAGATATTTGGCAATCACAAATCTGTGTTAAGCGAAACAATTGTTTTGAATCAAGATTTTTAACTTTTAAGTATAAATAAATAAGTCTCGAGGTGGGTCGTTTATTGGGATTTTACAAGTGAGAGCCACACGACTAACTTCCCACTAAGGTCAATTTTGAATATTTAATTATTTAAAAAATCAGACCCTAGAAATATAAAAAAAAAACTGAATTATAATTCTTTTCGCAATTTGTTAGTTTAAACAAAAATACAGCTGTAGCGATTTTTATAGTTTCTTCTGTAGCATATTTATATTGACATTAATACGCTTCGATAGGAACCATAGCGAAGTCGATATCAGTTTTTATTTTCGAGATTTCGTGTAAAATCCGCTTTTCTGCAGTTTTCATAAAACTTCTTTCGAATCAAAATGACGCTAACACCCTTCGGTTATTCGTAAAATATTGAGTTAAAGCTACTTCTTTTAGTCTTTTTGGTTCAAAAAAAGAAGGGCTGGGCCGATTTTGAAAACGTTTCTAATATATCATATTTACGTTACGCGTCGATTGGCACCCTAATGTAGTCGATTACATTTTTATTCTCGACATTTCGTCTTAGAAAGAAATTAACACACGTACATACGTACGTCCGTACACACACACATACAAAGAGAGAGAGACATCTTTTCAAAAATAGTTTTAAAATTGTGTAGTGGCCTTGAAATAATGCCCGGTTTACATTATTCCAGTCCAGCGATCCAGTCCAGTGCTGGATTGCAACTGGAATAATGTAAACCCTCACTGGAATGCACTGGATCCAGTAAGCATTCCAGTCCAGTAACTGGATTCACGGTCTACTTTTGAATCCAGTGCGATCAATCCAGTGCAACTGGAATAATGTAGACGGCCAATCCAGTGCCATTCTCTTCGCTGATCCAATTTCTCACCCACATCCGTTCCTTTTTAAACGCTTTATATTAGTTTGGGTTGTAACTAACTATGTATGTATGTATGTATGTATTATGTATGTATGTATGCATGTAACGGAATCTTTGAGCATAATTTTCACCAATTTCCCGAAGTCTGATTAATTTGAAACTTTGCATACGTATCAAGGACCGATGACAATGCAATAATTTGATAACAGTTTCCCATTATCCTTATTAGGACCCCCAGGATTAATAAATTCTTTTATAGATCCTCTGTAGTAAACGCTTTATTTTCACCAATTTCCCGAAGTCTGATTAATTTGAAACTTTGCATACGTATCAAGGACCGATGACAATGCAATAATTTGATAACAGTTTCCCATTATCCTTATTAGGACCCCCAGGATTAATAAATTCTTTTATAGATCCTCAAACTAAAAAGTGAAAAATAAAATATAGTTTAAAAAAAACTAAAAAACACGCTTTATATCGAACTAAAAAGTAAAAAATAATTTTTTTAAAATAAGCTTAAAAAGCGTTGGGCGCTCGATGTACGAAAATGTGGAACAAAGCGCCCAACGCTTTTTAAGCTTATTTTAAAAAAATTATTTTTTACTTTTTAGTTCGATATAAAGCGTGTTTTTTAGTTTTTTTTAAACTATATTTTTTTCTTAGTTCATTATCAACCTCATTAATAACTTCTTGTAGCAAGAGTGATTGAGCACGTTTGAAACATTTTCAAAACTGATCTCTTTTTGAAATCATTGTCACTGTAGTGTTCACAATGAAAACGGCTTCTAAATGACTGGAATAATGTAGACAACGAATCCAGTCCAGCGATCCAGTCCAGCACTGGACTGGATCGCTGGACTGGAATAATGTAAACCGGGCATAAACATTTTTATTTCAAAATCGGATCTATTACAATAACTTCCCAAAGTACTGGGAAAAACGCTGTTTCATGATATAATAATAATAATAATAATAATAATAATGCGTTTAACGTCCATTTCTCGACTTTATGTCATAACAGACGCTAATCGCACCATTACTATTTTCCATCTATCACTCTTTCCGTTTTTCTACATTTTTAAACTTCCACTTAATAGCAATGGGCGAAAGAAGGAATTTTAGGACATTAGGATAATAATAATAATAATAATAATAATAATAATCTTTATTAGTACATATAAGTGCACTAAAAGGCGAGGTTCAGCCACAGGTAGGCAAATTTTGAATACAGGAGTTTGCCGTGGCCTTGAATAAGGAACAATCTTGATATTTATCTGAAATTATTGAGGGAAACCATGGAAAACCTCAACCGGATGGCCGGTACAGGAATTACTGTTTCTGGGCGTTTCTTGGAAAAAGTCTCAGTCACATCTGCCCCCGCCGGGAGTCGAACCCACTACCTCCCGAATGCGAGTAATAAAACGCTGTTTCATTATACTAAAATATTTAAATAATATATAGGACTTCGATGGAAGGGGTATATAGACAAAAATCCGTTACAGCGAAAGTACTTAAAACAAATGAACTTGAGACGCACATAAATGCCGACTGAAGATTTCTCTCAATAGAAACAACAATATTGAATTTCTTTTTTGTAACAAAATAATTCATAAAATTAATGCTATCTTCTTTCTGTTTGTTCTACAGTGTTATTGATATCATGGCTAGCTGGAATGGGTATAACGGCCGGTGCTCATCGTTTATGGGCCCACAGAGCTTACAAAGCAAACTGGAAACTGCGCACCTTGCTTTGTTTCTTACAGACAATGGCTTTCCAGAACCACATTTACGAGTGGGTGCGTGATCACAGAGTGCACCATAAATTTACTGACACGGATGCTGATCCACACAACGCTAGCCGCGGTTTCTTTTTCTCGCACATTGGTTGGCTGATGCTGCGCAAACATCCCGATGTCACCAATAAGGGAAAAACGGTCGACATGAGTGACCTTGAACAGGATCCGATTGTCAGATTTCAGAGGGCGTAAGTGTTGCTTTTAATTAATGCCGTGTTTCAGATCAAGCAGAAGGCTATACATGTTTTTTTGAACCACGGAACAAAAACGTTGTCCAGGCCGCAAGTTGTTTTGCCATATCAACACGGCTTACTCAATTTTTGCAGAAAAAAAAACTATTTAAAGATATTCATAGCTGAGTCTTCAAAAATCTTTCAGAGTCAAGTCAAACAAATACGAAAATTCTTCAGTGAAAAAATAGAAAGGGTGGTTAAGAATTGTTTACACCGCAACATAATCACTATAGTCGGCTCTACCGTAAACTATACTTTTTAGAAAACTTCGAAAAAAAATCGTACTTATTGCGAATGGCATAAATCTTTCTTACTTTTTGAAGTTATACTTCTTATGAAAAAAATGATAAGAGTGAAATTTTAAGATGCATCTAAATTAACAAGATGAAGTTGCCCTCAGAAAAAGGCTACCAACATAATAGAGGTAGCGACCATTGACTTACGCTAGTGAACATGCCTTTACCATATTATGTCGTTGTAGTTTTCTTATACGGTTCACTGAGTGAGGAGGACCATTTCCGCATGCGCGTAGCGTCTAATACCTGTATTTTTTGCTATTCTTATGCAAGTCCTTTCATTATTTCCTTTCAGTAAATTATTTGCATGTAAGCCAAAAAAGTATAACTTTTAACGCGCGTGCTAAAGTATAGGTACCAAAATTTTCAACTAACCAAGGAGTGTTTCAAAACGGTGACTGTTGAAAAATAAAAAAGACGGTTTACACATTTTCGATCAGGTCTTACGAATTTTCGATCTGACGCGAGTTTAACATTTCTTACCCATTACAAAAAAAGTGTACAACGCCGCTAAAGAAGTTTTCACTTAAAAAAAAATACATTGCAATTCTCAGGATTTGGTTTGAATTCAATTCAAATTAATACTCCGGGCGACGTGGAGTAACATAAAATACGAAACACTAAAAAATGTGAAAAAATAATAATTAAAAAAATATGGGTTCGATTAAAACGCTGGTACGATTTCAGCGACTCTCCCTATATATAGGTATTTAATTACTAAGTAATGATTTTCTTGTGTCTCTTGTATTTTCAGGACGTATCTAGTGATCATGCCTTTGATTTGTTTCGGATTTCCGACATTTGTACCGTGGTACTTTTGGAATGAAAATATTTATATCTCGTGGTACGTGGCTGGAGTATTTAGGTACACTGCCTCCCTCAACGGAACTTGGTTGGTTAACAGTGCAGCTCACATTTGGGGTACTAAACCGTACGATAAGTAAGTAACTTGGAAACAGAGTTTTATCATACTGTACATCCCTTACAAAAATATAGCATTTCCCTGTAAATTTTTTGCTTTTATGTTACTACGTGTATCTATATATCAAACAAAAATAGTAGTTCATATATCTAGAACATAATAAAGTATATTATCGTCGAGTAAGTGACATTATGTTATAATAATGAGCGCCAGAGACAGTTACACGAGTCATAATATCATTACGTTCGCGATACATACTATAAAATAGCTACTCTTCATTTCATTGTCGGTTTATTTTCAAAATGTTTGACATTTCATTCAATTCGTAAATTACCACTGCATTTTACTTTAAGCGCTAATGTTAAATGAGTCGTTTTACAACATTTATACACGTATGAAAAGCAAGTATTTTATAGGGGTTAGTGCAAATCTTGTAGAGATTCCGTTTTTTTTTTGAGCCACTGAGTTCCAAAGAATTTAACAACTAGTAGAAATAACAATTAGATTATAATAAATTGAAAACAATAATTTTGCGACTGTCAAATAATCCCGATTTTTGGAGATCCTAATAAAATTAAATTTGGAAACAACTCAAAATTAATTTCTGTAAAGTTGATAAAGACTGTTTAAAACATTATAATATGTTTGTAACATATTACATTTAAATTTAATAAAACGCTGCGTATTATTAAATTAAAATGTAATAAATACGATGCAATATAATATTTTGTTTGAAAATAGTCTTTGTCAATTTCACGAAAGTTTGAATTTAATAACCCTGCGTTTTATTAAATAAATATGTGTATAACATTAATTTAAAGCAAGTAAAAGGCTGTCTCAATTTTAATATACAATATTGTATTTTAAACTTTGACGATCTCAGTTTTCGAGCGTCTGTGATAACAACAATTCTATTTTAAAATTTCATAATTATACTTTTTAACACAAATTATTTTAACATGTATCATGTTTTAGCCCTGGGGTACTAAATTTTTTTGAGCGTCAATTTTGTTTGAGCGTCAATTTTGAGCGTCAATTTTTTCCGCGCAACACATAGCTGAGAGACGTATGAAATTTTGAGCGTCATTTCCGAACGTCGATTCCGAGCATCGAGTCCTCCGCGCACGAAACATATAGTGGAGAAAACATGATACATGGTTGAAATTTTTGGTTCTAGAACAGAAATTTTTACTATATCAATTTCTTTTTCATAAAAGTTTTAATTTGGGTAGAAATACTAAAAGAAAATATTTTTTGTCAGATCAATAACTTCAACAAATAACGTAAGTGTCGCTGTAGTAGCCTTTGGAGAGGGATGGCATAACTATCATCATGTGTTCCCGTGGGATTATAAGGCGGCAGAATTAGGAAACTATCGACTAAATTTCACTACAGCATTTATCGATTTCTTCGCTTGGCTCGGATGGGCTTACGACCTTAAAACTGTGTCCGTTGATATGGTGCGTATAGTAAATTGATATTTTAATATTTATTTTATCTTTCAGTAAACAAATTACAACAACAACAAATCACTATTTATTTCTGAAATAGAAAACGATATTAAAGTTCGTTGTACACGAGGCTGGTTTTGCTGCTAGATTCCTTGCTAGATTTGGTTGCTAGGTTTCAAGCGTGTTGTGGCGCTGAATTTCGTGATATAGCTTTTATGTGTTCGCTTCACGAGATGTGTGTTTTGAAGATGAGTTTGATGCGCGCGCAGTGACAGTTCGCATGTTAACAAAAGTGTCTCTGAACACAACACATAATATGACGCTATGTTTTGTTTATGGGCGTTTGCTCACGTCGCCCACGTGACAAGATACTGTTTCCTGATTGGTTCTTACTCAAAATAAGCAGACAAACAAGCACAAAAAATAGTCCCGATTCTAATTTTGAAAATCATCTTGTGACCACGTACGCAAGCCCGCACTGACAGTCATTCCAGCGCCAAACCCAGCCTTGTGCGGCCAACGATCAGAACACAAATTATTTAGCGCCTAATCGTTCACAGTACGTGGTCTGGCAATACTGCCCCTTTCTGTTGTAATTAAAAAAAAAATACTGAAACCATCATTATTGCACCCTTTTTAATGTAAATAGTACAATTATATTGTTTCTTTCTGTAATAAGACAACTTTTATAGTGGCTACAGAGATAAAAAAAATAGGAAAGAAAAATTTGTCCAACTTGCTGATAAAAATATCTATCCTCCATATTTTTTATAAAAGATAACATTTGCCTGAATACGATAAATTCGGGAAATAATTTATCGATTTTCGTAGGTAAAAATATTTGGGCTTGTTTTAGGCTATATTATTTGATAGAGAACGGGGCACCGTTGGGTAAATACGGCTTTTAAAATAAAAAAAAAAACAAGTACATTCAAATGAATTTACGAGTAAGTTAAAAAAATGCTTTTTAGGTCAAAAAACGTTTGGCGAGAACTGGCGATGGATCGCACATTTGGGCGCCGGGTAAAAATAATAATTCAGAAAGTGGACATCATCACACGGATAACAATGATATTTGGGGATGGGGAGATAAAGATATGGAAGAGCAAGATATTAAAGATGCGCAGATCATTAACAAGTCTAATGATTGATTATTATTAATTATCGATTATTATTAAACATTGGAAATAAATCTTTTGACTGTTTTTAAGTTTTCGCGACGAAAGGGAAAATGATTCAACGGCGGGAAATATAAGAGAAATTTGGTAACGTAAAATGGATAATGCATCAATGAAACGAGTTGATAATTCTAAAGAAGTTTTACTTCCCCCGTGAACATAATATGTGGGTGAGGTTCACACGTTGCTTTTTTATTGAATTCAAGTAGCCAGATCGCAATATTTTGTTGACTAAAATTATTTAAATCAACTATGCTTCATTGGGAGTCAATGTAACCTCAACTATCCATTATAGAAAATGTCTTTTTTAATAGGAGGTGCAAATTACCATAGTTATCGAGCGTCTATATTCTGCAATCTATTTTCCCTTGCTATCTTTTTAATACGAAGATTTTCTCTCACAATGTTCATCTGCTAAACTTTATTGGTGTAATTTTGTATCACCCTGTGTGTCTTACCAACGTAAATCTGTAGTTATTTCCAATGTTTGTATGATTGAGTCTTTTGTTATTTCAAATTTTAATTTTGGACAAAAATAATGTTTGCAAAATATTTACCACTGCTTAAATTTCAAAAGCTGATATTTTACGTTCCCAGGTTTTAATCCGAATATTGGTCAAAGTACCAATGGAATTATTATTATTACTAAATACTAGGCCTAGATATAGGCCAGTAAAATGAAGATGATTTGACCCTAAACATTTCGACAAAATCGCAAAAGAGTGCAAATTTTAGGGAACATTTATACTTATAGTATGATTAAACAATCTGTCAAAATTGCACTTTCGTTCGATGACTGGAACTTGTTAAAAACCTTTAAAAAAAGTTAAAAAACTGTCTATTCATCAGTTTTTTGCTTGTATCTCTAGAACAGTTAGATAATAAAAGAGATAATGATTCGCGAAACAATCTCCACCTATTGTCAATAATTAACAAAAAATTATTGAAATTTTCCCCGGCTAAGAAAATGTCTAAAATCACCCAACATTTAAAAATACAAAAATTATCAATTGTCGGAATTTTTCTATTTTTTATTTATTTTTAAAAATCGGGCCAAAGCTGTCTCCTTATCAGCTGCGAGTTCTAGCTTTTGAATTAGTAGAAACTGAGTTCGTCGTTTTACTGGCCTAAGATAACATAAAATGTAGTACAAACACGTAGTTTTTTTTAAATCGATGAATAAAAATTTGAAATAACAAAGGTTTTAAAATTAGATTCAGTATTACAATTAAAATTATTTGTGAATTTTACAAATTTAAAATTAATGAACAAAAAAACAAATGAAGATGATTTTTTTAGAATGGCGTGTTTACCTAAATTAATTTTATTTAATGTTTTCGTTTTATTTATTTCAAGTTATTGTTTTGTTTTTAATTTTTTGTTAAATTAGTTATAAATTATATTTTTTATGTAGTTCCTAGGACATTTTATAAAAATATTTTTAATGTACAAAAAATTAAAAAAATATACATAATATTCTGTTTTACCGATACTTTTTTCCTAAAATGAACAAATTTCCATATATAAAATCGCAACTTGTAAGATTTTTTTGTCTGTCTGTTGTCTGTTGGTTTACTTGTTCAATCAAAAACAACTGAACCGATTTTGATTGGACTTTATCTGTAGGTAGTGTTTGTTTTACATCGGAGATATTATTAACATCGCGTTGTAAGTATTCGTCCCAGCAAATACCCCCTGCACCCTTCATATCAAATCTTTTCCCCTCGCCTAAAAACGATTCGCGCTCTCCAAACGGTGTTTTTAAAGCTAGAGGGTTCTGGTAAACGCCAAATGAAAGACAAAGAATCAGACTACAGATCCTCAGGCGAATTTTTTGAAAAACAGTTTAGCCTACCTGTGAAATATTACGTAACTTATTATTTTTTTCAAAAGGTTGTGAGTTTTTTCAGGACTTTTTTTTTTAAATTCGCCTGAAGGATCTGTAGTCTGATTCTTTGTCTTTCATTTGGCGTTTATTAGAACCCTCTAGCTTTAAAAATAGCGTCGGAAGAGCGCAAACCGTTTTTAGGCGAGGGGAAAAGATTTGAGATGAAGAGTGCAGGGGGTATTTGCAGGGACGAATACTCTTAAGCGAAATTCTAGTAACTAAACACTCAGTAATGTAGCGTACTAAATATATAACAACGCAGAGTAATATTATTTATCCACGCTAAAGAAAGGCACTCGAAGTACACAGCTCAGACAGAGAAGCAACAACGTGTATAAGCGGTGGCGTAGAGGGAGAATGATGACATGACGCCATACTAATCGCAATAGCACGCCAATAGATGATCCATATAAAAAATTTCCATAGTGACATAACATAACGCCAGTACCGACCTCAAAATTTAATAAAATTTAATAAAACTTTGAAAGGCGTTTCTCTTTCAATTTTGAGCTTTGATAAAAAGTTACTTGAAATATTTGTTTATCTATTTGAGTTCTACAGGCTGTTAAAAAAAAAGAATCAACTTAAAAATCATTCTGTACTATACATAATATGTAAAACAAAGTCCCTCCGCCAAGTCTTATCTGTCTGTCTGTCTGAACGCCATACACTCAAAAATTACCGAACGGATTTTCATATGGCTTTCACTAATAGAAAGAGCGATAAACGAGGAAGGTTTCGGTACATAATTTGTAAATATTTTGTACAAAATGGCTGGACTATGACGGTGTTTTGTCAAAAAACAAAAAAACTGTTTTCGTACTCCTACATGGCTAACGCTGGCCAAATTTTTAGAGATACATCAAAACAATATACTTTCAGAGTTCTGCTGTGGAGATGGGAAATGGAAAGGTCAATATAATATTTCCAGAACAATTTTGTACCCGGGTGAAACCCGGACGAGTCGCTAGTAATAAATAAAATAATTGGCCTAAATTAAATTAGATAAAAATTATACTTGTGTAAATTTAAAACAGTTAATTTGTGTTTATAATACCATATAATATAATTAAGTATATGTTCTTTTATTACTTTCTTTTTTTGCAACCATTGACCGCCCATGAAATTGGACTACATAATATATTTGTAACCTCGATGTGTGAATTGTACTGAACATATTTTAATAAATAAGGAAATTTCTCCTTTTCTTATGGTTTAAAAATAATTATCTGCTGTGTATGATTTTTGATGTTTTTATTACATAAATAAATAAATTACAATAAATAACAGTTCACGAAAATAAATAAAGAGTAAGTATGTGAAAAATAAATAAGTATCCTGTACATTATATTTACAAAATTAAATTATTCTTAAATATTTATCAGTTTCAATTCTATTACTTACAGAGCTAAGAGACTGAAAATAATACTAATATCGGTTTATCTAAAAGTTTACTTGTCAATATGTTTATTGAACCGGATGCATTAATTTTAGATCACATAGCATTCATCTTAGATCATATAGCTTTAATTCAACGTTCCCTTCATTTGTGGTTCACAAAAATTATTATAGGCTTTTCTGTTTTTTCTATTCAGAAAAGTCACAAAGTAAATTAAGTAGGTATATTGTAAACATAGACTTATATAAACAATTTATTGTTTATTGGCAATTTTACTATGAATTCAGTAGGTAATTCGATTTTTTTTGTATTTTTTATAATGACGAACAGGAAATAGAATTTTAAGATTCAACTGGAATTCTAAAAAGGACAGCTTACACAATTTTTAATTTCATTAATTAAGTAAAGATCATCTATATCAAAAGTGTTTTTGTTAAAAAATCTTTGTCTTATCGATTTGTGAAATAATAAATTAAGTGATTTAATTTCAAACAATGTAGTTGCCTGCCAAATCTTGTAAATCTTATAAGAAAAAAAAAATGATATTACGAGAACATACCTTATGCAAATAGGTTTGATTTTTGGCAGAGGTGAATTTTCCATATTTTTCATAACAGTCGAGATATGTAACAAAATACAAGTTACCATTCAAATCTATATCACAAGAAAGACTTCAACGTTACGTTAGACGGGAAACCAAAATAATTATATGGATTATTTATATCTCGTCTTTTTTCAGTTTTATGACATTTACTGAAAAGAGCTTTTTTGTTCAAAAATAAGCTTCATTGGAATATTAAATAAATATGGAATTTCGTAAAAAAAAATATTATCATATCGGAGCTTGTAAACGAAGTTTTATATGAAAAATCCGATAATCAAAAACATTTCTTTTATAAAATTCTTTAAATTTTGTAATATAAATTTTTCTTACTTTTCACAACTATTTTTCCAACTAAAGTGATAAAATATGCATTACGTACCATTAATAAAATCTACATGAACAGGGAGACACCAACCAACAGCCAAGCGGGTAACTAAAAATATTAATTATATTGGTTACAGATTATCTATTTTCAATTTTATGATATTTATCGAAAAAAACTTTTATTTAAAAAAAGGACTTCATTGGAATGCCCACCTATTATTTTTCACTATATTTTGAAAACTTGATAACATACAGTGCGATGAAAATTCATTTACCCGATAAAAACTATAATATTAGCAGTACTTTTCAAAATTCTGTAATAATTTTTAATTGCACGAAAATCGACATAAAATGTAACATTTTTGAGAAGGTGAAATAAATGTCAAAATTGTAAATACATTTTGAAATATTTAGTGGAAGATCAATTTGAAAAGTAAACATAATGATAAATACGTATCACATTAAAAAAATTTCAAAACAAACTTCGTATGTTTTGGTTGCGCAAGTAATATTAATAAAGGCGTCATCATTAAAATTTTCCAAAATATTATGTAACATTTTTTGTAAATTGAACAAAATGAGAATTATTAAAGGAAAATTATCCAAATTCATGGATTCTAATAGTCTGACCACCTACTCCACCAGACGTTCCCAAAACAAACATATTTTTATGTGGAAAGTGGGCTGGTTTATGTTCACCTTCGTAACCTTTATTGACATATACAATATTATCTTCAGGTCTTGGATCAAAGATATAGCCTCTGATGAGCGAAAACAGCGCCGACATAAATGCCATATTATTGATCATACCGACCATCAAAGCGGCCATTTTAAGTTTCGGGAAAACAAATGGCCATGCTGCAGATAATAATAATGGCGGAACTAAAACAATTGGCATTATGTTTGACATTTTCATTTTACGACTGTCACTTTCCATCCCTAGCACTCGCTGATCTTGAAGTTTAATGGATAAATTCACAGTTCCGTTCAAATTCGGTTGAAGTTGGACGGAAACACCAGGCAAGAAGTGGAAAGCCAAAACGGTGGTATTGAAAAGTTCTTTCAGTGAATCGACAATCATTGCATCTAATTCTTCGTCATCCATATCAACATACGGTTCCATATCGATATCGTTTTCGATTGGATTCGACATCCATTCTTCAAACCATGTCACAGTGATATTTTCAGAACTATTATTTGCAATCTCGATCGCGGCCAACGTTCTCTGCAGCATGAATACTTTCATACAATGGATCAAATTCATATATCTATAACATTTGTATAGTTTCATAAACCATCCGGCCCTTTTTGGCCCATCTGGATCAGTTGAATTAGAATCAGATTCATTGAAACTTTCCGTCGAATTAAAATCGACATAATCGTAAAATTCAGTTGTTCCACCATCACTATCTTCAATTGTTAAATTTACACCTTCACTGTCTTCAGCTGAATAGTTTTCAGTTTTTGGCGAAAGAGGATATTCTTTGGCCCAATAATTTCTTCCATTAATTTGACTATCATCGATCAAGCCTTCTTCGTAATCAAATCGATCGATAGACAACGGTTGTCTCTCATTTTTATTTTCGTTTGAAAAGTCAGATTTCTGCTGTGTTTTTGAATTAATAATATTTCTCAGATCACTCTCTTTTATTTTACTAGAATATTTGTCTCTCGTTCTGTGGTGATTATAAACACTTTTTAAACTATTTCTAAAATCACTCAAAAGAACACTTTGATTCACCTTTTTGTATTTAACATATTTGCTGGCGAATATTTCACGTATTTCTTGTAGATCATATTTGACACTACGTCTATTGTTGTTATTGTTGCCATCACTGTCATGTTCAGTTGTTGTTGTGGGCTGACAGTTGATCCACGTGACTAACCACGTGGTTGTCAGTAACAAAACACAGTAGTACGAAACAAGAGAATCGCGACTACGTGATGTGATCATAGCGAATGCGGCAGATTGAATGGGGAAGACGAGTTCTCTGTAATGGAAGCAAGAAAAGAATGGCATTTTTGCCCCACATTTTATAGACGCCAACTGAACTGTGATAAAGTAATATTAAATTTCCGCGTTTAAGGCGTATGTAACTAAGGTGCATAACGTTCTTCTTGATAAACAGGTAAATCTAGTAACTGGATTTGGCGTTTTACACGGTGAAGGTTTAAAATAAAGAAATTTAATGCTTGCTCCACAATTATGTTCGGTACGAGAATGAAACAGCTGATACATTCAGTTTCTGCTTCGCGAGTTCTTATTATGAACCTTGTCTAAAATTTCAAATATATTTTAATAAAATAATCCTGCAGTAATATTTATTATCTCATTTCGTGATTTGTAGTTGTTAACGGCTCATCATTTTTTTAATGTAAACTTCAGTTGGTACTACTTGAAAATAAAAATTATAATATAAAAACCGGCTGTAGAGCACTAAGCTAAGTTGGCTGCGAGGTAGAATACTTGCCTCGTAACCTAAAGGTCGTAGGTTTGATCTCGGCGGTCGATGCCATAATTACTGTTTTTTTTTGCAATTACCTATACCAGTTTTACTTCTGTAGTGTTTCTTTTTTATTTTTGCGTTATTCTTAAAGCGTAGATTCTTAAAGTGTAGATGAAACTTTACAAATGCATGGATAGAAATAAAAAACTCGACGAATAGATTAAACTGTGCATTTATATTATACGAGTGCAACAAAAAACATGGACTGGCTGTACAATGTACATAGTCATGTACTCACCGAAATAATAAAAAAGAACCGGCCAAGTGCAAGTCGGACTCGCGCACCGAGGGTTTCGTTAAAATTTGTAGGTATGTAAGTTCGTCCATCACAGGAATCGAGTCTCTAAGGTTTTTCCCGCTTTGCCGTTGGAAAATTGTTGTCCCTATGCATCGATATAGTCAGTTAATAAGTGTATACCGTGGCTATATCTGAGAGTCTAGCGGTCGTACCGTGCTGTATGCGAGAGTTCCCGTAATTCTATTTTAATAAATGTTCGAATACACTGCTGTATAAACTATAAACGTACCGTTAGCGGACGCTTGTTTTGTATTAGAACTGTTACTGTGTACGTGCGTAGCACATTGTTGCGGTTTGTGTATATTTATAATAGTACATATCAAATGTATTGTGAATAAAAAATTATTGTTTTTTCATTATTTATTGTTATAGCGGCAATGGAAATACACACTCTCTACCTATTACGGTTTATGAGATACAGCCGGACGGAAGGACAGCGAAGGCTTAGTAATAGGGTCCCTTAGGGGTACGGAAGCCTAAAAAGTTCATATATGCATATTGTCTAAAATGCTTCATCTTTGAGTTACGGAGACTTTAAGCTCTTAGTTAAGGTCTAATTTAATACAGTATTAGTATAGTAACAGATCATTATCAAGTAGGTCAAAATTAATTATTTTTGTACCTACTTAACTTTTATGTATGGAGGCCTCTAATTTGTAGTATTTTCAACTCTAGTTCTGGATATCGAGAATACGCGACAGAGAATAGAAAACGGATGCCAGCACATTCGAAACTCACCAGGATTTTTTAAACTAGTGAGGTAGGGCATTATTTTCATATTGTACTTGAAAAAGTCTAAAAGACGAAACGTCGTACATTTATAAATATAACTTTTGTCCGCAAACCTGTGATTTTTCTTATTAATTATTATCGATGGACACGATATTTAATATATATTATTTTTTTCTTCTAGTTATTGCAATATGTAGTTTACGCGCAAATTCATTACCGCCTTTTTCCTTAATATTTTAATATTGTACTGGAAAAAACTGTTAAGCCGCTCTATGTAAAACTTATGTGTGATTACCCTGAAACCCCTTTAAACAGAAAAAGGATCGTAAAAATCGGTTCAAAAATGCCGATGATATGCAGCGGAAACATATATTAAAAACTCCGATTTTTATGTCAGTTAAAAACGACAAGGCCGATAAAATTTACTTTACTTTACTTGACGAATTGATAACCCCTTTTTTGAAGTCGACTAAAAATAACATAACACGGAAACTAGTTTATTAAACAATCCCATAAATCCTAAATACTTGCAATCGTTTTGTAGTCATATCCGTACTAAATATAATAGGACTGATTTCAATAGTAACAAATAATTATATCAGAAACAATGGAAAACAATGTCCATTGTTTCAATGTCACGAAATTCATTGAAAAAAAGATCAATAAACGAGAAGATGTCGAAGCCTTGTGTTAATACTGTAATATAACGCAATAAATATAATATACCTATGTCTTCGTACAAATGAAAGACCACGAGAATATATACCCATTTTGGGCAACGAACCATAACAATATATACTTTTATACAAAATAATAATATACATACCTATTGCAGCATATCATTGTAGAATAAAATGACAGAATACAGAGTGTTTAAAAAGGATCCAAGTATGCGGAAAAGTATAGTATATCGCATATAAAACATCTTTAAAAAAACCGGTCAAGTGTGAGTCGGACTCGCACACGGAGGATTCCGTACATTATGTACTTTTTAAATACTTTTGTAAAAGAAACAAGAGAGGCGCTATAACAATATGTAATCAGTGGGAGTATGCAAGTAGTTCAAGAATTTCAAGGCGTGAAATTTTACGTAATACACTCCGGCGTTCTTATATTATAAACACTTTTTTTACAAAAATTTCTTGTAGAATTAAATATCAACGTTATGGCAAATATCTCTGTTGCGCATGCGCCGATTTCCCCAAAAAAAATTACAAAACTAGAATAATAAACCATTGCGATCAATGATCAATGATAAAAATTCCATAAAGGGTTAATGATAACTTATCTTGATAAAGATACAATCAAATGTCAGCGTTTCATGTTTATAAAAAATATATTTTTCGAACCTTGTTCGATTTCGGACATTGCCCGATGTGGCTCGGGCATTGTCGTCATTGACCAGTCAATGTCGACATTTCCCGGACATTCCGGACATTGACCGTAACATATATAAAACTTAAAATTTGTCCGTTCGACAAAAACGTTTGAACGGTAAGTCCGATCATCATGAAATTTGGACACAACATTCATCGCGGTACTAAAATGAACGTCCGTATTCATGTTCCCTCTTCAACCTTTCTTTTGCACCCGGGTGAAACCGGGACGGACCGCTAGTATGTTATAACGCATTCACTATATAGATAATCCAACCGAATCTTTAATTGTTTCCAAATACGCTGGCAGAATGGGAAAATGCGAGGGGCCCCCAGCCGGAGTTGCCGTTAGGACATAAGAAACCTAACATTTATTATAAAATTTGGTAAAAAATATTAAATGTGTATTTAATCAATTTAAGTTGGAACATACCCGAATTATACAAATATCTACTATACTTCGTGATTTATAAAAATGAAACTACAACGTGAAGTTTTTTTTATATTATTAGGAGAACCCCATCCGATTAATTTGCTACAGGCTTCAGGTGGTATAGTTGCGCCACTGTCTCCAAGCTTCATAAATGACTGTTGAGGCGAGTTATTTTTTTTAAGATTTTACAAAATTCCAAAATTCTGATACATGTATGCTCTACTAATAGAAAAAATAATTATTAAAGTCGGTTCACAACTGGCGGATATACATTCATAAAAAAACGTGTCGAATTATATAACCTCCTTTTTAAGTCGGTTAAAAATAAGTTAATTATCTATTATAAAAGTTTGCTCGATAATAACATTTATTAACACTACACTTCCGTAAATCATGTACCATCGACGTAAAAGCTATGTTAAATAGCAAACATTTTGTGATGAAAATACTTAAGCCGATTTCACTAAGCCTAAATAATCCAGGTTTAGTGAGCTATAACTTAAACAGACGAAAACGTGTAGAATTATAGAAGATCCATATGTTTCAAAACTCTAGTGTTGCAGAAACATTGCCACTAAATCTGATTTGACACATATTTCTCCATAAGGAAATCGCATTGTACAATTTTAAATCGAATAATTGTTCAATTGAGACGATATTTTTTTAAAATTGTTTATACGTGCATTTAACATAGTTTTTTGCGAAATTTCCACTTTAAAGCAATTTTCTTCCACGCAATTCGATTAAAACTTAGCTTCAAAAGCGATCAGTTATTTGTTTTTCTGGGTGTGCAATTTAATGTTCAACATAACAGAGAGTTTCACAACGATATTAGGCTGATCTTGCTTCTATAAAAACTGTAATTATAAGATCATAATCTAAGGTCACTCTCAATTCAAATTTTTTAACAATGCCTCCGGCAACCCAGCATAGGGTTAATAATAAATTTAAATGTTTTCAATCTCGTTGAGAACACAAAATGTAACATTTTATGTTCTCAACGAGACTGAAAACATTTAAATTTATTTATTTATTAATAACATTTTAAATGTTATTAATATTGTAAGGTTTAAATAATATATTACCATTCCAACCCACAAGTGCGGAATTTTACAATATCTTTCCGTTTTGAGGTCCCCCGAATTCAAAAAACATATTTTTGGAAAAACTCTGTGCGTCTGTTTGTCTGTTAGTCTGTGAACACGATACAGGTCAAACGGATGAGCGGATTAAAGGCAAATTTTGGGAGGATGTTGGGTATGCAAATATGAAGAGCACTATTGTTTTTGGGAAAAAATCGGCGCATGCGCAGAAGAGATATATTCTATAACGGTGTTTTTTATATAGTAATAATAGTATACTTTTCATAACGGCTTATTATTCTATGAGTGTTTTTAAGAAAGTTTCGTTAATTAAGTAATTTTTTTTCTAAACTTTATAGTTTCGGAAATATTTGGAAAATAAAAAAAAATCAGCCGCTCTTTTGTTTTGATTGATCTGTCAGAAAATAACTAGTTCGGCATGCTTTGATTAATTTTTACATAATGTGGAACATATTATTATGTAGGTAACCATGGCAACGAATAGCAAATATGATATTGAATACTAGCCATTAACCGCGTCACCTCACGCGATATCAGAAATTTTATTTTCTTTATTATAATCAAATGTCAACATTGTTGAAGCTGGAATCGTCCCGTCGCCCAATTGGCTGGAATTTTTTTTTACATTTTATGCTCTACAGAAGAAATAGTTCTGTTGTATATTTTAAACCTAAATACTAAACAAGTTTTTTTATTTATCAATAACAAAAAAAGATTATTGAACTATTAGAACGGAACTTGGCAGTGCTTATTTCAAGTTGGTTACAACGTTAGTATTTTATGGTATAATAATTTGTAATTACATTAAACTTATTCATTCAAGTAAATAGTTATTGTTTTGCTTGAAGACGTAATTATTAATTATGTATATATTTATGAATTTAAAAAATGAATAAATGTGTTCATACCGTATTTAATTTATGATTATCGGTGCAATGGTTTTTCGGTATAAAATTATTTTTAATTAAAAATAATTAATAATATCACACTTGTAATCCGGAAATTATATTTGATATGATACAATATTATTTAAGTTTATGAAAGAAGTGGTACTTTAATAAACATCAACTTTGATAAACGTTTTTGTAAAAGATGTGCATTTACCTTCTCTTCTCTAAAAAAATTAATTCACATTTTTGTTCTCATTTACGCTGGCGGTCACACATTTGATGTTTCAATATTATGCTCGATATCTGAAAGGACAGGCACGTAACTTCGCGATGCAACGCTGTTATCGGAGCTATTATTCATTCGATACCGCCGTGAGTTACATATTCACGTCCTCCTATCAGAATACTGCTGTTTAGATATAAATAGATATTGTAAGTTGTAGACGTCCGACAACACACGCTACTTGTATTTTGTTAGAACGATCAGATTACATCCGACTTAGAAAGAAGATGAATTTTAACTTTTGACTTATGTAACAGGCAGAATTTAATTACTAACTTTTTCAAACACCGTTAACTACAAACTACAGTATACACTAGTCACTACAGCCATAAGCCGAGTGTTGGGTATCAGGTATGCGTATGTATCACCGAATCAAAGCCATCAACGGTGTTGACTGAATGAAATAGATTCAGTGAACATTTATAACAGTAAGCATAAATACATTGATAGATTGTGATTCGCACTGACGTGCTGACGATAAATGCAGCTCCAAGCCGATCTTAATAACACGTTATAACTTCTGGGTCAGAAGTTGTACAGTATACACCGGAGATATCTGATGATGACGTTTCGCGTGCTATTTCAGAGCGCAGAACAGCGCCTGAACGCAAGAAAGTCTGCCACACAGAACACACACGAGTTTTGTGGTTTGCCGGTGCGGCTGTTAAGCTTTAGCGTTATTGTGTAATTATTACACTATTTCCTAACATTTATTATTGGTTAAATATGGAAAATATAATTCATTCTAAAATTATGAAGAACCTATGACTTGGGTTGCTCTGCAGCGCTCATAGGGGCGAACCGCCACTATGATAAACAGTTATTTAGAATGTCATAATCTAGAACAAAAGTTTTTTTTATAAAAAGCAATTGGACACGGTGTTTTCAAATTTTAATAAGTGACAAGTCATAATTTCGTACTGAAAAAAAGCTTCTCGGTTCGCAATTTCATAAATAATATTTCACGACATTATTTCTGTTTTCTGAGACACAATATGTAAGGTAATATACGAAAAAGATGATGTTTTTAAATGAATTTTGCAAAAATATCTTTGAAACTTAAATGTGTTCATATAGTCAGATGTATAAAACAAGTTTGCGGAGTGCCTGAAGTGAGAAAGATTTAAATCTGTGTAGGTACATATTTTTTATGAATATCGGATATTAAAAAGTTAAAACGGTACAGAAATATTTCCGTTATAAATTCAATTCGCTTACATCTCGTCACTAATTTTATGCAATTTTTAATTGATTATGATTTCCTTGTATAATAATATTATTATGTATATATTTATGATTTAAAGTACGATGTTTATGTATATTAATTAGTAATAAGTCTGTACATTAACACTGATACAGTTAGGAAACCTAGATATTTATATAAAGCTATATTATCAAGATTATAGGACAAGTACTGGGTTTTATTCCGATTCTACTAATTCCTTTACATACGCACTATGCGGCTACCCGTATTGCGGCTAGCCGTCCGGTTGACCGCAAGTAGTAAACTACATGATATACGTAAATTCTGTATATATAAAAAATTGTATTCGCACTACGTTCCGGCTGCTCGTAAACCGTTCCGGTCGCTTGGAGCGCTGCGGCCGTTTCGACGGCTGACCGCACGGTTTGTGTGCGCACTGTGCGGTCAGTTTGCAGTTAACCGTCGCCTGCGCAGTCGTGTTTTTTGTTGTCTGACAAAATGATTTTAAACGCATTCTTATTTAACCAAAAAACTTGTCTTCGTATTTTTTGACATTTTCAAAAAATATATCAAAATGCCTGGTTTCATCTCCTGTTTGTAAGAAAGGATATGTATCCAGTATTTTTTTTCCGTTTTATTTTTTATGTAGCGATCGTACTATATATAATAAACAACAACAACTTCTTCAACGCCCATTGTAGAAATGGTTCGTTTTGTTTGGTTAAACAAAATCTGTATGGTTAAATTAGATTCAACCGCAGATTCAACCGTACACTGCGGTAAACTGGACGGCTGGCCGCATTACGGGTAGCCGCATAGTTACCTAATTAATATTTTCTACATACAATTATTAAGCTTATGCCGATTTAGTTTCTGAACTATATTAAAATTACGCGAAGCTTTAACAATAACCTAAATCTATCAGAGCGATTTTTATTTTTCTACGATTGTAGAAAATGACAGTACAATCGTCTATCATTTCAGATTTAGAAATTGTATGCGTTTAAAGTTTTGAAAAAATCACAAACAAACTTTTGAATGGACGTATCGACTTTGAGTTCCAACTTATTTACACTTATGAACTTGATTTTATAACAATTGTTTCGAACACAGTCACAGAGATCAGATAAAGATCTACCTATATGCCTAAATAATCTTGAATGTTAGTGGCCTTTAAAAAATAATAAAATATTTAACGACCCAGATGATCCTAGCCTTAACTTAAATAATAATCTTCCATACTTATCACAATGTCACGAAAATTTATCTAAAAATACAAAAAATTGTAGTAAGTATATAAGTATATCTAGTTCGCTAAATGAAAATATTTTGACAAGAAAGTGTTATTATGTTAAAATAACATGCCATAACGATCAAGATACATATTATATTTTTTGCGTGTACCTCCTAGTAAATAGCTGATTTTCAAAACTTTTGACAGTTCAATTTTGAGCAACATTACTTCTGATTGCAGGCTGCGTTCAATTCTCATGCGGCTAAACTATGGTTTATTATAAAAAATGATAGTACGACTACGTTTATTTTACTTTACGCAACTTTACAGCACTAGTGTTAAATGTATCAGCTATTTTAGAGGGGACTGCAAAAAAATCATTATGACACGCTTTACATAGCTTAATATAGTATGCAAGCATACGTTATATGTAGCATAATTTTTACAGGTTTGAATCAATATGTGACAACAATTACAAATCTATTGTTCACCTCATTAATAAACAAATCATGTTCTGACAGTTGACATTTCAGACCCAATAACTGTTAGTCTGTTGTTACATTTGTCAACTCTGTTTTGTTAACGTCCATTGTTGTTAGTTTCCTATTGTTTCGGACAGTATTTAGTTAAGCCCTCGATTTGTTCAAAGCGTCATAATTGACTCTTCTCTGTTTCGCGACTCGCTCAAAATCTTTGTTAAGATGGTGCTAAGATATTTAAAAGATAACATTGGAACAAAATTGAAGTGTTCGTGACAATTTCTTCTAAAGTATACAACATAATAACCAATAATATTTTATTTAAATAATTATTCAAATAACCGAAAGATAAAATTATACTGAGAGGTTATTTTATCAAACGAATGAAAGATTATCAAAAAAGGGTTCTGTTTACAATATTGTTTAATTTTTAAGTTCATTGATGTGAAAAAAGTGACTATCTGGTGTTAGAAAATAAACGGAAGAGGTAAATAAATGGCTTCGTTATCAAGTATAACACATGTCGCCATGGTCGCGTTGATTCTAATTATTGTGATAACCGATACTGTTTCGACGAACGATAAGCCAATGGCTAAAACAGATGGCGCAGTTACAGGTATTTTCAATTACAATTACATAGAGATTCTGTACTTAACTTGTTTCTAAAGTAAAAGCAAATATTTGATATTTCAATGGGGAATGCTTCTGTTGACCGTAACATTTTATTTATTACCTAAATAACTTTGTAGATGTGATTCACAATCGAATGCTGTAATGATTTCAAAAGATATCGTCTCTTTAATAATCAATTTTATTTTGTTCTTCGAGTTACGAGGTTACGCCTTGACTTAATCCATCTTGACTATTTAAAAACTTTCTTCTGCTTAGTATTTTTGTTCGAAAAATCAGTTGATATTATGATAATGTAAAAATGAAATAAAAAACTTGTTGTTTTTTTTACATTTATTAAATATAAAACTGAAAAAGGTGATTTAAATTTAATCTAACATATTTTTAAGATATTTTAAAGTAATAATTGTGAGTCTAGCATTAATTAATAGGTACTAGTTTTTTCAGCGCCTAACGGTGAAAATATAAAACATTAAATTGGGCGGTTGATATCAAATTTCAAATATCTATTATAATGACTCTCTCAGCCTTGTACATTAATCATTGTTTAGTTTATGTCAAAAAAGAGCAAAATCTGTTTGAAACTAACTTAGAATTACATGATTATTATACACGGCATAAAAATTCCCTTAAGTTGCCGCTACATAGACTAGCCACTATTCAAAAAAGTTTCACTTATGTGTCTCTCAAACTTTACAATAAATTGCCTAATGATATCAAAATGCTGAAACTGGAAACTTCTATTTATCTATCTATCTATTGAACGTGAAACTAGAAATCAGATGAGATTAGACAAAGACTGGTTAACCTGAAAAATCAAATATGTACAAAGTATACATATAAAATATTATGTGTTGAAAAATTTCCTCAATTTTTATACAAATTGAAAAGTACTTTTAAGATCAAATTTTCTTTTGAAAGTTGAAACGAAGCATTTATTAAAAAAAAAGAATTTTTTCACTTCTTAACCACAAAAATCTTTCTAATTGATGTACATTTCAAGAACTAGTAAAGATACAGAACAGTTTAGTAGTTGATGGAATCATTGAGCTAGATAAATAATAAAACAGATTGTGGTTAAGAAGTGACTAAATTGTTTCGCTCTTTCGTTTCTAAAAGAATATGAATATATCTGTGAATAAAATAAATATTGTTGTTACAGAGGGTCGAACCGCAGCCCATCATTTCGCAAAACGGATGAGCATGCTCCTTTTACCGTTAATGTTCATATCGGGAGTAATGTTCGCCATGACAGGAGTTCTTACCGTCGTCTCAGTCAAGAGTCTGTCCGTCGGTTTGTTGTTGCTAATTGTTGGTTTGAGTCACGTATTAGCCCGGATTTATCAAGGGTTCGCACCGCCTGTTACCGCATCCCAATTGGTTTACTCAACCGCGCCTGCGCATTACACTCCGTATTCTTACAACGCTCACCACTCTGCCTGGAATCCCCCGGCAGTCATTGAGGCCAGGAAAGATCGACGCGTACCACAGCCTGTCGAAGTCAGACACGTATTTCAACCTCAACAGGACTTACACCGAACTATTCAACCCGAACTTCAACAAGTTCCGACTGTCGGTGATTTTTATAATGACGGTTACAACGTACATTCAAATGAACCTTTAGGTTATTATAATAGGCTGCCTGTTACGGTTGAAGTAACGTAAGATTAAGAAGAAGTAAAATTAAAATAAAATTAGTAAAATTTTTGTTGTTTATTCAAGGAGCCATTCTCATGCGCGTACAGGAAAAAAGGACTTTTTTCAGAAATTGTTTCCTTTGTGATAATCAGGAATTTTGGAAAAAAAATTGTACGTTTATTTATAGATTCAAACACGAAAAAATAATCAAATAAAGTTTCCTCTTTTTTTTAAACACTTTTTGTGAATAAAACACAGCGCCCCCACCGCGTCATGGTTAGCTGGTGGGGGTAGTTTTCAGTCACAGGATTATCTGAAACAAAAATTTCAAAGAGATTTTTAATTAGTATGAACGTACCTCTCGTTCCTAGTAAATTAACTCTGATATGTTGAAAATTTCATATTTTTCGCATTGAAAAAATCTTCAAAAACAAGTATATTTTACAAAAATAACGTTCAATGGACGCCATTTTGTAAATTTTTGTCGAAAAGATTCAAAACTACAGACAAGAGGTACGTTTTTACTGATCAAGGATCTCTTTGAAGTTTTTATTCTAGATAATCTTTGTGACTGAAAACCACCCCCGCCAGTTAACCATCACGCGGCAGGGGCGCTGCGTTTGATTCACAAAAAGTGTTTAAATAAAAGAAAAAAATTCATTTTTTTGAATTTTTTCGTGTACCTACTATTTAAATGTATAAATAAACGTACAATTTTTTTTTTCAAAACTCCTGATCATCACAAAGGAAACCATTTCCGAAAAAAGTCCTTTTTTTACTGTCCACGCATGAGAACGACCCCTTAAGACAGCTTTCCTAGTTAGCCGGATTTAGATCCAGTTTATCCTTTCAACTATTATTATGTATTTTTAACAATGAACTGATACTTTCACCAGTTTTCATATTTTTTATTAGTGACTCACCAGCTGTTCAATATTTAACCGCATATACTACAAGCATTTGAATGAAACTTTAAAAGCAGTTTAGGAAATCTCTAATTTCTATGAAAAACTTTATTTCATCTTTCATGGTAATGCTTAAAATAAACTAGAAATTGTGTATGATTCTTCCAATATAACTTTGAGCCAGATTTTTATTTTATTTATTACTTAATGTAAATAACTTATTTAAAGTCAGGTAAAAATGATAAAAATAGCATAATTAGTCTGTAAAAAACTATGTCGTGTTCAATGTCTCGTACTGGCGCGTAATTGTATAGTTTATAAATAAATATTTAAGTAAATTATAAACCTTTATTCACATATAAACACAAGATAAATGCAGAATTGAAATTTTAATTTAATATTACATCAAAACTGCGCTGAATTTGGCAATGCAATTAAAATTTTCTACATGAAAGATTTAAAGCATATATTGACATTCAATAAGTTAATTATTTTTTTGTGTTTTTAAATAAAACATAAGAAATACATTAATATTTTTGTAAAATTGCTTTTTAATGACCTCTTTTTGCGATCAACAGTCACGAAAATATTAAAGATAAGCAAGAAATTTTAACCTGTTTTCTACAATATTATAAAAAATATTTCTCATCCTCTTCAGTTAAAATAAATGAATTAAGATACTTGACTTTTTTAACTGTTCACTGTTTTCTCGCTAGTTTTTCACCTGAGTATTTTTCATGAGATTGGAAAATCATTGAAATAAAAGACCGCGTCACATGTTAAGCACAAATCTACACGACATGCACAGCAAAAACCTACAATCTGCACGATGTCGCACACTAGACCAGCATAAACCAGCAAATTTTAGTGCTGGTTTCGTAATATACTCTAAAGACATTTAACAGTTTTCATTGCAAATTAATTGATGAAAACGACATAATATCACTAGCACACTAGATCGATTGAGCGCAGCTAGGCAGAAATTGCAGGCGACCGACTGTCAGTCGTTGCTGGTTGCTGACTGCAGGTGCTGGTCTACTGTGCGTTACTCCGTTAAATACAGACTTTTCTATTCCGTACTGTGCAGGTTTATGCGTGACAAATGTAAGAATCAAAATACAATTTTTCAGAAAATAGAACATTTGAAGAGTAGATTTCCAGAGTATAGTGCTCAATATTTGGGTCTACGTATCATCCTCAGGTTTCAATGGCTATTGGATAGGAGGACGATATTATATGAACCGAAACATTCATACAATAAACAGTACATAGTTTTAAAGTTTACCAGTCATCGGTCGGTTCCTATTTCAATAAAACCTCAACGTGAGTCTTAACAAAAAATATACTATATTATGGCCGTTTTTTTTAGATTCTGCACCAATAAAATATATTTCCATTTTCCGATTAAATATTTATAATAAAATTATCGGTATACAAGGCTGAATGAATATAAAAACAATTTTTATTCACTAGAACATTATTTTGTTAGTCAACGTTTCGGTAGAAATTTTTGCCTTCTTCAGGTTATAGGTCCTGAAGAAGACAAAAATAAAATAAAACCCTACAACATCTAACCCATAAATTTAAATTTTTTTTTTAAATATTTGTATGTCAAATAATTACTTATTCGGCTTACCTTAAAAATCTCTAGTAAAAAGTCACAAACTTAAACACATAAAATAATTTAAAATTATTATTGTTAAACATTTAAAAACTTTTTTAAAAACAAAACTTCATGAATAATAAAAATAATAAAAAAACTTTAAAAGACCTATTTAAAAAATTATAAAAAATATCTTTTCATTGTAAAAAATTAAGATTCTAAAATTAAAATTAAAATCCTATTATTTGATATACAATTATATAATATTCTTAACCTTTTTAAGCTTTATATTAAAATTTTTCCTTCAAAAATTAAAATTTCAAAAATTATTAAAATGTCTGTCTACATTGGTTATTTTATTTTAGGATATTGTCATAAACTTTGGTTAATTTTTCAATGTCTGTTTTTTTGTTAACTGCATTGTTATTGTTTTTTTTTTTATATTCAGCCTTGTATCCCGATAATTTTATCATACCATAATACTAAGGTGTCTTATTTTATTTTGTTAAATATTTCTGAAAAAATGTATATTGGAGTTTTTAAAGACACATTAAAACTTGGATAATAATTGGTGACATTTATAAACAAGAAAGTAAACTCAGTAGATCTTGTAGTTGGATGCATGAAAAAAAGCGAGTGACAAAAAAATAATAACTTGCACATGTTGAAAGAACAAAAACCGTGAAATTACTACCATTATTGAGAACAGAGTTTCACTAACAAAATTAAAAGTTTACGGTAAATTTATTGCTTTTTTTTACATAACCTGTCTTTTTCCAAATAACACATTCAAAAAGAATCACATATACTTCCGGATGACTTTTAATGAGAAAAATGAGTTTGAGATCGTTCTATATCCACTGTTGAGTCTCCCAGCTTATCGTCCTTCTTTTGAGACAATCAGCGTGTGCAAGTTTTGTAAAAATATTAATAAAACATTGTCTATAAAAGTGCTTCGTTTGGTTGGGTTTGTTGGAAACAAAATATATTATTGTGATGTTTATAAATGAAGGAAATTTTAAAACATTTTGTAAAAAATTGAAAGATTTTTTTAATTAACAAATGTTTTTACAGTGTGAACGCCTTTATATAATTAATTATTAGTGATTGTAAATCTTTTAAATATTCTGTTATTTTAATATTTGTTGACAATTCTTATCTGTAAATGTTACAGCTTAAAAGAGGATAAATTACCAGACTATACTGTACTATTCTCTAGTACAGTATTTAATGATGCTGATAATCTCAGTTGTCGAGCGTGTATAAACAACAATGGGCACTCTGTACATTTCTATGTTGTAGGTAAGGTCAAAGGTAATGGTTATCGCGTCCTATACTAGGTCATGTATGCATTATTTTATAAATGTATATGGGCAAGAATGCCGTACAACGTAGGATTTCACAATTTAAAGTCGACGCACAATTTCACACGGACTAGAGCTGTACATAACTAAGATTATTTATATTTTACTGTTAAGTTTGTTATCTTCACTATGAAACAGAAATAACTGGTATCTGTCAGTCATACAAAAAAAGTTTCCAGCGATGAACCCTGGCATCATGAAATTTACACTACTTGGAAAATTCGGATGAATATAACTATTTTCAACTCGCTCTCTTCCAGATTTATGTTGGACTAAGTTGGCCGTACTCGAGTGAAGTCATGGCGCGGGCAGCTCGTATTGTATAAAATCATTTATTTTTCATCTCTGTTCTTTGGAGAATTTAAAGAAAAATCAAGTACATACGTATGTTTATAATTTATCTTATTTTACATATTGCGTGGGTAAAATGGAAACTCGATAAATTAATGCAAATTCTAACCTATAACTACAGCAGAACTTCTGATAACTGTACTTGTTTATCTAAAAATCATCTTACTGTCAAGTTGTCAGTTCTTCGGCTTCAGAATCAAGGGCCTAGATATTTTTTTTTCTGTGGGGGGGGGGGGTAAAGCAAAAAAAATCAATAGTTTTTGAAAGTTTTATTTAGGCTTACGCCAAAAAGAAATGACCTTTTTTTTATAATCTAAATTTAAAAAACTTTCTTCTGTGTAGTTGAAGGCAAAAAAAAAGGGCCTTTGATCATTTTCTCTAAACTTGCTTACTCTATTTATTATAATCGTAGGGAGGTTATTACCCCCTGTACCCCCCATATCTACACCCTTATTCAGAATTAAGTATAGGTACTGCACATTAGAGATCGGAAAAATGGATCTTTGCACTGATTTGCAATTTTGCATCTGAATCCTGTCTGGGGTCCAATTCTCCTGAAACGGCTCAAAAAAATCTGAGCTCTGAAAATGTTACTGCAACTGTTATCCATTAATGTTAAATTATGTTAAATTATAACTACCTATCTAAAAATAATTTAATATGAATGTATTATACACATTAACTTTCCGGAAACGATTCCCTGAATGACGGTGAAAATCGCATTAAAAATTGATTGTGCAGTTTATTAGAAACACTAAGCGAATAAATGGACAGGCGAAGATAGTGACTTTGCTTTACATATGTTATTGAGAGATTAGAGAACTAGCAGTTTTATTCGTGGCACGAATATCCTTTGCGTTGTTTCATTGCTTTGCCGCTTTATTATAATGATGACTCACTATCTAATATTTCAGAACCGTTTATTATAGATACAAACATAATAGATTGTCATAATATCTCATTAGTCTATTGTGAAAATCATTTATAATTTATTCCGTAAGTGCGTGTGCCCGTCAGAATGTTTATTCCATCTTCGAATGGTTCACCTGTACTGTGCATGAACTTGACACGTAAGGTAGATGGTCATATTGGTCAGTGGAATAAAAAGCAGACGCACGGAAATGTACCGACTTTCCAAAACATAATACTCTTTTACCTCGAAGGCATCGTCTCACACCAAATGACGTGTTCCGTATAAATTTTAAGCGTAAGTATTCATAATTAATGCTTGTAAAAATGCCAGATAGTAAAAACTAGGACATACCTTAAATAATAATTATCAACTAGGCTGAGAAAATGTTGATAATTTGAATTGTAAATTAAAATATCCCATTCACATAAATAAAAAAATAATCAATCAATGAAGAACTATTATTGCTGACTAATATTTTTAACCCTTGACCCATAAAAAGGAGTGTTATAACTTTTGTGTTTGGGTTGTATGTTTGTATATGATTTTGAGTGGTAGGTATCATAGGTCTTACGCGTAAATCGATTTTGATGCGGTTTTCTATATAAGACAGGACATTTTTTAGTAGCAACATGCAACGACGGTAGAAGTTTTACCTGTAAAATATCATCGCATTACGCAGTGGGGCCGATTTGTTTAAACGTGACCAAAATAGTAAAACTCATGTTAGGTTGCAGAAAGGATAATGAAAAAAATCTGAATTGACAATGACCTTAGATTGTGAACATACAGGGTGTCCCATTAAGAATGGGACATAGAACAACCGCAGAATCTCCAATTCAAAATAAAACGATTAAGCGAAATATGCTTATATAAAATGTTACTCGTTTCCGAAATACGGGGTGTTGAAGTTGAAAACTGAAAAATTATTAATGTCCATAATTTTTTTAATACACCGTATAATTTTACTCAAATCGGCACACTTGTTAAATATCATTAAATGTACCTAGCAATAATAAAATGAGTTCAGTACGCTCTACCAGTGGCGTACGGCAGGAGTAAGTAATGCTTGTACCCCTTCTAAATGTTACGCCGCTGTCTAAATTTTAATTTTGACTATAATTTTATTTTTTTTTGATATTTTCTAAGTCAATAATGTACACTTGTTAGTTTGTTGTAAAGTCATTGGTTTTCGAGATATTCGCAGTTTTTTTAAGACAAAATTGTAAAAATGAATATTATTATTAATAATACAAATAAAAAGTACATGTCTATCTATCTTTAACTGCGAATATCTCGAAAACCAATGACTTTACAACAAACTAACAAGTGTACATTATTGACTTAGAAAATATCAAAAAAAAATAAAATTATAGTCAAAATTAAAATTTAGACAGCGGCGTAACATTTAGAAGGGGTACAAGCATTACTTACTCCTGCCGTACGCCACTGGTAGAGCGAGTAACATTTTATCTAAGCATATTTCGCTTAATCGTTTTATTTTGAATTGGAGAATCTGCGGTTGTTCTTTGTCCCATTCTTAATGCGACAGCCTGTATATATTTCTCCGAAAAGTATAATAGAGTTTTAAATCGATCCTGCTTGAAAAATATTTGATCGATTGAAATTATATTTTTTTGAGCATTAATATATTAAGCATCATTTTTTGTAGTTTTCACTTCGAACCAACGTTTTTCTACGCATTTTGATAAAAATTTAGCTTGAAAATGGATCGTTTTCTGTATAGAATATTTGTTTTTGTGTAAGTACAATCTAAATGTTCTAAAATCTAGATGATACATTAGTATACGACATTAGACTGCAATGCTTTTGATATATGGAAACTGTAATTTTAGGATCACAATATAAGGTCACAATTGTCAAATCAGATCTTTTGACAATCCTTTCTGCTATCCAGCACTAGAATCGTTAAAATTTTTTGAAAATAAGTCATAAGTTAAATTTTTGAGTTTATTGGCTGTATCATTATTGTGAAACAGTATTAGCTTCTTAAAGTAATGACTTGTGCGAACCAATGTTCTGGCGTTAAATCGAGAGCAAAATTATGATTTCAACATGTTCTAAATTTTCTATTGAAAATAGGTATATGGAGGATATTATTGAGAGTAAGTTCATAATTTTGATTTATAATTTAAAGCAATTTGGTCATTCCATTGTGTAGAAATCACCAACTATAAAGTTAAATTGTTAAATCACTTAGCATAAAATAAAATTTGAATTTAGAGTTGAGTTAAAGGACGACTTCTAGCATATTTCAGCTTAATTTTTCCCACGAAAATGTAGGTATATTGGCAGAAAATTGCTTGCGCGTTTTTGCGCCCTTTTTTCTCCATGATACTTTTTAGGCCGAATTTATTAAATTCGATACACTCCCTTAACTCCCCAAATGTTATCAAAAATGTTTTCTACTAATTGGGACTCTATTAGGTATTGGTTTTTTACGAAAACTATTGAATTTATATCAGAAATTGTGACATCGATTCCTGTACGACCTTTTAAACCCCTAAATGTTGCTGAATTTTTTTTTTAGTATTTTTCTATTAATTGGAATCCTATTGTCGGTTGTTTCCGAATTTCGACCATAAATTTTAAAATTGGTCCCTCTGTGCATTACCTACAAGTAAAACATAACAGTAACAAACAAACGAGAAAGACCGAGAAATTTTTCATAAAATGTATATATTCTGAAGTCGTGAGAACCAGAAATGTAAAGGAAGTTGGTTGCTTTCAAGGAATTGTAATAATTGTAATTTCTCTACTTTTTTCACAAAATACCTATGTTATCATGCTAATTTGAATGCAGGTCATGTTTTATAATAAATAACTATTTAATTTGATTGGCATAACGAACTTGATGAGCGCATGCAACACGCAAACATTAATTTCTTTTGTTAATGTATTATAGAACGTGCACTGAGATGTTTTTCTGCATACAAACGCATAAATGAAAAGAAGATAGAGTTGGGGAATAAATAATTTCACAATGAAAAAACACTGTGACCAGCCGTCTAAAATAATCACTGTGATCTGACAAGAGGCAACTACGTTCCAAAGTAACGTATGTTGTTCCATGTCACCGCAATCACGACGGTCGATCCAACCGAGTAGCCAACTAACGCCGACGTAACGTCCGACCGAGTGTTTGCTCGGTCGGGCGGCATTAGGCTTGACCAGCCGTCTAAAGTGATCACTGTGATCTGACAAGAGGTAACTACGTTCCAAAGTAACGTATGTTGTTCTATGTCACAGCGATCACGACGGTCGCTCCAACCGAGTAGCCGACGTAACGTCCGACCGAGTCTTTGCTCGGTCGGGATCGACGTGACAAAGTAACGATGATTTTTCACTGTGATTTTTGTGTAACTGGAATAACAGTCACTGTGATCACATAGTAACGACTTTTTCCATGTTTTAAAGAAGAATGAATTATTATATATTCAACTACTATGAAAATTTTTCGGCAGAATTGCTATGAACATTTACAAATTAATTATAGTCGGACTCATGAACTTTTGACAGATGTATTTTCAACACTATCTATTTTCAACGGATTTACTTGCAATTTTCAAGTTTTCAGTCCTTACTTCTTACGTCCAACTACGCTGCTCACTCAATAGAAAAACTTGTTAGACAACGTTAAACTTCAAATTAATAAACGATTATTCTGATTGGTCTATAATTGCCAGACAAAGTGATGATGAAGGAGAAGTTGAAAATACATTAGTCGATTAATCGCATAAAAACGTGATGAATTAAAAAAAAAAATGACACGGATTTTTGTAAAAGCTTGAATTGAAAACGAAGGCAAGAAATAAGAACAATTTTTAGAGAAGTTTATATTTTTATGAAAAATTTGAAATTTCATAGTATTTTTTGTCAGGGTACGAAGATACAGATTATTATTTAACCGAAGCTTTCTATAGAAAAAGGGACAAATTTGATTCCAATAATATATTATATTTTCAGCGAAGTAATCCATTATCAGTATGTACATTATTAATAATATTGTAACGTATCATGTAGCATAGTGTATGTATGTGATTATACACGATAATTTCTAAAAAGATAGGAAATTTCACCAATTTGAACATAGTTTAACCAAAGTCGATAACTGCATTTCACTGAACACCAACGTTTTACGGAAACTATTCAACTAGTAGGTTTCCGCTGATACGTAGAAAATATCTGAGAACGTTTTACATTTTGATGATAAGAGGAGGAGGCTGTTAATGCCGGGCAATGCCGTGTAGAAACGGCTAGTACATAATGTAATTTAATTATATAAGTACCTTTTTATACAGTTAATAAATATATATGTTCTAAATTTGCAATGAATTGAAGTGAAAAATTCACACAGTAATAACGTTTTCATATAGCGGAACTAACAAATGGGAAAAAAACATGCGTGAATTATTTATAGCTAAACTAAAACGGAATTTAATTTTTTTATAGTTCGATTTTAGAATCATAATCAGTGAAGTTATTTTTATTGAGAATTGTCAAAATATGTTGTGTTTACTACTCAGTAAAAAAATAATCTAATCAAAGGACATTCATAAAGATTAAAAGTTATTTTGTACTTCTCTGTTGAAAACATGTGTTCCTAATGATAACTTACGCAATAGGTACATTTTTATTTTGCATATTTACGGCGACAATTGATTATCTCTCTATCTAGTATCAATCTCGTTATTTAAACTATTATCTGATATGTACATTTAATTCGTTTTTAGATTTGACTGTACAATTATTATACTTTGAACTTAGGTTACATAAGATTGGTTTTGTAATGCACTGTTTTTTCAATCTGATCATATTTTTTGTTAAAAACTAACGGTAGTACAAATTTGTATTCACGAGAATAAATACATTTTGAGTTTGTTATAAAGATTGTCTATTCTTTTTATGAAAAACATATTACTGGCGACGAGGTGTAAACCATAGAGGAGTAAACCATAAAGGTGTAAAACTATTCTGTTGGCATTATGGCGTTGATTGGGACCATAGAAAATTTTGTCCCAGGTGAAGATTTTGAAAGCTATATGGAAAGGATGAAGCTGTAGGAATCACTTGGACAGAGGATTCTGTATTAAAACGAGTCCTACTAATAATACAATAAAACAATTTAATATCTGAAGTTAATCGTGTACACTTTTATGCTGTGAGCTACGCATCACCGATGACTAGACTGACGTGGTTATGACTGTGTCGCGTAGTTCCCAGCGAACATAAATAGGTGGCGCCAAGATACGGCCGCCACATCACCCCCCCTCGTTAAAAAAACAAAAAAAAAATGGGGGGGTAAAAAAAATTAAGATAAGATAATATTACAACATACAACATATATATATAAAAAAAAAATAAAAGTGATATTTGAAACGACTGGCGAATTAGGCAATGCCTAATCGTTGCGGGGGATGCACATATCGGCCTGCGCGTGTGCGTCGTTCAAGTTGAACGTCAGTTTCCTTGCACTGCTGGTCCGGAGCTAGGTTGGCGTCGTCTTTGACCACGTACACGGGCTTCAGTCGATCGATTGAGACGGGTGTGTTTTTGCCCCGAACAGCGACGATGAAGAAACGCTCGCAACGTTTGACAACTGGAAAGGGGCCATCATAGGGTGGCTCCAGGCTGCGTCGGACTAGGTCGCGTCTGATGTAGACGTGGGAGCATGTTGACAAGTCTCTAAAACAAAAAATAGAGCGTTCGCCGTGTCGCGAGGTGCCGTGAGGCGTTAAATTGTTGAAGAGTTGTCGCAGGTCGTTGACGAGGTCTGAAGGCGAGGTGGCTGAAGCCTTGGAAGGGGCAAGGAACTGGCCAGGAAGTCGCAGCGGTTCTCCGAAGACTAACTCTGCTGGCGTAGTGTTGATGTCCTCCTTAAATGCGGCGCGGAGACCTAGCAAGACTGCTGGTAATGCATCAACCCACGAGTTTTCCGCGTGGCACATGATTGCGGCTTTCAATTGACGGTGTAACCGTTCGACGAGTCCGTTGGCTGCCGGATGGTATGCAGTTGTCCTCAGATGATCTGAGCCCAAGAGTTGAGTTAGGGAGTTGAACAATCCTGATTCGAATTGACGCCCCTGGTCGGTTGTTATTCGTAAGGGTACGCCATAGCGGGCAATCCAGCCAAACAGTAGCGTTCTGGCTACTGTCTCCGCACTGATCTCTTCCATTGGAAAAGCTTCTGGCATCCTGGTGAATCGATCTACTGCTGTCAGGCAGTATCGGAAACCACGAGACGGGGGGAGTGGTCCGATTATGTCGATGTGGATATGTTCGAAACGATTTATAGGTTTTTCGAAGGTTCCCTGTTCCGCAGAGACGTGCCTGGAGACCTTGGAGCGTTGACAGGCGGGGCATGCGCGAGCCCATGAAGAACAATCTTTTTTAACAAACGGCCACACGTAACGTTCGGACACTAATTTCGCGGAAGCCCGAGCACCCGGGTGCGCCAGGCTGTGGAGCGAATGAAAGATACGACGGCGAAGGGCGCGCGGCACAAAAGGTCTAATAAGATTCGTAGAACTATCACAAAACACTGGAGTTGCGGAACCTGATAGAGTCACTGGCTTGAGTTTGAGCGACGAAGTGGTAGAATGAAGAAGTTCTTGAAGCTCGACGTCTGTAGCTTGAGCGCGAATGAGCTCGTCCGCTGAAACTGCCGTGGAGATGGCCTCAACACGTGATAATGTGTCAGCGACGACGTTATCCGGACCGGCAAGGTGGCGAATATCCGTCGTAAACTGACTTATAAAACTCAGGCGTCGAAATTGCCACGGCGTGGCTCGTTCTGGTGATTGTTCAAAAGCGTGAACGAGGGGCTTGTGATCCGTATAGATAGTAATAAGTCTTCCTTCGACAAGTTGGCGGAAATGGCGTATGGCTTCGTAGACTGCGTCGAGCTCACGATCGTACGCACTTAAATCTTTTGCTGACTTAGCAAGCTTGGCGCTGAAAAAGGCAAGCGGTTCCCAGCTGTCTTGAACAAGTTGTTGGAGAACGGCGCCGACGCCAAAGCTAGAAGCATCGGTAAATATTGCCCAGGATGAATTGACGTTAGGATGCGCGAGCATTGTTGCGTTAGCCAGAGAATCTTTGCAACGTTGAAAGGCCTTTGTTCTCTCAGTTGTCCATGGCACAGGATGATTAGGTTTGATGTTCGGGCCTTGCAGGCATTCGTTCAACGGGAACTGCATCTCGGCCGCACCTTTCAGAAAACGGCGATAAAAGTTGATCATACCGAGGAATTGGCGGAGATCCTTGATTGCCGTAGGTCTTGGAAAGTCGCGAATTGCAGCCACTTTCTCTGTGAGGGGCTTAATACCCTCGGCAGAAACAGTATAACCAAGGAAATTCACCTCGGGCAAGCCAAAGTGTGATTTAGCGACGTTGATGACGATACCGTTCTGCTGGAAACGTTGAAATAGTAAGCGTAGGTGTTCTCTGTGTTGTTCCTCATCCCTGGAGGCGATCAGCACGTCATCAAGATAAACGAAAACGAATGCGAAGTCACGTGTAATCTCATCCATAAAACGTTGCAGGGTTTGTGCAGCGCAACGGAGGCCAAATGTCATCACTGGGAATTCAAATAAGCCGAACGGTGTGACGATCGCGGTCTTCTCTACGTCCTCATCTGCCATGGGTATCTGGTTGAAGGCGCGCACCATGTCAATTGTAGAGAAAACTTTCATGCCGTTTAAATTCGAAGTAAAGTCCTCGAGACGTCGAATTGGGTATCTGTCCGGTATCGTACGCGAGTTAAGGGCTCTGTAGTCACCGGTAGGTCGCCATTCACCACCTTTCTTGGGTACCAGGTGTAAGGGCGATGACCATGGGCCGCGGCCAGGTCGACAAATACCGAGTCGCATCATCTTGTCGAATTCTGCGCGTGCTATCTTCAACTTATCCGGGGCAAGGCGCCGTGCCTTCGCCGCGACTGGGGGACCAGGTGTCGTTCTGATGTAATGCCTTGTGGAATGTTTGAAGGCGTTTGGCGTAAATGCGCCATCGGGCCTGGTAATACTTGAAAATTGTCGTAGCAAATCCACGTACCGTGAGTCACCGAGGGTAACCTTGATTGATGAGATAAATCTACCGGACGGCGTCGTGCAGTCAGACGCGAGACCGGTGTTCGAATCTAAGAGCTGGCGACCTTTTAAATCAACGAGTAGCCCGTGATGTGTGAGGAAATCGGCCCCGATTATTGGACGAGAGACGTCGGCGACAACAAAACGCCACTTGAAGTCCCTGCGTAGATTCAAATGCAATAGTATGTCGATACAGCCATATGTCGAGATGACGGTTTGGTTCGCAGCGAGTAGAGTGAAAGCGCTCTTGGGGAATCGGCCTCTTGTGAGCCGTCGTGGGAAGACGCTGATGTCGGATCCGGTGTCGACTAGGAACTGATTCTTGGAGTGACGGTCCGTAATGAATAGACGGTTTGACGACAGCGCAGAATCACAGCCCGCCGTTAGTGATTCCGCTGATCGTTTCCTGTGTATGAACACGGGCTGGTGCATTTTTGAGCTTTGTCAGCAAAGCGTTGGTGGTACCAGCACATCGAAGGGCCATTTGAACTGCGGGAACGCGAGCGAGGACCTTGGCGCGGACGCGCGCTAGACCCGGATTGGTCATGTGCCCGGGCACGTGGCGAAACATTGTCAAATCTTGACGAGAGTGCGGCCACTTGCTTAGTCAGTTCTGCGACCTGCTGAGCAAGCAAATCTTGTGATGAAGGTGCACTAACAGCCGCGATACTAGAACCGATAGAAGCCGCATAGACCCTGTCAGCAATATTCGAGATCTGGTTGAGATCTGTGAGTGACGATGCCGCCACTGCCAAACGAACGTTCTCTGGTAAGCTCTCCATCCAGATGATCTTGATTATGTCGTCAGAAACCGTTGTGCCCAAACTGCGAAGTCGTCGGAGAGCCTGCGACGGGGTCCTGTCGCCAAGATCTTGTGCTGTTAAAAGTTTGCGCAGGCGTGCCTCAGAAGACTGTGCGAGACGCGCAATTAATGCAGTGCGTAATGCTGTGTAAGGATTCTGAGCCGGTGGTTCGGCGATGATGTCCCGAACTTCCTCTGCTACTTGCGGATCTAGGTTGGCCACTGCATGGCTGTACTTTGATGATTCCGCAGTGATGTTGGCATTAGTAAACTGCGCATCTAATTGGAAGAACCATAGTTCTGGATCATTAGGCCAGAACTTGGGAACATGTACGCTCACGCGAAATACTTCCGGCGCGTTTTCGACACCACGACCATCAGCATTCGCCATGGTATATACACTCGCGAGAAAAGATGGGAGAAATAACTAATAATGTGTATAGTCTAATAGTCACAGAGGCAGCACAACGTCCAAATTGGTGCTCAGCAATGCCCCTGTAGGCCAGTGAGCGATGTGAAACACATAAATATTTAAAAAAAATATATTTAAGGAAAAATGTTTGACAGTCGCTGGACACATTCACACTCAGGCCAAAAGTATTTTGATTTAATGTGAAGATAGTTTTAGCACATTTTCTTTTAAAAAAAAAAACTATGTTTGTTTTGTTTATTTTAATAACATTGATTACAAATGTCAAAATTAATAGTTTAGAATAACACCAGTCGGCGCTTTGAACTTATTCGAGATTCTAACTGTTTTGAAGAGAAGCTTATTAAAAATGTCGCACGATGGCAGGTGTGCATGATGCTAATGGTTTGTGTCGTTGGACCGAAAATTAATTAAATTATGTTAAATATCTATGATAATTAGTTATAACACTTTACAGCACTTTAATTACACTTGTCACTGTATGAAGATAAACACAAATTAGTTTTAATAAAAATAGAATAAGCTGGCTAAAAAGTCGATGTGTGTCGCCCAGTTTAGCGGGGAAAAAAATGACGAACACGTGCACAATCCAAAAGACGGAAAATATTCGAATATTTACACTTGTCGGGGTCACCAATGTAGGAATCACTTGGACAGAGGATTCTGTATTAAAACGAGTCCTACTAATAATACAATAAAACAATTTAATATCTGAAGTTAATCGTGTACACTTTTATGCTGTGAGCTACGCATCACCGATGACTAGACTGACGTGGTTATGACTGTGTCGCGTAGTTCCCAGCGAACATAAATAGGTGGCGCCAAGATACGGCCGCCACAAAGCAATATTTATATGTAAATCAAGTAGAAGAAAAATTTAAGGTTCCGTTATTTATTACGCTTGTTGGAGCAGAAACGTATAAAATTTTAAAATCGTTGATAGTTCCTGAAGAACCTAGTAAAAAAAAATTCTCTGAGATCGAAAAAATACTTTCTACGCATTTCGCACCAAAAAAGAACATCATAGCTGAAAGATTTAAGTTTTATAAACGTGATCAGAATTCCGGTGAATCTATAGCAGATTACATAATAGAGTTAAAAATGTTAGCACAGTCGTGTGATTTTGGAGATTTTTTAAAGACAGCTTTGAGAGATCGTTTAGTTTGCGGTATCAATAACAAAGACGTTCAAGCAAAACTGCTGAATAATGAAGATTTGTCGTTTGATGATGCATGTGCTAAGGCCTTGAATTGGGAATTGGTACAGTCGCAAACGGAAATGATGCAACCACAGTATCAGTATGCAGTAAGGAAACAAAATTGGAGAAAGAAAATGGATAAAGAGGAAGAAAATAAAGCTACGACAAGTAGAAGTTTAAAAGACATCGTGTGTTATTTTTGCAAGAAGAAAGGGCACATAGCCAAGTATTGTTATAGAAGGAAACGCGTACACGGGGTCACTGAAGACGAAGAACAAAAAGAAGATGAAATTGAAGATGAAAACAATGATGAAGAGCTGAAGATGGCAAATATTAATTACACTAATAGATATGATAAACCCATTTATACAGATATCGAAGTTGAGGGGAAGGTAATACAGATGGAAGTGGACACTGGAGCTTGCAGTTCAGTCATTTCTTTTCAAGATTATAAAGAGAAATTCGAAAATATTCCGTTAAATATCTTCAAACATTCACTGAAGGTTGTCACTGGTCGAGAAATTAGCGTAGTCGGGGCGATCAACGTAGAAGTTAAATGGTTACACGGCAAGACAGCGAGCAAACAAAGGATGGAGTTGGTCGTAATCAACAGCGAGGCGCAGTTCGTGCCACTCATGGGACGTTCCTGGCTAGACTCACTGAATCCCGGCTGGCGCAAGAAGATTTCGTCGAGCGAGTTGGTAAATTTTAATGATATTAGTTTTGACGTTAATGACAATGATAAATTAATCAGAGATTTAGGAAATAGATTTCCTAATGTTTTTTCTAACAAACTTTCTGAACCGATTAAACATTTTAAAGCAGAAATTCATGTTAAAGATGACATAAAACCTATATTTTGCAAAGCTTATGCTGTTCCCTATAAATTAAAAGATATAGTTGAGGAGGAATTAGAAAGATTATGTAAAGATAAAATAATAGAACCAGTACAGCATAGTGATTACGCAAGTCCAATAGTCATAGTGAAAAAAAGTAATGGCGCATTTAGAATTTGTTGTGACTTTAAACGCACAATAAACAAATACATAAAAACTGAACATTATCCGCTTCCGAGAACGGATGATATTTTTGCAAAGTTGTCCAATTGTAAAGTATTTTGTTTATTAGATTTGACAGAGGCCTACCAGCAATTGGAGGTTTCCGAAAAATCGCGCAAGTTTCTCACGATAATTACTCATAAAGGTCTTTATAATTTTTTGTGTCTACCTTACGGAGTTTCAAGCGCGGCTTCTATTTTTCAATCAGTAATGGACAGCATTTTGTTGGGCTTGAGTAACGTCTGCTGTTATTTGGACGATGTACTGATAGGCGGCAGTTCTACAGAGGACTGTGAACTTAAGTTGTATGAAGTTTTAGGCAGACTGAATGAATACAATGTTAAAGTAAATTTAAATAAATGTAAATTTTACTCAAACAAGGTCGAGTATTTGGGGCACATAATTTCAAACAGTACTATAAGTCCTAATCCTAAAAAAGTGGAAGCTGTTGTTAATGCACCAGCGCCAAAAGACGTCACACAACTTAAGTCATATTTAGGTTTGCTAAATTATTACGGGCATTTCATACCTAATATTTCTAGCGAACTTAGGGTTCTTTATGAACTCTTAAGAAAAGATACAAAATTTATATGGAGCAAATCATGCCAAAGTGTTTTTGAAAAAAGTAAGAAATTACTTTTAAATAATAACTTATTGGAATTGTATGACCCTTCCAAACCAATAATAATATCTTGCGATGCGAGTCCATATGGGGTTGCAGCGATTATGTCGCATTTAGTAAATAACGAAGAGAAACCGGTGTTATTTGCGTCCAGTACGTTAAGTCCTGCTGAACGCAACTACTCCCAGCTACATAAAGAGGCTCTTGCCATTATATTTGGAATAAAGAAATTCCACAAATATATCTATGGGCAAAAATTTGTTATTTACACTGACCATCAGCCTCTGCGCGAAATTTTCAACCCCAATAAAGCTACACCGTCTGTAGCGGCTGCTAGACTACAGAGGTGGGCAATTATACTTTCCATGTATGATTACGAGATAAGGTATAGAAAAGGCGCCCACATGAGTAATGCGGACGCACTTTCGCGTTTACCATTATCGGAATTGTCAAATGTAGATCCTTGTACAATTAATTCATTTAATTTGTCTGAAGACGAACCTTTGAATTTAAAACAGATCGCTTTAGAAACTAGCAAAGATATTACTCTAGCAAAAGTTTACAAGTTTACAAAAGACGGCTGGCCCCCGATTTCAAAACTAGACGAAAATTTGTTACCTTATTTAAAAATAAAGAATTGTTTAGCAACTGAAGATGAGTGTATCTATTACGGAAGTAGATTAGTCATACCTGATAAATTAAAAGGCTCTGTTTTGGAGATGTTGCACGGAACTCACACAGGTATCGTGCGCATGAAGATGTTGGCACGCAGTTATGTCTGGTGGAATAATATCGATACCGACATAGCTAATTTTGTACAAAAATGTTTTGTTTGTCAAAGTACACAAAATGTGAGAAATCGCACTTTAAGTTCACATTGGCCAAGCAGTGAGTACCCTATGCATAGAGTGCACATTGATTTATTTTATTTCGACAATCATACTTTGCTTACTGTTATAGATACATTCAGCAAATGGTTAGAAGTGTCTATTTTAAATGTATCTAATGCCGATTCTGTTATAGGAAGACTTCGTATAATTTTTTCATGCTTAGGTCTTCCAACCGAGATTGTTTCCGATAACGGGCCTCCGTTTAACTCTTCGAAATTCATAAGATTTTGTGAATTAAACGGAATAACAGTAACCAAGTCACCTATTTACAATCCTCAAAGCAACGGTTCTGCTGAGAGGAGTGTGCAGACAATTAAAAACTGTTTAAAAAAGACTCTTATTGATCATAAATATAGAGGATTATCACTACAAGCTAAGATTGATAATTTCCTGATTTCCTATAGAAATACTCCGTCAACTGTTACCGGTAAAGCTCCGTCTGAAATAATATTTTTATTTAAACCAAAAACATTGTTGGATAATTTAAAAAATAATTCTACCCCGGAGGTGAAAAGCTTTGAAAATAATAATTCGAAAAATAATTTTAAAAAACCGAATGAAAATAAAAATCTGATTCAATATAATTATTTTTCACCGGGTGATAAAGTACTTTACAGGTACCAGTTTAATGAGCATGTAAAATGGAAACCTGCAATAATTGTTAAGCGTGTAAGTAATTTAACGTATCATATTAGTCTTAACGGCGGTATAAAATTTGTTCATCGCAATCAGTTAAGAGAGTCGAAACTGGCCGATAAATATCACGTCGATGCCACTTTGCCTACAACAGTTGACGATAATAATGCCAGTCGGTCGGTGAGGAACAGAAAGCCACCCGATCGACTCCGATATGATAAATTTTAGAATAAGCATATTAAGTTTAAATGAAATGTAATATCTTTAATTTTGTTATTTTTTTTATGTTTGAGAGTTATCTAAAAAAGAGGGTATGATATGTACATTTAATTCGTTTTTAGATTTGACTGTACAATTATTATACTTTGAACTTAGGTTACATAAGATTGGTTTTGTAATGCACTGTTTTTTCAATCTGATCATATTTTTTGTTAAAAACTAACGGTAGTACAAATTTGTATTCACGAGAATAAATACATTTTGAGTTTGTTATAAAGATTGTCTATTCTTTTTATGAAAAACATATTATTATCATTTACCACTTTTTTGTTGTTTTTATTTAGCTATTGTTGAATTTTAACAGCAATACATATACGAAGTTTTGGTGTATATTTATACTGATATACATAAAAAATTCCAGCCAATTGGGCTACGGGACCATTCCAACTTCAAAAATGTTGACATTTGATTATAATAAAGAAAATAAAATTTCTGATATCGCGTGAGGTGACGCGGGTAATGGCTACTATTCAATATGATATTAACTATTCGTTGCCATGGTTACCTACATAGTATGTTCACGTCATGTAAAAATTAATCAAAGCATGCCTAACTAGTTTATTTCTGACAGATCCATAAAACAAAAGAGCGGATGTTTTTTTTTTATTTTCAAAATATTTCCGAAACTATAAAGTTTAAAAAAAGTTTTTCAAAACTTTCTTGAAAAAATAAATAGAATAATAAGCCGTTATGAAAAGTATACCATTATCATATAAAAAATACCGTTTCAGTATATATTTCTTCTGCGCATGCGTCGATTTTCCCCAAAAACAATAGGGCTCTTCATATTTGCATACCAAACATCCTCCCAAAATTTGGTTTCAATCCGCTCATCCGTTTGACCTGTATCGTGTTCACAGACACACAGACTAACAGACGCACAGAGATTTTCCAAAAATATGTTTTTTGGATTCGGGGGCCTCAAAACGGAAAGATATTATAAAATTTTTGAAAAGTGATTTTTGACCTAAACTAGTACCATTCCCCACTTGTGGGTTGTAATGGTAAAAATGAGTCAAAATTCAAGGACTTACTTAATTAAGAACACTCCTTAGGAGTGACTGAACATTTGGGTATCTGTTGTGCTGTTCCTCATTTCGTATAACACGACTAGAGCTTTTTAAAGGCGTCTAAACAAAAAAGCTAGAGATCATGCATTTTTCGTATCAACTTCCGTTGTTCCATGGTTCTATAAAGTTTCCGGAAGTGAGTTGTTAACAAAAATAAAGACCAGTTATTACGATCATATTATTATTGAAATTCTTCACAATTCCCACTCCTATACCTACTAGTGCGTTTATACAGTTCCCTTCTCTTTGGCGCAGACCGATTAGTTTTTTACTAAAAAATGTGGACCTCGCAAAACCTGCTTGTTTGTAGAATTGGAGCGCAATACCGACGGATTCACAACAGCGAAGAAGAAAGAAAATATGTGATATTTATAAAAATTAGCAATGCATCTCTGTCTTGAAGACTTCTTATTTATAGACCGTGAAAGAACTTCAACGGCTAGCTGCATAATATTCTGATTTTACCAGCATAAACATTAACTGACTCTGAAAGAGGAACCAATGAATGACAAAATGTATTATTAATTGTTGGTTAGTGTAAAGTTACAAGTAATTAATAAATTAATTACCGCAATTACAAATTGGGTAATAAAAAATAGTTTAGTCTCATGGAAGAAATGCTACGAAATTCTTTATTTGAATTCGAACCAGCGCTCATCACGGTTAAATAACATAATGTTATGGATTTACAACAGATGTGTTATTTTTTGAAAATTATTTTAAAGATTATCATTTTCGGAGTTGAAAAATGAATTAAAATATTTTGAATTTCGAAAATGATATTTTTTAAGTAATAGTGTGGCCTCCGTAATTATTTTGTGTGAAAAATGTGTCCCACTGTCTGGATATGCGTTTTGAGTTTGGCCGGTAGTGTTTTGTGTTACGAAAATTTTAGTGCAAATATTTCTGAAGCAAATAGTTTTAAAAATAATGATGTGGTTGAAGAATCAAAAGAGGGTGCTAAAAATTTGACACTGTTTCCGGGACTGGATGCTGTTGTGAATAAAAATGACGTTGATGTCAAACTTAAATTATCAACTATCAACGATATTATAAATTATGGTGAGTGTTATATTTACAAAAAAAATAATAATAAAACAATATCTTAATTGTACCATTTTCATATAATTCTTATCTGTCTAAATCTTATTTGATAGTAGCTTTATAACAAACTAGTGGCCCGGTTCGGCTTCGCACGAATTTGTAGATTGACAGCGTTTTTTCGTTTATTTAAAGGAGATAATATACAGTCTATGTCCATCGTGAAGGTCCATTCTAAATATTGGTGAAACAATTTCTGAAATCGGATGAGTGGTTTCGGAGATTACCCCTTACATCCAAAGTTAGAAATTTTGCCTCTTTATAATATTAGTACAGATATAGGTAATCAATGCAACTGATTATATTTAAGCAATACTAGATTTAATTTATGTATAGAAGTTAATTGAAAATATATTTGTGCCATTGTTAACTGACTAACATAAAATGCAACTAACTAATTTATAAAACAAAATAAAAAAGGAATAGTTTCAAAATGTTAAAGATCGGGGTGCTTTTGCGAAAAATCTTGAGATACAGATTTGACATATTCCGTTTTATAAATGGCTATTATATCGTTCTTGAATGGGATACACTAGTAAAATAAATAAGAAAGGTATATATGGTTCTGATCAAAAAAGGGTATTATACAAAATTTCAGTAGATACCTAAATAAAATTAATTTAGTAATTTCTACAAGACTTGTAGCACTAGTGTCTCACATAAAATTTTTACATTTGATCGAATGTTGACTTTTAAATTGTTTTGGATGAGTTAGCATTTATACCCACAATTTTAATAAAGTAAATTAGATATGGTCTGTGGCGTATTTATCCAAGCACTTTAACAGGAAAAATACACGATTAAAATGGATATTTAATACATATTTTTACAAAATTAGTTGATATACATTTCAAAAGAGAACTCGCTATTAAAATATGGTAATTATAGACGCTCGACAATAAAGATCATTATCTCATGTATTTCTTTATATTTCGTTATAAGTGTAACACACGTTCAGACATTATTTATAGATACTATTATAAAGAGGAAGAGTTGGTAAGTTTGAATGTAGATCTTCGAAACTACACATCCGATTTCAAATTTTTTTTTACCAATATTTAGAATAGACCTTTGGGATGGACATAGGCTATATATTATCATCATAAAATAAAAGCGCTTTTCGTGAAGACCAATTTTGCAACGCATGTCGACGAAAAAAGGGGGGCAAATGCAATCTACAAACTCGGGCGAAGTCGCACTGGGCCGCTAATTTTGTATAAAACTGAAAATGATGTGTTTGATTTTCATGTCATAACGAACGCTACTCGCATCATTACTATTTTCAATTATTGTTTATTCGGATATTTACATTTTTAACTAGCTTCAAAAAAAGAGGATGTCAATTCATGTAGGTATATATTTTTTAGCTTGCTCAGTCATAACTTTTTTTAACTTTTTTGACAGCTCAATGAGAGCGAAATAAGTAAAGAGTGAAATGTTTTTTTGAAATTATTGATGGAACTACAGAAAATCTCTAGAAAATCTGTTTTTCGACAGTAGCAAAAAATACTCTCACATTTGCATCCACTTTTATAAGATTGGAATTCCTTTGGAAAAAAGACCAATCTAACTTTTATTTTAGAAATCTTCAAAACATAATCTTCCCCTATTTGTTTGATTATATTTTGAATATATACAATTATTTTAAAATTTGAGCTTCTTTATTCTCTTTATTGATTTTATTAAAAAAAAATTATTATAATTTATATTTATTTTAGTATTCGATTGAATTTTTTTCGGTTACAAGTAAATGTCAAATAAATTCTCTGTGCAAGTGAACTGATTTGAAACAGATATTAGTGGCAGTGGTAAACAAACTTTGTAATTAGCAGAGATTTTGACGCTCTAGATATTTTATTAGCTCGCTAGAATCTAATTAATAATTACATATCATAATTAGATTCGGTATATTATATGCTCCGCTGAAGTTCAGACCTACAAAAAAAAGTAAAAGGCCGTATTGGAATTTAGCAGTTTTTAATAACATTTTATCTCGAAATTTTTTATTATGAAGACATTTTACATTAAACTATTTAATTAATATCCTGATGACACTATTGAGTTTTCTTTAAAATCTCAGAGTTGTGTGTTTTACAAATAATAATCCTATGGAGGCCCCACAATTTGAGCTCCCTACCACACTAACAAGTCCAGTCTCAAGCCAAGCCCCCTAGCCACAACTAAAATATTAAAAATCAAAATTAAAAAAATTTCAATTTTACAAAAAAAAAAAAAAACGGGTGAATTATTTTTCAGAACGTTGAAATATTGCTTTGGACATAAACTTCTCAGAACTCTATCGATCGGTATTCATGCACCTTTAGATTGCTTACTGTCCAATTAGGTACAAGGCTCGTGTAAATCCCGGCTATTCTTATGTTATTATTTTGCGTCCATCTATTTTCATATGAATTATGATATACTAATGTGAGGTAGCTCCTCGTGTGCGGATATAATTTTTATTTTGCAAAAGAAAACACAAAGGATCATCTTCAATTTTAAGCCAGAGGACATCTGTCGTAATGTTTTTGTAAATCATAAATTGTTGATAGTTCCTTCGATTTATATAAGTCTGTCATCTTCGTTTGGAATAAGTACCATTTATTTTCGGAACATAATCACCAGTAGGTACCTCACAAGACACAAACAACAGTCTAATAAGCCAAAATTGAGCTTGCATCAAAAAAGCCCCATGTACTGCTGTAGCAAATTATTCAACACCATTCCAAACGATATTAAAAACGTTCCTAACATTCATCAATTTAATTTTTTGAGCAATAGATGCTTTTATTCAATAAGTGACTTTTTCAAATATATTAGTTTTATATTGTTTGAATTTTTTGTGAAATGACTGACCTCATATACATGTAGTACCTATGTTCTTGGAGTAAAAAAATATAGGTAATTATTATTATTATAGTACTTTGTTGATTTAACCTTTGCAGTTTTTAATATATTTATGTTTTCGTCGCAGGAGAAGCAAGAAAGAAGGGTGGAGGAGGAGGCGGGGGAGGCGGTAAAAAGAAGAAAGGCATGATGCAAAAATTGATGCCAATGTTTTTCATGCCGTTCGTTATGCAAGCAGTGATGATGCCTATGGCCATTGCCATGGTCAAGTTCATGCTAATGAAATCGATGGTAATCGGCGTTATATCCTGGATACTGGTGGGTCTCAACATGCTCCGAAGGAATAATAGTCAACGGGAGAAAATTATGCACGAGCATTATGGATATTCGGGTGGCGGAATGCAAGAGGCTGGCGCTTGGGTGAATTAATCAAATTACCAAAGTACCAAAGTATACGCATGTATTTTCAACCTGTCGAGATTAATCAAATCATGTATTTAATTGTTCTTGTTTCTGTCCTTCATTTTCAATTCAAGTTACAAAAATTCGAACAATTTTTTAGAAATTCGATACGTTTTTATAGGGCTAATCGATTCATATATTCTCAACTTCTCCTTCATTCTCATTTCGTGGCAGTTATAGACCAATCAGAAAAAAAACTATATTCGTTTGAGGTTAAACATTATGAAACGTATTTTTCCATTAACTGAGCAGCATGAGATGTAGGGATATAAACTTGAAAATACGTGAGTAAATTTATTTGAAAATAGATGGTGTTGAAAATACATGATTCCGACTGGTTTGGATTCGATCATAAATAAAATTCGAGCGTTTCTCAGATACAACTGATGTTTGATCCACTGATACATATGTATTTATGGTACCGTAGTGAGGGTAGAACATTAGACTGCTTAACATCTTGTATGGATCTTTTCCGGAGCATGCGTATATACAATATACATATCAGCTCGAATTAATTGCTCGGCGTCGTGTAAAAACATCAACAAGTACATGCCTAAAAAATGATTCCAATAAAATGGCGGACATATCAGTGGTCAGACAAAATCTCTGGTTTGGATTCACTAGAGGTGAATTCTAAACTACGGGGAGCTACAGAAAGTGCAGTTTTGAATTCATTTATGATTCATAAAGGCATAATACTTTAATTTATTTAGAATGGGAGTGTTGTCCAAGTATTATCAAATATAAGAAATAAAAACTGCCAGCAAGTTTATACAAATGCTTCGGTTATATGAGTATTGAGTTCACATGAAAAAATAATTTTCAAATAAATTTGGTTTATCCTACAATTTATAAGAATGATCTGGAATATTTAAAAAATTCTAAAGTGATTAGTACTGAGTTTTATATTTTCTATTATCATTTGTACTAAAATAAAATTTAAAATAGTGAAATAATTGTAATGATTTAAAAATCTTTATGAATTTATAATTTTTCAAATAATTTTTAATTAACGAACAAGATAAGTCGAATTATCGACGCTCGATAAGACAGCTCAATAGTGAATAGTTTAGTTGGTGTTTATGTTTCAGTAGGTACTGTAGAAATTTAGTAAGCTACAGGGATTTATTTTGTATATAACTTTGCATTCTTTTTTTCAAGCTCAGGATTTTTTTAATGTTAATAATTAGTTTAATAATTAGATTTTTTGCCAATGACTATTATTTAAGTATTTATTTATTTATTTGTCTATTTATTTATTATAAAATATTTAATAACTCAATAAAGTTGTAAACAAAGTACTTTCTTAATAAAAAAAATTTAGGGTGTCTCAAAACGAACAGAATTTCCAGAAATATGTGGTCCCTAGTATGATTTCCAATTTCTAATTTAAGTATTAATATTTTTAATTATAAATTGAAAATCTAATTTACACTTGATGATACAAAATACAAAATAGTCTGGGACACAAATTCTAATAAAATGTGCATAATTAAATTTAAGTAAAATGAGACTGAAAATAACTATAAGCATATTTGTTTTCAGTGAAAGTATTTGTTCCGTACTACTAAGAGATCAAACAATACTACTGAAAGAGATATTATTAAGCTTCCAGAGATGTAATCCTTTTACCTAAGTCCTACATAGTGGGACAACATACAAAGGCTCTTTGTTAGAAAATGGATTTATTTTCAACTAATAAGAGAATCTATACTGTTATTTTAGCAATAGATATAGGTTCGTAAAATATTGTTTTATTATACTATTACCTTTTCAATTACTACTTTTCAATTTTGAATCCTGCTCTGGATTTAAAATTGATAATGTATTAGTTTTTTATTTGCGTAACAATTCTGTGATCCTGTATGCGATATCCGAGTTAAATTGTTAATCTATGTAAGTAAAGCGAAATACGTTGTTCCTGATTAAGTATTTCGTTGCTAAACGAAAATCTACTCGTGCTGGAATGCCAATATATAATTTCAATACGCCTAATTTTGCTTCGAACATGATATAAAATTCAATTGAGGCTATTAAAATATAATAAAACAAGGTCAAGAAGAAAAAAAAAATAAGAAATAACCTTTTCAAATAAACTGTCTAGAAATACAAAACCTATCCATACGAACAAAAACAATTTCATTAACCTAATAATCACAATCGAAGAAAGAAATCGACCGACATAATATGAAGCATATGTTGATTGCAGTTTTATTGCAGCAATCTGTATATTATTCATTCTTTGTTAAATATTTACAACCGCAGTGACCTGTTGGGTAATTTGGCCGAGGAGGGCACGCAACTGACTTTAGCCAAGTATTAAAATATTGCTAGAACTGTTCGGAAACATGAAGAAGAAAATGTTTGTATTAACAATAATATACAGTGCATCTCATTTATAACGACATCGGTTGTAACGACTTTTTGGTGATGCGACGTAACACTTAAGGGGTTACGCCACCTTGAGATTTTCAAAAAATCGCTTTTTTTTAGGGTATACATGAATTGTTTTTATACCTTTGAGAATATTTTCCGCGTTTAACTATTCCAAAATTTAAACTATTATCGAAGTTATAGTTAATATCTGGTTCATATTAGTCATAGTACATTTAATCAGTTAGTTTTTCTTTTGCGTTTTTCTCGAAACTACATTTTTCAAAACGGTGTACACGATATCTCAAGATCTGTTTGATCTGTGTTGTGTCCACAAACAAACTAAAAGACAAACAGATGCAGTATGCACAGACTTTTCCAAAAAATTGTTTTGTGGATTCCGTGGGACTTTAAAAAATATTGTAAAATTTTGAAAAGTGAATTTTGACCTAAATTAGTACCATTCCCCACTTGTGGAGTTCGAAAGGTAATAAATTAAAAAAATTAATTAAAACTAAGTTCAGATTGATTGACTTACTCTACAGTACAACGTAGTGTAGTATAGTGTTAGCCAGGTTAGCCTAGTCACCTAGTGTAAGTGTAGCCTGTAGGTAAATACAGCACGTCCTGTACGAGTCTTGCGGGGTCGTCCTATCCGCAAGTGCAGGCGTATAAAGAGTGCCGATCTTTCACCCACGGCTTAGGCGGATATAAGAAAGTAGTCAACGTTGTTGTGCTGTCTACATTCCCATACCACACTGCACCATACCACATATTTTTTTATAATATAATCTACAAGGTGCCGTAGGATTTCTCTGATCGGGTACCGTGTTCAAAAGTTATAAATTTTTCAAACTCAAAATTTCGATGAAAATACGAGCTGTCATATCTACAAAAAAAATTTGAAAATTTTTATCCTACTTCACATTGTAGTTATTTTCCTTTTAAATAAGGATTTTTTTTATATTTCTGACAATGTGTAATAGAGAAATCCTGTACACCATCAGCAAGGATTTTCAAAAGAGGGTCCTACTTATGGGCTCAAATCGGCGCCATTTTTTTTAATTGTCAATATTGCAAATAGTTCATAAAACTACATACTGATATGTGTAAAATAAGGATCACTTTATATTCTTAACGGCTGCGCCAAAAAAAGTTTCTTTTTATACCTAGTTTTCCGAGCGCCAAGGTGGTCTAGTCCCTTGAATTTAAAGCATACCAATTTAGAGAAAAATAATTTGCCTATAGCGACTTCGGATGTAACGCCGATTTCGGGTATAGCGACTATAGTTCTAATGAACCATTTGTAACAAGTTCCTAGGAATCCCATGCAGAGTTAACACACGAGTCTACCACACAAACACACAAAGCGTCGCTCATAGAATCATAAAGCTTTTTTATCTTTAGCCACCCAAGGAGTTACGAAAATTGAACACACCTTACATCGAAAAATACTTTGTCATTATTAGTAGATTATTTTTGTTTAGTGTAATAACTGTAAAGATTCAATAGGTACTATATAAAGTATTTTAGCATACTTTAGTTTTAAGCAAAAGTATAAAGAATGTTTGTGAAAAATAAAGTAGGATACGTTATTATAAATGAGACAACCCTAACGACACAACGACACTAGACATCTCTTGAGTGTATAAAAACTGTCATCATAAGATCACAATCTAAGGTCATTGTCAAGTCAACTTTTTAAAAAATGTTTTGTGCAACCCAACATTAGATTGCCTAAAAAAAATACAAAAGAACCAACTATTTCAAAAACTGACTTTTCTAGACGATACAACCACGTCTTCCTGTTTCCTCCCTGTAAGCAAGCTTATCGGATACTTGTATGGCATTTCAAGGGTAACGTGTAGGGTGTCCGTTAAAAGCTTATTGATTCACGAATTCAACAATATAGATGAGGCATATTTTTGGTTCATTTTTTAAGCATTTTTTAAGAAAAACGCTTAAAACTGCGACTCCTACCTGTAAAACATTTAAATGACACTATTTTTCAAATTAATGATTAAGTGACAAACTGCACTCTATAGGTACAGTAATATCAAGCGGCGCATACAAATCAAGTGTTAAGTCTGTGATAGAGCTTTAGAGTTTAGGCTCTTATTCACAGGGTCTGGGTTTGAGTCCCATGTTGGGTGAAAGTAAATTTTTGTTTATTAGTGTATTTGCCATAAGGCACTTACACTATTGGCGTCGGTCGGATGGCGGGACCTAGGGGTCGGACATAAATTTCTCGACGTTTCATAGCCTCCTAAACACTTTGGCACCATTTTTGGAAAAGTATGTTTATATATGTATATATATATATATATATATGTTTTTGTATCAAGTGGAGATCCGACTAAATTACAGACAACCCGAGGTCCACCACAAAAAAAAGGTTTTTTGGAGTATCTTTTTCACAAAAAGGCTCCTTTTATTGTCCTTAATCTATAACCCTGCAGAGGGGAAACAATTTCTGCGTTTAAATTTTTCGTGATAAAATTTGAACAAAACGAGATCTGTTATAAAATGTAAACAAGTGGAGATCCGGAAATGTATATCATGATGTATGTAGCATAAAATGAGATCCTGCAACATTGCCAAATTTTTGTGACGTTGCGACGCAGTACGCGTGCACTTTTAGTGTTCGAGTTGTGATAGTGACGAAAAATAATTTGCTCCAAAATGTTATCACGTGGGAAAAAGTTCGTAAATCTAGCTATAAATAAGAAATACACGACAACTGCTAGTAGGTATACAAGACGAAGGTAAGTTAAATTAACTTTTTAATTTTTTTTAAGCTACATTCAAGCAGAACTCTTTTTTGTGAATGCAAAAACCATTTTATAGTACAGCAAAATATTTTGCTGTTATTAAAAGCATTTTGTAATAAAATTTGAAAGACTATAAAATTGTTTTTTTTTAAATTTCATCATTGATAAATTAAAATTGTAATACATAAATTGCCTTTTGTTTCGTTAAAACGAAAAAAATCCGGGTACTTTAACATCTTCCCGTCTCAGAAAACAAATTGCAACTGTTTTACAAATTTTAAACCTTAACGATAATGAAATGGAACAATTGGCTACTTTTATGGGTTATACGAAGAAGACGCACGAACAGTTTTATAGGTATGATATTTTATAAATAAACTATAAAAATTGTAGGAAAAAAATTATTTTTCTTTCGCTTTAATTAATACATATTTTAGGATTTTTTTTAAACATATCTTATATATGTGTACCAACTAGTGATGCGCCGGATATCCGTATCCGCGGATATCCGAGGGAGAAGAAAGATCCGCGGATCTTGAAACCAAATATCCGTATACGTTAGTTTTATGGCGGATCTTTTACGGATCTTTTACCTTATTAATTTTCAATTCATACATGAAATTTTATATATATAGGTAATTGGGTAATAATGAGAAACTGTTAAATTCCATTCAGATTATTTTTTATTTCTTAAAATCGTATTTGGCACCTTTATATTGCAAAAATTTATCGTAGTGAGTACCATACCAATAGTACATAACTCAAAGGTAGGTACTAATAAAAAACTATCTTTATAATGAGATATTGCACATCGATCTCTGGAATCTGTTAGGAGAGCTAACTCTTAAAGAAGTCAATAACTTTTTCCCATAACAGTCTCTTTCCAAAGGTCGATGTGCAATATTTACCGCCGCGTACTCTAAGAAAGTTAGGATCCGTATCCGTATCCACGGATCTTGAAACCAAATATTCGTATCCGTATCCGCGGATCTTGAAACCAAATATCCGTATTCAGATCCGTATCCGCGGATCTTGAAACCAAATATCCGTATTCAGATCCGTATCAGCGGATATGCATTTTTAACGATCCGGCACATCACTAGTACCAACTAAAACAAATTATTTTTCAATACAGGCTGCTTTGTAATTGACTGTCAATTTTAAAGGGGGTTTATTAATTGTGCATGATTTTAAGACAAAAAGTTTATAATAAACATTAGGCCCGATTTGCGTCATATTTGATACGCAGGGTGACACAGATTTTTTTTAAATTAAATTAGTTATTTTAATTGACTGTCAACAAATAATAAATTAATAAAAATCTTAGGTTAGCTTCAGGTTTATTAAAATACCTAAATCAATTTTTCAAAAAAATCTCTATCACCTTGTATATCAGAAATGAAGTAAAAACGAACCTATATGTATAAGTATATTCAATTATGAAACGCACTGTATATTAGATAAATATTTGTTATACGTCATCTCACATTATTAAGAGTGTGTGGAATAAGTTGTGCTTAAAAATTAAAATTAAGTACTTAGATTTAATATAATTGTAAAAATGTTTGTTTACAGTACTTGGGAAAGTCGCGATTTACCGAAAAACTCGTGCATTTAGTAAATGAGAAACATTGACTATTATTTCACTTTACTGTTCAAGTACCTGCGACTTTTTAAATATTTATTCACTGTCTCGCAAAACTAAACATATTACATCTCTTGCATCTCACTTATCCTTCCGCCAAGTAATTCGAAAAATAAATTTAAACTTTATTTTAAGATTACCACAGGAAGTTTACCAAACCGCAAAAATAGCCAAGTTACTTTTAATGATGGAAAGGGGGGTCGACAGTGATAAATTCGACGTCGAATTGGAACAATGGAATAGACAATCTTTCGAGGAAAACGAAAATGGTAACAATTATTATTAATGATTGGTAAAGAACGTATTAAGAAAATTCGTCCCTGCAAACACCCGCTGCACCCTTCATCTCAAATCTTTTCCCCTCGCCTAAAAACGGTTCGCGCTCTCCCGACGCTATTTTTAAAGCTAGAGGGCTCTGGTAAACGCCAAATGAAAGACAAAGAATCAGACTACAGATCCTTCAAGCGAATTTTTTGAAAAACAGTCTCGCCTACGTGTGAAATATTACGTAACTTATTATTTTTTTCAAAAGGTTGTAAGTTTTTTCAGGATTTTTTTTCCAAAAATTCGCCTGAAGGATCTGTAGTCTGATTCTTTGTCTTTCATTTGGCGCTTACCAGAACCCTCTAGCTTTAAAAATAGCGTCGGGAGAGCGCAAACCGTTTTTAGGCGAGAGGAAAAGATTTGAGATGAAGTGTGCAGGGGGTATTTGCAGGGACGAATACTCTTAATACCACGTATTATTATTAAAACTATTTTTCAAACATTAAAATATTAAAAATCACATACGTAACACTTTTTCTCATTTTTGACTGTCTATTATCAGATGCCCCAAGTCAGCGAGGTACACTAGATGATTCAAATACTGTTGTAGTCCCCGAGTATGAAACCCAGAACGATATTAATTCTGAATCAGAGGAAGGTTGCGTATGAATGATCACCGAAAGTGCATGAACCACATAAAAATCTCTGTTGAAATTTAGAATTTTGAAAAATAATTATTGCTTACAGGTACATTAAGTTTATTCTGATATAGGTACAGAGTGTCACAGACATGACTTATTTTTGAAGATAATCCCATTAAAATCTATATACCCTGTAATATCCCGAATTACGCTACTCCAAATTGCGCGAACTCGAAGTTATGCGATTTCTGTAGACTTGCCAACTTGACAGAACAGCTTAAATCACGTTAAAATAAAATTAATAATCTTTGTATTATTAATACGAAAATTCGAATTCTTCTTACGCTTATTTTTTACAGAAACACCACGCAAAAAGGAGAAGAGTAAAGTAAACACAGACAAAAAAAATTGCCGTGGATCATGGAATAAACAGCAAAAATCTAAAATGTTACAATTTTTCAAAACTCATATTAAAAAAAAATTCTCCCACAAAAGCAGAATGTCTAAAATTACGGGAAAAATATCCAGATTTATTTAAGGACAAGAACTGGGTACAAATAAAAGTATTAAATTAAAAAATATGTAATAAGTATAAATCTTTGATTAATGTCTGATTAGAATTCTTCAATAAATAAAACTATCGACTAATTTTTCAGACAAATATATTAACAAAAAATTTCAATTAATACCGAAACGTCAATGTATTAATTATTATTTTTTGTTAATATATTTGTCTGAAAAATTGGTCGATAATTTTATTTATTGTAATAAGTACAGTTTCAGTTTAATAAAAACTTATGATAATATTTTTTTATTTTTTTTCTCTGGAAATATCTACATTGTCTGCTTCCTGCCTCAAGCCATTACTCCTTTATTATAAATAAACGAACAACTAAAAGAAATTATTGTAGAAATATTGATAATCTAATTTTTTTTACTTCAATTTGAATATCATAGCATGCTCAACTTTTTTTTCAAATACTCATATAATATGTAGATAAATCAATTATATTTAACCGCTAGCCTTTAATCTTACGCTTACCTATTCCTACGGTTTTACTCATTAACATGATCATTATAAAATGCAATGTTACAAAATTCCAAAGTTATGAATTTTATTCACTCGGTTTGAGGCTTGAGCTCCGAAACAAACTTAGATGATATAAATAAAGGCGTCTGTGTGTATGAAAATATGCGACGCAGTGTTGCCGATTATACAGGATCTCAGGTTGTGCACGAAATGTTATATACAAGTTTGGCACAGCAGTGACCTCACTAGTGCGTTTGATGTAACTACTCGTGTATAAAAATTGATAAAAATGGGAAAATGGAGATCCGGACTAAAATTTAACTGCGCATTCCCCACACCCATATTAACCGAAAAAAATTGATATACACATAGAAACACAACGAGATCCGATTTGGATCTCGGCTTGTCAAAACGGATCTCCATTTGTATAGCATTTATCACCAAATGATCTCACCTTGTATAGAAAACATATCTATATATATATATATTGTCACGTGGTGCCATAGCACCGCGACAATTTTTTAATATTAGCATAAAAATTATTATAATAAAATAAATAAATAAGGAAATCAAATCACTAAATTCGCGGGTATTAGCATGCGCGGTACGATTTGGATCGCGTGGCTTGGACTTATAAACATAAGTGTGTCTATCGTGTGATCCAGTCGTCTGACTCTAAATACGCGGTATCTGTGATTTTCAAAAGTGAAAAAGTGACAAACAATAGTTGTTAGGTTTGAAATAATTAAAATCAATATTGATTAGTTACGGAAAAATAACAAACATTACGTTGTTTTCCGGGATTCGGTGTGGTCGCATGAAAAGGACGCTCATGGAATAAACCACAGAATCATCTTCAAGCTTCTTCTCAAAACCGAATTTAGACTTCATTGTACTACTATGAAGCGCCTAAATACCCGTAGTCACTCACGAATTATGTAAAGTATTCCTAGAATAAGTATTGTTCAAGTGTAAGTAAGTACTCTTCAGAAAAAGGTATGACGCTCACGCCTAGTTTTCTTTTCCTCTTTCACGTTTTTATTATTTTTTTTTAATTTAAGCAACCTTATTAAATGTACTTCCCTAGATAATTAAGTGATCACCTCGTCAGGGTTCTACCCCCAGTTTCTAATTGTCAATCATGATCAAATGATATTGTTAATATTAAGAATGTACTTGTAAATCAGATTTCTTTGTACCTTATCACCGACACATTTTTTTGAAGTGATTATGAAATATAATTGTTATCGACCCACTGCATATTCTTTTCTTTGTTACATTTCTGCACAAGTTTCTCAGAACAGTAGAAGAAGTGGAGCTGTACCCTCTCTGATCACTATGGGCCCAAAATAACACCGGTATAGCCCAAACAATCCACCGTTTTGAGAAATCTGTCCGTCTTTTTTCTTTTATTTATTCACAGGTGGGAATGGACCTACGTTACCAGAAATCCTTCCACTGCCGTGCTATAATATATATATATATTGTAGCAAGCTATATATAGTCGTAAAGAGGGCCCCCCTTTTTGAAATTTCAAATCCACAAGCTTTAGAAAACCTGAAATCATTATTTAACTTAAAGAACGAAAATTGCATAAAAAAGAAAAAAGTAAAGTGTAAACCGGGCTTTAGGATGGATGAAGCCGTAACACGCTACAAAAAAAAGAGAGAACTCACGAGACTGCGGACACGAACGGATGTAGGTTGAAACTGAGTTTGTTTGATTTTATTTTTTTAAAATACGATACGAAAATTGGATTCTAACGTCGCCGCTAACTTACGTTAATATTGAAAAGTGTTTTGCTAAAGTTATCGTTCCTGTTTTACGTGATATTTTAAGAAGTGATCAACGTAGCAATAGAAACCTCGTGTTCAACTGATTTGAGTATTTAGAGCCGTGGTGTTTTCAAATCGCGAAAATATTTTGTGCTGGACGTTTGTGTTGTTCGTGGATGCTGTTTCCAGCTTGTGAAAGGTGCTTTGGGCCCGGATTGCTGCTTTTACATTTGGGTACTTGGAATTGAAAATCACTCAGCCATTTTGGTCTTGTGGCGAGTCACCTTGTCATGACCTGATTTCTTCTGTTCCCGAATTCTGCAATCTCACGCTCTACACGCCTGGAAGAAGATCCAGGACTCATTCAATCGACTACAGACGCTGGCCGGCGTACCAGGTATTTGGAAATTAACTTTCGGTTTGGTGTTAAATCTTAACACGGTTCCGATTACACGATTGTAATAGTGTTACATAAACGCTACCGCGTAAATCCTATTTGCAAATCTACTAGCTCAATTCAGTGTACTTAAGTCTAATTTTGAAAATAAAACGCAATTTCTACTTGAATTTTATTATACGAAAAATCTATTATAAACGGGTTCACTTCATGAACGTTCTAGCGAATGTCAATTCGACATACGTCCTTTAAGAAATAATTACCACTTATTTGAATAAAAACGGCATCTCAACGTATTTGCAACGTATGTCGTAGCTTCACCGAACATGCGCACCGTATCATAAACTGTCTGATTCCGCGCAGCTCATTTGCTTTTAACCTCAACTTACAAGTGTCAGACTATGTTTACAAAATAAAGTGCCAATAATTTGATGTCATGAAAGTGTCGCGGTTTCTGAGTCGTGCTGTGTTTGTTTAACTGCTTTTAATTTGTTAAATTTAAAAAACTGTTAACCTTTTTGCCAACGTTAATTTGTAAATTGTTGTACACATTGGACAATTAATCAGTTAAGAAAAGTTGTTTAGTTACTGTACAAATTGTCGATTTCTTGAGCTGGTTACTCGCGTTGTTATTGCTAGCTTTAATACATGGTTATTGTCGTCTAATACTTTTAGCTGATAAATTGTCCTCTATAACGGATATATTTTTAGTGAATAAGATTTTTTATAGTAATGATATTTCGAAATACCGGTATCTCACGTCAGTTGAGATGCCCTTGTGTTGATTATTGATTAATCGTTAACAATCTCGGACTGTGTCCACTTGGTAGCTTGGAATGCTATGTTAACTTTTGGTAAACTTAATGTTTACGTTACGTTCAACGATTTTAGACAATCCTAGATTGGCTAACGATTTGGCAGTATTCACTGTGTTCACTTGGTAGCTTGAATGCTATGTTAACTTTTGGTAAACTTAATGTTTACGTTACGTTCAACGATTTTAGACAATCCTAGATTGGCTAACGATTTGGCAGTATTCACTGTGTTCACTTGGTAGCTTGAATGCTATGTTAGCTTTTGGTAAACTAAATGTTTATGTTACGTTTAAACGATTTTAGACAATCCTAGATTGGCTAACGATTTGGCAGTATTCACTGTGTTGACGTTAGGTAGCTTGAAAAGCTATGTTAGCGTTGGTAAAATTGTAGTTTATGTTTTGTCTACGCTTTTAGAACATTTATAAATTCTATTCTAGGTAAATTATGATAATTATGTTTAGCGTCTCCTGGCAGAATTTTCTGTGCTAAATTTTGGTAGTCTATAACGACTATGAATTGAATTGTGTAAATTTTGTATTTATGTATCACGTTCTTGGCAAACAGTTTAATTGTGTTTCCGTTTTAGTCAACTTTAAATTTGATTGCTGCGCTTGACCATTATTGGTAAATTATCGCATTTGGTTTTCTATAATTGCAATTATTAAATATTGTTCGTCGCGATTGCTTGTAGATCTAACGATCAGATTGTGTGGACCTTCAGTCCGATATTTATAGTTATCAATTTTATCTTACTTGTTGGGGTCAATGACCTGTTGTTTGAAATTCACTTTATATTGTATATTACATATTTTATTAAGGGCCTTCTGTCCTGCCGTCAACCCTCATTGAGAGTGAACATTAATTGTTGTTAAATTTAAAATGCATGTAAAAGTTGTTCTATAATAATTTTCAGTATTAAATATTTGTTTATATTTTTCTTAAACTACTTCAAGCGTTTTATTTCGGAAGTTAGGACCCTGGCTTTTCTTACAGGCGTGTGCAGCGTCGTGAGATTGCTTAACAAGATTGGTTCTGTACTGGCGCCCTCATTGACTTTACAGCTAAAACACGACCCTTTGGGTCAGCTGACCATCTTGGTTTTTATAAACATCAAAAGGTAAGTCCTTCGCTTCCAACGTTGCGGTAAACTACTGGTACTTGTCTAACTTAACCGACCTACGACTCGCCCCGCTGAAAAGGCTAGCCGTGGCAATAAATAGTTCCGAGAGGATTCGGTCCTATAATATATATATATATATATATATATATATGTGTTAGCACGATAACTCTCGACAGACTTAATCGATTTAAACGAAATTTGGGCCACATGTTGGAATCCATCACCGCACGAAGCCTATTTAAAATGGGCCCGATCGGGCTACGTTAAGGGTGGTATTTAGGGGTTAAAAATTTTTTTCGGGCCCAAAAATACCGAAAAAAATTTCGGAATCGTTTCAAATTTGAAATTTAACCCTTTAGTAATTATTAAAATATGCTGCTAAAATTTAAAAAAAATCGGCCCGACAGGACCGGACTTACAAATTTTATGAAAACACAAGTTTACTGATATAGATTTACATACTGAAGGGTGTATATAATTTGGTACAGATGTTGAATTGATATGTAGTATTGAAATTAGGTAAAAAATGTTGTTTTAAGGGGTGTATTAAGGGGTAATTTTTTTTATTTTGTCCAAAAACAAAGTTAAGTTCATACAATAGAGCCACACTGCCTATAAGCAAATACACTATATTGTCGGCAGGGTTTGGCACTGCGACCCGGAGTTTTTTTCAATTTATTATTTATTTGTATTACATAACTGTTTTATAAAATGTTTAAACTCTTAAAAAGAGCAATAATATCAGAATATAAATATTCTAGCAGGATCACTTACTTATTGTTATATAAACAATTTTTAAAACTACAGAACCAAAATTTAGATCACACACACATGGGGAAGGGGAGGGGGTCTGCACGGAACATTTAATTGTGGTTATTTTTTCTTCACAAGCAACAGCAATAAGGCCGAAATAATCAACCCTTCAATTTATTGATTCGTGTAATAAAAATTACCAAAAAACACGTTATAATTATAAAATAAATGTGACAAAACTTTGTTTTATACAATTTGTTATAAAGATTAATCAAAAGCACTGTAGTTACTAGTTGGACATTAAAAATACAACAACAAAAATGGGTAGTATTTAACGCGGCGGCAAATTAATCTGAATTAGGGATTAAAAAAATTAAAGTGGGTAACAAATATAGTAGATGGGCAACTGCTGAGGAGGATAATTAAATAAAAAGTAGTAGCTTAACAATCCGTTGTAAGCTTTGTTTTAATTTAAACTGGCATCGAGTTTTTGCTTTAGTAACTGAATTTATTGTTAAGCGGAAACTTGACGGCGGATAAAACATAGAAAATGGGCATTCCTAAATACTGAGATATCTTTGAAGTTATAATTAAATAATAAGCAAAGAATAAACATTTAGAACTGTCATATAAAAACGCCATCACATCGACACGACCCCGTAATTGTTTTTTTAAAGAACTCCCCTCAAACACTCTTCCCTTTCTACTGCGCCAAAAAAAACACCATCGCATCGACACGACTCTCTAATTGTTTTTTAAAGAACTCCCCCTAAATCTTTGTCATTCCACTGTTAATATTAGTCGCCATGTCATTATTTTTAATATGTTCGCTATCTTAAAGTAGCAGTCATTATTTTTTAGTTGCTAAAATATTAATTCGCTGTCAAGTTATTTTTCATTTTATATTTATTTTTTAGTCGACTGAATTAATCACTTCTTACCACAGTAATTTTATTTATGGAGGCAAATTTCGATTATCTTCAGCAATCAATTTAGAGATTGTAATGTACATCTATTTATAAAATTGTTGTGGTTAGAAGTGACTAAATTTGTTGTAGGTGTTTCATTTAAATTAATATATTAAAATAATTTTAGGTACAAGCTGTGCAACATTTTTCGTCTGTATACTGACAGAAGTCAAAATAAAAATTGATTCTGTTATAAAATTTGCCAGTGCGGACAGATTAATATTTCATAAAACAAACTTTTATAGCTTCCTTTGATTTAACCGACACATTATCATGAATAAAAATTATTCTATAGTAAGTATAGATTAGTTATTTGCACTTTCTTAAATATCAGTATAGAATATAGATTCTATAATGATATTATAAAGAGAGTGCACATTTTATGAGTTGGTGTTTATGCGGAGGGCAATCTCCAGAACCATTGCACCCATTTGAAAAATTCTTTCACCACTATTTAGAATGAACCTTCAGGATGGACAAAGGCTATATATTATCGCATTAAAATAAATAAGATAATGCGCGTCTTGATCCCCCGACAATATCCCTTGACAAAGTATCATCTTGACTAAATATCCTACGGGCAAAATATCCCCCGACATTAAAACAATTACGGGGTCGTGTCGATACGATGGCGTTTTTTTTTCTTGCGTGGTTAAAAGGAGAGGGCGTTTGGGGCGAGTTCTGTAAAAACAATTACCGGGTCGTTTATATAAAATGAGGTAGTATAATATAGTAATTCTACACCAGTTTTGCTGATAGAATATTTTGTCGAGGGATGAAAACGCGCGGAATCAAAATAAAAACGCTTTTCGTGGAGACCAATTTTGCAATGTTAGTCGACGAAAAAACGGTGGCACTCTACAAATTCGGGCAAAGCCGGACCGGACTACTAGTATTATATAACTTGCTATAAGTAGATACAACACAAAAATGTTATGTAACATTTTTTCTCCCTTTTTTGTATAAGTTTGTAACAACTTCGCTATATAGATAACATTTTTTTACAAAATAGTGTTTTTGCTTCATAACAGGTAGAATTTTATTTACTGAAGGGTTCAAAAGATAAATAATAAAAGAGAGACAGTAAAATGTTTTTACTACATTTTAAGTCATGCTTAAGTCTTAACTGCTTAGTTACCAAACCTTCGCGACATCTAGTGAGCAATTTTAACAGTAAGTAACAGTGTCGAGTTTCAGTGTTTACTAAAAATAATGCAAATCGATATTAAGTTTTAATAACAACACAATAAATTTAGGTACGTTACATTTTAGATATTATTTTCTTTATAAATAATTTTTACAATTCTTTGCACTTGTGGAAAACAAATATTGTAAACTTATTACCACTTTATAGTATAGATATTAATTTACAACACTATAAAGTAATAAACAGTTTGGTGAAACGGTAATTGGTGAAAAATTGCTTGCTTTAAAATAAATAAGAACCTGAACAATTTCAATCGCATAACCTAACTTGAAAATGACAGACGCTTACTCTTACAAAAAAATCAATACCTACCAACAAAATTACTGTACAATATAAAGTCACTAGAAATACCTTAGATTTATGATACTATAGATAAACAGTATAATCTAACACGTGCTTTGAAAAGACGTTTAATATTTTTTAATTGTTCAGCTATTAAATTTTTATAGGAATAAATAAACCTACTATTAAATTAGAGCATGTTTAATATTGAATAGGTTGTTATTTAAGTATTAAAAAATAGACATTTTTTCCGGATTTTGTAGAGCACTTGATCGATCTAAGTCATGTATACTCAATGGGAAACCTGTAACTATAATTACAATAACAGTTCACAATTAATAAGCAAAACAAAACATTGGTGTACTTACGCCTACCTATATGAATTTCTTGTTATTTTTCTTCTTATATTTACTATAGGTAGAGATACCTCTTCAATAATATTAAAAAAATAAGATTTGAAAATTATGAATGTGGATTAACTGGATTGTCTAATAACATGACGATTTTTCGACAAAAATATTTTTTATTGTAACTTGGAAAAAATTTTTGAAATTCTATAAAAATTCAAACGCATCTTTTAGTACCTATTTTATTGCTGCATTACACAGCTCTTGGAGACGATACTTTATGATAGATAGATAGATTTATTGGTTTTGTTATGTACATCGATTATTGTGGGACTCCCCCGTTGATGTAAATGACTTAAACGGGGAAATCCCGCAGCCCGCGGTAACCGGATGTAGGGTGTTGCCAACTTTTGAACGCACGCTTTACGCGGGAAAAAAAGAAATTGCTTTTTTTGATTTTTGTCATTTTTGAAATAAAAAAAATTTGGGAAGTTTTTATTAATTTTTGCTTACGCACGTTGGGGGCCCCCGTGGCCCGGGGCCCCCGTATAATTGATACGGCAGATACGGCGGTAACGGCGCCCCTGAGAATCAGATAAAATGATTAACAAAATTCTCAAATCACACAATTATATTTATTACAGTAAGCGATGGCGTACCTACACGTTATAATAAATTCTACTGCCTTTTTCAAAAATATCCTTGCGTAATATTACTTCATTAGATTTGATATTACAAACAGATCAGTTACAGAATGTAGATACAGCGCAGCGGTACTAAATAGGTGGATTTCTCACAACTCTATGATGCCTATAGTCTTACGAGTATGCGACATGGTGGAGATACGAACGATAGGTCTAGAATGAAACCCTGCGTGTTTATAACAATTTCCTGTTTTTATTTACAACGAAATCTAGAACACTCGGTGTCAGTACCGACTACGCAAAACAGACACGTGCTTGGGGTGGCATATTTTTAGGGGCTGTCGGGTTAAATGCAGTTAATTCAATAAAGCAATGCGTTATTTCTTGAGTTTAATCCACACTTTGAGACATTCCATAAGGCAGGAAAAATCACTATCAAGAACCTTGATTGCTCAACTCCGCACGCAATTGAGATGTAACACGGTCGCGACTTATTTTATTTAAAACGATTTTCAAGATGAATAATCTACAATTTGAATTGCAGTGATAATAATATTTGATTATCATGTTCGTTTGTTAAAATAATTTTATATTATATTGTTTAATGTTTTGTGACTCTACATGTTGTTTTTACATTTTTGATAGCATTTATTACAGTCCCGAACGACTATGACATAATTATCTACAAATTATAAAATAACAACGTTATACAATAAAATAATTATGTACAGGGCCGGCATTGTCACAGAAATAAAAAAATGAGATTATAGTGTTGTCACATTTGTTATTATAAATTTCCACAGGTATATATGTTTTCCTTTATCTCTTATACTAGTGTTGTTACAAAATGGTGCTAAAATAGAAACATGTTAAAAATCAAGTTTGTTTCAAAACTGTATGAGAAATAGGAAACTTTTTTGTGTAAAATAGCAAACTAGACAAAATTTTGTCTGAAACTGTTTGCGTATCTTTTATAATTTATAAGATAATTATGATAAACCGATTTTAACATTTTTTCGATTTCACAAAAATAACCCTACGTATTTTTGAGATAAAAATGTGGTCTAAATCACTCCTGGCATAGTACTTTACCTGTCTATGAAATGTCATCACAATCAGCCGAAACAAACAAACAAAAATTTTAAAAACGGTCGCTTACGTTCTGGTAGCATGCAAATAACCGTGTGAGCTCAAAAAGTTACAGTTATTTCGATATTACAGACATAGACTTCAATTTTGTTTATGTGAGTAGATGCAAACATTATATTTCAATAATATCTACTAAAACAATTATTTAAACTCCGGTTTATATATTTTATTAATAATCCGTAGGTATAATCTATCAGAGCAAATAGAGAAACGTCATAAAAAAATCGCAGAAATCGCAATCTTTCATATATTTTTGAAATTGAGAATGTTTGTAAAACAAATTATTCATTACTATAAGCGCACAAGTCTGCAATATTTTTCAGTTAAAATGATACAATTTCTAAACCAGAAAAGATACATATTTTTTCTTGTGTTTGTTGGAAAAAGTGCAATTTGTTCTGCAAAAGGTAAGTGATCGAAAACCAATGCCTTTGCCCTATCTATTTACGACAATACTATTTTTGTTAATATTTAACGCTAATTCTGTAATGATCATTGGTTTGATATAATTGTGAAAATAGTCATTTTATTGTTGGTAATATCATTTATGCTTCGTTTTGTTATCTACATATTATCACTAGGTATAGATTATATGAAAACTTTTAGATAACAGCTTATGATTAGTAAAAATTACTTTATTGTTTTCCAAATCAGCATCTTTAAAACAATTTTGTTGAAGAAAAAACCGACTATGTACCTAGATATTCAAGCACCCAAAACTAATATTCACGGTCAGTAAATAAAAGTAGTTCGGTTCATCTATAATTAATATAATAATCTCTGTCAGTCAGTCATAACTAAGAACCACTGATCCGATTGTACATGCATTTTTTTAATTTCTAGAAACGTTGTATGACCAGCTTTTAATCTGAATGTTGTTGTAACATAAGGAATGAGCAGTGGTAAGTAAGTCGACAAAAATCAATGCAATGTATGGAAGATTTTCTGTCCGTAATATAGTCTACAAAAAAATCCGCGACACCATAATATGTCTATCTTCAACAGGTAATCAACAAACCCGGAATGTCGAACCGGGCTGCTTGTTTGTAACATAATCTCATTAATATATTTTATTAAATACCTAAATATGAAAATCTGTTAGCCAACTAGGTACGGTTCAGACACAATAGATCTGAATGAATTTCTGCGGGCAGGTTTAGAGTTGTGAATTTTTCGGAATATTTTAAATCAGAAAATTTTCTAAGCCACTAAATTAATAAGGTATTGTAAAATTAAATTCTCGATCACTAGAGGCTGTAAGTAAACAAAACGAGTATTTTCATCAGCTCTGGATGTGATGCCCTTTTGAGTTTTCTCCTTCCAACAAAAAACAATAATCTACTGCTGTTTACATGAGGGGAATTCCCTTTATAACTGCAGCATCCATCTTCTGGCCTTTACCACTACCTCATTACTATCAAATACAAGAGTTTCTGATTCGTTTTCTTTGTGCTCTTTTATTATGAAAATGAATTGCCTTGTTATGAGCTGCAAATTAAACAATACAACAAATCTTAAGTAAGAATCAAACATTTAGAATAATATACTTGTAGTTTTTGTTTAAATAGTACAAAAATTGACTAATAAAACGCAGTATAAAAAGGTAAATTATGTCCTATAAAAGATTTACTAAAAATTTGCCTTTTTGACATTGCAAATTTTACGGAAAAAACATAATGGAAAACTTTCCGTGGAATATTATCCTCCCCAGACCCCACATCACTATGCAGGTATTTATGACGCGAATTAACACACAGACAACTTTTATTCCGGTCGATTCAGTAGTTCGCGAGAAATAAGGCTTGCTAAATCGCACAAATCTATACCTGTGCTGTGTACTTGCGAATCAGATAATCGGCTGCCGGATAATTGAGAATCTACAAGGGTTCAAACCCTGCGGCACGCAATCAATGTGATTGTTTAATTTGAATGTATCAAATAAATATTCAATGAGAGTCCGGAATCAGAGTCTTGATCTGAGCGCCGATGTCCCTAACTACGTCACTGGTAGTGACTTATGCGACAGTCGACCGATTAAAAATATCCTCTAGCGTCCGTCTGCAGTGTCAAAAAAATCTGTACGCTACTGACAAAACGATTTTTAATATCAGATATTATTATCGCAAATTATCACTAGGTATATAAGATCGTTTATTGCATTCAAGTGTCAGTAATCAGTATCGATTTAAGTATGGCGGACTTATTAACAAAATTAATAAACAATAAATTTCTTGTGGTATTTGCCTGCCTGGCATGTGCCTTTATGGTTTCGACGATTGTTTTAGGTAAGCCGTTTTTGAAAATAAAAAAGTTTTTTATTAATAGTTAATAACACCCAAATGCTATAATGCTATGCGATAATAAAAAATTAACAGAAGGATAAGTGTTATTTTAAAACGGGAATAAGTAAAAAAAAAGTGTTTACCAACTGTTTGTACATAACCCTTACGAAATACTAACAGAGTAAAAGTGACAACGGTTATCTGTTTGTTTGTCCTTCTTTCATGACGGCTGAACGAATTTCAATGAAGTTTTAAATATACATAATAGATATACAACCTGGATGAAATTACAGCCTATAAGTTGTGAACGACACCTCTGAAGTACCATAATAATATAGTTAAAAATTTTACAAACCTGCTTTCAGTTGTTGTCTGAGCGATCCACTGCCATAAAAGAACGCCGAATATTAATGTAGTCTGTCCACATCGCGAAACTGTTTAAAAAAAATTTTGTCTCACCGAAGCGATCACATCACTGTTCACTGATTGGGGTTACTAGGGTCCGTTATATTGCGAGTAATGTATATTGTACAGGGCAGTTCACGCGAGACAAAATTCACAAAATCGCACGTTTCCACAATATTCAGAAATGTCTTTGCCATATTAAAGTTGGGAAAACCGTATGCACCAAATACACAAAAAAGCGAATGTCATTCGATGTTACTAACTTATAGGTTCTCAGATACGCGCTGCCATATTAAGTATGTATTTGCTCTGACTTCTATTAGTTGCTGTTAAATATTCCACAAGTTTGAACAATAAGTTGCCGACTTTTGTGCAGGCGAAGTCATGCTTTGCATTTATACACTAAATCAACTTGTAGATGCGTTTCTATACAAGATCACAATAGAGTATAAGTTACATAAACAACACAAATAATTATTTAATTTAAGTTTATTTTTTTTTATTTTGTGTTAATTGAAATACTAAAATATCACATATAGATTGATATTTTTTATCAATGGAATTATATTTTTAACGACTTTTTTACATGTAGGTAGTAGTACATACAATTCCTTTAATATTAGGTATTATTTTTAAAATGTTTTATTTAGCTTGGGTTCGTATATTTGTTTAAGAGTATTCGTCCCTGCAAACACCCCCTGCACCCTTCATCTCAAATCTTTTCCCCTCGCCTAAAAACGGTTCGCGCTCTCCCGACGCTATTTTTAAAGCTAGAGGGTTCTGGTAAACGCCAAATGAAAGACAAAGAATCAGACTACAAATCCTTCAGGCGAATTTTTTGAAAAAAAAATTCCTGAAAAAACTTACAACCTTTTTAAAAAAAATATAAGTTACCTACGTAATATTTCACAGGTAGGCGAAACTGTTTTTCAAAAAATTCGCCTGAAGGATCTGTAATCTGATTCTTTGTCTTTCATTTGGCGTTTACCAGAACCCTCTAGCTTTAAAAATAGCGTCGGGAGAGCGCGAACCGTTTTTAGGCGAGGGGAAAAGATTTGAGATGAAGGGTGCAGGGGGTGTTTGCAGGGACGAATACTCTTAAGTACTTGTTTCAAATTTTGTCACCGTTTTTTCAACTAAATACTTCTCGTTATCTGACGTATTAATTCCGATGACCGGTCCGGCTTTCGTCCGGATGAAAATCGTACTTTTAATAAAGCACAGTTATAAAAACATAAAAATAAAAATAGGTAACAAAACTTTTAAATAAAACGGTTTTATCGCACAATCGATAATGTACTGAAAACTAGAAAATAATTATCAGTCACCATATAGGAGGCTTTGATTAAACTAAAATAAAATCGTAATGGACATTTAGTACAAAACTTTTGTTTGAGAATGAAAATAACATTTCGCCTTCGACTGTCTTATTCGACCATAATGTAATTATAAATCCACCCTACGGCTTTATTTTAGTTTAGTCACAGCCCCTCTAAGAGACTCATATTAATTTTCTAGTTTTTATAGTAAATTATTGATTGCGCAATAAAACCGTTTAGCTACGGGAAACAAGAATGTAAGGCAAGGTTAACTTCGGAAGTTTCGGGTTTGAGTCCCGACAATGAAATTTTTTGAAAATATTTTTTCTTTTATAGCATTGTAACTGTAACACTGTATGTTTCATAACGACCAATAGCCAACATTCCTATATTAAGTGAAGTTCATTTATAACGACCTCGGTTGTAATGACTTTTCGGTTATAGCGACGTAAGTCCCTTGAATTAAGGAGGTTGAGCCGTTTTACGAAGATAATGAAAAAAATCTGAAATAAAGTTTTTTTAATAGATTTTTTTATGACAAAATTTTCTATGAAAAATCCAAAATCATTAGGAGATTTATAAAGTTAAAAATTAAAAAAAACTTTTACTCTTATGGAAAATATGTCAACCTAGCATGCAAATTGTACATTTTAATTTTTTGCAAATAACCAAATAATGTCAGCAGTTCCGAAAACTGTGTAAAGCATCGATGTCTTACAAATATTTTAAAATTTTTTCCAATTTAATTAGGAGACTTTTAATCAATAAAAAAAAATTATTAAACCTCAGCAATTTTTGATTATGAACTTTTATTCATGACAATTTTAACAATTTTAATTGAATTTTCAACTTTTTAATGATTTAATTTTAATTTTCATTACTTCTAATTTCTTTTTTTAATTATTTACTGCAAAAAAATGTAAAATACAGATATTTACATAAATTTATTTTTTCTAACCTGATTTTCTACAAAAAATTCAAAAGTTAGTCCATTAAGTAAAATACTGAAATAATTAATTAATAATAAAACAATGATTTATTTATGCTTTTATGACAATAATTTTTTGGTATCATCGACTTATAGTCGTTTGTAAAAATTTATTATGGAAAAGTTTCCATTTAGAATTCTACTTACTTTTGATTGGGACTGTAACGCATCAACCTCCTTAAAAGTATACTTTTGGAGGAAAATAATTTGGCTATAGCCGATTTCGGGTAGGTATAGCGACTAGTTTTAACGAGCCGTTTGTAACGACTTCCTAGAAATTCCATGCAGATATCGCGGTCGAGTCTCCACACAAAGACCGAGTCTACACACAAACACATTCATTCATCGATTCATAAAGCTTTCCTATCTTAGACACCCAAGGAGTTACGAAAATTGAACACACATATCGTACGTTAGCCTTAGCACAGAAATCTAAACTGAAACAATAAAATTTTACAGATTTATTTAAAAATACCCATTAAGTAGACATTAGGCGATATACCTATGCGTATTGCGCGACTGTGTTGTCTGGCAAATGTTGTTTTATTTCTTTCTTGCTTTCTTTCTATATTAGTACCTATATAACGACGGAATATAGTGGTCCCTTCATCGTCGTTATAACCGAAATCTACTGTATTTGTATATTATCATTTTCCTTTTTTTGTTTCGGGTTAACTCAAAAACTACTAAACTGATATTGATCGGAATGTCAACATTGTGTTACTATACAGTATATATATATACACATCAAGGAATAGCGTATAGGCTATATATCGCTATTACATATATTATCATTTATCACATGTTTACTAAAAAGGTTAAGCCGCGGACAATAACACGATGCACTTTTAATAAAAAAATTGGTTGTCTGTAAAGTCAGTTTACGGACGATATTTTTACGTGATAACGTCATAAAGAAACATTGATGAAAAATTTCATACTTTTATGAGTTACACTTTTCGGAACGTTACACTTTTCGGAACGTTACACTTTTTCGTGCATGCAGCCGGTGTTTCATCAATTTATAAGACGTTATCACGTCAAAAACCCTTGGATAGGTAAAAGTTAATTAGTATTATAAAGTTAAAGAGTTTTGATGCAAACGATTTTTTATCTTATTTGATAGAAGAAAAAATAAAAATATAAATTTGTTTATCTTAAAATTGATTTCATAATATATGATCTCTCTTTATTTAGACCTGGAATCGGCAATTTTTTGTTTTCTATTTAATTTTAGTAACAAATCGTTTTTATTCGTACAATTTTGTGTAATGAGTAGCGTGCTAACCATTGGGTCAAACTTGAAACAATCGTGTATTCGAAATGAGATTCCCATACCTCCTCTCATATGGATGATTTTGTTCAATTTAATTGGTGTAATTAGACGTTAACGACTTTAGTTATCGAACGTCTATAATCTGCAATAAATAAGTAATTAATGTTTTTATATTCTACGCACCTGAATCTCAACCAAAACCTGATTTAGAGGCCCTCTTCCAAAAATGAAAAATTATCTTTTTTGCATAAGTACTATACTAGCGCCGGTTTCACCCGGGTGCAAAGCTGTTCTCTGGATATATTATATTGACCTCCCATCTTATCAAAGTACATTGTTTTGATGTATCTTTTAAAGATTTGGCCAGCATTAGCCATGTAAACTTAAAAAAAAATTTTTTTTTTTTTGAGGAAACACCGTCAGCTGTTTTGTACAAAATATTTACAAATTATATGCAGAAACCTTCTTCGTTTATCGCTCTTTTTATTAGTAAATTCCGTATGAAAATCCCTTCGGTAGTTTTTGAGTTTATTGCGTTCAGACGCACAGAGAGACGCGGTGGGGTACTTCGATTTATATAATATATATAGAAATAAATAAAAAAATCGTAAAAAATCTAGATTTAGTTTTGATTTTTGAAGCCTCTCTGACATGTGTGGATATAAAAGACCCTTCGAAAGCTGCTATCACTCTTTTTTTATCACGCTGTATGTTGTGTCTACAGTAAAACACTTTTTGATAAAAAATATTTTAATAACCATTATCTAAACTCAGCTGTTAACACTATAATATCATATTTAATAGTAATTGCGCTCATAAACTATTGATCTGATAACATATTCCAACTTCATTATTTTGAGTTAAAGTTGTCATGTTGAACCTATTCTTATTATTTTTCCACATACAAAATTAAAACTCACAGCCACAAAGGAAATATAGACGCTGTTACCCTAATCTCTCTTATCTACAATCTGATCTATCATAAAAAGAAAAATATAGTGGAAAAATGAATTTTTGAGTTTTTGGTCACAACCAATAAGGGTTTTATAATAAAACACACCGGCCTTGGGTATTGCCAAAGAGGAGGCACCACAAAAAAATATTACTTTTTCCTAGCTAGAACTTCTGATTAATAATTATAATGTAGATGGCGTTTCTTCTGAATTAAAATATGAATAAAAATGGTGGATCTTTAAAAAGTGAAACGACCATATTAAAAGAAGACGATATTAATAAAAACCGAGATTCTGTGCTATGGATTAAAACAACAAAAACTGAAAAACTAGGGCACCGTTCTTTATTAAAACATAGGGCACCGAAAAGTTAAATCCGGCGCTGGTCAGAACTCAAGGCCAAATTACAAAATCGGCTTAACTGCATCGGAGAAGTAGCCTCCTAAAATAATAAATTTTGGTCGCTCAGATCTGAGAACTGGTGAATCCTATCAACTGTTATTTCAGTCCATCATTAATATTATATCAATTTGAAATCAAACATGTATTGGTTAGAATTCCAAAATTACTCTGGTTTTTAAAGAAATATTGAAAACAAAGCATAATAAAATAAAGTCAGTATGCACAATTCTTTATACTTTTACAAATTTTTTTTGAGAAGGTTACATTTATGATCAACGACAGAAGATATTTTCTATTTTTAACTGACTTAAAAAAGGAGATTATATTAACTTCTCGAGAGATTAAGCCGATTTGAATAATTTCTACGGCAAATTGTGTTGGGGAAGATTACAGTATAGTTCCATATCGTTTGTACTTAAATCGGTTTAGTGTTTGAAAATAACATTTAATCGTCGTTAAAAAAAGACACTAAGGGTCGGTCACAGATAAATTCGTAAAAAAATATTAGTAGGTAAATTGACGTTGACTTCAAAATGTCATTATTTCACTTTTTTTAATCACTCGTTGGAAAGAGGTTAATTTTTTTATGAAAACCTTTATAGGGAAAAAAGCGATTTATTTTTAAATTACCCATTTCAAAAGTTGCCATATCTCGTCTCATATGACAGATCGCAATAAATATCTAATTATGTCGAAGTATCCATAGAAAACTTATGATCTTCTATTAAAATATTTTATTAATTGACAATAATTGTATATCAATCTCTATTATTTTTGGTCGTATGATTAGTTTTAGCTAGAAACATGAATAAAGTGTGTAAAGGTAATAATAAAAAACAATTAAAAATGTGCTACGAGAACGCATTACAAAAGTGAAATTTCTATGTGGACACGTGAAAAAAAGATAAGAAATCCAATGGACAAATGGGAAAAAGAATGGAAGTGCAATGGACAACTGGAAAAAAATTAAAGATGTGTTACGAGACCGCATTACAGAAGTAAAACTTGTATGTGAACAAGTGGAAAAAAGAAGAGAAGTCCAATGGACAAGTGAAAAAAAAGTTCAGATATTTCGTCTGTACAAGTTAATCTGAACGTGAAACTATGAGTTACTCTTAATTTTAATTTTTATCATTTTACTCATAGTTTCACGTTCAGATTAACTTGTACAGACGAAATATCTGAACGTGAAACTCGAATTAAATGATAAAAATTAATTATGAATCTATTCTTCTTACTCTTACTTTTTTTTCCACTTGTCCATTGGACTTCTTCTTTTTTCACTTCTTATTTTTTTCCACTTGTCCATTTTGCTTCTCTTATATTTTCCACTTGTCCACATAGAAGTTTCACTTCTGTAATGCGTTCTCGTGACACATTTTAAATTTTTTTTCACTTTACGACATAGAAGTTTTACTTCTATAATGCGTTCTCGTAACACATTTTTAATTTTTTTCGCAGATTTACTGCAAATATTGTTTTATTTTAGCTCAAGTATTATTCTGATAAATTAGTCGAAAATTTCATATATAACAGATATGCTTACTTAATATGATTATTAAAAAAAATAATCGTATGATTTGCAACTCCAGAAAAATAAAAAAAATTATCGCATGATTTGCATGTATCTAAAAAAATAAAAAAAAAACGAATTGTTGCGCGCATCTGACGATAATCGAACCAGGCCGGCCGCGTGGTAGGCCAGCATTCTACCACTGAACTACCGATCCTTGAAAATAATCATTGTTTATATAAGGTTACTAATAGTACCATTTCCGTGACAAATTTTCTTTGACAATTAGCGAAAGTGTCAGCAACAATTGTTGAGTGGATTTTTTTGTTAAATTTTAGAAATTATTAAATACTACCTGAAGAGGGCCATGGCTTGAGCCGAAATGGCCGAAACGTTGTTTTGGTGATGAGAAGTGTTTATTTTAAATAAATAAATAATAGATAGGGAGACCAACTGTTGTTTCTTTTATTATTATTAATTTGAATTTATTTCAGGCGTACGATCGTCTAATCGGTTAACAAAACTAAAGGATTGTGAAAATCTTATTTCAACAACCGAAGATACAGTTTCATCAACTGTTGAAGATACAACGACCCAAATTTCAACCACAACAACTATGCCGCCAAAACCAGAAATTAAATATCGACTGCCAGGAAATATCGTACCATTAAAATATGATCTTTTCTTAAAACCAGATTTGGAAAAGGGAACTTTCTCTGGAGAAGTTACTATTGATTTGAATGTGATTACAGTGACAAATAAAATTGTGTTACACACTTATGACGACATGGAAATTGTAAACATTGGTCTTAAAGACTACACTGTGAAAAATAAAACCTACGACGGAAAGACGCAGTTTTACACCATTTTTCTTGACAAGAACCTGGAGAAGAAAACACATTCGTTGAATTTGGCTTTTCAAGGGGTGATGAAAGACAAAATAGTGGGCTTGTATAGCAGTAGTTACGGAAAGGGTGACAAAAAACGGTAAGTTTTTTATTTTTCAATTTTATGGCATTTTTATTATAGCTTTATTCCTAACCTAGAATATTGTAGAGGTTATGAGCTAGCCGAACTATTATTCCGAACTCTAATAAAGTCTTGAAAATAATATATTCATGATGTTAAATAAATTAAATTGTCGACCAATTTTTCTCAGACCATATATTGACAAAAAATAAAAAAATAACAAATCAATATAACACAAGATGACGTTCTGATCCGGATTTGGATCTTCTTCAGAAAAATCTAAAAAATATAAAAATTATTAGTATTAGTTATTTAATATTTAATATAGAATGCACGATGATTGAATATTTTTGAAAGAATCAAAAGAATTAATTCTTTTTGTCTATTGTCGAGTCCTAATAAACAACCCACCTCACGTTGTTTTTTTATGTTAATAGAGCCACTGTTGTCGAGGATCGATAATCTGTAATATTTATATCTATATAAATATATATGCTCAATTACGAGATTGTAGCGATAATCCGAATCTAACTTTCATAGCTTTTTTAACACGAATGTATACAGCGAAGGATACCGAATACTTTAACATAGATGAAATTAAATGGTCAATTAAAGAAAGGTCGGTACTAAGAGGTCATATCGAGCACTCTCACTTTGTTTAAAATAAATTTAAAATATAGTCTGTCTTTTGTTCATTAGGCTTAAGTAAAAAGAGAAAAACCCTATACTGTTATCAAAATAACCTTCAATCTATAAATTCAAGTTATGATGATCCAATTAAAAAAATGTTCTAGAAAAAATATTAATTTCTTAACAGCAAGAACAATACTAAATTACTATTAGTTTATATTGATGTACTATTTTATAGTTTTTAATTTTTTTGTTGGCGCTATAGAATCACTTCAAAACATCTAATGACAAAGTTTAGAAAATAGCCTGTGAGTAACGATCCCGTTGCATATGATATAATGATGATATTATTTAATCAAAATGTTTTTCAGAAATTCTGCATAATCCACAACGTAACAATTCATCTAAATGAATTAAAAACATTGTTTTCAGTATTCAATACAGCGTTTATTAATGTATTTGCTAGCTTAGACATGGGAAGAATTGAAAACCAGTCTTTTAGACTGAATTTCATACCCTTTTGTAGATTTTTATAAAATAATTTCTGCAATAAATATGTTTATTATTTTTATTATATGTGGTATCCAATGGCTTCTCTATTACAAGCCAGGGTCACCAGGTTCTAATCTGGCGATTGGTAAAAATATTTATCGTAGTTCCAATTTATATTAAAATATTTTGGAAATATGAGTTGGTTCTTTGCGTAAATATCTCCGACTGATGGTATTAAAAAAAATTACTTTTTTAAACCCAACAGAGATTGGAGTGATTGTATCGTTTTGCGTTATTGACTTATTTGTGCAATCGGTTGGAATGAATAAAATCGTTGACCAAGTTCTATATCTCTAAGAAGAGGTTTTTGACTCCAAAAAAAATAGTTGTACCAGCTGGTGCATACATTCGTTAGCAAAATGCGACGGCTTTTTGCTTAAAAACAATTTGGAATATCATTTTTAATTAAACTGTGTTTTATTTAATATAATATATTGCATCAAAATAAAAAAAAATCGAGTGGGTGATTAAATATTAATACAACTTTTCTTCGGGCGATTTTTATGTTATTTTTTAAAGTAATAATAATAATATAATTATAATGTTTACCAAGAGAGAATTTGTCCACAGAGAGAATAACAGATTTAAATCACATTATTTTTTATATAGATAAATATATCAAAATATTTAGTTATGTTGCAAAAATACGTATGTAATCATTCAAACCATTACCTATAACATTTTGTTTTTGTTGTGCTCGTGTAACATTTTGTTACGTCAGTTGAAAAAACAACTTTTGTTTATAGCTTGTTTCATTGTTCATTAAACAATTGCGGTTAAAATGATACTTATAAATTTTTTCAATAATTATTAATTAATCACTTCTGTTTACAGTATAGTATTCCAATTTGTAACTATCTGAATAAGTGACGCAAATGACCTTAGTTGCCAATCGTCCATAATCTACAATACCATTAATTGTGACATATTTTTTTTAAGTTGTGTGGATTTCTAATTTACTGATTTTGGATAACTTTCTTTAATTTTATAATTTTGATCCCGCCAATAGCTACACAAAACAATTTTTCTCGTGGCCGGTGGTAGGTTTACGTAAATTATTTTTTCAAGGTTCATTTAAAATTTTGGTAATCTAATGTACATAAAACTGAAAGTTTATATTTGTAAGCAGATATTTTTATCATATTATTTTCTCTTTTTGATATGTTTTCTTTTGAGTAATTAATGTTCATAAACTAATATTGATCTAGGTTTTTTTGCTATATCGAAATCAGGAGTAAAAACTAGTTTGATTATTTAGTAAAAATCAGTGTATGCGATATTATGAAATATTGATAGCATTGAGGTTAAATTATACTCTGTTTTTATTAATATATATAATTTATGAATCATCAACTAAATTATGTGTACATTAATCATCTAAGAATTGTCTTCTACATACGACCGAGAATGGTGAAACCATACTTACAATCAGCTACATTAGACAATTGAAATACGTTGTTGATTTTCAACATTTTTTTACTAATGCCTTATAATAAACAAAGAGATATCAAGATTTTTTTGAACCAGGAGACCATCTGGTTTATTATGATTTTTGAATTAATTACTTAAATGCATTGACTGTAGTAAAAACACTGCTAAAATCACTTTCCAACTTTAACATTGTTGTTTAGGCTAATATTATTGTGGTATTGAAAAAACCGGCCAAGTGCGAGTCGGAGTCGCGCACCGAGGGTTCCGTACAAACTTGTAGGTATGTAAATAGTTCGTGCAAAACGGGAATCGAGTCTCAAAGATTTTTCTTGCTTTGCCGTTGGAAAACTGTCGTCCCCGACTCCCTTATACATCGACATAGGTCGCGGTCAGTGTATCAGCTAGTGTATAATTGCAATGAGTTCAGATGAACTCCCCGAACTGTATACCGTGGCTATATCTGATAGCCTAGCGGTTGCACCGTGCTGTATGTGAGAGTTCTCATAATTGTATTTTAATAAATGTTAGAGTATATTGCTGTATAAACGCACCGTTAGCGAACGCTTGTTTTGTATTAGAACTATTACTATGTATGTGCATAGCACGTTGTTACTATTAGTGTATGTATACTGTATAGTATAGAATGTATTGTGTATAAAAAATTGTTTTTTTTTAATTATTTGTTGTTATAATTACAATAGAAATACACACTCTGTAAAAATTTCAACTCTCTACCTATTACGGTTGATAAGATACAGTTCGCTGACAGACCGGCTGACGAACGGACTGCGGAAGGTTAGTAGGTAATATGGTCCTATTGGGCACCCTTCGGGTACGGAACCCTAAAAATCAGAACGTACACTGAATTGATTCAGTTTGGTCCAGAATAACATGGAATAAACGGTATGTTTCGGATTGCTTTTGTGTCTTAGGCTGCACCTATATTGGATCCATATTTCTCCCGATCCGACTGGAATGAAAACCGGGCTTCGCTTTCCATTGCAATTTTGGTGTTTGCGTTTCTTCCGATGTCAGCCGACATTGGATTTATAGAAAGGTTCAATGCAGGTGCAGCCGTACCAATCCGCGCAGCAGTGTCGTGGAATGCTAACGCAATCACGATAATAATCATGAATACATGATAGTGTACTGCTTTGGTGTTGATTTTTTTGTGCCAAAGTCGATCACTGATCTTACTGCGTTAGTGACTATTCTTAGACGAGAACAACTATATCACCGTCTCGCGATTGTAACAAAACATCCTTCTTAAATTACGTACAATGAAAAAATATGCGTTATAAGCAGACACGTACAATAAAAGTTAGTTTGCAGAAGTCTACTTACATATCCGCTAATAAAACAAAAAGTGTTTAAAATGCAAATAGTGTCTTCTAATTACTGTACACGTAATATATCATGTGTTTGTTGTGCCAGTTACGGCACTTTAGTGTACAAGTCTACACTATCGCGGTATTATTAACAAATTAAAAGTGGATTTACGCCAAGTTCGCGTTTTAAAAAGTCAGCAAAAGCTTAAGAAAATTTAAATGTTAAATAATCCGTTGAGCCTTACATCAACAATGGTCTTTTAAATGTTCATAATGAAGTTAATATGAACGAAGTTCTATTTCTCGAGCTTTAAAGGAACGCTGATGGACTAAAAGTAGTTGCATAAAACATGTGTAAGAAGTTTTAAATTTTTTTTTTAAATTTTGGTGTTAATATGGCAGTGAATTCGGTACAAAACTTGCGTGTAGAAAAAACTAAAAAAAAGTCAGTCAAAACTGGCTGTATATTAATATTGTTAGCGTTCTGTTTTGTGCTGTTAGTGTTTAGTGCTTGCTTATTGACTGTTTTGGTTTTAATTGGTAAAAGTATAGTGGCTGAGTCAAATAACACAAACTCAAAATTACCTATAAATCGGGTTTCCACAATTGTAAATTTCGTAAATACATTTATGAACTATAGTCCTAATCAAACGAATCAATTTAACCGCACGTTTTTTCGATTACCAAACAAAAATATTAAACCAGTGGCTTACAATTTATATTTAAACCCCAATTTGGAAACTGGAAACTTTTCTGGAAATCTAAAAATTAATTTGAGCATCGGTGAAGACACAACAACCATATATTTTCATGGAAAACACTTAAATATATTTGATCCCGAATTATCAAAAACCGATAGCATTAATAATACTTTAGACAATATTCGGATTAAATCTTTAGTGGAGAATGTTAATTCTGAAATGTGGATTGTTACAACAGAAACGAATCTTACACCTGGAAATTACGAACTGGTTCTAAATTTTACCGGAACAATGTCGAATAAAATAGTAGGATTTTATAAAAGTGATTATTACAATTCGCAATTAAATGAAACAAGGTAGGTACCTACACTAATAATAATAAATTTATCAGGGCTTATTAGTATGGGAGTCCGTTACACTTAAACCCTATGGATCTCCGAACAGGCCAGTTCACGGATATTTGGGAAATTTAAACCCTGCTTAAAAGAAAAATACAATGGTTGGAAGGCTCGAGTGGGCTGGACCGTGAAAAAAGGGTAACTTGCGGTTACCCAAAAAACGGTTATCTTCGAACAGAATGTTGTTTACTTTATTTTGAAGGTTACGTTTTTAACGTGCTCAAACTCGGTACGCCAACCGCATCTAAAGTTGATTCGAGAAATAGGTATTCCTCCCTCATAACCGAACAGGTTGAAATAACATTTAAATGAAAGGTTTTAACTTTTAAAATCGTTTTGTGATGGGTTTATAAAAATTTTAAAAAAGCAATTGAATTTTTTAATGAAAAGTTTTTTTTTGCATCAATGGGAAGATCACATACAAGTTTTATAGCAAAACTACGTTTATTGCACATACCGCTAAACTAGCGGTATGTGCTTTATTGTCGCTTTGTGCGTCAGAGCTGACTTTCGTTCATATAAGAAGTTATATCTAAGTTAATTTCACACGAAATCCATTCAAATTGAAGCTTTTTGAAAAAACAACCATTTTTTTCGAGTTCATAAATGCTATTAAAATTGTAATTGAAAATTACAAACAGCAGTTGTCGGTTGGTCTGTACGTATGTACGTATGTATGTATGTACGCCACGACTCTACAGATCGCAATTTTGGTCGGATTGCCTTGGGTTATATTTTATTCACTTTGTTTAGTATCAGACCAGGACCCTATTTAAATTCACATAAATTTGTTCAGTAGTTTAATTTTTATAAACAGTTTTATTTTATTATTTTTGACAGCTAATAGTTAAAATAAAAAACCTTAAAAAAACAAAAAAATACCTATTACTGTTATTGTAAAATATGTAGTGTATTACGTAGAATACCTGCTACACTGCTATACCACAATAACAACGCAAGCTACGATATCGGAATGGCCGAGCGGTTAAAAGCGTTGGTCCATAGCAAGGTACCAATAGTTAAAATAAAAAACCTTAGAAAAACAAAAATATACCTATTACTGTTATTGTAAAATAATATGTAGTGTATTACGTAGAATACCTGCTACACTGCTATACCATAATAACAACGCTAGCTACGATATCGGAATGGCCGAGCGGTTAAAAGCGTAGGTCCATAGCAAGGTACCGGGTTCGATTCCCGCTGACACAAGTTATATTTTTTTTTCTATTCCATTTTGTTTTTAATTTTTTTTTCTATTTTTTTAATTGGTTTTTTAAATCTATTTTCTCAATTTTTTTTCATTACCTATAATATGTACAGTGGAAAACTTGCGGGATGTGCACTTTTGGTTTTGCCAACTATTTTGTTTTTTTACCTCATAATTAAAAAGTTATATGAAATTTAAAAATACTTTTCCGCTAATTTCCGATGACATCGTAATCTTTATATGATGGTTTTATATCCCTGGTAAGTTTGATAGTACGTGTAATATGCATAAACAAAATAAACTATCTTAAAAAGTATTTTAAAATTCCATGTTTAATTATGACTTAAAAAAATAAAATAAACGTTGTTTTGATATGAAACGTGTATATGATCTTTCCATTTATGTAAAAAAAAATCATTTTAAAATTCAATTGCGGTTGGCGGGGGTGTCGGCCCACCGGAATCCGCCAGCCTACCGAGTTTGAGCATGTTAGAAACGTCTTCAAAATAAAGTAAACAACATTCTATTCGGAGATGCATAAGGTAGTCGTTTTTTTGGGTGATCGGAAGTGATCCCTTTTTCACGTTCCAACCCACAACCATTGTATTTTTTTTAAGCAGGGTTTGTGAAATCACATTCAAATTATTTTATTACAAATATTTCGATACGCAATAAGAACACGAGACGAGCTGGCAACCTGCGTACTCCACTGCCAAAATCCTCTATGTATCGAAGTAATGTAAATTTTAATTTAGTTGACATTTTTAATAAAGTTCCGAGTGAAATTAAAGACCTGCCTCTATCACCTTTTAAAAGACAATTGAAAAAATATTTAATAGAAAAATGTCTGTCAACTGAGCAAGCAAGAAGAGTCAGCAATCACCAGACTGAGAGTAGGTCATTGCAAGCTTACTCATTCGTATCTCATGTCGAAAGAGGATCCTCCTAAATGCAGCACCTGTAACAAACACATCAGTATAGAACACCTCCTCGTTGAATGCCCCGCATACGCTCCCCAAAGAACTGCCGCTGGACTAGGACAGAACCTCCGCGATATCCTAAAAAATGACGTGAACAGCTCCAAAAACCTAATACGGTTCCTACACGACACAAATTTAATGTCCAAAATATGACAAAAATGTCCACTCACCCACTCATCTGTCTAGCAACCACCCTCCTTCAACAATCCCCTGAAATAACATAATAACGAAGTAGTCCCATTTAATTACTACTAGTATTAAAAACAATTATATTTTATTAAACTTACCTATTATATTATAAGTATTATAAGTACCTACATTTAATAGTGCTAATGATCATATGATCGATGCACCTTTTATGTTTTATTTTTGTGTTCGTCAATAAAAAAAAAAAAAAATGTCTCTATTGTATTGACGAGTTCTAATTTTATCTGTATTTTAATTATTATTTATGTAATGTGCATTGACATATTTCACAGCTTTTATGCTACTTTCGAAATAAATATATCTATCTATATCTATCTATCTATCCATCCATCCATCTATTTATCTATCAATTTCCCAAATATCCGTGAACTGGCCTGTTCGGAGATCCTTAGGGTTTTAGTGTTACGGGTTCTTGGTTTATATGCAATTGTGTAAGCTTTCACGGCTGACGTTGTTCTACATCTTGTTGGTTTCCGGGCCTGCAGAGTATAGATCGATGGTATTTCTATATTACGTATAATCGTCTCCAACTGCGGTACACATTTTCAAAGACGATGTTGCCCACGACCCGCAAGCCTTGAAACCAACAAGATTTGAAATCACCAGGTTCGTTTAAAAACGATTTTTTTGGATGTGTTCGACAATTAGCAGGTGTGGCTCAAAACCTGCCGTCGAATTTTTCTCTGAAAACGTAAACAAAAATCCGTGGCAGTGTGAACGAAAAATATTTCCGTTAAAGCTTTCTTGTCGTTTATTATGTTCTCGAGCGTCTACACCTGCAGTATCTACGTTGAATTTTTTCTTAAAGCAAGCTCGTTTCGCCTTCAGAAGCAGATTTTACTCAAATAATTCTCGACAAAGTCCAAAGATAATTACGTGATGTACTTGCAGATTTATATATATATATTCTCATGACTTACCGCAAGCACACGTGATTTATAGTAAAATTTATTTTAAAATGCTAGAGAATAATGAAAATCATTGGAGTGCTATAATGGTACTTAGCTCTTAGGTGAAAACTATAGTAAAAGTACCTGTAACTAAATTTTCAATTTCTTTATAAAATAATATCATATAAAATATTTTTAACAAAAAAATTGAACCGACTTCAAAATATGCACAAAAAAGTAAAAAATAATAATTATTGTTATTTTTGGAGTCGGTGTCACATCGGAATTCAAAAGTAGCAATTTAAATCTTACATGTCTCTAGTTCTCGGAATAGATTTCATTTTGGCTGACACCGACTCCAAAAATAACAGTAATTATTATTTTTTACTTTTAAGTGCATATTTTGAAGTCGGTTTGTTAAAAATATTTTATTTTTCTTTTTTTAGTGTTAGATAAAGTATTGCAATAGGTAGGCCAAGTATGCGTGCCTTTGAAATTTGAGAGTTTCCCTTGATTTCTCCTGATTCCACCATCAGATCCTGACTTGGTTCTGATGGGACCACCTCGGAAGTGCAATCTTTCGAATAAAAAAAAAAAAATTGAAGATCAGTCCATAATTGACGGAGAAATCGGTGAACATACATAAAAAAAATATATACAGTCCTCCTCTTGAACAATACATGGAAAAAGATTCACAGGTTCTGCATCAAGTTTTCTCTGGTATAGATGGTAGTCTTAAAAATGTCATAAGTTTGGTCTTACGGGCCTAAGTTGAGATTTGTTCGTGGCATGAAGAGACTACAAAATCGCACTTGCTCCCGCTATCTGATACTATATTTTATAAATAACTGTCAATTTTATATTTTGTGATTATAATTAATATTTATCGCCATCGCGCTTCTTTTTGGTATATTAAACCTTCATCTTTTCATCTTTGTAATAATCTCCTAAAATTGATTTTATATGTTTTAATGGCAAAAACCAGTTTTTGGTGATATATTTTTTACACCTCTCTAGTGTCCGACCGAACTTTCGGTTTCGGTTTTGGCTTCGGCCTAGTTTCGGCAAAAAAAAATGGTTTCGGTTCCGTCTGCCATCCGGCTGAAACAGAAACTACATTTTGGAGGTTTTGCGCTGAAATCAGACATGTTCGGTGCAGCTGCGAGCGACGAGGTGTCTTTTTATGCCTCCTAAAGTTAATGATTAGTTAAAATATCGGAGGCTAAATGATTAATATGTGATTGTTTTAAAAATAAAATTAAAAAAAATAAAATCATTATAATAATGTTTACTTTATTGTTCCCACGAAAACACGAAATTTCGGTTTCAGCCGTAAAAATTAGTTTCGGTCGGACACTAAGTATACCTCTCTTAAGGAATGCCATACCCAAGATACAAATTCTTTTGGATCACTTTATAAAATGATTGCATATTTTGAAATTAGTCAAGGTGAAACTGATCTCCTATTCTCTGTTGTTGAATTTCTTATTTTGTCTATAGAAATTGTTTCCCACGATGTAAAATTTCTCAAGGTCGCTTAATTATTGCTTGTTACATAAGAAATGTATTCAGGAGCTAGATAATAAATGCATAGAACAATTAAAAACGGTGTATAATTAAATATTGCAGTGTTAATTAAATCATTGTTTTGTTATTATTTGTAAACAATCATCATAAAGATGAAGGTACAAAATATGTATAACATGGCGCCGTTTACACAAAAGTGTGCCTTATTTGCTAACAAGGAAGACAGTTTTTACCATTCCAAATCCGCATGTTAGAATGGTACCTAATATATTTAGGGTAAAATTTAGTTTTGTAAATTTTACGTTTACGTTCTGAGACTCACCAAATAAAAAAAATAAGAAAACAAATTTTTGGAAACAGTCTGTGCGTCTGTAAACACAATACAGGTCAAACGGATAAGTTGATTAAAATCAAATTTTTGAAGAATGTTTGTTATGTACCTAAATATGAAGAGCCCTATCGGTTTTGGAGAAAACCGGCACGCATGCACGGAAGACCTATATGCTATAATGTTTTTTACCATTCCAACCCACAAGTGGGGAATGGTAAGTACTAATTTAGGTCAAAAATCGCTTTTCAAATTTTTACAATATTTTTTCGTTTTGAGGTCCCCCGAATCCAAAAAAACATATTTTTGGAAAAACTCTGTGCGTCTGTTAGTCGGTTAGTCTGTGAACACGATACAGGTCAACTGGATGAACGCATTGAAACCAAATTTTGGGAGGATATTTGATACGTAAATATGAAGAGCCCTATTGTTTTTGGGCAAAATCGGCGCATGCGCAAAAGAGATGTATGCTATAACGTTAATGGGATACTTTTCACAACAGTTTATTATTCTATGTATTTTTACAAGAAAGTTTTGTAAAAAAAATATTTTTCTGAACTTTATAGTTTCGGATATGTTTTTAAAATGAAAATAACTCAGCTGTCCTTTTGTTCTGTAGATCTATCCATAAAAATTAGGTAGCTGACAAGCATGCTTTGGGTAATTTTTACATGACATTGATAACATATTTTGTAGGACCCATGAAAATGAATAGCAAATATTCTAATATTTAATAGTAGCCGTTACCCGCGTCACCGCACGCGTTAACAGAAATTTTACATTCTTTAAATTTTTTTTATTTATCTACACTTTTATTTGTTCTGTATTCTATCGGTGTTTTGATGCTCCACGCTTTTGACCGTTCGTAATTTGTTAAAAAAAATGATTGTATGGTTTTTAATTTGTTATTGTGGATTGTGCGGTTACGAGCTTAAAAATCAATATTTGTATTAAATAAAGAACATTAGCTTCTACTCGCGACTTCGAATATGTTCACTGGCTTTTCTTTTGTGAGGCGTTAAACTTAAAATCTGACGAAAAAACGATCACAATCATTTTTTACCGGGATGACGTCATAATATCCGGCGCTAGTAAACATGCAATTTTTGTCTCGAAAAAAATTGTTATTTTCTTCTACCTAATAGTTAGGGAGATGGTAACAGAAATGATCTAGGAGCACTGAGTGGCAGAAACGCTCTCTTTCGAGTCCCCCTCTACAAATCCGCTTGGTGGAATATGGGTCTAGCGCGTTGCGGTACGCCGCTGACGCGCTTTAAAAAAAAACGGCAAAATTTAAAAGTCCTCTACTAATTACCCCCCCCCCCCCCATATCCACGCCTTTGAAGGAATAACTATACGGGTTGTATCAGAAACGTAGTTTTTAACTTAACGAGACGATCCTATTACAGACAACGTTCATAATTTGATTACAGAACAATAGCGACATCGAAATTTGAACCGACGTATGCACGTCAAGCGTTTCCATGTTTTGATGAGCCGGGCATGAAGGCTGTATATGACGTAAAATTGGCTGTGCCTAAAAATGATAATTATTTTGCTCTGTCTAATATGAATGAGGTAAGGCTATGAAACGATATCCAATCATAATAGGGTCTTCAAAAATTCTTCTAACTTTAATTTCTGTGAGGGTCTAGGTAAAAGTAATTAAACATCATAAGGATCTTTTTGACTCCAACTTGGCGTAGATTTAATATAAACTTTCTACAGTCTTTATACACTTCTTAATTCCTTTTTTCTTATTCTTCCGTCGATTTGAAGATTCAAGCCTTCAAGGCGCTATTCTGTATGGTTAATTATAAAATTAACAACGATGTTAAATTTCTATCTCATTTTAACCTTTTATTGATTTTCTTTCTCTATGTTTTTCAATAATATTCTATATAGTGCAGGGCATAGTGGCGCATTCGCTTGCAAAATTCGTTTGGTTCGTAAATTTTTTTTTTAAATGTCCAGGAGGCTCTCCTGATTATAACAGTGTAACATGACACTCAATATCTGTTGCCGTTATTGTTTAAAAAATTGAAAATATTGCAAAATAAGTTTTTTTGCAATAAATAATTTTTTTATATATTTTTCAGACTATTTTGAATCGAAAAAGTCCTTACACTCATTATCGTATCTTCAACCGGTGAATTTTTATGAATTTTTAAAAATTAAAAATCGTTGTAAATCGTGATTTTCTTGAATTAAATAGTACACCTGAAAAAAAAATACCGTGATTTCTATTTTTTTATTAAATATTTAAACTTTAATAAAAAAAATGGCGTAATCAGATTTCAAATATTTTATTAATTATTATGTTAATTATTCATAATAACAATATGCTCTTTACGCGCATGCACTTTAAGGATAGTAGTATTGTCATCTCACTCCCAGTGCTATGTATGACATTAGTAAGAGAGAGGCAGATGGTACGCTTCGACAAATTATTGCATATTGTTATTATGAATAATAAACATAATAATTAATAAAATATTTGAAATCTGATTACGCCATTTTTTTTATTAAAGTTTAAATATTTAATAAAAAAATAGAAATCACGGTATTTTTTTTTTCAGGTGTACTATTTAATTCAAGAAAATCACGATTTACAACGATTTTTAATTTTTAAAAATTCATAAAAATTCACCGGTTGAAGATACGATAATGAGTGTAAGGACTTTTTCAATTCAAAATAGTCTGAAAAATATATAAAAAAATTATTTATTGCAAAAAAAATAATTTTGCAATATTTTCAATTTTTTGTTGTTTAAACAATAACGGCAACAGATATTGAGTGTCATGTTACACTGTTATAATCAGGAGAGCCTCCTGGACATTTAAAAAAAAAATTTACGAACCAAACGAATTTTGCAAACGAATGCGCCACTATGCCCTGCACTAATAGATTGACTTAGTGATAGTTCTTTTGTAGGCAAATATTTCTCACGCAGTACACGAAAACTTCGAATGTTTCGTTTATATTATTACTAATTTTCTGGGGTTGTCTTCCTACTAACGTAATATTTTCATTTTTAGTTGGAGAATAATGACGACGGCGATACTAGGATTTATCATTTTAGCGAAAGTGTAAAAATGTCAACTTACCTAACATGTTTCATTGTTAGTGATTTCGCTAAAAATGGAGGAATATTTAATAGCGCAGGAAAAGATGTCCCATTCACTGTGTATTCATCGCCTGATAATATTGATAAAACACATTTTGCTAAAGATGTTGGAATATCAATTATCGAATTCTACACTGAGTATTTCAATATTTCATATCCGCTGCCTAAATTGGGTAATTTATTTCTATATGAGTTTCTTTTTCAGTGTTAAAACTTTTATACTTTTGTGCTCTGTCTGTCGTATTAAAATACATAGACGATTACTCGTGTTAATAATGATAGCACAAGAATAAATTACTATTCTTGTGATGATAGTACAACTCTAGATCAGGGGTGTCAGACTGATTTTTCTAAAGGGTCATTTATAAGATCTAGGGTGTTAGCGGGCCAGACTCTAATTTAAAAACTAAAACACATACTAAATTAAAATCTTTATTTATTTACTTCAAATCAATTTTCATATAAAGGTAATAAAAAGGGTAAATTATCTTGAGCTTGAGGAGCCAGAAACCTGAGGTCTCTTGTTTTTAATAAGCTCATTGATGTCAGGACGTATCTAAAATCCTCACTGGATAGATTCTGGTCGCGGGCCGTATCTTTGACATCACTGCCCTAGATGAAATCATTACTTGAATCATGCATGGATACTTTCTAATGCTGCATTTCAATTTATTAAAAATCTGCAGCAAATAAATAGATGGTAGTACTTAATTAGACAAATGTTTGCTTTCATCTTTTATTCACTAACAATAACAAATAATTCGTTTTTTTATAGATTTAGCCGCTATTCCAGATTTCTCGTCCGGTGCCATGGAAACATGGGGTTTAGTTACGTTCAGAGAAGCTCGAGTTTTGTATGAGGAAACAATAAGTTCTATTCAGGATAAACAAGGAATCGCTTTAGTTGTAGCGCATGAATTGGCTCATATGTGGTTTGGAAATTTAGGTATTGTATTTGCAGTCCTTCGCGTATAAACATTATTTGACGGTCTCTCATATACGATAGTTAGAAAGGGTTCATTTTACGTACGCAACATCGCGTATAAAAAAATCTCAAATTTTACAGGTTTCATTCGTTTAAAACAATAAATTTAAACTTAATTAAAAACGTCTTAAATGATGATATTATCGCGAAATCGTAAAAGTATTTTATGCTGTTATCAATTTCGGTTCTAATATTGCATGTATTTGTTACTGAGTAAAGTTTTATGCCATTTTCTGGAGTCGTTTATTTGATGTTTTAGTAACAATGAAATGGTGGAACGATCTCTGGTTAAATGAAGGTTTTGCCACATTTATCGAATATATAGGTGTAGATAAAAAATATCCTAAATGGCAGATGGTGAGTTCAATTTTTTTTTTTATATTGCGTATACATAATTTTATGTTAACAATCTTTCTAAAAATATAAAATTGTTACAGTTAGATCAATTTTTAATATCAGAACTTCATACCGCATTTCGAGCCGATTCTAAACTGACGTCTCACCCCATTGTACAAACTGTTGACACACCTGATCAAATTACAGCCATATTTGATACAATTTCTTACAGTAAGGTGAGAGAATGGATTTTTTTATGTAATAATAAAGTATAACTAGTGACTTTTACAAGCCATGGAAGGCCTGGCTCGGACAATTGCGCGCTTGGATATGTGAATTATTATTTTTTTAATGATTTAAACGATGGAAACTCTAATTACAAAATCATATTATTATTACGTATTGAAATGTATACAAATTAACTTATTAAGAAGGAATGGCATGTTAAAAATACCAATATTTGAATGGTTCAGAACCCGCCAATGTCGTAAATGACGTCAAAAGGCTTTGTGTATCTCCGTAGCTGTATAACACATTGAATTTACTTTGCTAGTTTGGTGCTATGTACTTATTTAGCCTTCTTGTTACTTGTACGTATACTGCAGACATATGACGTCACGCATTGTCGATAGGTGGTAATTTTTTATTTACTACAACTTCCTTTTAAAGACACAAAATGCGGAGAAATTATTTTTTTTTTAATTAATCTGTTTCAATAGTCAGTAAAACTGGGATAATATGCAATTGTTCGGTCTACCGATCTATGGTCACGGACTCAATTAAATTATTTAAAAACTGTCACCTCGATATCGGAGCTTTTCTCTTCCAATTTAAATATAATGTAAATTGAAAAAAATTCACATCTTTATTAAAAAATATATTAAATTCATTTTTAATCAGTAATCACTGATTTCCGAAACGTACAGTAGTTAATTTCTATTTAGAAATATGGCCCAGTTCGGTAGCTAATGTTATTGATCTGAAATATAGTAAAAAATAATTTAATTTGGGACTTGCTAGTTGTATTGCTACAGCATGGTTAGACAATTACAGAAACATTTGGATAAATTCTACAACTAATTTAAATGTACTAAACTATCGTTTCGGAGCACTGTTTATCAACAAGAGCATATTCTTAATAAAATATTTTAAACTTTAGGGATCTTCAGTACTTAGAATGCTTCAAGGGTTCATGGATTTGAATGAAGATGAATCTTTCCAACGTGGTATTACAAATTATTTAAATAATCACAAATTTGAAAACACTGAAACACAAGATTTGTGGAACGCGCTAGGAGAACTTTATGAACCTATGAATATTACACAAGTGATGAGCACATGGACTGAACAGATGGGATTTCCGATTGTTAATGTCGTTCGGAATAAAAATCAATATATTTTGACGCAAGAGCGGTTTCTGATTGACTCGGACTATGATCAGTCTGCTGTTTTACCGTCCAAATACAAGTAAGCTCCTCGGATTTTTTTCTGTTGAATTTTAAAGCGGTATTAAACAGGGTCGTAGCTCGAGATAGCATACATGTCCTACTTTAAACATAGTCAACTTAGAATAATATCCTGCTTTTTATAATTTTATGCCCTGAATAATTAATTTCTGATGCCGTATTTAACATTTCTAGTTCCAGCCCTCGGTACAAGGAACGCTGCTGACAAAATCTTTGTTTTTTTTTATTCATGTAAATAGAATGTAATTTTTTGTTAATAAATCTTATCTTATCCAGGGACGTATTTGTTTCATGGCGAAAAGAGCACTTACTCAAGGCGGCAGATTCGGGAGGTATTTTTTTAAATATCTGAAGCAATATGTAGAATGCAGAGAAAATGAAACTGAAAGGGGGTGACAAATTGTACAAATACGTCCCTGTTTGTAAGTTTTAACTGTGAGAAATTGAAATGAATCAAAATTACAAAATTGTTGATAGTTACTGGCTCAAATTTGGTTTTTTCCTGCTGTAGAAAAAATGTTTTTTTTTGCGTTTTTAAATTTTTAATTTCTCAAGTTCTCACAATGTTCCTAGTAAATTATAATAAAGTAACATTTATATTAGACAGGCGTACATTGACAAATTGGTGTAAATAAATGATTTAATTTATTAATAACTGCACAAAATGAATAAAATAATAATGTTGCGTTTTCTTGACAGTTCGTTAATTGAAGATGATTAACGATTGGAGTTTTCAAGAATAGGTTTCAATTATGTCTGCACTTTACTGAATTAACTTTAAAGAGTTAATATATTTATATGCAATAATAATTTTATTAAAATTACAGCTACAAGTGGACTATACCGGTAACTTATGTTATTTGTAAGGCGGGTACTTGTGACAAAACAAAGACTCTTCAATGGTTCCGTTACACAGACACAGAGTGTAAGTATTTTTCTGAAGTTCATATTTTTGAGGTGCTTGTATTTTTTTAACTAGCTACATAACTGTGTAATGCAGTTCCCAGGATTGAGTTATAACTACACTATCAAGTTTTAAAAGCAAACAAGTCATTCAGGTAACATGACTAAGTCATTTAAGGTGGTCGTCAAGTGTAATCCCCGTATTTCGAAGTTTTTTTTTTGAGAACTTTTTTAGGAGATTGGTAGAACATTTTTGAAGATTCATCTCTGAAAAATGTTTATAGCAATGGGACAGGACTTTCGAAGTATAAAGTTTTGAAATAATCAAAATTCTCTAAATATATATGTATACTTACGTAGATTTCTTATTTTTCGATTGCAGTGAAAGTTGATGTACCTCTTACCGACGGCGATATTGTAAAGTTCAATTCAGAACAGATAGGATATTATCGAGTGAACTATGATGATGAAACATGGGCCCATTTTAGTAAAAACATGAAGGTTCGAAATTTTAATTTTTTAATTTTGTTTGAAAAAAAAGTATAATAAAAATTAAATCTATAATCCCTTTTTTGTTAAAACAGGTTTTCAGTGTTTCTGACCAAGCGAGTCTTTTGGACGACGCATTTAACTTAGCAAAAGCTCAAAAACTCAAATACAGTATAGCTTTAGATTTAAGTACATATTTAAAGGACAGTATGGACTATGTACCATGGTCGGTTGCAGCGACTAATTTTAAAGATCTTGATACATATTTAGCTGGATCTCAAAGTTACGTTAAATATCGTGTAAGTTGAAATAAGCATATAATTTACTTCGTTCATTTATATACGTGAACGTGTCCCTATTTGACAGGCTTTTTTTGAAAAAGTTTCCAAAATCTAGTAACAGGAAGTTTTGCATGACGTCTAATTCGTCGCGTGGAAGACATAGAAGCTTACATCTGAAAATGAAGTTTTGTGTGCACTCTATATAGAATTGACTTAACTTCAGTTGTCGAGCGTCTATAATTTACAGTTGTGTATTCAATTAAAACGACTGACGAAATGACATCCTTCCCTGAAAAATAGTATATAATGGATTTAGCTGTTATGGTTGAAATTTTTTAGGCTTACATTAAAGGCTTGGTAGATAAAGCCTACAATGCATTAGGATGGTCAGTCGAAGCAGATAAGGAATCCGCTGAAGACGATCAACACCTTAAACGGTAGTTATATTAAATATAAATGAAGCTTATTAGATGGATTTATTAAAGATCGTTTTGTTTTTCTTGTGTATAGACTTCTTAGAAGCAGAATTTTAAAATTGGCTTGTTCTTTCGGACATTCAGAATGCCTTAAAGTAGCTGGACAACAATTCCAGTCGTGGCTTGACAAAACTAACTCACCCCATCCAGACATACGCAATATTGTTTATTATTATGGTGAGTTTATATTTTACTCTCTTCCGAATTTTTTGGATATTCGCTTATTTGAAAATATTCTTTAAGGAATGTCCGCTACTGGAACAGAAGATAGTTGGAACAAAATGTGGGAAAGATATTTGAAGGAAGAAGACGCGCAAGAAAAGAAAAACTTTATTTCTGGACTTTCAGCAATTCGTGAACCTTGGTTGTTGTCTAGGTAAAATATTACAATTTTTTTAAAGACAAGTTGATTTATATCGTAAGTCTATAAATTTATAAGGCCATGTTTCTATTGATATTAAATTTGCTGTTTAATATGAAGCTTGCGCCATTTTACAGCAAAATTACAGAATAGAATTTGAACTTGTGTTCTGTGTTCTAATGTGAAATCTGTAGACTGTTAATTCAAAAAAGAATATTTAGCTTAACATATTATACTAAAAATTGCGTTAAATACTCATTCCAAAAATGTATTTTTGTTTGTAAGCACTGTTTAAACAAACCTAATAATACTAATTGTTATTTTTGTTCAAGATTTATTGATCTTGCTTGGGATACGAACAACGTTCGGAGGCAGGACTATTTTAGTTGTTTAAGTGCCATTTCCGCTAATCCTGTAGGGACATCACTTGTGTGGGATTATGTCAGGTAATTTGTTTTTTATTTAATTGCAATAAAAATATGTGTTTAAATTTAATCTATATTTTAGATTAAATTGGGAGAAGTTGGTAGACGAGTTTGGTTTAAATGATCGGTACTTGGGTCGACTTATTCCTGATATAACAGGTTCATTTACAACCGAAATCAGGGAATTGGAAGTAAGTAGACGCTTTTGTTACTTGTAGATAATCTGTTACGTTAAAAATAATTGAGATAAGGAGTTCGAATTTCAAAATTGAGTGGTTGTGAGGTGGAAGGAAATAAGTTGCACGTTGATACGCTATATAATTCGTTGTCATTGTTTCTTCTCTTGCTCGCTCACCTTTTGTGAGACTAAACAGTTGGCAGTGTTTATTTCTCGTTAATATGGAAACACTCGAAGTTATCTGCGCAAAAAGACTACGTGCGACGTATTTTGTCCCACCCCCACCCACTTAAGTAACCAGATTTGTATATTATATCCCGGAAATTTAACATAATTGCACATTTCCGAAATTATCATCTAATGTAACTGATTATTTCATGGAATGATTGATCACACCGGATTATGGATCCCGTGGCTAGGAACTTAGGAAGTACGAATTGTCTATGAATAATAAACTAAATACATTTCTAGTTGATGGCTTTAACTATCAGAATATTGGATGTCTTTTCGGAGTTAGATATTAATACAGCCCCGTCGCGTTGTATGATTGCGGTCTACTTATTTTCTGTTAAAAACATAATTCATATTATTTTCAGATGAAACAATTTTTTGCGAAATATCCAGATGCAGGCGCCGGAGAATCTGCACGAAAACAAGCACTTGAAACTGTGGCCAACAATATTAAATGGTTGGAAAAAAATAAAAATTCTGTAGATGAATGGTTAGAAACAGCAGTTCCTAAAAAAGTGTCATAGATAAATAAATGTCTTATGTACCTACTGCCTAAGTACTTCGAAAATTTATTGAAATAAAATAAAGAAATAACATATTTTTAAAAATTGTTTGATTTTTTTTACATGAACAATTCTATTTTTTAGTTATTCTAACATGTGTAAATATTAGGTTTCAAATATCTTTTAAATCTGTAGTTTTAATGTGATAATAGCGTTTCAAGTTAAAACACCCATATTAAAAATTACCTTAAATGAGATCAAATTTAATGACGACGAAACTGATTTTTTATTTAATAATTAAATTGAAATTACTTTATGATTATTAAAAAAAATAAACAAGAGATCAAATTACTCTAGAGTCTAGTATTTAACTTATTATCACATTATAGTTTCATAAAAATACATAAAACATTGGTGTAATACATAAAACAATGGTGCAATTTTAAGGCCTCCCGTACATGGACTGCTCGAACAGTTGATCGTCGGACGTCGAACCACATACAGATCTTCATTTTTCTAGAGTAAGGGTAACCCTTATTGAAGCCAGTTTATATTTCCTTGTCTTACTAATGAACTTTTAAGTCATGTTTGTTTAGTTTAAAATCGCTAGATTTGACAAAGTACCACAATTGTTCACCGTTTTGAGATGTTACGTTACATTAAAATATTATACCGGATATTTCAAAAGTCAAGGAACGGCTTAATATTTCTTATCGGGTAAGCCAAACTAAAAATGTCATAATCGTCTTTTTAATAACTTTCTCCTGCCTATCGAATGGCAAAATTAGGTTTTGGGCCCGAAGACCCTAAAAGGAACCTGTAGGGCCCAGCTTTGAAATTTTCTATAGGAACCATGCTTTTTTTTCATATTCGGATTCTGCGGAAAATTTTACATACGAATACGTCTTAATATTTTTTGAATCCTATGTAGAGCCCCTAAGAAAGACCTAAAAATAGGCTCTGTACAATAAATATAAAAATTTGAAATGATTTATTTACTTATACCTAAAATATTCTTTTTGGGAGAAATTTCACTAATCGATATTTCATAGGTCTCTAAAGCTCGATTTTAAACCTTAAGGCCTCTTTGTAGGCTCTTATAAAGATCTAAAAGGGTTCAGAGCTGAATAGATCTTAATTTGAATTCGAATACTTAGATAATATTATCGTAAATACTTTTTTATCCGGCATGATTAAATTTCGTCTATGCCATATTATAAATACACCCCGGTTAGTGCGAGCGAGCTCTATTAGGCTAAATGCTAGAATGTACAGTTTTCAAACAAATTAGTATTGACTATGTGTAGTATGTATATGATATAAACAAAAGACGACTGGATTGAATATAGAATTAGATGCATAATTTACCGAAGATCTATTGCGTAGCTAGTAGACACCATTCTTGTAAATAAAATTACATCTACTTGTGTCGCAAACAACATCATGCACAATATTACAGTATAGATAATTTTGTATCCAAGTATTGTTTTAAAACCACACTTTGCTGAGATAAACGTTTTTTATGGCCGACTCCAAAATATGATCATTTTTAATTTATTTAAAACACAACTACTTTTTTGTCCGATAATTTTCAGCGACTTCCACTTGATTGATTTTGATTATTTTTTTTAAAATAATCATAGGCAATAACTTCATGGAGTTGCGAGCTCGCTATTATGTTTTAACATTTTTCAATGATTTTGTCCCATCATCGATGGGTAGTCACAAAATAATTGATTTGAGAAAAGTACTTACGGACTAAAAACACATAATTATTTAACATTGAACAGGTCTCCTAACATATTGACACTAGAAAAATAATATGTTTGCAGTGAACTTGCTGTCAAATAATAAGGAGGGATCACTTCACATGGATTTGTTACTACTCGTATAATTGTACACACTATATCAAACACAACGCATCTGATCGGACGTCTCATTTCACGGTTCTAGCTACATTACAAAACTTGTTTTATGTAGTAGAATATTTTCAGTCTAAAGGCCGCTGCACACGAAGCTGGATTTGCCGCTAAATTTGCCTACTAGATTTCTAGCGCTGGTTTTCTTGATTATGTGCTCGCTTCACACGAGATGTCTTTTCAAGTTTGTTTTGTAGGTAGGTGCAGTGCGCGCGCGGTGATATAACAAAAGTAGACGTTAAATGTTTCTGAACAGAACACACCCCATGGCACGTGTTTGTTTGTGGGCGTTTTTTCATGTCACCCACGTGACAAGATATTGTTTCATCAGAGCAAGCAGAGGGCCAAGCAAGAAAAATAGCCCCTGTTCTAATTTAAAACACCGTCTTGTGAGCTAGTAGACGAGCCCGCAGTGACGTCATTTCCAGTCTCGTCGCCAACCTGCCGGCCAGCAGAAGTCCCAGCAGTGTTTCTAGCCTCGTTCGCAGCAGCCTTCACTTGATTTTAATTTCTATTGTTTTAACCGACTTTACAATCAATTCTATTCTTTAAATAAAATTATTAAGTATTTAAGCAATCGTGTGATTTATTTCTGCCATATATTTGGCTAAATCTAAGGAAGTGTATTCATTTTCATCGATATCTTGCAAACTTGAATTACTAATAGTATTTCCACTTTCTTTACTTGTTTGTCGCGTCAGAATTTTATCATTCACTGTATTTTCTAGAACTGATATTGGTTTGAAAACACTAGTTCTAAATTTCTGAGCTAACGTTCTTAAGACAATTCTTTGATTTGATTTTGTTTTAAATTTTTTTTTGACACCATGTTTTTTCTGCCTATTTTCAATCTTAATGTCTGTATTTTTACGTTCGGCACAATTTTGTTTATCAATTTTTTCATTTATTTCATTAATAAGACAATTTTCATTTTTCATTTGTTTTATATTCATTTGTTCAACCGTGCTTTCATTTATTTGATCTTTGCTCTTATTTAAAACATGTCTATCATTTCCATCATTGCTTCGTTTGTTCTGACAGTCTGTTGTTTTACTTAAATAAGAGACGACGGTTGATTGGTCGGATGAATGCGAAGAGTTTCTGACGAACTGCGTTTGTTTTGTTTGTTTCGTATTTTTTACGTCACTGGTTTTGTGTGGCAAATTTGAATCGCTTGCATGTGATGAGTTTGAATTCTTACAAAGCAGATGATGTGATGTAAATGGAAAAGTATACTGCTGAAGTGGAATTAGTTGATTCTCAAAATCACGTCTTCTTAAACGCATTGAAGTCTGCTGTTTTGTCAGGGTACTGTAAGTTGGTTTTCTTGCTATTTGCGGATGTCGTTTGTTGCATAATTGAGTTAAAGTGGACTGAAACAGAGTTAAATTACGTTATTCAAATTAATCACTTCTTGGAATTTACGTCTCGCCAAAATATTCACAAATAATAGATTGCAGGTTATAGACGCTCAACAACTCAATTTATAAGCGTTAACAAATAATAGTAAATGTGGTATTGTATACATGAAACCTATGTAGCAATAATCTATTGAGGATTCATAGAAATTTTGCAATTCAATAAGACTTAATTACAAACTATACATAGATATAATAAAATTTGCACTGATTTTTCACTCGGCACTTGGTAGAACATGATTAATAACAAATCGTAGTTGGCTCTGTAATAGCTCTTAATGTGCATAGTTGGCAGATTTTACGTTTTTTAGATGAAAAAATTCAGGAAACGTAGCTCTATACACTAGTAATACCTCCAAATTAATTTTACAGTAACCAACAAGGGGAATTAACTCTTATGTGAAAAGTTGTATCAAATAATTCCTCCCATGTGCCAATAAATCCGAAATTAACGTTAAATATTTTTTAAGAAAATAATTCGTCTTAATTAAACATGTATAGTGAAGATAAGTATGAATAATTAGTAATATACCTCTGAAATTGCTATAGTTCTTACCATCCATTGCTGAAATAACCACTCTTTGGCCTTTCCTGTAAATTTTACTTTTTGCACATAAGAGGTATTACAGAACCAACAACGAAATAGTACAACAAAAACCACGTGAAAATTCGACAAAATATTTTCTGTTCTCAACGATCGTTTCAGGAGTACAGACATATTATACTGTACTCTGTACTCCTGATGATGGACTTAATGCCCGAAACGATCGTTGAGATGAGGAAATTTTTTGTAGAATTTTCACGTGTTTTTTGTTTTTACTATTTGTTATATATAGATATTATTATTTTTGATTGACCAGACGATTTTTTTCTCTCGTCTCTCGGCAAAAATACCGGACACGCTGCGATGATTTCGTACCATCAACTTCTGAATTTCGAAAACTATAGCTGTTGAAAATAATATTTTTCCTGTAAAGTGTACCTCGAACACCATTAATTGTTTTTTTTTTTTTTTTAAATTTTAACGGTAGGTACTTATAGTTTTGAAAATAGGCGGAGGAATCAGTCTTCGCAATACGTTTTCAGGAAAATTTCCAAAACTACGTTACATAAAATTGCCAAAAAACGAATTTTAAGAACCTTAACATAATCTCTTTCAAATAATAGGTACCTCACATGACCTAGTACAAAGATTTTTTTGTCCCAAACTTTGCCGCCTCCCAAATTTACGGAAAAATCTTTTTTAGATTCGGACTATTGAAACAAATTTGGGCTAGTAAGCCTTATAACTGTACCTTTCGTTATAATGCCTTTATTTAGTGCAGAAAAATTCTACTAAGGCAAACAAGCGTTCCCATAAGGATTTAGTTTTTTTTCCTTTGAGGAACAGAAATTTTAAAATTATAGGATCTCTAAACCTGGTGAAGATCAAACCGAGATAAGTAAACCAATCAGGGCGTGTTGAACAAAGTGCCATTTAAAAATTAGGCTTACAAATATACATACAAACGTATAATATTTGTTTAAAATTTCGAAAAAACTTCAAAGATAACCCGTTGATATTATTTTCAATGTCAGTTTTAACTCACGTCTGAGTTGAAATTGGAAATAGGCCAGTCATATCTAACATTAAACTTGCAAACTAACATGTAGTTCTGATTTTTTAATATATTGTTAGGACCACTACCAGCAGCGTATATCCAAGTTTGCAGCTTCGAAAGACCTGTGCTAACTTTGCAGCACTCAAAAAACTGCGAAATTTTCGCACTTTTTTTGGTATTCTCAATATAGGTCTTAAACTATGCATTTTTTTATAAAATATTTTTTATACGTTTTTAAGTAGACTAAAATTTTTACAATCTGAGACAAGAACCAGCTCTGTAGGTTCAATACTTACCGAGATACAGCTTTCCAAAAATTGACCAGTTTTTTCAACAAAGTGAAATTTTAAGATTTGGTCAATTTTTGACCCCGATATCGGGGAAAATACTCATTTTAAGGGAAATATCATAGGAACATATATTGTAGCAAATGTAATTAGCTTTAATTTAAGCAGAGAACGACGTCTGTAGGCCATATAGTTTACTCACAAATTTTAAAAATCCAAAAAATGAGAAAACTGCATTTTCGCAAATTTAAATTTAATACCTAATAATCGTTATGTAAATCCATTCAGTGATTTTAATGTGGTTGAGTAACCAAATTGAGTAGCATAGTAGCATAAACGAGTAACATAATAAAAAAAATATCATAATTGATAACATCATAAAAAAATTATGCAGTTTTTGACAAAATACCGTCGTATTTCAGCCATTTTGTAAAAAATATTTACAAAATATATTCATGAACCTTCCTCGTTTATCGCTGTTTCTATTACCGAAAACAATTTCAAAATCCGGTACGTGGTTTAGTAGAAGAGAGCGGAGAAAAAGACAGAGACTTTGTTTTTAACTGTGCAGTCTTAGACAAAATACCGTCGTATTTCAGCCATTTTGAAAAAATATTTACAAATTGTATACAGAAACCTTCCTCGTATATTGATCTTTCTATTAGCGAAAACCATTTCAAAATCCGGTGCGTGCTTTAGAAGAAATGACCGGTGAAAAAGACAATGACAGTCTGAGACTCTGATTTTAACTATGTAGTCTTTGCTAAAATTGCGTCGTAGTTCAGGTATTTTGTAAAAAATATTTATAAATTATATACAGAAACCTTCCTCGTTTATTGCTCTTTCGACTACCGAAAACCATTTTTAGATCCGGCACATGGCTTAGAAGAAGTGAGCTGAGAAAAAGACAAAGACAGACAGAAGCTCTATTTTTAACTATGCAGTCTGAGCTAAAACACTGTCGTAGTTCAGGCATTTTGTAAAAACTATTTGCAAATTATATACAGAAACCTTCCATGCTTATCGCTCTTTCTATTACCGAAAACCATTTTACGATCCGGCGCATAGTTTAGAAGAACACCGACGTTGTTTTGTCAAAGACTGCATAGTTAAAAACAGTCTCTGTCTGTCTTTGTCTTTTTCTCCGCTCACTTCTTCTAAACCATGCGCCGAACCTAAAAATGGTTTTCGATAGTAGAAAGAGCAATAAACGAGGAAGGTTTCTGTATATAATTTATAAATATTTTTTACAAAATAACTGAACTACGACGGAATTTTAGCAAAGCCTACATAGTTAAAATCAGAGTCTCTGACTGTCTTTGTCTTTTTCACCGGTCATTTCTTCTAAACCACGCACCGGATTTTGAAATGGTTTTCGCTAATAGAAAGATCAATATACGAGGAAGGTTTCTGTATACAATTTGTAAATATTTTTTCAAAATGGCTGAAATACGACGGTATTTTGTCAAAGACTGCACAGTTAAAAACAAAGTCTCTGTCTTTTTCTCCGCTCTCTTCTACTAAACCACGCACCGGATTTTGAAATTGTTTTCGGTAATAGAAAGAGCGATAAACGAGGAAGGTTCATGAATATAATTTGTAAATATTTTTTACAAAATGGCTGAAATACGACGGTATTTTGTCAAAAACTGCATAATTTTTTTATGATGTTATCAATTATGTTATTTTTTTTTATTATGTTACTCGTTTATGCTACTATGCTACTCAATTTGGTTACTCAACCACATTAAAATCACTGAATGGATTTACATAACGATTATTAGGTATTAAATTTAAATTTGCGAAAATGCAGTTTTCTCATTTTTGGGATTTTTAAAATTTGTGAGTAAACTATATAGCCTACAGACGTCGTTCTCTGCTTAAATTAAAGCTAATTACATTTGCTACAATATATGTTCCTATGATATTTCTCTTAAAATGAGTATTTTCCCCGATATCGGGGTCAAAAATTGACCAAATCTTAAAATTTCACTTTGTTGAAAAAACTGGTCAATTTTTGGAAAGCTGTATCTCGGTAAGTATTGAACCTACAGAGCTGGTTCTTGTCTCAGATTGTAGCAATTTTAGTCTACTCAAAAACGTATAAAAAATATTTTATAAAAAAATGCATAGTTTAAGACCTATATTGAGAATACCAAAAATAGTGCGAAAATTTCGCAGTTTTTTGAGTGCTGCAAAGTTAGCACAGGTCTTTCGAAGCTGCAAACTTGGATATACGCTACTGGTAGTGGTCCTAACAATATATTAAAAAATCAGAACTACATGTTAGTTTGCGAGATTAGCGATTTTTAGTGTAAAATATGACCGGGCTAAAAACCTTTATTTTACATTTCTAAAGTAACGCTTGAAGCGAATTTAAGAAAAAAACAACTACCTACTGCATTGTTTTATTTAAATCAGGATACTGCCGTTATTCACTAAAGCAGTAGATAATGTACTTTACAAACGTGATGCTGATGTTTGTCAACTTATACACAATTTACTGTAAGATGCTGTCGCGGTCTGGTCTGAAGCTGAACGGCAGATAGGAATCGGCTGGCAATGCGAGCGGAAACACTGATCAATGTCTAAGCGCGAACATCATGTTAGATGACGACATCTTGATGTTTGATTTTGGCGACCGAAGTATTTGCGTATAGGAAAGGATTGAAATTGATGATTGGACACTGAGGCAAGGATTTGTTGGATTAGAATTTCGGATTAGGATTGTTGTTGATTGTTGGATACTGGAATAGGAGCTTGTTGTCGTTTCTCGGTTTTGTGTAATACTTGAACTTGAACTGAATCCAAACCAGTAACTAACGATCATTTTCCAAGGATAGGATGGTCAGTTAGTTTCTAAATATTAATTGTAGATTTGTTAGATTCGTTATTTGACGCTGTTGTGTTGACGCTATTCTGGCGCATTGCTGTTGTTGTATTTTGTTATTTTCTGGTTTTATTGTTTGATTGAAATAAATGGATTTATCTTTTTAAATAATTTTTTAATCGGAAGCCAAATAACCTTGTGCCTCAATTTGGACCAGTTGAGGTTCGCTTCGTGCGGTCTAAGTGTCCTGGCGCCCATTATATTACCTGTCGGTAAGACACGTACGTTTTTTGTACCTCGTAATTTTGTCTTCCGATACTGATTTTTTAGTAGTTGTATTGTCCTTTGTGTCATGTGGTATAAGTAGTTGGGTTTTTTATTACAAGCTATTGCCTGCTGCTGTGTTGTTTGGTACATTAAGAAATTGTATGGCCTCGACTGGGTTAAGACGTAGTTTTTTAATTAAAGTGTTTCTCGAAGATCTTGTCCTATTACCTACGACCTAGTGCCGCTGAGCTCGTTTAGCCGGAAATTTCGTTATATGTAGTATGTATGTATACATGTAAAGGAATCTTTAAGCGTAATTTTCACCAATTTCAAGAAGCCTGATTAACTTGAAAATTTGCACACGTGTGTAGGGCCGATGATGACAATACAATTATTTCAAAAAAATAAATTTGAATTAAACGTTATGAAAAAAAAATTGAGTAAAATTATACGGTGTATTAAAAAAATTATGGACATTAATAATTTTTCAGTTTTCAACTTCAACACCCCGTATTTCGGAAACGAGTAACATTTTATCTAAGCATATTTCGCTTAATCGTTTTATTTTGAATTGGAGAATCTGCGGTTGTTGATGTTCTGTCCCATTCTTAATGGGACACCCTGTATAAAGAGTTTGTGTCACAACAATAGAAAGTCCAACAATTAATTATGACTACTTAATTAATTTGGAATAAGATTAAAATAAAAATTAAGTTATTAACAAAATAATTCAATTATAGTAAAAAAAGCGTGGGGTGTCAATTACTATATTTTCTTTATAACTCTAATTTTATAAATAGGTCAATTTTATTTATAAATAGCTACCAATGAAATAATTGTAATATTTAATATCAAGAACCCCACGCTTTTTTATTTTTATTTTAATCTTATTCCAAATTAATTAAGCATAGTCATAATTGATTGTTGGACTATCTATTGCTGTAACACAAACTCCTTATATATTTAAAAATTATTTTCTACTTTTTAGTTCGGTTTGCTATTAAAGCGTGTTTTTTTAGTTTTTTTTCAAACTATAAATTTAATTATTGCGTCTAAAAAATTCAGTTCCTAATTAAAACTCATATTTAAGGGACATCTATATTATGTTGTTGAGCGGTGATGAAATCAGTTCAAAGATGTAACCTCTAGGGCAGACATCATGCGTAATACTGAAAGGTGGGTATATTCAGAGAAGCATCTATGTAAATAAGAATAATTCAGGAGGTATTGTCAGATTTATTTATTACCTTGTGTACGTTAATAATTTGTAAATGAATTTGACATTCGTGCGGTGTTAACAAAATCTAATTGCCGTATATGAACATGCACAAAAACGTTCGTCACGTCGTGTAACCTACACACTTCATTTGTTGCCTGTTCTTTCACCAAGCCTAAACATAATGAACCTATAAACGATTTTACCACTCCAATCTACAAGTAGGGAATGGTACTAGTTTAGGTCAAAGTACTCTTTTCGAAATTGTACAATACTTTTTCGTTTTGAGGTACCCGAATCCAAAAGACATATTTTTGGAAAAACTCTGTGCTTCTGTTAATCTGTGAGCACGATACAAGTCAAACGGATGCACGGATTGAAACCAAATTTTGGGAGGATGTTTTGTATGCAAATATGAAAATCACTATTGTTATTGGGGAAAATTGACGCATGCGCAAAAGAGATATATGCTATAACGGTGTTTTTTAGATAATAGTGGTATACTTTTCGTTACGGCTTATTATTCTATTTATTTTTTAACCGACTTCAACAAAAAGGAGGAGGTATATTTTTTTTTATTTTATTTTTTTTTATGGATGTTCACCGATTTCTCCGTCAATATTTAGATTCTATATTATATTTAGATTCTATATTGACTTTTGAATATCACATAAATGCAGTGGCAACGAAAGCTTCTAGTCATGTCTATCTTTTAAAAAATCTGGTAAATGTAGTTGACCATAGTACTGCTAAATTAATATTTCACTCGCTCATTCAAGGGACTCTATTATATGGTATTTTTATATGGGGGCACGCACCACAAGCCCAACGCCTTTTTAAAATACAGAGGAAAGCTCTGAGAATTCTGTCAGGCATAAATTACAGAGCTGATGTAAGAGACAAGTTTATTGAGCATAACATTATGACTCTCCCCAGCAGATATGTTTATGAATGCTTATTATATGCTAAGACTAATAGTGAAAACTACGATATCCATTCAAATGTGCACAATTATACAACCAGGAACAGGCACCACTTAGTTATTGATTTACTAAGACTCAAAAAATCAGAATTTTCGATAAACTTTTTTGCACCCAAGCTATATAATAAAATTCCAGATCATTATAAATGTATGGAAATAAAAACTTTTAAAAACGCTATAAAGAAATTTCTATGTGAAAACGCGTTCTATAGCATTGAGGAATTTTTAAATTTTTCTTAATATTATCTGACTTATGTATTTTTCTGACTTATGTAACATACTTTGTATGACCTACATCAATAAAGTAATACTGAAATTATGGATCGATATTTAAATTTTTTTTTATTCGAAAGAGTGCACTTCCGAGGTGGTCCCATCGGAATCAAGTCACATACGGCTTTTTTTTAGTGGTAACTAAAGGAGTCTTTGCATTTTTGCATTTTTTTTGCTGTTGCTCTTGTAGTTTTTATAAGCACAGAATTTCAAGGTTGGATTTCAATTCCTTGTCTGCCTCGAAATTCATTTTTTTTCGACGTCTTACGCACAGAATTTCGAGCTTGATTTCAATTTCATGTCTGCCTCGATTTTTTTTTTTTTTTTAAGTTATAATCTTAAGATTCAGTCGCCTCAAGTTTTTGAATTTAGCACAGAACGAAGTTTTTACTTCTCCGAAGTTTTTTTTTAAGATATATAATATTTAAAAAGGTTTTAGGATATTTATACCTATACCCATAGAGATATAAGTTAAACTAGAGTACGCTACAGTGTATGTTTGTCATAAGTGAAGGTGTCCTCAGTTAAGAAAAAGAACGCTGCAGATAACCAGAAATTTGTTTACTCTAATCAGCATTGTTTTGCATCATTAGTTACCATAGAGATAAGAAACTATTTCATTGCTCTCTCGCGTACTCTATTGTAATATCTCTATGATTATACCCCGGCCGCTGGAGACTGCCAAAGTCGACTTTCAGGTATACAAGGTTCAACACGTACATTTTCACGAATTTTGAAACGACTACTTGAAATCTGTTGTTACCTCTTCCTCTATAAGCTTATACCTATAAAAGTGGGTAAAATGAAGTTTAAATATAATTTTTGCTAAAATATGTATCCTCCTTCAATATTTTTAACTCAATGAAAATATGTTTTTTTAGGTCCTGCTTATCCGGTCTTGCCTCAGAAATTTTGAATTATTCTACCTAAGCGACATATCTTCACTCTGCCAGCAGGTATCAGATAACGCTTCCTTCAAAGCCCGTGGTCTAAACATAGTCTTGTTTTACTTTGATCGTTATGAAGCCTGTATTACACGGTACTGAGTTTGAAGTAAAAATCTAAAACTCGTAAAATATCAAATTAATTTTTTTTTACATGTTACTGAAAAGTGGACATTCCGTCATATGCCACTCGTACTATTACTAATTTAGTAGCATACGGAGAGAGATTTATTAGATATAAAAAGAAGTTTAATCAGATGTTAAATGTTACTGACCATAGACGAAATTATCAAACTAAATAACAATTTTAATGAATATAGATTATTGATTGCCTATCTTTATATTTATCTATATTCTGCAATTATTAAGAAAAATCTTAAACAACCATTGCTGTCGTTTCAAGTAGAAGGCTGTCTAAAAAAGTCCTATATCTCCACCGGGATTCGAACCCAGTATCCATGGAGAAGGAACGCGAAGTCAAATGGGAGTCATTGATAGAATCTGATCACTGAATCGTATATGGTACGTTTTCATTTTTTACCACTAGCGTCGCTAATATTCCATTTGTACTGACTTGCATTTATTTTATAACTAACTAGCGGCCCGGTCCGGCTTCACCCGAATTTGTAGATTGTCACTGTTTTTTCGTCGACTTCCGTTACCAAATTGTTCTTCACGATTAGCGCTTTTATTTTAACACGATAATATAATATAGTTTTTATCGATCCTAAAGGTCCATTCTAAATATTAGTGAAAAAAATTGAAATCGGATGGCTAGTTTCGGAAATTACCTCCTACATCCAAAATTTACCTCTTTATAAAATTGGCACGAAGTCTGTAACCAGGAGACTCATATTATCCGCCATCGTTTTTGTGCACATGGAGTTCGTACTCCTTATTTAGTCTCCATTCCAATCCTAAAATAAGAGTCTAGTTTCATCGTAGGATGTTTTTCAATTTTTTTAATACTGTTTATTACATGAAACAAGAATTTGAGCGGTGCTTAGTATTTTTTGCTTTGTGTGCTTCTATATGTTGAAGAAAACTGCGATCAGATATTGAATTTGATGTTTTGAAAATACGCTTTTGAACACAAAGATCTCAAACAAATTGAGAACATTTAAGACGAAAGTGTATGTAAGTACCTATGATATCAGCGTTGCCAGTTTTTTTTTGCCAAGTCGGGATTTTGGAACTCTTTGAATGAAAACAGCGGGATTCTATCGTCGAAAGCGGGACATAGTAAAAAAACGTATATAATCAGAAGTTTTCAAATACCTATTTATCTTTTTATTTGAATTAAAATTACGTTTACATGACAATAGATAGCAAAAATAGCCATAGAAAATGCATTTTAATAAAAATATAATATTTTAAATCAGATTTACCCTAGCGTTAAATAGTTGAATCTTATTCGTCTTCAGAATAAAAAAAAAAAAAACAGAAATCAAAATCAAAAAAGTTTTATTCATTAGAAAAATATGGCGTTTCAAACAATAGTCTGCGGAGTGAGTGTTACAAATTGCAACTTACAATAAGAGAATAATTATTTACCTATAAGAATTACTTATTCATGATATTTCTGTGAAGATTTAAAATCTTTTAAAGTTATCCCCGAGTTATCCCCGAAAAGCGGGACTGAGCCTGTCCCGCGCGGGACATTTAAGTTTGATTTAAAAATCGGGACGTTTGGCAACGCTGTATGATATACAAATCTTTGATTAACGTCTGATGAGAACTCTTCAATAAATAAAATTACCGACCAATTTTTCAGACAAATATATTAACAAAAAATATAAAAATTAATACAATGACGTTTCGGTCCGGATTTGGAGCTTCTTATATTTTTTAGATTACATATTTCTGAAGAAGGTCCAAATCCGGACCAAAACGTTATTGTATTATTTTTATATTTTTTGTTAATATATTTATCTGAAAAATTGGTCGGTAATTTTATTTATTGAAAAGTACCTTTGGTATATTTAATCACAAAGCTATCAGGCGTCGTCTATAACTATACAATCTATCTTTAGTTAGAAAATAATTTCACTGTATAACTGATTTCTATACGTTTCAAAGTAAATACATTTCTGTGGTCACTATAGAAATGGTGGAAAGATGTATAATTTAATTTAGCACTTAATTTGCTTTATAATTATTTCATTAGTTAAACCGCAGACTAAAACCCAACAATACAAGAATAGTAATTATTATACAAGCTATACATGTATTATAATGTGCCATAAACTAAATAACCTTCATTTGTTAACCCTTTTAATGTTTAATGAATTGGAAACTATCCGGCGGTTTCACGGCTGTACACACTGCCCAGTTTAATTCAAAATACGAACTTTCAAATTACAATTGAACTAGAGGAGTTCTTAACCGGTGATGTGGGTCGCCCCAAAGGAGATGCAAAGGCAATACAGATAGTAATCTGGCAATTATATTCTTCAGAAGAGAATTTGTAGGGGAACATTATATAACACAGAATAGATTCCCTAAACAAGACGAGATAGCGGCTACATTCAAAATACTACCGCTGTCTGTTTGGCTAGCGTCATTAGAGAACACGGTTGAACTGATTTTGATGAAATCGAGTATAGTACTTACATTCTTCTGGTATCTAAAATTGAAATATTGGCTACTTTTTATCCGGCTACGATCGGGATTAAAAAAAAAAAAAAAATCGAACCTGACATTAACGCGAGCGAAGCCACAGGCAAATGTTAGTTCTTAATAAATTAAATATTCAAAAAAAAAAAAAAATTCCGGCTAGGAGTCTTGCAAGAATGCTGAAACATGTAATTCCTTATTAAAAACCTAAATATGAGTTTCATATCCCTGATGATGGATTCTCGATACAAACTATAGACGCTGATGACCTCAGCTGTTGGGCGTCTATAATTCACAATCTCTCTCTCTCGATACAAACTTTCATTCCTTATTTCATCCCCTTCAGGTTTTTTTTAAACTAAAAGTCCTTTCTCAGAATGCAAGCTATCTCCTTGCCTATCGAAATCTGTTCAGAAGTTTAGATGTGAAAAGGTAACAGACAGATAGACAGACAGTAGAGTTACTTTCGCGTTTATATTATTAGTATTGTGACGCATATTGGTAGAATTAGGTGGAGAAGGGTTTCGAACATTCGAGAAAAATCTGGAATGGATACCCCACGCATATAAATACAGCCGCGAGATAGTGTACACACAGACACAGTTAAGACGCTATTGTGTTGGCATACAGTGTTCGGTCGCCAGACATAAATCATTGAGTTCGGATATAAACTTCTAGAGCGCTTAGATAAACATTTCTTGTATATATTTCTGTGTACCTAGTGACTTTGTATTATTTTTATTCCTTAGAAGTTGTTGTTTTGTTTTTTAGATTATGTCTATTTCATTTTCATTATATAAGAGAAGTACTTTTAGTTTGTTTGTTTATTTGTTTTGTTAATATTTTATTGTTGTAAATAAATATTTACCACCACATCGAATAAGAGTTTTGTTACAGTATATTAATATAATATTAAAATGATTTTGTTGCGTGTATTTTTGTAATGACCTGTAGTACCTATGTATATGTGAACAGATTGGTGTACCTACACATAGGACATTTAGCACTGAGACAAAATAAATGGATTAGAATGCGTCATGACAAAAATAGTTGGGTGAGAGAGAAATGAACTTCAAGTTACTAAAAATTATTATATAACAATCCTAAATAAATAAACAATTTATTAATACAATAATTTAGTCATGGCTTATTACGATCCATTCATTTTGTTCCAATGGTAAAATATGTTCTACTAGCCGCTACCCGCGGCTACCCCCGCGATTGAGATGGAAATCGACTTTTGACATGCATATCAGGGGAAACAATTTTCTTATTTTTCGTAAAAAAATTTTATTTTTTTTTTTAATAAAAAGTATCCTATGTTACTTCTAATACCTTCAAGAGTGTATGTGCAAAGTTTCATGATGATCGGTTAAGTAGTTTTTGCGTGAAAGCGTAACAAACAAACTTACATTCGCATTTATAATATTAATAATATAATATGATATGATGTACCCAGGTACCTTACACCGTACCTGTACAGTGTAGGTACATGCTGTATATTATAGCTACATATAAAAAACTTGTGAACTTACTTTAAAAGCCTCTCTAAACTTTTTCGACATAATATTGTAGAGAAGCGGGTTTACAGTTGTCGATAGAAAGTAGAGAACGCCGGAAATATAAGTTAAAATGTCATATCCGATCCATAAAATGCTGTCCACATCGGTTGCGTTTGTTTCTTTCAAGGTCGATTGCATGTACATGGCAAACAAACGCTGTGCATGAAATGGCGCCCAGCATATGAAAAATGCTACCACGACCACCACTGAAAATATACAAAATGAAGTCATTGATTTTGCCACTTTAAAGTTAAGACAGAATATGCATGTTTTTTAATCTTCTTAAGTAAAATAAATAACCAAAGATATTCTGTTCTTGAAATAGAGCAGATCAAATATATTTTGTCCTCTACCAAGGTTGTAATTTGGAAATAAATAAAAAATTCTCAAAATACTTTGATTACAAATTATATTTAGCGAACATAAAATACTTCATATATAAAATCTTAATTTGTTCTTCAATGTACGATCTACAAACTTTTAAAAAACATAACCCTTTTGCCAGTAGCAGTCGGGTATTTAAGACAATTTGAACAATTGTTAATTAGCTAATTATCGTTCGGGATATTTTATAATGCTATATACAAAAATACATTTTTAGTATAAAATAAATTTAAATTGTGCACATCTGTTCGATTTTATAAACATTTATTGTTAAACATTAAGATATACATGTAAAACATTGTCGAAACTTGAGCTTTGGAATGGTAAAAACATTTATAGCCAATACGCTCCAAAATTTCGCAGTTAATAAAATAAATAGATCTCACAGATTATAGACGCTCAACAAGCTTCATGAAAGGCTGTCTATACACGTAAATTTACGTACAGACTGAAACAGGTCCAATGCGACAAAATGTTGAAAAACCAACATTTTTCACGAAAAAAACAAAAAATAATACTTTTAAACATACTATATTCATGAACAGACTGGAGCGGCAGTGTTGAATTACCCAGGACGCCACTGAATCTCAGTCCGTGCATGGATGAGCATTATTTTTGTAATTAAAAAAATACATTTAGAAATTTTTAGAGTGGGTAAATGTTAAACAAACCCAGCAAGCACCTTCTGGATTTAATAGTAAACATTGGTTTTTCTGTATGTACATATATTTGAGGTTCAGCTAGTATTAGCCACTAGGCTAGTGCTACTAGTCCACTTGGCAGAGTGCCAGTATTGTGTGGATAGGTGACTTTGCCACCAACTGATATAAAAAACATTCAAAACACGTGCTGGATATACCGGATGTAACAATACAGTTGGGAATGGGTACTAAAAACTCAACTGATCGAATGTTAAAATTTTAAATGAAGTAAATATTTGATAAGACGTTATGAAATTTAGTAAGCAACAAAAATTAGCCGTAAAATCATTTGCTCAGCATACACAGATTTTGTTTGAAATAAATAAAAATCGGGCGGCAATCGACGTTCTGCAAATAATCTTAATAAGAGTCAGTACTTTAGCCATAAGCGGGCAGCTAGCAATATTATGTATATGCATAATAAACAGTCGCGCAACAAAATTATTACTTAGTCAGCAGAGAAAACATGCCTGTATGCAGTTTATATCATTGGTATGCATTATTTGACAATAAGTTTGTTCCAAGCAGCCAGCAAACGGTAACGAAACCGTCACTCGCATGTGCAGTAGCTAAAACAAAGCTGTTTGTGTCGATTTTGAAACACGTTTAGCTACTGCGCATGCGGGTCGCGGTTTCGTTTGGGGGGAGTTCTTTAAAAACAATTACGGGGTCATGTCAATGGGATGGCGTTATTTGCGCAGTGAAAAGGAAAAAACGTTTGGGCGGAGTTCTTTAAAAAATAATTACGGAGTCGTGTCGATGCGATGGCGTTTTTTTGCGCAATGAGAAGGGAAAGACGTTTGGGGGGATTTCTTTAAAATTCTTTAAAAAACAATTGGTTAGATTAAAAAAATGTCAGTGAAAGACGAAAAGTTGTTCCATTTTTTTACGTTTTTTGAAGAAATTTGTAAATAATCCGAAATTTTTTTTGAACGTCAAAATTTAGCGTTTAGTCTAAATTTGGGCACATCGAGTTATCGTCCTGGACCCTGCACATGACAAGTAAAGTAGATGATATTTTTGCTAGACTTTTATTTGCCGCACAAAATTGAATATTTTGCTCCGTTTGAGTGCTTAGCGGAATTTTATTTAAAATGGGTCACTCATTGCAGCTAATATATTTAATCTCCTGTACAAATATTTTTACAGCTGTCTAGAATGGCATAAATTGCTGATTGATTTTGAAATGTTTGCTAACCATGAGTTGCTGGCCAATTAGCTATTATGGCTGACCCATTATATTTTCTTGCTCACAAAAACATGAATACTTGACTAACCCTTTTAAATATGCATTCATTACTGTTCAAAAAATGTGATTCCTTTCAACACAGAATTGGCACTTAAAATCTTCTTTATGTTTATTGATAGTTCTGATTTCAAATTATTATAAAAAAAGACCTTGAACAAAAAAATATTTAAATTTTTTTTTTTTTTTGGACCCTTTCCAATATACTGGAAAGGTAAAAAAACTATTCGAAATATAGACGCAAACTATTTTTACCTTATGGCCAAATGTATTCTCTTACATTCTGTATCTATGTGAGGAGTATTATCAGACAGAGATTATAAACTTTCCTCGTTTTATTTTATCTATTAAAAAGCATTCAAACTTAGTGATTCTTGTTCACCATTATAAAGAAAGGAACACCGAAAACTTATGTGAATTTACTTTTTATGTCAATAACGTAAATTAATGACTTTTTGGAACGATAATATAGTACTTAAACTTTCATTGCTTTGCTTACATAATTATTACGTATTTTTCAATCTAATTTTTTTCTACTTTTTTGCCGGAAAGACAAAATACTATACTTTATAGCAGAGCTGGGCAATTAACGAACCTAAGTGCTTGAAGCACCGAGAATCAAGCACTTTTATAAATGCTCGGTTTATTCAAACAACAAGCCTTTTCATTTTCAAAAATGCCTAAAGCGACGTACACTTACTAAAGTGCTTTAAAAAATAAGCATCAAGCATTAAACGCTTTAAAGTTAATTTTTTTAAAAACTTTTTGACTTTTACACTTAAGTAGCTTTTAATCTAAATTTCCAACATAAAGTTATTGCATTTTTGGACATGAAAAATATTTCTAATTGATGGGAAGGTTTCAGCTTAAACAAACAAAAAATGATCTCAACATCAAATGATCAAGCATCGAGAATCTGTTTTACATAGTGCTTTAAGCATTATTAAAGCTTGCTTGTATAATCATGTCAAATATGTATAATTTTTGATATTTGACGCTTTGAATCCAAACTGGTTCTACAAATAAATTGTATCTATCTATCTATCTACAAGCACTAAGTTCTTAGCACTCACCAGTTCTGCTTGATAGCTGTACTCGCAGCTTCGTATTTGCTCCGTTTTCGAGATACAGAGTACTCAAAATAAAAAAAAGGTGTCCTTTGAATATTTTATTCATTTCAAGAAGCAGTAGCTAAAAGAACGATATTCCGGTGTGCACAGCCGCGGGTAAAGACTAGTATTATATAAATGAGAATTATATTTACCAATGTTACGCTAGTGGATAACGTTTCAAAAATTTTAAAACGATGGTCAGTAGCGTAACATTGGTAAAGCTTATTTATGATCCTCAACCAAAACCTTCTTTTATCGTGACATTCTATTGGATCAACACTACTATATACCGAAGATAATTATATTATGAAAGTATAATTTGAAATGAATTGAACATTGTTTCTTGGAAATCTGTGAAGATATATCGATATTTACATGTTTTATGGTTTGATGTTTTATTCACAAGTTATATTTATTCAAATGTATTACTGATACATCTCTAGTTAAATAAATCAATCAAAGTAATACAGACATAATGTACAGCGTGCGGTTTTGTGCGCAAGCATAATAATATGTCACAGATTCTGGATTTTTCTCGATCTTCCCATTGAAACTAGTGGCGTAACAATAATTTGGGGACGTTACAATATAGGTCCAGTATTTTCATGTGTTTTTCGTTTACATATCCATATCCAAACATGTTTGTATTTTGCCTGTGGCAGGGTAAATCAATCGCACTAATTCTAAATACCGTCTTTAGACAAACGATAGAAGCTTAAAATTTTGCATCTGAAAGATCTTTTTTGACTTCGGTTGAAATTTCTTTTTAAATATATTTAAACCGGAAAACCTTCTACGTATTCTATTTCTTCAGGAATGATAATAGTAATATAAACTATGTTTTTCCGAGGATAGAGGAACAGGTGGTTAAAATTAACTGATTATTATTTCAGCGCAAGGTTCGTAAAATATTGTTACTTCATCAGACGATCATAATATTTCAAACCTAGACTGTCAAAACTAAAGATGGAAGAACTGGGAAAAAACAAAAGGATAATTCTGGACGTTATTAACTGGACCAAATGTAGGCGTAGAAAGCTAAATTACCTCGCAACACAGGTATTTACGGGCTATTGTTCGTTTAGATCTTTCATCAAGAGGATCGGTAAAGCAGAGGACGATCTATGTCGGTACTGCGGAGTTACCGATACCCCGGAGTACACGTTCTATGTTTGTGTATGATGGGAAATTTTCGAAACGAAATGAACACGAAATTCGGTTTCGTATTGGAAGTAGAAAACACGGTATATATAATCAAACGACGAGATCATTGGAATATTATAAGTGGAGCAATGGAAAAAATAATGAAGCTAGAAGAGCTTGAGGAGAGGAAGACTCAGATGAGACCTCGAGAACCGTAATATCGTGTTCAGGTGACCTGGTACCCGCGATGAATATCGGTGACGAAGGTTCCGCGCTATCGGGAAGCGAAAGGTAGGGAGTTTTAGTTGGTAGGAATCCGACACTACCCGTGTTGAGTGTCTTATACAAGATTTTTCCCTACTATAAAAAAACCATCAAAACTGTTATATTGAAATATTATGATTGTCTGATGAAGTAACGATATTTTAGGAACCTTGCGCTGAAATAATAATCAATTAATTTAGACCACTTGCTCCTTTCTCCTTGGAAAACCTCTTACTATTAAAAATAAGGATCGGAAAAATTGTTTGATAGTAGTAATTAGTGATGTGCCGGATCGTTAAAAATGCATATCCGCGGATACGGATCTGAATACGGATATTTGGTTTCAAGATCCGCGGATACGGATACGGATCTTAACTTTCTTAGAGTACGCGGCGGTAAATATTGCACATCGACCTTTGGAAAGAGACTGTTATGGGAAAAAAGTTATTGACTTCTTTAAGAGTTAACTCTCATAACAGATTGTCTCTTTCCAGAGATCGATGTGCAATATCTCATTATAAAGATAGTTTTTTATTAGTACCTTTGAGTTATGTAGGTACTATTGGTATGGTACTCACTACGATACATTTTTGCAATATAAAGGTGCCAAATACGATTTTAAGAAATAAAAAATAATCTGAATGGAATTTAACAGTTTTTCATTATTACCTAATCACCTATATACAAGGTGTTTAGAAGCTGGGTGCAAAGCCTTAAGGGGGTGTTAGTATATACCATATAAAACATTTTGAGCCATATTTGTCCTAACTAAAGTCTGATAATTTTTTTTTAGGGAACGTTTACGATTATCTCTATGGTCGTAACCGATTAATTATTTCAATCACAAACCAATTTCGTTTCTTATGAATAGCCCCGTGTGTATACGGCCTTAGAAGATTTGTGTTTTATAGATTGCGAAATAATGTATTATATTTATATGTATAACAATCTTGAAGAATAAATTGAAAGAATATATATTATAAAAGGTTTTCTTTAAATTAACATATTCATATTGTTTTATTTTTATAATCTGTAGATTATGATGTAGGTACTTATATGTTACGATGAGGCATAAACTAACAAAAACATAATATTATAATATTGATAGAGATTATTGTTTATGTAAGAAATATTTTCAATAAATTTTTGATCAATTCAAACATATAGTTCGGAGAGATGGCGACAGAAATGGTCAAGGAACACTGGGTGGTAGATACGCTCTCTTTCGTGTAGTCTGAGCCCTCCTCTACAAATCCGCTTGATGGAGTAGGGGTCTAGCGCGTTGCGGAGATCCCCCGGATGCTGTTCAGTCATTTTCTGCAATTTCGTAGAGAACTTTTGAATTTTGCCAGTTTTAAGCCCCTCAGTGGCGTACCGCAACGCTCTAGACCCCACATTCTGTTTTTTGGAGGTAAAAACAGAAATAGAATATAGTATAACTATTTGAAATTGTTCCACTTTGTTTAACACTGTTTTTGTACATCAATCTTTTGACGTGATAACGTCTTATAAATTAATGAAACACCGGCTGCATGCACGAAAAAGTATAACGTTCCGAAATGTGTCACGTTCCGAAATGTGTCACGTTCCGCCTGACCTTCGAGCGGAATACGTTATCACGTAAAACTATCGTCCGTAAACCGACTTTACAGACAACCAATTTTTTAATTATTAATTATATCTCGAACACTATCACATATCAAATAACACACATAAAAAAGTGTAAATGCTACTACTCGGTTTTGGCATTTCAATTAGGGAAATTAAAAAAGCTTTAAACATTAAAAAAAAATAAAATTCCAAAAGTAGGTATGAATATTGTGAGTTTAAACTACTTTATCACTAACGTCATTTTGCTTGAAATTTCATGGACAAAAAGCTTAAGAAAAGTCGGACTTATAAATATTTGGCCGGACACAACCGTAAAAAGCCTGACAACCCTACTCACGACACATTATTTCACTTGAAAAACAATTTTTATACTTTGTAAGATTTAACATCAAAATATTATTTTTTTTATGTGAATATCTTCAAGGTCTACTTATTGACAATATGAAATTCGAGATAAAACACTGTATATTCTGAATGTATAAATTTTATTTGATATACTTATTACGTCATTACGTATATTTTCATGTACACAAAATACGGTATTCATTGATTTTGTCGACTATTTTTTAAACAAAAAAATAAAATACACAAAAATGTGCTCAATTTTTTTTCCAAAAGAAAATATATATAAGGTTCGCTGCATACGACGCTGGTTTAGCCGCTGGAATTGTTGCTGGGAGTTGCGCTGGCTGGCGCGCTGACTGCGGGATCACGTGCGAGGTCACCAGATGAATTTCAAAATTAGAAGCGGGGATATTTTTCGTGCTTGTTTTGAGAAAGAACTAATTAGAATACAGTATCTGGTCACGTGGGTGACATAAACAAACGCCCTCAAACAAACATGGTTTCATAGTGTATATTCTATTCAGAGATATAACAAACGTTCACTTCTGCTAACATTCGAACTGTCACTGCGCGCACACTAAACCCATCTACAAAGCCAGCTTCAATACATGCATCGTGTGAAAGGAAGTAGGAACACATAAAAGCCATTATGGAATCTAGCGCAGGGAAAATCTAGCACAGAATATAGCGGCAAAACCAGCTTCGTGTGCAGCGGCTTTTATGCACAGCAAGGCCCTATTTTATTATTTTATTGTTTTGCTGATATGGTAACTTTGGAAATCATTTATGGATAAGAAACTCCCTTGGTTACTCAGTCTTTGTTGTATTTTTATGGAATGATTTTCTGTAATGCATTAGTGATTTCCATATAGTTACGATATCAACAAAGCTCAACTGTATATTGCATTTTAAATGAAAATCACTGTATATTCATAGCATTAATGAACCTGTGTCTTAAAATTGATTCTATTAATTATTGATAAATAAATCCTATTTTTTTATAAGCGCCATTTTACTGTCTTAAGGCACAAACAAAAATTTGACAACAATTCATCAATACGAGGTTATCTACTGGTATACTAGTATTATAAAAAGATAAAGTGTGCAATTTTGGAAGTAGGAGGTAATCTCTGAAACTACTAATCCGATTTGAAATTTTTTTTCATCAATATTTAGAATGGACCTTCCGAGTGGACATAGACTATATATTAGCGCGTTAAAATAAAAACGCTTTTCGTGGAGACCAATTTTAGAACTTAAGTCGACGACAAAACGGTGGCAGTCTACAAATTCGGGAGAAGTCGGACCGGGTCGCTAGTTAATTATAATTATGTTCTTTTTATTATGGAAAATACTACTTTATCAAATTAAGTGACGCCTACTGTACATAATCCAGCAGGAATATGCGGTAGTTAAACACGAATAACAGAATATAATTAATTAAAATGTCTGTACTTCGTACAAAGACATTTTCATATTTACAGTGCGTGCCGCAATAAGGGTTAGCACATATTTTTAATAAAAGTATACCTACATAGTTTAAAAGTTTTACCTTTGTAATTTTAATTTTGGAAAAACGCAAATTACAAAACAAAATGGCAGTCTGATAAATTTAAAATTAATTCTTTGGAACTAATAGCTTCATACATGATTAGCTTTTATCGTGGCCTCGTGGGCACTGAAATTATCGACAATCCGTCCATTACAACTTTTTATAATACTGGAAACGTTAATACTTTTTTATTTCACACTTTTACAAAAAAAAAATACACCACAAAATATATTTTAATCTTCGCATTACGCATTTATTTTTTTGAATTCCTACTCATGTTCACATTTTGGTATTAAAAAGTAATCAACGCTTAAGTTAAAAGGATATTTTTATCATTTGTTTTAATGCACAAGCATTTTCACGTTTTTCACAAAGCTTTGTTAAACACTTTTTAGTTTTAATTTTTGTGATCACAGGGCTACGTGGTTCCTAGATCAGCATCTTGTAGAATAATGGTTAATAACATTTTAATTTTTACATCGTAACGTGAACTACAATTAGCGTTGCAATTTTTGTTTCCGTAGCCTAGAACAAAAAAAAACTGTTGTCGATCTGTCTGTCCGTCAAGACTTTTTCTAAACGACGGCTACTGAGATCAAGTTAATATTAATATAATAATTATAATTTGCTTAACGTACGTTTCTCGACTTTATGTCATAACAGACGCATTCGCACTATTTTCCATCTTCCCGTTAATTTCTTTATTTATAAACTTCAAATTAATAATAGGCGAATGACGGAATTTTAGAAAATTAGGAAAAGGTAGTCACATTTTGAGCTTGACAGGTGATCGGCCATGGCCTTGAATAAGGGAACCATTTGGATATTTATCTGGATTTATTGAGGGAAACCATGGAAAACCTCAACAAGATGGCCGGTACAGGAATTACCGTTTCTCGGCGAGAGACAGTAGGAAATAGATCCAGCCACATCTGCCCCCGCCAGGATTCGAACCCAGTAACTCCCGAATGCAAATCTAGTGCTCTCACCATTACGCTACACCGCTCGGTACTTAATATTAATATCAAATACTAAGGCCTACAACCCCATAATACTGTAAAAAAATCACATTTCTAACTCAATAGTATAAAAAGATACGCCCTTTCAAAAAACATAAATTTGCGTATTTTGATACTGACTTACTCAGTCATCAAAACCTATAGAGTACTTCCCGGTGACCTAGAAAGTCAGCCCGAACTAAAATCAAACAAAGGAAAAATCCCCAAGATTTTAATTTCTCTCGCTTATGTGAAATAACAGTTACAGGTTGCTTTAAATATTAGAACTATTATTGCCAGTTATATGAGGAGTAAGGGAATAGTCCCCCGCAATAGTAAAAAGAATTGTGGATCGTATTCCGACGGTGACAGCTGTGTTTTAAAATTATTTTTTTCTAATACAGCGATGTAACAATGGGAGTTTCTTAACAATTGTAGCAAACAATAGAGCTATACCTGTGTAGCAAGCTTTGTTACATTAACTCTCTCTCTCTTTTTTGTAATATTGTCAAAATTAGTTTTCCTTAGCTACGCTGGAAAAATAATTTTGACAATATTACAAAAAAGAGAGAGAGAGTTAATGTAACAAAGTTGCTACACCTGTATTAATAATTAATTTCTACTTTTCTACAGCATTGTTCAGCTATCATAAACAAAATTTGATCTAATGTATATGTTACGATAAATGTAAACTCTTGGGAAATGTACACTTTTACCGTAAAATGTGCCGGAAAATGTGTACATTTGCCGCAATATCTACATTTAATGTACACATTTTCCGGCATATTTTACGGTAAAAGTGTACATTTCCCAAGAGTTTACATTTGCCGTAACATATAAATTAGATCAAATTTTGTTTATGATAGCTGAACAATATACAAACTAATATACAGGTGAGTCAGACCACCCGTACCGGTTGTTTTTTTTCGAAAACGGTTAGTCGTAGAGAGTTGTGTCAAAAATCTGTATTATAAAAGCCCTAATGAAGAATCGAATGATGATATTTTTTTCCCCGGAAAGTCGGCTTCCCTATTAGTTTGGCTTCGGAATGTTTAGAACTCCGGAATTTTAAATAGCACGATAGGTCGAAAGTGGTATTGTTCAAAAGATATTTAAAAAATAAGCAAGTTTTGTAGGACATTTTTTTTGTTACTGCCACCCCTGTTAAGTAATATTTGTTTGAAATTATTAAACTAACGTCATAATTACGAACTTTTTTAAATGCCGGCAATCGGCATTTAAAATCTAGTTATCTAATTAAACAATGTCACAATATAAGTTTTCAATAATTGAAATTGTATTTTTTGTCCAAAAATACTTAGAGGTAACTCATAGCATAATATCTAGAAGAGCTCAGCAGTGTTTAGAAGTAAATGGAAGACAGTTTAAACATTTGTGACATTGTTTAATTAGGTAACTAGATTTTAAATGCCGACATTTAAAAAAGTTCGTTATTGTGACGTGTTAATTTGATAATTTCAAACGAATATTATTTAACAGGGGTGGCAGGAACAAAAAAAAATGTCCTACAAAACTTGCTTATTTTTTAAATATCTTTTTAACAATACCACTTTTGACCTATCGTGCTATTTAAAATTCCGGAGTTCTGAATATTCCGGAGCAAACTAATAGGGAAGCCGACCTTTCCGGGGGAAAAAATATCACCATTCGATTCTTCATTAGGGCTTTTATAATACCGATTTTTGACACAACTCTGTACGACTAACCGTTTTCGTGGTCTGACTCACGCTGTATACTATAGCTATAGCTGTTTGCAGTTTTTGCGGCCATTAAAATAAATGGTCATGCGGTTAGGTTACGATTTACTATGGAAATTGTAGTAGGTACAACTACGTTTATTTTACTTTGCAAACCTTTACAGCACTAGTGTTAAATGTGTCATTTCAAACTTATAGGCATGAAAAGCAGATATAGGAGGATATGAAAAAAAAGTTTAACGTTTTTACTAAAAGCTCGAGATGGGTTTCATTGTCTTGTGGCTATAAACGTATGGCGATATTATAATATTTAAAATTTCTTAAAATATCTACATTCTGAAATATGTTAAACTTTACCTACACAGCAATAAAATAAATACCGCGTTAAAAACAGATGAATTCACAAAATATGTGGCCACGTATTAAAAAATTGTTTGTGAAAAACTAAGGAATGTGAACATAGTTTATACGTGCATTTTTTATAACTGGGCTTTTTCAGTGTCTGTGAAAAACATTTTAGACGTGCCTGTAAACATTATAAAATTAAAAACAGCCTATATTTTGTGCAGAAATATTTTACTGACTTCGTTGTTACTATTTTTGATTAAAAATGTACATAAAATTGCTTTGATGTATTTAAAAATTAAAAATCTAATGCCGTTAGTTCTTATTTTGTTTAACCGATATATTTTAAATTTTATATTAACTTAAAGCAATACAAAAAAAAATTCTTCTATATTATATTACTAGCGGTACCGCCCGGTTTCACCCGGGTGTAAAAGAACGAATGGGAAAGGGAGGAACATGAGTACACACATTCATCTTAGTTTACCGAGATGAATGTTGTGTCCAAATTTCATGATGATCTGAGTTAACGTTCAAAAGTTTTTGTCGATAAAAGGCAGTATTTATACTTTTTTTAACTAATAATTTTTTTTAATTAAGTAATTAAATAAATTTAAATGTAAGCCTTAGAAGAAAGCAATGTAGAAAATAAAAATGTATTCGCCCAACGTAGGGCTCAAACCCACGACCCTGATATTGACAGTCGTGTGCTCTACCGATTGAGCTAGCCGGCGCTGTATTCTTACAACGCTAATATGAGTATATTTAGTTAGTGCATTTCACCTGAATAGAAGCTTATTTTTGAGATACATTTTGCAACATTTTTCATTAATGTTCCGCTCCTAATGGTCGAATCCTGATTTTATATAGCCTTCCACGATAAATGGGCTATCCAACAAAAAAATTTTTTTTCAATTTGAACCAGTAATTCCTGAGATTAGCGCGTTCAAACAAACTCTTCGGCTTTATATATTAGTATAGATTTATTTATTCTTTGACATAAATATAAGTGCAGTAAAATGTACTTCAAATTCTAAGTTTGCGCCCCAAGGATTTTAGAATGGAGACCTAACGTTAACAATATATCAAAACATCAAAACCATCCGACCGCTGCACACAAAGCTGGTTTTGCAGCTAGAATCACTGCTGGGACTTGTGCTGGCTGGCGTGTTGGCTGCGAAGATGTACCTAAATAACATCACTGCGGGCTCGTGTGCGTGCTCACAAGATGGATTTCAAAATTAGAAGTGGCGCTATTTTTGTCTGGTCGTTTTGAGTAAGAACCAATCAGGAAACAGGGTCTTGTCACGCCCACAAACACTACGTCATAGTGTGTATTCTGTTCAGAGACAATAAACGTTCACTTTTGTTAACATTCGAACTGTCACTGCGCGCGCATCAAATCCATCTACAAAGCTAGTTTTAATACACGCATTGTGTGAAGCGAGCACATAAAAGCCATCGATACAGAACGCTTGAAACCTAGTAGCCAAATCTAGCAAGAACTGTAGCGGCAAAAGCATCCTCGTGTGCTGCGGCTGTTATGAACAGCAAAGCCCTATTTTGTTTCTTTATTTACACTTCTATTTGACTGTAATTAATTAGTTGCGGTATATAACTAATGAGAAGAAGGGTAGTAAGGTTGGTAATATGTTGAGGCAACAATCAACAACGGGCTAGCCAAGGTATTCGTTTGTCATTACGTATTATTGTTAAACTTATGCATCGGTTTGTAATATTTGAAATACAAAATAAATAAAGTTTGTTAAACAAATAATTTGTTTACACATGATTATTAAAACTCTGAAATCCTTTCTTTGCACACTCAGATTATTATAGATTTTGTATATTACATTTATGCGCATCCCTGAGTTCAGAAGAAGGAAATTACATTCGCCATGGGACCAGTAATGGTTGTAGACAAGAAATTTCATTCATCAACCAAACAGCTCTTCTATTATAAGCCAATTAATTATCTGTTTTATTTGATTAGTTGACACATTAAATGAACTTGTTTACGCTCAACTTGATGTTGTTGCCAAGTATTATACCGCATGTTTATACAAAGTAACAAAAAATTATATATTTTATATTGAGTCGGACTCGCGCATCGAGGGTTCCGTACAAACTTGTAGGTATGTAAATAGTTCGTCTATCACGGGGATCGAGTGACGAGTTTCGAAGATTTTTCCCGCTTAGCCGTTAGAAAACTGTTGTCCTAACGCATCGACAATGGTCCCGGTCAGTTTGCCAACCAAGCGTGTAATTGCAATGAGTTCAGATAGACTACTGAACTGTATTGTACATACTACATCGTGGCTATATCTGATAGTCTAAATGTCGTACCGTGTTGTATGCGAGAGTTCTCATATTGTACTGTATAAACACACCGGTACCGGACGCTTGTGTATTAGAATAGAACTGTTACTGTGTACGTGCGTAGTATCAATAAGTTTACTAAAAGCTATAAGATAATTATGTATCACCAGTCTAGGGCTTTGATAAGACGAAAATACAATCGTAGAGTAAATTTAGCAAAAAAACTTTCTTGTGTTGGAGTTTAAAAATCATTGGGCTGTCCTTCCTCGACCTTGATATTACAAAATACCTCCCACGATTTTATTTTAATGTGATCAAAGCTCCAGATTTGACATCCATAATTATTTTCTAGCTTTTAGTACATTATCGATTCTACAATAAATCGGTCTAACTAATAGTATAAGGGCCGAAAGTTTAATATTCTTGCACTGCTTCGCCTCGGGCATCATGGCGCGCAATGCAAGAATCAAACTTTCGGCCAGTGTAGTGTATACTATTTTTCTTCATATCTCGGTCGTAAGTACGCTTATTAAATACATTAATTAATTACATAAAAACACAGATCAATTTCAAGCAAGCAGCTTTGAGGTTATACGTAAAAACACGAATGACAGCTGTTCACGACTATTAGCTAAAATGTATTAGGGTTTCTAAGGAAACGACATCTGAACGACAGTTGATAGGTTATTTTACCATTCCAACCCACAAGTGGGGAATGGTACTAGTTTAGGTCAAAAATCACTTTTCAAAAATTTTACAATCTTTCCGTCCCCCGAATCCAAAAAACATATTTTTGGAAAAAAACTCTGTGCGTCTGTTAGTCTGTTTGTCTGTGAACACGATACAGGTCAAACGGATCAGCGGATTGAAACCAAATTTTGGGAGAATGTTTGGTATGCAAATATGAAGAGCCCTATTATTTTTGGGGAAAATCGGAGCATGCGCAGAAGAGATATATGCTAAAACGGTATTTTTTACATAATAATGGTAACTTTTCATAACGGTTTATTATTCTATTTATTTTTTTAAGAAAGTTTTGTTAACAAATTTTTTTTCTAAACTTTATAATTTCGGAAATATTTTGAAAATAAAAAAAAATCATCCGCTCTTTTGTTTTCTGGATCTGTCAGAAATAAATTAGGCATGCTTAGATTAATTTTTACATGACGTGGACCATACTATGTAGGTAACCATGGCAAAGAATAGTAAATATCATATTGAATACTAGCCATTACCCGCGTCACGTCACGCGATATCAGAAATTTTATTTTCTTTATTATAATAAAATGTCAACATTTTTGAAGTTGGAATGGTCCCGTCGCCCAATTGGCTGAAATTTTTTCTTTACTGCCGTCAGAACGTACGTACTTCCCGCATCAGTTTATTCGAATAAGAATTTGATGTGTATACATTATTAAATAGATCAACTATACTCACCTAGCATTTTAATGACGTGCTTCTGTGCTAAATGATTCCTAGTACTTCTGCGACACCCTATCGCGCACGACGAATCATCAGTTCTTCTCTTATCGATAGACGTTTCGAGTAAATGCGATTTTCTCAACTTGACACCGATAAGTAAGTATAGCACTGTGATCGCGCACATCGGTCCAACGAACACGACGATCGTCGACAGTTCGAAAACGTGCGGCGCGTACATCCACTTAATCGTACACTGACTTTGTACAAGTCGATCGTCTTCGATCATGTCAAGTACTCCGAACTGTATGGCTAGTGGCACCGCGAGGCACGTGGCCACAATCCAAATGGCGACGATAAACTTGATGGCGCGCGACAACTTCGACATGGTGTGCGATAGAAACGGATGACAGATTGCGATGTACCGTTCGACCGTGAACGCCGTTATTGTGAGAACGCTCGCATTCGCCGACGTTTCGGCGGCGAGTCCTAGCAGAAAGCAGAAGGTGTCGCCGAACAGGTAGAATGTCGGCCACCACATGTGATATATTTCGGTTGGCATGCTGGCTACCAAAAGAAGCAAATCGGACACGGCCAGACTGAAGAGATAGTAGTTTGTTGCTGTGTGCATCGCCCGGTTGCGGGCTATCACGATGCACGTGCTCACGTTGCCTACCAGGCCCGTAAGAAAGATCAGACCGTAAACGCATGTCACTGGCACCACGATGGATAGAGGGTGACGCTCAATGACTATTGTGCTTTTTTCGAAATTCGACTCGATAACGTTGCTTTCTGTTTCGAATAGTGACATTTTATTTTGGAATTATGTTCCTTCGGCAATTTAATACTACATTTTTACTTTCTTCAGTTCTGCAACAAGAATAATATTCAACGTAAAATTGTTAGCTTTTTGAATTCAGAATTGAGATGTATTGTACATTCGTTTTTTAAAGTATGCATCATTACCTACAATGTTTTTGTTTGGAATTCAAAAATGATGATGCAAAATATATATAATCTCCATTCCCAAATACTGCTAATCCATTACTTCGTTTATTATGTATTTAGATAAATATTCGGGAACTTCGAGGTGCTACAGTAGGTACCACTGAAATAAAACAATTATTATCTATTTTAATGCAGTTTTCGGTAGAACATAACAGCTAAACTTAAGATTAAAAAATAATTAAAGTTCATATAATTATTTCAACTGTATCATAGATTAAACTACATTGTAAAAGGTATTTCTATTTTTTCATTTGTATATAACCCGTAGATATGAGGGGACTTCGGATCGGGAAATCATTTTGAAGACTACGCGATAATCCCTGTAAGACTTAATCGATTCAAATTGGTACATACATTGAAATTCATTAGCGCACAAAGTACAAGTTAAAGGGATATATTTTTAACAAATTAAGATATGTAATAGCAAAAAGTGAAAGAAATTATTGTTTAAATAATTGGATTTCTTATGTCCAACAAACATTATTGCAGATATCAATAAATAACAAATTAAAAAATTCCTCAATGTCTGATGCACACACGCTCGGTTTAATATTTATGCTACCTCACACCTGCCTCACGATATATTATATGGTGGTACACCAGTACAAATATGGCGTCGGATTCATAAGTGGACAGTAAATTTCAGAACACACCAGTTATTAAAGCAACTAGATTACATTTACTATTTCTTACTAATTACTTGATGAAAACTCTATAATTCATATTTTTAAAAATGTCGTAAACAAACGATTTTAAAGGATATATTTAGGGGTTAGAATCACTTTTTGGGCTGAAATGGACTGAATGGTTTCAGAATTAAAATTTATCCTTTATATAAAGATAAATATGTGCTCTTAAAATTTTAACTAAACTGACCAGAGATGATCAGACTCGCAAAATAAAATGCTTACTGAATTACTAACTGAAGTGTGTATAATAATAATAATAATAATATAGTGCAGATAAAGGACCAATTAAATCTTGAAATTGTAACCATTTTGAAGTAAGCATTAATGAGTAAATTTTTTTAAAATTTTAATGCATTATTTGTCGGCTGACCCTTATAATACGTATACCAACTGTGTTACTAGTTATATTTCTTCGATAGTTGTGTAATTTTTTGGGAGTTTATTTAGCTTTTTCTTTAGATAAAAATGGCATGGTAACTATAATAATTATGCGTTGAATGAGTCACCCGAGGAGGACCGCCTCCATTAGTTCGCCAATGTTAGACACTGCGATCGGTTTTTTCCTATTATATATAATATTAAAAAATATGTTTAATTATAAATTACTCAAAAATATTATAAATTATTTAAAAATGTGTTGCATTTGTGTACAATAATTTTAAACAAATGTAATCAGCTGTCAATTATGTAATTGGCCTTTTTGTCTAATATTTACGAAGATATCTGCTTTTAGTTTCCAGTTGAAATATAAATGTTTGCTCTAAGAATTATATATATAGATTTCTGAACTGATCATTTTTATGTAGGTGAGAAATTCTTGAATACTAGGTATTGGAGTATTATAAGACTCATTTTGCCTCATCATTTTTTAAATCAACAATGTGTATTACAGTCTGCAATAATATATATTTTTAGATTTAATATTGATTTCTTAAAAATTCTAGAAAATTTGACGGACTTATTTTATATCAAAATATACGTATATTATAGTAATAAGGGAACCTACGATGCTAAATGGGGATTTTGAGCGTGTTAGGGACCTATTGGATTTTTAAGATTAGATGGTAGAAAGAAAAAAAGGTTATATGATGTACATCCTTTCACCGGTGGGGGAGCGTCTACAGGCTTTCAAAATGTAAAAAAAAATATTCACATGAAAATACTCGAGCGCGTCAGATATTCCTAGTGTATATGCCGCACGTGTCTCTAATATTAGAGGTATGTTAATCTACCGGTTTGTATGGTAGAGATGGCTGTACGGAAGGGTAGAAAACGGAAAAAAAATTTAAACTCGGTACCCTGTTGCCAAAAGTGCCAAAGTCCAGGCCATAACATAATTGATCACTTTTGTACTCGGTACTCGGATAGTACTCGATTCTTTAAAGTTCCCGAGTACTACGGAATCGATCTCGAAAATAACGGTTCTTGCCCAACGCTATTGCTTTCCCCCAGCTTTTCACAAACTTAATAAACCTTCCACGCTAATATTACGTCACAATATCCTGCACACTCCAATTTAAGTTAAAAACTAAATGATTTTTTATTTTTAATTATAATTTTTGATTAAAAAAAACGCAAAAAACGCGCATAAGTAGGTATCTTCACATAGTATCTAATTTCCTCGTCTTCCATCGACACATGGAACTCCTTCCTCCTAAAAATGAACCGTTTTCTTATGAGCAGTCCCATGTAGTTAAAATGGAAAATTAAAAGGTTTTATTCAATCGTCATTTTTTAACAGTCTATATATTTGTAATTAGAAAATTAAATATATTTCATTTGCGTCACCATGTGAACTCCGGATTATAGGTACTCGTATTAAAATCCGAAAGGTTAATTAATACAATTACTTAAAATTATTTACACTTTTGTTACGAAAACTGTAATCACTCGTCTTCTCCCCATACTCAACGTACAAATTTCCGATAATATTTTTAAACTTATAAATTCCAATTTTATTCCTATACTAATGTCCATTCCAAGAAGAATTTGTCATGTCATTTCATATTATCCATGTGTAAAACTTAATCAGAAGTGATAGAGTCGTTTTCGAAGAAAAAGTTCAAATTTTTAGTCTATTTTTATCAATTTTTAAGAGGATTGCTAACTTTCCAATATTTGAGCTAGGATCAATTTTGGATTTTCGTATCAATGTCTAGAACATATGCAAAATTTGAGCAAAGTTGGTTCAGTATTTTGAGCTCCAGGTAGGGCTACAGACAAGTGATAGATTGACTACATCAGGATAGATATTTTTTTAAAAGAAACTTTGAGTTCAGGAGGTTCGAAAAACCTGTAAATTAACTAAAAATTCAATATTGATTATTTGCACAATCACAATACTACATGGAAATAAAGTAATCCTGCAAGGGTTCCGTTTGGTTCCATCTGAGGGACGGAACCCTGAATGAAACCATGTGAACGGCAGAAAGATGAATTTGTTATTGTGTTGTTATCGAACTCTTTTGTCTCAAATAGCTAAGTTTACCACCCACTCCTCCACGTAACTATATGACGTGCCAACATATCATATCAATAAAGGAGTTGTAGGGTGCGTGAGCAGGAACCTAAGCGATTACTTCAGAAACTTGTTCTGAGTGCTTAGGACAGAAACATATCAAAAGTCCTGACATTTAGGAGATGAGCCGAAGGGCTCTGCAAAAAGAAGGTACCACTTTTGGTTTTTTAGCTCTTATCTCGAAAACGATACGTCGCAGAGAAAAAATGCCAAATGAAAGCTCAAAAATGTTATACAGCTTACGTTCTATACACTTTTTTCAGAGTCTCAACCGTTTCGGAGCTACACGCCCCAGAAAAGTAAAAATTTTCGAAAAAATGATTTTTACCTAATATTTTTCATCAAACATTCCTTCATGTCGTCTAAAACTATAAACTATCCATGTGAGAAAGAAATTTATTAAGAGGAAGTTGTAGAGAATTCAATTACCTTCAAGAATATATTATAAGCTTTAACATATTCAGTGGGTTGCGTCGTAGCTGGGACCCATTTGTTCCAAAACTTGTATTTGGGAAGAAAGACAAACAAACAAGTATCAAAATTGAGAGAGCTCAATGGGTGAATATTTATAGTTGATTGATTTAACGAATATAAGGCAATATTCACCCAAAGATTCCGGCAACGTTGATATCATTTAAACTAGAACGCCCGTATTGTACTGCGATTGAGGTATTAAAATTGCTATGACTGCAAACAGTTATTATTTTATTCGTCAAATTTTTTTAGGTGCAATATGAAAGTAACTCAAGTATTTTTTCGGACGAAAGTAACGTATTTACGTAGTTTTTGCTGTTTAAAGGCATTGACTGGCAGATGGCGGCATCAAAACGCATAAACGAAAGGTAAAATGGACGCAAAAAATAAGCATAGCCAAAGTAATTTAATTTGCGAGTGGTTTAATTCTAAGTGGTTTAATTGTAAGTGGTTTAATTGTGAGTGAATTTTTCCCAAAAAGTGAGAGTGATAAAAACAAATTAAAGGAAGTTTGACTTATTTGGGCGTAAAGGTTACACGCACTCATGTTTTTTTTTTAATCATGTGTATTTATTAATGAGTTGCGGATTTTGTTTGAGAACTTCTGCAGTTCAATAATAAATATCAGAAAACAATGTTCTATAAATATCTACCTAGAAATTTATATTAAATCTCATAACTTTATTTTAACGTTGCGGTACGTTCAAGAATTTCAAACAAAAACTCGATTGTTTTACTGTGAATCCTTATTTGCAACACAGAAGTAAGAAGGTTGAAATTAAGTAAATCTGTTCTATTTACAGACGTTTATTTTCATATCTTTACGTTGGTAAAGAGCAGGGTCGTTGAGAGCCACAGAGGGCCCCGATGTAATTTATTGGTAGGCCCTACAATATATTATCTAATTAGCATAATAATAAATATCCTACCAAAATAAATTTGTAAAAATGAGATTGGAAACATAAATTAATTAATTAAATGGTCCATAACTTCTAACCGAGATAGTAACAAAAAAGATCCCACACAAACCTTATGGGATTTGGTTCTCGGTAAAATTGATTGAAAATTGTTTTATTTTATAGTTTAAAGGTCACTAAGAAAAAGTGTTCATGGGCGCATAGCCTAAGAACCAATAGATTTTTAGCTACAGATATATTTAGCGTGATTTTAGATATAGGGATATCCATTGAATTCACAATCTTAAATCATAAGCTCTAGAAACACGTTTTCTATAGTGCGCTGAATGCGAATATGACATTATTATTTTATAGTGGTGACACCTTCCAACATTATCTAGTTTTTTAATATTTTTCAATTTCCAAAAAAAGCACAAAAGTTAAACTTGGAGAATATTTGTTAATTCAATTGACATCCCTGTACCGAAAACGCTAAACATATCTGTAGCTAAAAATTCATTGGTTTTTAGGCTATGCTCTTTGGAATGAGTGCATTTTTTTCTATTAAAGTCCAAAATTTGAAAAGTATTGAAAAGATTGGGTGATAAATTTCATAAGTTATAGATAATATGATCTGCCTGTATATTTGTAAGATTGAAGATTGAGATAAATACATTTATTATTAATATTATTGAAACCAAATAGTGGCGAGCATGAACAGGCGGTTGTCAAGGTGCTCTTTTCTAGAGTGACGGCGAATACAAACAGACAGGCAATCAAAAATGTTAGAAATGCGCTCTTCTATATAGGTATCACACAAAATATTAAGAAACCCCGAAACACTTGCAAAAAAAAAACGAAATAAGAGAAATATTTCGTTTTAGTTTTTATATGGAAAATAAAATTTGATATTTTACACGTTCCATTTTGGGTTGATATTCATAGATTGAGAATCACTGATTCCGATCAGTAAGACAAAAAAGATTACCAATAGAAAATAGCTATAGGCTATCATTTAACGAACAGATCATATTTTTTTTTATTATGTAGTACTTTGTGTGGAAAGGTTTCTATAATAAGAAATCAAAATATTTGCCGTAACAGTCAAGCTATATAAGTGGAAAAGCTATTTGAAATAGAAATAACAGGACACCACCATCGGTAAATATCCTTCAGCAATAAAAATTGTCAATTTTCAAGTTTGGCATTAACGCCTTGCCGGTCGTGTTGTAAGCTTTAAATAAGGGGTATTATTTGAAAGACGAGTAAAACATATCAGCATTTACAGTCCGTTAAAATTGATTCTTAAAAAAAGTTTAATCGTTAGAGCTAAATGCGACTACAGGCAAACATTTTTTAGAAACCACTTTTAAAAATCGCGCACATTTGTCAACCATGAATCTGTACGACCAGCACAGCACGAAGCAAAAAAAATCTATTCGTGAAGGTACTTACCCGCATTTTGTTTAACGAAGCCGAGCAGAACAGATTAGACCAGCCCCTGCAGCCAACCGTCGGTTGTCTGTAATTTTTTTCTTGACGTGCTGGACCGATTTAGTGTGCCAGTGATGTATCTTCAAAAATTAATTTGCATTGATAAAACTACATGAAAACTGCATGTTATGAAACCTGCACTAAAATTTGCTGGTTTGTGAAGGTTCGTGCTGGTCTAGTTTGCGACATTGTCCAGATTTTTGCTGTGCTGGTCGTGCAGGTTTATGGTTGAAAAGTGTTGCGCGATCTTTTATAGGTTCAGGGAATTTGAAAACGTGTAATGTCAACAACAATTCAACGATCACAGAGGTTTCCCCTATATAATAGTTCATATATTGTTTGGGGAGTACAAAAAACTGATGTATATTATTTTCTATGTAGAATAAACTCATGCTGCGTAAATTATTATGCTTTGTCACATTTTTTAATCATATTCGAAATGAAAAAAAATGTAAAACAAACACATATAGGTTTTGCGCTCTTCTAATAAGTGTAAAAAAATGAATTAAAAAATATGACAATACTTGAACAGGGGAAATATCAAACAACTTATAAATTCTGAGAAAAATAATTAATTCGAAAGTAATTAAATCTTGTCACGTTTGCTACTCACACAGAAACTTTTCAACTAATTTCTTTACACCACAATTAATTATTCACACATTCTTTTCTTTCACGAAACAGTTTAAAATATTTTTGAACGGAAGAATACAATTTTCGGATATAATATTTATAATATAATTGATTTGTTTGATTCATTAGTTTTATTGATGCGGTATCCTTAATCACCAGATATTAATTTCCAACATCTACTGTAGTGAAAATAAAACTGGTCGATCAAAACAGATCTCATAAAATAATGTTTTCCTGTGTAGTGGTCGCGAAACAGTCGATTGCATACCTGTGGATGTACATATTATACGCTTTTTCTTTAGTCAGGGATGTGTAATTTGCGTGCTTCTGTCATTTCACTGTATCCAGATCATATATATAATAATTACTATCGCGCGCTCCCTATTGGGACGCCTATTCTTTCTGTCGAATGTTCTCGCAAACAGCAACAATGACTGCAGGCAGCATGTTTTTGTAAAGCCGTTAGCCAAATCCTGACCTTCATACAATTGCCTGATGAAGACAATGCAAGTGTAGGAATGTTCAGTCAGTGCAGTATACCGAGGTAACTGTAGATATAGAAGATAAATGAACTGTGTAAATACTAGTGGGGAGTGCGGTTTAATAAACCATTGACTTCGATTATATAAATCTGATTTAACATAAATAATCTCTTGTATATAGTTAATAAATAAGTGTGGTAATTAAATCTTACTGTGTTGTAAATATTTTGTATATATAGATAGTGACTTTATATTCTTCATTACGTATTCTTTTATTTTATTAGTCATAATTTATTAGTTTTGTTTCTGTCACGTTAAAGAAGTACATTTCGTTTGTGTCTTTAGGTGTCTTGTTAAACTTTTGTTATTGTAAATAAATAGTTACCACCACGAACTAGAACAGTTTTGTTACATTACTATATGAAGCATTATCTACCTATTTACTTAATGTGCGGTGTGCGAAGGCATCAAAGCGTATTGAAAATATATCTGCGTCTATTTTTTTGAAGTAATTCTTTGGTTATTCCGACAATATATATTAGCATGGAGTGTATCTCTCTTTATCAAAAGTTTTCTGTCTTTATCTATGGCGTTAGCCAATCAGAACCAACGACCTCTTACGACTTAAAAAAAGACAGAAGTAGGTATATGTTTGCATATAATTAAAGTATATGATCCAAATTGAAAGTTTCGCAAACATTTTCGTACAACTTAACATACAAAGAGGATAGTAAAGTAGCAAAAGCTGTGACATGCCATTTTTTATCGCAAATTATTTGGTTGGTTCATCGACAATCAGAGCTCATAGATATAAATTATTTATAAACTATGTGTTTTTAATAAAATGTCTGCAACTAGAAGAAAAGTTTAATCTTGATAAACGACGTCTTGTTACAATATGTATCATATTTTGTACATTTTTGCTCATATACATATTTTGTTCATCCCTGCTATCTTTTTCTCAATCATCGTATAACATTATTTTTAAATTTGCATTTTTATGTGAGTCTTCTCTCATTGTAAACATATTCAAAAGTATTGACTCAATTTTTTTATCATTTTTGTCCCTTAGATACTGTGAAAATATAAATTTGTTTCAAATATTGCATAGAGTACAGGAATTTTTTACAAATATCTCTATGGGAGTGGCTACGATCGAAATATTTGCTAGTCGAGAGTAGTTGAATTCGTAGCTATGCTGTTACTTATGTGAAGTAAAAGTCGCTGCACACGAGGCTGTTTTTGCCACCGGATTCCTTGCTAGATTTGTCTGCTAGGTTCCAAGCGTGCTGGGGCGCTGGATTTCGTGATGGCTTTTATATATTGTTGCTTTACACGATGTGTGTATTAATGCTAGCTTTGTAGCTGGGTTTGGTGCGCGCGCAGTGACAGTTCGAGTGTTAAGAAAAATGAACGTTTATTGTCTCTGAACAGAACACACACGCCATGTTTGTTTATGAGCATTTATCAATGTCGCCCTTGTGACAAAATATTGTTTCGTGATAAGTTGTTGCTCAAAACAAGCTCCGGTTCTAATTTTGAAATCCATCTTGTGATCACGCACGCTTGCCGCACGGCGTCATTTCCATTTCGAAGCCAGCGCGCCAGCCAGCGCAAGTCCCAACAACGATTCCAGCGGCAAAATCAGCATCGTTTGCAGCGGCTCTAAGATATAGGTAAGAGATAAGAACTGGTTTATCAATTAACTTAAAAACAGTTACAAAATATGGTACTAAGACCAGATAATACTACCTTGGTGGCGTTAAAAATAGAAGATATCAAATCTTTGATTAACGTCTGATTAGAACTCTTCAATAAATAAAATTATCGACCAATTTTTTTGTTTGAAAAATTGGTCGATAATTTTATTTATTGAATAGAAGATATCACTTTTATTGATTAATTGCCATTTTTTTTGTGTCATCTGACATTAGAAGACAAGCGGAAAAGGTAACAAAATGTTTGATGTCGATACTGCGAGATAAGGAAATGACAAAGACGATAAAAAGGTATTCATTTTCCACATGATCAAAGTACCTACATGTTGACAGAAAATTGTGACGTAAAAACAGATCGAGTATCAATTTATATTTTTAGTTTAATTCTGAAACAGAAAATTCAGTGGACACTTTTAAAATTATCAAACTAAAGTTACTAGATTTACCAAGCACCACAATCCAATGTAACCAAGTACCCACTAAAGAGAGATAACAATGAGACCGCCCCAAAATGGCTGAATGACAGAAAATAGTGATTTTAAATCTTACATATTTTCCGTAAGTTCCAGTTGTAACTCAAAAAAATTAGAACTTTACATTGCAATAACGTTTACAGAATTTAAATTTGCTTAATTTTAGACGCGCAATTGGGTTAAATTGACCTGTATCAGACGAAAAATGAAACTCTTCTCCTCTTCTCCGACTTCAAGCGTCAGTTGAGAGGAAAGAGTGGGAGAATCGTTTCTTCTCTCTCTGTCAAAGCGTCATATGCACTCTACACGCATGCGTAGTGCGTACTGTGTGTATACGTACATTTTCTTTAGCCATGGTAACAAATTTTACACAACCACTTCGTAATCCTGAAATAATAAAATCGTCAACAAATGCTATAATACCTAAGAAGTTTCACTTCTAACACACGAGAATTTGCATATTTTTTTTCTATCGTTTATATACTTTAAAATGAATCTAACGTTCTAAAGTATTGAACGATTGCGGTACTCTGTCAAAATCTAATAGTTTTACATGAAAAAGGATTTGTCATCTTGAAAATAAACATCGACGTTCAAATTATTTTGACGTTAAAACCTCTTCAAATTTTCAACTATTACCATTCCAATCCACAAGTGGGGAATGGTATTAGCTTAGGTCAAAAATCACTTTTCATAATTTTACAATGTCTTTTCGTTTTGAGGTCCCCCGAATCCAAAAAACATATTTGTAAGTCTGTTTGCGCAAAAGAGATATGCTATAACGGTGTTTTTTTATATAATAATGGTATACTTTTCATAACGGTTTATTTTTCTATTTATTTTTTCAAGAAAGTTTTGTTAAAAACATTTTTTTCTAAACTTTTATAGTTTCGGAAATATTTTGAAAATAAAAAAAATAAGCTGTTCTTTTGTTTTGTTTATACTATCAAATGTCAACATTTTGAAGTTGGAATGGTTCAGTCGCCCAATTGGAGGGAATTTTGTTTGTCTTCTTACAAAACCAGTGGGAGTATATGCCCAAGTAATTCAAGAATTACAAGGCGCGAAATTTTACGCCATATACCCCGGTGTTTTGTTTGAAAATCGGTGTATATGTCACCGGGATATTGTCAAATCCATGATTTTGTAATTTCACTACTGAAATTACAATATCACGATTGACAAAGATTCGTGATATTATAATTTCACTAAGTGAAATTATAATATCACGGGTTTGACAATATCCCGGCGACATATATATTTAACGACACTTGGAGCAATATATTATGTAGTATAACTTAATTTACTTATTCTAAGAAAAAAATAACAGTTGAAAATAATGAAACACAGAAAGGAAAATATAATTTTAATAATTTCACGGTTCTCTATGTAATATGTTATTGTGTCATGCAAAAATTAACCAAAGAGCTACCTAACTAACATCTTCAGGAACAAAAGAACAACAGATTTTTTTTCAAAATATTTCTGAAATTATGAGTTTAGAAAAAAAAATTTAAAACTTTCTTGTAAAAACAGATAGAAAAATAAACCGTTATGAAAAGTACCCAATTATTATATAAAAACAACTTTATAGCATATATGCGCCGACTTTAGCTCAAAGAATTTTTTACAAAACTTTCTTTAAAATAGAATAATAAAACATTATAAAAAGTACACCATTATTATATAAAAAACAACGATGGCATGTATCTCTTTTGCACATGCGCCGATTTTTCCCAAAAATTATACAAAACTCTTGTAAAAATAGATCGAATAATAAATTGTTATGAAAAGTATACCATTGTTATATTATACAAACAACTTTATAACTTATACTTCTTCTGCGCATGCACCGACTTTCCCTCAAAAAAACATTTTACAAAACTTTCTTATAAAGTAAATAAAAAAACATTTTAAAAAGTACACCATTATTATATAAAAAACAACTATGGCATGTTCTTCTTTTGCGCATGCGCCGATTTTTCCCAAAAATTATACAAAACTCTTGTAAAAATAGATCGAATAATAAACTGTTAGAAAAAGTATACAATATGTTATATAGAAACAACTTTATAACTTATACCTCTTCTGCGCATGCGCCGAATTTCCCTCAAAAAACATTTTACAAAACTTTCTTGTAAAGTAGAATAATAAAACATTATAAAAAGTACACCATTATTATATAAAAAACAACTATGGCATGTATCTCTTTTGCGCATGCGCCGATTTTTCCCAAAAATTATACAAAACTCTTGTAAAAATAGATCGAATAATAAACTGTTATGAAAAGTATACCATTGTTATATACAAACAACTTTATAACTTATACCTCTACTGCGCATGCGCCGACTTTCCCTCAAAAAAACATTTTACAAAACTTTCTTATAAAGTAAAATAATAAAACATTATAAGAAGTACACCATTATTATATAAAAAACAACTATGGCATGTATCTCTTTTGCGCATGCGCCGATTTTTCCCAAAAATTATACAAAACTCTTGTAAAAATAGATCGAATAATAAACTGTTATGAAAAGTATACCATTGTTATATACAAACAACTTTATAACTTATACCTCTACTGCGCATGCGCCGACTTTCCCTCAAAAAAACATTTTACAAAACTTTCTTATAAAGTAAAATAATAAAACATTATAAAAAGTACACCATTATTATATAAAAAACAACTATGGCATGTATCTCTTTTGCGCATGCGCCGATTTTTCCCAAAAATTATACAAAACTTTTGTAAAAATAGATCGAAGAAAAAACCGTTATGAAAAGTATACCATTCTTATATACAAACAACTTTAAAATTTAAACCTTTCTGCGCATGCGCCGACTTTCCCTCAAAAAAAACATTTTACAAAACTTTCTTATAAAGTAGAATAATAAAACATTATAAAAAGTATACCATTATTATATAAAAAACAACTATGGCATGTATCTCTTTTGCGCATGCGCCGATTTTTCCCAAAAATTATACAAAACTCTTGTAAAAATAAATCGAATAATGAACTGTTATGAAAAGTATACCATTGTTATATACAAACAACTTTATAACTTATACCTCTTCTGCGCATGCGCCGACTTTCCCTCAAAAAATATTTTACAAAACTTTTTTGTAAAGTAGAATAATAAAACACTATAAAAAGTACACTATTATTATATAAAAAACAACTATGACATGTATGTCTTTTGCGCATGCGCCGATTTTCCCCAAAAAATTTACAAAAATTTCTAGTAAAAATAGATAGAGTAAAAACCGTTTTAAAACTATATTATTATTATATAAAACAACATTATAAGAGATATATTCTTTTACGCATGCGCCGATGTTCCCCAAAAACAATAGGCCACTTCATATTTGCATATCAAACATCCTCTCAAAATTTGGTTTCAATCCGCTCATCCTTGGTGTCGGAATGATAAGAAATGTCAAAAGTGACGTTTGCAACTGTCAAAATATTATGTTCTAATAATAATTAGTTATTCCAATAGTTAACTTAGATGGCTTTGCATTTCACAAAATACTAATGTCAAAAAATTGAATTAAACATTAGAAATGCAGCCGTTTTCATGTTAAGACAAGACATACGTTATTTTCTAATTTCCATGTACGGCAAACAAAGACGACCGACCGCGTCGCGTCATGCATTAGACAACATTGCATTTATACAGCTATTTTTCTATATAAATTTGTATAAAAAAACTGTTTAGGCAAATTCTGTTATACGAAATCTATGTAAAATGTTCTCCTCTTTCGTTTAAGACTGGTTTCAAACCGATCTGATTTAAATTGAGCGAGAAATTAACAAAAAACTTTTTTTTTTTTAATTTTCTCCCCTCTGGGACCAAAATTCAAAAATCGGGCGACGTTAGGATTTAAGTTACCCGGAGACGAATCGAACAAAAAAAAGTTTTTTAAAATCGGTTAAGGCGTTTGGGCTGTACGCTGGATACAAAAAGCGTGACTCACAGATTCACAGATTCACAGACAAAGCGAGTACATATAGGCGCTTTAGCTTACGCTATTCGCGCCTAAAAAGGAGTCAATTAATGTTTGCATTAAAATACTAATGAAAAACATATTATGTGGTATTTTATAAATGCCAATTTATCATTTAGATGTAACCATTAAACATTTAAAAAAAAAATGTAGATTTGGCTTTTACTTCAGTTTTGTGTAGTGTAAACAACATATGTCACTGTTTGCCGGACAATATTCGTACAGTTCGGCTATGTCGACTAACAAAATTACGTTCCAGAATCACCACGATCTTATAAGTAAACAAAATTTTACTGTGTAACCTTTGAGTATTGCATAATAAGTTACACTTCGCGACATACAGAATTTTTTCAGTATTTTTTTCTCTTGCAAAATGCAAGCATAAAAAACACAATAAGATGCGACAGTGGGCGGATGATCTTACCTTTTTTGGATTCAGAGCAGCTGTCGATGACCTCGTGTTTAGAAAAGAAGAAAACATGAAATAGAAAAGATAATAGATATTTTTGCGCAGGCGGTTTGTAGTTTTGAACTGTGACAAATCTTAAAGGTCGATGTTATTTTATTAAATTTTTAATTTACATTTTTATACATTTCTTTAAGTATAACAGAATTTTATTTACGAAAATATTAAAAAAACTAAAGATGTTCTATGAAAATCGGTACCGTTAGTGTGTTTATAAACAGCTTCAGAAAACTTAACATTATTTAAAGTTTTCTGAAGAAATTCAATATTTTTTTTAAATAAATGATTTAGACAGTTGGTATATTTCTTAGAAATACTCGTATTTGTACTTGTACGTATAAAGTATGGGAGATATGATTTTATAAAAAATTTCATAATTCTATACACATACCTACTATTTTTTTTCTACTTTTAATATTAATAATCATTAAATTTAATTTTCGTTCTCGTTTTATAAAAGTTGATTGATTGAATTATTTTGGCTTCGCGTTTTTTTAACCGTGAAACGTATAGAGGAAACTGGGGTAATTGACAACAGTAGGTAGTTGAGAACAGTTAGATAACAAATACTTCTCCTCGAGATACATCGCCTCACACATGTTAAACAGACACCTAAATGCGGCCACAAAATCTTGAGTGAGAGGTCGCTCGCGTGCTGCCACGGAGATTCAGACCATATATTTTGTACTTTTGTTACAATTTTTGTCGTGTGTAGTAATAGATTTTTGATTTCAAAGACTTAGTTCGTTACTATCTTGCATGTACTATACCTGCTTATAGACTCCACGTAGTTTCAAGTTCACCAATTAGGATACATTTATATTTCAATTGCCTACTTCGGGCAATTAGGAACGGCATCAGAGGGGTAAGTGGAAACGTTTATAATTACCCCTATTAGGTGGTTAAACGTAGCCATTCAGTCAATACCTGTCATTCCTAAAATAACTACGACTTCAAAGCGACAAAATAAAAAGCATTCTCAGATTTTATCAAACACACTCATGAAACGTAAATTAAAGAAAAAACAGAAAAAAAATATGAGGAATATTAAAAATGAAAAAGTTCCAATGAAAAAAACCGACCGAGAACATTAAAAAGAAGCCACGAGGTAAAGGGTAAAGGAGTCAGAAATTTGAAGAAGGCCTTAGAAGAAAATGAAAACAAAAAGGAGATTACTGTATAATCTGCAGTGAGAAATATGAATCTCTACCTAGAGAAGATTGGATCCTGTGCATCATTTGCAACAACTGGACACATAAAAAATGTACCACCGACCAGTCTAGTAAGGGTTACGTGTGTGATTTATGCCAAACAAAGTAATTTCAGTATTCATAAAGATTTAATTACGTCGTTCCTAATTACCCCATAGCGTTCTATTTCCCCCGCGGACTGATCTCAATTACCCCACATGGTATCGGGTAAATAGAAATGAAAGTGTTTTTTATTTTCTTGCATATTTTTATTATATAGTTGATTTCGAGGAATTTTGTTACTACTTATTATAAGTAGATTAACAACGTTACTGTTACAATAAAAGTAGATTATATATTTGCGACTCTCTTTCATTATTTTAATGTTTGAAGTTAGGTGTTCCCAAATACCCCACTTTTCCCTTCGTATATTAATTGAAATATATAAAATACTAACCAATTCTAAAATCAATAAAAAGTTCGACTTTTTGGTTAGAGGAACATTCCTGAGAAATTCATATTTGCTGTTTACCTCAAACATTTTGTTTGGAATGAATAATATTTACTAGGAATACAAATTACGATGAATGCATTTGCTAATTAAAAATTGCGTTATACATATTACGTTACTCGTATGTGAAATATCCGTACGGTCTGCTTGAACGATTTTGAAAACACCTAATATTATTTAAGCATTTCCATGTTAAGGATTCCGTAGCCCAATGGCAAAAAGCGGAACATTTATAATTTCATAATGTCCGTCCGGCCGTCTGTCTATCCGTATGTCACAGTCATCCTTTCATCGATTCGAGTGAACCGCTATACAATTTGCAAAAAAATAATTTAGATGTATCTTTACTTACCTAGTACCTACATAGGACTGAGGAATGGACATTTGTATTTTCGCGCACACCATTGCATAGGGTATCGTTGAAAAGGTCTTTAAAAATGCAATAAAAGTTTTTACGTGAGTCTTTTCAGGTGACTATTTCCCGAGATATAAGCTTCTATGGGGACCGAGCTTCGTAGCTTTCACCTCAACTGGTGGTAAAAATGTTAATTTTATGGGAGCATTTTTTCAAAATATAATTATATATTATGAGCAGGCTTTGGATAAAAAAATTGCATTTATATGTCAATTAGTGAAAGAGAGATTGTGAATTATAGACGCTCAACAGCTGAGGTCATCAGCGTCTGTCAATTAGTGACAGTTTGCTTTTCAGTCATCTAAAATATAAGTAAATTAAAAAGCAAAACACTAATATTATATAAAATATTATATTATAAAGAAGAAACTATTTATACATAGCGTAATTTTTACATTATACACTTTATACACAGTTGTTTGTGGTACAATTTTGCGGTTATGACAACTTGCCCATTTAAATAACGTTCTAGAACAGGGGTGGGCAAATCTTTTGATCGGCGGGCCACATAGCTGATGAAACTTTGACCGCGGGCCGGATGGCTGACGAAAATGTCTTCACGGGCCAAAAATTTGCAGAAAAAAAGATCCTCACATTCTATTTCCGTATTTGAAAAGCAAAAAAAAAAAAGGTCGTGACATTCCATTTCCGCATGTGAGGCGCATTTTATTTCCGTTACTATTTTTCTAAAATGCTTCGCGGGCCGGATCCGGCCCGCGGGCCGCCATTTGCCCAGGCCTGTTCTAGAACATCGTATACATGACCATAATTATATAGTTTTTCGCCTTCTGAGCTATTCTGTCCATGTACACGAGTATTAATTACAGTTTGAAATGCGTACTTCTTATTTTTTCCATTTTTTCAAATAATTTTCATTGTTTACTATTATAAAATGATCCCATTTACTTCATTAATAATTAATAGGTACTAGAGAGCGCCAATTTCGGCAGTAGTGCTGCCTCTATGTTTCACGCACGGTACCCATAGGCTAGTAAAATGATGAACTCAGTTTCCACTAACTCGAAAATTAGAAGAATTTTTCCATGATTACAATATTGTATTTTGACAAAATACAAGCAAAAAAATGATAAGTTTTTAACTCTTTTTTAATGTTTTTGACGTGATAACGTCTTATAAATTGATGAATCACCAATCTTATAAATTGATAAAACACCGGCTGCATGTACGAAAAAGTGTAACGTTCCTAACGGTCGTAACGTTCTTAACGTAACGTTCCTAACGCGTAACGTTCCTAACGCGTAACGTTCCGCCTGACCCTGTGCGTGCTTTTTGCTAATTTCTCGCTCAATTTAAATCAGATCGGTTTGAAACCAGTCTTAAACGAAAGAGGAGAACATTTTACATAGATTTCGTATAACAGAATTTGCCTAAACAGTTTTTTTATACAAATTTATATAGAAAAATAGCTGTATAAATGCAATGTTGTCTAATGCATGACGCGACGCGGTCGGTCGTCTTTGTTTGCCGTACATGGAAATTAGAAAATAACGTATGTCTTGTCTTAACATGAAAACGGCTGCATTTCTAATGTTTAATTCAATTTTTTGACATTAGTATTTTGTGAAATGCAACGCCTTCTAAGTTAACTATTGGAATAACTAATTATTATTAGAACATAATACTTTGACAGTTGCAAACGTCACTTTTGACATTTCTTATCATTCCGACACCAAGGATGAGCGGATTGAAACCAAGTTTTGGGAGGATGTTTGATATGCAAATATGAAGTGGCCTATTGTTTTTGGGGAACATCGGTGCATGCGTAAAAGAATATATCTCTTATAATGTTGTTTTATATAATAATAATATAGTTTTTAAAACGGTTTTTACTCTATTTATTTTTACTAGAAATTTTTGTAAATTTTTTGGGGAAAATCGGCGCATGCGCAAAAGAGATACATGCCATAGTTGTTTTTTATATAATAATAGTATACTTTTTATAGTGTTTTATTATTCTACTTAATAAAATTTACCTAAATTTGAAGCGAAAGATGCAATATCATAGATTCGAATTATTATAATTATTATATAAATTTAGGTTATGTATTACGGAATACGTTATCACGTAAAACTATCGTCCGTAAACCGACTTTACAGACAACCAATTTTTTTAACAAGTTCTTATAGTCATCGCACGAAGGTGAAATTTTGACAGATTTTGTATCATACTTATATATAAATGCGCTCCTTCAAATTTGCACCTTTCTACGATTTTGTGGAAATGTTTAGGGTCACCTTCATTTTACTGCGGCCTATCTAAAGTAGTTCCCTCCTCTAACTGTGCAACCGCAAGCTAATAAAAAATCTGAAAAAAAATCAAGAGAGTAGCACCTACTTTATAAATACTTTCAATGAAAATTATTTTGAACAAGATATATTCACAAGCTTTAGGAGTTCATCAATAAATAAAATTGGTCGATAATTTTATTTATTGAAGAATTCTAATCAGACGTTAATCAAAGATTTAGAAGTGCAGTTTATCTTTTTTTCCAATATTTTTTATATAACTGTCATATTATTTCTATTAATATATCGGAGATAAGAACCGCGGCTATATCAAAGTTAAAAAAAAATCATCCGACGGAACTGGCGTGCACGTCAATATTTGAAATACTTGATTTTTGAAACGTCCCAAATTGACTTTAATAGTGCAAATAATAACTTACAGATACTCGGTTACTTTAATAATATACAAAACAGTATTAACATATTACAATGTCGCATTTCTAGGTTAGGATACGATATTTGTCAATCAATGAATGCGATCAATAATTAGCTCATAAATACATCATACGAACACTATGGAACTCTATCATGTGTGTGCTCAACATGCGCTTGGCCGGGTTTTTCATCCTTTGGTGTGTTAGTTTTCCAAAAGGAATAATTCTACATTTTCATGTTAAAAGGCTCAGCAGTTTCGACTGTCCGGTGATGATTAAAAAACTCACTTCCTGCTCGGTTGAGGAAATTACGGACGCCCATCTCGTTACCATTAATTAATACATTACATTTATAGGTAATGTAAGTTGAAATCAGTTGTCCATAAATCGCTTTTAGGCTTTGAGAACATTCAAAGCTTGTGTGAATTGATATTTAATCTTATCAGTACAGTTTCATTTGTACGCAAGGGGTATGGTTGGCACGACAACTCAAATGATTTAATGTAACATTGTTTTCAATATAATATATTATACCGTAATGAAAACTTGATAACAGGTTCTTTGTTCCGAACCATATACGAATGTTATTACCCATTCCGGTTGGTTCATTTAAGGTAACAGCAGTATTTGAGCCGGACAATTATATTGTTTATAAAAATACACGTAATGAACAAAATTGTACTGTTCGACCGACCCAAGAACGTCGGTGTGGATATAAATTCACAAACCTACACACACACACCCCCACACACACACACACACACACCCCTACACACAAATGTGCATTATCAATAACAATATTTATCCAAAACTACGGAGTAAAAATAAAAAACATATATACTCGATCTGCGCAACACCAATAAGATTGATCCTGTTCTAGCACTGGTACTGTCAAGTTTGGCAGGAAACATTGTATAATTAAGCATTATAATTATTTCTGAATTTGTATATACATAATTATAAAATAACTAAATAAGTAAATCAAAACAAATCGATATATCTATGTCAAAAAATTCTTCAGTGATGCATAAATATCTGAAAACAATTTCAGCCTGGTATCGTTTCACCAGTTCTACAAAAAAATCCCGAAAACAGTTGGAAATACAGGAATTATACTAGACGACCCCCTTAACACATATTAGTTACAACTCGTGCGTTTGTTTTTGATCGACATTTTTTTCTCGGTCAAACAGCACTTAAGTACCTACCAAAAAGAGACGTATTTTACACTAGTAAGTAAGCTTTTATCAGTTTAGTGTTGTTTTGTAACAAAATTTATACACATTGTTTTTTCTACAATATAGTGTATTTGCTAATACAGGCAGAGTGGCTTTATTATGTGAACTTACTTTTTTTCGACAAAATACAAAATTTAACGCCTTAATACATCCCTTAAAATGATATTTTTTTCATCATTTAAATATTACTATCAATTTACCAAATTAAATTCACCCTTCACTAAGTAAATCCATATCTACAAACTAACGTTTTCATAAAAGTCCAGTCCTGTCGGGCCGATTTTATTAAAATTTTGGCAGCACATTTTTATCATTACTATAGGGTTAAATTTCAATTTTGAAATAATTCGGAAAATTTTTTGGGTATTTTTCAGCTCAAAAATATTTTCCAACCCCTAAAACTCACCCTTAAATAAGTATATTAGTATATTGGGTAATCTTGCCTTACTCCTCGAAATTATATTTGTACCTTTGCTATTTCTGTCTAATCTGACTCGTGTGCTAATATTTATGGTTTGATTATTCAGTGCCCCCCAGATGCTGCTGTGTGAGATAAAGTCGAAAGCTTTTTTATAGTCTATGAAGGCTAATTATAGTGGTTTACGGAATTCTAAATATTTTTCGTTTACTTGCTCAATTGTTTGAATATAGTCGATCGTACTAAAGCCTTTTCTAAAGTCAACTTGTTGGCAGGTTTATTGGCTGTCGATATGATAAGATATTTTACTTAGTAGGCATGACATAAATAGATTATAGAGATAATTTCTTATGTCTGCCAGATCCCCTTTTTTGTAAAGTAGGTAATATATAATAGTTATTATTATTCGAGAAGAAATAACTGACAAAATTTTGACCTGGCTCCTGGACTATGGATAAAGGTAATGGTTCTAATAAATAATTAAGAAAAAAATACAACAACTATATATAATTTATTGAACAACTTACAACAATAGCAACATTTTAACACTTTTTAACGCCTTACCTGCAGTTTAAATTACGACATAAGTAGCTTTGTAGACAGTATCAGTTTATATATGTTTTATTTTTTTATCAGATGACGATCTTACATAAATTTAATTTTTAAGTTTTTTGATTGCAAACATAAGTAGATCAATACGATATGTTTTGAAGAAAAATTACCAAGCATTGCAAACAGGTTTTAAATTACAATAATATTTTATAAATTAAAAAAAGTTCTTTAGCATTTTCAGTTTATATCCAGGAAAATCCAATTGTATGAAAATATAAAAAGGAAATTAAGTAAAACAGGTAATTCACACTGATGTAACATACAAATGTAACCTTTTAAAGTTTTCATTAATTTTATTAAATTATTTATTTGTAGCTTACTAATGTAGTGACTTCGGGAGATAGCAATAAATAAGAGCTGCGTTAATCTTCATACCGCTGCGAAATCCAAAATGATAGGACTAAAAAAAATATATATAAATTTGCACTAATTTTTCACCCGGCACTTGAATAAAACACTTAAAAATTCTAGAGAGAGAGAAAATATTTTGTAGAATTTTCAAGTGTTGTTTATTATTTGTGAAAAAAATATGTTTACCATAAATAGATTGTTTCATTGCGATATGATATTTTGTTTGTATTGTACTGAGTTCACCATTAAGAGTATTCGTCCCTGCAAATACCCCCTGCACCCTTCATCTCAAATCTCTTTCCCTCGCCTAAAAACGGTTCGCGCTCTCCCGACGCTATTTTTAAAGCTAGAGGGTTCTGGTAAACGCCAAATGAAAGACTACAGATCGTTCAGGCGAATTTTTTGAAAAAAAATTTCTGAAAAAACTTACAACCTTTTGAAAAAATAATAAGTTACGTAATATTTCACACGTAGACGAAATTTTTTTTCAAAAAATTCGTCTGAAGGATCTGTAGTCTAATTCTTTGTCTTTCATTTGGCGTTTATCAAAACCCTCTAATTTTAAAAATAGCGTCGGGGAATAGCGAGGGGAAAAGATTTGAGATGAAGGGTGCAGGGGATGTTTGCAGGGATGAATACTCTTAATAATAATAATAAGTAGGTAATAATAATAATATGTAATAATAATCGACTTTATGTCATAATTGACGCCATTCGCACCTTTTTCCCTCTATTACACTTCCCGTTATATTCTACATTTTTAAACTTCTACTTAATTAATAGCAATGGGCAATTGAAGGAATTTTAGGACATTAGGATAAGATACGTCAATTTTGAGCACATGAGTTTGACAGGTAATCGGCCATGGTTTTGACTAAAGAACCATCTAGATATTCATATGGAATTATTGAGGGAAACCATGGAAAAACTCAACAAGATGGCTGGTTCAGGAATTACCGTTGCTCGGCGAGAGGCAGCAGGAAAAAGTCCTAGTCACATTTGCACCCGCCGGGATTCGAAACCGGTGCCTCCCGAATGCGAGTCTAGTGCTCTCACCAATACGCCAACCCGCTCGCTTATTTTACTCATTTAATGATGTTTCAAGTTCAAGATGACCACAGCTCAAGATGCTATTGAAAAATCGACGAGAAAAAATTGGAACATATTTTTTTCGAAAATGAATCGAAAAATATTGATTAAATTACATAAAGATACTATTTTAGTGGCAGAGTGCGATCTCATGACTAGTTCCTTCTAGAAAATACTGTAGAGGCGGTATACATGAGAAAGTTATTGTTTATTGAATACGACAAGATAATTTTCAGCTTAGGTTTATTAACATTTTTGGCTTCTTTTGGCACATTTAAAACCTTTAAAAATAGCTAACGCGTTTTGTACATCCTGTTTACGAAACTTATATTTAAAAAGCTACTCACGTTCGTTTAAAATTTTTACTGAATACAAGAAGAAAAACGATTTTGGAAATTAGGAAGCGGAACTTTAATAAAAGTCGACAGCTTAATATGTCTTTTTGAAGTTTTCTCACACCCAGCCAGTGGGCTTTGATTTAATTTACAAAGCTTATATCAAACATAAGCGTTTTTCATAAAGAAAATATTTAATGTGAATTTTGTATTTTTGTCCCTGCAGGGTTAAGAAATTGCTTTCGATCTCATGGGAAGCCACCATCTCTCTCAGCACAAAATATATAGCAGCTGTAACACGACTATAGATCTAAACCAACGGTTTTATATTGTAAATAGCGGCCCGTCCCGGTTCACCCGGGTGCGATAGATATAATTCTGCAAAATGTATTTCGTTTGCCGCCCGGCGCTAATGCAAGGTACCGATTTCGCGCCCTCAAAATTTTGTTGGTTAATATAATATTTAAACCCCTTTTTGACCCCATTAGGGGTTGAATTAAAAAAAAACCGCTGAAACAGGGATTTGTTTATTTTTAATGAAGAGTGCGTGTGTTGAATTCAATGTCTCTCATTTTAACGATTTTTGAAATAATGTGGTCATTTTATCAGAAATTTTTACACCCCCTTTTGACCTCATCAGGAGTTGAATTAAAAAAAAAAACGCTGAAACAAGAGTTTGTTTATTTTTAATGGAGAGTGCATATTATGTTGAATTCAATGTCTCTCATTTTAACAATTTTTGAAATATAACCATTTTATCAGAAACCTTTACACCCCCTTTTCACCACCTTAGGATGCGAATTTCAAAAAATCCGTTCTTAACGGATGCTGCGTTATAAAAGGAACCTACTGTTCAAATTTCAAATTTATAGCTCAAGCGGTTTGACCTAGGCGTTGATGAATTAGTCAGTCAGGACAAACGATTTTATCTGATGATGCAGTGACCATTTTAAATAGGTGTTCTGCAGGGTCAACAAGAAGTATGTCCAAACACTAGGGACTAGGGACTAGAAATAGGGAGGAGGGTGTTGACTGAATATGCACCTATGCGCATATTTAACAACAATTCAACTTCTCTTATCGTTTCCTTTCTTTGAATTTGTTAGTTTTCAAAAGTAAATACTCAAGAACTCTTAGAAATCAAGATAAGGAAGAATATTAATAATCTGGTATTATTTTCTGTTAGCAATTTATCACTCGTCATTGTTGATGTAACGACGGCTCGATTTTATTTTAAAAAAATCTATTTTACGATATTTTCTTAAAATTTGGGCTATGCGAATTTTCCTGCTAAAACAAAAATGTTTATCATTTTTAATTTGTTTTATAACAAAAGTGACTAAAAATAAAATTTTTGTTAGATCGTTTCATAATATTGTTTAAGCAATCCTTGCTTTGAAGGTTTACTTTTACGATATGCGTAGGCACTAAGTGGCCAATATCTGTGTAATTTATATTATCGCACGAGGTGTAGTACTGAAATATTTATTCAACAATGTATAGTGTCTGTATAATATAACGGGTGTTTTTTTTTAAAAAACTGGACGTTTTTCTTTAAAAAACAACGGGTTGAATAAAAAAAAAGTTCGATCGAAAGTTGTTGGGTTTCGAGAGAGAAATCATTTAGACACAATAATCATCCCCATCACCTCACCTCTTAGTAGGAGGAGGGGATTTGTTTTTTAAATGGGAACCCCTATTTTTTATCATTGATTTTTTTTTTGTATGTGAAAATGAACATCTTTTGTCTGAAATTTTTTAAAATTTAACTTTTAGTTTTTTTACAAATCGCTAATAATGACTGATAACACATTGAAGAATCAGCAGGCTCTTGAGAAAACTCTCCATGGTAACGAATTTTATTTTTGTAAGTGCGTTGCATCCACGGTTACATCGAAGTACTGAGTCATTGAAGCCGGAGGTGCAACGGAGGGGAGAAAATAATCTTTGTTTTTTGAATGGGATATTGTTAAATCGGATATTGTCTTTTGTGAAAAGATAACATTTATTGTCTGAACTTTTCCTCATTCGGCTCGTGGTTTTCTTACCAAAACGCTCATTAAAAAAATTATTAGCGATTTGCAAAAAAATAACTAAAAGTTAAGGTAGTTGGTCCATGGAATGACTTTTCGAAGGATTTTAACGATAATTCTTTTGATTGTTATTCAAATAAAAATCATTTGAGCAAATTCCAATTAAATTTGACCAATCCAATTTTGAGAAAAGCGTTATCAAAGTTTTGCAATTTTAACAATTTTAGACTTTTTTAGATGAATTTTTTCGAATAATTTTAAAACGCTTCGAAGGAATTTGATATGTTAAAAAACAAAAGTGTCCAAACGATTTCTCCCTCGAATTCCAATAATTTTCGTTCGAATTTTTTTTTATTCAACCAGTTGTTTTTTAAAGAACAGCGTCCAAAGTTTTCAAAAAACATCCTGTATTAATACATATTATATAGTAGGTAACGGATTACAAAATCCACATACTGCGAGAGTTGTTTTTTTAATGTATTTATACAGACGTTAGCTCAATTAATACAAATAAATAAAATCCTAACTGTAATTGAACAGTTTTAAAGATTCCTAGAGCGAATTTTCAATTTTCATCAGTTTTTTCTGTTTATGTAAAAAAAAATAGTGAGTCTTTTCGTAAACTCTGCGAACTGAACATTTTTTGTTAAACACGCGGACGAAGTCGCGTGTAACAGCTAATTATTAAAATAATTATTATTAAAATTCATAAAAATTCTACTGATTATATACCTACTGGATTTTTGCTGTAGTAAATGGCTAAAAATAAACTCTCAAAGCAAAGATTGAATAAAGTATTATAACTACACGTCGGGAAACTGACTAATTATGGCATGGGGTAGTTACAGAACTGGACTCTGGTTGTGCTGTATCACAGGAGAACGAGTGTGGATTGTTGACCTCGCTTTGCTTGGGCGACAATCTCTACTGGTAGCAACAACAGCTACATAATGTTTAAAATAATTAGCAATTTTATAGTTTTGGCAACATTTTTTTACAAACTGGGTTTATCACAATAAATTACATTTATTACAATAGTATAATATTCACTAAAGGCAATGGCTATTGGGTGATTCCATTCATTTAAAGGTACGGACACTGTTACAACTTTTTTAAGGGACAGTTTATTTTTTTGTAAAACATTTTTTTTATCAACAGATCGAATATAATATTCTAACAGTTTAAATACGTCAATATAAAATTGTTAGCAAATAAACACACAACAGTTTTCTTTAACGTCATAACTACACAATTCATGAGAAAGTTTTAACAAAAAATATTGAAATTTTTTTTCACGATTTTTCTAATTACATATAGGTATAAAATATTTGTTAAAATAGATAATATCTTCATCAACTTTTCAAAATCACATCTTGTTTAATTTTATCACATTTTGAGCATAATTCGTTTTATTATCGCACCTTTTTCTTTTTGATTTTTCAGTAGGATTATTTTATATACATCCATAAATATAAAACTATTGCATAAAAACTGTCTAAAATAGAATAAGATAATTTAAAATGATAAATCAAAAATGATAATAAACTATTTCGATATATTTGCAATGTAATAAGCTGGAAGAATAATATAAAATAAAAAAATTCTTGATAAAGTGAGTCTTAATTCCGTAGATCCTAATAGTGAGTATGCCAACTGGAATACCTATATAGATTTTCAAATAGATTGCAAAACGAACCGTGAAAAATATGGCGCGCAAATCTGACCGTTGGTTTCAAATTTTGACTGGTAGATAAAAGAGAATCCGATGCGTTGCCGACCGATATCTGGCCAATCGTTTCCAGAAGCTGAGTCGATAATAATTGAGACACAAAGTTTGCAGCGATTCTCGACAAATTGTACTCACTCAGTGAATAGAAAAAAGCACGTGAGCCTCACCTAGATAAGCTCAGGGGGGAAATGAAACTTCTTTAGAGTTATAAACTCGTTTCATTGATGCGTTATTAATTTTGCGTTATCAAGGTATCTCTAGTATTTGCCCGCCGTTGAATTAATGTCCCTTTAATTTTCCTTTACCAAGATTTCTTTTATATGAATTTGACTCTATTCAATAAACAGAGTAATTGCAGATCCATTGAAGTTAATGAGAGGTATTCCGTGGCATAAGGATCAAAAGTAATTCAAATACCTTTCATTAACATTAATGGATGACAATTACTCTATTGAATAGAGTCAAATTCATATAATCTTCTGGCTTACTGACCAAAGTTCAGTATTGCTTTACTTTCGATCCTTATGCAACGGAATTCTTTCCAAATACCTCTCATTTCTTTTGTACTTCCTTGCCTTTGAAACATTTCCCCTTTGATGTTACAGAAAATTTCAAACAGATACGTCGCTAAAGATTTTTCACTTCAAAAACTGGTGAGATGACAGTAAGACAAGCAACTGTATGTCCTTAACGGAATAAGAGCCATTCGAAGTTCGAAACATCCGAGACACAATGTTTCCATTGACCATTTCTTAGTTTGTACGTAGCCTTGCTTAAGTGAACAACCAAAATTCGATAAGAATATTTAATAAACGAATAAGTTTGATAACTTGGAAATTTATTTTTGAAGAATGTCATTTTTTTCAAGGATGACACAACAACAATTAGAAAGTAGCAGTATAATATTACATACAGTCTAGTTTTTTATGTTTCAAAGTCAATGTAAATTTAAAACAGTTTTGTACATTTATGAAAATGAGAAGAAATCCTTTCCAAAAAAATTTTATTTTTAATTATTTAATTTTTGAGCTCTTTCGGACAATTAGTCATCTTCTGAAGATGGACTAATTGTCCGAAAGCGAAAAATTAAATAATTAAAAATAAAAATTTTTTGGAAAGGATTTCTTCTCATTTTCATCTATATTTCCAAATTTATGTGCGTATTTGAATAATTTGTACATTTATTTGATGAGGTATTTACCTTTGTAGCTGATTCAACAGATTTTTTTCTGAAGACAAAGTAGAATTACAATTACGTTGAGCTGAGAGCATATCGACGACCAAATCCGGTTTTAGCAAACGTATTCTATTAATGATTTCTAGAGAACAATATTTTAAAATTAATTTCTAATTGATTTGTTAAAACGTTGAAATATTGTATTTTATTAAAAAATCCTAATCTGTCCAAGAGACATAATGGCATAAATGAAAGATTACGTATATAGTCAGACAAAACCTAACATTTTTTTATTTCATTCAGCTAAATGTTCCATTTTTATCACCAAAAATGTTTTTTCAGTATTCGCGCGAACTTTTACACCGCCTCGTCTATTATGTTGCACTTCACGAACATGCAAACAACTTTAAAAAATGGTATTACACCCAGGCGCGGTACTAAATTTTTCGGGGTCTAGAGGTCCCATTTTTATTAGATTTAAATTGTGTAGAATAGGGTTTAAAATTCATTTTTATTATCATTAAAATCAGAGTTGAAACTTGGTGACCTGACAAAATAATATCTAATATAAATTCACTCATAAAATTAATAATAATAAGCTTTTATTTTAAGAAACTGTAAAGACAGTATTAAAAATGTCAGGTGAATGAACATTATAGTAAATAATCATTTAAATTATAAAAAGCGTTTTCCAGCAAATACATTTTCAGAGAATTTCTTAAATGTTTTACATCTGTAGCTAATTTTATATGTACAGGCAGTTTATTAAAAACAGTTACCCTTAGATGGGCTGGGGATCTTTTGCTCAAATTTAAGCGACTATAAGGAAATCTTAGAGTGCTTTTTTAGCGTGTATTGATGTTGTGAATATCAGAACCTAGTTCATATTTGTCAAATTTCATTCAAAATCACCCTTGATAATGACAATAATAAATATTTTTAATTACACGATAATTGCTCCTTGTTAAAGTGTTACAAATGTATACAATAATAATTCAATTTTTGTACGCCCTTGACACTTGGGGGCCCAAGGTTTAAGCCCAATTAGTCCCTATGTAGATCCGCTCCTGGCTGCATCATATTTTTAAGTGTATATTTTGACGATAAAAAATTTAATTAAAAACACCACACTTTTATAAGATCACTGAAGTTTCATACAAAAGTTTTTCGATTGAAATTTTCACTTTCCATACATTGTTCATTTGTTTACTATATCCGATCTTTAAATCGGAAAAAAAAATATTTCACCTATTACAACATGAACAAAATGAAGTATAATAAAGATAGAATTGGTTCTTTTTTCTGTCCAATTTATTTTTTTAATTGAAAACGGTAATACTTGGCGGAGAAACAATATTGTGATTAACTTCACCCATGTAACGAACCAAATCCGACGAACTGAATTCAGTGTCATCCAAATTTTGTAAACTTGAATCACTAATCGTATTGTCACTGTTAGAACTGAATGTTCTTCTTTTATATCTATCATTCTTATCGAGTGACGAGCTTTTACTTACTTTCGTGAAGCACCGAAAAGTATTCGTGAAAGTCCCGAACCGAACAGGCATTTTTTTCGTTGCGTTTTTTGACATTTTCTTATTAATCACAACCCTGCTAACAGGTTTTCCGCTGAACAATTTCATTTGATTATCACTATAATATCTTTTTAAGGACGATCTATTTTCTTTACTCAAGTTTGTCGAAGTTGTCGAATGACTCAAACTACACGATAAATTTGAGGGAGGTCTCGATACGTATCGAAAATGAGGTTGACGTGATTTTTTCGATTCGGGTTGGTAGCGATGTTTATTTTGTAATTGTAGGGAAATATACTCGTCCCGATTGCTCGAATTTATCCTGTTCAGCGTCGGATCGTTGAACAATTGTGGTTGACTTGAACTGTTGCGCATTGACGGTTGACGGTTGATCGATATTGGACTGTACACACACAAGTGACGCGTGCTTTTTCTCCTTTTACATAGCTGAGCCAGCGTCGACTGCAACAAAAAATAGAAATAAATAGTCCTCTAATAGCTATCTCTAATTGAGATAGGTCGACTATTTTCGCGGATATACTTCATTCACTTCGATTTGTTTTAACGTTTTTATGAAGGAGGCAAAAATCGCTATAGCTATATAAAAAAAAGATAGTAAGACATCCAGTTATAATTAGAAAAAAATGATAGTTTATTTAGTACACAATTTTGAAAATATTGAAAAAATGTGTATTTATATATTTTTAAAGCTATTTATTAACTTTACTTATATGTTTGTATGTAACTATGCATGTATATCTATCTAATGAAATTTTTCAATTTAATTTTCACTCACTTCCAGACGTAACAGCCAGCAAACGGTTTCGAAACCGTCACTCGCATACGCAGTAGCTTAACGTGTTCTAAAATCGCCACTAACAACTTCGTTTTACCTACTGCGCATGCGGGTGACGGTTTCGTTACCCCGTTGCTGACTGCTTGGAACGAACTTAATGACAAATATAATTTTACGGAACCCTGGTGACTTTTCAACGGAACCCACTTTAGGACTCGCTGGTCTACTCTACCCTACGCAAGAAAAATATATATAAGTTGTAGTAATCAGAAAAGTCTAGTCTCGTGTATACACGAGACTGAAAATAATGTCAGCCTACAGAGCGTGATAACATCTCGCACGTAGGATTATAGAAACATATCTAGAGATATGTCAGGTTCTTCGTAAAAGCGCCAGTTTACTGAGTTTGTAGAATTATCTAACGTCTCAATAGAGGTGCTGTAAGTATTATATTTATTATTTATATTTATGTTTATTATTTATTTATTATTTTTATAATATATGTTTTGTCGTAGTTAATAATTAATTTACAGTATATTTTCTTTCTGCAGAGTATTCTGTTGAATTTATAAATACTAAATACATAACAGTCAAAACATACTAGATCCGTTCGTTTTTAGAATCGTTTTATTCGCTAACGACAGATAGCCCAGCATGCGCTGCTGATGATGTATCAGTAAACACAGTTTTTGAGTGTATGAATATTATTGTAAAAAATACCAAAATTGAGTATTAAAAAATACGAATGAAATAAATAAAATACTTTACTAGACAAAAAGATAATAAACATTTAATAATTAAAAGCAGAAAAGTATTATGAATTAATTGATTTCCGGAACATGCAAGACAAATATTGTTACCCACGCCACTAGTGCGCGCATTAGTAGCAGCAGATAGAAGAGTTTTTGTGGAGGAGGGTTTAGATGGGTTTCGAAATTCGAGAAAAAGCTAGAATGGGTACTTCACTCAAATAAATACAGCCGCGCGACAGTGTACAGGTCAGAGAGACAGTGTGTGTGACCGAGTTCACAGTCGACAGTCAGTCAGCGTGTACGAAATACCGTATTTTGCGGACTATAAGACGCACCTTTTTACATAGAAAAATGAACTCGTACGGTCCGAAGGTGACATTTAAATATTTTTTCCAATAAATCGTCTCCATTGCTAGTACCAGTTATGTTATATTATGATCCGAAAGTAACATTAAAATACATTTTTCTAAGAATCATCTTAAAAATTTGAGGTACGTCTTATAGTCCGAAAAATACGGTAAATAGATATAGCTACCATTGATTTCATTTATATAAATCTGGATATACATAAATATACCTTTTTGTAAATAGTATTACTTAGAATTTAGTTGTTTTGTTACGTTATTATTTTTATTTCATTTATATTAGAGAAAAGAAGTACTTTTAGTTTGTTTGTTTATTTATTTCAAATCAAAACCATAAAAATTGAAAACCAAATTAAACTATTTTTGTGTTATTTCCTAAATCCTAACGATGATCCTCTGACGTAAAACGAATAATAATGTTATATTATTTAATAAATACCCAATAATTATGTTACAATATGAATGCAAGGCGGTTACATTCACCAATTTGCCTGGATATAATTTTGATTTTCCTAACGGAAGCCTTAAAGGCCAGATTAGATCACAAAATATTCACCACCGTCTAAAATTGTCTTCAGAGCTCGTATACATTCCAACGATATAATTAAATATAAATTAAGTTTGAGTATTCACAAAATTTCACACATCTCACCTTAAATGCCTCCCGAAACTTATTTGACATGATGTGGTAGAGAAGTGGATTGATTGTAGTAGACAGGAAGTACAATACACCGGAGGTGTATGTGAGAGCTGTGTAGATGGTAATAAGAATAGCTTCAGGCTGTTCGTCGTTGTCGATTGACGCTCTGATGTAAACGGCCAGCAGACGTTGGGCATGAAAAGGCGCCCAACAAATAAAAAACGCAACCACAACAGCAACTGTAAATATAAAAGTAATAACAATAAAAGTTTAATTTAGAGGCTTGACTAACCGACTGCCATGGCAGCTCAACTGGTTCCTCTAGGCGAGGGGTGTCAGACTGATTCTTGTAAAGGACCATTTATAAAATTTAGGATGTCCAGACTCTAAATTAAAAACTAAAACACATACTAAATTAAAATCAAGTTATTTATTTACATTAAAATTATAATTTCATGTTGAATCATATATTTTATACTGAAAAAGTGTGAGCTGGTACTTATGTACGCGCGTTAGAAATTATTCTTCTTTGGCGTGATTTAAATCTAATTTTGATGTAGGATAAAATAGGAAGGGAGATATTATCACGAATATTTGCAACTAACAAATTTTAATGTTTTTAATAATATTTACCAGTACTGGTTATTGTGTATATATTTATAAGCACTATTATATTATTATAATTTTTATTCGTATTGGAATAAAGCATCACCTAACATCTGTCATATTCACTATTACACATTTATATCTCGCTGCGCCATCAGTTGAATTTTTGGTAAAAGTGTTTAAAATCAAAATATTTTATAAAATGTCTAAGGCGTATGGTTTAACGAGCAACTTTAATTTTGATTTTACTATCGTCAACTTTAGTTGCTGATAATTTTAATCTTACATCGTTAAAATTCATTCTCACCATTTTTTCATAGCGCCCTAAAGGAAGTATAACTTTAAAAAATTTTTATGGGATATGTTTTCTTATTACAGTTTTTTTCATCAAATTACTTGTATTTCGTCAAAATTTGTTGATTAAAAAAATGATTTGCGGGAATTGTGTAATGAGGGAAGAAGCTAAAATGATTGTCTGGCAGCGCAACTGTCAGCAGAGTGAGGGAGATGTCGTAAAACGCTGTGTATTTGACTGGAAGCTCAACCAACAAAGTTTAGCTGCCAATAATAATTAAATTATCGTATCGATGCCAGTTGTACAACCAAGTTTGTTGCCTAACCGTCTGCATTGAAACCGGATGAATCGGATGAGTTAGTCTTCATTGAGTTACACTCATTTTGCAGTCACAACCCGATCTGATGCGCTGCCATGACTGCTCGATGAGGTCGAGACCTTAAAAATAACGAATGGACTAAAAAAGAGAACTTGTTATAATATACGGTCGTTATTGAGTTATCTTTTTTATCAAGCTAGAGAGATTGCTTAGGTATTTCGATACAATATATTGAATGCAGTTCAGGCGTCAGACCGTTGACAATTGGTTTGTCATATAAAAGAGCATTTCGTGGAAATGTTTTTAGTGTATTTTCTCTTGAGAATTTATAGAGTAACTTTAGCAAAGTAATCTTTCTGGAAAGTATTTTCAATTTAATGGAAATTTTGCAGTTACATTCCAATGTATTGTTTTTCGTATCTCAGTCGATTCTTGCTCTGTAAGATTTTATCACTTTTTGACACGATGAAAGAAGTTTTGGTCTCGGCTTCACTTGAGTAATATAAATAAATAAAACCATAACACTAAAATTGTAAATTTTTAACTAGGCATGTCGATCTGGAGATCGATTAATCGAAAAATTGATTAAATAGAGCTGAAGAACGGAATTTTTCGATAGCTCTAAAATACTGGATAGATTGAATTCAAGAACCCCTTCAATCGAAGCGATTTACGCATAGATCAGTAGGTACCGGATTAAGACTTCTTGATGCCCTAAGCATTTCTTGCTTATGGGCTCCATCTCTAATATGTTCAGTTCATAAAAAAATTTAAATTGATGGAAAAAAGTTAAAAAGCATAGATTTTTAAGAAAAAAATTTAATTTTACAATCAATGCTCCCATTGAAAATTTGGCTGTCTATAAAATCGGTCCTTAGGCATTTTTATACAATTAATAGAAAAAAGTTTCAAAACTTTAAAATTAGAAACATTGAACTAATTGAAAAAATGTTTTTTAGGGTTCATTTTCAAAAATAAATTATTATTTATTTTTAACTTTTATACTTCTAAAGATAGTTTTATATCAGTAAATAAAATGTTTGAGAACATGACAAAAAGAAAAAAAAATGTTGACACGGTTTAGTGAGGTACTTTTCATTTCTGAGTGGTGCTTCTTGGTGCCCCCTGAGACGTGATGCCCTAAGCAATTGCTTAGTTTGCTTATAGGTTAATCCGGAACTGCGTATAAGCATGACCTATTGCTACCAAATTACTTGTATCTACACTAATTCGTCATCAATAATTGTCTTTGTCTCTAAGCACGTGTAAAGCAAATCGACTAACTTTTCGATTAATCAAAAATTGAACTGTTAATGCTCGATTTAATCGAAAATCGATTCTAGTACGTTCGATTCGAATTGATTCGGAGATTTATTTATTTTAGAATGAATCGACATGCCTATTTTTAACCAAATTCGACCTAGGTTGTTATCAGTTTTCATAATTGTTGTCAGTATATTTGTTCCGGTTTAATTCAAAAGCTACTGAATCGATTTTGATCGGAATTTCACTATAAATTTTGAATACGTTAATTAACAAAATTCTATAACTAAATAAAACTGAGTAGTAGCCAAAAAATCGACAATAACGCCAGCAAAGACGCAGATAAACCGTATTATGAAAAATTTAAAAAAAAATTGTACGAGAAAATGGATGCATAAATGTTTAATTCAAAAATTGTACTCGCAGTGGTACTGATACTCAACAACCGTTATATATCTAACATATTTTGTGCTAAGCTGATTAAACAAATTTGCTCGATTGGATACGTTTATAATAACAATAATGGACGAGTGGATCTTTTGTTTACTCGTGTCTTTGTAGGTACAATTTAAAATTAATTAAATTTACCTGTACTATAAATTGTAATATACAGGTGTATCACAAGAAATCGTACATAGGGAAAAGTACACAGTACAAATTAGTTAAGATCAGAGATTGCTTTGATGAAATCTATTCGAGATGGTAGCACAATCTTGATGAACTTAAACACAAAATATCTGTTAATTGAATAAAATAATGTTGTAAAGGCTGATTACAATATAAAAATTTTTAAAATGTAATCTCTGCCAGGATAGTCCTGCTGCGATTAACATTAATTAAAGATGTAATTATATTTGAAGAAGTGGCGTTCAGTTTTAAATTTTAATGTATTTGTTAGTTTAGTTAGTACTTCTGCAATATAAAAAAATACCTATTGAAAACACTACTTCAGCTGAACCTACCAGACTTTTTTTTCTATCAGCACTTTTTGGCAGCGCTAACGCATCTGATAATCCCAACCCCAAGTTTGGAAACATGATTACTTGTGGGATTGCATATCTACATCACTTACTTCATAATCAAAAATATAAGGCAGAGTTGTTTTGTTTGCATAACCAGTTTCAATCATTTCTTGATATCGGTTTCTGGATTTAATATATTTACATAATATTTACCGTAAATGGGAGACATCTTCATGATTACCTTTCTTATATCTATGCGTCATAATATCGTGAATTTATACAAGGTGTCCTGATACTTTCTCTGCAAAATGTTTGAAGTTGAACTTCTATACTCTATTGACAGAATATTATGTTTATTAAACGATAAAACGAAAAAGAGATCTGAATATTATAAATAAAGTTGAAGTTGAAAAAAATTTGAAAAGAAGTTTGACCCTGCAGGCCATCCCTGTAACTTCCCGCTATTTTCGAGTTCAAAACGCTCAAAAATATATAAAATATAGCAAGAAGTTTATTTTTTAGCTCTTCGAGCTCAAAAAAAAACACTTTGTTACGAAATTTTCGTTCACTATATCTCATGAACAAATGAACCGATTTTGATGCGATTTGCGGCAGTCGACTCAATTTTTTATCCCAAAAAAGTAGTTTATTACAGAAAAATCGATCTCATAGCAATTTAAAAAAAACACTTTTTTACAAATTTTTCGTTCACGATATCTCGTAAACAAATGAGCCGACTTTGATGCGGTTTGCGTCGATCGCCGCAGTTTTTTTAACCTAAGAAAGTAAGTTATTACAAAAAAATCGATTTGATAAGAATTTTACGAGTAATTATAAAAAATTACTTTTCTCCTAATTTTTCGTTCACGTTATCTCATGAACAAATGAACCAATTTTGACCTGGTTTGCGGCGATCGACGCAGTTTTTTTAGTCTAAGAAAGTAATTTATTACAAAAAAATCGATCTGATAACAATTTAAAGAATCATTTTAAAAAAACACTTTTTTATGATTTTTTCGTTCACGGTATCTCGTGAACAAATGAACCGATTTTGATGCGGTTTGCGGAAATCGACGCAGTTTGTTAAGGAGAAGAGCTGATTAGATTTTGGAATTATTCGGTTTAGTAGTTTAGAAAATATTTTGCAAAAACAAATTTTAAAAAATTTTTAAAACTTGTTTTTTTAAGATTTCTCAAAATTTTTTGGGCCGAATCGTTTCAAATTTTCAGGAAGTCTAAGTTCACCAAGATCACGTCAGATGCTGCAAACCGCGTTTCAGTCGGACACTCCGTTCAAAAGATATAAAAGGTTTACATACATACATACACACACACACACACATACATACAGCCCTACGGACATCATCGCCAAAATAGTTTTAATAGCTTCCTAGGACCTCAAAACGTCGAGATCTGGCGAAAACTCGATTTTCGAAAATCGGGGTGAAACCAATAACTTCCCTATTTTTGAAAAAAAAAAATTTTTTTTTTTTTTAAAGCGGGAAGTTAAAAATGTATAAAATAACGGGAAGTGTGATAGATGGAAAATAGTAATGATGCGAATGGCGTCTGCTATGACATAACGTCGAGAAACTGACGTGTAGAAAAAACAATTACGGGGTCGTGTCGATGCAATGGCGTTTTTTTTTTGCACAGTAAAAAGGGGAGGGCAATTGGGGGAGTTCTTTAAAAAACAATTACGGGGTCGTGTATACAATGTGAGATAGAAATGCAGTAATTCTACACCAGTTGCCATGACGTGTATATGTGATTTCTGATTGGCTAGATTCAAAAAATGACAGTGATAGACAAAAAGTTTATAAGTATTTTTTGAGGAAATTTGTGAATAATCCGCAAAGTTTTACTTTTTGGAACGTCAAAATTTGGGCACATCGAGTTATACCCAAAAAAGTTTCAGTCAAAAATTCTTAGAAGCACATGTATTATTTATCTAAAAAAATGTGTTGAAAACTGTCGTACACCCTGTATACATGTGTTCATAAAAGGATAAGAGGAAACTGTGTATAGAGCTGGAGTTAATAACAAATAACACTGGTCGCAGTGCAAGCCCCTGCCGACAAAATAATTATGCATTGTGGAATTTAATTGTATTATTATGCGAACTTAATTTCTTTTTATAAAAAATAAAACAAAGCATTTTTTCAGTCTCAATAACCGGTAAGCATTTTATTATTCTAGCATCTACACCAAAAGGGTGTCCAGGCAAAAATTTTTCACGCAACTTCATTATTTTGTTTTTGAGTACAAAATTTTAACATTCGGGGGATTGAAAAATCTACAACGTGGCACAGTCTGACATATGGTAGAAACGTGATGCTCCCGGTACACACAACTTTGTTACTATTTTGAACAAATTCAGGAGAAGGGCCTTATTCTATTTTTAGTATCAGGCTATAAAGTGAATGATTTCTCAAATAGTTGAATTCTGATTATGTAACAAAGTAAAACGGTGATTTTTTGGTTCCCTCCAGTGGCGTAACTATACCACCTGATGCCCGTGGCAAACTCATCGGATGGAGCCCCCCCTTATTATAAAAAAGCTTCACATTTTAGTTTCATCTTTATAAATCACGAAGTTCTTGAGTTAATACCTAACTTAAATTAATTAATATTTTTTACCAAATGTAATAAATGTTAGGTTCTACCTGTCCTAACGACCTCTTGGGCTGTGGCATTTTGCCCGTTCTGCCACCTTATTGTTACCCCACTGGTTCCATCCCGAGGTTTCACCATTCGACCGAAGCCAATTATAGTGTATGTACTATGTACCATGTATATTATGAATAAGTATGCGAATACATTAACAAGAAGTTCTACATAAAGATCTTGACCGGGCGCTGAGAGACATTCCATTGGAAAAATCCGAAGGTTTCATTCCGATTGATAATTCAGTTCAGAAAGACCTAAAGAATGAAATTCTGAAGGTTGCCAGAAAAAATCGGCGTGCAAATTTTTACCATCCCAACACACAAGTGGGGAGTGGTACTAGTTTAGGTCAAAAATCACATTTCAAAAATTATTTTACTGTATCTTTTCGTTTGAAGTCCCCGGAATCCAAATAACATATTTTTGTAGAAACTCTGTGCGTCTGTGAGCACGATACAGGTCAAACGGATGAGTGTATTGCAACCAAATTTTGGGAGGATGTTTTCGGGGAAAATAGGAGCATGCGCAGAGAAGATATATATGCTATACCGGTGTTTTTTTATATAATAATAGTTTACTTTCCATAACGGCTTATTATTCTGTTTATTTTATCAAGAAAGTTTTGTTGAAAATTTTTTTCTGAGCTTGATAGTTTCGGAAATATTTTGAAAATTTTCATAGAATAGCAAACGCTGGTGTATAAATTTGTATATTATACCTACTATCTTACGTTCGGGAATTAAAATTTGATATAACTAATAATAATTTAATTTGTTGCAAATAAAACTTATGTTACACACTGATAAATCAATATGTTTTCAATTTTATATTTTTGTTCAACTTAATTAATTAGTAAATACTTAAGGATGCAAAAACGGTGTAGGACTCATACAATAAATATAGATCTGATTTCTTTATTTCAATCTGGTATTTTTTAATTATCTTATTTTTTTCTCGTCTGAATCTCTATATTTATAAAATGCTCGACGGGTTTAGATACGATTTTTACAATTATGTAGAATATTTATTCTTCAGTCAGTGTCCACTTCTTTTCTCAGTTTTTTAACGAGTCATCAAAACAGCATGAGCAGTGAGCACTCACGGAGTTTTCTAATAGCCGGCACCCCTGGTGGACGCGCAAAGCGATTTTATCAATACATAATAATATTCCTATAATACGGTTAGAAAATAATTTTTTTTTCTGGTAACTTTCAAAATTTATTTTTTTAGTTTTTTTCTAAATCATTAATGGTAAAAGCCGTATTTAAATCTATTCAGTTTAGTAGTTTCAATTCTATTTTCACCCAAACGAAGCTGGATCAATCAGTTATTATAGACATTAGCTATCGAATGGTAAAAACTGCATTCAAATCCGTTCAGTAGTTCTCGCGTTTTTAGCGGACATACAAAAACGTATAAGATGATTTTTTCAGTAATTCTTATAATTCGGCAAAAAAAATTTCATGCTTGCTTTTCCAGAAACCCTAAACATTTCTTTTTTTGGGTCTTTCTGAAATTAAATCATTTACCAGAATAAATCCTCCGAATTTTGTAAACAAAATGTTTCTCAGCGCGTGCACTAATCCGTAGAACGACAGAATTGAAAGAAGCCTGATAATTGAAAAGCGATGAATGTCATATCTATTAGCTACGAGCTTTAATCTGCGGTTTTATTCGCATGACTGTCAATTTTGCCAATGGGATCGCTTACGTCAAATTCGGAACGTGACCAAGAGAAAATGTGCTCTATTATTGCTTTGCGCGTCAGAACTGACTTTCGTTCATACAAGCAGTTATCTAAGTTAATTTCACACGAAATCCATTCGAATTGTAGCTTTTTGAAAAGAGATTCTCTTCTATAAAAGAGAACTATTTTTAGATCGATTCGAGTTTAAAATTATTACTAAAAATTATTGTAATTGAAAATTACAAACAGCAGTTGTCGGTTGGTCTGTACGTATGTACGTACGTCCGTGCTCTACAGATCGCAATTTTGGTCGGATCGCCTTGATTTATATTTTATTCACTTTGTTTACTATCAGACTAGAACTCTATTTAAATTCACTGAACTGTGTTCAGGAATTTAATTTTTATAAACAGTTTCAATTTTTCAGTATATAGTGTTGATCCAATAGAATGTCAACACTACTATATCCTCAACCAAACCTTCCTTCGTAGATTCATTTTTATTATTTTTGACAGCTAATAGTTAAAAAAATAATTACTGTAGTAAATTACCGTAGAGTAAGTGTTATATTCCTACCACGATAGCAGTGGCACAGTTCCAAGAGTGCCATGGCATAGTGGATAAGACTTTAATCTAGTAGTGACCAGGTCCCGCTTTCGATTCCCGCCGACATCATTTAATTTATTTTCTATTCCAATTTATTCATCTTGCTATTTATATTATTATATTTTATCATGTATTTTTTAATTTTTTTATTGTTTTTTTTTAATCTACTTTTTCAATTTTCATTATATGTGAAAAACTTACGGGATGTGTACTTTGGGTTTTGCCAACTATTTTAACTTATTTCTTCATTATATTGAATTTTTGAAAATTCTATAAATTATCAAATATGTCACATAGCACTTTTAAATAATTTATCGATCTACTTAGATAAAACATCTGAAATTGCGTGAGATATCTGAACTTTTAAGACTTCAAGTTGGAATCTTTATATGTTATTGACAAGAATAAACAAATTTACTTTACCACGCGTGACGTGATGATTGCAGGCTTAGAGCTCATTCACACTAGCCGAATGCCGGAACGCTTTGTTATCGGGTGTCGAACGCCGCCGGTTCACACTGCACGATAAAAATCCGGTTCGTCAAGTAACTCGCGCTCATTTTGGAAACTGGCGACCGTGCGTGATTGTCGACGACGAAGTTTTTCTTGTGGTACTTTTAAAAATTCAAAAATGGAAATATCGGGTGCACCCAATCTTAGTAAAGAGATTTTGTGTAGGAATTTTCCAAGTGTTGATAGATCAATTGAGATGTTTCTGCGTTTTGTCTTTATAAAGATGTGAAGTTTTATCCTAGAGGTCAGTTCTATTCTCAACCAGTGAAATTTCTCTATCCGTAATATCTCCACAAATTAATTCATATACTAAAACAACCGTTCTCCGTGCGCGCTTCCTTGTAACTATAGTATCTATATTATAATATACTAGCGACCCGGTTCGGCTTCTCTGGAATTTGTAGAATTCCACCGTTTTTTCATCGACTTACGCTGTAAAATTTATATCCACGAAAAGCGTTTAACATTAAAACAGCGGCATATCAAAAAAGTTTCACATACGTTGCATCCAATATGTGGAAGGATCTGCCTGCTCATGATAAAAATTATAATAAGAACAATTTTTCAAAATTTATTTATAACAAACTACTGACAAAACAACTGTTATTGTACCTAATCTTTTTTAGTATTTTTTTGTAAAAAAAATTTGTCATGTAACTGGGCTAGGTGGAAGATCAACTTAAAGTTGAACCGTGCCTTTTGTACGTTTATTATGTACAATAAAAAATGTATTATTATTATTATTATTATTATTATCATTATTATTATTATTATTATTATTATTATTATTAAAATGGGTATAGTAAGCTATCCTTTAAAAGATAGACACATGCCTTCGCGGACTTTTCTGTAGACCTATGAAAGAGGAACAGGGATTTTTGTAAGAGGGGGGTTTTAAGAGAACGTGTACGGGTCCCCAGATTTTTTATTACATTTCTAAAAAAAATGAAATGATAGTTCAAAATTAAGAAGTAAATGGGAAAATTCAAAAACACACATTAAAAAATACATATTAGATATCGTGTCCATCGATAATAGTTAATAAGAAAAAATTCTCAGGTTTGTGGACAAAAGTTATATTTATAATTGTACGACGTTTCGTCTATAAATTTAGACTTTTTCAAGTACAAAATTTTTTTTTTTTCAATTTTGTACTTGAAAAAGTCTAAATTTATAGACGAAACGTCGTACAATTATAAATATAACTTTTGTCCACAAACCTGAGAATTTTTTCTTATTAATTAAAAAATACCTTTAACAGCTCAAATGGATTCCTCAAATCAATATTTTCTTTTGTCAAAAAATTCTGCCATAAATGGAGGCATCCTAAGAGCTCACCCTCAGAACAATTAAGAAGAGGAGAATACAGGTCATACAGTTTTTTAGCACCTTTTTCAAGAATATCATTGTTTTCTGAAGGAAAAACAAAATTTGATCACATGTTATTAATTAAACCAAGTTCTCACACCGAAACAAATTTACTGTACATCATATTCATAAGGTTTACCTTTTTTTTGTTTTAACAAAATTTCAAATGATTCTAATATTTCTTGATACTAAAGAAAACCTATCAGTCAAATGGGTAATGAATGTGTCCAAAAATGGTAAATAAATCGATATTCTATAGTAATCTTCTACTTCGGTTGTCATAACATTACTACGATGTACTTGTTTTTTAGCTATCTAGGTTTTCTTATTTCGATTTCGTAGTCTGTGCAAAATGTAGAGACTGTTGAAAAATTTTTTTGGAAATGCAATTCAGACGACTCTCTTATTTTTCAAGAGCGTTTCGAGCACAATTTGCTAGATCTGAAGATAAATCGAGCTCATCATCTTGCAATAATCGACTTAGAGGAATCACGATGCTGTGGACACTAGCCATTAATTGACACGAAATCTATATTTTGTTGGCATACTTTCTCACGTTGCATCTTTTATTAGAAAAATTATATATAGCTTTGAAGTTTCATGGGGGGGAGGTTAACCTCTAACCCCCCCCCCTGGGTACGGCCCTGAAGAGGAACAAAACCACCATACATCGTTTTGTTATATTATCTCAAAGGCATATGACAGCGTTTTCGATGAAAGCTCCCACTTGGCTTGATTGTTTTCGACATCTTTAACAATAATCGTCATATTTCAACCAACTTACACAAAACATTAATAAATTATACACCTCAATTTTTCTTTTGAATCACTCCGTTCTATGGTGAAAACCGTATGAAATTTGTTCGGAAGTTTTTGTGTGGATCGTGTTCAGACAGACACGGCGGGGGGGACTTTGTTTTATAATATGCAGTGAAGCATAGCATGTCTGTCGGGCAACCGTAAACAAAAATTTTAGAAAATATACGTGAACGACTTCCGATCCAATTTTTTACCAGACGGCAGGCGGTAGCAAACCACCTGGAAAAATGTGCCAGAGATAAATGTGAACTACTTATGTCATATTAATTAATAAGTTACAAGAGCACCTAATAAAAATCGTTCCGGCATCTGACTAGTGTGGGCGTGCTCTTATAGTCGTCTTTTGTTTGTTTTTCCGAAGCTGTTGATGCAAATGGGTTTCGACACGTAAAGGCTCGGTTCATTCACAAAATAGTTCCAGGCCAATGTTGTTAGTTTTATCAGAATATAGCTTCCATAATTTTATGAAATTTATGCCTGCCGTGTTTTCATGAATAGTAATTTTGAACGATGCTTTCATAATACAGGTGAAATATACACGGAATAAATTATTTATTGTTATTTATAGCTTCGAAGTGGTTACGCGGCATCGAATCAACCGCCCTTGGTGAATATTCTTTCATAAAATTATATTTTCGTATCATTTCTAGTAGCCTGTAATGAATTCATTACGCACTCAAATAAACCATTTCAAAACACCTTGTGGCGCACAGATAGCCTTTGTTTGTTTGCGACCAAACACTGAATCAGTTAGCTTACTGCATTTGTTTTCAGTGAATATTACAGTGCCTGGAAAAGTGCTCATGGAGGAGACAAAAAAATTAATATTTAGAGCAAGCAAATTAGAGAAGAAGAGATAAAAGTTGAGACAAAAAATTCAAACGTGAGCGGAAGGTCATTAGGGACAATTTACATATTATACCGCTGAAAGTGAATTTATAAATCCACTTTCTTCGGAGTGACTAGGGGAGGGTGCAATTGGCCAAAAATTTCTGCCGCTAGTATTTCTCGGTCATTTGGCTTCAACAGAACCTAAAAACGAAGCGGCAGAATTTTTTTAAAATTTTAATAATTTTTTACCATTCTTGACATTTTTTATCCCCTTATCTTAAATTGGTCCAGATTTCGCCTATATATCATATAATAAAAAAATGGAAGATTAAAGGATGAAACCTGGTGGCATAGGATCAATGAACTAAGCAAATACTGATTTTTTTTAATTGCATTTTATTGTCTGACGTTTCGGCAAACTTTATGACATCTTCGGACGATCAATGCAATAAAAAAACCTTCAGTGTTTGCTTAGTTCATTGATCCAAAGCCACCAGGTTTCATCCTTTAAACTTCCAATATTTAAATAATTTAAACAGGATCATCATCACTCTAAATTATTAGAGTTATTTTTCACAATAAGAAAAAATGCTCTAAATCACTTAATTATTAATTACCAGGTGGCAGACAGTCGGGAAGACATAGTTTTTTTGCGCGTCAGCTCCCTAACTATATCATAACTGCAGAACCAAAATTTGGCTACACAAATGGCGGGCTGATGGCACGGAACACTAATTTTGTGCGAGTGTAGCTTGCACAATTTTTTTTTGTAATTTTGAGTTTGCGATTGGTAATTCTTAAAAAACGTTCTTTTAAACAAGATTTCTTAGCCAGTGTTTCCTAATCCAAATATGTCTTATATTTTTATAAAAATAAATGATAATTTTTTCATGTGTTTTATAATATCTACAAATTAAAAAAGTTGAAACGACTACGTTAAAAAACAAATTAAAGCTAAATGAACAAGTTTTCCGGTCCATATGGTGGTGTCAAAACAAATTTTCCAAATCCGTAAACAATAGAGCTGTAAAAGTAACGAGAAATTGTGTACCCGTATGTATTCGTTACTTAAAGAACCAGTACCCGTTACTTTCGAATCGTTACGTTACTCGTTACTTTTCGTGCGACATACCATCGTGTACTAACAGCATCAAGCATGTACCATCGTATCGAGGCGCGTTGCATACGTGATACGGTATGACTTCGTTCGTATAACGTATAACCACATAAAACGAGTCGAACTGACATGGATACGGCAAATGCGAGTAACGAAATGAATTTGTAAGTAACGATTCGTTACTTCGAGTCAGACGATGTACCAGTTACTCAGTAACGAATACATACGGTTTGTTACAGCTCTAGTAAACAAAAAAAAAAAAAAAAACAAAAAATTTTTTTTGACGGTGGTTTTCCTAAGATTACTCGAAAACCGTTGACGCTAAAAAAATCCGAATTTTAGATCTAAAAACTCGACACTTGGAGCTACTATTTCCAATTTTTTGAATTGATGTACGAACATTTTTTTCCCAAGTTACAGGCTGTTGAAAATCACCTAAAAATTTGAAATTTTTTTTTGATCCTTAATTTTTTACACAAATTTAATAATAAGAAAATTCGCAGGGTTTTGGAGAAAAATATTAGATTTATTTTACGTATCTACGACGTATCGTCTGTATATTTAGACTTTTTCAAGTAGACACAGAAAATAAAATAACATTAAATATGTATATACGTCGTACATTAAATAAATCTAATTTATTTGTCCACAATCCTGCGAATTTTCTTATTGCTAAAAAACAAATATCGAGTAATCCTGAAATTTGTGTTAAAAAAATATTTTTAGACCAGAAACAATATTATTTTAATACTATGAACAATTTTAACGGCAGTTTTTGAAAGAATATAGTTAATTGAACATATACAATAATTTATACACGTTAGACTAAGAGTAAGAAATATATTTTTTAAAAGTAAACAACTTCATGGACAAAACGGAAAATATACAATATTGTGGTTCATTTCTGTATTGCTGTACCTGTGCTGTTTTCCAATAATTTTGTTATTGTTTTCTTTAATTTACAACTGTGTGTATCCGTTTTCCGCTTCTGCAATTAGTAAACCTACTAGTATAGTCATTATGTTATTATGTTTTAATTAAACATTGATATTTATTTTCCATTCAATTATTTGGGGTGGTAGTTGCGGTTTATTTAATTAAGATCACCTGTAATATATATATTTTTTTAAAATGCTAGGTTTTATGAACCGTCAGTACAAAAGCCATACCAAACTCTGCAAATCTGCAAAAAGTGTTTCCGTAAAATTTCGGTTTCGTTGGGTAATTTCGTTAAAATTTTAAATGAATCTCTATTAAAGAGTTACTTTTCGGTTTTTAACCAAATAGTTTTCGTGTGGTGATGAATCCCAGGATGTGAATAAAATTTGAACCGAAAGTTTTTTGCTAGTTATCTTGCTATACAAATAATAATATACATATCGGAGAAGTTCATTTCAATTTCGAATTTTATGAGTTAATCTATAAAATAATAGTCGCGATATTGGCTTTGGACATCATTTTGTGACATACTATCTTTCAGGGACAAAAATGTTATACATAACATTCGAGTTCAGGTCGCTTAACGCTTGCGGTAAATAATATTTAACGCTAATTATTTTTTCGTTACTATAGACACACCGACTATGGTAACGAAAAAAAATTGTATAAAAGATATTTTATAACGTTTAGATTTAGATTTTAAGTTAATTTCACGTCTGTAATGTGTATTGTAAACAGCATATCACTGTTTGGCGGACGTCGTTTATACAGTTCAATCGTCGTTATGAATGTACATTATAACGTGCAATGGCCCCAAATAGTTCGCTTTAAAATGTAATGATAGTCTTCTTGTAAAGTTAAAAACCCATTGTCTAAATTTTTAGAGGAAAGCAGATTAATTAAACTTATGTCTAATATTTAGTTAGTAAATTTTATTTGATTAATTATAAAATATAATGTAAGACTTTTGTAATGACGAATCTCAATCACTTTGAACCATAATTAATGTACTCTATTCTAATCTAACAAGTTTTGCGTAAATATATACCAAGCATTCGTATAACACGATTCTGCGCAGCATAATTCTTGGAACTTCGACAGCCGTTTGTGGCGGGACACTCCCTGAAGTCATTGCCACCGGCCGACCTATGCTTAGCAGCTGTGTTGACTAGCCGTGACCTTCTGAGCTTAACTCCGATCAACAGATAGAGCGCGGTTATGACGCACATCGGTCCAACGAAAACTACGAAAGTTGACAGTTCGAAAGCGTGTTGCGCAAACTCTTTCGTTATTGTACATGTGCTATGGACTAACCGACCGTCTTGATGCGTATTAAGCACTCCGAACTGTATGGCTTGTGGCACCGCGAGACACGTAGCCACAATCCAAATGGCGACGATAAATTTGATGGCGCGCGACAACTTCGACATGGTGTGCGATAAAAACGGATGACAGATTGCGATGTAGCGTTCGACCGTGAACGCCGTTATTGTGAGAACGCTCGCATTCGCCGACGTTTCGGCGGCGAGCCCTTGCAGGAAGCAAACGGTGTCGCCGAACAGGTAGAACGCCGGCCACCACATGTGATATATTTCGGTTGGCATGCCGCATACCAAAAGAAGCAAATCGGACACGGCAAGACTGAACAGATAGTAATTGGTTGCGGTGTGCATCGCCCGGTTGCGCGCTATCACGATACACGTGCTAACGTTACCCACCAGACCCGTAAGAAAGATCAGACCGTAAACGCATGTCACTGGTACCACGATGGATAGGGGATCTCGGTCGCCTATTGGCATTGGTTCAGATGTTGCACGAACACTACTTTCGTTGCCTTCGTTCAGGGATGTCCAATAGGTGCCGTTGTCAATCATGTGAAGATCAGTGTCCGTTTCTAAATCCATAGCGAGTTTTCTTGGTCACATTTTAAATTTATAGCGGTTTAAAATCAGTTTTTGTTGTCTCGCATTTGCACCTGTAAAGAGAAAAACAAGATCTAAATATTTAAATAAGTTCAGCGTTGTTAGGGTCTAGCACAAATCATATGTATTTTTTATTTTTTAATAATCTACTGATTTAAAATTTAATATTGAATGTGGCTAATTAAAAAGCAACCCATGTTTTAGGTTTAATTAAATTGATAGTGTACCAAGTTTTATCAAAATTGGTGCTGAGATGCAGACAATCAGAACAAAATTCTGGAAATCATGTTTTCCCGTTCAAATATCTTGCAAAATTCCTAAAATCCGGCAATAGAATTTCTATAGCTATAACGTCCTGTTGTGCCTATGTTCGGGTAGATGACAAGGCTGAAGATACATTCAACATTAAAAACCGGACAAGTGCGAGTCGGACTCGCGTCTCGAGGGTTCCGTACAATCTTGTAGATATTTAAATAGTTCGTCCATCACTTGAATCGAGTGACGAATCTCGAAGATTTTTCCCGCTTAGCCGTTGAAAAACTGTTGCCCCCATGCATCGACAAAGGTCGTGATGAGTTTGCCAACTAAGCGTGTAATTGCAATGAGTTCAGACTACTGAGACTCTGAAACTACCGAGCTGTATTGTAACTCGTGGGCTAGTTGTCGTATCGTGTTGTATGCGAGAGTTTTCATATTGTGCTGTATAAACGCACCGGTAGCGGACGCTTGTTTTGTATCAGAACTGTTACTTGGTACGTGCGTAACATGTTTGTGATGTAACTAAAAATTTACGGTTTTCGGATTTTCCCCTTTACTTGTGCTATAAGACATTGCTTCTTGACAAATTTCATGATTCTATGTCAACGGGAAGTACCCTATAGGTCTTGATTCCCAAGAGTCTTAACAGACAGACAGACAACAAAGTGATTCTATAAGGGTTCCTTTTTTCCTTTTGAGGTACGGAACCTTAAAAATGGCAAAGAAAAATAGAGTTAACAACTCGGTACTGTTATGATGATAAGTACAAAAAAAATATTAATCTCGTTCAAATAGAAAGCGCTGAAAGTTATTAGTATAAGAGCCAGTGATCGGCTACCAGTATGTATTTGACCAGACCTGAATTTTTACACAGTGAGTCTCCTATACCTACCATACATGGAGTGGGGACTCACTAAGCCCGGAGTGGCCGCCGCGGCCCGTACTCAGGTGCGACAGGTACAAAATTTGACTAATTTTCAAAGTATTTGACCACGTCTGCTATTTGGAAATTTAATAATATATTATTATTCCTATTGAAAAATAACAATGGCGGACCATTATCACGCGACAATCATCGTGGAAGACAATTTTTTAAGTACTAAAAAATATGAAATTTTGAAAGGTATATTTTTCATCACGGATTATTATTCTATTTATTATTTCAAGCAAGTTTCGTAAATAAAATTTTTTTCTAAACTTTATAGTTCCGGAAATATTTAGAAAATTAAAAAAAAATCAGCTGCTCTTTTGTCTTGTAGATCTGTCAGAAATAAACTAGTTAAGCAAGCTTTGATTAATTTTTACATGACGTGGAACATATTTTGTAGGTGACCAAGACGACGAATAGCAAATATCATATTGAATACTAGCCATTACCCGCGTCACCTCACGCGATATCAGAAATGAATACGGGCTGCGGCGGCCACTCCGGGCTTAGTGAGTCCCCACTCCATGTATGGTAGGTATAGGAGACTCAGGCCCGTTTCACACATACACGGTGGCCGTCCAAACGGCACCGTTTAGACGGCGAAGGGACGCAAAGTATAATGAGTGCTTTCACACGCACCGGATCCGTGTATGCGGCAAATCTTTACCGTGATGTCACCGTGGCTTCCCACTGGATTTCACGGCTACCGTTACCGTTTGAACGGCGTGAACTGTTCAGTCGAGTACTGAATAACTTAGAAGCTTTCACACTTGCCGTATTTACGACAGGTTTATTTACTTTTGCCTTTTTACACTGGTATAAAGTATTTTTGTGAGTGGCTATACTAGTAGCTTTAAAAATGGAAAGTGCGGATGTAGATATGGATATTCTTATATCGTTAGTGGAACAAAGGCCCGCAATCTGGGACAAAACATCCTGAAATAGTTGAAAAACTTGTTTGCGTCTTCTCTAAGCTGCCTAAAAAGTGTATAAAATGCTCCAAACTTTTGCCTTCCCGTATTTATAGGATGAACCCACATAATTTTGTTTCTTCTTTTCCTTTTCATGCGTCTGTAGAAGATCATCATTGCTATTACACGTCTACGATTCATAATCATCAGAAAACTAACCGGTAATGTGTGAAAAGACAACACAATGGAACGGCACCGTCTAAACGGTGCCGTTTAGACGGTCACCGTGTATGTGTGAAACGGGCCTCACTGTGTAAAAATTCAGGTCTGGTCAAATACATACTGGTAGCCGATCACTGGCTCTTATACTATATTGGATAGAGAAAAAACGCTTCTTCTGTTAAATGTATATATACATAGATTTTATTTATTGACATTTCATTGAATTTATTAAACACAATTCCGAGAATAAAGTTCACCACCCTGTTATTCTTTACTTATGCGGTAAACAAAAGACATTATTCTCTCGTGCGTGAGTAATTAGTTTTAATATAAATATAATGATAATAATAATGTTTTTATTGATGAAAAAAAAACAGAGTTTTATCAAAAGGCGTGAATTCAGCTTAAAGCTGGTTTTCAATCCAAACCATAACAAAAAGAATACAAATATGTGAGAAATAAAAATAAGTAATAGTAATAATAATAACAATAATTTTTGTGATAATTGAAAAATATATTCTAGCACATAATTTAGATTATATAATTTTATTTATAGAGGTTTTTTACTTTTACTTTAAATGAATGAATACCCAAGTTTTTGACTACATTGGGTAGGCTATTATAATATAATATAAATATCGTGATTTCCCTTTTCAATATTGTAATGTGATCGTGAGGTTGATTCACGAAAACGTGATTTTGCTACTGGCAGGTTTTAAAATAACAATACGGGGAAACTGGATATCCGTAATGTGTATTCAAAGAAAATGCCGCTAATTGGCTGAAAACTTGATACTGAAAACAAACGTCTAAAAGTTAAATAAGCAAGGCGATCGGTAAGATCGTTGAGCTGGTGAGACAGACGATCTACTAAAAACTCCTTCTTATAGAAATACAAATACATTTTGACTTTTCATTTTTATATCGAGAGATGGCGTCACTATTAAAAAACTTTTAAATGAAAACGAATGCATCAATTGATTAAAAGTTTGTACTAATTAAATACTGGATGGTACACCGAAATAGAAATAGAATAGAAAATAAGATTTATTTTTTCAAATTTTATACATAATTTGATATTTCATATACCTATCGCAATTTTTATGTTTGATAAAATAATAAGTATATATCTTAAGGGGCCATGTTTCATCGTAGTGAATACAGTTTACCAATAAATGTCTGTATATTTTATATATTTTACTTCCGGTTATTAAAAATAACTGTTTAAATTGGATCATCATACTGTACACATAACGAACCTCAATTAAAAGAAAATTTAACAATATAATTTTCCTTTTCTTTTAATTGCACATTTTGACAATTGAGTTATTATAGCTTCAGAAGTCGACAAATTGTTGATGGCAATTATTTTAAGTATTGAGAAATAATAACTCCAACAGGTTATTAATTCACTAAAAAATATTCTCTTTTAATGATAGAGATCCTTATCGACCAAATAAGATATTAGACAAGAGTACGCGAGTGAGCCGCGAAAGTGTCTGCAATTCAGAGAAAGAAAAGTTCCTTATCTCCATGGTTACTAATGATATAAAACAATGCTGATTTGAGTAAATAAATATCTGGTTTTCTGGGTTTTCTGCAGCGTTCTCTCTCTCTCAACTGAGGACACTTTCACTTATGACAAGCATACGAACAAGGGAACTCTAGTTACTTATATCTCTATGGTTTCAACCTTTTAAATGTGTTATGTATGCGTGATGATATATAATAGTATCACGCACGAGAGACATTATCATACAGTGTTTATTGCATCTAGGTACCCCCTATAAAACAACTGTTTTTCACGTAATTTTAAAGAAGTTTGACAGTTCAGTTATTCAATTTTCATACTTGTACTATGCATTTCTTTTGTTTCACAGTGCGAAATTCGTCACTACTACCGCTACACTGTCATGAAAAACACCCATTTTATACGGGTCTTGGAAAAATAATATTATGGTAATCTTATTTTACAATATACACAATAAAGAAGAAACCAAGAAAAATAAATATAAGCAATTTAAAACACTTATCACCAAATTAAAATGGGTAGCATATTATGTAATAAAAAAATTATCGGTAAGAGTACGATAACTTGCTATGCAAAATATCCACTGGAAATTCACAATTATTGTTTTATATAACATAATATAACAGCGTTATTGGTCGTTTTAAGTGCGGAAAATTAATTTTTAAAAATTAATTTAAAAAAATTAAATATGGTATAGTAAGTTGATTTAGATCGCTATCTTGTCTCATGTAGTGATAAGAAAAGAGAAAGTTATATATACCTGTATCTATGATAAGCAAAGATAGAAATATCAATTGGTTGGAATGAAATACAAATTATTGAACGTTCAGGGCAGAGTCGTATTTGGAAATTTTAATTTATAAAACGAATTTTAAATTTAAAACTCACATTTTCATGAAGATTGAAAACCACCGCTTTTTTTGATAAAGGGGTATGCGAATTGTCTCGCAGTGAAACGGGAAGGGGCAAATGTGGAGTTTTTAAAAAAACAATTCCGGGGTGAACGATAAACGGGTATGCGAATTGTAATTCTGGGGTGAACGATAAAGGGGTATGCGAATTGTCTCGCAGTGAAACGGGAAGGGGCAAATGTGGAGTTTCTAAAAAAAAAATTCAGGGGTGAACGATAAAGGGGTATGCGAATTGTCTCGCAGTGAAACGGGAAGGGGCAAACGTTGAGTTTTTAAAAAAACAATTTCGGGGTGAACGATAAACGGGTATGCGAATCTAAATACTACCCTGCTTCCATAACACAATCGAAAGCTGCATACAAAGTGAGATAGTTATACAATAATTTTACACCAGTTGCTATGACGTGTATTTGTGATTTTTGATTGGTTAGATTCAAAAAATGACAGTGAAAGACGAAAAGTAGTTCCATTTTTTTCACGTATTTTTGAGGAAATTTGTGAATAATCCGCAAAGTTTTTTTTTTGAACGTCAAAATTTAGCGTTTTCTATGACTTAAAAAAAAATTTTTCAAAATTTGGGTGCATAGTGTTATCGAACTGGACCCAAATTATCTCTATCACTTCTATAAGTGAACTAGTTTGCATGTATTTACAACTGATGTATATGTGACATTTGTCTGTTTGCTGAAAATTATATTTACTTATTGACGATGTCCCACAGTTCCACCGTGTTTTATGCCAAATGTCAAAAAATAGCTGAATAATTTATTTATATCATTTTGCATTAGGTCCTATCTTGTTTTTAATTCGAATGAAACCGATTTTTTTTATTTTGGGTTTTAAGGTGAAATGTATAATTTGCCTTTGATTAAACGTACGTTTTTTTAAACTGTTCGTGATGACCTCAGTTGTTAAACGTCTATACTCTATAATCTACAATATCTCTCTTCTTTAAAATCGTTTACCCTATTGTGTTGCAGTTTATCTGTACTTTTTGGCGAGGATGTATGAAGAGTATGATTGATTAACCATTACGGAAATTGTATGTTTTATCATTTTGTTTGAAATTCAGTGCATATTGTGTTTTCACTCTTGTACATTGAATAACCGATGGGAATTGACAGAAAACGTGTTTTTGATGAGTTACATCACCAAAATTACACGTTGTTATAAACAGGAACATATCGAAAATGTGCATGCATTACTTTTTAAGACTTTTTGTTCTGATAAGGAATAAACAATATTTAATTTAGCAATCTATTGCATAAACTGGTATATTGTTAGCGGATGTGCTCTATTATTGCTTTACATGTCAGAGCTGATTGAGTTTCAAACAAGTAATATCTAGGTTAATTTCGAGCAAAATTTAAAAAATGGGAAATTTATTCTATAAAAACAAACTATTTTTAGATTGATTTGAGGTTATAATTACTCCCAAAATTGTAACTGAAAATCGTGAACAGCAGTTGTCGGCAGTTCTGTACGTACGTACGTACGTACGCACGCCCGAGCTCTACAAATCGCAATTTTTGACAAATCGTTTTCTTTATATTTTATTCAGCTTGTTTATTATCAGTCAAGAATCCTATTTAAATTCATTGAAATGTATCTAGTAGTTTAATTTTTAAAAAGAATTTTTTGATAACATTTTTTTAGGAGCTACCCTGTTTTTGATAGTATTTTGCTTAAGATAAATGTTAGTAACGCTATATAAACAATAAATTTACGAAAGCATTGGTGGTTCAGTGCTAGATTGCTCGCCTGCCACGTGTTCAGATAAAAATAAAGGCCTTTCAAAAATAACCGAAATTATAAATCGCAAGAAAAAAATTATTACAAGGTTATTTTTATGCATCAGGGCATAAAAGAACTCAATTTTACGGTGTGTTTACATTTACCTACCTATGTACTGATTATCTAAGACTTTGGTTACGCATTCAGAAAAACATTAGTAATAAATTAACGAGCTGTTGAATTTTAATTGACAGAATCAATTTGTTGCGAAAATTTAACATGATTAATAAAAGCTTTTATTTGTAGTGAAAATATTGAATTGAAAGAAAGTTTCGCTGTGACGGTGTGGCGTTGATTGACGGAATTTATCTTTTGTTTCAAATATTCTGTTGAGATGCACAGCGGCGGAAAATCAAATTGAATTTAATTTTTTTATCACATAAAATTCTTCTTTTCTCTGTAAAGCGCCGGATTGAGTTCACAATAGGTGAGATTGACCAAAAATTTTTGAATTGGAATTTCATATTTTGGGATTCCGCCCTGCTTGGTCTGAAACTTATTTTTAGTTTACTTTCGATTTTTTTAAATCAAGTAGGCCTTTACAGTTCCGCAAAATCTCTTTTCGTTTCAGGTAAAGTACCTTTTCCGTTCATAGTACGCAAAAGTGTCGCAAGGAAAAGTTGTTCACAATGAAAAATTATGGCGTTAAGCAAATTTTCAGAATGATCAGCCTACTTTGATAATAGAAGTAGACAAATATTTATTATTAACGATTACATGATAAATCTTAGATGAGAAATGTTCAAATTAACATTAAAATTTTTACAGTTTATCAAAAAAATAAATTAAACTAGAATTACTCTATTTGGCTTCCTCCCCGCGATTGTTTTTCAAACAAAACAAAACAAAAGCGGATTTTATCAAAGTAGGCCGATTATTCTGAAAATTTGCATAACGCCATAATTTTTCATTGTGAACAGCTTTTCTTAGTGACACTTTTGCGTACTATGAACGGAAAAGGTACTTTACCTGAAACGAAAAGAGATTTTGCTCAACTGTAAAGGCCTACTTGATTTAAAAAAATCGAAAGTAAACTAAAAATCAGTTTCAGTCCAAGCAGGGCGGATCCCAAAATATGAAATTCCAATTCGAAAATTTTTGGTCAATCTCACCTATTATGAACTCCATCCGGGGACACACTGTATAAAAAATATCAAGAAAAGTACTAATTATATATTTTTTAATTTTCATATTATAAAAAAATTACAAATTTAATTTTAATTTTAATAACGCGAATGTAATGCCCAAAGAAATAATCAAAGAAATTATTTTGCATCAGCTGAATATTATACTAGTGAAAAGGCTTTCACGGTCGGTGTTGTTCCAAATCTTATTTGTTTCCAGGCTTGTAGGCCGTGATCCATTGGTATTTCTACCTGCCGTTTCGTCTAATCCTACTGTAGACATTGTCAAATGCGATGTGGCAGCGGGGGAAATATCCTTCTGGCCGGTTCACAGATACGTGTAGCAATACCAATGTATCACAGCCTACAAGCCCGGAGACCATGAATATTATAATATACTGCTCTTGTTGGAAATACAACGGTGTTATACGCTTATAGTTAGAGCTTTTAATCATGGAACTAGTATGCTCTACACTGTTTCTTTACTTTTCCGCTCCGTTAAGCGAGCTGTACTATATGGGCGACTAACTCCTTTTGCTGTCTTAATACTATGGAAGCATAATTTCAGATTTTTCGTTTTTTCATAAAAATATTAACAGCCCGGTTCGCCTTCTCCAGAATTTTTAAACTACCTATTAATGACAGGCATATTATGCTGCAGCGGAGTTTCTTATAGAATAGTACCTAGGCGTATTTGCCCAGCATTGTTTTTTTATTTATTAATTAATTAATCATTTACTCATAGTAGAGATCCGCATAACATTGTAGCAAGTACACCAATCCCCCGATTTACACGGTACTTGTTTTACACGTTTTCGTTTTTACACGGTTTTCCAAATAAGTTTTTTTTTTTGTTTTTATCGCACTCTACTAAATGCTACTGTGATTGAACACGTGCGCTGTGTACACATCTCACGGGGAATCCCGAGCTTATGTGCTGACTTGCTGCACACGCACACTGTGTCTGTATTTCTTCGCATAAAATTAAAGTTTTATCTACGGAAAATTGTATTTGAGTGAAAGTTTCACAGTTTCAGAAAGATTTAATTTTCCATATTCGTAAATTACAAGTGAGTGCATAATTTAGATTATTATAAATTAACGGCTGTGATTAAAGTAAAATTCAGAGGGAAAATATTGAAAAAAATCACAACTGTTAAATAGCAAAATTATGCATTTTCTGCAAGCTTTTCGATTTACACGGTTTTGACTTGAAAATTTTTAATTTTCGATTTACACGTTTTTCTCAGGAACGTATCTACCGTGTAAATCGGGGGATAGGTGTATTGTTACATTGACTCTCTCTCTCTCTCTCTCTCTCTCTCTCTCTCTCTCTCTTTTGTAATAATTTAAAAATTAGTTTTCCTTAGCTACGCTGGAAAATGAAGGTTGTTAGAATTTGGAAAAAATTTAATTTCTAGAGAAAACATCAGCTTACGAATTGTTTATAATTCAACTAAAGCGTTTTATTTTTTTATAGAACTCCTAATATTATTGAGAGAAAAAAGTTTCTCAACTTGTAAAAAATAAATTTCAGGATCAGTAATACTGAATTCTGGAAGTTCAATTTGTATATTTTTGTTTGATATATTAGTGATAAAAAAATAAGAATCGTGTTCAATCAGCTGTCAGGGGTCACCAATTGTAAGAACTATTTAGTTCTTACTTTAAAAAAATAAAACGCTTTAGATGAATTTTAATAACAATTCGTAAACTGGTGTTTTCTCTAGAGAGGTAATCAATCAATTGAATTTTTTCCAAATTCAAACAACCTTCATTTTTCCAGCGAGGAGAACTAATTTTGACAATATTACAAAAGAGAAAGAGAGAGTTAATGTAACAATACTTGCTGTTCTGTGCTTGCTACAGTATGTCCGTTCGCACGTGTATTTGCATTACAGACATATAGCTCGGCTTCTCCTACTTATTACCATTATAACTCCCTCCAATTATTAACCTTGATCCCATTACGGCCGTTTGAAATATGCATAAGTGGTGGGGAGATAGGTCTTAATTGCGGCTTAGTAATGTGTAGCCCATAAAAATGTAAATATTTTGATAATTTCAAAAATTAATATAAATAGTAAAATAGCACATACCCTATATAGTCTAAGATCCGGTATTAGAAATATATTATATCCTCATCTGTTATTTGATAATGACAAAGATTATAATATAATTATGTTAGATAATACATACATTGATAAATCGCACATGGGTTGCCTAGCTAAATCGCGTACAGATGCTGTTAAATTAAATAATTTCTAATTGACTTTTTTGGATCAACTTCCCGGATTTCTTAATCATAAAAAGTGAGACTAAAATGAGAGAATATGACACAAGGAATTGGAATATACCGTTGATTCTATACCTAAATATAGATCATCCACATAAACATACCTTGTAAATATAGTTGTGCTCTATGTGTGCTTTGAGTTTATTTGTTTTGTTAACATTTTATTTGTGTCATATTCTCTAATCATAGGCTCGATTTTTATGATTAACAAACCGAGGAAGTTGATCCAAAAGAGTCAATTAGAATTTATTTCATTTAACAACATCGGTACGCGATTTAGCCAGGCAACCCATTTATCAATCAACCCGATTTATCAATGTATATGTTATCGGCCAAACCCGATTTCAGGACAAACTAGTTTGTCCTAGTATGAATAGTAGGCCAAACTAGTTTGTCCTGAAATCGGGTTTGGCGGTAACATATATATTATCTAACATATAATCTTTGTCATCATCAAATAATATATGAGGGTATATATTTCTAATACCGGATCTCGCACTAATAGCATTTATGGAAAAACACGAAAAGTTCTTTCAAAGTTCGTCAAACAGTTTTTAAGTTAAATCCGTTCAGATATTCACACAAAACATTTTATATAATGGTATAGACATAGATTAAGAAAGTACCTAATTTTTACTCTCTTTGGGAAAATTGTGAACAAATAAGTTTTGAAGTTTACTTCAAAGAAACATATGTAATAGAATATTCAATCATAGTTGTTTAAACTGTTATGTATAAAATGAAATATTCAACGGTGTGTTTATTTTAAGAGAAAAGAAATAAAACTTAAAATTAGTTGTGAATATTATATTTTCGAATAAGTTTTCAGACAATCTTAAAATTTAAATGAGTTTTGCGTCCAGCAGTGGCATTTATTCTGTTTCTTTATGTGGAAAAATAATTTCAAAAACTCGTTCTTTATCGAAACTTCAAACTAAGAAATTTAATAAAAACTATGATAGAAACATTATTGTTTTACCTATTTACTTTTAAAGTTTTCGAAAAATTATGAAAAAGTACATATTTTACTTTGATAACTGTCTACTGCAAAACCGACTCCAACTTTAGATCTTTAACGTGCTAAAAAACGTCCAACTTCCATTTTACTCGTTTTTCTAAAAAAAATCCAGCCAATTGGGCAACGGGACCATTCTAACTTTAAAATGCTGACATTTGATATAGTATAATAGATTACTGATATCGCGTGAGGTGACGCGGATAATGGCTAGTATTCAATATCACATTTGCTATCGTTGCCATGGTTACCTACATAATATGTTCCATGTCATGTAAAAATTAATCAAAGCATACTTAACTAGTTTATTTCTGACAGATCTACAAAACAAAAGAACGGCTTTTTTATTTTCCCCAAAAACAATAGAGCTCTTCATATTTGCATACCAAATATCCTCCTAAAATTTGATTTCAATCCGCTCATGCGTTTGACCTGTATTGTGTTCACAGACAAACAGACGCACAGAGTTTTTTCAAAATATGTTTTTTGGATTCGGGGGACCTCAAAACGGAAAGAAATTGTAAAAATTTTGAAAAGTGATTTTTGACCTAAACTAGTAGGTATTATTCCCCACTTGTGGGTTGGAATGGTAATAGTTAATTAAAATTAAATACCAATGTTAAGACCGTATACCAACTTAGCAGTTAAAATTTTATGATAGTTCAATTTTACCATTCCAACCCACAAATGGGGAATGCGAATAGTACTAGTTTAGGTCAAAAATCACTTTTCAAAAATTTTACAATTTCTTTCCGTTTTGAGGTCCCCCGAATCCAAAAAACATATTTTGAAAAAACTCTGTGCGGTTAGTCTGTTTGTCTGTGAACACGATACAGGTCAAACGGATGAGCGGATTGAAACCAAATTTTGGGAGGATGTTTGGAATGCAAATACGAAGAGGCCTATTGTTTTTGGAAAAAATCGGCGCATGCGCAGAAGAGATATATGCTAAAACGGTGTTTTTTATACAATAATGGTATACTTTTCATAACGGCTTATTATTCTATTTATTTTTTCAAGAAAGTTTCATTATATTTCATTTATAGTTTCGGAAATATTTTGAAAAAAAAATCAGCCGCTCTTTTGTTTTATGGATCTGTCAGAAATAAACTAGTTCGGCATGCTTTGGTTAATTCCTACATGGCGTGGAACATATTATGTAGGTAACTATGGCAACGAATAGCAAATATTATATTGAATACTAGCCATTACCCGCGTCACCTCACACGATATCAGAAATTTTATTTTCTTTATTATAATCAAATTTCAACATTTTTTAAGTTGGAATGGTCCCGTCGCCCAATTGGCTGGAATTTTTTTCAACAAATTCCTTTCAATTCATCAGTTATGAAGAGCCTTTCAACAGTCATGGCAACAATGTTGTCTAGAAACTGTAACTTTTACAATCGCCATTCATCTATACCTTCACACACAAATACCTACACAATATTATTATCTAAAAAGCCAACTGAATATCTTGAAAATGTTCTTTTCCCAAAGGAATTGACAAATTTTACGCATGCGTTGATAAATATAGACGATCGAACTGTCCATTAAAAAAATTCCTCTAGAGTTCTTACAATACAGACACATTTTAGCAGTGACAAATATATTTATGTTGCCTGGTGTAAAAAAAATCTTTAGTACCTAGACAGTTTGTAATTTCCATTTTTTTGTTGTAATTATACGCATTTTTTAAATTTGTGATTTTAAAACTTAAAAAAACCATGAGATATGTTTCCAACATCATGCTTTCTCAAAATGTTCATACAATCGATGTCATCCGCGTGATTGAAATTAATCTTTCAGACTCTCATTTATCAAAATCTGTCCATCCTTTTAGACTTTAGAAGTCAGAAGATAACACGAGAACAAAGTCACATACATATATGCATGCAGACACGTTAAACACATAATTTTCCTTTTGGGTGCGTTTTGGTCGAGAAAATATAATAAAATAAGCATAAAACATGTAAACAAATGTCCTGGTTTAATGCGCGTAGCACGTCATTAGCATATTATTCCCAGATGATTAAATAAAGGTTGTGAATCTGCTGGACTGCTGGACGCGAAACGCAAAATTAGATTAATTGCTGTTAAATAAATGTTGTATGAGTTACATGAATACTGATAACATAGGCAGAGTTATAATATTAATGCTGGGTTGCACAAAGCATTCTCAAAAGTTTGATTCGACAATGGATTGTTAATTACTGTTATTGTTGTATGCAGGAAGTAGATAAATGTTTTAAAACTTCCTGTCATGTAGAACATTAGATTGTACTAATGATAAAAACTTTTTAACAAAAAAATTAAACCGCCGAAAAACTGAAAAGCAAAAAATAATAAATCTTTTTATTTAACTAAGTTCTATCTAAGTAGTTGAACGTATGTGACAGTCTAGTATATCTAAGTAATTTTGAATCGGCGTCAACAATCCTTCGCCGGAAATCTCTGAGCGTTCACGAAGTTAATATCAGCGACAGAGCAACCCTAACGGGCACACTGAGGGCACACGTCTTTGCGAGTGGTCGTGTGGAGAGCGCATGTTTAGAATGTTAATGTTTATCGCTGGAGATTTCACGTATCATTGTTAATTTGATTTGGTTATTTCTTTTAGTGATCTTTGTTCATTGATGGTTTGACGCCGACTCAAAATTACTTAGATATACTAGACTGTCACATACGTTCAACTACTTAGATAGAACTTAGTTAAATAAAAAGATTTATTATTTTTTGCTTTTCAGTTTTTCGGCGGTTTAATTTTTTTGTTAAAAAGTTTTTATTTAATAATTTTTTGTGGCTATATAATTTATAATTGTAATATACACAACTCAGCATAAAAATCTGTGAGTGAACAATAAATCACCCCTATTTTCCCACCCTTAGGGTAGAAATTTTTTTTCCAAATTTATATGAGACGAACCTCGAGGTATACCCTATCCAATAAAAAAATAATTATCAAAATTGGACCACTCTGTAAAAAGTTATGTGTGGTCATACATTACAATCAGTGAGTGAACAATCAATCATCCCCTGTTTTCCTACCCTTAGGGTTGGAATTTTTCTACCAAATTTATATGGGACCAACTTCGAGGTATACCCTTACAAACAAAAAAAAATTATCAAAATCGGACTACTCTGTAAAAAGTTATGCGTGGTCATACATAAATAAAAAAAAAAAAAAAAATAAATAAAAAAAAAAAAAATATACGCGTCGAATTGAGAACCTCCTCCGTTTTTGTTTTTCGTCGGTTAAAAAGCAAATGAACGATCTACATAGAAAAAGATCGCTTTTTAAGCTAAATTTTGATCAAAATGCACGGAAAAATATTGTTTCAAAATGGAAAATGAGCAAAAAAAAACTGTTTTCAATACACGTGTATTTTTCTTATCTAAGAAAAGATTTGTATTTTTGTTTGTAATGAATAAACTCAAAAACTACTGAACCGATTTTAATAATTCTTTCACCAATAGAACGCTGCATTATCACTGAGTAACATAGGCACTATTGTTAATCTAGTTAAATTAGGGATCTCTTCAAAAACTACAATAATGTAATCCAAGGTGTAAAAAATATATAATACTAGCGGCCCTGTACGTGCTTCGCTACGTATAAAGTGAAATAATAAAACAATTTAATTGGAACATCTATCTATCTATCTATCTATTTTATTTATTTTAAAATATACATGGGCGTATATGTGTGTATGTCGAGCACTCCGGCTGCGCCGTCGTGCTCGATACCTTAACCTCAGCAACACGTGGTGGTTATGCTATTGAATTGTAGCTTATATGAAACGTTGCGCCATCTATTTAATATTCACTCAATCCAGTCAACAGGTATCGCCATCTGTTAGAATCCTTTGGAGCTGAGCACTCCGGCTGCGCCGTCGTGTTAGCTTATATGAAACGTTGCGCCATCTATTGAATATTCACTCAATCCAGTCAACAGATAATTATGACTGTCAATGAATAGACAAATAATTTGCAATAAAATAATATTGCGACTATAAATTGAAATGTAAGCTATCCTATCTTTCAAGTTGGGTCGAATTGCACACGGTGTGCAAATCAAATTTAAAATCGGTTCAGTAGTTTAGGAGTTCATCGCGGACAAACATGTGACACGTAATTTTTATATATAAAGATAAAACTCAAAATATGTCCGTTCGATAAAGGTTATTCCGATCATCATGAAATTTGGACACAATATTCATCTCGGTAAACTAAGATGAACGTGCGTACTCATGTCCCTCCCTCTTTTGCACCCGGGTGAAACCGGGATGGATTGCTAGTGGAGAAATATGTGTGATCACAATTTAAGGCTAACGTCAAATCAGATTTTATGACAAAGTTTTCTGCAGCCCAGCATAATTGAGGCTGCTAGGCTGGAAACTAATAGAATATAAAATTAACCTGGACACTCACGAAATACGTGGTTTCATTAGAAAAGGTAAATGTGCGACTGAAGGAGATTTTATTTGGTTGAGGAACAATTGAAAAAATAAACTTTACCATAATATCGCTTGTGGCCAACGTTTCGAAAATTATATTTTCATCCTCAGGGTCTATGAACATGTATAATTAATTACTTTAAATATTAGTTTGATTTCTAAGTTACAATGAAAGATTCAAATCTTTAATTAACGTCTGATTACTCTTCAATACATAAAATTATCGACCAATTTTTCAGACAATATATTGACAAAATATATAATTATAATTCAATAAATTAACGTTCGATCTGGATTTGGATCTTCTTAAGAATAACAATTAAGCTAAGAATGATTAGTATTTAGTTTAATAATAAAAATGCGTTACTTTTTTTGATTTAAAAAATTTTTAATGTCAAAATTTTCACTAAAAAAAGAAAATAATAATTTATCAAAATAAGTAACTTTTATTTTAAAATTTGTATTATCAATTATTCTTAAAACTATTAAAATTAAAATTAATTTTTATATTTTTTAGATCAGTTAATAATTAATTTTTATATTTTTTTTTATCCGTTCTGAAGACGGTTCCAATCCGGACCGAAACGTTAATGTATTGAATTTATACATTTTTTGTAAATATATTTGTCTGCAAAATTTGTCGATAATTTATTATTGAAGAATTCTAATCAGACGTTAATCAAAGATTTGAATAATTCAGTAGTGTTATATTTTATATTTCCCAGCGGCTGCTTTTTAAGAAAGTCTTCTAAAATCTATAGTCTTTAGCCGCTTTCTTCGAATCCTTCTTTGGTGTAGAATGCGAAAAACATGTTTTTATAATTTCGAATCATTATGACGGAAATACGCACAAAGCGCGCTAGCATCGAGTACGAAAGTCACTGAACTATCGACAAGAGACTGTGTGCGCCTTCTCCGGCCGTATATAACTTTCACCCACGCTGTCTTAGGATTAATTTCACTGTAATTTAAAACAATACTGAATATAAATAGTTAATATATTAGCATAGATGTCATTGTAACCCCAAAAACTGTCAAAGTTACCTGCCAAGTGAAAGTAACTCCGGTTTACAGGAACAATTCATAATTGGATACTGGAAAATATTACTTCCTAAAAGATGTCGTAAGACACAAAAAATGAACAGAATAATACGTTTAGAACGTCGCGTCGGTCCTATTTTAGAACCTCTCTTCTCTCTTCAACAACACTTTCTTCTACATAAAAGCGTTATAAATTTGTGCTTTAATCTGAATGTCTGAATGAAAATACTAATAAATGGAATGCCATTCAGTAAAATAGTTAATTGAAAATACCAACCTTTTGCTAATAGCACTTGAATGACCTTCATTCGAGAAAGATTTATATTTACTTTGTGCTTACAAATTAAAAAATATTGTAAAGTTAAAATTACGTTTGGTTTGCGATCAGCTTTTGTTCAACTGATTAGGCGTATAATTGAAAATTATCTTACTATGCTTTGACTGTTGGCTCACTCTATGTTCTCGGATGGGTGAAACGACTCCTGTAAAAGATAAAATATTCTCGATTTAAATTTTAATTTTTTGAGGTTCAGCCTTGCTTGGCTAAAGACTAATTTTTAACATACTTTCAGTTTTGACAAATCAAGTAGGGCATTCCTTGAAAAAAAAACTTATTTTTCTCTAGAGTAAAGTGCCTTTTGTGTAGAAAATTTGACGAAAAGTTATTAAGAAAAGTTATTTAGAATCAACGTCTAGCCCCCCCCCCCTATACCAAATTTTGAAATCCTCGGCCAACTGTGACTTTTTTTTCAAGATAGTAGCTTTTTGGTAACAGATACGTCAAAAAGTTGCCAGAAATCAAAATCTAGGTTCGTACTCTAAATTTTATAATTGTTTGAATTGGGAAATAAACAAAAGAAAATTTGAAAGATCAAAGTTGGACTAGGATACGAACCTAGATTATGATTTCAAGCAACTCCTCTTAATACATTTTTGATGTTACCAAAAAGTTACGATCATGGGAAAAAACGGAAAATCATAGTTGACCGGGGATTTTCTAATTCGGGATGCTTAGACTTTTCTTAATTAACTTTTGTCGTATTTGCAACATAAAAGGCATTTTACTCTAGAGAAAAATAAGTTTCTCTAAACATTTCCAAGACATACCTGATTTCTCAAAACTGAAATTATGTAAAAAATTAGTTTTTAACCAAGCAGGTCTGAACCACAAAAATGAAAATTTAAATAGAGATTTTTTACTTTTTACAAGGGTCGTTTCACTTATCCGAGGACTCACTGTATATAAAAAGCATAGAGCGTGATCTATCCTGACGAAAAGATATGGCAAAATTTTCGAAAAGTGATTTATCCTATACTAGTACCATTGTGGGTTGGAATGGTAATACAAATAAAGCTCGATTCAGCTAATTTCAATACGCAATCACAATCTACAAACAATAAGGATGATGCAACTTGTTAATATTTTTTCTTTAGTTACGATTAATTGACTCTAACGCCCAAAATGTCAATCTAGAGACTTTATGTAAAATTATATTTTCCAATATCATTTCTTATCCAGAAGATATAAAATTATTGTAGATTATATTATACAGTCGACAACTACCTTAACATCTAAAGTATTTGAAGTTTGGAAAACAACTTTAATGATAATTAATACATTGTTTTATTATCACTTCTAATTATTGTAATTCTGTTTACCGATAACACTGGTTTCCTTACACTGGCAATCCCTCTGAAAATAGTGTACCCTGCAAATTTTCGGTTATTAAATTAAGGAATACATCCAGTATACTGACATCGTAAGTCCTATGAGCTTATAATTAACCAACCCTACAAGGAACTAAATTAAATTTAATTGTACCTACTCGTATGTGTGCATAAATTAAGAACATAGATCGATATCTCTAGACGCTTAAGTTCAATTCGCTATAAGAACATATTTTATAGCTATTAAAAAATAAAAAAATAAAATAGAGATTTTTTAGTACTAAAAATAAAAGTTTATTATTCAAGATAGGACACATTCGTACACTTACAACATTTGATACAAAACAACTTTCAATTTGTTGTGGAAACATATTTGAAAGCCACAAATGAATGGAAGTAGAACGTAACTATTTAGATTATTTCTGCCATATTTTAATGATATATTTAAAATGTATTCATCAATGCGTAAATTATTGATGAATTTGTTGAAAATGACAGACCTGTTAAGATGTAACAGTCAATGTTGTTTTAGTTATCTATATATACAAATATAATTTAGGATTAAATGTCAATATAATATTAGGTACGTATTTGGGGGCCCAAAATATACATAAAAGTTCCTATAAACATGGATCCTTTCTCATCTGTTACAGAGATACAGGAGTAAACAAAATATTCAAATACAGTTTACAAGTACGAAATTTTTTAAACAACAACTTTCCAAACTGGTGAATTGGTCGAGGTGGTCCGCATAATTGGCCAGACCTTAATCCTCTTTAAATCATTGGTATATAGGTATTCAAATAAAAGGTTTGTTCCAAGCAGCCGCTAACGGTAACAGAACCTTACACAATCTTGTCACTGCGCAAGACTATCTTGCGCAGTATCGATTTTTGAGCTAGTGCGCAGGACAGTCTTGCGCAGTGAAAATACTGTGTACGGTTCTGTTACCGTTCGCGGCTACTTGAAACAAACCTAAAGTAAACGCTAGAGATGCATTACTCGATCGAAAAATAAATGCAGCAGCAATTATAAGAAACAGATCCGTATCGATTCATATAGAGCGACTCGAGCTGACTTGTGTTTAGAAGTAAACGGTGGCATTTTTGAAAACTTTAAAACCTAGCCGACCCGTTATAAATATTTTAATAAAAATTTTAGTTTGGATATTTTTTTACCGTTGTATCTCTGTAACGGTTAAGAATAGGACCTATGTTTATACTTAGGAACTGTTATGTTTATTTTGTGTCTCCGAATACGTACCGAAAATATTGACCTTTCCTTCTGAATCATTCTGTATAAAATTTCGGTGTACATAGTACGTAATTCTTTTCCTCCTAAAGGGCTTGACTGATTTTGATGGATTTTTTTCTGTTGTTATGGGATCACCTGGATGGTTCTTAGCTATAATTGGACCCGGTAGATGGCGCTGTTATCGAGATCCAGTAATATTTTTTTTAATTTTTCGTCCAATTTTTTAAATTTATTTTTATTTCTCACATAAAAAAGCATATAATCCCAGATTTTCAGCCTCTCAACACCTCTTAATATTTTTTAATTCAATAATTATTTTATATTCATGATTTATTAAATAACGAGATGCATGAGATTGGATGGCAAATATTTTTGCTAGCGAGGTCTTTGGCAGATCAACGTCTGTCTACCGGGTCCGCTAGATTTATATAAAAATCGTATTTTCAATTTAGAAGTTTTATCTGGTATGACATGGAAATGGAAAAAAAGAACAAAGAGAATTTTAATAGTTTTCAATTATATATTTCGTTTTAATTTAAAAGCAGCTCCAACTGCTTATTATAACTTTTCTATAACAAAACTTTTGTTTATTTTATTTCTAGAGGAAATTGAAACAGTATAATTTCAGTTCTATATTGTATTCATTTTATATTGTGATTGATGGTATACCGACGGCACCCAACAGCTAAAAATGTCTCTCGTTTATTAAATCTAAAGAACGAAGTCAAAAAACTAGAAACATATACTACTTATGTTTGAAAATCGACTAATATTAGACTCTTGTAGTTTTATAATAAAAAAAATCTATCATATAAGATTTTTATGTTTACTTGACATAGTTCATTAAACCTACGAATTCAGACTTCGAAACTCTTAAAATTACTTAGAAAACAGTCTATATACAGAGTAACCAAAAACATAAACTTTTTGAACAATATTAATTTACAGTTGCATTGTTTCATGAAAGATTTTTCATAACTTTTTAATTAAAAAAAAAAAATGAAAACCAGATACAAACCTTAAGAGAAGAAAAAAAGTAAACTTTTCCTTTTTGTCACATGATATTCATTTAGAGTTGTTTTGAACATATTATTATTATCGTTAGTTCATTTTTCAAAAAAATATATTTTTCAGTTTTTTTTTGGTTTTTAGGGTACCGCTTCTCCGAAATTGAAACAATAGCCGTTTTCGCTATTCTGCCTCAGGGTATGATCGTCTTGAATACACATGCTATATATGAGCAAAATCGATCCGGTGGTTTTGGCCCTATGTGCAAATAGACAGACATACAGACAGGAAAATGACATACAAAAATTAAAAAAGAAACACCTTTTTCGGTTTAGGGAGTTTGAAAACATACAAATTCACAAAAAAACTGAAAAATGAATCTTAGACGATTACAAAACTTTCAAGAGAAAGTAAAAGGCATTTGAAATTCTCTTATGTAAAGCAAAAGTTTAATGCAAAGTTGACTTTGAAACTACATATTATAATAAACTTTGAAAATTTCGTTGCAGTTTTGTTTGGGTTTTTCTAAATGTAGCAACTGTTTTATATATTTAAAGAGTCAAAGTCAACATATTTTGGAAACCACAATATCCTATGTACATATTCTCGCAAAACACTCTGTATATGTAATGTTTTACGTTTTTATCTTTTATTATAATTGTATAATATTTAAAGCACCAACAAGTTCACCGTATAATAATTACGGTTTTCATTAATAAACATTCACTAAGTACAATGAGCTTTTGTTTCATACCCGTGAAGTGTTTTATCCACAGTTAATTAATTTGAAATTAATTTATCAATGAAACTTTCAAATACATTTTATATACGTTACATGAATTAGACATGAACTTTGAAACTATTAATGAACTTAATGTGATACTGAAAACTTTTTTCTGCATAAATATCCGTTTATATAAGAAGTAGACAATCGCGCGTAAATTTCGAGATTCAAAAGTTTGACACGGTGCACCGCGCGATGGTTGATACGCGCGTGAATGGCTGGACACACTGAATGCTGTGTAGCATCATCAAAGCTTTCACGTTCGTTTCGCTTTTTGTGTGTCTGTGGGCCTAGGACGCAGACGCCAAAAGATGCGTGTTATTTGAAACAGCATAATAGTGTGAAGATATATTAGAACATTTACTTATAGTATGTGAAACTGCAAAGCTGAAACGACCCTGCACAAACCTTATGAGATTTTGTACTCGATTAAATTGATCGAAAATGGTTTTATTTTATAGTGTAAAGGTTACCAAGAAAAAATGTCCATGGGCGCATAGCCTAAACACAAATAGATTTTTAGCTACAGTTATGTTTTGTTCTTTCTCCTATAGTCTTATATGACATATCGAATTGTTACAATCTCCCCGTTGTGACAACAAAGAAATTTGCGAGACGACAATCAGCTAATCATTCTGACAATGAGACACATATTGTTGTGGGAGACAACAATCGACTTGCATAGTATGTAAAAAGGGCTTTGTTGTCAAATTCCAGACAACAATGAAAGCAACAAAGGAAAGAACTATCCAACGTCTATATAAACACGGAGACAGAATATTGTCATACAAACAGTGCGCAAAATATTTAGTTATGACATAAATTAACAGTAAGTACCGTGAACAGTACTCAGGTAACTGCCGAAATAAATAGTGTAACATAAAGATAAATAAAAAAATCCTGCATTTTAGCGAACGTTACTCGTAACGAAAGAAAACATGCACACGTGTCCATCCGCCATTCGGATAACTACTTTTCTTTGCATTTTGAAGGTAGTAAATCCAGAATGTAACTTTGTCTCGAACATGATTTATCAACTCATATGAACATACTTTGATTTCCAGACGGAACACGGAAGCTAAAATGATACATTAAAGAGACAAAACTAAAGGGAGAATCCCGTAGGACAAATGGAATCCCAGGATAGCTACCTACATATGTGCCTAATTAAATTGGATTTGAACTACATAATCTGTCCGTATTGAGTAAGGAGATTAAATATTCACGGAGCTCTTACATCGCTGGAGCCTGGAGAGTTTCCTAGTGAAAACAGTTTCTTTTATGAGCTTCATCGGGACAATAAGCATCTAATGATGATGGTGTAATATTTGAAACAAATTGGTCCAATAACCAAATTTTTGTTTTTATATTTAAAGATAAATATTAGAGTCACTATTTCCTTTACCGGTCTTCTTAACTGGATTTTCTATGATTTCCCATCTTTTACCGTTTATTCCATTTATTCTCTTTTATATTAAATAAAATATTCATTTTATATTTCAGCTGTTTTTTAGAACAAAACCTGGAAATTTGGAGCTTATTACAGACGAGTCGCGATAAAATTTTTATTTTTGAACAACTTAAAGAGGAGTAATTTATTGTATTCTTAACTAATTTTATTATTGGCTGTACATTTCAAGGTAAAGTTCTCATCACCAAGAAAAACAAAAACAGTTTTAGTTTTTGCTGATGATAAGTATACCTACACTTGATAATAAAATTTAGGTGTTAAAGTGACTATAGTTGCTTTTAAAAGGCCAAAGACAATAAAACGTCTTTATTGATTACTAGCCGTTACCTGCGGCTTCGCACGCGATTGAGACGAAACATGAATGCATTCCCATTATTTGGCATAGTTACTCCTTTCTAAACGTAGATGAAATCCCCCTAATAAAATTTTTAATTATGACATTCAGATGATCAACGTCCTGACAAACCTTAAAATTACACCTATTTGGATTTTTAGAATATTTACCTCTTTTCACCCTCTGAATTAAGGATTTGTTTTTGAAAACTCATGAAATACTTGTTTATTTATTTGTTGATGGGAGTAATCCTGCGCAGTTCTTGTATGATTTTTCCATGCAAATTTTTTAACCCCCGTTACACCCTTGGGTTGCATTTTCAAAAAGCTGTTCCTAACGAATGCCTACGTCATAGTAACTATCGGTATGCCAAATTTTAGCCCAATCTGTCCAGAGGTTTGAGCTCTGCGTTGATAGATCAGTCAGTCAGTCACGGATTCCTATTATGTATAGATTTCCATTTCTCAAATGACTATACGTGTTAACACAGCTTTATATTGACATAGACTTATCGAAATAAGATCCATAGGGAATTTAGGTATGTACATATATACAAATAAACAATATTTCATAGAATTGTGGAATAATGCTGTTCAAACTGAGATCTGTTTGGAATTTACAACTTTGTTGATACAGTATCTAGTTAATTTATAGAGCCTTTTGTAGTTTGATTAATTACCAGAAGATGATAAAATCTACTCAGGGATGTCAAAATGACATTAAAAAAAGTGCACATCCCGCAAGTTTTCCACTGTACGATTAAACTAAAAAAAAAATTAAAAAACAAAAAACAAATATTTGATAAATTAAGAAATCTATGTGCGCGATACCAGCGCCAACCAGCTGAAGTAATTATTATTGACCTGTTTTTTTGACATTTAAGTATGAGAAAAGCAAAAATGCACAAAAAAAATAAAAAAAGACCGTCGGCAGGGATTGAACCTGGGATCTTGTTCTTAGGTAGGTACTATTAAATCTAACCCACCGTACGCTTATGAATTTCAATGTCTACATGTCTATTTTCATAGTATAGAAGTGTAGCACTTATTTTACGGAAGACTACAGTAATTATTATAGGTATTGTTTTTTTTTAACTATCGGGTGTCAAAAATGATAACGATATTTTCAATTACAATTTTAGTAGTAATTATGAACTCGAATCAATCTAAAAATGGTTCCGTTCTATAGAACAGAATCCCCCCTTTTCAAAAAGCTACATTTTGACTGAATTAACCTAGATATAATTTGTATGAACGAAACTCAGTTCTGACGGGTAAATCGATAATTTATTTACAGTGTAACCTCTTTATAACGTCCTTCGTTATAACGAAAAACTCCCTATAACGTAGAAATCTTTACAGTTTGGTTGGTTTACCTTAAAACCCATTCATTAATACCCTCTTTATAGCGCAAGAGCCATTCTCTATTACGAAGAAATATGTTCATATTTAGGCGTCAGCAAATATTTACAGACGTTGAAATGACAATTCTGAACCATCATCGACTATTCAACAAGTACTCGTTGCCGCCAAACTTATCGAAAAATTCCTATTGTTTAATGAAGATGATTCCACCACATCCCAAGACATGCATAAGATACCTAATAAAATACAAAACAAATATTGGCATAGCAAAAAACATCAGGCAAAGTTAACAGATTATATGTGTTTGGGATAAATTAATTAGGTGAAATTTGGTTATTTTTCTTTCTTCCCTCCATATAACGAAAACTCTTTATAACGAAAAAAAATGCTCGGTCCCTTGAGATTCATTATAAAGAGGTTACACTGTATATATTTAATTTTATTTAATTTAACTATTGTATTGAGAATAAGATTATGTTTATTGTATATAAATAATTGTCTTAACGTATTCCACTGGCTTATTTTAGGCCTTCTTCAAATTTTTATGTTGGTAATTGTTTTATTTTGTGTTTAATTGACATGTCAAATAGATTTTTTGTAAATCTCGACTGACTAAATAAAAGTCTAATCTAAAAGCACGTACCGCTAGTGTAGCAATATGTGCAATAGCGAAGAATAATGTAATAATGATATTGTCATAACTAAAATATTTTTTTATAAATTGAATGAGTATAGTTTTCTAAAATTTGTGAAATGTTTAACGGCTTTTTATGAGAGCCCTACCTTATAATATTAAAAATAGACTCGTCCAATTTTTAATTAATTTGGTTTAAGATAGTTTGGGTAACCGTTTCGCTAACGAGAAATTGAACGCCTTCAAATAATAACTTGAATTATAATATCTAATTTCATTTTTCGTTTGAAATTTCACTGCCTTATTAATTTTGATAAAGGGGAAAGATAATTTTGTTCCCATGTTGCACTGAAACTTTATATTTGAGATATTATGATGTGAATGGAGGCGAAATGATTTTTTTTGTGAAACCATATAAAGTTTAGCTTTTCAAGTTCACAATAATCTGCGATGAATTTCATTGAAATATGAAGTTTCAAATACTTTTTACAAAATATTAATAATAATAATTACTTATCAATTTATCAGTACGTAATGAATAGAATTGAATAAATAAATTTTCTTCATACCTCGATCGAAAGTACGTACTTTCGTCCCTTATAACAGGGACGAAAGTTTCACATTTACTCCCTGTTATTTATTATATTAAATGACAACGGTAACCCTATAGTTACGAGTATAAATATGCATGAGAAATTTTTTCCTCCTGCCGTTCTCACTAGGAGTAAATGTCAATCTTTCGTCCCTGCTGACGAAAGTACGTACTTTCGAGCGTATATGAAGAAAAATCGTATATATCACACGGGCCTTAAAAGTTGTAATCTCGGCCCTGCGTGTCATAAGCCCGAAGCGAAAATTCAACTTTCGGCCCTTGTGATGTAATATACTATTATTATTCGAAACAGCTATACGCATAATTCGTCAATTCATTGCAATTAAATAATACATTAAGTAAATTCATTAGCAGAGTATAAACAGGCTTTGTTATATTTTAAATTAACGAAATATAATAATTATAAAAGTAGCTCTTATTGGTCTTTTTTTAATTTAGAGTTCTATAAAATGGCGGTTTGTTTAAGGATAAACAAATTCCATTTATAAAATGCTACCCAATATGAGCTCCTAAAAAAATATGAAAGGTACATATTTCGGAGAAAAGTATACAGAAAACACACAGCATTATTTTATTTTTAGACAGAAATGAATCCATGAATCTCTTGGGGTGGAAGTGGAATCGTTGGTATGAAGACACGAATATTAAAAATAATCACAAAGAATGAAACCACAGAACACTAATTGTTTCTCGAAGAATATAATTACAAATGTACGACGCGAAAAAAATGATCAGCGGTTTGGTGACTTGTGGTTACTTTAATTTTTAAAATAGAATTGAATAGGGTATATGTATGTAACTTATATTTATAATGGATAATAATTACGATTAAATTCCAGTATACCTACAGCATATTTTTTTCATTGAATTAGTGAAAGCATAATATTAAACGATTATTATCGTTATAATATTTTAGAAGGCTTATATTTAAGAAAAATGTAAATGTTACTGTTGGAAATTTTATCGTAATGATTATTATTATTCATTGTAATAATTACACAGTAAATAAAATTTTGGTTGATTTTTCACCTTCAATTTCAACGCTTGCTAAAACGAATTCTTCTTGTTCTTCTTTCCGATGCCAAATGCCTTTTTTCTTTGAAAATGACCCGTATACTTTTAAATTCCTATTTAAGTTCCTAAAAGTTTTTCAATTAGACTGTCGCCTTTCTGGATAAAGGTTTAAGTATTTAGCTTCAGACAACGTGGTTGTAACTGAAACGGCATTAAAATTTCAACGTGATTCGAAAACTTATCTTTTAATTTATTAAAATACAGCTTTAGCGTACTTTGGTTCCATGTTCAGATTTACAAAACTGTATGTCTTGTTTATTTCTGTGTTCTAACTCAACTTTTAAATAGTAAGATGAAGGAAGGTTTTGGTTGAGGATCATAAAATAAGCTTTACCAGTGTTTCCCTAGTGGCCAACGTTTCGAAAAATTTATTTTCATCTTCAGAGCCTGAAGCTAGTCAAGTGGTGGTAAATTGTTCTAACAGTATACATGATCATAACTATTATGAGTTAATATAATTTTAAACATATCTTATTATAAAAAAAATAATTAAAAAATTTATTCAATTCCCTATCTATCTGTACTAAAGGTACCACCGTGCAAAATTGTTAATCACACACCTAAAATGGGTCACGAGCTCTCCGACTATAACGGTAACAACGAAGTCACGTAGTAATATAATAATTAATAGGATTATAAAATGAAACACTGAGAGAAAGAGACAGAAAAGGTTTACATTATTATTGTTTAAAAATTTTTTTTTTAAAATGTAATTATTTCTTTTGTATTAAATTATATTACAGTACGCATTTATTTCCTAAAAAAGTTTTTTAATAATTCCTATTACGTTTTTTTAATTTTGCAGTGTCGAATTATTTTTATAAAATGTTGAAACGTAATCTCATCTTTACAAAAACGAATGTTTTATAATAGAATAAAAGCTAGCGACATCGCGAAAAAAAGATTTTTAAGACGGCTGACCTTTTGATATTCCTTTTCTAATTGAAGTTTGGCGGGGATACGGCATGTCTGGCTGCTGGGAGTAGTTGCGTTTACCTGTGCGCATCCCATTTAGGTACAAATTATAGGTAATTTATGTCATTTGTCACTTTTTGTTAAAATGTTTTAGTTGTGTTTACCAAAGTAGTGGAGTAGATTGGAAAAAAAAGCATTGAATTCGGTGTGTATCGAATCGAAAAATGTTTCTAACAAAAACTGTAGTGTCGAGCTACCCGACATTTTAGTATATGAATATGAATATGAACTTTATTGTCAATAGAACTGTACATATACAGTATATTTGACTAGTCAAAATTACACAGAGACATAATACTATTTAAAATAAGAATAAAATTCGTCAAGAGAATAAAATGCATTATTGACAAGTAGGCTTTTAACTTTAGTTTTAAATTTTGTGAAAGAGGCTAAATTTCTGCATTCTGCAGGCAGTATATTGTATAAATGGGCTGAAATATTTGACGGACTATATTTAAAAATATTATTATTTGCCATAGGTGTTATTAACCTAAATTTCGTGCGAGTGTCATGCGAATGAATAGTGTCTACAGTTGTGAAATTGGCTATGTTTTGGCGAGCAAAAACAACGCAACAATAGATGTAGATACATGGCACGGTTAACATTTTTTTAGTTTTAAAAATATCTCGGCATGAAGCGTTCCATTTTAAACTATACATTGCTCTAATAACTTTTTTTTTGCAGAATGAAAATGTTTTTACAATGTGGACTATTACCCCACCCAATAATCCCATATTTCAACTGTGGATAAATATAACCGAAATAGATAGATCTTAAGATAGAAATATCTTTATACAGAAATTTAGCTTTTTTCACAACGTACATTTTTTTAGAAATTTCATTGCGAACGTGCAGTATGTGTTCATCCCACTTTAAATTTGAATTTATATAAATTCCTAAAAATTTGAAGACTTCTACCCTTTCTATATGACAGTTATTAATGGAAAGATCTATATGTTGGTCGTTTTTGGATTGAACAGTTTTCATGCACATGAACTTTGTTTTGTGTTCATTTAATAATAGTTTATTGGCACTGCACCAGTCCTGAACCTGGGCGAGCGCTGATATTGCTTTTGGTTCCAAATCAACAGGATTTAATGCTGAAACTAAAAGATTAGTGTCATCTGCATATATAATACAATTATCTGCAGACGATGCTGCTTTAGGAAGGTCATTAATATACAGTATAGTTTGTGACCGCATGTCGGAGGGGGCGGTAGGGGGTATGCCGCTTTAAAGTTTCGGAAAACCCGTTTTTCCCCATAACTCAGCCATTATTATCGGGGGATAAAAAATGTTCCAACAAAAATTATAGAGAAAAAGAATCAGTGTAAGCTCGTTCCAGTAAAAGTAGATAAAAAAACGAAAAAAAATGGCGTCTGGTTTAGGTCGATACGTCAATAGACCCAAAGTTATGAGAGATTTTAAAAAATCGTTTTCTCTCTCTCCTGCCGGTTCGAATTGACCCACCGCGTCCAGCCTCCGGTGCAAAGAAGGGGTCTTTAGTACTTTTGCTATGAAAAGAAAATTAAGCTCCTAGCTGCAATGTTTTTTTCAAAAATGGCATTCAATTTTTCCAAATTTCGCGCACTAAAATGGCGATATCTCACGAACGGGTTGTCTGATCAGACCCGGTCTGGAACGAGCTTGCGCGAATTCTTTTTTCTCTACAACTTTTATTGGAACATTTTTCCCCCCGATAATAATGGCCGAGTTATGGGGCAAAAACGGGTTTTCCAGAACTTTAAAGCGGCATATCTCCCGCCGCCCCCTCCGACATGCGGTCACAAACTATACCAAAATGTCGGGGGAGCTCGACTCTACAGTTTTTGTAGGAAACATTTTTTGATTCGAGACATACCAGTTTGAAATTCCCAACCCACTCTACTAAGTGGAAAGCCAAATTTCGTCTTGATGAGTAACGAAAAAGATTAAATATGTTTTTGTGAAGACAAAAGTGGAAAAATATTAATATTTAGGGAATAAGAACCTTTCAGCAATATTAACTTAAAATTAATATTGCTAACTTAAAGTACCAGACAGTTTTGTCGTTGCTAACTCCGTGCCAGATACATATTTAGTAATTAAAAAAAAACACATTCTCACACCATTTTAGTATAGCTAAAAATTTAATATAATATAGTTACGATATCAAAGAACCTAAAATTCACTTGCCAGATAGAAATTTAGTTGTTTAATACGGAGCAAGACCAATTTAAAATTCAAAACCATTTACTTTAAATAGGTCTTGCTCCTTATTAAACAACTTAATTTCTATTTGAAAAATTATTTTTAGATTCTTTGATACCGTAACTATATCATTTTAAAATTTCAGCTATATTAAAATGGTTTGAGAATGTTTTTTTTTTTAATTACAAAAATTGTATCTGGCACGGAGTTAGCAACGGCAAAACTGTCTGGCACTTTAAGTAAATTTTGCTGAAAGGTTAACTAAATATAATTATTTTTCCACTTTTGTCTTCACATAAACATATTTTTCTTTTTCGTTACTTATCACGACGAAATTTGGCTTTCCACTTTGGAAAACACGATATGATAATAAACATTCAGTTACTAGGACGACGGCATCTTAAAAAGTTGCAAATGACCTTAACTTGTAATTTGTCCAAATGGGATACGCACAGGTAAACGCAACCGCTCCCAGAAGCCAGACGTGCCGTATCCCCACCAAACTTTAATAAGAAAAGGAATATCAACAGATCATTATTTCTCGAAAATGTTGGTAGCTCTCGAACTATAATTTATGTGGTAATAATTGTGCCTGAGTTTATTTAGAATCACAATTATTCATTCTCTGTTCATAGGCCAGTAAAATGAAGATGATTTGATTCTAAACATTTCTACAAAATCGCAAAAGGGTGCAAAAATGTTCCCTCAAATTTGCACCCTTTTGCGATTTTGTAGAAATATTTAGGGTCAAATCATCTTCATTTTACTGGCCTATTATACTTTACTTGCCTATTGTACTTTATATAAGTATACACAATGCTTCAAAATTGCACCTTCGTGCGATGACTGGAACTTGGTAAAAAACGTTAAAAACAATTAAAAAAACTGTGTTTCATCAGTGTTTTGCTTGTATCTCCAAAGTAGAACTAGCCATATTATTTAGTGATAATATTGTAAAAGAGATTATATTTCGCCAAAAAGCTTTAAAAATAACTCTCCATTTATTGTCAAAAATTAATAAAAAATTATTAAAGTAGAGAAGTTAAAAATTTCCACGGCTAAGAAAATGTCTAAAAATACGACAAATTATCAATTATTTGAATTTTTATATTTTTTATTAATTTTTAAAAATCGAGCCTAAACTGTCTCCTTATCTGCTTTGAATTATTCTAACTTTCAAATTAGTGGAAACTGAGTTCGTCATTTTACTCGCCTATTCAGTTTGATCTATTGTTAACATAAGTGAGGATAACCAATGATTCTTTGTTTTATCATCTCTTGCAAAAACTTAAAGATTTTGTGGATCGGATAAACGTGAGCAAACCACATACAGCTGGCCGTGCGGGAAACATGGTTTTTTCAATTTTTTAAATGAATGCCAGCTACTCTGGGTTTTGTTTATAGTTATTCCGAAAGCAGTTTTTATTGGAAATTGCACATAATATTTTAAATTGAAAAGGCAAATCCGTCGGTATGATTAGTATTCGTGGTATTGAAACACTGTCTCCTTTAGATTTCCCACTAATTATAACGGTCCTAACAATATTTCGACCCAGATGGGAAACTTGTAAACGTGTACCATTAACAATTTGGGTGCATCAAGATTTCGCTTAATAGTACCAGAACGCCCACTTCTTATTTTGTGAGAAAGCATTTATTTACCTTAGGAGTTAATTTTTGAAAAAAGAAGTAGTTTATGTCCTTCCATGTTAAATTTCATCACAATCAGCGGTCTGGCCGTGAAAGCGTAACTTCATAGTTCATAAAATATTATAAACCCCACTTCATCCCCATAGGGGTTGAATTTTGAAAAAAAAAATTATCCCATGTTCTTGCTCAGGCTTTAAGCTATCTCCATATTAAATTTCATCACAATTGGCCTAGCGGTTTGGCCGTAAAAGCGTAATAGCCAAGCAGACAGGCAGACAGAGTTACATATTTTATAATTTTAGGTATGGATATAAAAATGTACAAAAAAAATATTACTATTACATATTGAAAATGCTCCGAGATAATTCTTTTATGGATTCGGTATATTTTAAAAAAGTCAACGCGCATATTATTAACAGTAGAGAGATAGGGTATAAATTTAATGTTGTACAATATCTGATGAAGGAGATTTCGTAGAATTTGTTGATAAGCTCTTCCTGAACTGTTGCTTTAAACTTCTGAAATTTGAATAACATTGTCGATGACAACCTTTAGTAGGAGACAAATTTAATGGTGTAACCACATTGCTGTACCTTAAATTATAATCTAGCCGAATATTTTACGTAGTTGGACATTTTTATAAAGTAGTTTCGGAAAATACATTAACCCTCCCAGCATTTTTATTACAAATTATACAAGAAACACATTATAATTTGATCGGATGATTATTTTTGCGGGTAATGGCTAGTAAGTATTAAATACGATATTTTCCATTCATTGGCATGGCTCCTACATAATATGTTCCAATTAATCAAAGCATGCTTAACTGATTTCTTTCAATAAAACACTTTTTGTGACATACATTTTTGGGGGAATTACTTGTATGCGCAGTAGCTGTTGTACCGCGGTAAGTCAGCCATTGGGCAATATTTCTACGTGAATCAAACACTTCATATAAAAAGTGTCATATGAGCTCTTGGCCGATAGATTTGAGATATTATTTAGTTTAGTTATGAAACTCTTTTGAGTATAACTAAAATGATCGTAACGTAATTGTATGTGTATAATCATTAGCAAATTGAATTATTTTTTATTTTCAGCAATGGATGAGCGTAATAACTGTTAGAATCGGCTTCCAAGCTGTCACTCATGAAATTTCGATCTACCGTCAAAGTGCATCAAAGGGAAAATACTACCTAATATGTAATATGTATATTAAACTCAAGCTCAATCACAAATGTACTGGAATGGCAGTTGAATTGATGCCTTTTTTTTGTATTCACCAACAGCGTAACAGAAAAATATATTTTAAATTTCTCTAATAATTAAGCTGTGATAATTAGAGAATCTTAAAAAAAACATTTTATAAATTAAATTTAAAAAAATCAGTTCAAAAACTAGAACGCGACTACTGAAAGGTATGAAAATATTCTCAACTGAAGATAGCCGTGATCATATGCCACCTACCCTAACAAAACATTACATTTTAATAGTAGTAAGCGATCATAAGCTCTAGAGCAAAGTGCATCACGCTATACATCTAGAGGGGCCTCATACCTATATATGAGATGGCATACGACCACGGCTATCCTCAGATGAGAATATTTTCTTGTTTCATACTTTTCAGTAGTCGGATTTCAGTTTTTGAACTTATGTTTTATTTAAATTATTTTTTTGAACTTACTTTTTATTTGTTTTCAATTTGCTCACCCCTGAGACCAAAATTCAAAAATAGATGTAGCCTATGTTACCCGGGCCATAATAAAGAATCGATTGGCACCTTATTTATCAAAATCGGATGAATAGTTTAGGCGCTACGGTGGAACATCCGTAAATATAAACATACATAGACTGCTAAACTCATAACCCTTCCTTTTGGCTTCGCCGCAGTCGGGTAAAAAATGAATATTTTGAACAAAATTTTGCTTGAAAAGCGGTATTTTTCGATGTAGAACAAAAATTTGTTTTTGTGTGAGTACAATTTATGGTAATGTTCTTGATGATAGGGAGTTTGAATACGACATTAAACTGCTCCAGACGTATAAGAACTGTAATTATGTGCTCACAATGTAAGGCCATTGTCAAATCAATTTTTTTCACAATCCTGTCTGCAACGCGGTGTAGGTGTACAGTTTACAATTACATTATAGTCCAGGGAAAAAAGGCAAAAAATAAGTCAAACTTCGGAAAAAAAGGGAAAGATAAATTTTGGTATGAACCTTCCTTTCGTGGTTCTAAATAATATCCCCAAAAGTACCCACCAATACATCCGCTAAAAAAGTTACGCGGATCAAAGGTCACAAAAACGGTTTTACGCGAAAATCTCGTTAACGGTGATAGAAAAAAATAGTGGTTATTAAATTTGTAGTTTAGAAAATTGCCTACAAAAACATAGTAGGTATTACTTTTTTCCGTAAGACTAAAGTTACCAATTACTTACGACGTACGACGCATGCTGCATGATGCACGTTCTCTCACCTCGCATTCATTTAATCGCTTAGCATGATCATGATCTTTATCAAAAACCGTTAGTCTTACGAAAAAAAGTAATACCTTTTGTAGGCAATTTTCTAAGCTACAAATTTGATAACCACTATTTTGTCATAAAAATCACCGTTAACGAGATTTTCGTGAAAAACCGTTTTTTCTGACCGTGACATTTTTAGCGGCACATGTAACGGTGGGAACTTTTGGTATATTGTTTAGAACCATGAAAGGAAGGTTCTTGCGAAAATCCAGTTTTTCCCTATTTTTTCTACCCTGAAATATCTCTATTCCCTCTGTATTATTATAGCTATTATTAATTAGGGCTACAACGAACCTTTCAACGTTTCTCAGATTTTAAAGTTTTATTCAAATTGACGTAAATTTTCGTTTTGCATTATAACATTTTATTAAAAATTCGACACAAACATTCCATTTTAATTTCAGAGTTAAAAGTTACGATATTATTTATTTAAATGTACGTTATAATAGAAACCGGTTAAGCACGTGTTGTACAGACAGATGGTAGGGTATTTATCATACCCTAGCCTAGAAATGCGTCTACAATATATCAATATTGTTTTGCAGATTAATAATTAAAAAGAAGTCGAGTACCATGAGTTAATATTTGTACTAATAAAGTCGCTTTATGGTCTTTCAAAAACCAAGTAGACTTAATAAATATTGCCGTACACTAGTGTCATCGGACGGTTTTTTAAGTTAATATAGCCGTGATTCTCGTCTCTGCTATATTAATAGAAATATTATACTACTGTAAGGTGAAAGGTAAGATCAGCTGTACTCCTAAAACTTGCTAAATATATATCTTTTTCAAAATAATTTTCCTTGAAAGTATGCTACTTTTTTTATTATTTTCAGATTTTTTAATCACTTGGCTGCAAATTTCGTAGTAGAGGGCACATTATAATGGTAAGAGTACGATAACTTGCTATGCAAAATATCCACTGGAAATTCACAATTATTGTTTTATATAACATATAACAGCGTTATTGGTCGTTTTAAGTGCGGAAAATTAATTTTTATAAATTAATTTAAAAAAATTAAATATGGTATAGTAAATATATTATTTACTATAGCGATCGCTATCTTGTCTTATATAGTGATAAGAAAAGAGAAAGTTATATATACCTGTACCTATGATAAACAAAGATAGAAATATCAATTGGTTGGAATGAAATACAATTGAACGTTCAGGGCAGAGTCGTATTTGGAAATTTTAATTTATAAAACGAATTTTAAATTTAAAACTCACATTTTCATGAAGATTGAAAACCACCGCTTTTTTTGATAAAGGGGTATGCGAATTGTCTCGCAGTGAAACGGGAAGGGGCAAATGTGGAGTTTTTAAAAAAACAATTCCGGGGTGAACGATAAACGGGTATGCGAATTATAATTCTGGGGTGAACGATAAAGGGGTATGCGAATTGTCTCGCAGTGAAACGGGAAGGGGCAAATGTTGAGTTTTTAAAAAAACAATTCCGGGGTGAACGATAAACGGGTATGCGAATCTAAATACGACCCTGCTTCCATAACACAATCGAAAGCTGCATTCAAAGTGAGATAGTTATACAATAATTCTACACCAGTTGCTATGACGTGTATTTGTGATTTTTGATTGGTTAGATTCAAAAAATGACAGTGAAAGACGAAAAGTAGTTCCATTTTTTTCACGTATTTTTGAGGAAATTTGTGAATAATCCGCAAAGTTTTTTTTTTTGAACGTCAAAATTTAGCGTTTTCTATGACTTAAAAAAAAATTTTTCAAAATTTGGGTGCATAGTGTTATCGTACTGGACCCCATTATAATATCTTTAGGAGCTATTAATATCTCGAAAAAAAATTACTAAGAAAAAAGCCACTTAAAAACTTTTATAGCATTTTTAAAGAGCTGCCGTACGATACCCCATGTAATGAGGTGCGCGAAAATATAAATTTTCGTCTCTCAGTTCTATGTATGGAAAGCTTCTCCTAAGTTATTTTCTTTTTATTAAAATTTCATCACACAAATATATGACGGTTCACTTAAGACACTTACCTGTAAAATTTCAACCGAATCCGATAGAGAGAGGACAAAAGCATTGTCATACGGACAAACATACAGACGGACGGACATATGACGAAAGTTTCGTTTTTTGTTATTTAGCTACGGAAGCCTAAAAATATAGATTAATTTTGAAACATTCTATAAATGCGTGTTAATAGACGAAGAGAGAAAAAATAAAAAAATGGAGTTAATCACTGTTTTACGAGTTTAATTGATTGGACATAAATTTAAGAACATTGAGAAATTGATGTCATAAGCAACACCATAAAAAGATTTTTTTTATTTTATGATGCATAAAACGACGTCGAATGTTAATGACCGCCATTTGTAATAAAAGTCATAAAACTGAAAACAATATGAAAAGTAAAATAGCGAAGGAATGGAAGCATAAAATTCCGGAATACCTATCGTTGCTCACTTATTGAAGAGGGTTCAAATGTAAATATACCTACCTGAATGAAAATAAAATGTCTGTTATATTGATGACAAAAGGGAAAACAATAAAAATTTCGGATGAAAAAATTACATACATCGAGTGGCACAATTTTTCCAAAGTCTATTTAATAAAATTCACTTTACTTCAGGATTATTACACCGAAAATGTATAAGTACTTTCGCTAGTTTTCGAATTAGAGAAACCATGAAAAAGGCATACAAACAAAAAATGACTTTTCTTCGCGCTTGACTTTGAAAATATCCGAGGGATAGAATTGATATTGTTTTCTTTTTATAACTTCACGTTATTAAAAATTTAAAAAAAATAATGATCTGTCGTGGAACGCCTGGCAGATGTGAAAATCAAAATTCTAGTAACTAAATTTCACCCTGTAATGTAACTTACCTCTGTAGTATAGAAATTTCGTGCTGTAACTAAATTTCACCTTGTAAACTAACTAACCAATATAACAACGCATTCACGCAGAGAAGCAGCGAAGTGTGTAGTATAAGCGTGTACACACACACACACACACACACAAACAAGAGAGTCGAGAGCGGTGGCGTAGAGGGGATATGACGACCTGAAGCGTTGGCTAGGTTCACACCTTGCGGTTTACCGAAACGTTTTTCGTATGCTGTTTTCAGTGGCAAATGCAAACATATACACACGTATTCACACTATACGGTAAAACCGAATGCGGTAAAAAAAACAGTTTCGTTTATTTTTGCAGCCGTGTCTTGTCACTGAATACCGTCCGCGTACGGCACAAAAAACGAAACGGTCTCAGAATGGCAATACGTAGTACGTTTTTTTGCACCTGTACCGGTCGTCTGACCGCGCACAGTGTGCGGGGGGCGTAACATAAGTGTCCAAAAGTGACCCAGATTTAAACGCCTAGATACAATAGGTGCTCCCAAAATCTCCTATGTTTTTTTATTTTTTCTGCAAAATAAATGCCAATAAATGAACACAGTCGCAACGTCTACATAGTCCATCTTTTGGCAGCAAACTGAACACAAAACCGTATGCTTTAAGAGTATTCGTCCCGGCAAATACCCCCTGCACCCTTCATCTCAAATCTTTTCCCCTCGCCTAAAAACGGTTCGCGCTCTTCCGACGCTATTTTTAAAGCTAGAGGGTTCTGGTAAACGCCAAATGAAAGACAAAGAATCAGACTACAGATCCTTCAGGCGAATTTTTTGAAAAACAGTGTCGCCTACGTGTAAAACATTACGTAACTTATTATTTTTTTCAAAAGGTTGTAAGTTTTTTCAGGATTTTTTTTCAAAAAATTCGCCTAAAGGATCTGTAGTCTGATTCTTTGTCTTTCATTTGGCGTTTACCAGAACCCTCTAGCGTTGGGAGAGCGCGAACCGTTTTTAGACGAGGGGAAAAGATTTGAGATGAAAGGTGCAGGGGGTATTTGCACGGACGAATAACGATTCTACCGTATAAGAAAAACGTATGGATGTGAATACTAAATACGTTTTTACTGTATACGTAAAATCGTGAATGCCGAATAGGAAAAACCGTATAGTGAGAACCTAGCACGAAACTATTTTTTTTACCGCATTCGGTTTTACCGTATAGTGTGAATACGTGTATATGTTTGCATTTGTCACTGAAAACCGCATACGAAAAACGTTTCGGTAAACCGCAAGGTGTGAACCTAGCCTTAGCACTAACGCGCCAACATATAGTTCACATCAAAAGGGACATCTAGTTTCGGTTCTATTTTAAAAAATCGAGTTTTTGTCAAATCTAGACGCTTGCGTGTTCTAGGAAACTATTCTGACTATTTTTGGATGGACGTGTGTATGTTTATTTCTTAGTAATATTGATATGTATCGATTGGTATTTATGATTTTGAGCCAACCGATATAGCGTTCCGTAATAGATACAGGGGTTGTTTATTAACAATATAAATCCCGCCATCTGTACGGATTGTTGAGTAGATGTATTATGATAGAGATATATGGAAAATAAGGTACAAACTGCTACTAACACCGATGGATAGGTGTTGGGAAAATGGCGAATCAATCAGACCAGGTGTGATACCTTCTACAATATTGTGACCGTAGATGGCTCGTCGAGCGACGCTATACTGTCATTAATTATTTATTAGCTCTCTTTGTACTGTCAGCGCTTCAGCGCTGGTTTTAGACTCTAAACATACTCTCAAATAATCCAGTCGTTGAGATAACTTCACAAAAAGTTTTACCATTCCAACCCACAAGTGGGGAATAGTACATACTAGTTCAGGTCAAAAATCACTTTTCAAAATTTTACAATATCTTTTCATTTTGAGGTCTCCCGAATCCAAAAAACATATTTTTGGAAAAACTCTGTGAGTCTGTTAGTCTGTTTTTCTCTGAGCACGATACAGATCAAACGGATGAACAGATTGAAAGTAAATTTCAGGAGGGTGTTTGGTATGCAAATTTGTAGAGCCCTATTGTTTTTAGGTAAAATCGGCGGATGCGCAGAAGAAATATATGCTATAACGGTGTTTTTTATATAATAATGGTATACTGTTCATAATAGCTTATTATTCTAAATATTTTTCAAGTACGATCCTTTCAAAAAAATTTTGATAAAATTTTTTTTTCTAAGCTTTATAGTTTCGGAAACGTTTAGAAAATTAAAAAAATCAGTAGTTCTTTTGTTTTGTAAATCTGTCAGAAATAAACTAGTTGAGTATACTTTGATTAATTTTTATATGACGTGGAACATATTAAGTGGGTAACAATGGCAACGAATAGCAAATATCATATTGAATACTAACGATTACCCGCGTAATCTCATTCAAATCAGGAATTTTATATTCTTTATTATATTATGTATCAAATGTCAACATTTTGAAGTTGAAATGGTTCCGTCGCTCAATTGGCTGAAATTTTCTTTGTTATTACGGTAGTTTGTTTCTTCTTGTTAATTTATTAGTTCTAGATAGTGGCTTCAACGGCTTCTAGAAAAAAAACTGTAAAACTTGAAATTTTTACTGAAATGTTTTGAAGCGAGTGTTTAAATATTGTTCTATAGACAGAGTTTTTTTGGAACAAATATTCAGTAACCAAACCTTCATTGGAATAAAAACACCGTGTTTTTGAAAAAATCACTCTACTTTTACTTTTACTTTATTTTGAGCCCATCTGCGTGGCATAACATCGTTAGAAAAATATAAAATATACGGTTTATTAGTTAAATACGAAAAAAAGAAAATTTTCTATTTGGAAGCGCCAGATTCAATCAATGCCTCTTCACAAACTACTTAAACTGTCTTAAAGGCAGAGTTTATTGAGAGGAAACTCCTACTGCGAGAGGAAAACTAAAGTTATACCAATAAACTGTATCAAATTATAGGTTCAAACACGAAATAAAATGGTTTTTGTAAAAATTGAAAAATTCTTCTTTAACTTTAGTTATCGTGTCGCTAAAGGAACCTTCCGACACAATCGACCATCAGTGATTTTTACTATATTACATAGATAGATAGTTACAGATAGATAATATTTATTACAGGAATTGTATTACTATTAGCTCAATGTATAATTTTTACAATTTCTCACTGACTGTATTTTAAGAATATGTATTATTGATTCCGCGCGTTTTCATCCCTCGACAAATATCCTACGGACAAAATAATATCTCCCGACAAAATATTCTATCAGCAAAACTAGTGTAGAATTACTATCTTACTTTGTATACACCACTCCGTAATTGTTTTTTAAAGAACTCCCCCCAGACGTCTTTCTCTTTTTCATTGCGCAAAAAAACGTCATCGCATCGACACGACCCCGAAATTGTTTTTATGTCGGGAGATATTTTTCCCGTAGGATATTTGGTCGGGAGATATTATGTTGAAGGGTATTTTGTCTGGGGATCGAGACGCGCATTACCAGTATTATTACATTACTGAGATTTGAGTTTTATTGAATTACAGAAAAAAAGGACGAAAACAAAACTTGTTATACTTGTTATATATGTTGCTTTTAACTCTGATGTCGTTTTTGTTTAACACATTTTATAATTGAATATGGCACATCAGCAGCGCTAAAAAATATGGGGCTTGAGAAAAGCGAATAATTATAATAATAGATTTATTTTAATAGACTGCAGTATACAGGGTGAGTTTTAGGTTGATGCTTTTTTTTACAGCGTGTAAAAATCAAATAGACGAGCAAATATTTCAAATAGTTTTTTTATAAAAACTCAAAAATAAGAGAGAAACAGCCTTTCGAAGTTTAAATAAATTTTATTAAATTTTCTTTAATTTTCTTATGTCACTATGGAAATATGTTATTATTATCAAGTATTCACAGAAATTGTTCGAAGTTGTCCCCGTTTTGTTGGACACAAAGATGCGTGCGCCGTAGCCATGCCTGTACATGCTTGTAGTAGCGATAATAACAACTTATTTCCACAGTGACATAATATAACCCCAGGACCGACTTCAAAATTAAAAAAAAATTTATTAAAATTTATTTAAACTTCGAAAGGCTATTTCTCTCTTATTTTTGAGTTTTGATAAAAAAACTATTTGAAATATTTGCTCGTCTATTGACTTTTACACGCTGTAAAAAAAGCATCAACTTAAAACTCACCCTGTATAGTGTTAATACTATAAAAAGAACTTTCCAGCAAATAACTTTTTAACAGATAAGTAAATTTATTTATATGTGCGGCTGATGTTACATTTTCAGGCAGCTTATTAAAAATGGCAACGCTTTGAACGTGATATAATGCCGTTATTTATGTGGCGTTGCCATTGCTCCTCTATTACAAGCCCCTAGTTCCATGGCTCTAATACAGGAGCCGATAAAAGCGTCAATTTAGTAGGTTTTCGACTTTATACTAAAAAAAAAATAATGAATTGATGCTAGGCCTAAACATCCTTCAGTTTTAAAAAAATGGGTTGGTGACGGGTCGTATGTGGTGGGAGACACGGGACTATAAAATATTCATTGCATTGGATTATACGTGTTTATATTAACCGCGCACCTATTTAAAATGAAACATAAATGAAGTTTATATGAAGCTTAAAGTAAGCTTGCATGTAAAAATGAGCTTTAATACCACTTTTGTTATTATCAATGCAATTATGTTTACGTATTATTTGAATGTTATAAACAAACGTATATGGTAATATTATAATTTCATAAATATTTTTAGAAAAGAGAATTGGGGGTCCATTTTTGGTTGTACCGCAGTGTTATTTCGAAAAAACGAAACTGTGTATTTTACATTACACACTACAGAAGTCAAACTAGTATAATTGTAAAAAAAATAATAGTGGCATCGATCTACGACCTTTAGGTTACGAGGCTGCCGTTCTACCTCATCACCACCATGGTTAATATTACTGTCGGTTTCTATATTGTATGGTATACGTGCATTGCGACATGTTCGATATATTTTAAATTTCACGAATCAATTTTACCCTATCGTTCTAAAAAAAGTTTTACTTCAAAAATATTTAAAAACATACTTTACGCTGTCACTAAAAATTGGTTAGGTACTAAATAAAAGTAGCATTTACATATTTAATTTTTTGAAGTAAAACTTCTTTTGGAACAGTAAGGTAAAATTTATTCTTTAGATTGAAAATGTAACAACGTGTCGCCATGTGTGTATATCAAATATATACCATAACGACTCGCTTAGGAGCGACACATCACTATTTCAAATGACAACTCAAACATCTTTATATTTGTATTTATAAATAGCAATTTTCCCTGTTTCAGAAAAAGCTTAATATGACTAAACTGAAGTGAGTAGTAGACGTATTTATACTTAAAAAATTTGAGAAATTCTTTTCGTCGACAACTTTAAATTATATGTCATTTTAAATTTAAGTTAAATATTGGTTTTAAACTTTATGACCATAAATAAACTATAAAAAAATTGGTTGTCTGTAAAGTCGGTTTACGGACGATAGTTTTACGTGATAACGTATTCCGTAATACATAACCTAAACCTCCCAAAATTTGGTTTCAATCCGCTTATCCTTGGTGTCGGAATGATAAGAAATGTCAAAAGTGACGTTTGCAACTTACAAAGTATTATGTTCTAATAATAATTAGTTATTCCAATAGTTAACTTAGAAGGCTTTGCAAATCACAAAATACTAATGTCAAAAAATAAACATTAGAAATGCAGCCGTTTTCATGTTAAGACAAGACATACGTTATTTTCTAATTTCCATGTACGGCAAACAAAGACGACCGACCGCGTCGCGCGCGCGCCATGCAATAGACAACAATGCATTTATACAGCTATTTTTCTATATAAATTTGTATAAAATATTTTTCTATATAAATTTGTATAAAAAAACTGTTTAGGCAAATTCTGTTATACGAAATCTATGTAAAATGTTCTCCTCTTTCGTTTAAGACTGGTTTCAAACCGATCTGATTTAAATTGAGCGAGAAATTAGCAAAAAGCACGCACAGGGTCAGGCGGAACGTTACGCGTTATGCGTTATGCGTTATGCGTTACGCGTTACGAACGTTAGGAACGTTACGTTACACTTTTTCGTACATGCAGCCGGTGTTTTATCAATTTATAATATTGGTGATTCATCAATTTATAAGACGTTATCACGTCAAAAACCACAATAAAATCAATTGTTTTATTCAATTTATGATTTTTAAAAATTAAAACAAAATTCTTTCAGATAAAGTGATGATGCTTACATAATAAGTATTTTTACTGTATAATTGATAATATATATTATTATTTTGTGTACCTATACCAACAAAATATTATAAAATAAATTTTTAACTATAGGTATGTAACAATATTGATCATGTTTTTAAGAACATATGTACGATAAATGGCAATTATACAAACGAAAACAAACAAATAAACTCCAGCATTTATCACTGAGATTGTTTTTATACGTTACAATATTGCACCGTTGGGGTTTTGTACGTTTTTACCTTTATACACAGTAATGTACAAACGAAAAAATTCATCTTGATTTATTTTTAACCCTAAAATAAAGTTTACGTGAAAGAAATATATTTCTCCCAATAACCAAAATGTTCAATCTATATCTACTGTACTATTTTTGTGTTGAATATATACATTCAATTTATTCTATTCTATAGTTATAGAAGAAGCCTGTATAAAGTTCCTTCAAAATTCGAGAGCTACTGATGCCATTTGAACAACTCTTTCACTTTTAAAAAGGTTTTTTTTATGATTAGCAAACCATGCTTTTGTCGTATCAAAAGGATGTTGAGCAGTGTGAGCGAAATGCTTTGAGTGCTAACGCAATTTGAACCAGACAGATACTTACAAAAAAAAAGAATGCACAAAACTAACCATTTTCTCAATTACAAAATTCAAAAGATATGAGTACCTAAATGAACAGGTTCTCTATATGTAATTTCGTTTTCTTACTGATTTTTTTTGGAAATTTTGGCAATATTTGGAGAGGAGAACGCGTTTACACAGAAGACAAAAAAAATTATAGCAGATTATATTGCTAACCACAAAAAAATGATTCAATTATTGTTTTTCTAGTTTATAATCAGAGTGACCTTAGTATTTTTTAGAGTTCAAGCTTCTAGTTAAACGCAATAAAAAGATGAATAAAAAGTTAAAGGCGCAGTTTGGGTCCGTGCCGTAGATTTTTCGTGAAAACTTCGGAATAAAATCAAAACAAGTGTTTGATATCGCGTTCCAATCCAATGATGCATGCACATGATACGCAGACATTTGGTTTTTTTCGTTTCCTTTTCGTCGCTGCCGCAGCCTTCGAATTCGCCCGGAACTGGAGTTTTTACGCTTATTACATTCCTTTGGATGCGAGCTTTCCGCTGACTGGCGTTTTCTATTCGCCATGGGAACTGATTCTAGTACTCTCTGGTGGCAGAAAATAAAAGCTGTATATGCTTTATTCACGTTTATATATTTCATCTGACAGTTTATTGTAATGAGTGAACTAAAGGAAAAGAATTTATTTTTGTCTGTGCATGCTATGGTTTCTAATGCATTTTTATATCATTGCTACAAATAAATTTAAAAAAAGGAGTGAAATTTGGGATTTAATTAGGTTAAAAAGGATTTTATAATGACAGTTAATAAATTTTCATCATTATGGAATATGGAAAAAACATTTTTTTATTTAATGAAAAAATGAAAGAAAAATTGATGTAGGTATATAAACAGAAAAGAAAAGAACTAACCAATGAAGAAAAATCAAAGTTCCAAAAATGTACTTGCTCCCTGACTATAACGTGATTTGCTTTAAACATATGTTCTCCTTCTACTAGATGCTTTTTAGAATTACCCAAATACTAATATCAGTAATATTTTTTTCGAATTTATTATCCATTATACCTAAATAAATTATGTGACGTTTACTTTAAAACTGATTAAAGCATATACAGCTTTTATTTTCTGCCACCAGGGAGCACTAGAATCAGTTCCCATGGCAAATAGCTCCGAGCATATTTACAAATCATATGAGACGACACCTTTAATTATTTTGTAACTTTCAATTCTCCGATTTTCACTTAAATTCCGGCGACTATTTTTATTGTATCACTTTATGTTCTAGAAGTCCCGGTGCTCTTCACAACGACATCCGAATCAACATCCTAGCTAAACGCGCTTCCACGCTATATTAATTTAAAACTTCACACAAAGCATATTCGCGAAAACAGCTCCCACTCTCTCTTTCTGAAAATATTATATTAACCTTTCCATTTACGCAACCATCCACACCCACTCACATAACAACTCACACCCATAATAGATGGTAGGTGAAAAATTCGTTTTGGATAGGATTAGCATAAAATCCGTTCTGCGTCGAGAAAGGAGTAACTATGCCTTTCAAGTCAATTGCAGGCATATATCTAATAATTAACTATAATATGAATCATTGTCTATCTACACAATGTTTGGTTAGTGAAGACAACAAAGCATATCGAAAATATATCTGCGTCTCTTTCTTTGATGTAATTCCCTGGTTATTCGGACAACATATATTAGCATGGAGTATATCTCTCTTTATCAAAAGTTTTATGCCTTTATCTATGGCGTTAGTCAATCAGAACCAACGAGCTCTTACGACTTAAAAAAATACAGAAGTTTGCACCCTAATGGTTCGATTGCGATTTAACTCTTATGCTCGGTATGTAGTAAAAGTATATGATTGGAGGTCTCGTGATGAGTCAGTCAGCCAAGTGAACGGTATTTCGTTTAATATAATATAGACATGCGACTTTCTACATCGCTGTATTTCTCTAGACACGTGTGACATTTAGTTAAGCTTTGTGTAATATATTTCGTATACCCACAACTTTGATTGGTGCTATTCGATGGAGTGTTAGAATGATAATTAATCTATGTTGCTGAATTAGGACACGCATGAATGCGTTCTTAATCAATGCTTCTCTATGCCTTGGTCATTGTCTATGATTTGGCTATAAAGCGAGCAATACTAATTTGTTGACTATTGTCTTTCTAACATAGATTTTTGCTTGTATAGAGCGTAAATTTACGTAAACTTTCCACTGATTTCATTGCTTTGCCACAGCGCACACAACTGTAACAAAACTCGCAAAACTGTACTTAGTTGGTGGTTAAAATATTTGTTTATTAAAAGAAATGTTAACAAAAACAAACCAAAAGTACTTCTCTAATAATAATGAAAAATGAAATAATAAATAACGAAAAACAAACGAATTCTAAAACAATTATAATAACACTAAACTATGTACACAGAATATTTATATCTCACATATGTTTATTTATTTTGTAACGGTTATTTATCTCACAATATTTATGTCGCACACTGTTCACTGTTACTCACACTGATTCGTAACTGACTGCCTTGCTCTTGCCTTCCACGCTAGTGCTATTTATATAAGTTCTTCAGCCGCCTTCTGGAACATTCCACGATGTTCTACAAGCTTGGGCACGCTTCTAAGCGCTTCCAATGCCAATGAGTGTAACAATACGCATTTTGTTGTTTATTTGGCAACAATTCAAGTATTTTTGTCTACTCGACTCTGACAACAATGCACTGCCGCCGCCTCCAATGGCGTCTCGTTACACAACTTTGATACTTTAGAGGCATCCCACATTTTTTGGAACGAAGTTCCTTATGGGACGTTATAGATATGAATAGAGAGGGCTAGAAAAAAAACGTAAGAAACAAACGTAAAGAAAAGGCCGTAAAGAAAATCTAATCTAATTACCTATTGCATGTCTTTCCGAAGACATAGAAAGTCGAAATTTGGCACTGGACTTATAATATAGGACATGCGACAGATCCTAACGGAGTCAGATTTTTGAATTTTGGTCCCAGTTTTCCGCTTATAATTAACTCAATTTAAATCAGATCGGTTCGAAACCTATCTTAAACGAAAGAGAAGAACATTTTAGATAGATTTCGTATAACAGAATTCTCGCAAATAGTTTTTTTTATACATAAAAAAGCAGAAGTAAACATAGTATATAAATTAGATTTTGCCTAATACATCGCGCACGTGGATCGGCTATCTTTTTCTTTCACACAGTGTGTTATGGACATAAAGATTGCGTATGTTCTGTCTTAAAATAAAAATATTGCATTAGTTCAAAAACGAATGCCTTTTCAAATATTAGTATTTTGACATTAATATTTTGTGAAATGCAACGCTTTCTAAATTCACGATTTGTTATTAAACCTATATAAATAGCGATATATAAGCAACGTCAATGGTTCAGTGGTAGAATACTCGTCTGCCATGCGGGTGGCCCGGGTTCGATTCCCAACAGATGCGCAACAAATTATATTTTTATTTTTTTCAGAGTTGCAAATCACACGATTAATAATTTTTGTTTAAAAATCATATTTTAGTATAAATAAAATTTTCAGATAATTTATATAAAAATTAGTAAAAAAAATTATATGATACATAATATTAGCGAAAGTAACTTCGTTCCAACCAGGTGTCCTACGACATCTCTCGTCTCAGAAGGAGGCCCTTAGCTTTCCAAACTGATGTGAATTTGGTTATTTTTGAGTTGTATCAAATTCAAATTCAACCCAATTATGATAAATTAAAACATGCCCCTGAAATAACGCTACACATTAGAGAAGTAAAACTGGTATGATTCTAAAAAAACAAAAAAAAATTAATAGTAGCACCGATCGCCGGGATCGAACCTACCACCTTTAGGTTACGTGGCAAGTGTTCAACCTCGCCGCAAACTTACCTTAATATTTTATAGCCGGTTTTTATAGTAGACGGTATACGTACATCGCGACACGTTCGTTACATTTTCAATTTTAAAATATAAATTTTACTCTACCGTGCCAAATCAAAAACTTGTCTTAAAAAACTTTCAAATTTGATAATAAAAAATTGTTCAGTGGACATAGGTTACTGAAATACCTACCCCTTATACTAATTTAGGAAAAAATAAATTAACTAATAATAATTGAAAGATTTCTTAAACAGTCCTTTTTGTACAAAACAATTAAAAAAAAATAGTAGCCGTCGTGGGAAAATGTGAACATATATTTAAGCTAAAATCTAGTAACTAAATTTCGCCCTGTAACTGAATTTCGCCCCGTCAACTAACGACATTCTAATGATTAAATATAGCCATGTAACTAAATTGCACCCTGTAACTAATGCAAAATGTGTCAAGTTTCACGTGTCAAGCATACTATAAGTAGTCGCAGATGCAGTACGCAGCTTCTCTGTGTGAGTCACACAGACACAACTTGTGTACAGTATATGCGCGCGCACACACAAGAAGTCGAAAACTGTGGCGTAAAGGGAGCATAAGAGAACGTGATCCCGTTTCCGTCACGGCATGGTTTTGCGGCCAAATGCGCCAATAGCTGTTTCACATCAAAATCTTTTATAAACTCTATTTCTATTAAAGAGATTTTAAACGGTTAAAGTACGCCACTAAAATTAATGACTGCAGAAAAGTTATTTGCGCTGCAATAATTCGTTACAAATGCTGTGTAGTAACGTCTATTTTCGCTAGCAATTTATTCCTGGGTTGTATTTGCTAAAGGACGCAATAAGCACTTATTTCACTTGTGTATTTCACAGCGACCTTCTACTTATAAAGGTTAGACAATAATTGAAAATAACAGCTCACCAGTATCTGCGTTCTTATGTTACAACTTTACGAAATGTTTTGTTTTCGAAATACTGACAAGTTTCCTTCTCTGAAGTTCAGATATCTTGTGTTTTCAAATGATGCCCATATTCACCGAACAATATTAAATATTATACAAGCTACTTATCTTGGAATGAATTTATTCGTTAGAAAAAAATACTTTCAATTCACCAAGCATGAAATCAGGCAAAAAAGTTAGTTAAAGTGTTAGCAAGTTAAATAACGCAATGAATAACTCTAAGGTACGTATCAGATATTTATTATATGAATATATGTCACTTTATAATAATACAGATCTATGAGCAGAATTTCGCGTTTTCACTTTGTTGTGGTCACTTCTAGACTACTACCATAGTTACATTACTTATACTGTTTATAATAGCAGTGGCTACTTCGTATCTTCATTCTTCAACATAAAGAATAAATATACACTACACTATACTCCTTGCTCTTTTTGTTTAATATTTTGACGTGTACCCAAAAAAATCTCAGAAAATAATGTTTTATCCTAACCCAATCGTACACAAAACTTCCATTAACTTTAATGTTTTACAACTATACACAAAAGGTTAATAAACAACACATAAATAAATTCACAAGAACAACTGTAGATATAATACTCCACGTTTATAGGTTAGGTATTATAATCTATATGGCGGCCATTACTATTTTAGTTGGCGAATAAATATTTATACCCTGGAAGTCAGACCGAATAGATTTATACCTGCAGTAAACATAATTGTTGATGAATTGAATTATCACTATTTATTCGGAGGAATAGTTACCTGAAGAACAAATGAACCGAATAAATATTACGTTTGGAGAATATGCGGCCATGAAACAGATTAATTATTTATTATTTCTATATCGTACGATAGTCAAATTAATACTCACTTGTTCGTTAGAGTAGCCACTAGTATTTATCCACAGCTTCACTCGCCTTTTCGAGCGTCTATAACCTCTCTCTGTCGCGTCAATATCAATTATACACTTAGGGTGACAATTTTTATTGTAACGTAATGCGGGGTAGAGAGCGTCCATTGCGTGCGAAGTACACGTAAATACGTTCTCGTGATTTTTTTTTTGAAAAAAAGTCGCTCAGTGTCATTTTAAAACAGAAATTTATTAATAAATATTAATTTTATATAATATGTATATATGTAGTGAATGTGTTCATATGTCATGTACGCAGAGATGCGCGAATAAAATATAATCGAATATTATAATATTCCCATGATTTGATGACTTATTTAATTCGAGATATTTTCCGGGACATAATATATTAATACGAAACATGGAGCTTTAATCCGGGACGAATGGTCACCCTGGATATACTGCTAGGGTTTATTTAGTAAAAACACTACGGAATGAACCGTATCCTATATTTCTTGGTGTGAGACAAACAGTAGGAACAGTGAAACTCTGTTCAAAATCGGTCCAGTAGTTTTTGAATAAATCAGAAATATTTGGGGAAAAATTCCGTAAATGGCTAATTTTAGTCTCCAACGATCTAGACTCTAGAGCAGAGGTTCCCAAATTTTTTTGTCTCGTAGATCACTTGCCATGTTTTTCGGTTTTGGGTAAACCCCCTGCTTATCTGATATTGATTTTTTGCAAATTCATTAATTTCAAATGTATTTTTGATTGATTTAAATTTATAACGGTGGTGAAGTGTAGTGTGAAATGTTTAGTTTAACATTTATTAATTAGATTCAAATGAAACGAATGAAATTAAAATTTACTTTCTGTTACATAAAATAACTAAGCAAAAAATAAATGCTTTTAGTGTGAGGGATGAACCTGATGCTTTAATAATAAATTTCAACATTTGGCATCAATTTAGTTAGATTTAATCTTAAATCTCTTCGGTTAACGATGTCCAGTTTGTTTCATTTTTTGTTAGGAGATTCATTATCGTTGACCCTCATTTTCATTTCATGGACCCCCAATTTTTTTCCCGCTGACATGGACCCCTTGCAAGTTGTCATCGACCCCTGGGGGTCGATATAGACCACTTTGGGAATCACTGCAGTCTAGAGTCTAGAGCATATCTATTTTAAAATTTTCTTAAATTACAAAGTTACGATTTTATTTGTTTTATTGGTTTTTATATAAAATATTTTGAACATTTACTTGGGTGTCGTAGCTGTTTTGCAGGTGTTAACAAATTTGCTATTTTTTTATCTTTTGAAAAACAGCTGTCTTGGTTTTGGAAATAAATTTGACGAGAGAGTTCTTATTATCGGCAAACTAAATACTAAAGATTTGAAAAAAATATTATTTTTATTATTACACGGCTTATGTAATAGTCTATTATGTCAACAAAATTGGCCGACCGAAGTTTAGCTGTCGGAAATGAGGTGGTGTCAGAGTTTTTTTTATTATTATTTGATTTTTTATTGATTGGCTGACTAGATCTGCTGTTTCACGCCCACTGATATGTCAAATTGAAAACAAACTACAAGGAAGATGAATTATATACATCTCTTTTTGCAGATAAAGAAGAGTGACTAGAGAGGCTTATGCACAACGATTTTAAAAATATGTTCCTTTAAGCAAATAAAATTATCGACCAATTTATTCAGACTGAATATTTACAAAAAAAAATATATTTTTTTGTCAATATACAGTCTGAAAAAATTGGTCGATAGTTTTATTTATTTGAAGAGTTCTATTCAGACGTTAATCTAAGATTTGAATATGTTCCTTTAATTCTTGTTTGCAATTAAGATGAAGGATATAAGAGCGAAAAACTTGACTTACACTGTTTCTTTATGCATGTGAAACGACTCTATTGGTACCTTTACTGTGTTATAAAGCATTACTTAAACAATACCTTTGTTTACTATTGCTTTCAGTTACAAAAAAATACAAGGTTTGTGCACATAAAGGTATTTTAAATGTCTGCCCTTCTAATTTCTATTTCTTCGTTTCCGTTCTCGTTCTTTTTATGTGATTGCGTGTACACAAAATGTCAATTATTGGTGATCTGAGATTTCCTTCCCATTATACTAAAAGGTATCTTCTAAACTTCTTCCGAATCTCTGTTCTTATTATAAAATTGCAGAGGAAACTTCATCTATAATAAATTACTTCTAATTTGTTTTTGCTCTTGAGGTTGAGGCGTACAGTCCCAACCAAAAGTAAGTCGAATTCTAAATCGGAACTTTCCCATAATAAATTTTTACCAAAGGTTATAAAGTCGATGATACCAATATAATTATTGTCATAAAGGCATAAATAAATCATTTGTTTTATTATTAATTCTTTATTTCAGTATTTTACTTAATGGACTAGCTTTTGGATTTTTTGTACAAACTTAGGTTAAAAAAATTAATTTATGTGAATATCTGCATTTTACAAATTTTTTGCAGTAGGTAAGTAATTAAAAAAGAAATTAGAAGCAGTAAACATTACAATCAAATCATTAAATAATTGAAAAATCAGTTAAAATTGCCAAGAATAATTGAAAAGTGCACATTTTTTTTTATTACTCATGCGGGAAAAGTGGTATGTTTACGCACACTGTTACGGTTGAAAAGTAGCTATTTTCATTTGCGTGCGGAAACAATTATTTGTCGCACTGAAATTATTGTTTGCCGCACGCAAATTCATAGTTACCATAGTTACCAATACAATAACAATTTTAACTGAATTTTCAACTTTTTAATGATTTAATTTTAATTTTTATTACTTCTAATTTCTTTTTTTAATTCGTAATAAAATTTTAATTTAATTTAATCCGTAATAAAAAATAGTATGTGCAAGTCGTGCGGCATTGTCGATTGCCCCCTCAAGCGAATAGCGCACGAGCAAAGCGAGTGCGCTCAACTTCAATTTCGTTGGCAATCGACAACTTGCCGCACTAGTTGCACAATATACTATTATGTTATAACATGATATTCTCCATTTATATAAAATCTCGAATCTTTTAGGAATATACAATTTATTATATTTTTCTTTTGTAGGTAAATATTTCTGCAAGCAACACATTACGTAAGGTACTTTTCGAATAAATTGGGAAGGCGATCGATTGTTTGTCATAAGAAGATCTGAGCGAGAACTGCAATAATAACGATCAATGAGAGACGGCGCCCGTCACTGTCAGCTACAAACAATAAAACAATGATGTCATCAGTGACGACACGACAATAATGTATTATATTAGGGCGTGCAAACAAACATCTCAGTTAAAGCTGTCATTTGCTTAGCGCTAAATTAGAATATATTCGCTATGTGAAATGCTAACCTCGTCAAACTGCTCTTCTGAGGAACATAATAATATAGCGGCGTCTTTTCTCTCCATTACAAGTCTTTATAGCGTAGTATTATTAATTTGTTTATTCATTCAGCTTTTTCGTCCCCTAAAAAAAACAGGTTTAACTGAATGTTTCTTCTTCATGATAGCTGATTTTTACCCGACTGCGTATGCGAAAGGTTATGTGTTTAACAGACCATGTGTGCATCTATGCAAGGGCGTAGTCAGGCTTCTATTTAGGGGTGGAATATGTATAACAAATGTTAAAGTCAGTGTTGTGTTTATAAAAATAAGAACTAAAATAAAATCTACTAAACAAAGTGTAATAGAAAATTAAGGGTTTTGGATCCTAGACGAACCTTTTTTATACATCGTTTTCAAATATATGTTTACTTTGAAATACCTACTGATTTTTTATGAACGATGGGTTTACAAAGAATGTTTAACTGTAGATTGTTCTCCGCTGCATCCTACGTTCTATTAGTCTTTAAATTATCGATAGATATTTCAAATTATTGGCGCTCGACAACAAAAGTCATATGCGTTTTATAAAGTACAAATACAACAATAAAATGTGAGCTGATGGTTCAAGCCCAGACAAATGCATTTAGACTCCTCGTACATCGAAAAGGAGACAAAAAAATTAAAACGTTGAAGATAAAGTTACAATTCGAAAATAAGCAGAATGCATTATGACAAAATTACAGTGTACCTACTTTGTAATATTAATGTGCCGTTCATGCATGAAATATACCGTCTCATCTCTGATTTGAAATGCAAATAAAATGGTTAGTTTGTTTTCATGAAAGAACTTTAAATCTTGGATTTTACAAACTATTAGAGAAAATGACATTTTCAAAATTAATATCGTTTTTTATTTAGAACACATCAATATTATGCATATATTAAAAAAAAACATTGAAATCAAAATCGGTAATTACATTTTTAGTGACCAATTATAATTAATTATTATTAGCTTAGGTAACCATCTTAGTAAAAATTATATAATTCAATATATTGACAACAAAATTACAATAGATATGTTTAAATTCTCGTGGGTCTTCTCAAGGTTTTAAAGACAACATTTTCAAAAATATTAAATTGACAGTTAATTGACTGAAAAATTTAAAACAAGCTGTGAAATGAATGAATTGTATTTTAGGACCCAACCAGTCAATCTTTAGGGTCCACACGATCAACTGCCCAGTATGATCATAAGAAATTAGACTCGAAAAATCTTTTAAAAAATATATAAAATACACATTTTTTGCAGTCTTAAACAAAAAAAAATGCCTCAGCCGATTTTGATAAAAATTCTTTTGGATTCAATTGGCACCATAATGCAGCCGACATCAATTTTTGTTCGCAATAGTTCGTCTAAAATTCACTTTTTTGCAACTTTTTTATTTAAACAAAAAAGAAAACTGCTGGATCATTTTGAAAAAAGATAAAAAGTCTTATTTCGGTTTTCGGACCCATTGCAACAGCTGCCCAATGTACTGAGAAGTGAATTATTGAATTAGATCAATAATTATTTTCCAATAACCGCTAATGATAGCAGTTGTTGAACTTTTATTATATTTAGAATATTATTAAAAATTCATTTGTGAAGTTTGTAATCAAATGATCTAGTGAAATTAATTAATTCTGTTAGGTAAGTAAGCATTTGTTTAATCTCGTAATTGACGCGTGCGCGATGAATTCAAATTAAAAACAAAACCGGTTTCAACGAGTGCGTCGCTAGGAAGCTGTAAGCGCGCAATACGTCGGTATAAATATCCGTTGTGGACGTCGCGACACGGCGCTGATAGCTACGGCGTCGGGACGCGCAGTGAAACGCCGCGACCGGATGTGTCCGCACACATATGCCATTTCCGCTTTCTTTCAGTCGTTATTATAAAATAATGTCAACAATACACATTGTTATGGTGCTTTACTTATAACAATATCTAAATTATTTCTACTTCAAAACTATTTTTATTACTTCTATAATCTTTCAAAGTGGTTAATTTCTATTAGTTAAATTTAATTTGATTGTCGTCAATTTTTCTTATTTTTAGTATTTTCCATTCAAAATATTTTCTATAATATGTTACTTATTTATAATTGATTTTGTTTCCAAAATTTTAATTTATTGTGTGTTATTCTGTGTGTCTACTCAGTTAAATTTTAAATTTGCAGTTATTAATTATTTCCAACAGATTGCTCAAGTCAGTACTTTTGGTTTTTCGTCTAATTATTTAAGAAATATTTCAAAGTTAGCTTACCTTTTCTTCAATTTTTTTGGCACTTTTTTTATAAAAAATCACTAATCAATGTTTCTAAAGTTTTGGTAGGTAGTTTACGGTAAACGTTTTCAGGAACTACTTTTTGTATACGATTATTAAGGTGAGTGTCTTGTGTTTCAATACCATAATATATTGTAATTTGAATCTTATATAATTAAATAATGTAACCTTCAGTTTATGAACAAGAAATGTCGAATAGTAATTCATTGTTTAATTAAAAAAATACATATTTTTCACATTGTTTGTTTGTGTGCTCAAAACAGTGTTACCAATTTTGATAAATGTAATCACTTTGAATGTAAATAAACCTCAATGTAAATACTATATGAAAATGTAGATATACCAAATGTTTTTCAGAAATAATTTTTTCCATCGTCAAATAAAATTTGGTAAATATTAATTTTTTGTACATATACCTACATAGAAACAATTGTGTATACCATTTTTTTTTTAAATAAAGGAAATATTGTTTTCAATAGAACTATAAAAAGAGTAAGTTGTACAGGTGATTTTTAAGTTGTTTCTGCTTTTTTAACACCGTGTAGAAACAAATAGACGAACACATATTTTAAGTAACTTTTTTATCAAAACTCAAAACAAAGGCAGAAACAGTCTTTCAAAGTTTAATTAAATTTTTTAAATTTTATTTAATTCATTCAAAAATAGCACGAATAGGAAATGAATCTCAAATAATTCGTGGAACAAGCATGTACCTACAGAAGCATGGCTACAGTGTGCACGCATTTTTGTGTCCAACAAAACAAAAACAATAATTTCTGTGAATACTTATTAATAACATATTTCCATAGTGACATAACATAACGCCAGGACCGACCTCAAAATTTTATAAAATTTAATAAAACTTTAAAAGCCCGTTCCTATTTCATTTTTGAGTTTGATAAAAAAAAGTTACTTAAAATATTTGTTTGTCTGTTTGATTTCTACACGCTGTTAAAAAAAGAATCAACTTAAAAATCATTCTGTACCTATATCTAATGCGTGAATTATTATTTTAGAGTGTAATGGCATTATTAAAAGCCACGCAAGTTATCAAATAATCACGCACGGGACATTATAGCATTTTTTTCAAATAGTTTTAAAATTTTTTGACAGTTCAGTTTTGAGCAAGATCACTTCTAATTATTGTAGGCTAGGTTCAATTCTCATGCGGTTAGATTATGATTTATTATAAAAATATTAGTACGACTACATTTATTAAACTTTACGCCACTTAACAGCACTAGTGTCCAATGTGCCATTTCACGATGACATGAAAAACAGCTATTTTATAGGGGGTATGCAAATAAGAATGGTATGTGACTAGTTTTACTTATGAGTGTGATGATTCCACTTGGTCTAAGTATATAATATAGTTTTATGTAAAGTCAGAAATCAAAATATTCAAAAAACGTTTGACTATTATATGCCTGAAAACAACTGTTGTGTATTATGCTTTTACTACTTTTATTTGAAAAGTCTGTAACTAACTAAAAAGCCTTTCTTTGTATTAAGCAGGATAAAGTAATAATAATAATTAAAGAACAATCATCTGGAAATGTCAGTTAAGCCTCAGGGAAGGTTTGTAGCTTATTATTTCGTAGTACTTTTGCTGTTTTCTTGTTACCGTTGTTTTTGTTATTGCCTCTGTACATTAAAAAAATTAATCCCCCAAGGTGACTATTTGGATTTTTTTCTGATATTTCAAACAATGAAAATAATACAATAACGAAACATGTGTTAATTTTAAATAATAATATTTGAACTGCCCGTAACTTTTATTAATAAACTGTTTGTTACAATATGCGAAAAAGTTACGCAAAAATATATGAAAGAAAATTTTAGTGATAATGGAGAAATCGATCATAAACACTTAATAATATTATTTTCTAACGTGATAACGTCTTATAAATTGATAAAACACCAGCTGTACACACGAAAAAGTGTAACGCCGTAACGTTCCGCCTGACCCTGTGCGTGCAAGCGAGAGCGCAGTATAAGCGATAGAGAAGCACGATCGGCCCAAGTTTGACAGCTACTAAAATTTAGATTATGTATTATTAAATATGATATTCGAGCGGAATACGTTATCACGTAAAACTATCGTCCGTAAACCGACTTTACAGACAACCAATTTTTTTTTCTTTTGCTTTTTAACCATCCAAACATACAAGAAACTTGAGAAGGTTGTTTCCGTCTATAACTGTCATTGTTTCTTTTAGAGAAAAATTGTTTTTTTTTAAGAAATATAATTTAGTTAAAAATAGATTGGCTATTTATTTTTGATTTTCTTAACAAAAAAAAACTGTCATATTTTTTTAGATAAATTAAAAAAAAGTCAAGAAAGTTGAAAAAATTTTTTTAAAATAAGAGCAATTTTATATGCAGTCCAATTATTCTCACGTGTGTAATATTATAACATTTTTGCTTTAGGAATGTTATGGTTATTAAATTATTCTAAAAATTACTAATCTAAACAAATGATTAGATAAATCACGTGCTTGTGCTGGGAACAAATTTCTTTGTTGTGTTGTATTAACTCTACGTTCCGTAGATCATAGAGCAACTTTTTATCCAATCTAATAGAACCGCCGCGCCTGACATATTTTCTTTTCTCTGTTGGGTTGTGTGTCTCGATGCAAATACAATCTCTCGTTCTCATATTTTCGTCACAATATACAACAGAGAAATGTGTACCCAGCTTTATATTTTTTCGATATATTATTTTTTGCAGTTATATTACACTATCGAATTATGACTGTAAGCTAATAGAATTTCATTTAAAAACAAAAAAAAATATACTTAATGTCTGTAAATAATATAAAAGCTTGCCTTCATATTATATGTACGTAACAGTGACCCTGCGGTAAAATATGTTTAATTAACAACACAATAATGTTGAACTTGTGGAAACTATTGTTATTTAATTTATTTATCTACTTATTTTAATAGTTTATTATAAAGGAAATAAAAACTCAATAAACCTGCATTGTAGTTGCGATTAATTTCAATTGACATATTGACTTTACATGTTTATTTTTCCATTTGAATAACATTGAATTCAAGTTGTTTCAAACAACATAATTCCGTTTGATTGGATTCAAATTCAAGAAAATAATAGACTAAAGGCCGCTGCACACGAGGCTGGTTTTGCCGTTAGATTCCTTGCGAGATTTAACTGCCAGTTTTCAAACGTTGGTTTTCGTGACGGCTTTTATGTGTTCGCTTCACACGATGCGTGTATTGAAGCTTGCTTTGTAGATGAGTTTGGTGCGCGCGCATTGACTGTTTGAATGTTAACAAAAGTTTATTGTCTTTGAACGGAGCACACACTATATGGCGCAGTGATTGTAGGCGTTTGTCCATGTCGTCCACGTGACAAGATACTGTTTCCAGATTGGCTCTTGCTCAGAACAAGTAAACGTTCAACCAAGAATAAATATAGTTGAACAAAAACTAAAAAACACGCTTTATATCGAACTAAAAAGTAAAAAATATTTTTTTTTAAATAAGCTTAAAAAGCGTGGGGCGCTTTGATTCACATTTTCGTACATCGAGCGCCCCACGCATTTTAAACTTATTTAAAAAAAAATATTTTTTACTTTTTAGTTCGATATAAAGCGTGTTTTTTAGTTTTTTTTAAACTATATTTATTTTTCACTTTTTAGTTTGATATAAAGCGTGTTTTTTAGTTTTTTTTAAACTATATTTATTTTCCACTTTTTAGTTTGATTTATTGTCAAAAATTTGCCGAAAAATAGACAATTTTTTTTCGGCGTGAACGGGATTAGAACCCACGACCCGTGATGCCGAGAGTTGACGTCAGCGAAGACCCGTGCCTTAGACCGCACGGCTGCTAGTGTACTTACTGTGTTGGCATATTATACCGCTATATAAACGACTTGCTGTAGTCCAAATGAAAGTTACAAACATACATTATACATACAAACTTACAAGTGAAGTTAATATAAAGCGTGTAAAAATAGTCCCGGTTCTAATTTTGAAATCCATCTTGTAACTACGCACGCGAGCCCTCGGTGACGTCATTTCAATATTTACTTCGTAACCCGCACGGCAACCAGCCTCGTGTGCAGGGGCTATAACTCTGAAATATTATTTACTGCCAAAAATAACGTTTCCACAGATTTTATGGACTAAGCATACGATTTGAGATAACTTCTTCATATGATTTTCATTTCTTATGGAAAAATTTAACAAAATAAATATGTTGGTGTAAAACAAATCCCACCAAAAAAATCAATGTAAAAAAGAGCTCAAGCTCTTGTCAACGTATGTTTTGTTATCTTTAAAAAAAAATAACTGAAATGTAGAAAATATGCCAAGTTCCTTACCTACATGTTTTTAACAGTGTTTTCATAAGCACAAACAAATATAGTGTGAACTGATAAATTTACAGACCAAACTTGGCAAACTTTCATTAAAAAAAGGAAAAACATAAGACCCTTGATAACTTGTCAAGTAAATTTACCAGTTCACAAAACATTTTTTTAACGCATTTCCGCTGCATTATCAATATTACCGCTCATAGCGGGAGCCAAGATGTTACGCATCAAAAACAGTAAGCTAGAGAAACGAGCGTGTTGATCGAGTTTTCTACCCGTCAGCCAATCAGTTCCTTGCAAGTAGTTTATTTCCCCCACTCCTAATGGTGTCGTTTTATTAATAGAAAATTAACTGATTAGTAAAAAAATGTTTAACGAAAGCGACCAAAATATTGTTTTAGATTTTAATGCCTGTATAGCGGTTTTCAAATGATCCCTGTAACGCTAGTGCGTAAAGTAAAATAAAAAAATGCGGTCACACCAACTCAATACTAATTTTCATAAACTACCCATCAACTACTACTAGAAGGGTAGGACTAATTTTTAAAAACAACCAAACAGAAATGCAGTTTGTTACATGTAGAAGTGTTAAATATGTCAAAAACTGAAAATTAATTGAAAGCTAGCTCTGTACGTGCAAAAAAGTTCCATGTAAGAACTGTGACATCATATTTTAGATATAAACTTAAATTGTTTTTGACGACTATATCAAAATTTTCAGATCTAAAAATATAAGTATTCTAATTGGGATTTGACATATGGGCCGAGTTCAGATTAAAATATGCAATGTCGAATCCCTGATTTTTCAAATAAATGGTAATACTAGCAACAGCATCAAAATGTGTTCATAGTTTAAATTTCTGTCATCAGATGTCGTATCGTTTTATGTCAAATCCCAATTCTAATTACTTGAGGGAGCAAAAAGACAGAGGGGATGGCCTGTGCTACTACAAACAGAACGCTTGGTATGAAAGAAAAAGATACTTTATATAGACTTTAACAAGAGGTTTTCCCAAGAGAAAAACACCAACTTATAAGCTAGCTCTAAGGTTAATATCACTGTTATTGGGAGTGTTCTTGTGTATAAAGTACCCATATCTAACATTCAGACTGTTTTCAGTTTGCACGTAATTGTCACAGAAAAGTGAAGCAAAAATCAATTATTAACATCCAAATAGAATTAGAGTACGATAACTCGATATGAAAAATATCCATTGGAAATACAAAATTATTATTTTACATAACATACTCGTATAATAGTATTATTAGCCGTTGTAAGTGCGGAAAATTTATTTTTATAAATTAATTATTTTTGCGCAGTGAAAAAGGGAAGGCGTTTGATGGGAGTTCTTTAAAAACAATTACGGAGTCGTGTCGATGCGATGGCGTTTTTTTTTTTGCGCTGTGAAAAGGGGAAGGCGACTAGGTGGAGTTCCTTAAAAAATAATTACGGGGTCGTGTCGATGCGATGACGTTTTTTCCGCAGTTAAAAGGGAAGGGCGTTTGCGGGGAGCTCTTTAAAAACAAATTACGGGGTCGTGTATACAAAGTGAGATAGTACTACAGTAATTCTACACCAGTTGCTAAGACGTGAATATGTGATTTCTGATTTGTTAGAATAAAAAAATGACATTGAAAAACAAAAAGTGTTTACGTATTTTTGAGGAAATTTGTGAATAATCCGCAAAGTTTTAGTTTTTGGGACGTCAAAATTTAGCGTTTTCTATGACTTAAAAAAAGTCAAAATTTGGGCACATCGAGTTATCGTACTGGATGCCCCAAATAGCAACGGAACCGATACCTGTATTTTCATTCTTTGGGAATTTTGCAACATGTGTCTCTGTAGGTATCGATTTTAATGAAACTTGATCTACTATTTAATTATATCCGTAGGACACAATCGTGGGCGAAGCCGCGCGTAAACTGTTTTGATCATTTAATAAAGTAGGTATGCGAAACAATGCTAATTATACAATTAATTAATTATTTAAAGACTCAATCATAAACGTTTCATGTGGATAAAATAACGGATATAGTCTTGATATAGAGTAAATGATAATTTATTTCATTAGTTTTTCTTTTTATTTTTTTGGCTAACTCCCGTTACTTAATTACTCCATAAACCTCACAGTTTATTTTAAGTTAGAGACACTCGACAACACAGGTCATGACCATAACGTAAAGTTTCATCTAGCATAAAATTTTTTCTGTGGATTCATAGAAATTATACTACAATCTTTCGTTATGTCTGCTGAAAATATGACGATCGGTTGCGCCGTATGTATGCGTAAATTAAGTTTTGCATTTCCGTGTTTCCACTGACTGTAACTTTATGTTATGATTTAGTAAAATCACTGTGCTTGATTTTCTTGGAACAAACTTTAGGCACAAAAGTAATAATGTATTTCGTTATCTAAATGTAAATCTTGCAGGTGAAAGATGCAATTTAATACATACAGACTGCTCACTTTAAAATGTTGGATATATTGTTACAGTAGAACCGCAATACCTCAATCCTCGGTAACGTAACCTTATAGACAGTATAATGTTACATGTTTCTTTCCCTCAGGGCATAGAATATCGTTACTTAACATACGAAATATCTACAAGTTAAACGAATAAGGTGGTATGTATTTTGCCCTAAGTAACTCAAAGTTGTGTCTTCCATAACTTAAATGTGTTTATTTATGCTGGGTTGCGGAAAGGATTGTTAAAAAATCTGATTTAACAATGGCATTTGATTGTGAACATACATATCTCTCCATATCAAAAGCATTGTTGAGTTTTAAATCGATCCTGCTCGAACAATAATTGATTAAATGAGACGATGTTTTTTTTAAACTGTGTATACATATATTTAACATCGTTTTTTGTAGTTTCCACTTCGAAACTACGTTTTTATACGCATTATGATCAAAATTTAGCTTGACAAACTATCATTTGGTTTTATGTGAGTATACAATCTAATGTTATAAATGACAGGGAATTTGAATACGGCATTAGACTGCTCCTGATGGCATGGAAACTGTAATTATTACCTATATGATTACAATCTAAGATCATTTTTTTTTAGATAATCCTTTCTACAACCCAGTATTTTTCGAATATGAAATATTGTTTAAAATAAGTAAATTGTTTTTTTTTTCACTTTTACATGTGCACACATATTTCGATGTAAAAATTGACACAAACATTTTTAATCTGAAGATGAAAATTTTTACGTAAGCAGCTCATCATCATTTTTCAATTACTTAATTTTCGAAATGGTTTTTACTGACACACCATCTACAAATCCGGTTGAACACGAACGGGCTGCTAGTATAGATTATAATAGTGCAAGAATTATTTCGCAACAGCTGTTTTTATGTCACTATTTATACATTTTTAACCTCCCCTAGTATTAGAGTACTGTAAGGGTATTTTAGTAGATCAAAAACGCCCGACAATTAATGTAAATAATGTTTAATCGTACTGCAAAGTACGTTCTAGATATTACCAAAATTAATCTGCTTGAATTAATTTTCGTTGCAATTTATATAATGTTGAAAGTGCCAATTGGGCAGAATTTCCGTATTTACGCCACTTTTCGGTGATTTTTGTAACACTCTGTACTTGAGTACACTAGGCAATATTAAGGTGATCCCCGAGTTTTTCTTTTTAAATGAAAAGAGATCTCTTATCTAATATATGTTCAAAGGAGCACTTTCGTGTTATCAAAGCTGTCTATGATATTTGAACATAACGCCTGCTGTTACACAAGATTTATTAAACTTTTTTGTTGTACACTTTTGTTGTGAATTTAGCAATAAGGAGTATTACTACTGAAATTTCTGTATTATCTTGAAAAGTTATGTTTTAAGCTGCATTATTTTCATTTTGAGGATGATATTTTCTGGTAAGAAAGACATTTTACGCACATATATCAGTACGGGACATACAGTACGCGTCTAATTAACTTTTGAACTAATTGAGTTTGGTTAGAAAAAATCGAAATAACAACTCATCACATATTATCTTATCAAGATAACTTTTTTTTAGCAAATTTATCTACTAGGGGCACTATCAACTCAAAAATTTTTGACAAGGGGGTTATTTGAAAGGTGGTTTCATTCTCTAAACATTTATGTAATAAAATTGACGTTAAACTCTATTGATAAAATTTTTCTACTGAAACCGTTCTTGAAATTGTTTTTTTATAAAACCATCTCTGAAATCATAATATATACCTATATGAAAGATTCTAAAACAGAAGGCATTTAATAATTTGAAAACCTTCTGCTAGTTTAGCTTTAGAATATATAAATTTACTGCAAAGTGGCAAACTATTTTCTAACTCTGTGATCTTGGAAAGACAACAACTGCCTCAAATATTCTCTGGCATTATAAATATAATCTCATTCGAGAACTGAATACAAACGGTAGCATTATAATATGGTTCTGCAGATAGTATGTTTACACACGTCTATAGAATCCATAGACACGTCTTATAAACAAAAATTGTACAGGGTGTATAGATAAATCTGCTTGCAGAGACTTGTAATTTGCGAATTATTTTCACAAAAAAAAAAAAGTTATTTTATTTTTTTGAAGTAAAACTTCTTTAGGCGCGACTAAGGAGTAATCAGATCTTTTTTCGAGCGAAAGTTTTCGAACGAAAGTTAATATCAATAAGCATAACCAACGTAATCCTATATTCTTAAACGTTACTACTTACTATGTAGTTTTTTTCTCGAAAACTGCTCCAACGATTTCGATGACATTTACAGGAAAGGAGTTCTGAGGACTAAAAAACCGATCTAGCTTGGTCTCACCCTTAGAAAAATTCGTTTTTTTGCAAATTGTGTTATTTTAATATTGGTTTTTTTTTACGTTTCGTGTAATATTGTAAGTACCTACCTAGACTTTGAAGAAACAATTTAACAAATGTTAAATTACAGACAGTGAATCTATGACAGATTATAAAATTAAGAAATATTTAAGTAGGTATACCTATAATATTTTCAACTATTATTTAAATAATTTAAAAAAAAACATACTTACCTACCTGTAGTTCGCTTAATTAGTCAGACCGATTTAAGTATTTTTTTAAACCAAAGGAAAGCAATTTCTACATAGATTTTGTACCTATATTAGAGTGTATTAAAACAGTTCCTAAATATTAAAAATGTATAAACTCCATTTTACTTAATATATCAAAAGAGAATAGACTGTACGTGAAACCTAATGTCAAGTTACAAAGCATGAAAATCAGTTTATATTTTTAATGACGCTACCTGTAAAATCTTTAATCAAGCACAGTTCAATCACAACCTCTACACACACCATTTTTGACATTATGTATGCGAGTTATCGCTCAAAAAACTTTGGTATCATAAAAAAATGTAACTGAAATACATTAACAATATTTTTTTTCATTAAAATATAATCGACCAATTTTTCAGACAATATATTAACAAACAATATAAAATTATTTATTGAAGAGTTCTAATCAGACGTTAATCAAAGATTTGAATTTTTTTTCATTGTTTGAAAATCTTTATTTATTTGCACATTGTTAACAATTTTTTAATTTGTTATTTTAATATCAGAAAAATAACAAATGAAAAGCACATCGATTTTTGTAAACTATTGTAAAGATATACATTAATAAAAGTTTTGCGTCTGTAAATTATAGTAAAACAGGTCTGTGTCAATATATCGTTTTTTGAAAAATATGCATAGCATGTTTACACAGCTCATAGTCCATAATTAAAAGATGCACTCCATTTTATGACCTATGCAAAACAATTATTTTTCATTGAAATTAACAAGAAATTGTTAAGAAAAATACATCGATAAAGTTGATATTCGGTATTATGTTTAAAAGTGAGTGCCAGGTGTAGAAATGGCAACGGGCGAGCAACTTTTTATCCGAATCTACATTTTTTAAAGGATCTAAAATAACGACGGTAGATTTCAAAATGACGACCTAAAAAATATTTATAGGGAGGACGACTGTTGTTGGATAAAACATCGCCGCTATTATTTTTTGTTTATAACTAATTACCTATTGCTTTTTGTTTATTATAAAAATATTTTTTTCAGTGTACTTTATCATTCAAATTTTATATTATTTTAAATAATTGAATAATAAATGTAAAACATTATGTAATGAAGTAACTCTTTGTAAAACAAATTCTTTTTCTTAAAATAAAAATTTAATTGCTGTTTGAAACTTAAAAGAATTACATCTGAATATTTTTTCTTAAAAATAACCCTACAAAGGTTATGGGCCCAGGTCGTGCCTGTGATAAAGTGAACTTATTAAAACATTTTTAATCAAGTATTTAACGATGGCTTCTGGATTAAGCGTCATGATAGAAAAACTTTCCAAAGACAATTATGACACGTGGCGGATTCATATGGAGGCAATATTAGTAAAAAACAACGCGTGGAGTTATGCTGAAGGTACCGCAATAAAACCTGAAGATGGAGCCGCCGCCCAAACGTGGGATTTAGCCGATAAAAAGGCAAAAGCCGATATAATGTTAGCTATGAATCCTTCGGAACTCTGTCACGTACGTCATTGTAAAACAGCTAACGAAGTCTGGATAAAATTGGAAGATATTTATCAGCCAAAGGGACCGGCAAGAAAAGCAACACATCTGAAACAATTATTGTTTACAAAGATGGCTGAAGACGGTGACATGGTTGAACATTTAAATACATTTTGTACGACTGTTGACAAATTAGCTGAAATAAAAATCGATGTCGCAGAGGATCTCTTAGCAATTCTCTTGTTATACAGTATTCCTGGAAGCTACGAAAACTTTCGGTGCGCAATAGAAACACGCGACACATTACCAACACCGGAAGCTCTCAAAATCAAACTTTTGGAAGAAGCTGAAGCTAGAAAGGGAATGAGAAAGGGACAAGAAACTCAGGAAGCATTTATCGCAAAATTTAAAAGAAATTCACGAAGTAATCAAAGCAATGTAAAGTCTGAAACTGACAAAGAACACTCAAGTACGAACACAAATGATAATTCCACTTTCAATAGAAAAACTTACAAGTGCAATTACTGCCAAAAACCCGGTCATAAAGCTGCAAATTGCTGGAAAAAGGCAGCAGATAGAAGACATAAAGCTTGTAATACCGAGGAAGAAGCAATGTTTGCCTGCGTTCAGAAAGTTGTACACAAGGCATCAATTGCTGATGCACTGAGTACGACAACCATGATTGAAAATGAATGGTGCATTGATAGTGGAGCCACATCTCACATGTGCAATAACAAAAACAAATTTTCAGTACTGGAGCCAGTGGCAAATCAAAAAGTAAGATTAGCAATCGATGAAACAACAGAAGTCGAGGGAATTGGAACTGTTCGTCTTACTGTGCCAAATGGAGTCGACGTTGGTATAATAAGACTCGAAAAGACATTATATGTACCGAATTTAAAAACAAATCTACTGTCTATTTCTAAGGCTGTGACTGGTGGAAAGGAAGTCATATTTACTGAAGAGCAAGCTATTATCAAAAATAAACAAAATAAAATCGTAGCTGTAGCACAAAGAAAAAATGATTTGTATTTTATTGAACCGTTTCAAGAAATCGCATCGACAGCAAAAGATGAGATGGGACAGTTAGAGAGTTGGCACTGGCGTTATGGACACCTAAATGAGGCTGATATGAAAGCTTTATTATCAAAATCAATGGTAACCGGCATAACAATGAATTCAAATGAAAAACTTTCGATCTGTGAAGTTTGTATCAAAGGGAAGCAAACTGTAGTGCCATTCAAATCATCAAAAAATAGAGCAAAAAATATACTGGATCTAATCCATTCGGATGTATGTGGACCTATGAGAGTTCAGTCTATTGGTGGAGCACGCTATTTCGCAACCTTTATTGACGATAAATCAAGATGGGTTCAAGTATATTTTCTGAAATCAAAATCTGAAGTGAAGGAAGCTTTTAAAAAGTATAAGGCATTAGTAGAAAATTTGAAGGAACGAAAAATAAAGGTTCTCAGAACGGATAATGGCCTGGAATACTGTGCGGAAGATTTCAACAAGGAGCTCAAAACCTGGGGAATACAACGGCAACGCACCGTGGCGTACACTCCACAGCAGAACGGGGTTGCAGAGCGAATGAACCGAACATTAGTAGAAATGGCAAGATGCATGTTGTTACAATCCGATTTGAAAGTTAGTTTTTGGGCAGAAGCGATCTCAACTGCTGCCTACTTACGAAACAGATGTCCAACAAAAAGTCTTGTCAGTACTACACCGTATGAAGTTTGGTTTAGCAGGAAGCCGAATGTATCACATTTCAAAATTTTTGGCTGTAAAGCGTATGCACTGGATAAAACACCTGGAAAAGATAAATTCAAAGCTAAATCCAAAGAATGTATTTTCGTCGGGTACTCTGATGAATCAAAGGCATACAGACTTTGGGACAGCGAATCCAAGAAAATAATCAAAGGTAGGGATGTAAAATTTATTGAAAAATCTGTTTTAGGTATGAAAGAAATCAAGAATAATTTTCTGGAACTGGAAGATGACACAAACGAATATAATGAAAAATTAGATGAAATGAAGGTTCAAGAAACAAGTCGTGAAGAAGATCTTGAAGATGAAGAGAATCCTGAAGATTTTCAACAACTCCAAGAATTCAAGTCTGAAGAGTCGGAAAGTGAAAGTAGCGTAGAAGAAAATGAAAATTTACGAAAACCGCCTATCACTGCAGTTGAACCTGAAAATGTCACTTTCAAGAGGGGTCCAGGGAGACCAAGGCTGGAACGAACAGGGAAGCCAGGAGCTCCAAGAAAAATTTACTCAAGAGCACGACATTATTCATGTCAAGCTCAGTTGGCCTATGAAGAGATCACCTGCCCAAGTGTTGAGGAAGCATTAAGCGGTCCAAACGCAAAAGAGTGGAGACAGGCGATGAAAACAGAATTTGAAGAGCTGAGTAAAAGTGGTGCTTGGGAGTTAGTCGTGCGACCAAAGAATAGATCTGTAATTGGATGCAGATGGGTCTTAAGGACAAAATTTAATGAAGATGGAACTATTGAAAGAAGAAAAGCTAGACCAGTTGCAAAAGGCTACAGTCAGCAGCCTGGAATTGATTACCGAGAAACTTTTGCACCGGTGGCAAGAATGAGCTCAATTCGCATTCTGGTGGCACTAGCAGTGCAATGGAACCTTCAACTGTATCAATTAGATGTGGTGATGGCATTTATTAACGGAGACCTCGAAGAGGACCTGTATATGGAACAAGCAGAAGGTTTTGAAATAAAATGTCAAAAAGATACTGTCTACAAGTTGAAGAAATCTCTATACGGCTTAAAACCGGCAAGCAGACAATGGTATGCCAAATTGAGCCAAGTACTAGAGGAACTGGGACTGAGATGCACAGATGCCGATAAATGTTTTTATTTCTTTAAAAATTATGAATGTACTCTACTCTTATTAGTCTACGTTGATGATCTTATTATAGCGACGAATAAGTCAGAGCAATTCACAAAACTTAAAGAAAAATTAAGTGAAAATTTCAAAATGAAAGATCCTGGACGATTGAAATACTGTCTGGGAATGGAATTCAAACATGATTTAAATAAAAACCTAGTCATTATGACACAACATAAATACATTCAAGATGTTCTGGAACGTTACGATATGATCGATGCAAAGTCGTCAACTACACCCCTGGAACCAAAAATAAAATTATCTAAAAATTCAGAAATCGAAAATAATCACGAAATTACTTCACAAGCTTATCAGTCATTAATTGGGGCATTAATGTATGTAACCGTCGGAACGAGACCAGACATAGCATATAGTGTCAGTATGCTAAGTCGATTCAACAATAATCCAACAATGGAACATTGGAATGCTGCAAAAAGAGTGCTTCGATACCTAGGAGGCACTAGTCATCACGGATTAATATTCAATAAAACCGCCGGCACTCTAGAAGGATTCGTTGACTCTGATTGGGCAAGTAATATAGACGACAGAATTTCTCAAACTGGATTTGCTTTTAAACTCAGCGGAGCGGCAATAACATGGGAATCACGAAAACAAAAGAGTGTAGCTCTTTCTAGCGTAGAAGCAGAATACATGGCACTCTCTGAATCTGTTAAGGAAGCAGTTTACCTACGAAGTTTTCTGAAGCAAATCGGATTCATTGAAAATGATGAAAAAGGAGTTAAGTTGTATTGTGACAGTCAGGGTGCTCAAAAATTAATGAAGAATCCAATACACCACTCACGCACCAAGCATATTGATGTAAGGTATCACTACGTTAGAGAGATATATGAAAAAGGGCTCATTGATATAGAATACTTACCGACCACCGATATGATTGCTGACGTGCTGACAAAAAGTCTCTGCGGACCGAGTCATCACAAATGCTTACACGGATTAGGTGTAAAGGATACACGCGTCGAGAGGGGGTTTGTTGGATAAAACATCGCCGCTATTATTTTTTGTTTATAACTAATTACCTATTGCTTTTTGTTTATTATAAAAATATTTTTTTCAGTGTACTTTATCATTCAAATTTTATATTATTTTAAATAATTGAATAATAAATGTAAAACATTATGTAATGAAGTAACTCTTTGTAAAACAAATTCTTTTTCTTAAAATAAAAATTTAATTGCTGTTTGAAACTTAAAAGAATTACATCTGAATATTTTTTCTTAAAAATAACCCTACAACTGTCATTATAGGGAAAAAATTGCTTGATTAAAGTTGAATCTCGGTATTTACGTTAAAAAAAAATTGGTTGTCTGTAAAGTCGGTTTACGGACGATAGTTTTACGTGATAACGTCATAAAGAAACATTGATTAACTCTCTGACGTCACGCGAGAAGAGAGAAAAATGCCTACAAGCCGACGCTTGGGCCGATCGTGCCTCTCTATCACTTATACCGCGCTCTCGCTTGCACGCTCAGGCTCAGGCGGAACGTGACACTTTTTCGTGCGTGCAGCCGGTGTTTCATCAATTTATAAGACATTATCACGTCAAAATGCATATTATATAACAAACAGGAAATTTTAATCAGGTGAAAAGACCACAGCCAATTTGTTTTGACTATTTATTCATATATACACGACGTTTCGTCGGTTTGATTCCGACTTCTTCAGGTATCTAAAAAAACAGACACAAATTATACATTTAAATTATCAAGATAAAATAATATTACAAAATTAATAAATAAATAATACCTTGAACAGTCTGTCAAAACATTGTCAATACTCTGATCATTACAAATCAGGTTCGACTTACAAATTTTACAAAAATCATACGTCCAAATATAGTCCAACATCAATCATATAAATAATTAAAATAGCAGATAAAGTCTTCAATGATTTAATAATATTTGTCAATTATTAATAAGTAGAAAATTATTAATAAGTCACAAATAACAACCTCATATCTCGCCTGTACATTCTATATTTGGACGTATGATTTTTGTAAAAAATATCGGTCGTTTTTTTCGAAAACGGTTAGTCGTAGAGAGTTGTGTCAAAAATCTGTATTATAAAAGCCCTAATGAAGAATCGAACGGTGATATTTTTCCCCCCCGGAAAGGTCGGCTTCCCTGTTAGTTTGCTCCGGAATGTTCAGAACTCCGGAATGTTAAATGGCACGATAGGTCGAAAGTGGTATTGTTGAAAAGATCTTTAAAAAATAAGCAAGTTTTGTAGGACTTTTTTTTTTGTTACTGCCACCCCTGTTAAGTAATATTCGTTTCAAATTATTAAATTAACATGTCAGAATCACAAACTTAATTTTAAAAGTCGGCATTTAAAATCTAGTTACCTAATTAAACAAAGTCACAAATGTTCAAACTGTCTTCAATTTACTTCTAAACACTGCGGAGCTCTTCTAGATAATATGTTATGAGTACCTGGAAGTATTTTCCGACAAAAAAAAAAACAATTGCAATTATTGAAAACTTATTGTGACATTGTTTAATTAGGTAACTAGATTTTAAATGTCGACTTTTGAAATTAAGTTCGTTATTATGACATGTTAATTTAATAATTTCAAACGAATATTACTTAACAGGGGTGGCAGTAATAAAAAAAAATGTCCTACAAAACTTGCTTATTGTTTAAAGATCTTTTCAACAATACCACTTTGGCCTATCGTGCCATTTAACATTCCGGAGTACTGATCATTTTGGAGCAAACTAATAGGGAAGCCGACCTTTCCGGGGGAAAAAAATATTACCATTCGATTCTTCATTAGGGCTTTTATAATACAGATTTTTGACACAACTCTCTACGACTAACCGTTTTCGAAAAAAGCGACCGATACGGGTGGTCTGACTCACCCTGTATAGTGTGTTCAACGAAAGTGGTAACAGTGAATAACTCGTGTATCCTACTAAATACAAAAAAAATTTAAATAGTTTTTTTCGGTAACTGCTGAGGTACATTTTTTTGAACTTCAAACTCAATCAAAAATGGACATGCAGTTTTTCCCAAATGCCAACAAATTTTTTGAAATCTCCTAGTTTTTTCAATAAATTCATATAAAATTTTCATAAAGTTACATAAGAAAACATTCGAAGAAAACGTTATCAATAATTATGAATTAAATACACCGTAATAATTATTATTAATAATTTACACGTGACTGCTATTAAAAAACGTTTTTCTCTAATATTTTCATATGTAGGAACCTTATGAAAATTTTGTATGAATTTATAGAGAAAAACAGAGATATCGAAAATGTAAAAAAATATACCTATGTTGCAATTTTAAGAAAAAAATCGTGTACACTTCCGGTTAAGTGTGAAGTACAAAAACATATACCTCAGCAGTTCCGATACTAAATTTCGAGTTGAATAAAAATATACTTATTTAAACTTTTTTTGTGTCTAGTAGGACAGGCGCATTATTCATTGTTGCTACTTTCGATGAACGCACACTGTATTATATTGCAATATAAATTATGTTTAATCATTTGAACATACGAAATCTATGTAAAAAATAGACATAAGTGACCTTAGTTATTGAGCGTCTATAACTTCAAATATCTTTTTCTTGTTTTGAGTCGATCCAACTCGTACAAAATGTTTTGAACTTTGTTTCGCTTTGGGGTGTGCAGGTAAATTTCGGAAAGAATCGAACAAAAAAAAGTTTTCTGTAAATCGGCTAGATCGTTTTGGCCGCACGTATGATAATAAAAGCCAAGTGAAAAAGCGAGAACGCAACAACTATATGGTCGTGTTTTTCAGAATATTATTAACAATATAATATTTAATGCTATTGGTATTTGGATAAAAATTCTTATGACAAATTATGAAAACGAAATCTGGAACTGTAATTACAATTTTTTATTGATGTCAATTTTTGTTTCATTTCGTCATTTTGTGTATAATTAATACCATGTATGATCGAAATTAGCTCTAGTGATTCAGAAATTCCATTGGATAACCGAAAACAAAAATAACTCGAACACACTTGTTTTCCAAACTGAAAATGTCATTATTCTCAAAATGATAATTACAATTTCCGATCTAGTGGATGTGTTGACATAATATGATGTGAGTTCATCAGTATAACTAATCATTAATTTGGAAGTATTCAATTATAAAATCTATTTCAGTATTATACATATGTAAAATTTATGACATAAATTATTGGATTATTAAAATCGGGGCAATATATTACTGCAAGGATCACCAACTGGCAGATCACAGTTATCACTTAAAAACCGCGCACGGTATACTGACACAACCAGCATATAGCGCGAAACCGGCAACCTGTACGTTTTCTCACACTATATCAGCACGGACCGGCAACTTTTAGTACAGTTTCAAGTAGTAAGTGATTAATATGGACGTGTGTAGTTCGGAGGAAGAATTTTTTTTATTTTGGCAATGTTGTGTGAAGAGGAAGAAACCAGGAAATAAAGAAGGTTTTTGGTTCTCCCTAATAATAGAAATTAATCAATGAAAACGAGATATCACTTGTAGTGCGAAATCCGGTAGTAGAAATATAAACCCTCATCTGTTATTTGATGATGACAAAGATTATATATTGGATTATATATGCAATATACATTGATAAATCACACATGGGTTACCTAGCTAAATCGCGTACCAATGCTTTTAAATAAATTCTAATTAACTTTTCTGCACATCAGTTCAGCATGGCTAGACGGAAATTCAAAGGCGATCGACTACTGGTCATTGCTGGATGCTGGTTAGATACTGGTCTAATGTGCGCTACTTCATTAAATAACATGGGCATGAACACGCTTTTCTGGTCCACGCTGGTATAGTATGTGCGGTCTTTTAGACTCATTTTAAGAGCCGCATTGAAATAGATTCAATTGTGTGGAAAATATTTAAACTAAAATTGAGTTTAAGCTAGCAAATATAATGTTGTAAATAGTTTTTTTTTTCACATATGAATATAACATATGATTCATATTGTTGCAATTTTTGTTGACCTAGGATGATATTTTCTACTGAACATGTTAAAATTAATATCGGTATAAAACTTTTCGCGAGTTGCAGCTCCCTTTTATAAAGTAATATATGGAACAAAGGTAGTTTAAAACCTTTTCGCTGAAACCGCATGAAAACTAATTTAATAGTTTCCGCGAATTCAGTGACAGACCTTGCTATGTGTATTTATATAGCTGGTTTGCAACTAAAACCAAAATAATAAATAACGAGGTACCAAACTGATTTTAATTAAACATAAGCCTATGTTAAAATTAATGACATTTCTTATATTTTAGTGAATGCTCCATGGAATAATATACTATAACATACCCCATAATTTCATTATTAATACCTACAGATAAAATTTTACAAATATCTTAAATGATTTATTTATTATATTCTGGATTGTACGAACTCATCTCAACATCCTATTGACACATTCTACATTTGAATAAAGTATAATAAAACAGTATTTTTGTTCAATCTTCTAAAAAATAGCTACTTTTTATGCCTGTATAGCGGTAGTAATATGACTCATTCGCACTAGTGCGTATAGTGAAGCAAAAAATGTGAAAAAATGTGCAAAAAATACTGTGTCTCTTGTGCGTGATAACATTATGGCTCATGTGACTATTGAAACTCGCTATTGATTGTTCTTAATATAATGTCTCATTTGCTATATGTCACCACGCACAAAAAACATAACTTATAACTATTTTAACTTTAAGAGAACTGAATACACTGCATAAGTATACGATATTTTATTTGCTAAACTCTTTTACAGTCAACGTTCTAATACTAGTGCGGGGTTGCAGAAAATTGATTTTACAATGGCCTTTGATTTTCATTATACAATTATAGTTTTTATACATACATGCAGGAAAATTATAATGTCGTCAAAATTTTGTCATGTAAAAGATTGGACTGTACTCACCACAAGAATGAACGATTCACCTACATAGAAAAACTAAATTTTGATCAAAATACATATTATAAAAATTTTGTTTCAAAGTGAAAATTGTACAAAAATGTATGTCACGTTGTCACATAGATATGTACAGTTTATAAAAAGATCGTTTCAATTGATCAATCATTTTTAGCAATTCAAAATTTGTTGTTATGGGAAAATATGTATAGTCCCAATCTATAATCTGATTTTTAGACAATGCTTTTGCAACCCAGCAGACTTGCGCCTTCTTTAGAAGCTTAAAATTAGCAAATCCTTCTTTTATATCCTGAAGAAGAACATAGTGTTTAAACATTGGCCAATCAAAAAATTGGCAAATAATATTTAATATTTCACTCTGTAATCAGTTCTCCTAAAGTAAATATAAACTTTAAACGGGGAGTTTTAATAAAATTAATATGTAAAGCTCGTTAATAATTATGAACTGTCAGAATGAAAAGTCGACTTGACAATGTCAATCACACATGCTTCTGGGTTACGTGTATATTTACATTATTGTTTTTAATTAAATTTTGAATTTTTATTGAAAGCGTTAGACATGTTGGAAACGGGTGAAATATACACAGTCTGTGATTTATTGTCAATTTTGTATCAACTTTTAGTTTCATTTGAAATGTGTAGTTTTCAACATATACACTATACAGGCTAAGCGTCAGTAGCGAATACGTAAGTTTACAGTAAAGGGTTCTAATTTGTATGAAAGAATAATAATTATTAACTACCAGAATATTGTATTGCTCTCAAAATGACACACGACTGCAAAGTTTCATGTCAACTGATTATTTGGAAGAGGGTTAAAATCGACATGCGAGATTTTTTACAAACATACTAACAACAGCATATGGGTGAAATTAATATAGCATATTTAAATTCATAATGGTTTTTTGTTTCGAGAAAAAGTTCTTTTCAGTTTCTTAACATATTTTCACCGGTTTCTAGGGAAACACCTTTCTCACATTTGAACTAGGGCCGATTATGTAGTTTATTTTTGAAATATGATGTTCAAGCCACTCACGTGGTCTGGGTTGCAAGTGCGAACAATTATTCGGTCGGCCGGCTAAAATTGTCTGTCACCAACACGTCTAAGACTGGGTTTTGGAAAGGCTTGTCAAAAAATTTGTTTTGACAATGACCCTATATATAGTATATTGTGATCCATTACAATTTCCAATTTCCCTGTAATCTAGAACATTAGCTTGTACTCACACAAAAGAAAAACAAATGATTGTTCTACATAGAAAACGTTCGCTTTTGAAGCTAAATTTTGATCAAAATGCGTCGAAAAGTTTGCTTCGAAGTGGAAACTGTACAAAAAATGATACAAAATACGCAGTTTAAGAAAAATATCGTTTCAATCGATCAGTTATTTTTCGAGCAGGGTCGATTTTTCATATGGCGAAATATGTATGTTCGTAGTCTAAGGTCATTGTCAAATCAGATTTTCTGATAATGCTTTTTGCAACTTAACATCAGACTTCCCCTGTATACTCTGCGATACGGGAAAAAATATGAGCAAGTTATGCATAAAGTGAAATGAAGGAAATACAAAGGTTGTGATTTTATTATAACCATACATAATATAAAGTCTTAAAGTGTACGCGAATGCCCGCCAGCCGCCAGGTATATTAATAATTGAGCTACTTATGGAAGGTATTAAACTGGATGAATATTAAATTTAAGGTGCAAATAACCTCCACATAAAAAATACTATAAACCAGTACAATTAAGTAACATTAAATTTAATAATTTTCCGTATTATCACGAAACTTTGTGTTTAAATATAGGCGGTACCAAAGACTTGGTAGTATAAAAATGAACCTATCATTCCCTACATTAGTTAGTAGTGATGACAGCATATGAGAGAGAAGCGCTTGTCTTTTTGACGTGATAACGTCTTATAAATTGATGAATCACCAATCTTATAAATTGATAAAACACCGGCTGCATGCACGAAAAAGTGTAACGTTCCTAACGTTCCGCCTGAATCTGTGCGTGCTTTTCTCGAAAACGGCCCTAACGATTTGGATGAAATTTACTGAAAAGGGATTTTGGGGGGCAAAAAATCGTTTTAGCTAGGTCTCATCTCTCGAAAAAATCGTTTTCATACAAATTTTATCATTATAAAAATCAATTTTTTGACGTAAGAAAATACTTAAATATTGTAAGTAGGTTTTGGAATTTTATATAAACAGTGAAACAATTGTTTTCAAAATATGACAGCTAATCTTTGAGACTTAAATAAATACGAAAGAAAGAAAGTTAAAAAAAAACAATTATATTATAGGTGGTGAGTAATTTAAATAAATAAAATTAACCTAAATTTGAAGCGAAAGATGCAATATCATAGATTCGAATTATTATAATTATTATATAAATTTAGGTTATGTATTACGGAATACGTTATCACGTAAAACTATCGTCTGTAAACCGACTTTACAGACAACCAATTTTTAGTGTATTTGCCATAAGGCACTTACACTATTGGCGTCGGTTAATATATATATATATATATATATATATATATATATATATATATATATATATATATATATATATATATATATATATATATATATATATATATATATATTTACATCCCGGTATCAATTTGACAACCTTTCATAAAACCGTTATTGGAGAGCCACTGGAAATACTGATTTTATTTATATATACATTCATGTATATTAAACAAATGTAATATGTCACTACAGATTTGACTTTATTTTCCAAAAAAAAAAAATTCGAAAATTTTATTTTACTATCAATGTGACGACAGTTCAAACTGCGGTTATCCGAAGACCGATATATACAAAAATTTTCAGCTTTGTATCATTAGGAAAGCCAATTCGTATATTTTTGTCATATACCATAATCAATACGAAAACCAGCAGTGTTGCCTAATTGTTTTAAGATCTGGTAACGTATACATGCATTACATTATTGTACATATAGCATTATTAAGACGGCCGATGTACATAATAATATAGTAGGTACGTGTTATAATCAATTTGAGCATCAAAAAAATCATATTGATTTTTCTTAGAAGCATCAAACTATTTTAATTCATAATGATGGCCGTAGTAATATGTGTTAATATATGAAAGAGGGGAGTATGTTACAAACATAAAACACATTTTATAATTTTTTTTTTCAATTAACGAAAAGGAAATTTACTTTGATTGAAGAACAATTGAAAAAATAAGTTTAACCAGTATTGTGGCCAACGTTTCGTAAGATGTATTTTATCCTCACTTCCTCAATGCAAATTATGAGTTTCTACAATATTTATTATTTAAAAATATTATGAAAACAGTTTTTTTTAATTAAAATTTGTCGTGTCCAATATGAAATAAATAATTACTCTGATTACCTATATAAAGGTATATTATAAATCCAAGCATCAATATGACGGCCATACATTGTCAATTTACCATCAATATGAATGCCGTGTCCATATATATGGCCGTCAAATGGAAGGCTATGTCATTTTTTTCCCAGAGGCTAGAATTACCGAAAAAAACAGGTACACGAAAATTTATTTTGACGGACACAAATTTTAATTAAACAAAAACTGTTTTAATGACATTTTAAAATCAGAAATCTTTTAGAAATTCATAACTAATGATCATGTATAAAAAACCCGTACAATTTATCATCTTTAAACTTGCTTTGAGGCCCTGAGGATGAAAATATATTTTTCGAAACGTTGGCAACAAGAAATACACTGGTAAAGATTCTTTTCTTAATTATTCCTCAACCAAAATCAATTTCATTCAAACATACTATTTGGAAGAAAACTAATACTAACAGCCAGCATAATATCATAGAACTAAAGTTTATATATTCAGCTATTGTTCACCTTTAAATAGGAAGAGGTGACTTGTAAAGCACGTTTCGAAAAATGTATTTTCATCCTCAGGGCCTCAATGCAAGTTAGAAGATGATAAATTGTACAGGGTTTTTTATACATGATCAATTAATTATGAATATTTACAAGATTTATTATTTAAAAATAATATTATTTTTTTTTAAATAAAATTGTTGTGTCCAATATGGAGTAAGCAATTATTCGGATATATTATTTAAAAGTTTTATTTTTTTTAAATTAAATTTTGTTGTGTCCAATATGAAATAAAAAAATACTATGAAATGTATACATCTATGTATATTTAAATCCAACCATCAACATGACGGCCAGACATTATCAATTTATCATCAATATGAAGGCCGTGTGCATATGACAACCATATATAGCCGTCAAATGGAAGGCCATGTAATTTTTTTTCAGAGGCTAGAATTACCGAAATAAGCCGGTACACGAAAATTTATTTTGACAGATAGGTACAACAAATTTTAATTAAAAAAAACTGTTTTAATGATATTATTAAAAATCAGTGCATTTTAATAAAAGCAAAAAAAAAATTCACTAATATTTTAATTTGTATAGTGCAAACAGACATGACTAGATTTTTTTCAAAAATACGTTTTTAGATTCGAAGGATCCTAAAACAAAAAAATATTGTAAAGTTTCGAAATGTGAATTTTGATCTAAATTAGAAACATTCCCCACGTGTGGAGTTGAAATATGGTAAAAATCGTTTTAAAGATTACAAAATTTAAATCAGATAACAAATTGATGGATTATTTTCTTTCTTATAGACTAAACGTACCTCTCGGGTTCACCCGGGTTATAGTTTATAATTAGTTTATAGTTTATACGTTACAAACTCACTTCGCTCGTTTGTTCTAATTTATAATTACTAATACGTTATATACTCGCTTTGATCGAATTTATAATTAACTGCACCGCGACCAGCGCCGGCCCTAGGGTAGAGCGAGAGGTGCGGTCGATCTAGGCGCCAAGTCGTAAGGGGCGCCAAAATGACAATTGCGAAAAACAATTTCTTTTAACTATCTTATTACAACGCCTACATAGGTAACCGATTCTATTATTTAGTGACTGATTGAAATCAACATCAAATATTAATTTAAATATATAGCGGTAAGAACTTTGTTCATGTTAAAGAAGAAGGACTAATTAGAGCATTTAATTGAATTGAAATCCAATAAGTGTTTATTTATACAATAAAAAATATTTTCTCAAAAGTTGGTAATTATCATTTATTTAACATAGGCTGAAATACAATTTTTTATGTAATGTGAAAGCGTCCAAAGACAGTCTTGCTCTACCCTGATCAAGGGCTATAGCTGGCGCTGACCGCGACTTATCTGTATTATTGGGTATTACACACCATTTTTGACAAAAAAATGATTACAAATCAACTTGGAATCTATTCGATTAGTACGCGTACGAGTCTGGCCAAACAGGTACCTACTCTAAATTTAAACATTCCTCAGATAGGTATCAACTGGTAATAACCGTATTAAAATCTGTTCAGTATAGCAAAATCAATCCAGTTTTTACCCGGACAACGCCGGGGCCGATAGTTAAAACCGCATTCATATCCGTTCAGATTAGTTGGCAAAATTTCCATTAATACTTTAATAATAATAATTTCAATTTTAAAAGGTTTTCAGTGATTGAACACTCAGTTCTTCATCCTCAGAGAACCACATAATATTTATTTATTGTTCGTGGAAACACACATGTTTCTACAAAATTACTTTCGTTAGCGAAAGCTACAGTTTTCAGACACTAATAAGTCCGTTTGTAGAATTGGGGTGAAAATCACAGATTACCTAATTATTATAAAACTAACTTTATATTGATAACATATAACAATTTAGAAAAGCTTACTTAGATATTTCTTAGGATTTAGGAAAAATACGATCAAACATCTTGCATCGTTCAGTAGGTACTGTTATAACTCAGCGGTAGTGGTACTGATGTACAAATGAAAGTATGTTGTTTAAAACTATATAATATACTCTTCAAATGTCAATTTCTTATGTAGAAGCCGAAAAACACGATGATAAAATGCACAACATGCTGCTTGCTGTGTTGCCAATTGTTCGGCCGTTAAACAATCGACAACATGAAAGAAAATATACAACAAAATATACAGCGCTACTAGCGCCGCAACTGAAGGTGAAAAAAGTGATGAACTAAAAATATACAAAACTTTCATCTACCCTACAATTTGACAACAAAATGAATTTTCGTGTATCGACTTATTTCATTGTTTCTAGCCTCTGGGCAAAAAATTACATGGCAGTCTATTTGACGGCCATATATGGCCGTCGTATGCACACGGCTTTCGTATTGATGGCAAATTGACAATGTACGGTCGTCATATTGATGGTAGGATATATATATATATATATATATATATATATATATATATATATATATATATATATATATATATATGTGTGACCACGATAACTCTCGACAGACTTAATCGATTTAAATGAAATTTGGTCCACATGTTGGAATCCATCATCGCAAGAAGCCTATTTAAAATGGGCCCGATCGGGCCATTTTAAGGGGGGTATTTAGGGGTTGAAAAATGTTTTTGGGCCCAAAAATACCGAAAAAAATCTCAGAATCGTTTCAAATTTGAAATTTAACCCTTTAATAATTATTGAAATGTGCTGCTAAAATTTTAATAAAATCGGCCCGACAGAACCGGACTTACAAATTTTATGAAAACGCAAGTTTATTGATATGGATTTACATACTGAAGGGTGGATATAATTTGGTACAGATGTTAAATTGGTATATAGTATTGAAATTAAGTATAAAAATGGTGTTTTAAGGGGTGTATTAAGGGGTAATTTTTTTTATTTTGTCCAAAAACAAAGTTAAGTTCATACAATAGAGCCACACTGCTTATAAAAGCAAATACACTATATTGTCGGCAGGGTTTCGCACTGCGACCCGAGTTTTTTTTAAATACCGTTAACATATACTACCTATAGGTGTGCAGTTTTAAAGGATATAAAAACGATAATTAATAAGGTTTTTAAATCTTATATTATTGATAAAAATATATTTTAGATTTTTTTAGTCAAATTTAACTGATAAAAACTATTTCAAAAGCATACTCTAATCTCAGGTAAAATGTCGTGTTGATTTACAGGTGAAATGACAAGTTGGGATAATTACTTTGTGATTTCTTATATACATTATAAATAGCGACTGCTTAACAAGCTTTAAATATTCTTAAAAATCATTAACAATTCTAAATTCACCAAAAACATTCATTGATAAAAATTTGTTTTCACCTAGTTCGTTTAGATTTTAGAATGTGATTAGTTACGGGCTGCAAAAACTGTGAGCAAAGCTATATCCCCTTCAATTATTTATTTTGAGGGCAGTATAGGTACTAAATATGATATAAAATATTATGTAGGTACTCGTTTTAGAAGACTCGAGAACTATATTATGAATAACAACAAAAATTAGCAGGTATGTGGGCAAAAAATATAAGATAGATTTATTTAGATTTAGATTTTTTTTCGAATTTTTCTGAATATTATTGCCATCACGATGGGTACGATTTCTAATATTATAAATTTTTTGAAAAAGTTTATTTCATGGGTATCTGATTCGTTAAAAAAATATCTTCTCGTATTTTACATATAAAAATTGAACACTAGTACGTACCAAAATCTACACACGCAGTTTTTGAGTCTCATTTAATGTTCAGGGATTTGTTTTTGTCATTTTTTACCCCATATGATAAAAAAAGCTATTCCTAAGTGTGGTTTACGACTTCACAGAGCATGTATAAAGCTTATGTATATCATGTTTCGGGGATATAAAATTTTATCAGTCACATAGGGTGACAGTTTAAAGCTTTTTTTAATCAAGCCAATAATTTCGCTAAAGCTGCACGTCACGATAATAGTTGGCCATAAAACAAAGACGCATCAACGTGTAGAATCTGTCGGTATACAATGTACATACGGATGCATAATATACTAGTGTTATCTAGAAACCGATAAAAAACGATTTGATATATTATGTATGTATTCTGTGTTTTATTTTAACAAAAGACAAAAAAAAACAAATGCAATAATAAATACCTATTCTATGGCTGTTACGCCTGTAATTCTGGTATGATAATTGTTTTGTGTTTGGGATTACTTAAAAGTGTTATCGATTTTTTTTACAAACTACATAAAAATAAAATCCACAAAGTAAAGTACTGTTAAAAAGTATGGCTATAGAGTATAGACGCTGATAACTTATTTAATTTCCATCTGTAGTTTTTTGGTTTTTTATTTTTTTGTTTTTAATAATAAACTGGTTTCTTTTAATAAATACTAAATTTGAAATTATTAAAATTTCAAAATGCCTCAAGGACTTTTTTTGCAAATAAATTTTTGCAAAGTTAAAAATTCACGGTTTGGCTAGGCTCCACTACCCTTCAACCAGGTTCTCTATTTTGTTTTTAGACATCACAAAGAAGTTGTTACGCAAATTTCACGCTGCCTCAAATACCTACCCAAAAATGTTTGATAGCTCTCCTACTGTTATTTCAATGTAATTACGCAAACACTTCTTTAAATCTGACTTTATCTACGCTGCCTTACGCGATAAAGTGTTCTGAAATATATATAAAAGAAGATTCACTATACTTTTAGTTTTATTGTGCAAACCGCACACGTACTGTAAAAGTTTATGTGAAGAAAAGGGTTCGTTCAACCTTTTATACACTTTCATTCGCTTATTCTTCCAGACAGAAAACTTATTTTTTTAATAAAGGTTTGACATAAGTAAGAGTGATAAATCTAATACTCTCAGACTTCAGAGACTATTTTCAAAATACAAATATGCTTATAAATGTTTAGAACTAGCCGCGATTGAGGTGAAACACGGCGACGACGACAATAGTAGAGCCTTTGGCAGAGCCCCCATCGACAGACACAACGGTATAGCAGTGCCACTTTAAAACAATATTTTTGCACATAGATTTTTTTTCTTTTTTCTGTCAGGAACCTTTGCGGGAGCGAGCACAACAACTCTCCAACGCTTTATCGGAATTGGACAGACGAACGGACATTTTAATATTAGATATATTATGCATTGAAAGGAAATATATGCTATAATGTTGTTTTTTTATGTAATAATGATATACATGTTATAAAGGTTTATTATTCTGTTTATTTTTATGAGAAATTTTCGTAGACATTTTTTTACCAAACTTTATACTTTCGGAAATATTATGAAAATAAGAAAATCAACTGTTATTTTGTTCTGTAGAACTGTTAAAAAGAAATTAGATAGCTGACAAGCGTGCTTCGGTTAATTTTGATAACATGCCTATCATAATATTTAATCATAGCCATTACCCACGTCACCGCTCACATTTACAGAAACTTTATGTCAAATGTCAAAATTATTGGAGTTGGAATGGTCCCGTCGCCCAGTTGGCCGGAATTTTATTTTTATTTCAAAATGTTTATATAATAAATGTGTATTTCTGTATCATTATTTTTTTTGTGCCTCATGAGTCTTTGTCGCATAAATGAAAAACTCCATTAAAATCGATTTACCTATTGGAGAACTACATATTATAACTCTCAGACAAAATACACAACCATATAAATAAATGATTAAAAAACATAACACCCTTATTTGTGGATAGGCTTAATTTACATTGACTGCTAGCGGTTTTAAAAAGTATAATACTCACCATTTATTTTCTAATTTCAGTAATATGATTTAACAGTTCAAGATATAAGATTTAGTGATCGTGTTACAGAAAATTTTCTCTTCAAATATCATCGTGAAAATATTTTGCTAGCTACGCCTTTTACTACACATTGGCTTTTTCGTTATATACTTACATAGGTACTGCGATAGTGTAAAACTTGATTGTGTGTTATGAATTTTAAGAGGCTTCACACCTGGAAGGAACCCAGTTCGTCGCTTTTATATACTTAATAACATTTTAATTGCAAATTCAACCGAAGCATGAGTTTCTGACATAATTGTTAAATATGTGTTATAATTGAAGCCTTTTTTAGTTATTAACACATAAAGAATTTTATAAATGCCTTTTTAGCAAAAGACACATAGGACAAGCCTTCAGATCCCAGGTTAGAAATCGAGAATTAGTTAAAATAGTTGGCAAGACCAAAAGTGCACATCCCGCTAGTTTTCCATTGTATGATAAAAAAATAACAATTAAAAAATATTTTTTATAAATTTAAAAAGATTTAAAAATTTAAAGAAATAAATAATTAAAAATTGAAAAAATATTTTTTTTAAGTTTGCAAAAATAAAAAAAATTAAGAACTATACATAATATAATATATAATTAATATCAAGTGGAATAAAATAAAACAAAATAAAAAGAAAAAAAAAGAAAAAAAAATCAATGATTTCGTAAGGAATCGAACCCAGGACCTTGCCCTTGGGGATCCAACGGCATAACCATTACGCCACGGCGGCCTAATACTTGTAGTGGTGTTATCACGGTATAGAAGTGTAGCACTTGTTTTATGGATTACATTATATTTACACAGCAATTATTATATTGTTTTTTTAAAACTACTTAGCTGTCAAAAATAATAAAATAAAACTGTTTATAAAAATTAAACTACTGAACACATTTTAGTGAATTTAAATAGGGTTCTGGTCTGATAGTAAACAAAGTGAATAAAATATAACCCAAGGCAATCCGACCAAAATTGCGATCTGTAGAGTCGTGACGTACGTACATACGTACATACGTACAGACCAACCGACAACTGCTGTTTGTGATTTTCAATTACAATTTTAATAGTATTTATGAACTCGAATTGATTTAAAAATGGTTCTGTTTTATAGATTAGAATCTCCTCTTTTCAAAAAGCTTCAATTTGAATGGATTTCGTGTGAAATTAACTTAGATATAACTTCTTATATGAACGAAAGTCAGCTCTGACGCACAAAGCGATAATAAAGCACATACCGCTAGTTTAGCGGTATGTGCAATATAAATAACATTTTTAATTTATTATTAAAAAATAATAAATTTAAAATACGATCTGACAGGCACTAGATCCAGATAGCCTCGAAAATTCTTAGCCTTAACACAAAAAAGTCAGGCCAATTGGATGACAGGATCATTTCAACTTCAAAAATATTAAAATTTGACATACGATAAAGAAAATAAATTTTCTGTTAATGTTGCCAATACTGTTTCTATCTGAAACTAACTTTCATTATTATTTCTTCAAAAAAATCTAAAAAAAAACAGATGCTAGAACTTCATCAACAGCTTGGCCCAATCAAAAATGATATCGAAAAGAAAAATACAAAACTTTATTGCTGTGTGCGTCAAATAAAAATGTCTAAAACATTCCAATTGAATTTTGGAAAGAAAACAGTGTATCGAATCACAATATATACTCCCTAAATTGACACTGTCGAGTGAGATGTTGAAAGGAAATTGTCAGAACAATGCAAACATAAAATCGATTTTCTCACTGGTGAAATAATGTAATGAACTCCAAAGAATCACATTATTCGTCCTTAACTTTCCACGTTATCTTATAAATCGTGACACGTTTATTTCTGGTCGCAGGTGCGGATTCTACCTATTAAAGAGTGATTACTATATAAAACTGTGTCGGTTTATTTGAATAATTTAACGCTCGAGTAGAAAAAGACTTTTTACACACATCCCACATGTTCTGGTACCTCGTCAAAACTTTCACGGCTTTGTTTTTTTAAATCTTTTTCATTTTTATATAAATAAAAACTGTAAAAAATGTTTAAAGAAGCTTTCATAAAAATGTATAATAAAACGGAAAAAATGCATTTGGAAATATTTCATCAAGATAAACAATTGACTATTGTCGGACGAGTTCCCATAAAGTTGTACAGGTTTTTTATTAATGCGAATTTTTCTACCCCCCCTTGTAGATATAATACTCTACGTTTATAGGCTAGGTATTATGATCTATATGACGACCATTATTATTTCAGCAGGCGAATAAATATTTATGCCATTGATGTAAGACAGAATAGATTTATATCTTTAGTAAACATAACTATATTTAGTGATTTGAATTATCGCTATTTATTCGGAGGAATTGCTACCTGAAGAACAAATGCCCTAATATGGTCATTAAAAAATATATTGATATAGGTAATAATAAATTATTAATTTCTAACGCATTTTACTCGACTAACGAGTATCTCTCTTTGTAAATTATCATATGTTTTATATTTTGTTTCAATTAACAACTCCAAAAGTGACACGAGAGAAAATTCAGACATACCTACAAGATTTTTGCGAACTTAATAAACAATATTCGATTTATAAAAGTTTGTATGTTATAAGGTATACCAGTATATTTTTCATATCGGTTTATTAGTGTATGTATTTTTCCAAGAATAAAAGACATAATTGTACATTTATATGTAAAATATTGTTTATGTATATTATGTAAAAATTGAAGATGGTTAAGCAGAACTTCGCCAAAATAAAGAATCTATTCTATTCTATTCTATTCTATTTAGTTGTTTAAGGTTAGTGATAATGTGGCTCTCGCCACGTATGTTTTACTTGCGATACGCCACTGATTCTGTATTATTGTTTTTTGAAATACTGATAAAAAACCAACGGTTTCGAGTTTTTATCCACTAACTCAATCGCAATGTTTTTGTGGTTCATACAGAATACTAATTTTATATTTAAAAAATATATCGTCGGAAACATATTTCGCCCATTCAAATATAAATCACGACTGTAATATGGGAGCTCTTTATTGAATTAATAGACCTATACGTCATTTCAAACATTTTTATTTCATTCATTTATATAAAATTCTTATGACTGACTGATTCAACTGTTTTTCATTTCATACAATATTAGATAAAATTAGTAGCTTAATTACAAAAATTCTGAGTAATGTTAAAAATTTCAATTCTTTATTTCATCAGGAAATTAGTATAAAATCAATTACAAAGTTCCGCCCGACATACACGAAAAACAAGTTGATAACCCTTTACAACCGGTTCTATACCAATATTAAAACGTACAGTTTAACGATAAAGTCCTTACCGTTAAACTGCACTTGACATAGTTAAGATTTTGATCATCATTTAGGAAATTATTCTAAATTATAAACATATCACCATCTACATATTATAATGGTTTTTTATTTTTTGACAACATTGCATATTTGACGGCATTTGTACTCTGAGGATGAAGGTAAATTCTTCAAAACGATAGTCAATAAATGCAAATTTAATATCTGTAATTGCGTTTTTCTGGATCCTTTGGCCACTGTAGACGTTGTCTACAAAATTGTTAACAATTAATCGTACTTTTGTCGACGCTCTTTACTCGACATGTTCAAAAAAAAAATAATTTAAAGTTAAAAGACAATTGAATATACTTGAAAAATACAAGCATAAAGGAATATATGTGCAATACAAGTATAAAAGGCTTGAATGCTAAGTTATAGCGAGGAAAATTTATATATCATTCTACGCATAGGAATTTGGGTAATTTACAATCGCTCTACTAAAAACTATTCCGTTACATTAGCTATCTGACGTGGGTGGAATATTTTATTAGGTATGTGAGGAATTATAATCTGTGAAGACATGCCTCATTTAGGTGTATTTGACGTTTAATTTTTGATATTTTCGTTTAAATTAATTTATTTAGTTAGCTAGTTGACATTTAATTTGGCAGAGAAGGGTATATAAATTAAAGTAGACAAAAAAATATAATTAAAATAAGCTACTAATCTGTAAAGATATAACATGTCTCAGTTGTATTTGATGTTTAATTTTTTCGATTTTCGTTAAAATAAATTTTTTTAGTTAATCTTGGGAAATATTTACTTTCAATTCACCATGAAAATATCAGGTTGAAAAGTTAGTTAAAGAATAAATAGACACTGCACTATACTCCTTGCTCTTTTTGTTGAATATTTTGAGGTTCACTCAAAACCGACCGAAGGCGTTAATGTAAACGTCAAAGAAAGTTTCACAAAATAATAATGTTTTATCCTAACACAATTTTCACTAACTTTAATGTTTTACAACTATGCACTTCACAAAAAAGGTTAATAACAACACAAATAAATTCACAAGAGCAACTGTAGATATAATATTCCACGTTTATAGGTTAGTTATTATGATCTATGTGGCGATCATTATTATTTTATCAGGCGAATAAATATTTATACCCTCGAAGTAAGACAGAATAGATTTATACCTGCAGTAAGCATAATTGTGTTTGGTGAATTGAATTATCGCTATTTAGGAATAGCTACCTGAAGAACAAATGAACCGAATAAATAACTATACTTACGTTTGGTGAATATGGCCAAGAGAAGGGCATCTAAATTAAAGAAGACAAAAAAATTTAATTACAAAAAGTCTCTAATCTGTATAAGAAAACAATTAAAGTTATATATAATATAATGAATTAATGTTACTTATAATTGTGTACCAGCGATCGCAGTGGTAAATCAATAACTTATCGTTTAATATGACAACAGTGCAAATAATTTATTTTTATTTAGATTTGAGTGTTGTATCATAACCTGGAAATGTCAAACGGGTAAAAGATTTAGATAGATTGTAGATTATAAACGCTTAACAGCTGACGTCATTAACGTTTGTGTATTAGAGATTCTGCGCCAGCCCACATACACAAGCCGACTGGTAAGAGCTCGGGTTCTTGGGAGTGCTAATTCTAATAAAACATTGGAATGCTACACCTACATTCCAGTTTCCCCTGAGGGAGAGGGGATTAAAATATCTAACGGTAATGGAAGCTGTGTGGTGAACAGAAGACGTTAAATATTTCTAGTTGTCTGAACTAACTAGATTAAATATATAAATCATATGTGTCGGTAATGGTATTTTTGTCTTAAAAATGAAAGGTTCTGTTGACGCTGCGAATTTCCCTGAATTATGTCAAATATTTGGAATTTATCAATTTGATCGCCTTACGTTTTATCGACAACCGAAAATTGCCCTCTTATGTTATTTCCGAAGAGCCATTTTTTAATATTACATTTATGTCACCTGTCAAAATATAATCAAAACATATCATTGTTGCCAAGAAAACAGTGAACGTTAAGGAAATTACTTACCGACGGTAGCAATTTCAATAATACAGTAGAATCTGTATAAGTCGAACTTCAATGCTATAATATAAGTATACTATTCCGTAGTTTACTCAATCATAAAATATGGCAATATTAACAAAAATATTAAGAGCACTGTGGTTTGAATCTAATAAAAAATATAGAATAGTTACTTCTTACCACAACAAGTTTATTAGTGGATGTACATTTCGAGAGCTATGCTCTCATCTTCAGCAATACACTAAACTTAAGTTTAGTGTATTGCTGAAGATGAGAGCATAGCTCTCGAAATGTACATCCACTAATAAACTTGTTGTGGTAAGAAGTAACTATTCTATATTTTTTATGGCAATATTAATTGGGGAAGAAGTGTCGACAATAAAAGAATGTTTATTATTCAAAAGAAAATTATAACACTTATATTTAATATAAAACGCAGCCAATGTCCTGTAAAACTTATTTTAAAGATTATAATATTCTGACAATGTGGGGAATATATGTTAATACACTATTATCTTACATGTATAATCAAGGATTCTTTAAAACTAAAAAGCTGTCACATTACGACACACTACAAAATAATTACAACATAAAACACGAACGAGCCCCATGTATAGTGGATTCAAAATTTTTAACAGTGTCAAAACACGTCAGAGGCACTAATTTTAATGAATTTAAAAAGGACTTAAAAAAGTATTAAATTACACAAACTTCATATAATTTGGACACATTATTATGATGTTCTGAATTTTTTATATTGACATTTTTTATAGTGTGAATTTTTATATTGGTATTTTAGTTTTGTAATTCTGACTTTTTGTATCCAATTTTTATTGGCATTGCAAATAAGTTACTATCTATGTTCGAGACACAGAAATCCAATTTATTTTTCGAGTTATGGAGGGAAAATATGTATACCAACTGAAATGGCCTCAGTGATTATTTCGACCTATAGAGGGTGAGATTTCGAGTAATGGAGATTTTGGGGCTTGAACTGTTTTAAATTTTTGGCGGTTTTCGCCTTATCGAGGTTCGGCCTAAAGAGGTTCTACTATACTATTTACTGAAAAGCAATACAAAACACCCAATGTAAGCTTTTGAAGTTTGCTAGGCTGGAGCCTACAGTCATTTTGCAGAGAGTAAACTACAGGAATAAAATAATTTTGAAAAAATGATGATTTTAAATATCACGTCACACAGTGGTTGTGTAAAACAAAAGAGCAGTTGATGAGACGCTTCAAGTAGATTTGAAGGCCGGATAACTTTCTCAATCTTCTGATGTAAAATAAAAATAATCTTAAATATAATGCACAAAGCTAATTACATGAAAGCTGTCATCTGTGTGTAATGTATAAAATGTTGAATAAAAGACAATCCAGCCAGGACACGACGCTTTCTCCGGAGCCAAACGGTTTTATCTTGGCAATAACAGACGTCATAAGAAAATGCCAGACGTTCGTTTTAATTCCATCAATTCTCCATTACGTAATACGTCGAATGCATTGACGAACGGCTCGCAGAAATTTTGTTGTTATGTCATATTCTACCACGTTTATATTAACCCGCTTTTAGTGTATGTCGAGCGGAACTTTGTAATTGATTTTAAACTAACTTCCTGGTGAGATAGAGACTTGGAATTTTAACATAACTCAGACTTAGATGACGAGAAAATACTAAAATAAAGAAGAAATTGATAAAAGAAATTTTAATAAATACATATAATTCATTATTACCTATTTACCGTTGTACGATGTCTTGCAATCATCAGTCGTAGCTCAGTTGGTTAGAGCGTCGTGCTAACAACGCAAAGGGTTCTTGACCCCCCATGGCCCGTATAGTATTTTTATATTTTTACAATGTATTTTTGATTTGACTATACGTTTTCTAAAACAAGAAAATAATAAAATATTATTAAAAACTTTTAATGTGTCCAGCAAATTTATATCACTGTAACATACAAAGGACTGCAGCTGGACTGATTTTCAGAAATGAGGTGTCGGTTAATTCGTCATTAAAATGCACGGGTGACACTGGGCATATGGCAACATTTAAAATTTTATACATTTCGCACTTTTGATTTTTGCATTTTGACAGTTATCATATTGAGATTACTGTCAAAATGCAAAAATCAAAAGTGCGAAATGTATAAAATTTTAAAATTCGAAAGGGGTGGAAATGTTAAGGGCTGCTGCCACCATCTACGGCCGACTGAATACCATCGTTGAACTCGTCTCAGACCCCTGTTTAATTTGAGCCCAAACTCGATATGTCTAACTTTAAAAATCGAGAAATTATACACAAATCTATAAAAGTAGAGGGGCTAAAAAAGTCTTGATTTCAGTTCGCGGGAGGGAGCTCTTTTATGGAGGCGCCAGAAACCTCACAAATACCCTACTAATAACAATGAATTTGTTTTCTTACATAAAAAAGCGAGTGTGATTTAGACCACACGACTGAAGTAAAACTTCTTTAGCTGCATCTGTATGTATGTATACATATACGTTTATATATGTATAATATATACATGTATATATAGTATATACATATTATGTATATAACATTGTTCAAGAACGAAATGAAATTACGAAATAATCAAGAAATCACCGCTAGCATACTCGCAAACGAACTACTGACTGAGATATAATATAATATATTTCATGCACTGGCTATGAGAGGAAGAGAGAAAGAAAATGTGCGCGCGCACTGCTCTCTCTTGATTCTACAGTGTGATACAGACAATAGGCCTGCACTGTGTCTTAGATATACGAAACGTAACTGGCTATGATGACACTTTTCGTAACGCTCTCGTCACGCATTCACCAGCTTACTCCCCAAGTCAAGCGTGCGTAAAGAAATTTTACTTCAAAAACATTTTATTTACCTTTTCAAATTTCTATAAAACATAAAATTCCTAGGTAAATAATAATTAATTTAGTATAAATAAATGCTTTTTTTATAAAAATAATTTTTAAATTTCCATTAAAGGCTTCCATAGGCATAGAGACGACAATAAAATGAAAATACTTATTACGTAACGAGTACAATTTGCGTGGGTGGACCAAGAAATAGCCCTAATAGAAATATTTAATTAAGAGTATGGGGTAAAATGAAACGAGAGAAAAAAAGCAGTCCTGTCTATATTATCCTTAGCGGAACGATTGAGCTCGCTTTCTCCAAAGACCGTTTAGATAATAATAGGGGACGGTAGGACGTTCCCAGTGAAAAATACGACAATTACCTACATTTCCCTTATCATCTGTGTCGTCGTCTCACAATAACCCTCTGCACCTAATCAGTAGCGTGCTGTCTAACACTATGCTCGAACAGATACCGATTAAATTGTGGGTATAAATCACATCTGCAATACCGACAGTTCTCGTCGAGTTCACAGAGTTTTGAGATCAACTTTAAATACAATAATTTTATATATATAAAAAAAACGGGTAAGTGCGAGTTATCTCTCGCGCGCCAATGTCCTCTATTTGTCTTTGAATTTAGAAAACTATAACTGTTGTAAATATTGTACTAATCGTTTTCCTATAAAATACCGGCAGATATGTATCTAATATCACTAGATTTTCTTTAAATTTTAGTTGTACTTTTTTTGGATATAGATGTAGGAATTTTTTTGATATGCATAAAATCTTGAAAACAGCTTTATGTAAAATTATACAAAGAAGTTTTGAGACTCTTAAGAAAAGCCTCTACTCAATGATCAATTACAAAAATATTTTTGACGTGATAACGTCTTATAAATTGATAAAACACCGGCTGCACGCACAAAAAAGAGTAACGTTCCGCAAGCGAGAGCGCGATATAAGCGATAGTCTCTCTCTTCTCGCGTGACGTCAGAGAGTAGTGTGCGTTCAACATTTTTTTCGGCTGTTCCAGCGAAAGCTACATCTGACAGATGGCCAGATAAATTATACGGTTTGTTAACAAATATATAATATATATATTCATGTTCAAACCTTCGTGGCGTGAACATACAAATTACTATTTATTCTGTGTATTGTAAAAACCGAATTTAATATAAAAGTCAGACCACATGTCAATATTAGCAGGCATTCCTGCTGATATTTCCAACAATATGGTCCGAAAGCGGAAAAACAAAGCCGAATGTAGTCAAATAACACAAACTAAAGAAGTTAACAAAAGAAACAAGGTGGATAAAACTGAGTACAATGTAAGCATTGAAAACAAATTCGATAGCTTGTCAAGTGAAGAAGACTCTGAAGAAGATGAAGTAAACAATGAAATGAATATGGATACTGAGGAAATATCTCAGAATAAACCTTCGACGTCTACAGGACAACAAAATAGGACTAGTGAACGTAAACGTGACAAAATCCCACCAATAGTGATGTATGGTTACATTGATAACCACACCGCTCGTCTGAATATGTTAAGATCTAAATTTAAATCAGATTTCTTTATTAAAAATAAAGGTAACAAGCTAATCTTTTTTACAAACAACATTGATGACTACGTATTGTTAAAGGACGATCTAACGCGTGCAAGCTTGCAGTTCTATACCTACACTCCAGATAGTGATAAACAACTAAAACTTGTACTCAAAAACATCCCAAGTAATGTGACAACGGACGAAATTACTGCTGATCTAAAAAGACAAAAAATAAATGTTACAACAGTATCTCAAATGTATCAAAAAATAGATAACAATGAACGTAAACCGTATCCATTGTTCTTAATAACATTTCCATTGAACACTTTAATTACTGATGTTATAAAAATTAAAACAGTGTGCTACTGCCAAGTGCAGTGGGAAAAATATAAAAATAAATCAGGAGTGATACAGTGCTTCAGGTGCCAATCTTTTGGACATGTAAAAGTTAATTGCTATAAAACACCAAAATGTGTAAAGTGTGCAAAAGATCACCTAACGTCAGACTGCAATGATGCCACAAACATCGAATGCTGCAACTGCGGAGGTCCCCACGTGGCAAGTTACAGAGGATGTGAAGTTTTTACTAGACAGCTCGAACTGAAAAACTCTACATCAAGAGCAACACCGAAGAAAACGCAAGAATATACATACCATCCGGCTAATTTCCCATCGCTACCAAATAGAGCGCCATCAACACCTACTGAACGAACACCAAAAATAACAAGTAGCCAAACGTGGAATCATATTGAAACCAATAATGATTCAGGGGCTAATCACGGGTCAAATAACTCAATATTAAGTTTGGTAAGTGAAATCAAACTATTGTGTGCTTCATTTAACATAGGTAATGTTATCAATACTGTCAAAAAATTAGCTGTGGATATTAAAAACTGTCCAGATTCTATCTCCAAGGTAATGTTAATAGTTGAAAGTGTGTTATCATTAGTTGAGTAAAAATGGCAAATCCCCATATTAATATACTAAACTGGAATGCCAGATCCATTAAAAATAAAAGTATTGAACTTGCATATGTATTAAACAAACATGACATAGATGTGTTTGGTATATGTGAAACATTATTAAGTGATCGTTATAAATTTAAAATAAATGGATACATAACATATAGAAATGATCGTAACTCAGATGGGGGGGGCGTACTTATAAGTATAAAAAAAACTATCCAACATCATAAAATCAAAATTCCAACCTTGAAAAATATTGAAGCTGTAGGAGTTGGTTTAACAATAAACAACAGTACTATACTGATTTTATCAATTTACATCCCACCAAATAAAAAAATATTAAGACATGAATTAGCTCAGTTACTGAAACTAAACGATAAAATAATAATTATAGGCGATTTCAACGCAAAAAATATAAATTGGAATTGTTTTGTTAATAATCAAAAGGGCAATAATCTATTAAACTATTCATTTGAACTAAACTATTCTATACATCATCCCGAAGAACCAACGCACTATCCAGCCAATAATACAAGGCCTAGCATAATTGATATAGCATTATCCAAAAATGTAAATATCTGTTCCATCTACACCCTCCCCCAACTGAGTTCTGATCACAATCCTATAATAGTTACTATCAGTGGTAAACCTTTAAAAAATAATAAGTCAAACATGATCTATAATTACAAATTAGCAAATTGGAAACAATATCGTGAAATTCAAAATGACAAATTAAATTTAAGCGAAAATATAGTAGATATAAGAGACATAGAAAATAAAATAAAACATTTAAGTGAAGTAATTATAAATGCAGCTGACATGTCGATACCCAAAATTAACGGATCTGGCAATTATAGTCTTCCCAAGTTACCCCAACACCTAAAATTATTAATCAAATTTAAAAACAAAATACGAAGACTATATCAAAAATATAGAAATAAAAATTTTAAAACTTTACTAGACAAAATGACCAAATTAGTAACCTCTAAACTATTTCATTGGAAAAATCTAATTTGGAATAATACTCTGAGCAAACTAAAACCAGAGGACGGATCTTTGTGGAAAATAGCTAAAATGTTTAAAAACAAAAGTCAAGTAATCCCTCCCCTTATTGATAAAAATAACAAATACGTATACGAAGACTTAAACAAAGCTGAACTACTAGCTGACAGTTTCAAAAATCACAATCAGATAACAATTGATTTAAGTACAATAAATCATATGAATAAAATTAATAAAAGCTTAAAAAGTTATTTTCTAAATGTAGCAAACAAACATGTGAATGCCAAACTTACGACACCAACAGAAGTAAAAGGAATTATTAAAAACCTTAAGGTTCGTAAATCACCCGGATTTGATGGAATCCAAACTGCCCTTCTGATAAATTTGTCAAAAAAAGCAATTGTATACTTAACTAAAATTATCAATCACATTCTTATGTATGCCCATTTCCCAATAGACTGGAAATGCGCAAAAATAATTGCTATTTCCAAGCAAGGGAAAAATCCGGAGTCCCCTGAAAATTATCGACCGATAAGTTTGCTTAGCGCACTTAGTAAAATAGCGGAAAAAGTAATTGCAATAAGATTAGTTAAATTTTTAAAAGACAACAAAATATTAATTGATGAACAGTTTGGATTCCGACAAAATCATTCTTGCACAAGTCAGCTGGCAAGAGTAGTCGATCAAATAACTAGAAATTTTAACGCAAAAAAACACACAGGTATGGTTTTGTTAGACATCGAAAAAGCATTTGATACAGTATGGCACAAAGCCCTAATATACAAGATGATTCATTGTAACATTCCAAAATACCTTGTATGTCTAATAAAATCATACCTGTGTAATAGAACTTTTCAAATTATAGTAAATAATAAAAAATCTACTCCCAGAGCTGCTACTGCCGGTGTTCCACAGGGTTCCGTCCTGGGCCCAATTCTGTTCCTCATATATATAAACGACATGCCAAAACTAGCTGGTACTACTTTATCCCTATTTGCAGATGATACTGCAATCTATACTTCTTCCTATCGAATAGATACTATTATAAATAGACTAGAAAAAGCCACAATTAAAATATTCAAGTATTTCCATAAATGGAAAATAAAACCAAATGTTGCCAAAACAAATGCAATTATCTTCACGAAAAGAAGACCAAACATAATTACTAAACTAAATATAAATAACACCGTTATCGAATGGTCTCGACATGTCAGATACTTAGGATTGCATCTGGACAGTGGACTAACCTTTACTTATCATCTAAAAAATACAACTAACAAAGCCCTTGGTACCATGTCAAATCTATTTCCACTCTTTAACAATAAATCAAAACTTAGTATAAATAATAAAATGCTCATTTTCAAACTCATAATCAGATCTATATTGACTTACGCAGCACCTGTCTGGCACTACACCAGTAAATCAAATATCAAATCATTGCAAATTATCCAAAATAAATGCTTGAGGATAGCAGGTGACTATTCTAGATGGACACCCATTTATAAACTACATCAAGAATTAAATATAGAATACATCGAATCATTCATAAAGTACTTAACTCAGAAGTTTTTCACGAAAATTGAACTATCCGAAAACACTTTGATATCATCAATAGGGAATTACCAAAACAATAGTAAATATAAACATAAAATGATCAAACATAATGTATTACAAAAAAACATCTAGAATAGTCACCTGCTATATGAAAGCTGATAAGATAAGGATGGTCCACTGTACAGATGCATTCCTAGTACAAACTTACGCCACAATTTTAGGAATAGGTTTTTTTAAATGTTTTTTTGCCTAATATTATTTAAAATTCATATAATATATCCATTACTGTCAAAAAAAAAAAAAAATGAGCGCGGGTTAAAGTCAAGAACTGGAACCGCCAAGCTGTAAAAAAAAATCAATGTAAACTTTTATACAATGACAATAAAGCTCTTTTATATATATATATATATATAATATATATACATTCTTTAAAATGTCTTTTATAATTGCTTAAAAATATGTATTTTGCTTTGGTTGATCAAATTATTAGTCGGTAAAAATATAGTTTGACAGCTACTAAAATTTAGGTTATGTATTATTAAATATGATATTCGAGCGGAATATGTTATCACGTAAAACTATCGCCCGTAAACCGACTTTACAGACAACCAATTTTTTTGACAAACTTTGGCTCTCCAAAATTTAACACAAAATATTTTTTAGGTTCTCGTGGCTTTAAGACTGTTTGAACTATCACATTTCTAGTGAAATTAAAAAATATCTTATAAATTATATTAAAAATAAAAATACTAAATGAAACATAGGTATGTCTTAAAAATAAACCGGGGTTCCGTTGTGTTCGTAAGACTTATTTATGAGCTATTTTATGGATTGCAATCGTTGCTTGACAGACATCATACTCTTTACCTAGAAATGCGCTATTACAATATGTTGATGAAATCGAGTACATATCCAAGAACTATTATTTGCATTATTAAAATCCAAGTAGTTCTAATAAACATTGACACATGCACTTTTTAAAGTTGATATAGTCGTAGTTCTTGTCTAGAAATATGAAAGATAAATTAAGAAAGATTAACATATTATCTTGTTCAAAATAGTTTTCATTAAAAGTTTTTATAAAGTGCTACTTTCTTGATTGTTGTCATATTTTTTAATCACAAGGTTGGAAAAGTTATAGTTAATAACAAATTCAGGAGTTTATATTATCTCGGGAAATATTCTCCCAATGAAATAAGTCTCTAAAGGATTTTATTGCATTTTAAAAGACCTGTTCAACATAATTCCACGCAACGATGTGCGAGAAAATAAAAATTTTCAGTCCTCTGTTCTATGCATGGAAAACTACTACTAAATTATTTTTTTTTTATTTCTTTACAATTTGAATGGCGGTTCACATAAGATATTTGCCTTTAAAATCTAATTCGAATCGATGGTGGAGTTATAACGCTTTCACATACGAACAGACGGACGGACGAACAAACATGAGGGAATTATAACAGTTCATTTTTTTCTATCTGGCTATGGAATCCAAAAAATTGGATGTAACCTACAAACAGCTCGTTATAATAACCGATTTTTCTGAACGAAGGTACATATTACATAAGTCTTATTGGGTATGTGCCTTTTATTTTGTATAATCAATTATTATTTTTTAATGAAAATGTACGTTTCTTTTTAATAAAGAAAGCATTTGCTTTTCAGTGTAATATAATTTTAAATAACATTTTATATTTCGCAGTAATTTTCCTAAATACATTTTTATTTAATTAATTAAATGCTTAACAGTCTGTATATTTTGTAACCGTGTTGTAGAGTACTTTAGATGTAAGAAACGCATTTTGTTTGAAAGAAAATATTTACTTCATACGCTAAAAAATCTTTATCTTTCATATAATGACGGTAAATTTTCCTCTCAACCGTAACATCTTTGACGTTGAAAAAATAAAATAAAAGTCCTCTTGTCTAAAAGGGATTTAAAATATTTTACGAAACCAAATTTATATTATCATTCAAAAAAATAAAAAGATTCTTTCCTTTAACTCTTTTCACAATTTCAACGGATAATTGTGTACTTATTTTAATTAATTGCAACTGAAAATATTTTTAATTGCTTTTTATGGAGGTTCATTATTTTTATAAATTATACAAAATAAAATTAAATGTTCCCTAGATTCTTTTATTGCAAGAATTTTTCACATTCAGTTATTAAATCACGACAGTATAATAAATCGTAAAATACATTACCTATTTTTTCGAATTTAAAGACATCACTGAGTACTTTAATTTTTATGGTGCTATTATAAATATTTTAACAAGTAAATATGCTATTATGCTCTGATTTATTTAAGTATTATTTTATTTTCTGCGCCATTACTATTTTCATTTACCACTTTCGTGCTATTTTCCAATTGTTTTAAAATTCAACTTACAGAACAGCGAGTGGAGAAATTATATTAAATAAATATAGGGTGGACAAAGTTGACGAGCCTAAGAATTTGATAAATAGTCCTTTTGTAAGCAATATATATTGATATTTATCTCGAACCAGCGGCCCGGTTTCACATGGATGCAAAACAGTTTTGGAAATATTTTATTGCCTTCCCATCTACACAGCAGAACTATCAAAGTACATTGTTTTGATGTATCTCTAAAGATTTGGTCAGCGTACAAAAACAGTTTTTTTTAACAAAACACTGTCGTAGTTGAGCTTTTTTGTACAAAATATTTACAAATTATATACAGAAACCTTCCTCTTTTATCGTTCTTTCTGTTAGTGAAAACCGTATTAGAATCCGTTCGGTAGTTTTTGAGTTTTTCGCGTTCAGACAGACAGACGCGGCGGAGGGACTTTGTTTTATATAATATAGATTATTGAGTGAAACCTGCACAGAAAACCTCAATAAAATCGCCTGTACACGAATTACTATTTTTCAGCAAGAACTCTGTGCGACATTTACCCCTGTCGCACCAGAATTCAAACCAGCCGGTTATGAGTCATGTTTTCTCTCCACGGTACTGCTCACTTGATACGAAATTTATTTTCAATACTTTAGTCACAACCAGATCTCTTAAAAGAAAGTATTTAATTAAAAAATATTTTAAATTCCTTCGAGCGTTGATTTCAGAATGACCAAATAAGATTGTGTATCTGGACTGTGTTTTCCACTTTCGTTTCAGTACGACAGAAAGTTTAAAACCAAATTAACTTTTCTTAAGATTAATAATTATTATTTTATTAATTAATTTATATTCTAAGCAGATAAGCTGATATTGTACAAGGATTGTGTTAGTTTAAAACTCGAGTAATAATTAAATCTAGATTGCTTTGCCAACTGACACAGCAACTGGAGAGTGCCGACTATACGATTAATTTGTTCGATAACAAAAAAATATGTATCAGCGTTTTTAAAAACACAGAACTTATATTATTATTTTCAATTTTAGACCACAATTTCTGGCGATCTTAAAACAAAATTATTCCGTCAAATCAGTCGACAAATATATAATATAATATTACATAATAAAATTAGCCTTTATTAGAAGCGGAGTTCAGCTAAGCTGCTCTTCCACTCAACCCGTTAAAAAAATTCAAAACAACAGAAACAAATTATATACAATACGACACTAAAATAACTATAAGTGCATCTCAAAAATTGAGTTTCGAAATGACGACATATTCCCTTGCACGACATTTAAATGCAAGCTGTATGTAAGCATTTTTAATTGTACAGTTTAGAAACCGTAAACGAAAAAGATTTGACGTAGGTAGAAGGTGAAGAATAGGATACGGCAAGATGGTGTTTAGTTCTAAGAAAATATAATCACGTTATATAAAAGAAAATAAGCACACATTTTCTGTATAAAATTAAGATTATTTAAAGTTTTAAATTTCAATATTTCGTCGGAGAATATGTCATTAAAGACAAATTCGTCAAAGACGCCCGTTTTAAATTAATATTAAAAATATGGTGGAAGGACGGTAAATGCGGTGGAGGCGCAGGGTTATCAAATATAATAATATTAAGGCTGCTGTACACGAGGCTGTTTTTTTTCCACTAGAAACACTGCTGGGACTTGTGCTGGCTGGCGCGCTAGCTACGAGGATGGAAATAACGATACTGCGGGCTCCCGTACGTGGTCAGAGAATGGATTTCAAAATTAGAACCGAGGCTATTTTTCGTGCTAGGTTGTCTGCTTGTTTTGTGCAAGAATCAATCAAGAAACAGTTTCTAGTCACGTGGGCAACATTGAAAAATGTCCACAAACAAACATGGCGTCATAGTGTGTGTTCTGTTTAGAGACAATAAACGTTCACTTTTGTTAACATTTGAAGTATCACTGCGAGCGCACCAAACCAATCTATACCAACTTCAATACAAGCTAAACATAAAAGCCATCACAAGACCCAGCGACACAGCATGCATGAAATCTAGCAGCCGAATCTAATAAGGAATCTAGCGGCAAAACTAGCCTCATATGCAGTGGCCTTTAGTGTATGTAACTCACTTCTTTTAACGTTATCAGTTTCATTTGTTACAATTGAATCCTAGATCTGATTGTAGTTCGTAAACTAAGATTGAAATAAAAAAAGGACAAGAGGTGTCGTGTAACACTCGGTTGGAACTAAGTTCATTTTGCTATTTATTATGTATCAAATAATATTTTTACTAATTTGTCTGATAAATTATTTAAAAATTTTATTTATAATATAATTACGAGTATTATAAACAAAAATTAATAGTGTTATTTGCAACTCCAAAACAATAAAAATAACATTTTTGCCCATCTGTCGAGAATCGAATCCGGGACACCCGAGTGGCAGACGACCTTGCATTATTATTATTATTTATATCGGATTACTAACATTTAACTGGGATAAAATACATACTATAAAAAAACACAGTACTCAACCGGGATATGAACCCAGGACCACCCGCACCCAAATCGAGTATCGCAACCCTATACCATTGAAGATTGTTAATATCACTAATTACAACATACATGCTTGATACTACACGACAATTCATAACAAATCGTTAAATTAGAAGGCGTTGAATTTCACAAAATATTAATGTCAAAAAACTGACTAATACTTGAAATGGCGTACGTTTTTGAACAAATGCAATCTTTTTATTTTAAGACAGTACATAGTTTGTAATGTTTAAATTCCCATAACACACTGTGCAACAGAAAGAGATAATCGATCAGCGTGCGCGATGTATTAGACAAAATAGAATTTATAGTGTTTTTTTTTCTGTTAAAAAACTATTTGCGCAAATTCTGTTATACAAAATCTATGTGAAATTTTGTCCTCTTTCGTTTAAGACAGGTTTCGAACCAATCTGATTTAAATTGAGTGAATTATAAGCAAAAAACTTTTTTGTTTTCAATTTGTTCCCCTCTGGAACCAAAATTCAAAAATTAGACTCCGTTAGGATTTGTCCCATGCCCTATATTATAAGTATGCCAAATATTAACTTTCTATGTCTACGGAAGAGGTACTTATATAATTATGTAGATTTTCGTTACAGATTTTTCTTCACGTTTTTTATCTTAAGATTTTTTTCCTAGCCCTCTACATTTATATCTATAACGTTACAAAAGGAACTTCGTTCCAAAAATTGTTTCTAATCAAATAAGTTCATTATTGTAAGGAAGTAAGTAGGTAATAAGTAGCGGAAATATTGCAGGCAGTTTATTTTTATTATATATTTTCTATATTATTATATAACTATCAAATTTATTATAAGTTTAACACTTATTAACAGCATAATAATTTAGAATAGTCAATAAACAGTTTGATTGTCAAAAAAAATTGTTTTTGTTTAATTTCTCAAATCTTTCAGATGTTGAGAACTCGGCTCTAAAAAATGTATTAAAATGCACAAAATTACTTTATCTATATTCTTTGTTTTATAATGTTTAACTGAAAAATGTAACATGAAGACAGGCAAGTGGACTGGTTAACGAATGAACAAACAATGTTTTTACCGGCTTTGGGTGCAAAACTCTAAAAATTATTTAAAAGCAAGCCATGAGATGTTAGTAATATTCGTTTACGACTGTTTCAAATAAGTGATAATAGTTGAATACAACAAAGGTACGTTATCTTAACTTTGAGATTAAAGTACAACTTTTAACGGTCCCAACTTAACCCATAAGTTATCAACTTTAACACCTTTCTGTGTTATGTTAATTTCACTTCAAGATAAAATAGAGCAGAAATCAAAATTTATTTATTCTATGTAAGATATCAAAAATTTTAATTAAAAGTTGATGGCCATGTTCACCGAACGTAAGTAGTTATTTATTCGGTTCATTTGTTCTTCAGGTAGCTGTTCCTCCGAATAAATAGCGCTAATTCAATTTACCAAAGATAACTACAGGTATAAATGTATTCTGTTTTACTTTGACGGTATAAATATTTATTCGCCTGATAAAATAATAATGGCCGCCACATAAAACATAATACCTAACCTATAAACGTGGAGTATTATATCAACAGTTTGCTCTTGTGAATTTATTTATGTGTTGCTTGTTAACCTTTTGTGAAATGTATAGTTGCAAAACAATAAAGTTAGTGGAATTTTTGTGTGCAATTGGGTTAGGATAAAGCATTATTATTTTGTGAAACTTTTTTTTGACGTGTACACTAACGCCATCGGTCGGTTTTTTATGTGAACGTCAAAATATTCAACAAAAAGGGCAGTGTATTATATTTATTCCTTAACTAACTTTTGTACCTATTATTTTGCTTCTTGTATTTAAAGTTTTTATTCTAACGAATAAATTTGTTCCAAAATTAGTAACTTCTATACTATAATATAAATATGTGTATTTTTTAAAAAAATTCAAAGCGCCAAAACCTATAAAGTAAGCAAGATAAAGAGTAAGTAGAAGTTTTATTCCAAAAATATGTATTGAAGGAGATTTATTTGGTTGAGTAACAATTGAAAAATAAGCTTTACCAGAGTATCGCTTGTGGCCAACGTTTATCTTTTCATCTTCAGGGCCTCAATGCAAGTTGAGATGGTAAATTGTGCATCAAATTATTATTTTTTTTTTGTTTTCACATTGGACAGAACAATTTTATCAAAAAAATGTTTTATGATATTTTTAAATTTAAAAACTTTTGAAATTCATAATTTAAATAATCATGAATATTATAATAATTTGCACAGTTTACCATTTCAACTTGTATTGAGGCCCTGAAGATGAAAATATATTTATCGAAACAACACAAGCGATATTCGGGTAAAGCTTATTTTTCAATTGTTCCTCAGCCAAATAAATCTCCTTCAAGATAAAGAGGTGGGATTGCTCGCAATTGATTCAGAGTAATTTTAGCAATATTATATAAGTGATTTTTAAGGTTTTTTAAAAATTGAAAAAGTAAGAAAGTACATCTCCTTGTAAAAATTGAGAAACTTTTAAAAAATAAATTCACCCCGTTTCGTTTAATATTAAGTATACTAATTGAAAATCGATTCCAATCACCAGCAACCCTGTATCTCCTTTAGTTTATGATCTGATTTTTTTAAAATCCAATACTATATTAGTGAATCCTACTTTTGATTCACGCTGATGAACTTAGTTGTTGAACGTCTATAATAATCTTTAGTTTTATATTACGAGTTCTTTAAAAAAGAATTTAGATGTATTTAATAAAATGTCAGTTTCATGATACAATAAAATATTACCTCTTCTAATGAATTCTAGAGATACAATAAATTAAAATGCCATTCACATGCATTTACTTTGATGATAAATGAAAAGATTAATTTGATTTTTATAATTACACTATATGTATTTAGTGAAGTTGTCTGCTGTTTATTTCGATATAAACAGAAGTTTATGCAAAGTATATTGAATAAAAAAAAACGAATAAATTCAAGTGAATATATTAAGCAATCGGAACGCCTTAGAAAAAGGTTGAACAATGCGTAAAAAGAAATGTGACATGGCACTTAAAATATCCACCTTAGTTAAGGAGGACGCTCATCAGATTAACGTAGTATAAAGTCTTTAAAATACCTTTATTTATTTTTTAGCATTCGTTAGTTGCAATAATTAATTTTGAAAAAATATAAGCTGACTCAGGTTTTGAAATATATATCTACTGACTGCTACCCGCGGTTCCGCACGCGATTGAGATGAAACAGCGACAACGGCTTCACCGTGTTGTAGCCATTAAAAGCCTTTAAAAGGAAATGTTTATATGCACTTTGACATTTTTGCCAGCAGTTTTTGCGAGCTATATATATAGATATATTACGTGTAAATTTTAAAATCATCCCCAATTTTATCCTTTTGGGGAATGATTTTACAAAAACGCTGAAACACGTAAATCTTTATTTCTTACCAAAAACCTAAATATGAATTTTCATATCCCTAATTTGAGAAATGATGGGCTCCATATAAACTTTCATCCCCTATTTTACCCCTTCAGAGTGTTTTTTTGAGACAAACAGTAGCATAATATGTCCATCCTCAGGATGCAATCTATCTCTTTGCCAAATTTTATCGAAATCTATTCAGCGGTTTACGCGTGAAAACGTAACAATTTGGATTGTCATAATGCAAAATTACAACGATATAATTTCTTAAAAGGAAATGTTTGTCTCAGGTTTATGCCCAATTTTGTTTATATTTTGTACCTATAATTTTTTTCATTTACAATGCCCTTCAAAAATACATTACGAATGATTTTTTTCAAAGAAAATGTTTGTGTCTGTAAGGATTCTAGGTCATTTTTGTGGCAAAGAGATCAGCAATTTTCTACCTAAAATAAAATCGATTGAGTAGGTCTTTCTATCAAATTCTCTTCAAATTATTCATAACTAAAATATTTTTGAAACTTCGACGTTGTGCTGGGTTCTTCATATCAATATTCAAATACATAAATCAAGGCGATTGCTGAGCTCGTGAGACAAATGATTTAACAAAAAGCCTCACTTACAGGAATAAAAATGCACTTTTACGTATTATCATCTTATGAACCCTATTAAACATTTTTGCTGTTCTTTTTGTCATACAGAGATGACATTTCTGTGTTAATTTTGATCTTTTATCTTTATCATCGGTGCTAAAGAAATGTTTTTTTTTACAAAAACTGCTAATTGCTATTAAACAAAAATACAAGTTTTATAATTATATGTATTACACCTATAATACAAAAATGTGTGATATCAAAAATAAAACATTTATAATGTAAGCTTGTTCGTTTATGCGACGTGAATAACTGATATCTAATTTCGAGATTGTGGTAAGAATATAGTAGGTATATCAAACCACAAGGGCAGAAAGTTTGAAATTCTTTAACTGCGCGTCATGATGCCTGAGGCGATCCGATGGGATCATGACGCCCAATTCAAGGCTCTCAAATCTTCTGCCCGTTTGGTAGATACTATTTTTCTTCATACCTCGGTCGAAAGTACGCTTATTAATTACATTAATTACTTATTAATTACATAAAACACAGGTAAATTCCTATAGCAAGCAGCTTTGAGGTTATACGTAAAAACATGAATGACAGCTGTTCGCGACTTTTGGCTGGCGGCAGTAGCGGCAATCTCATGGAGCTGTGTACAAGTCAACTATTTTTCTTTATAGCCCGTGAAAGTGCGTACTTCCGGCATCAGTGCGTGTAATCCCACCAATGCATAAATGTTCGACTTTCTGCTTTAAAATTGACACCAGAGGTACGTACTTTCGACCGAGGTATGAAGAAAAAATTATTAGAAGGAATTCATCGAACAACGACACAAAATGATAAATGCTTTTTAAAACAATGATTTTTTCATCAATAAGTTCGTTCTATTAATTTTATTCTTACTGTACCATCGAAACTTATTATTTGTTATTTTTGTCGGACTCACAAGCTTCGAGTTTTTTTTGAGGATATGATAGTTCAGTGTATGTCCTGATTTGATCGTTGCGTGTAAAAGTCGGGAGTTCATTTTACAGTAACTTTGCCGTCGGAATTTTTAAGTATGCGACTTTTCTATTTCATTCTTCACCCTTAAAGTCAGTATATACATATTTGTTATAAAAAAAATCTTCTGAAGCAGTTCAGCACGCAACCCATTCCTTTACATTTTTTCCGTGAGTTAAGCTACAGTTTTATTTGAAAAATATGAAAATTCGTTCTATCGCCCGATTCTGATCCGTGCTGTCTGTACTAGCGCCTGCCCTGCTAAAGACCTGACAAAAAATATTGAATGGAATATAGAAGAGATATTTACAGTTAATACTAAAAAAACTTCTCAAAGTATATTATAGGTAAATTTATTTGATGTAAATTACTGTCATACTTTTTAAAACAATAAATATCGTAAAATACAATAATAATGTTACAGAAATAACATCGAGAACAGCTTGTGTGAAACCAAGTTTTGTGAGGTTCGAATCTCATATTAATTACACTTGGATGTTTTATGTTTCGTATAATTTATTTCGATTTAATTAGACGCTACGTAAATGGAAAATAAAACGGACATCTGAATAGATTGCATTATTTAAATCAAAAGATAGATAAACATACAAAAAAGTTTTCAGTATGATCATTCTGATTATGCTAACTTTATTAGCAAAATACGCGTCGACGTTTTCAATGTATTTGAAGTATTAATTTGTTTTTATTTGCGTAGTGTTTTTTTTTTTTTATATAACCGAGATATTTTATCAATTCGTTTTCATTTTCGTTCGTAAAATCGTTCTTGTAATAAATTAGAAACGTTTCCACGGCTCCGCTAATTGAAAACAAAACAAAACTTTTATTAAAACAAATAAATCCTGCTAACCTCCTTAACAATTGAAAATACTGTTGAAAGTTTCATAAAACGTTATTCATTAACTAACAAATTATTGTTCACTCAGAATTAAACCGCTCTTAGGTTTTAATTAGTCCCAAAAACATTTTTATCCGGGATTATTTTATAATTCCTACTGTATTATTATCATTCACTAGAATATATAACTAAAAACAATTTTTAAAAATTGATCTAACTTTCAAAAAAGGATCAAAATGCCCCTTAAAGGGATAAGATTTTGATTCCCTTATTTTCCAGTTACCTTCCCTACCCCACATTTTATTGGAGGTTGCGTAACTATAACCCATATTAAGTACAGATTTTAAATTATTTTTGAAGGGGACTTCTTTAGTTTCCAAATGACATTTCCTATATCTTTATATTTTTTAAATATCATAGCGAATTTGCTCATAAAAGACGTTACCTGTGTAAGTCGAAGTGACTGGCGCATACCTACCCAACAAACATAAACAAAGTTCTACGTCAAAAACAAGTTTTTATTCAAATAATTTTTCCGTGAGCAGCAAAAATGCAATTTTATGAACATGAAAATAATTCCAAATCCTCTTGGTTTCCGGGCTTGTAGGCCTACCTGACGTTTCGTCAACAACTGTGGTAGACATTATCAGAGCAGCCTAGAAGAACACTTCGTCCGATGCCACATCGCCTTTGATAAAGTATATCGCAGTTGTTGACGAAACGTCAGATAGAAATACCAATGGATCACGACCTACAAGCCCGAAAACCGAGAAGATTTTTAACAACACCGGCCGTGAAAACCTACACACTTGAAAAACTTATTGCCATGACGGCTATATTTCTAGCTTAGCGTTGGATCACTGAAATCTATTTTTCGCACTGAACTATGCTCTAGCTATAGAGATATCTTTGTCAAAATATTTAATCGCTCTTGAAGCATTGACTCGCGCATTTATTATATCTCAAGTTTTGCTCTCACTAATAGCCCAGGCAACGAAGCAAAAATAAAAATAATAAATACGAAAGTTTTGAAATTTGGTGACAATGTTTATACTGGCTTCCTATTGAACGTGTTAAAAGTTCTGAACAATCGAAGGTCCGGAATCGCCGCCATCTTGGAAATAAAGTGCATTTTTATGGTTTTTGACGTACAATTCCTTAATTATTGACTTTATTATAAAAATAGTGATTACAAAAGTTGAAGAGCATTAAATTCTCTACAAAAAAGATTCAATTCATTTTTTTGTAAAATTAATAATTGTCTGAACGAATGGACGATGTACGTGTGCATGTGGAAATTCTGCAAACAGAAAGTTACATTAATTACGTTAGATTTCATTATTACAAAGTTTTATTCATTTTATACACATTTTTATATACTCTCAATATTTTATATGAGTGTCACGGTTCGCCAGGATCAGTTTTTAACCGACGAAAAACAAAAACGGAGGAGGTTCTCAAGTCGACGCGTATATTTTTTTTATTTTATTTTTTTTTTTTTTTATGTATGACCACGCATAACTTTTAACAGAGTAGTCCGATTTTGATAATTATTTTTTTGTTTGAAAGGATATACCCCGAAGTTGGTCCCATATACATTTGGTAAAAAAATTCTAACCCTAATGGTAGGAAAACAGGGGATGATTGATTGTTCACTCACTGATTGTAATGTATGACCACACATAACTTTTTACAGAGCAGTCCGATTTTAATAATTATTTTTTTTGTTTTAAAGGGTATACCCCGAAGTTGGTCCCATATAATTTTGGTAAAAAAATTCCAACCCTAAGGGTAGGAAAACAGGGGACGATTGATTGTTTACTCACTGATTGCAATGTATGACCACACATAACTTTTTACAGAGTAGTCCGATTTTGATAATTATTTTTTTATTGGATAGGGTATACTTCGAGGTTGGTCTCATATAAATTTGGAAAAAAAATTCCTACCCTAAGGGTGGGAAAATAGGGGTGATTTATTGTTCACTCACAGATTTTCATGCTAAGTTGTGTATAACAAATTATTATAAATTATATAGCCACAAAAAATTATAAAATAAAAACTTTTTAACAAAAAAATTAAACCGCCGAAAAACTGAAAAGAAAAAAATAATAAATCTTTTTATATAACTAAGTTCTAATTAAGTAGTTGAACGTATGTGACAGTCTAGTATATCTAAGTAATTTTGAGTCGGCGTCAAACAATCAATGAACAAAGATCACTAAAAGAAATAACCAAATCAAATTAACAATGATACGTGAAATCTCCAGCGATAAACATTAACATTCCAAACATGTGCTCTCCCACACGACCACTCGCAAAGACGTGTGCCCTCAGTGTGTGCCCGTTCGGGTTGCTCTGTCGCTGACATTAACTTCGTGAACGCTCAGAGATTTCCGGCGAAGGATTGTTGACGCCGACTCAAAATTACTTAGATATACTAGACTGTCACATACGTTCAACTACTTAAATAGAACTTAGTTAAATAAAAATATTAATTATTTTTTGCTTTTCAGTTTTTCAGCGGTTTAATTTTTTTGTTAAAAAGTTTTTATTTTATAATTTTTTGTGGCAATATAATTTATAATAATTTGTTATACACAACTTAGCATGAAAATCTGTGAGTGAACAATAAATCACCCCTATTTTCCCACCCTTAGGGTAGGAATTTTTTTTCCAAATTTATATGAGACCAACCTCGAAGTATACCCTATCCAATAAAAAAATAATTATCAAAATCGGACTGCTCTGTAAAAAGTTATGTGTGGTCATACATTACAATCAGTGAGTGAACAATCAATCATCCTCTGTTTTCCTACCATTAGGGTTAGAATTTTTTTACCAAATGTATATGGGACCAACTTCGGGGTATATCCTTTCAAACAAAAAAATAATTATCAAAATCGGACTACTCTGTAAAAAGTTATGCGTGGTCATACATAAAAAAAAAAATAAAATAAAAAAAATATACGCGTCGACTTGAGAACCTCCTCCGTTTTTGTTTTTCGTCGGTTAAAAACTGATCCTGGTGAACCGTGACACTCATATAAAATATTGAGAGTATATAAAAATGTGTATAAAATGAATAAAACTTTGTAATAATGAAATCTAACGTAATTAATGTAACTTTCTGTTTGCAGAATTTCCACATGCACACGTACATCGTCCATTCGTTCAGACAATTATTAATTTTACAAAAAAATGAATTGAATCTTTTTTGTAGAGAATTTAATGCTCTTCAACTTTTGTAACCACTATTTCTCTAATCAAGTCAATAATTAAGGAGTTATGCGTCAAAAACCATAAAAATGCACCTTTTTTCCAAGATGGCGGCGATTCCGGACCTCCAATTGTTCAGGACTTTTAATACGTTCAATAGTAACCCAGAATAAGCATTATCACCAAATTTCAAAACTTTCGTATTTATTATTTTTATTTGATGAAATTTGGCCTTCGTTGCCTGGGCTATAAGTAATACCTACATTACTTTGTCTGCACAACGCCCCAATTTAGATAAAGTAAGAAAGAGACAGCCACGTGCGATCTCTCGTCATGTTATGTCATTACTGTTCTTTGTGCGCTCACAATTCAGACGCGTTTTTTCGTTTCAACATTTTTCACCAATTTGTTTTTGATGATTAATAGTTCTGTTTCGATGTTTATCATTGTTTTTTTTTTTCACCTTTGTGTTTTAGACTAGTTCTAAGCAAGCTACTTAGTGATCTTGAGAGCGAAACATGAGATATAATTATACGATTAAGGTAGCCCGCTGAAGGCAGGCGAAGCTCGATCATATTTATATCGATTGTTTCGCTGGAAGAGATCATTATTATAGAGATATTACATGTATAAGACGCTTATAAGGGCCCGCTGTAACAGGATCTAGCTGTGGCAATAATGTGAGATGATTAAAAACGTTAAGTGTTATATATTTTTCAATAAGTCTGCCAGTAGATCAGAGGATTGATTTATTTAATTAATTAGTTTAATTATTTAAAATACATAAGAAGACCAAGTTTCATAATCTAAAATAAACTTTTAAGTATTCGTTAATTACCGTTTGGAACAAAGGAGTGCACAAATTGTTGTTAAACAGAAATCGTCAAATATATTTAACTAAAAAGACGCTTGTAAATAAGAAAATTCAATGCCTTAGTTAACTGTTTAGAAAGGTTTCGTTTATATTATGTTATGATGCTTGTTTGTCGCGAAAACAATGAAACAGCATCGAGTGAACATTATCGTCATTTCCGCGCCGGAATAACAAAAGAATAAATACGATAACGCATTTGTTTCGTGTAATATTATACCACATTCAGTTGCTATGTTGTATGTTAAACTTATACAGAGATTATTATATTGAATCTGTGTCGTTAAATGAGAAAGGAAATGTGTCGTAAAACGAATTTATAGTATTTTCTCTTTTGTACGAACTTGGAAACGATATAACTAAACTCAAAAAAAATTGGTTGTCTGTAAAGTCGGTTTACGGACGATAGTTTTACGTGATAACGTATTCCGCTCGAATATCATATTTAAAGTATGTAAAGTTTCTTCCTGTCAACGAATTTTTATATACAATTGTTTCGTTCAAAAACGTTTTTGGTTGACAAGTTTTTCAGAATATACAGTCGTTATTTAATAGGTACCTACTAATAAAATAAAATAATATAATATACCACAAGGACCGAAAGTTTAGTGTATAATTTAGCTTACGCTATTCGCGCCTAATAAAAAGACATGTTATTTTGTTCTGAAAATCTTTCAAAAATATATTAAATAGATAGCTGAGAGGAATGCACTGGTTAATTTAGCATGTGAATAGTACATTACACTACAAAGGCCGAAAGTGTTATATTTTGCCATAATCGGCTTCGCCTCCGGCATCATGGCACGAAGGGCAAGATCTCACACTTTTGGCCAGTGTGGTGTATACTATTTTCTTCATACCTCGGTCGTAAGCATGCTTATTAAATTAATTAATTAATCACTTATTAATTACATAAAAACACAGATAAATTCCAAGCAAGAAGCTTTGAGGTTGTACGTAAAAACACGACTATTACGACTATTAGCCAAAATGTAATAGGGTTGCTATGGAAACGACATCTAAACAACAGTTGATTGGTTGTTTTTTGCTTTACTACCGCACGAACGTTCGAACTTCCCGTATTGGTGCGTGTAATCCCACCAAGAAGTAAATGTTAGACTTTCTGTCTTACAATTGATGTCGAAAGTATGCACATTCTATCGAGGTATGAAGAAGAATAATTTGTAAAGTACGTTTATATTAGTGAACTAATTTTACGGTCAGTAGCTTCACAAACAAAAATGACTGCAGACTACTGTGACGAGATAAAATTAGAGCGCTAGATATAACATTGGTATAGTTAATCCTGTTCGAAATACTAAAAAAAAAAAAAACTTAAGCTTTATATAAGTCCCTCTGAGGGCACTAAATAAAGAACGAAATGCCAACTAGCTAGAAATATTCAGCTTAGCCAATACCGAAAGCGATACAAGAACAATAAAACAAACTTTTACTTTCACATACTATATAAAACTTTACGAGCTAGGGTGCTAGATTCGGTTGCTGCAACTGTCAGCTCGTAGATTATACTTGCTTAAAAGTGGTGACATCTAGTTACGTGGTATCGTATATAAGATCAATAGTGAGTCCCTAGTTTTCTAAAGAAATGTGTAAACATTAAAATTTGAATACGACGATAGATTGAATTGTGTAGCAATTCTTGTAGAGCTCATAGTTTTTTAAACCCAGAAAAAAAAGTCATAAAATTACTTTCAAATACTGAGTGACTGAGTCTAATGAACCGTGTAGACCTCTTTTCAAACGGCATATGATCCTTACTTTCTATGATCGATATATTTATCATTGCTTAGTGTACATAAAACTAATAAAGGGTTTCAACAACAACCTACAGTTAATCCGCATGATACTCGAAAAAAATCCACCCTGAATAAACTTACACATACGTGGTACAGCCCCAATTATATAGATTTGCAGTTCTCTAATAAATTGTCTCCAGAGACAAAAGCGTTACCTATTCAGCGTTGAGGCGGGGGGGCAACTTTTGAAATTTAAATGGAAAGCCCCATTTTTATTTCAAAATCGAATGCTACAATAAAAATTTCATAACATTTTACTATTTACTTTTACTATTCTTAAATTGTTTTATTTACCTGAACTCCATATATTTTTTGTTTATTTGAATCAAATCTTTAGACAATTTTTTCAAGTATTTCCCATTATCCGATTGAGTTGAAATTTTGCATACGTTTGTAGTTCCGATGACAATACAATATTGTAATAACTAACTGATCGGTTGCAAATCGCACTTTTAACAAAGCAGGCGGCATCTTTTTTTATTGCAAATTAGGCTTCTGACAAAGTACGTAGGCTTAATGTTTAAAAAATGAAATGTAGGAAACTGGCCACGGGACCCTGCATTGCGTAAATGGTGAAGGTAGGTACAAAGGCAAGGCCGCATGACTTCAGTCGGTACAGACGTACAGTAGCTAATGTATACGTAGGTATTGCACACGAAACGTTTCTAATGGAACATAAAACTTTCGATTGCTTTTATGTGTGCGGAGCTTGCTTTATATAGCTCCTATATCTATTTTCGTAGTTCACTGGATTATAAGTCTCTTACGCTTTTCTGTCTAGCATTTTTACAATACGAATACTCATTTTCTAATGTCTACTCAAATATAGCTATAGAACGTTTATAATCAACAATCTTTCTCCCCCTCTTGCTCCAAATAACAATAATCACTTGAAGAACAAAATCTTTTTACATCGTAGCAGATCTGTATTTTTTTTTAATTGGCTAGTTGTCAGGAATTGGGTATAATAGTCTAGTTCACATTTCCCTTTTTGATGAATTCCAGTCCTCCACCGAAAATTATTATCACGGTGTCATTCGATTTGGAATGGCATCTAGAAACTTTTTTAAAAAACTGAAGTGCGGGACGAAAAAATTGCAAAAGTTATAAACATTTTAGTAAAAGAAAAAAGTGGGGTTTGATTTTTTGTGATTATCTCAAAAACCATTGCAGATATCTGAAATCATAAAAAAGATTCTGAAAGAGCGGGATATTTCCTAAAAAAAGTTCCATCTCCCGGAACTCTACCACCAATATTTCTAATTTTAATTTAGAGGTGAAAATAACGTTGGTTACAGGGATCATTGTCGTGAGCTGTTCAAAAATTTTAAAATATTGTCTTTACCATCTTAGTTTGTGTACAGAGCGTTGCTGTTTGCAAAATCCATACTGGGTACCTCAACTAATCATGCTGACTGCCACAGTTATAACACCAGAAATAAAGACAGTGTGGGCTGTCTCGCAAATGACCTCAAATTACGTGGCACTTAAAATGTATAATGCCTTACCTAAAAAAATCAGAGGGCTACCTAGAAATGTTTTTGAAAATCGTATTAAAAGAAAACTGTTGAAGAATCCTTTGTACGATAAGCGAGAGTTTTATCAAATATATTGTTGCGCATTCCCCCCCCCCCCAGAGACGCGCCTATGGAAGTTTCTAGAAAAGTCTATACAATACCCGATAGTCAGCCAACAACAATGGATGGAGGTAACGAGCACCCGACCTTGAAGACCCGCACGCGTGTAGAGGAGAGAAACTCTCGATTCATCCCGAACCTTCTAGAATCTAGAAGATGGACCAAGAAAAATATAAGGCGAAGCAGAGTGAGCGGGTTAGTCAGTATTCGAGCTGTTCGTGATACGGTGCTCTGGCATTACGACATGAATTATACTGTGGAAATAAATATAACTCTAGTGGTTTTAAATAAATGACTTATAGTGAATAGACAAGTGTGCTGTTAAACTTTGTGTTGTGTTCCTGTGTGTAGTGAATATTTGGTGTATAATTTAGTGACTCTTTATTCTCTGTTACTTAGTCTATTATTTTATAATTTAGAACTAGGTACTAGTTTTGTTTCTGTTAACGTTATACGCTTTCGTTTCTGTTTTACTATTTTTGTTAAACATTTATTCTTGTAAATAAATAATTTCCGCCACGGACTACAGCAGTTTTGTTACAATATGTTTAAACATTTTATGTATTTGTATTTTACTTTTATTTATGACTTAAGCTCATACGTTATAGTAATGTTTTTAGCTGTTAATAAAATTATCTATCTATGATCTACAATATGAACATATATCTTTTATATAAATATGGTATCTAAATAAAAACTTGTAGTCAGTTTTTTTTTTTTTTTATTTTATAAAGTTATGTCCAATTATATATGTTCAAGTATAATATAGAACATACGCAAATATAAAAGAGAATATCACCTGAGGGGTGTAGGTGTCTTCACCATATAACGTATCTACGAGGCTAGAAACACTGCTTGGAGTTCTGCTAGCCGGTAGGCTGGGTACGAAGCTGGAAATTACGCCACTGCAGGCTCACCTGCTAACTCACAAGATAGGTTTCCTTGCTAGGTATGAGCAAGAATCAATCAGGAAGCGACTTGAGCAAACGCCCACAAACCAACATAGCGTCATTCTGCTCAGAATCAGACCACAGACACGTTTTGCTCTGTGTTTATTTGAACTGTCACTGTGTACGCACCAGATTTATTCACAAAACTAGTTTGAAAAAACGTCTCATAGAAGGCGAGCACATAACAGTAATCAAGAAAACTAGCGCTAGAAAACTAGTAGTAGTAAATCTAGCAAGGTATCTAGCAGCATTTCTAGCCTCGTGTGCAGCGGCCTAAAGCAGTATTATAGTCCATTAAACATTTGTGCATCAAACTTTGTGGAATTTTTTATTTTATTATTTGTTATTTGCAATAATGTCTTCTCAACAAAGTAAACAATTACTTTCGGTGGACAAGAGAAATTATAATACATCGACGCGGTGGCCAGTATATTTCGGGACAGATCAACAGTATGGCGTCGATTCATGACGTCATTAGCACTGGCCAGTATACTGAGTTCATGGAACTAATAAATTTTCCATGACTGAGTTATATTTCAGAATACACTCAAAGTTTGTTAGAAAAACAAAATTTGCGACTGTGCTCTGTACTTTGTTTCATCAGCATATGACATCACTAATTTGCGCAGTAACGAAAAATATTTTTTAAGACTTAGAGATCGCCTTGTCAGTTTCGTCGATTTAAAAAATGTAAATAAATTCAAGATTATAGAGAAGGATTAGGATCTTAATATATTTTCAAAATTTCGAGTGAAAAAGTACTTTCGATAAACAAAACGCGAATATTGTAACAGCAGTTAGAAGTGGTGTAAAATAACCACTTTTTTATTGTAACCATTTTAGCACATTTGTTCGTGACGTCAACTCACTGAGTTGCCTCTTAGTGAAATTAAAAAAACGCGCACAAAGAAGTTTTACTTTAAAAATATAATATTTTCAAGAAAATTCGAAAGCAAATAATATAGCTCAAGGTACGAAATTCTCGGCGTACGAATGTAACCGACAATTGGCCGAGTTTTTCAGTAACTAAACTTAAAAATACATTTCGTACATCTCATTGTGAAGAACATGTCGAAACGGAAACTCGGGTTAAGTGAGCACATTTGCATTTATTTGATGAGTCTCAGGTGACTCACACCTGAACCGCTATTGATGAAACGAACAGAAGGTGTCTATTTCCGCTTCCTTCGCCCACATAACACACGCGTCGACAGTTTAATTCAAACTTTTCATTTTATTTTTTTATTTTTCATATAAAAAAAGTATTGAACATATGACGTGGTTTTTTATTGTACAGTTGTAAACATATGCAATAAAATACTCTCCAGTTAAACAGGTGTTTTTTCATTGCTTAAAGTTTTATTTCCATTTGGACAAATAAATTTCACTTCACTGTTTTGACCCTTCACTCTTCCATAAAGATTGAAATTTACATTTTAACAAAATCGATCAAACAGGGCCGGACTTCAAACTTTATTAAGACGCTATTTTCAATTTTGTGAATTATGATTTAATGAAAGGTACAACTCGCTGTAGATGTTGGATTGACAAAACGCATTGTTAATTTCTTTTACGACAGAAAACTACAACGACCCAAAACGTCATTCAAAGTGACAATTGAGATTGTATGAAGATGTAGTTCCACGGTACAAAGTCTACTGGATAACACCGATCAAATTTTGTTATTGAATTTAACAGATAAGTATAATATGATGAAAAACATGAACTAGGAGGCATTAATTCAAATTTTTGTGTCACTATCTCGAAAACAGCTCAAAAACTGCAATCAGAAAAGTTTATAGAAACATATCAATTATGTACAATCATCAACGACTGCCTTGCAATTTTTTAAGTAAACCTTCTTTTCGCACGGTAGAATTAAAATGATTCTTCAGATTGAAAATGTAACGGAAGTGGTTGCAATGTACATATAGCATACATACCTACTACAAAAACCGAATGTAGAATATCAAGCTAAGCTGACGTGAAACAGCCTTCGTCTCTTACCTAAACGTCTAGGTTCCAGCCTGGCCGTTGGTGACATTATTATTATTATATTTTTTTTAATCATTCCATAATTTATTTTTATTTCTATATATTTTTTTCAATTTTACCATTTTAACTCCACAAGTGGGGTATTGTACTAATTTAAATTAATATCTTACATTTTGTTTATAAATAACACATTTTGAACATAATTCATCAACCGATTTTTAACAGTACGACACCCATTAACAATCTTGCCTAAAGATCTTAGCTGCTCAGCGTCTATAATCTAGCCACAGTTAAAATCGACTGGTCTAAACACAAATGCTTTTGGGCGCATGATGACGTCTATATGGTTTTCTTTTCAAATTTTACAAGTTTTACTTCTGTAACGTGTAGTGTAAAATGCGTAGTCTCTTTTTTTGCATACCTGGCAGACCTCTCCCCAAATGGATAAATGTTCTATATGAGGTCAGATGATAATTGTCAATAATTGATATTTTTCTATAATCTGCATCACCAAGATAATATTATGACAAAAAAATTGTGATTAAAAAATTGATCATATTATCTGTTAATTTCATTTAAAAAAATTATTTTAGTAGTGTTGTTCAATAGATTTTCGTACGGTGGAAACATGAACTAATGGTACATGTGGTTTACAAACCACAGACTCGCAGAATTTAACTTTTAAAGCGTGTATATTTGATATCATCTGCAGTGAATGAAATTGTTCAGTAGATGAGTTAAATATAGAAACTGTTCGGTACGCTTTCTGAACACAGAAATTTAATCAGAGATAAGTGATTTCCGATAATTGTGTTAAGTTCATTATCTACTACCCAACAATTAAGGTTGAACACTCATTCAGCTTCAATAAATATTGTTTTCGAAGACTTTTCGACAATGTTGAGACTTTTTGCACTCCACATTATCGACGGAGGTAACAATGTTATGTTTTGGTTTCTCTAGAGTACGCTCTTAAAATTAACAAGTTTAAATCAAATATTCATCTAGAAATCAATAGTTATTGTGTTATATTCATTTACTTTTACTATCATTTTACTGATAACAAGATTTCGATTGTTTGTATCTAGATCTGAAATACAAAATATAAAAAAAATGCTATAATCACTAGAATATAAAAGTTGTTGAGAGTTTGTAACCTACTCCCACTGCAAAATATTACATCTGGTTACAATATGCCATGATCCCATTTTGGTCTACAATCCACTGATCTCTGAAGGTCGTAGCACACGCGGCTGATATTGCCGGTAGATTCCTTGCTAGATTTGGTTGCTATATTTAAAACGTGCTGTGGTGCTGGTTTTCGTTGTGGCCTTTAAATGTTTGCTTCACACGATGCATGTGTTGACGCTTGCTTTGTAGACGTGTTGTGCGCACGCTCAGTAATAGATCGAATGTTCACAAAAGTCTCTGAACAGAACACACACTATATGACGCACGTGACAAGAAAGATACTGTTTCCTGATTGGTTCTTACACAAAACAATCAGACGAACAAGCCCCGATTCTAATTTTAAAATCCATCTTGTGATCTAGCACGCGAGCCCACAGTGACGTCATTTCCATCCTCGTAGCCCGCACGCCAGGCAGCACAATAACAGTGATTCTAGTGATAAAACCAGCTCCGTATGCAGCGGCCTTAATTAGTGGATTGCAAATGGCTACCATTTTGTTAAACTAACCAAGTAGCGTCATCTACAATATAACAATATATATAAAATTCTCGTGTCACAATTTTGGCCGCGCTAATCTCCGAAACCACTGAATCAATTTTAATGAAATTTTGTAAATGTGTCTTGCTTGATGCAACTTACGCGATACGATCGTTTTTATTATATACTTTATACAAAATTACGGTGTTTTCTCAAAAAAAAAAAAAAAAAACGTTTAGTAACATGTAACGACATTTGATAGAATATACTCAAAGCTATTAGTTCAGAAGCAAATCTGGTAGTATTTGCTCAAAATTATTAGTTCAGACGCCGGCCCGCGAACGAAATACATATTGCAGAATTCTATTCATCGCACCAGGGTGAAACCGGGACGGACCGTTGTATAATAATAATTGACACTCAAATGTTCCCTGTCTCTCAATATGGCTTTCTGACGTCTTGTAGCATCTAGGAGGTAACAAGTGCTGTAAGAGACTAGCCGTCTATCCACAATTAGAGATCAGTTGTGAAGTTTCGGCCTATTAACAATCTAGTGGGTGTGTGTGTTCGTGTTGCGGTAAGTGTTCAGGAATATATACGTATATAATAGTGTTATATTACAATGGGTAGGTACATTGTGCGTACCATCTAGGGAACGAAGGGTGCCAGAACAAAGAAGAGTTGCAAAATTAAGCTACCTACAGCATGTATCTTGATTAACGCGTCCTCAGCCAGTCACCTACACGCCTAAACTAATTATTATTTACTGATTTCACTAATTGGTAATTACGGCCAGTTTTCATCAACTTTGTGCAATGAATTTTAAACAGTTCGATAGGAAAGTTATATCTACTCGTTTTTAAAAACTAAGCTTTTTGTTTCTTGTTTAGTAGGTACATGGGGGAATCCTCTAAATCCATTTGGGTTAGTGGTTTTTTTTTAATCCACTACAAAATAGCTGTTTTTCATGCGTTTCACAAAAGACCAATTTAACACTAGTGCACAAAGTACAGCATTTACGAACTAACCAATTTAAGAGTAATTTTTATGTACTCCCGAAACCTATTAGAATATGTATTGAAACAACATCAGGCGTGAATAGTGATTTTCCATAAACAATCTAATAAACTAACTGACGTTTCAGATGCAACATAACTATCCAAATTGTTTAAAATATACTGAAAATGAAGTGAAAACCAGCTTATTTTACAAGGGATACGCCAAAAATATAATATATCACACGTAATGACATTTGGCTAGTGTGACTCTTAAAACTCGTCTTATGGGCTATCTGAAAGTGGGTGGAGCTAAACTGTGTAAAATAAAAAAAAACTTGTGCTTAGTTCGTCACTATGATGTCTATGTTTATTGCATTGTCAATATTTAAATAAAATCTTATGCGAGGGAAAATACTTAATAATTCTAGAATATTAATAAATTAAGTTTCACTGTTATCCATAAGGTAATTGATGTTTGCTGATCTTTCTTTAATCTTTAAAAAAACAAAACTTGATATTTGACAAAATCATGGGTTCTGTCACATCACATTTAATTTAAATCGATAATGTAAAAAAATGACACATAAAATAACATTTAAATGAAAAAAAAATAAGAAAAAATATCTTACAATGAATATTAACGGGTTTAATTAATAACTAACAACTCACTGCATAAATAATTAATAATCTTTTTTCTCGTCGCATTATATAAATTATTGTATAAACGAAATTGCGACTATTTTCAAACAGAACCGTCAGCGCCACACGGCGATTTGCACATAGCTCATGCATAAACTAGGTACTATTATAGGCTATTGATTATGTCATATAGAAAGGAACTTTCACGAATTTTTATTGCAGAAATCGGTCATGGGTCGTTTAAGAAGAAATAACCGCGGAGTGCTATTAAATTAGAAGGTGTAAATCGGAGCTAGGGGTGAAAATGCATCCTCTTCAGTTTTTCAATATATCAAGCAAACAAAGAAAAATTTTGATACACTTTATATAAATTTTTTATAGAGAATTGAATTTCCCATCAAAATGGCTAATTTAAAAAAAATAAACATATTGTTTTTTTTTTGTTACTTTTTTTGTGACAGTCGGCAGAGACAGTTTTATAAAAAAAATAAATAAAATTCCCTTTAAAATGTTGAATCAAAAAAATTGACCGAAATATGGTCACAAGATGGTTTTTTTTTTATATTTATTTCGCACAAATTATTATTTTCAATTTATTATTAACTAGTTTGCCGGCCCGGATTCGCTCCGATACATATTGGTTAAACAACAACAAAAGCAACTAATCTCCCATATGTCACTTTACGATACCTACCTATATTTTAAGTTTAGATAATTTACAGTGTACAGCTTAAATGGTGTACACTGTACACTAATTAAGCTCTGATCTCACGAGATACCGACTTGTTTTTCTATTTCGTTTACCTCTCATACCCCTTTTTATCGGAGCATAATAATAAATAGCCCCTTAATCGGGAAGAATAATCTTAGCTTTATTTGTCAACTTCAAAGCTTCAGTAAAATTGTCTGACCTTTCATAGTTTCGCAAAAAAAATAATGTAATCAAACTAAATTACAAGAAGAACTTCTTTAACATTGACCTTGAATTTGATGCGTGAAACATAATATAAAAACGACAAAATCTAAAATTCAAATAACATAAACATAATAATATATATTTTCTATTGAAGTTTATGAAAAGTGAGGAAGAAATGAAATTTTATTACTATTATAAATGAACAACAACAAAAAAAGAAACTTCCGATTGCTCAATTTATGACTCCCAAAAGTTATTGATAGCCTTATAACTGTTATAATTTATGCGGTGGTGTAAGTAAATAAGCTTTATAACATGCTAACTTGTCAACTTTGAAGAAAACCAGTCGGTATAAACAAGATGGAAACTTAACCGCCATTTAATGTATCAAAGTGCGTAACAGAAATCACCAAACTTTGCAAGTGACATTGGCACCAGTCTTGTGCTGTGTTATAGACAGACATCTCCCTCATATAGAAACTAGCTAAGACTGGAGACACATAAGCCGTGATTAATTTTCTGTCGAATTTAATTCTGCTATCGATGTATAAGAATCTAAATTCGCGTTCCTACAAAAAAAATCTATATGGCAGTTATTATTTCAGATTGTTGTATCGAAAAATCAAACTATATAGGTACGCGATACAAACAAGATGTTTACACATTCTATGAGAGTACTTACTGGACAAACGTGCGAGCGTCATGAAACCAACGTTTCGGCATTTTTTGTGCCGAAACGTTGGCCATTAAAGAATGTAGGAAAAAGTCCTAGTCACATCTGCCCCTGCCGGGATTCGAGCCCGGTACCTCCTGAATGCGAGTCTAGTGCTCTCACCGCTACGCCACTCCGCTCGGCTTAATTTATTATATTAAAAACCTTTTTTTAACCACCAAGGGTATAGATATCGGGGGGTATAGAGGGCAATTACCCCCCCCAGGACTCATCAGGAAACGCAGGCGCCCGGCCACAACAAACAAAAGAAAGTTTTTTTTTGTTGAGGAAATGAAAGGACATTGTTTTTTTTTGCTCGCCAATTAATGTATCATGGCAAAATTTTTCAAGTTAGTTTGCTAAAAAAAACGGTCATTCGTACCTATTAATAAAACTTAAAAAAATACTGATTTTTTTGTTTCAGCCCCCCCCCCCTCGGGAAAAAAATCTACGCCCTTTTAATTATTTTATTATTTTAATTATTTTTATAATTTTATCGCATGTACATTTTGAAAGCTATGCTCTTATCTTCAACAAAAACTAAACTAAATTGTAGTTTTTATTCCAACCGTAGTTCTTTTAGTATTCTTCAGTAATTCAAAATGTTTAACGGAGAGAAAAAATGTTAAAGTACGCCACTGTATTCAGTAGAATGTGGCAACGTTCAACTGAGTTTATAATAATGTCAACCATCCGAAATATTTAAACATTCTAAGGATTTGAGAACGCTTGGATGTTAGTTCTCCCTTAACCGCAAAAGATACATAGTTTGTTTTGAATGGAAGTTGTGCAAGCAATAGCAACATCTTAACTCTAAGCTCCCACAACACTTGTTTGACACAAGTTTTGCGGATCTGCTCGACACTCTCAAAGCACTATCATTGTTGAGTAATTCTATTTTACTTTATAATATTATGGGTTCTTTGTTTCGCTACCGAACTTCTAACAACAAAATCATGCAGTATATATTCTTATCTTTGAAAAAAATAACTCCGCCTCATTCCCATTTTCTGAAAAAAAAGTACAGTAGAATCACCTCAGTGTAGATGTTACAAACCGTATGTAGAATCAGCTCTTATGTAAACAGTCTAGTCCGTTTGTATACGGCCTAAACGTGCAGACCATATGTTAATAATCATATTTGAACTAGACTGTTTACATACGGACTATCGCGTTGCAGACCGTATGTTGAAATCTTGGTTCCACGCGGTATTTTCTTAAAATTTACGAAGTGCAGGTACTGTTGATAGTGAATTTTGATGAAAGTTGTTTTTTTTTTTTTTTTGTAAATGACAAATGTTATAACTTTAGTTATTAAAATTCAATAATACAGGTGGATGAATTGGAAAATGTTGTTACCGCTGGGATATGACATACATAATCGTTGAGAATTTAGTTAGTCTTCTATTAATATTATAAAAATTAATGAATTTCCCAAAGAAAAGGAAACTTCCCTTAGATCGATATAGAGAGCTCAGTGTTCGAAACATGAGCATGGTTTTAGGAAATGTGCCTAAAAAAGAAATGCCAATTAAACAAATGTGTTTGCCGTAAAAATAATGTGTTATGTAATTTCAAATGTCATAAACGCTTAATTAAATCCCACATTGCCCAAATATTAAATTCATATACCTACGGCCTAGGTGCAGTTTCTAAGTATATCATATAAATTAACTAGTTCTTTTATAAACAGACTAGTCCGTTTGTGAAATGTTTGTTTCTTAAAAAACGGTCTAAGCTATTTAGTCTGTTTCTATACGGACTAATTTTTTATATACGGTCTTCTTTACACATATTATCTGTAACATATAAGTATATGAAAAAATCAGAGCAGTTTCATATAAGTGACATGTTCATACTATAAAGTTACACTAATGTACACTTTTTTTTTAATTTTTAGTCATTTTGAAGCATATTATTTACAAAAATTTACGTCCAAACATAACTGCACGCAAATTGCGAAAAAAATTGTGTATATATACTTTGTGCGTTTCAATAAGTCAAATTTGTATAGCTGTTGAACAGCTGATTACTAATATGAATATTAAATGTTTATTGGTATCATTACAGAGTAGTGCTGTTCATATTTGCGAGAGGATCTACTGTAAAAGTATTTGCCAGTACATAGTATACAGACACATACGTTATTGCCATTTACCTACGGGATCTTTTTCTCGTCTCGACGAGAGGAAACAAGAAATATTGACACGAGATAAACAATTTGCCCCACCTTGAATTTAGATCGAACTTAAATTGTCGAAATTCCGTCGCTATCGAGACTCGAGAACACTCTCGAAAAAGTGCCGAGACTACAGTTTCTTGGCAAGATAAATCGGCAATAAGAAACTTAGGAGTGAGATCATAAAAAGACGATTCAAAAACTGTTTTTCTTTATGTAGGTACGTACCTATGTGTTTGTGCTAACACGACAGCTTTCGAAAGACGCACTCAATTGTAATGAAATTTGGTACATACATTAGGCTCTATCACTGAAGTGATTGTAAATGGATTATTTCATGAATTTGCATTCAGGAGTTGAAAGTATTAGTTGAAAATAAAAAACTGGAACTGTTTCAAATTAAAATTTTATTTATCTAGAACAGATATAAAATACGTGCTTCTAAAATTTGTAAAAAAATCGTTGATCAGAATAGAAATTAGTGAATACATAAAATGATTAAGCTTATTAAAACGACGAAAATGAAATAATTTGAACCCTTAGAGTGCCAACATTATTTTTAAAAAATTAGCTTAAAGTGCCTTTTTCGCCGTGGATTTATCACATCTCTAATTCCAATTGCAAAAACAATATCAAAAATCGATAAGTATGAAATAGAGAGCGTATTAGTTCGTGCGGAAGCTAAATCGCGATCGCGCGTCTGGCATTTTCGGTTAGTGTATTGAGAAGCGTGGGTCAAGGGATATATCTAGTAGTTCAAAAATTGTATTAGTAAATTTTTTTGGCAGAGTTTGGTACTGCGACCCGACTTTTTTATCTTTCATTCTGCGAATAAATAGCTTAGTTACATAGTTATTTTTTGGGCTATTACAACGTATGTGCTTTGTGTGCCAAATTGATACCGAGTAATAACACTGAAAATACAAGAAAATTACATAAAAACTCGTTGTTATTGACCAAGTTTATAAAAAAGTAGGTTATTATAATTTATATTTAGTACTTGTTAAATGTCTTAAAAGACCATCAAAGTACAATACATGTCCTTTCTTCTGCTTTTCTTACAGTAAACTTGATATAATTAACATATATTATAGAGACAGACTTCTCTGAAGCTGCACATGATATTATAAACTAATGAAAAAAAAAATGAATTGATGCTCGACTTAGATATAATCTTGGTGGTTGGTTATCTAAATAAAAAATAGACTGGGTACTAAAGAAGTAAAACGTGTACAATTTATTTAAATAAATAAAGGACTTCAAAAGTAGGCATATTTAACATTGGCTTTATGATAAAACGGTAGATGGATGATATGTTTTCATTGATTTCTCCAAAACTAGTCGGTGGAAATTAAAAAAATACTATTTATTTAGACACATTTATACAGTTTTTAGTAAAAATCAAGTCGTTTTTCAAAAAAAATAGTAATTTTAATACTTTTTGATGACATTTTATATTTTAATTTATTTTATACATAACAACAATACTGAGAAAACAGACACCATTGATTCTCTGAAGATGGCATAAAGATTGCCGAAACGTCAGACAATAAAATGCAATAAAACCTTCAGTATTTGCATTGTTTCATCAATCCTATGCCACCAGGATTCTTCCTTTTTAATCTTTCAACATTGAAACAGGATCATCATCACTCTAAATTATTAGAGTTATTTTTTCACAATTTAAATTAAAGTTAAAACCTTAATAAATTATTGAAAACAAAAAAAAAACTGTTGTGCCCGACTAATTAACAAGATATTTAATTAAAAAGATTAAATATCTTTTTAAATAGTCGGGCACAGCGGTTTTTTTTTTGTTTTCAATAATTTATTAAGGTTTTAACTTTAATTTAAATAGTTTTTTTTTTTTTAATTTTCACCGAGTAGTTTTGGAGAAATCAATAAAAACATATCATCCATCGACCGAAATATAAAAAAAAATTAAAATTAAAAAACAATAATTTCCAGGGAGGCGCTGAGTAATATTTTTTCTGGGGGAGGTAGACCAAACAAGTTTGGGAACCACTGTTCTATATAAACCATTTCCAACGCCTAATCAGATATGGGAAAGTAATTGCAGAACAATTTTGCACATTATGAGAAGCCCTAATTTGGCTAAGCAAATCAGGGTACACAATAGATCTACTTAGCTTGCCTCACGCCTTCTAATCTAATCTAAAGCGCCCCAACGCTAAGTGTCCCTACCGCTGAGTTGCTGACTATTGTACATTATTTACTCTGTAAACGCTAGCGAATCTCAAAATATTAGCCTATACAAAGTTCTTGCAATTCTTGGATTATATTGTTTTGTTAATCAAACCACAAAACAAACTACCTAATAGATGGGTAAGAAGAGTTAGGACTGATGCAATTGACGCTTTTATTTTTATATCCACCGGAAGTTTATTATCTTAAGCCCGCCATTCATTATCCTGCACGCAGTCCACCGCGCAGGCAGGAAGTCGCTCACACACTATACTGCAAGCAGTCCAAACCCGTCATTCACTATCCTGCATGCAGTCCGCCACGTAGGCAGAAGCCAGAAAGTCACTCACACACTATCCTGCAAGCAGTCCGTCGTCAGTGTTTTTGCCTATTTTGCTAGTGACGTTTCTCTTTGAAAATGCCTAATCTACGCTGTCTTGTCAAAAAAAAGAAAATAGCTATTTTACTATGTTTGGTTCTATTACTAGAAAAAAATAAAAAAAGAATATGGGAAAAGAAACTGTAAAAGATTCCTCACAAGAAATGTATTTGTGCTTGTGACGCTACAATGTTAAAGGAAATTGATCCTGATGACTATAAAAATTACTTAAGGATGGATGAAGAGACTTTTCGATATTTATTACATAAAGTGGCACCAATAATAACAAGACAAAACACTATGATGCGCAACAGCATTTCTGCAGAGCAACGATTGGTGGCTACTTTGCGATTCTTGGCTACTGGAAGGTCATATGAATGTTTGAAATTTAGCACCAAAATTTCACCGCAATTGCTTGGCAAAATTATACCTGAGACATGTAAAACACCAAATTCTCTACTGCGCGCGAAAATGCAGGACGCCGTGCAGGGCGCCACGCAACTGACAGTCCGGCGCGGCGGACTGCAAGTAGTGGGAGGAGCTTGCAGGTCTCAAGCAGGACGCAACGATCATCCTGCGTCCATCTGCCGGACACCGCGCAGACTGCAAGCATATTCATTAACCTGCATCACTCGGCGGACGGCAAGGCGGACTGCCATGCAGGATAGTGAATGGCGGGCTTTAAACACTTGGAGAATTTTCGCCAGATAAACTGGTTAAAAACAAGATCAAAGATTATTAACAATAAAATAAAACCGAAATGTACTTTACATTAATGTTCTACTCGACACTGAGTGGTGTATTATGACAGTAATCGTAAAACTTTGGCAGTCGTGTACTTTTATTGTTATGATATTCAGAAAAGAAATGTCGATATTAAAAAAGTTAGAGAAGTAAATTAGATGCAGAATTCCGAAAGTTTTGAAGCTTCGAGAAATCAGTTAAATTTATTGTCTAGTAGTTAGGAATTGTTCAAAAATAGTAAGACATTTCATTCATACAAAAATGGAATTTTCATCGTTTAAATACGGGAATACTTCAAAGTTTTGCATATAAATTACTTTGTGTCCCCATTCAAACGAAATTATAGTAATTCACATCTTGCAGAACTGCTTTTAAATTATTCACGAATAAAACATTATCTTAAAAATTGTGTCGATTGAAGAAATAGAAAAATATTAGATTTTTATTACCGAGCCAGTTTTGTCTTTGAAAACAGTTTAAAAATTACATTTCGTCAGTTATACATTTATTTCAAAGATATATTGTGTGCTCAGTCTTTTGCAACTTACTTTAAGTGAATAAAGTTATTGATGAGTTCTTTCACAGTATAGTTCGTAATTACTATTTTGCTACAATTGTTAAGAACACCCATTGTTACAACGCTATCAACAATAGAAAAACATTCTTCTAATGTTGATAGCGTTGTAACAATGGGTGTTCTTAACAATTGTAGCAAACAGTAGCTACACTGTTATGAATATAGTTATCCAATTTTATAATAATTCAAGGTCAAACTTTAATATCGTGTCACACCTAGTTTAAAAATATTATATCATTACATCTTAAAACGTACTCATCAGAGATTACGACAATCTATTTTTATTTTATTAACCGACTTCAACAAAAAGGAGGAGGTTCTGTGTTCGTCTGTATATATTTTTTTTTTATGTATGTTCACCGATTTCTCCGTCAATTATGGACCGATTTTCAAATTTTTTTTTATTCGAAAGAGTGCACTTCCGAGGTGGTCCCATCGGAACCAAGTCAGGATCTGATGGTGGATCCCGGAGAAATCGAGGGAAACTCTCAAATTTCAAAGGCATGCATAATGTGTTTTTATGTATGTTCACCGATTTTTAGTGTTAGATTAACACTAAAAAGAGAAAAATAAAATATTTTTAACAAAAAAATTGAACCGACTTCAAAAAAGGCACTAAAAAGTAAAAAATAATTGCGTATTGAAATGTTTTGGAGTCGGTGTCAGCCAAAATGAAATCTATTCCGAGAACTACACCGACTCCAAAACATTTCAATACGCAATTATTTTTTACTTTTTAGTGCCTTTTTTGAAGTCGGTTCAATTTTTTTGTTAAAAATATTTTTTTAGATAATGCTCTTCACGAAGGACGTTAATTTATCAAATAAACTATTTTTTATGTATTATAGGAATTTAAGTTATTTAAGTATAAAAATATTTCTCTTTTAAAAATTTCACAACCAAATTTATTCCAAACAAATGATGATCTCTGCTATTTTATAATTCTACGCGATGATGAAGGAGTATTTTTTAGAGAGAGATAGAGATGCTGTCGTTTTATCTTAATAAAAAGAACCTAGTCAAGCGTCTATAATAATCCAAAATCTCTCCCTCTCTCTCTAAAAAATACTCCCTCATCATCGCGCAGAATTATAAAATATCAGAGATCATCATTAATTGTTTGGAATAAATTTATATGTGAAATACAGAGGATTTGAACACAATAAAAAAGGAGTAGGTATATTATATTAAGATGAAAGAAGGTTTTGGTTGAAGATCATAAAATAAGCTTTACCAGTGTTTCGAGTATATTATATACTCGTTTTTTATTCTGTTCAAATCCTCTGTCGAGTTTGTTATTGATTTTTAAAATAAATTCACAAACAACTTTAAAATTTAGAGACCACAAACATTTGGTTAAAGTTGGAAAGTTATGAAAATGTTTCACATTCGAAACTTTACATACAAATGTCGCTGAAGCGGATCATTGTTAAATGAATATAAATATCGGGAAAATTACCCAGTTGTTGATGATGTAACAGTAATTTACGTCCAAATTATATTTAGTGTGATCTGAATTCACTCAGCTGTACAAACAGAATAATTAAAATTCCGTGAATATATTGACATAGGTACTCTGTTATCCTCCAAACACTTTACCACAAATCTATCAGCAATATATATAGTACTCCATTCCCGTTATTCTAAGGGCTAATTGTATTGCAAACATGTTTTTATTCCCACTAAAAATACAGGGATGGGATAAAAGAATGTAATGGATTTCAGCACAGATTCACACCTGACGACATGGCAAATGTTTGTATTTTTTTACAAGGTATTGTGAGAACAAATTAATCCGAATGTCATCGAAATACGTATATACGCGATTAGAACATTTATTTAAATCTAGTTAATAAGCAAACATCGCAGTTTGGTAGGAAAATCTTGCTTCATTTAATTAACTAAAGGCCACTGCAGACCAGGTTGGTTTTGCCGCTAGCATCGTTGCTGCGGGACTTGCGCTGGCTGCCGCGCCGTATTTTTTTGTGAGGGGGAAATTCTTTTTACGAACGTAGTTTGGGACTCGGGATAAGGCCCCCTACTTACTAAAAGCCTTTCTATCTCCCTCGGAATCGCCTCTCGGCATACAATCAGGATGGCGACTGTTCATTAATTCGCCGGAAGAGAAAAACTCCATTTAGTGGCTACTGATCACCTCTTCTTCTCCATCCCCATCTTTCTCCTTCTTTCTCATTATCTTATTCGTCAGTCCACTTACTATATCTCACGTCGCTGTCCGGTTAATCATGACTGACATTAGATTCTGAGCCGTTAATTCCTGTTCCTGTCTAGACTACAAAAATTAAAACCAAAAACGGACTTATACGTATATGAATTTATTTACTTTGCTAATGATCATGATATAGTATCATGGCCGTATCTAGGGAAGGGCATATTTTATCTTAAAAATAGCTAACATATAGTAATATCCTGCCTTAAAATAAGTTTTTAAAGGCCACTGCACACGAGACTGGTTTTTCCGCCGAAATCGTTACTGGAACTTGCGCTGATTTCGAAGATGGAAATAACGTCAATGCGGGCTCGCTTTCGTGGTTACAAGTTGGATTTGAAAATTAGAACCAGAACCATGTTTTGTGCTTCTTTCTCCGCTTGTTTTGAGCAAAAACTAATCAGAAAACAGTATCTTGTCATGTGGGCGACATTGGCAAACTCCCACAAGCAAACATAGCATCAAAATGCCTGTTCAGAGAGAATAAACGTTCACTTTTGTTAACATTCGAACTGTCACGCGCTCCAAACCCATCTTCAAAAAATGCATCGTGTGAAGTGAACACATAAAAGCCATCACTAAATCTAGAGCCACAGACGGCCTTTGACAGTTGATCACCACTTTTCTAGCCCTAGCAATGTTTTCCCATGCACACTACCGAATGTCAAAGCATCAAACTAACAAAGGATCGTAAATGTTGCATAAGTGAACAGTACGGTTTGATAAAATAATCTTGTTTAATTTATTTAAACACCATAGTACAAAGAGTCGGAAAGTTGATTACCAGTTCTCTAGCCCCCACAATATTTCCGATACTCAAATTATTCGTGAACTATCAAGCATCGCAAACCTAGCCAATATAACTTATTAAATTAATTTTAAGGAAGCGGATTTTACTACTCAATTGCAAATAAAGAAAGAATTAGCGACGGATTTACTTTAGGTATTTTAAAGAATGCGTAAGCTTTCACCGTCTTCTTGGTTTCCGGGTTTGTAGACCGATCCTTTGGAATTTCTGCCTGATGTTTCGCCTAAAATTTATTTCGGTAGACATTATCAAGGGCGACTGCCGTTCTCATTTATTTTAAGCTCAGCGTGTTGTGTTCTTTGCTCGGTCGTAGTTTGCACTTCTGTGATTGGCCGTTCCGCTCACCGATTTTTTTTCTCACTGCTCACTTGATGTTCTGTCTGTATCTTTAAAGAGGTCTTAGCTATAGCAGATTTTTCTTCTCTTCTGCTGTGTTATACGTGTCTTTGCAAAATAAGGACTACGACCGAGCAGAAAACACTGACACGCTGAGAATAAAAGAAGGGAGAACACAAGTCGTCGACACACTTATCTGTGAGTCGCCTAGAAGGACACTTTGCCCACTGCCACATCGCCTTAATGTCTACCGCAGTTGGACATGAAGGTAGAAATGCCAGGAAACAAAGAAGATTTGAGTCTGAAGAAATATTCCGCAGGTCCCAATAATAAACTTAATAAATAGTGAACGGAAAGTCTGGCACCTGGTGCGGTCATATATTGTAGCTTACAGACCTTTCATTCCTTCTCTAGTGAGTTTAATAGAGTCTGTCCACTCATTCTTATATCTACTAAAATACCTCAAGCACAGTCGATGCTAGCTGTTAGCTAAAACTTCAAAAAAGTTGCATAATGAACAATCAACGATTGCTCGACGTTTTATTATTTAAAAAAAATTAATTGCACAAATGTCTACTTTATTTGTCTGTTAGTACATTAACATATGTTTGTTTGCTTGCGTACCATCCTTGGGGGCTTCAAGTACCACAGTTTGGGTACCGCTGATATAGATCATATAATAATATTCAAGTGGGATATACATCGAAATATCGTTGCAAACACTCGCTCTTCAGAGCATTAAGGTCAAGGGCCACAAAATTTAGTAAGTTTGCCTAACAGCGCTTATAAAAAAATCACTGAGAGCTTTTGGTATTCTCGAGAGATTTGAATAAAATGATAGTCAAATATACAACTTCAAAATTGTTTACAGCTTATCAAGGAGGATAGAATATACTGTCTAAAGAGAATAGGATCTGAAGAACTATTCAAACTACCCGTCACATTTTTCATACTTCCGCGACACATTCACCGAGTCACTATAACACATTTTTGTAAATGGGACTTCAGTAAAGTTGGTTAGAATTAAAAAATGTTTTTTTATTCATACTCAGTAAATCATTTGTCGGCTCTACCTCAAAAGAATATTGCGAATTTCAAAATGAAATTGTCCAAATGATGGTTGAAAAAAACTATAAAAAAACATCAGTCTAAATGTAAAAAGTACGATGTTTTTTTTTAAAGTGAGCCATGTGTAAAGTCAAATAATTTTTTTATCATTCTGACTCCACAAGTGGGGAATGGCACTGATTTAAGTCAATATTCACTTTTTAAAAGTTTACAATTTTTTTCGTATTGAGATCCGCCGAATCTTAAAAAACATAATTTTGAAAAAATCTATTTGTCTGTAAACACGATACAGGTCGAACGGATGAGCAAATTGCAAGCAAATTTTGAAGTATGTTTGATATACAATAATAAAGAGCGCTATAGTTTTATGGGACAATCTGAGCTTGCGCGGAAGATATGTAATACATGCTATAACGCTGGTTTACCATTCCAACCCACAAGTGGGGAATGGTACCTACTATGTAGCTTAGGTCAAAAATCACTTTTCAAAAATTTTACAATATATTTTCGTTTTGTGGTCCCCCGAATCCAAAAAAACATATTTTTGGAAAAAATCTGTGCGTCTGCTAGTCGGTTAGTCTGTTAATCGGTTAGTCTGTTAATCGGTTAGTCTGTAGTCGGTTAGTTTGTTAGTCTGTGAACACGATACAAGTCAAACGGATGAACGGATTGAAACAAAATTTTGAGAGGATGTTTGTTATGCAAATATGAAAAGCACTATTATTTTTTGGGGAAAATCGGCGCATGCGCGTTCTGGAAAGATTTTGAAAATAAAAAAAATCTTTTGTTTCGTAGATCTGTCAGAATTAAACTAGTTAAGCAATAAGCATGCTTTGATTAATTTTTACATGACGTGGTACATATTATTATGTAGGTAACCATGGCAACGAGTAGCAAATATAATTTTGAATACTAGCCATTCACCCGCGTCACCTCACGCGATATCAGAAATTTATAATTTATTATTTTCTTTATTATACTATATCAAATGTCAACAATTTGAACTTGGAATGGTCCCGTCGCCCAGTTGGCTAGAATTTTTTATATTATAATGGTATACTTTTCACAACGGTTTGTTATTCTATTGCAAATACCGCTAAACTAGCGGTATGCACTCTATTTATTTTCCTTGGAAAGTTTTGTAAAACATGTTTTTTTTTCCTAACTGTATATTATATAGTTTCGGAAATATTTTGAAAATAATTAAGAATCAGTTTTCTTTTGTTCTAAAGATCTGTTAAAAAGAAATTAGTTAGCATGCTTTGATTAATTTTTACATATTGTGACAACATACGTATTATGTAACTATGAAAACGAATAGCAAATATCATAATATTTATTACTAGCCGTCACCACACGCCTTAACATAAATTTTATTTTCTTTACTATAATATTTCAAATGTCCATATTTTTGAAGTTGTGTTTTTTTTTTTAATTTTTGCTTTCATAATCATAAACGATGCTGGAAAGATATGCTGAACGCATCACTTTATTTTCCTACGACTAACGATTTAGAAGTACATTACAGACCAGAAGAGATAGGCAGATGGGCAGGCAATGGAATCTTACGATAATAAGTTCATTTTCTACGGAATATGATAAAGAAAACAGGCGGAAATATTGAAACATTATTTCGGTTACCTCCTGATATTTCTTTCTCAAGCAAGTTTAAGGACGTAGTTTGGTGTTCAGGCTCGTTTTCAAACTTTATTTCAGGATTTTTATTTCATAACAAAATAAAGTAGGTACGATCATTTCAATTTTGTTACATGTTTTAACTGACATCGGAGACTAAGAAAAAAAAAATTTTTGCTTAATTTTACGCCATTTTATAATTGTTTTTTTAACCTAAAGTAGACAACTTTAAATGGAGGTAGGTGGGTAGCGCGGGTGATAACGTCACTTGGAGACATCTGAATTTTAAAAATTATATTGATTATTATTTCGTAGGCTTGTAGATCTATCCTGTACTAGAAATAAACATTTTTATTGATAAATAACAAAATGGCGGGCTTCAAAAAAAAAAAAAAAAAAACAACGAGAAAATCGTGGTTTTGTCGTTGAAAATCGCTTAAAAAATAGAAATAAGTTTTATAATTAAGTAATTCTAGTACCGGACGGGGCTATTGTTGTGTAGAATACCCTGTGCAAAAATGAAAGCGATCGGTTGTATACAATTATTTCAATCACCCGCGCCGCTTACAAAAATGGAGTTTTTGAGAAAAACGCGTTTAAAGTTTTTATTTAATATTTCTTACAAGAAAATAAAAATGTATATTTACACTAATCAGCTATGCCTGGTTAGTAAACCTTCCGTTTCTTCAAAGCCATCGTTTTCTGCTAATTGTTTTGCTCTACTCTGCGAGAGTATAGGGATAACGTGATAACAATTAAGAGGTAAGAACACGTAAAAGTCTTACCGTAAGACCGTTGCAGTTCTCGACTATATGCTATAGCTTTGTAAATATTTAATATTTCGGTCTAAAATTTTTACAGTATTTTCTCAATATATTATACTTACGAAAAATGTAAAAAATATAAATTCGATTTTCCGAAACCCGAACATCAGGCTACGTCCTTAACTCATTCGCATATGACAAGGGTACAGAGAAGCAAACATATGATGTAGGTTTTGCTGGTTGTAATATATTCAATGTTATTGCCCAACGTGCAAATTACGTTCGGTCAAATCATTCTAATAATTCTATTTCTGTCTCTGCTTTTCTTCATTCTGTTTCATTCACAACTATTTTCGCAACTCATGACTGTCTAAATAGGTTTATATAATCAGCACCGTTGACAACAGGAACCCGCGTCTGGGACGTAAGCTTCGGAGAGCGCAAGCAGCGATATTCTCTTAAATTAAATTAATTATAAAACGCTTAGTTTGAAATCAACGCCAACAACAAACGAATTAAGGCGCTAATGGATTACGGAAACTGGGCACTCTCATGATTGACACAGACGACGGAATTTTTCCCTGCAGTTGTGAGAGCGCACTCGAAAGATAATTATGTTTAACCCGGCGTCATTGAGGATGGATCAAAATGATCCGGCATGTTTATAAATTTTAATATTTTTATAAGTACGCGTGCGACGTTACCGTTCTTCTCAGTAGCTGGAGCCAATACGGTGTACTAAACGTTTTTTTAACAGAATACAGTCTGGCGCAGGCTACACTAGGAGCTATACATGCGTAATTCTCAAAAAGGTAAATATGACCCATCCTCACAGCTGACGTAACAATTTTGTTCCATATTATGATTTTTTGTTGTTGATAATTGTATTTTGGTGTTAATTTACGTTCTGTTTGCATTTAACAATAAATCAACGAAAAAGCGACGCTATTTTTTGAAAAGCTTAGGTCTTGCTCTCGCCGCCAGAATGTGAATCGCTTGCTACGAGAAATCCGCAAAAGAATCAGACAATTTGTCAGCGAATCATCAGAAGAGCCTCCTGCAAAGATACCCATTTGAGATGACAAGTATATTCTACAAGAAGAGATCGTAAAACAAAACACACATGCCAAGGTTGCAACAAATATATTTGTCCAGAACACATAAAATATTTCTGCCGTGATTGTATTTACAATGAGGATTCTGATTAGCTTTAGTACCTATCCTTTTTTAAAGATACAGTGTAAACTCTATATAGTGACTATCAAGAAACTGTGCACTTTGTGGTGGCGTTATTGAGAGTTGTCGTTAAACGGAGAGAAGAAATAATCCATTAATATTTTTTTTACTATATTACTCAAAGATTTTTATTTACTCGCCATGCTCACAGTTTGCAAGTTTGTGGGCAACTAAGAATATGATAACTTATCGATAAACAGCTGAGCTAAACATATGAAAGATAATTCCAGCAAACAAAAGAACGAATTTCTTAGAATCTTCGGTATGCATGATGCCGACAACAAAACAACAAAATAACAAACAAGTACTGTTTATTGCTTAATAATGACGTATTTTGTCGTTATTTAGAGTGGGTGGGTCGTTATTGTATGTTATTGTATGAGTAACAAGGTAAACCAACTAGAGTTAAGTAATTTTGACGTTTTAAGGAGTGACATTAAATGGAGTTTACACTGTATTTTAATTAGATTTATGAAATTGTCATAAGTAACTGAAAAGACTAGTTAATTATTATTAGTGTAGAAGACTGATAAAAACGTAATTAATCTAAGTTTTGTTAATGTTTTTGTGAGTTTATGTAGAAGCATAATTTGTTTGATTAAATGTTCCTTAATTTATCTTCTTTTTTTTTCTTTTATATCGAAGATCTGGATGCCAATATGTTAAATAAGAGCACAGAGAACAGATGTATTAAAAAACATGGAAATATCATACATTACATATTATGCGGGTAATATGACCCATCTCAACGTCCGTGTAACAATTTCCTACCACAATGACGCCGGGTTAATATTTAAATAATACTGAATAAGTGGTCAGTAAATTAAAAACAGCAAAACATTGTTTGATATCACAAATTAGTCAGGAGCGTCTAACTAATCTAGCAATATCTATTGTCGTTACAATGTATCATTGAGAAAATTAACTTTGGCATGCATAGATAAAATGGCTAATATAATGTGTATAGTTTAATAATTAACATTTTTGTTGTACTTTCTAATAACGGTACCTAGCTGATTTTACGTAAAATAACATAATCTAGAAATAAACTAGTAGCCCGGTCCTGTTTCGCCCGGATTTGTAGATTACCTATTAAACATAGACATATTATGCTACATAGAACTTTTTTAGAATAATAGTTGACCCGGTAGGCAAACGGTTAGTTATGAATGAAACGCTCGTTATTTAATAAGTCATGAATATAAAAAAAATTGAATTAAAAAATATAGAGAGGTGCTGAGAGGCTGAAAGTTTGGGATTATATCTTTTTTTAAGTGAGAAATAAAAAAAATATATATATAAAAAAAATTTAGTCGGAAAATTAAATTTCTGGATCTCGACGACAGCACCACCTACCGGGTTCAACAATAGCTTAGAACCCTCCAGGCGATGTCATAAGTACGAAAACAAGTCATAAAAATCGGTCAAGCCGTTTAGGAGGAAGAGAATTACGAACACAAGGACATCAGAATTTTTTATATATAAGATGGTATAGGTAATGAATATGTTTGTTTAATTTGAATATATCAAGTGAAAACCTTTAAGGGGTGTAAAATCAGAATCTTGTAATGGTTGACCCTAGCTACGGCACTGTATCAAAAAGCTTAATGTTTTCATGAATTCTCTTCTATTCAGAGGCTAGCATCGTGCATATACAATATACATATTCAAAGTATAATATAATATAGCTTCATTCGTGAGTTTTGAGTGTAGGTGGTGTAAAATTACTAGTTTTTACCCGCGGATTTACTCGCGTTAACATTGATATTGATCTTTTTTTCCTAGACCTGTAAAGATGAGGAAAATCTCATCGAAACATAAGCAATTAAATGCAAAAGTATAACATCGGTATCGTTGTGTTTTATTGATCGTAACGTTAAGAACATCTTCGCAACTCAAAATTATATTGCGTCTAGGATCGCATCTACCTATACAAAAATTTGTAGAAATGTGATATACTTACGTTATAATTACTGAATTAATTAAAGTAAAGATGTAAGATTGAAAGCAAGGCTGAGTTTCAAATAATTTTATTAAAATAGATACATTGTAAGAGCTCTTGTTAACGACCGTTTTAGTCAACGGGTAACGGGCCGACGCGAAACGGTTACCTTTGTACACGATCCGCTAATATAAGTGAGCGCGTCCATTGTTATCGATATCAGTTCTATACTTGAAAGGCGAAGAAGTGCAAGTATGTTATGTCTTGCTTGTTTATTTTTGTATTTTTCTAGTCTTGTCCCAACACTGGCCTATTATGAACAAGGCTAATTATTAAATCCATATCAATATCAATTTTAAACTGCGTATTCAGAATGAGCAGAACAAGGTAGGTAGGTAAGTATAGGTAAAAACGTGCGCGCACATCTGTCGTCGTCAACAGACTTCTATGAAATGACATGGTCGAACCGACCGCCTTCGCGCCGAGGGGCGACGTGCGGGTATCCGTTGAGTTTTGTTGCAACGGTTACATGCCCGTCGCGTTAACAAACACCCACACTAATCTTTTGAACACTGCGCGTCGGCCCATCGCCCGTCATAAAAATCGGGCCGTTATTCGTTGTCGTTAACAAGAGGCCTAATAAATTATATTAGATTTTCAAAAATATTTCGATTAGTAGTCAGTGAAAGTTATGTCTATTGCTCGACAACACAATCATTTACACAGGTATAAAATTTTTTCATCATAAGAAGTAAGAGAACGATCCTTTCTACGTTCACAATAGTTTAATTCAATAATGTATTTTTCCTGTATATTTAATATTTAAAGAGCACCCTTCTAACTATAGAACATCGCGTCAAATATTTCCATTTTTTGTCACAATCTTTCAAAATTTTTCTACAGCCTTGGTAGTTCTTGGAAAGGTCTATAATGTCTACATGGTAAACTACTATCTGTGAAAAAAGCTTCTATAGGGTTACCGCTTTTTTCCCTTTTTTTTGAGATATTTAGACAGCCTGCCAATAGGTCTACAAATCCGAAGTAGAAATTTAATATTTCTCTCTTGATTCGAATTTGTGATTTTATATATTTCGCCTGTATAAATTATTTAATTCGATATATGTTTACCTATATTTAGTGTTACCTGTAAATTTGCAGTGCTAGGTAACACAACGATAATTTTACCGGAAGTTAATAACATTGCATACTTCCGTAAACAGTTGATATCTAACACTATGTTATCTTTTAAACGAGACGACCTTCACGTAGCTATCTCTTTCACAGAAGCTCGTAAATATCATTCCAGAGTATAGTTCAATCTTAAAGACCTCGATTGAAGCTATATCTATCTATACAAAGAAAAAAGTGTCACGCAAGCTTAATGCCTGTCACCCATGCTCAAAACAGTTTGTAATCAAATGAATTCTCCGTCAGGATCGATCATAATTAGTGTCCTTACATATTTATTCTCTTTTTGAAGTAAAACTTCTTTAGGCACGTTCTTTTCGCGTAGAGGAAAAAACTCGGTGATTTGCCGTCACGAAATCATGTTACTCCGTTTAATCAAACCGAAATATTTTGTATATACAGTGTGGTCACTTAAGTGTGCAACATATGGGAAAATTTTTAATTAGATGCACAACCAAAATACAAATATTGCCAAAAGTTGGTGCATGTCTGATAATCATTTTAGGTGCTCTTAGAATTGTTGAAACTCAAACAGCATGCAGGGTGTTTAATATCGTTGCAACAAACATAAAGTTTGTGATTCCATAAAAAATTAAAATACTATGTTAATTTTACAAATACGCCTGAATTTGAACAAAGTTATGCGAAATTGATTTGATTTTGAATAATTTATTATAGTGTGTTTAAGGTAAGTAGTATAAAAAAAAGTTTTCAAAAAAATTATAATTTTGGTTTAAAAAAAAAAAAATGTTTTTCTTAGAAGGCCATGTTTTGGTATTTGGGCATAACTTTTAATTCTAAACAACTTTTTCTTATAACATTTCGCTGAATTTTTTGAAATAAAGGCACTTTACTCTTGTACAATGCTGTTTGAGTTTCAACAATTCTAAAAGCACCTAAAATTATTATCGGACATGCACCAACTTTTGACAATATTTGAATTTTGGTTGTGCATTTAATTAAAAATTTTCCCATATGTTGCACACTTAAGTGACCACACTGTATATAGCAACGGAACAAAGTTCACATACTGCGAGAGTTGTTTTTTTAATGAGTTATACAGAAATTAGTCTAATTAATACAAAAGAGTAAAATCGTAACTTAGTCTGTATTTCTATACACTATGTACATAGTGTAAAGATTTCTCAAGCGAATTTTGAAATCTTATCGTTATTTGCTGATTTATTTATATGTATCTATAAATAATTCTATACATATAAAAAAATTTCAGCCAATTAGGCGACGGAACCATTCCAACTTCAAAATGTTGACATTTGATATATTATATTATGTAATAAAGAAAATAACATTTCTGATATCGCGTGAGGTAACGCGGGTAATGGTTAGTATTCAATATGATATTTGCTATTCAATAAATAATTAGACGTTAATTTGCTATTGGTTACGTAAATAATATGTTCCACGTCATGTATTTTATCGTATAAGCTAAGTATATGCATGCATCTTAGTATTTTTAGTCTGAGAGCCGAACTAAGAGCCCGAAACCACCGAAATAAATCTTTTCGATATCTCCGCTATAGGTACTTCTTTTCGCTAACAATATAATATGTATTTGTTTCACTTTAATCATGCGTAAAGGGTACACGCCCATTTTTTTTTTTTAATGAGGTCAAAATTATGTTAACCTAGGCTAGGCGCATAGCAATCAAGCAAAAAACGTTTTTGCATAATTATGTACAAACATACATTTTCTCAGGGCTTTGGCTGTAATCCAGTCCTAAGCCTACTCTGATATGCCGCCTTCTTTTAATGTCAAATAATATATGCGTAAAGTTTCCACCTATATCGTTAGCACAAGATCTCCTTTTGGAGGAAAAACTACCCTTTCGGCGAACCCGTTTTAAGATTTTCTTCATTTATCTGCTAAAATCTAAACCATTAGTTTTTGTTTGATATTTTTAATTTAAGTGATAGTGAACGTACTTTTTAATATAGTAATGATAGAAGTGAAAAATTAACTTCTCTGCGTCGTAACAGTAAGAGAGGAAGCAATAAAATTCGTTCTCACAATCGAGGGAAAACTCAATAAATTTTAAACATTTAGAGCATTCCAAATTGTTGCATTCTTTCAAACTTTTAGTCGTTTTTAAAATTTTAGTCGCCTCCAAAATTTTGCCGCCTTTCAATTGTGCCACGCTAGATCTAAATCCACCTCTGCATTTTTCATGTATTTAAATATACTTATCGCACAACAATACAGCAAAATACATAAAGCCTAGCTGTAAGCAGATATACATATTATTTTGTTGAATTATAAAACACTCATAAAAGAAAAATGCTTGTACGTAGGCTTACGCAAAATTATACAAAAAATGTTTTTGCTTCACTGCTCAAATCAGATTACGTCACAACAAATGTCAGAAGTTACTGTTACAGAAAATAGAAACATATAGAGTGGTGGCCACGAGAGTTCATTTTAGTAGGTACCAGTTTAATTTTCTGTTCCATGACTGCAATATTTTATATATACTTATTATTTGTTACTTTCAATTAAAAAATTCCAGCCAATTGACATTTGGTATGGTATAATAAAGAAAATAAAATATCTGATAACGCGTGAGGTGACGCAGGTAATGGCTAGTATTCAATATATTTGCTATTTGTTGCCATGGTTACCAACATAATATGTTCCACGTCATGTGAAAATTAATCAAAGCATGCTTAACTATTTTATTTCTGACAGGTCTACAAAACTAAAGAACAGCTTATTTTCAATATATTTCCGAAACTATAAAGTTTAGAAAAAAAAAATTAACGAAACTTTCTTGAAAAAACAAAATACAATAATAAGAAGATATGAAAAGTTTACTATTATAATAATAGGGCTCTTCATATTTGCATACGAAACATTCTCTCAAAATTTGGTTTCAATCCGCTTATCCGTTTAACCTGTGTCGTGCTCACAGACAAACAGACTATTTTTCCAAAAATATGTTTTTTTGAATTCAAAACGAAAAAATATTGTAAAATATTAATAAGTGAAAATTAACCTATATTAGTACTTTTCTCCACTTGTAGAGTTGGAATTGTAAAAGTTTTTTAAATTACAATTAATTTCACTGTCTCATATAATATGCTTCTTATATTATTTAATTTTACAGAACTTTTTCTTGTCAGCTGTAAGTGTAACATGTGAAATGAAGTGAGAATAACATTTAATAAAAAACCGGATTAAAAAATATTTAGCCGGATTCAATACGAGTTTTTTAATTAATTTCGTTCCGTCTTTTCGACTTTCCAATAACATTGATTTATTTGTTAAATTCAAATAAATAATACATTCAATAAAGTATTTTGATTGTTTAACAACAATGATAGTATGCAAATATTCACAGTTTTACACATGTTAAAACAAATATCATATCTGTGATCGCTCCGTTACATTACAATTTGAGTTTGTAATATAACCCGGCTATTTTCACGTGTCTAAGATAATATTTAACATTTTATGTAAGATTAAAATTGTACGTTCATTTTAAACACTAACTTTTGACATCTGTTGGGCAGTAATCTAACTTCAGCTTACGACGTCATCACAGTAAAACACGAACAAATGAACGACAAACGAACTAGGCGTTCATTTGTTCGTCAGATTATAGTATCACGTTTAACGCATGTTTTCACACAAAATGAGAGTTTACAATATTTTCCAGGTTAGGTTGGAGTTCTAACCAACAGTATTCGTTCATTTCAGGCGCACAATTTTACCATTCCAACCTACAAGTAAGGAATGATAGTAGTTTAGGTATAAGTTCACTTTTCAAAATTTTACAATATTTTTTGTGTTCCCCGAATCCAAAAAAACACATTTTTGGAAAAATTCTGTGCGTCTGTTTGTCTGTGAACACGATACAGGTCCAATAAAATTTTGGGAGGATATTTGATACAAAATATGAAGAGCCCTATTGTTTTTGAGAAAAATCGGCGAATGCGCAAAAGAGATAATGTTGTTTTTTATAAAATAATGGTATACTTTTCATGACGGTTTATTATTCTATTTAACTTTTCCAGTTTTGTCAAAATAGTTTCGAAAATATTTTGAAAATAAAAAAATCGGTTGTCTGTAAAGTCGGTTTACGGACGATAGTTTTACGTGATAACGTATTCCGCTCGAATATCATATTTAATAATACATTACTGCGCTCTCGCTTGCACGCACAGGGTCAGGCGGAACGTGACACATTTCGGAACATGACACTTTTTCGTGCGTACAGCTGGTGTTTCATCAATTTATAAGACGTTATCACGTCAAAAAGTCAGATGTTCTCTCAGAAAGAAATTAGCTCAGCGTGTTTGATTAATTTTTACACGACGTTGAACATATTATGTGGGTAACCACGCCAACGAATAGCAAATATCATACTTAAAATTAGCCATTACCAGCGTCAACGCACGCGATAACAAAAATTTTATGATTGTGAAAAATAACTCTAATGATTTAGAATGATGATGATCCTGTTTAAATGTTGTAAGATTAAAGGATCAAACCTGGTGGCATAGGATCGATGAACCTTCAGTATTTGCCTAGTTCATCGATCCTATGCCACCAGGATTCATCCTTTAATCTTCCAGAAATTTTATCTGATTTATTTGTATTATATCAAGTGTCAATATTGTTGGAATGGTCCTGTCGCCCAATTGGCTGGAATTTTTTCAACTGAATCGTTTCATTCAAAAAGTTCAAAAGGGAGAAACAGAAAGTAGATGTGTAATTCGGGTTTCATCGCACTAGTAGACAGTTTACCAAATATCCCACTCGGACAAACTGCAACAAAGTCATTTTATTATTTGGTAATTCTACAAACTAAATATTTATTAATAATTGTGTGATTGATGAATTTGGATAAAAACTTACTTGAATTTTGTAGAAATAAAACAATTCCAAATATTTTTGAGATTTATTGAGCGCTTTCGGGATATCCCATCTTCAGAATAATGAAATTTTATTGACAATTTTTAACATGTTTGTAAAAGAGTTGTGGAAGATCAATTCGTCAATTTTAGAAACATTTTTTTGTTTTTGATGGAGTTTAAAAGTTTAAATATTTATTATATTTGCATACAGGAAGCAAGCGTAAACAACAAATTCTATATTTTACGATGTGCATTGCGCGTCTTTGAACAAACTAAGTAGTATTTAAACTGTAAAAACATGTTAATCCACTGAAGTAAAAGCTGTAATCTACATACAGGTTTTATTGTTCACAATATAGTAGTGATTTAGAAAATTTCACTATAAAAGCTTTAGCTTTATTTAACGTTTTCATTATATAATTGCCCTGATATTATTCTAACGAAATGAAAAAGAAGTAGCTCTTAGGAAACTGAATTTTTCCACCCCACAACAGTATATTTCTGTTGAGTAACGAGTTCAAGATATATCAACGTTAAGAAATTAATTCCCGCATTAAACTAGCCCTCGCGCTTAAGAGTTCGAGTTATTCGAACAATGCGATTTTTTTGTTTAATAATTGACAGATATTTCAATGCGTTAATGTTGATTTTTCCATAGGAATATATTGTTACACGTTCCCCCCAGCTGAGACGACAATGCGTTCTATCGAATGTTCTCGCAAAACTACAACAATGGCTACAGGTAGATTTTTCTGGAACATGCAAGAAATCGCTCCAAGACAAACTTACGTTACGTTCGTCGCAAAGATCGCTATTTGTGTTGAAAATACATATGTTTTCCAATATAAAAATTTTAAGTTCTCCAAAAATTTCTATATGTTTCCATCGCGTCCGACGGAAAACCGTTCTAGAATTGAAAATATTAAACTTGGTAAGCAGAAAATGTCAGAATCGTTAGGTCAATACACCTCAAATAAACATGCAAAATTTAGTCAAAATTGGAGAATTGTTCATTGGCAGATTGCAAAATATCATAATGTTGTCAATAACGGTTGACTTTGCAGGGCTGCTGCACCGAAATTACTCAGTTTAGAGAAAAAAATGTATAAAAGATATTTTGCTAAAATTTAATTAGATTTTATTTTCATAGAAACATTTTTTTGCCTATGAGACACCCGAAGCGAGATATTTAGAAGATATTGTTTTCGCGCCATATAATTAATACGGTGGCCCTGGCGATCACGATCACATCTTGTATTTTCTTCTAATTTTATTCAAGGCATCGAACTCTAAGTTAACTTCCGCACTATCTTAGACTATTTCTACTGCACTCCCTAAAAAATTCGAGTTTTTCGATTACTCGAGGTAGTGTCGCTTCATACTAGCTAACATAATCGAGGTTCTACTGTGGCAATAAACGCTCCTAACGTAACGGTATGTGTTAAAAGCAAGCGTTAACATAATTATGATACTGAGATTTACACAGTCTTTCAGTTTTATGGACTGGCGAAGTAAATAGCTGTTGGGACTAAACCGAGCTGTTAAATCTTAACGTTACGTAATCAGTTAAATTATCCCAGAGCCTTATTTATGTAAGCACATAGTTACCTACATGCTATTTACCAAATTTAAATTAACCTGTAGCATAAAATTTAAGTAATGTCAATGCAAGGAAATAGAAGTGGGTATAAGATAAATTGATTCTGAATATACATAGTTTTTAATTTGAAAGAAAGTAGATTTAACTAAAGTGATTAAAATATTAATATATCGTCGTTGGTTCTGTAATAGCTCTTCTGTGCATAATTGGCAGATTTTACATTTTTTAAATGAAAAGATTCAGGAAACGGAGCTCTATACACTAGTAATACCTCCAAATTAATTTTACAGTAATCAACAAGGGGAAGTAACTCTTATGTGAAAAGTTGTATCAAATAATTCCTCCCATGTGCCAATAAATACGAAATTAACGTTAAATATTTTTTAAGAAAATACTTCGTCTTAATAATTTAAACACGTATAGTAAAGATAAGTATGAATTAGTAATATACCTCCGAAATTGTTAGTTCTTACCATCCATTGCTGAAATAACCACTTTTTGGCTTTTCCTGTAAATTTTACTCTTTGCACATGAGAGGTATTACAGAACCAACGACGATATGTCATATGGTGATTTACTTTTAAAAAAATTCAGCCTATTGAGCGTCGGGACCATTCCAACTCCAGAAATGTAGGTAATGTATGTAATGTGATGTAGGTAATACCATCAAAGGAATAGCATCATTCGATTTTTTGAAAATTTTGGAAGCATTGACAGCAGAGCGACTCGTTAACTTGCAATGCAAATAGTGTTAAACATACTAGTTTAAAATGTTGGGGATTGAACGTTATTTTAGGGAAGTATTACGCCATTTAGCTCCCTCCCTATCCCTCATCTATATGCTTGTATGTAGAGTAGTATCGTCTAGAGAAGATAGTCACAAGATGGGGAATCTATGTAATGGGAAGATGAGAAAAGCGATCAGTAGCGGACTGATTTGTAATTTCAGAGGTAACGATAGGCGGTATTATAGTATTGTCAATGGTGGGTCTTGATTAGCGATGAACAACTAAATGACTGTATTTATGCCATCTTTTGTTAGAAAACATAGATTTGTCCGAACTGAAAATGTGTTTCTACCCAGAAATGACGCTACTATCTTTTCAAAACGATACTCGCAGTGAAATGAGGTTTGGTTAGCCCTGTCCTAGTGTATACCGACAGTGTAGCTTTAAATCCTAAATAATTGCGATTGGTTATACTGAAATAGCTTTTTCATTATTCCAAATTGACTCAATAAATCAATAAATAAAATTGCTCGTTAGCAATTGATCGTTTGTGTACTTATTGAGTGTCAATAAAACTTAATTGAATGCATTATTTTCAACATGAAAGCTGTTAATAGAGTTATATTTTACGTGAGTGAAACATTAATTCGAATTGATTGAATTATACTTACATATCAATAAAAGTCTTAAGTATTATCAACTATACGAAGTACGACCAGAAAAGGATAATTTCGCAAGTTTGCTTAAAATACGGTATAATACTATTTCATAACATCGTATCGTGTGTATCTGAAATACTGTTATTTTGAAATTCTCAAACATGCCTCCTAATAAGTGTATGCGAATTTTAATCCATTCATGCAGAATTTATTCCCTCATGGGATTGGAGCTAGCAACATCGCGAAAAAAACTTTTAGGTCGGCTGATTTTTTCATATTCCTTTTCTTATTGAAACTTGGTAGGGATGCTGCAGGTAACTAGCGGTCCGTTACGGTTTCACCCGGGTGCAAAAGATGGATGTGGGGGGAAGAATATGAGTACGCACAATCATCTTAGTTTATCGAGATGAATGTTGTGTCCAAATTTCATGATGATCCGACTTACCGTTCAAAAATTTTTACTGGACGGACAGATTTTGAGCTTTATAAAATAATGTATAGATTTATGTCATTTGCTATTTTTAAAGATGGCGTCATCCTAGTAACTGATTGTTTGTTATTATATTTTAGTTGTGTTTGCCAAAGTGGAAAGCCAAATTTCATCAAGATGAGTAACGAAAAAGAAAAAAATATGTTTTTGTGAACACAAAAATGAAAAAGTTATAATATTTATTTAATAAAAACCTTTCAGCAATATTAAAAAGTGCCAAACAATAATTATAATAAGAATAATAAGCTTTCATTTTAAGAAACTGTAAAGTACAGTATTAAAAATGTCAGGCGAATAAACATTTATTAAATATTCATTTAAATTATCGTTTTCCAGCAAATACATTTTCAGAGAATTTCTGAAATGCTTTAGATGTAGCTAATTTTATATGTGCAGGCAGTTTATTAAAAATAGTTCCCCCTAGATGGGCTGGGGATCTTTTGCTCAAACTTAAGCGACTATAAGGAATTCTTAGTGCTTTTTTGGCGTGTATTGATGTTATGAATATCAGAACTTAGTTCATATTTATCTTTATTTGTAAAAGTATATAAAGCTAATTCAAAAATGTAAGATGACGTTAAAGTAAATATTTTGAATTTTTTGAAGAGTTCCCTACAGGAGCTAGACTGTGTCACTCCGCCAATACATCTAACAATCCTCTTCTGTGAAATGAAAACATTGGAAGCTGAAGTCGAAGAGCCCCAGAAACAGACTCCGTACTTCAGCCTCGAATGTACCTGCGCATAATACAGACAAATCAATTGCTGCTGATCTAAGATATCTCTCAGATGCCTAAACAGATAATATATATAGAATTCAATCTACCAGTCAAAGTTTCATAATGAAACTTCCAATTTAGGTTTGCATCAATATGCAAACCTAAAAACTTAGTAGGTATATTGAACTGTAGATATATCTTTATTATTAGCCGTTAGAGAGATATTTAGATCAGACCTGTTCTGATGGCAGTTTTGTCGTTGCTATAACTCCGTGCCAGATACTATTTTACTAATTAAAAGAAATCTCAAACCATTTTAGTATAGCTGAAATTTTAATATGATATAGTTACAGAGCCTAAAATTAATTTAGCAGATAGAAATTCAGTTGTTTAATAAAGAGCAAGGACAATTTAAAATTCAAAATCACTTATTATCTCCATTGGTCTTGCTCCTTATTAAACAACTTAATTTTTATATGGCAAATTAATTCCAGGTGCTTTGATTGCATAACTGTATCATTTTAAAATTTCAGCTGTACTAAAATGGTTTGAGAATATTGGTTTTTGACGTGATAACGTCTTATAAATTGATGAATCACCAATATTATAAATTGATAAAACACCGGCTGCATGTACGAAAAAGTGTAACGCGTAACGCATAACGCATAACGCGTAACGTTCCGCCTGACCCTGTGCGTGCTTTTTGCTAATTTCTCGCTCAATTTAAATCAGATCGGTTTGAAACCAGTCTTAAACGAAAGAGGAGAACATTTTACATAGATTTCGTATAACAGAATTTGCCTAAACAGTTTTTTTATACAAATTTATATAGAAAAATATTTTATACAAATTTATATAGAAAAATAGCTGTATAAATGCAATGTTGTCTAATGCATGGCGCGACGCGGTCGGTTGTCTTTGTTTGCCATACATGGAAATTAGAAGCAAACGTATGTCTTGTCTTAACATGAAAACGGCTGCATTTCTAATGTTTAATTCAATTTTTTGACATTAGTATATTGTGAAATGCAACGCCTTCTAAGTTAAGTATTGGAATAACTAATTATTATTAGAACATAATACTTTGTAAGTTGCAAACGTCACTTTTGACATTTCTTATCATTCCGACACCAAGGATAAGCGGATTGAAACCAAATTTTGGGAGGTTTAGGTTATGTATTACGGAATACGTTATCACGTAAAACTATCGTCCGTAAACCGACTTTACAGACAACCAATTTTTTTAATTACTCAAATCGTATCTGGCACGGAGTTATCAACGACAAAACTGTTTGGCACTTGTTAATATTGCTGAAAGGTTTTTATTCACTGAGTATTATTATTTTTCCACTTTTGTCTTCACAAAAACATATTAATATTCTTTTTCGTTACTCATCACGACAAAATGTGGCTTTTCACTTTGGCAAATAACATAATAAGAAACGTTCAGTTACTAGAACGACGCCATCTTAAAAAGTAGCAAATAACATAAATTACCTCTTAAGAACTAGTAGCCGGATGACAACACATATTATAACAAACCTGAAATTTTTATATGTTATTAATAGTAATATTATAAACCTATATTTATGATGGGAGACATTTCCTCCGGTTGTAACATCCAGGCAGACACAATAAAATGTCCGCTGTATGAGTGCGATAATATTATTATGCAAACATATGAGTCCGAGTAAGAGCATTCGATGGCTTTTTTTAACAGCTTTATGAAATTTAGGTTGTTTATTTGTTTCTATAGAATTTTTCTCTCTTAAACGCATGGGCTTTTCTGCGTGTGCGTGTAAACAAATAAATAAACAAAAAAGGCCATCGGATGTTCTCACGCGCACTCATAATATGTTTGCATAATAATATCAACGCTCTCATACTGCGAACCTTACATTGTGTCTGCCGGGATGTTAAAATCGGGGAAATTGTCTGCCATCATAAATATAGGCTTACAATATTACTATAAATAGGTAACATAAAAATTTCAGGTTTTTTAAAATATGTGTTGTCATCCGGCTACTGGCTCTTAGTCTTACCTATATAATTTGTACTTGTAAAAATGGAATTTGCACAGATTAACGCAACCGCTCCCAGCAGCCAGACGTGCCGCATCCCTACCAAGTTTCAATAATAAAATCAATATCAAAAGATCAGTCGACCTAAAATTCTTCCTCAAAAACGTTACTAGCTCTTACCATATCAGATTGTATTTATACCATCAAATACGCGCGGCAGTCGATAAACATTACCATAATACGTGCTTCAATGGAAGTTGGCCTAGATTTAACTGAGATTAAGTTACCTGCCGTTACAAAAAAACAAACAATAATGCTGAATATCGTTCAATTACATAATTAAACTTGAAAACAACAATTATTGCTTTTTGTAAACATAATCAATTATAATGTAAGAATTGTACTTTTCAGTTAGTAGTGACATAATATTATACTTACTTTGTAAGTTAAGCTCATGCACATAACCCTAGTCATTACGGACGTTAGGTAATATCAATTAAAAAATATATACAGAGTGTTCAAAAAGTTCCGCAACCCCCGTGGGAGGCAGGAGCTAACTTTGAAATTTTAAATTACAACCGCAATTTTTTTATTGTGTCAAATTCTTCGGGCAAAAAAGACATCTTTTGTTCCAAACTTTTTTGAAGTGAAAACTTCTTTAGCGGCGTTGTACACTTTTTTTGTAATGGGTTAAAAACTGTTAAACTCGCGTCAGATCTGACGCGTCAGGCGTCAGGGTCACGTGACCCTGACGAGTTGTTGAGACGGTCTACCGTACTTGCTTCGGCAGTACATATACTAAAATTCGCTAGATGTCAGTAGCAATATAAGTTACATGCAGTGCAAAAAATTATAAGCTATAAGCTTTAACAAAACCTTAAGAGATGTCGCCATGTACTCAGGTTTCGTAAAACTACAAATTTAAAAAATTACTTCCAGTGACTGGCTGCATGTAATTTTATAAATGTGTAGTTTTACGAAACCTGGATGCATAGCCACATCTCTTAATGTTTTGTCAAAGCTTATAGCTTATAATTTTTTGCACTGCATGTAACTTATATTGCTACTAGCGAAATTTAGTTTAAATACATCTAGGTTTTCACTTCCACCGGCACTCCCGGAGTGTAACCCGTCTTTTTTTGTTCAAGCTACCGAGTACGCGGGGTAAAATTTTGCAGGGAGTATCAATCATACAACTTAGTGACTGACTGATCTCCCTGTCTGCTGACTGATTCTGCTTTATCTAGGTTCTTCAGTCGCATTCTGGAACATTCTCGAAGCATCGATATCCTTCTACGAGGTCCCAACAATAATGTGCGTATTGTTGTCTGCTGGGATTCCGACAACAATATGCGTATTGTTATCTACGCAGTTCCGACAACAATGTGCGCATCGTTGCCACCTCCAGTGGTGTCTCGTTACAATATTGATTCATTGAAATCAGGTTTTAGTATTCTTTATACAACTAGCTTCAATAATGCTATTGCATCGATACTCTTTTTCTACGTCATTTATTGGCAACTGCGTCATGAAATATGTATTTTTTCTGCCACATACTGATTTGATATATTTACACCGTGATTGTAAATGATTGCCGAAACTAAATTGTCGTAAGGTATCAATTGGATGTTTATTTTGAGGATTCCGCACCAAAATGGTAAAAAAATGAAATACTTGCGGTGAAACGCCGTTAACGGGTCTGTCTGTGTGAACTACATAATTTAATATATTACCTATCGACTTTTTTTGGAATAGTTGTAAAACGTGTGTTCCTAGTAGCGTACTAGCGGATGAGGGCGGTTCTCTAAGGTACATATTTATATTGTTATTCATTTTACCCACAAAAAAAAACTAAAGAAATTTCCCAAATTGAAAGTCACTCAGGGCGCCAGTTAACCTAAGACTGCCACTGCGTATTCTCGTTTTTAAAGACCTTCAAGGATAGTTCCCTATTTATATTAAGGGGTTAGGTGGGTTTCAAAATTTCAAAAAATCGAATTTTAAAGTTTTAAAACGATCTGAGTAATATTCTAAGAGATATAGCCTTCGGATGTTCTACCCTTCAGGCTATGTTATTTGAATGTAAATCTTTAATCGCGTTTTTCTCGAAACTACGTTTTTGAACTCGGTGGTCACGATTTGTCGAAAAATTATGAACCGATCTCTTTGAAATTTTGCACACTTCTTCAAAATAACATTATCTCGTGGAAGGATTTTTTTTCTATTTTAAGTGATTTTTCAAGGCCATGAAGGGTGCAAATTTTACTCAAAAAAAGGGTTTTTTTGTTCTCAACGTCGCCAAAAATGCAATTTTATTTATTTTTTTTCCTTCGTCCAAGCACAAGCTTTAAGCATCTACTAACAGAAAATTATTGGTTTTTGCATTTCCGATGAATCTGTCATGAGTTATCCTGACCACGCCGATAGAACTTTTTTTGGAGGGGTCACAGGAAACGACGTGCCCACGCCTTAATTTTCAATATTTTTTAATGAAAATTTCACAAACTAATTATGAAATATATACCTTTTATATGGTAAATTGATGGAATGAAATATTTTGTTGGTTAAATAAAAAAAAAATCGTAAAAATGTACCTGTTTTGAGCCTTTGAAACCAACCTAACCCCTTAAAATGATCAGAATAAAGTGAAATTAAGTTTGCAAGTTATAAATATTTACCAAAACATGCCATTAAAATATTATGAATATTCGGACCCTAATTACGGAGAACCTGAAATTTGTAATTACATGGACTCTTAAGGGAAACGCCGAAATTTACCTTTTTCTTCTTATTATTCCGTGGATTGTACGAGCCGTACAGATCAGATTTTGATAAAACATTGTAAATATTGAAAACAGATATTTATGAAAGCTTGTGCAAAATACGAACTTAATTCAGAGCTTCGGTAAAAAGATATAATGCGATAAGTACGATGTCGAGATTACGAAGAAGCCATCAGTTTGGGTGAAATGTGGCAGCGTCGTAGCGCGCTAAGATTTGAATTCAAATGTGCCGCGCGCCCATATACTGAATTTTAGAAGTCCCAACTTGTATAATCATGAAATTTCAAGTCGAGACGTTAGCACTCACCTTCGTCTGAAAACGACTGCATCATAGCTAAAAATTTTTGTTCATAACATTGGCAATGACATGTTAATCCTATGCTTTATTGTTGGAGTTTCCCATTGTTCCGCTTCCTCCCGCTCTGCCAGTGGAACTACCTTAATTGTCAAGTATCTATAATCTAGTTAAAAGCACAAAAATATCGTGTCTTTTTTTGAAAGATATAACGTCTGTCATTTCTTACCACTGTGTATAAAATGTAGGGAATACTCAAGGGAGTTCAGATTATACAATTTCGATTTCACTGTAGGTATCTACAAAGTACAGATCAGTTCGGTGTCGTATTTCAGCGATAACGTGTTCGACACCCCGCTATAAAAATATCAAGAGGATGGTGTACGCACATAGTTTAGACCGGCAGGGTTTATGAATTTATAATCCGTAGACGACAATCGTAAATTAAAATGTATATTCCAGAGACTCTCAAACGTCTCTCGAGTTTCGACCCCCATTCCGAAAGAGATAAACAGATAAACTCAGTTCACCCGAGTTTACCCGAATGAACATTTCACCTCGGAGCCTAATAAGCTCAGAAAAAAGTGTGCATGATGCGCCTAAAGAAGTTTTCGCTTTAAAAAAAATTCCAGCCAATTGGGCGACGGGACCATTCCAACTTCAAAAATGGTGGCATTTGATTAAAATAAAGAAAATACAATTTCTGATATCGCGTGAGGTGACGCGGATAATGGCTAGTATTCAATATGATATTTGCTAATCGTTGCCATGGTTATACCTACATAATATGTTCCACGTCATGTAAATATTAATCAAAACATGCCAAACTTGTTTTCTGACAGATCCATAAAACAAAAGAGCGGCAAATTTTTTTTATTTTCAAAATATTTCCGAAACTATAAAGTTGAGAAAAAATTTTTTTTAACGAAACTTTCTTTAAAAAATAAATAAATAATAAGCCGTTATGAAAAGTATACCATTATTATATAAAAACACCGTTATAGCAAATATCTCTTCTGCGCATGCGCCGATTATCCCCAAAAACAATAGGGCTCTTCATATTTGCATACCAAGCATCCTCCCAAAATTTGGTTTCGATCCGCTCATCCGTTTGACCTGTATCGTGTTCACAGACAAACAGACTGACAGATACACAGAGATTTTCCAAAAATATGTTTTTTGGATTCAGGGGACCTCAAAACGGAAAGATATTGTAAAATTTTTGAAAAGTGATTTTTGACCTAAACTAGTACATCTACCATTCCCCACTTGTGGGTTGGAATGGTAAAACGGACTGCTTGTAAAGGATCCCGAACAAACCTTATGGGATTTGGTTCTGTGTCAAATTGATCGAAAACGGTTTTGATTTTATAGTTTTAAGGTCACTAAGAAAAAGTGTCCATGGGCGCATAACTTAAAAACCATTAGATTTTTTGCTACAGATATGTTTAGCAAGATTTTAGATATACCTGGGGATATCCATTGAATTCCCAATCTTAAAAAATCCCATAAACTTTAAAAACATGTTTGGAGTGCGCTGAATCAGAATATGACATTATTATTTTTATACCGGGTGACACCTACCAACATTACTTAGTTTTCGACTATTTTTCTATTTCTAAAAAAAAAACACAAAGGTTGAACATGGAATATGTTTGTAAATTCAATGGATATCCCTATATCTAAAATCTTGCTAAACATATCTGTAGCTAAAAAAATTATTGGGTTTTAGGCTATGTGCCCATGGACACTTTTTCTTAGTGACCTTTAAGTTATAAAGTCAAACCATTTTTGATCAATTTAATCCAGAACTAAATCCTAAAAGGTTTGTGTGGGGTCCTTTTACGTGTTTGAAGTGAAACTTCAAGGGAAATAAATAAACACTCATTAGCAAAGGACATATCGATCAAGTTTCATTTCTTCTAAAATGTTTTTGGTGGACATTTGTTAGATGAAAATAAGATCGTTTTAATCCAGATTGCATTTTTTTATGTAATAAATTTAAACTTTGCAAGCTTATAAAGTTTAAACTTTGCTACAAAATTTTAATTAGGTTTTGAAAAATCCAATGAATAACATTAGAATAAAGATATAAATTATTTTTTAAATACTTCTTCTTGCTCCAAACGCGCTAAAGTTTTTTTTTTAAATATATTATAAGCAAAGGTTTATATCAGAGAAACTGAAATATATAATGCTATAAAACTACAGTGAAACCTGCGCATCTCGGTCCCTTACGGTGCCAAATTAATGTGACAAGTGAAATGGTTATCCTATAAAGAATTATGAAAATAAAAGCACTTCGTAGGGTTGGTTGTAAAATATTAGGTGAGCTGCCGCAATGAACACGTTTTTAATACTGTATAGCAGGGATGACCAATTAGTTTCATTGCGGGTCCGTTTAAAAAAATATACATCTATCGCGGTTCGTTAAATTGATGATGACTAGCAGCCAAGATTTATAATATCCATTAAAAAATAAAACGATAAGAACTCTGAACATTTTTTTATTCGTCCGTCCGTTGCCGCGTGACTGTCCGATGTGCGGCAGAGACAAGACAAAGCCCAGGCTAACTTGAATTACCACAAATGTTTTAATTGATATTCTTAAATTTTTCTGGGTCCGCATAAAATAGGTCGGCGAATGGGATCCGGACCATTTGTTAACCCCTGCTGTATAGGTATGTTTTAAAATAACTGCTCATCGAGAATGCTGACTCTATTATTTTTTTAAGTCAATGGACTCTCTAGAGACCTCTTTAACAGATTTATGGGTTTAAAATTTAGTTTGATTTTCTCATAAAAATATTTCCAGAGGGTAAAAAGAAAATATGTTATCAATTTTATCGTTTCTTTCAAGTTCATCATAATATGAATGAACATAAAAAAAAGCTTTTACTCGATTGTTTTTCTTGATTAGATTTGTCAAAGTTTTATTGTGGGCGTCATTGTCAATAAACTAGACGAAACGTAATCGATCGACATTGTCAAATTACATTTGTTTTATTAGAGCAAAGCGTCTTCATAAATAAATTGAAAATCATATAACCTAGTTTAGCTATTTTCCAAAACCGACAAATTGTTGAACTATTTGAGCAAATGTTTCAGTTTTAATAAATTGTTTTGGTAACATTTGAATATTGATATATATTAATTTAGTTAAAATTTAATCTCTTATGATTTTATTTATATAGTATACCTCTCAGGAGAAAAAACTATGACTAATTTGGAATGATTTAACCTTATCACTTGATAGCCCACGAGCTGATGACACGATTTAGGGTATGTGTTTTAGGCAGGTTGAAATAATGAAAAAACCCCTCGAAGATATTTTATTAATATACGCAATGAGCACGATACAGGTCAAATGGATGAACGGATTGAAACCAAATTTTAGGAGAATGTTTGGTATGCAGATATGAAAAGCTCTGTTGTTTTTGGGGAAAATCGGCGCATGCGCAAAAGAGATATATACTATAACGTTGTTTTTTATATAATAATGATATACTTTTCATAACAGTTTATTATTCTATTTATTTTTTCAAGAAAGTTTTGTGAACTATTTTTTTTCTGGCAGATTTTCAAAACAAAACAGCAGTTGGTTCTTGTCTTATTTTCAAAATATTTCCGAAATTATTAAGTTTAGATTTTTTTTTCACAAAACTTTCTTGAAAAAATAAATAGAATAATAAACTGTTATGAAAAGTATATCATTATTATATAAAAAACAACGTTATAGCATATATCTCTTTTCCCCAAAAACAATAGAGCTTTTCATATCTGCATACCAAACATCCTCCCAAAATTTGGTTTCAATCCGTTCATCCGTTTGACCTGTATCGTGCTCATTGCGTATATTAATAAAATATCTTCGGGGGGTTCTGCCCCTACTTTATAACCGACAAAATGTTCTGGAATTTTCATTTCTGGATTATATAAATGCTAAACTCAAAGATTATAAAAGTTTCGAGTTGCCTAAAACAGGTTTTTTGGGGATATTTTTTGCAGATGTCATATGCTGCGCAGGCGCGAAATAACCGCAAATGCTCAGGCAGACTCACCATTCCAGATTCACCCATTGATAAATTACTGTTTTTTTATTATTTCAACCTGCCTAAAATATATACCCTAAATTGTGTCATCAGCTCTCCGGCTATGAGGGTCGGAAATGCGTCATTTTTTTATGACAATGACACTTCTGTGACGAGTTTTTATTTTATTTTTTATTTATTGTAAGTTTTAGCACACAACATAAAATCTATCAGAATATGGAAGAATTCAGGCCAAAAAGTGAGAATTTTTTTACTTTTTAAGTCCTCAAATTCGGAATTTTGTAAAAATAAAACCGAAGTAGATTTTCTCGAAAATGACGCATTTCCGACCCCCAAGTGATGGAGGCTAAATCATTCCAAATTAGTCATATAGTTTCCTCTCCCGAGAGGAATACGAACAATTACCAGTCACCTGTTGAGCTAAATTAATATTTTTCAACTGCGCAAATATTCGGTCTGTCAAACGACGCCCAGTGCTCACAAAAAAAATTTAAATGATACGCAAGACTATTTAATCGGTCGATTTAATAATTAATTGCAGATGGTCAGTGACTACTAAAAGTTACCATGACCATGCCATAAGAACTTTTGATAGTCACTCAAGCAACTAAACAGTCGACATATAAAAAATTCTGTCAGCGTTCGTATTTAGTAACTAATTTAAAAAAGTGGTGTTTCAATATTATTGATTGGTTTTCAAATTATAAGATATACATTATTATTTTGTAAATGATGGTTCTCTATTTGTTACAGATAATAGAAACTTGTTAAATCTAGACGAAAGTCCGCAACCTAAAATTTTATCAACTTACAAGAGCTTGGAATCTGAGTAATTTCCTTTTTGATTTCAAGATGAGAAATTTTTGTTCCTGTCGAAGATTTCTCTCTTTTATATGCTGAAATATCACCAGGAAAGCGGAAACAGATTATAGGTGACGGAAATTACATTTTTTCCACTAATATCATTTTTTCAATTTTACGTCAACTGCAGTTTTATTTCACTTTTACTTTTATCAATTTATCTTCTGTTCTTTTTTCTCATTCCAGTGACGTAGCGAATGTATGATTCCATTGTTTCTTTTAGGAAAACGTTAATGTGTAAATTCTGGAGGAAGTTAAAACACCAAACTTATTTGTAGATCGTAAAGTAAATCTTCCAGGGAATAAAGACAAAAAATAAGTCAAACCTTCCTTTCATGATTCTAAACAATATACCAAAAGTCCCCACCGATACATATGCCGCTAAAAATGTTACGCGGGTCAGAAGTCACAAAAAACGTTTTTTTGCAAAAGTCTCGTTAGCGTTGACTTTTATAGAAAAAATAGTAATTATCAAATTATTAGTTTAGAAAATAGCCTACAAAAACATTTTTTTCCGTAAGACTAAAATTACCAATTACGTACGACGTACGATGCATGCGGCATGATGCTCGTTCTCTCACCTCGCATTCACTCAATCGCTTAGTGAACCGTTCCAGTTCACGCAGCCGCATGATGTATGTCGAATGATGCATTATATTCGCTCGTATAACCTCATCAAACTAATCGAACTGAAAAGAAACATAAACGTTACAACTTTTTAAATAAAATTTTATCGAAAACCGTTAGTCTTATGAAAAAAGTAATACTTTTTTGTAGGCAATTTTCTGATATACAAATTTGATAACGACTATTTTTTCATAAAAGTCACGGTTAACGACATTTTTGCAAAAAACCGTTTATCCCGCGTAACATTTTTAGCGGCACATACATCGGTGGGGATTTGGTATATCGTTTAAAATCATTAAAGGAAGGTTTATGCAAAAATCCAGCATTCCCCTAATTTTTCTATAGTAAAATGTCTCTATTCCCTGTATTAAAACTTTAGTTCGCCCTTTTAACATTACCAGACAAAGAAGTGCTCAATCCGCTCCTACTTTTTTTTCAAAATTTAATTTGCTCATGTTTGTTTGTTTTATCAAGCAAGCCATCCAAAATGCGACGACATATTTGAACAAGCAGCCGATCATGCAAGAAGTTCATAATTTATTCAACAACATCTGCGGGATTAAATATGACAATGTATCGTCAACTAACATGCTTGACTCGAATATCCTGAAATATGACGTCATACATGTTAAGATAACGGATATAATAACGGCATGTGTTCCAAACTAACACGAAATATGACGTCATATATATCTTCAACTTACGAATTTAACATGAAATATGATGACATATACCTTCAACTAACGAATTTAACCCAAATGTGACGTCATGTATCCTCAGCTGATGGATTTAACCCACGACATCCATTCGAATGGTTTGAATGGAATTGGTACCGAAAGGACAACCTATTTTATCGGCAGCGGTGATGATCGTAACAATACAAGTAGCATCACGACGGAAGGAAATGACATCACGAATGAACCGATGCGTCGTGTCATGTTACGTGACAGCTTGTACATTGTCGTGCCTATAACAATCATCTATGCAGTTATATTCTTCACCGGAATCGTCGGTAACATTGTCACGTGTATTGTGATTGTACGCAACAGGTTTGTGAACTTTTTTGTTTTATGAAAGTAATAAAAATAAATCTCCGTAGCTTTGTAACATTCAGGAAAATAGGAATCTGTTGTAATAATTTATGAAAAAAGAACGGTACCAATGTGTTTATCGTAGTCATTTCATGAAATGTTTATCTTTTTAAGAAATAAAAATTCCCGATGCTTTGTAACGAACCTGTAGTTCTGTTTAGAAAAAGAGGAGTGGCTTGTAAGGCTTTGCAAAACATAAGAATATATTCTCTAAACATGAATCAGTGATTTTTCACTAATTACAATTTACAAGTGCATATTCACCACACATAAATGAATACTCACAATATGAATTAGTGAATATAAAAATTCAATAATTATATAAGTGACCATTAAATGTCACCTGATATAAACAATTTTTTGATTACAGATTTTTTAACATCTTTATTCATTCGTTACATTCACTATTATAATTAACTTTTATATTTTTACAAATCGATTAAAAATTGAATACAAATTAAAGAATTATTGAATTCGCGTAAAAAACATAACCTTAATTCATTGTCAGTTATGATCCTATGTCATTGACTATAATTTAAAATCGGTAAAAAACAATAGTATACGCGCAATGCTTTACTCTGAATCTATGGAAATATAATTAAAATAATCTAATTAACTTACCTGATAAATTATATTACTTGTTTGTTTATCGGCTTACAATTGCTATAGAACGATCTACATTCTACATGAATAGATAATAATAAGTATCTATAGTAACTGTATGAAGGCGTCACAAGCGAGCCGTATAAAATCAGTGGTATCACTATTCTAACAGTGAATTTTACTTGAATTCACTATTCTGGATGTGAATCAAAAGTCACAATTTGAAACAATGACTTTTTCACTATTTAAGTTTTAGAGAGTAAATTTATTAGTGAAAATTCACAAATTTGTTGTGAAAATCACTGATTATCAAGTGAATACAGCTTCACTTACGCAATTAGTGAAAACTTCACGATTTTATGTTTAGAGAGAAATATGACTCAATATGTGTATCGTACCTGCTGTAACCGTGTAACTAATCATTTATTGAAATGTCTTAAGTTATGCCAGATGGGTGCAAGATTCATATTAATTAAAATTTTATTTAAGATAAAATATTCCTCTCCTTCTATGCATAATCCAAGCATAACTAGTGCACTGACTTAGTAGACAATCTTGAGTGTGTACGTATATTAGATTTAAAATGAGAAAGCTAAAACGAGAGAAGGGATAGTCACCTGTAGTTCCCTAATGGGAAGTCTGTTGCATATAAATTACGCGAAAACTTTTTAATTTTGCATTAACCTAGTACGGGAAATATTTTTAATAAATAACCTTTAATTACACTAAAAGAAATTTTCTTAAGAATACTGCATAAATCTCTGCGGTATAAATTTCCAAGGATGTTAAAAAAGTTCTATTTGTTCTGTGTCCAGGTCTATGCACACTGCAACAAACTACTATTTGTTCAGCCTTGCTGTATCAGATCTGTTATTGTTAATAACCGGACTCCCTCCAGAAATATACATAATTTGGTCCAAATTTCCCTACGTGTTTGGCGAAACTTTCTGCGTCATACAGGTCAGTAAGAATATAGTTCAAAATAGTATATTGTGCAACTAGTGCGGGAAGTTGTCGTTTGCCCACGAAAGCGAGTGCGCTCATTCGCTTGAGTGGGCAAACGACAATGCCGCACGAGTTGCACATGCTATTTTTTATTACGAATTAAATTAAAAATAAAATTTTATTACGAATTAAATTAAAAATAAAATTTTATTACGAATTAAAAAAAGAAATTAGAAGTAATGAAAATTAAAATTAAATCATTAAACAGTTGACGATTCAGTTAAAATTGTTATTGTATTAGTGACTATGGTAACTCTGAATTTGCGTGCGGAAAACAATAACCGCACGCAAATGAAAATACCTAGTTTTCAACCGTAACAGCGTGCGTAAACATACCACTTTTCCCGTATGAGTAATAAAAAAATATTATAATCCGCTACTAAATTAAACTGAGAGAAAATTAGAAATTTTCCAGTATACGACCTGAGAAAATATTCTAGAAAAGAAATCATCTATACGCAGATTTTCCCACGGATTTTCGCCCCTGTACCACCAGGAAAATAATTCATGTTGTTAGAAATAAAATCAATTTTAATAAGCGATAAAAAGTGCATTGAATAAAATCAATAAATTATGATGTTAAACATTGCCGCCGACTCTCAAAAACCCCTCCACCGGCCAAATCTCATCCTCGAAACGGGTGAATTTTGTCGGCGATATGAAAAAAAATTCACTATTTCGGGGTTGAGATAGGACCAGTAGATGAGAGTCGGCGGCAATTTTCGGCACTACCACCGTGCTCAGCATCGTCGAAAACGGGGAGAGAACCCAATTTTGCCGGCGGTATGAAATAAAAAAATTCACCTGTTTTGGGGGTGAGATTTGGCCGGTGGAGGGGTTGGTGAGAGTCGACGGCAATGTTTAAAATCACCACCATGCTCAGAGGAACATTTTTTTTCGGAAAGGGAATAACGTAATGCGCGTTTAACCCCATTCGGGGTTCGGGGGATGCTGAACACCACCGTGTTCAGCATCCTCGAAAACGGGTCTCGTTCCGACTTAAAATATTTACATGTTTGTCTGACACACACACGCCACTACAATGTGATGTAATATTATTGTTGTTTTGTTTTAGGGTTTTGCCGCTGAAACGTCAGCTAATGCAACTGTATTAACAATAACCACTTTTACTGTTGAACGTTATGTGGCAATTTGTCGTCCATTTTTGTCACACACAATGTCAAAATTATCCAGAGTAATTAAAATCATTATTGTTATATGGATTCTTGCCATGTCCCTAGCCATTCCGCAGGCAATGTCGTTTGGCTTAGTATATTTGAACACTAGAAGTGGCGAAGACGCGAAAGATGATTGTGTTTGCATTGTTAAAAGAGTTATAATATCTCGTTCGTTTGAAATATCGGCGTGTATTTTTTTCGCAGCTCCTATGTTAATTATAATAACGCTTTATGTATTGATTGCCTTGCAACTAAGAAAACCAACAGTTTCAAGAAGTTCAGATAGAAGAAATAAACCTATAACAACCAATCTGGTCGTTCAGATGGAAGAAAATGGTGACCGGCCAACTACAATTGCATACCCAAACCATCAATTAGATGAAAATGATGGAAGAAAGAATTTTGGAAGAGACTCTCAGACGAAAGCTACAGAGCGTATTGTCAAAATGTTAGGTAATAAAATAAACTTTACCTAAAAATGACATGAGCTAGGCAGTGATTTTCGAGTTTTTAACATTTCAATTCGATACGTACATTTTGTTTCATTTCTTTTTATTTTGGTTCATCCATAACTTCTCAAGAGGTTGACCTAATTGAAAAATTTTGACGCCAGTTTATTCAAAATATTTACAGAATGGCCTCATATATTTTTTCATTAAAATCGGGTCAGTTGTTTTAGCCGACTTAAAAAATAGTTTTTAATGTATGTTACGTTATATCTTAAACATTTCTGAATCGATTTTGATTATTCTTTTTCAATTTTATAGGGCATACCATGAAGGTGCAGTTTTTTTTTGGTTTAGTAATAAAATATTGAGGAAGAAGGCGATTTTAACGTGCAGACTGTATATTTCAAAGCCAAAAAATTACTTCTGAGATCAACGCAAATTTAAGAAATTACACAGATTCATAAAAAGTTACAACAATTAAATTAACGAAGACCTCAAAACTTCATTTGCGCTTTTTAAAGACTTTTTGTAAATTCAATTTTACAATTTACTTTTATGTTTTTTTTTTAAATTTTTAGTGCTTCTGCAATTAAAAGGACTTTATATGTATCCAACATTTTTTTTATATATTAGCAAACCAAACTAGCTAAGCAATATTACTTTTTATTCGGTGAAGTCTCCTGTCAAAAGCGACATTAACAAAATAGCATCTCTCTCTCTCTCTAAATTGTATAATGTATAATGAAACCTTTCATAAGTGATCATGAGTCTATAGTCATCCTCGTCTCCCCCAGAAAAGTCGTTTCCTCACCAATGGACATCAGTGGAAGTAAGACAGGTGACATATAAGATACAAAGCCTCCATTCTAATCCAGAATGTAATATTATGTATATGCAAAGTTTCATTGAAATCCGTTGAGCCGTTCAAAAGTGAAGGAAAGACATACAAACAAACACGTAACGTTTTCCTCTTTATTATTATTGCTAGTGATATCCATTTTCAACATACAATAATGGCATTATTTCTGCTGGAGTGAATCTAACCAATATCTAATCCTAGTCTATTCCCTTCTGCGCTTTATTATGATCAGTACGTGACTGGCATATTTTAAACAACTTGCTGTTGCAATGTTACGCAGTCAAAATTATATTGTGTATTAAAATCGTAACGGACATCCAGGTACCAAGTAGTAGATTGAATGTCTAGGGTGAAATTAGATAGATTTAACAGTCACGCGAATCTGAATATCATTGAATCAAGATATATAATATGGCATTTTTTGTACGTATCTCTATAACACAGTTGCTTTTCACTTTAGTTTTAAAATTTTCGACATTTTATTTGTTAAAAAACTCATTTATTTAAGGATAATTTTTCCGTGAAAATTTCGTCTCCAATCGACTTATAAACTGACTGACTGACAGACAGACAGCTCACAGAATAAAGCGGTGGGTCTAGAAGCTGGAAATTTTGCACATAAGTTCCTTCTATAACGTAGATGAGAAAATTTGCCACCTAAGGGGGATTTCTGGTAAAAAAATCTAAAGTTTTTCAAAGTGGTTTAGCCAAAGGCTACGGTGGAGTCAAAGGCTTCAGTGAAGCCGAATACCACAGTGAAGCTTAAGGATCCACTACTGTTGTCACTGTCGTGTTTCAACTCAATCACGTACGGAGCCGCAGGTAGCTGCTAGTGTATAAATAAAATAGTTACTTAACTTCGACCAAAAAAGTCTCGTTCTTGTGGTTTTTTTGTAACTTTCAAAAACTCAAAATACTCAGAATAGAGAACACGTTTTTAGAATTTTTGTCTGTTTATACTCGAATGGAACCAACTGGACCAGTGTTGATTAAGCAAAATATACAAATACAGCAGATGGAAAAATAGACCTTAATGTGAATGGTTGCACGGGAAAAAGTGAAGTTCACTTAAATTATTCCATGATAAAAAGCTAATCCTAACTAATATTATAAATGCGAATGTGAGTTTGTTTGTTTGTTACGCTTTCACGCATAAACCATTGAACAGATTTCGAATAAATTTGGCAAGGAGGTAGATTGAATCCTGAGGAAGGACATAGGCAACTGTTTGTCTCAAAAAAAGAGGTGAAATAGGGGACGAAAGTTTGTAAGAAGAACCGATCATTACTCAAGTAAGGGATTTGAAAATTCCTATTTAGACTTTTGGTATAAGAAATAAAAAAATACGTGTTTCAGCGTTTTTTGCAAAATTATCCCTCAAGAGGGTAAAATTGGGGATGATTGCAAAATTCACACGTAATATACTTAGCCGTTGTCGCTGTTTCATCTCAATCGCGTGCGGAGTCGCGGATAACAGCTAATAACAAATTTAAAAGTTAAAGAAAATTCTGTCAAATTATCCGGAAAATTTACAAGAAAATGAATTTGTTTGTTTTGAGAATACGGTTGGTTATCTTTCTACGTCTGCGGATAGCTGCAACATTGTCGCTATTCAAAATTTCTGCATACAGGAATAATTTATATGCACAACATTCGACTGCATTGTTGACGTGTGTGCAGCAAATTTGTATGCTATTTCACTTGAGCAACTGATTTGCATAATATAACATATGATGGAAACGACGTTACATTTGTACTTGAACTTCACATACTGAAAAATATTACCAGGTTTGTTTTCTTAGCGAACATTGAAATATTTTGAAAATTGTGTATTCACTTTTTTATACTTTTCCTGATTTTTCTAGAAGTCGAGCTAAAATCTTGTTAATAATATTACGTTTCTAGTACGTGCTGACCTATGACGAATATGTCATTATAATATGTTAAATAAATAATAATAAATAATATGTTAAAAACGAGCGCCAGTGAGCTTTTACACCCACGTGCGCCATAATATCATTACTTACCAGATACATAATATAGTATTTTTTGCATGCAACCCCTATAAAATAGTAATTTATAAATAAACCAAAATTTTTGACAGTTCAATTTCGAGCCAGTTCACTTCTAGTTCGTGGATATGCGTTGAATTTGCTTTTACAATGGAAAGGGTAGTACGACAACGTTTACACGCTAGTGTGAAATGGACCATTTTACTATCGCTATACAGGCTTGAAAAGCAGCTATTTTATAGAGGGCTGTTCAAAAATATTATAATTTATAAATTTAAACTACGTTATAGTAGGTCGATTTGGAGCGATTTTTTAAAAACTACTTTAAAACACACATCGGAAAACATTTGGATTGAAGCAGCTTAATCTACAAAATTTAATCCTAACTTAACTTCAACTAAGTACGAATGCTTATCTTTATCATATGAAGAAATTAACAATAATTATTATTAAAAAGGGTAGTTTTTATCATTTGAAAATAGTGCCATCATAATTGTTTGCTACACCAATTATTATTAGTGTGTTTTTAATAAGAACAAATATTTTTCCTTTGGAATATCCGTTCAAACACACAATGCTCATTTTCATACAAAAAAAAAATCGATGATAAAAAATAAGGGTTCTCATTTAAAAAACAAAAATCACCTCTTCCTCCTGTTAAGGGGTGAGGTGGTGGGGGTGGGTATTGTATCCAAACGATTTCCCCCTCGAAACCCAGCAACTTTCGTGTGAACTTTTTTTTTACTCAACTCGTTATTTTTTAAAGAAAAACGTCCAAAGTATAAAAAAAACACCCAGCTATGCTCAACAACTGAGTTCGTAAACATCTATTTAGAATTTGTAATAGAGTAGCTATAAAACAACGGAACCGCTTCGATGCGTTCACAAACTCTCTTTAATAATTTAAACAGAAAGGAAAATTTGTAAACTTTTTAAATGTGTCACTATGTTTGTTAAACTGTGTAACGTAAACTCCTTGATCTTCTAAACACGCAAAACTTGACAGAGCTAAAATAAATAACGGATAACCAGAAACTAAATTGTATTTGCAACTTGCAGGGAGTATATCAGTACTGTGTGAATAATAAATTCAGTCACTATCTAATTCTAGACATTTATAAATGAATTCCTTGAGAAATATTTGACCCAGAAACGTTTGACAATTATTTATATTCAGGTATTTGTCGCCTTGCAGTACAATAATAATCATTTCTTAACATGAAACTTATGTGTAACTAAATAATGTATAATATTAAATTTAAATTATATAAAACGATGTAAAATTGAAAAGCAGGGATATGTTTCGTATAATTCGCAATTTTAAATTTTAGTTATCTAAATTTAAATCTGACAATAGCGCTATGAGATACGTCTATAATATCTATAATAATGTTCAACCTTTCTAAAGGTCTTCACATTAGTATCCAATCGCTAAATGTATAGTGTATACGATCGTGATTTTTTTAATTATTTTAAACTATAATATAAATTCCATATTTCTAAGACTATCTCGGTTTCAGATTATCTGTTATAATTTAATTGTATCACTATTCGTATTTTAAGTGCCTATATTTCTTCATACAGTACGAAAACTCGATGTGCCCAAATCTTGACTTTTTTTTAAGTCATAGAAAACTCTAATTTTGACGTTCCAAAAAAAAATTTGCGGATTATTCACAAATTTCTTCAAAAATACGTAAAAACTTTTCGTCTTTTACTGCCATTTTTTTAATCTAACCAATCAGAAATCACATGTAGGTACACGTCATAGTAACTGGTGTAGATTTACTGTATTACTATCTCACTTTGTATACACGACCCCGTGATTGATTTTTAAAGAACTCCCACCAAACGCCCTCCCCTTTTCACTGCGCAAGAAAAAACGTCGTCGCATCGACACGACCCCCTAATTGTTTTTTAAAGAACTCCCCCTAAACTCGCTTCCCTTTTCACTGCGCAAAAGAAGCGCCATCACATCGACACAACCCCTAATTGTTTTTTAAAGAGCTCCTCTCAAACACCTTCCCTTCTCACTGCGCAAAAAACGCCATCGCATCGACACGACCCCGTAATTGTTTTTTAAAGAACTCCCCTCAAACGCGTTCCCATTTTCACTGGAACAAAAAAAAATAATTATAAAAAATAACACTGTTATATGTTATTTAAAATAATAATTGTGTATTTCCAATGGATATTTTGCACATCGAGTTATCGTACTCTAACCAAAACTATTTCTTCTTATAGGGGATTCCTGTGATAAGGTAGCGTATCTACCCACTGATACTTTTCACTTTTAATGCTATTGAATGGTAGAAATGCTACAATTATTTCCTTGATTTATAATTACCCCTTTCATGTCGCCATATTGATTACATCACAAGTAAACTCTTCCCATCTGCCAGATTCCAATACTCGAACTTCATTCTATGTTGCCGGTTGTGTAGATAATAAAAAAGCTTAACCCGTAGACTAATGTACTCGGTCAATAAAAGATCCAACACGACTCAGAATAACTTTCTCATGCAGAATATCAGGCCAGTCCAGTCAAATCCAGGTTATTTATTGACCAACTTTGATATTCATCCAATTTGTTTAATTCTGTGTTTACTTTATACTTTTTTATTCCGCAAATTCCGTCTTCAAAACTCTTTCCTTGGATTTCTCAACTTCCTTATCTTTGTTCTCGATGTTAATTATAATTTAATTAATTATTTGTTTTCCATTTTTTTAAATGATTTTTATTGTAATTTCTTGTTTGTTATGGCGCTTTTTTACTACATGATAGCCTCACATGAATAAAGCTAATTATTTATTATTATTATTATACTGTACCCGTTGAAAAAAATGCGCATCCCTATTCAAAATAACTCATTGCTTTTAAAGTTGTATCATATAACTTTAAGCTGAGATTTAGTGTGATACAAAGTAGAAACAGCTTACAACTTTTACGTTCTAATTATTTACTACTATCAGCTCTAAGATATTCACAAGCTTACAACACAAATGATACAACACGTTTTTCCCAAGACTGTATTTGAACTAGGAAAGATTTATGCTTCAAATTTTCATCTAATTGGTTTCGCCCGCGAACATATATTTTATCGTTATTCTAAAAATTAAAATTCAAAACAGCGCGAGTGAAAATATAAGATTGAAAAATTTACTAATTTTTTCTTTGTTTAAGAGCAGTCGGAATTCGGAAAACGAACGGAAAATAGATTTAGATAGTGAACAAGAGACGGAAAATGATAAAATTTCCGCCTTGTTCCCATCTCTTTTCAGTCTCTTGTTCGTACCCATCAAAGGTAACTGATATTTCAGTTTCGATTCAGCTTGTTTTCCGACTATTCTAATATAAAACTTTCAGTCTCGTTTCAATTTCACTTCAGAATGAAAAAATATTTCCGCTTTACTTCAGACTGAATTCCGTCTAAAATTCATTTTTCAGTCTCTTTTCAGTTCTTTTTCAGTCTTATACTTTCAACCGGGATACAAAATCCTACAAGTTTCAAATCTCTATAAATTCTTTTAGAAGTGTAAAAACTCTTTTTTCGAAAAAAAGACTTTATAAGTGTAATATTGTATGACCCTAATTGTACATTGTATGTAAATAATTTTAACACGATTTTTTTTCATTATTCATCATAGAGGTCATATTATATCATATCAAGAGGCTGTAGTTAGTAATTTACTTTCAGTTAAATTTTCAGTATATTTTTCTAACAAAAATGTTAGGAGCACTGTGGTTTGAATCTAATAAAAAATAGAGAATAGTTACTTCTTACCACAACAAGTTTATTAGTGGATGTACATTTCGAGAGCTATGCTCTCATCTTCAGCAATACACTAAAAGTTTAGTGTATACTATATGCAATACACTAAACTTTTAGTGTATTGCTGAAGATGAGAGCATAGCTCTCGAAATGTACATCCACTAATAAACTTGTTGTGGTAAGAAGTAACTATTCTCTATTTTTTATTATATTTTTCTAATTCTTTGATATCTCTGTCAGGTCAAAGTACAGTTAATACGTTTGAAAAAAAAAGCGAGTGTGCTTTAGACTACACGACTGAAGTAAAATTCCTTCCTGCCATATATAATAATATAGGTATAATAATGATACAATAATCGATAATCTATCACCATATTTTGATTAGACATCCTGATTTAACGACACAATACAATCTCACTCTGTAGCACATATCTACAAAGACGAAATGTTTAAAATATAATTTTTGATTAATTAATAGGCAAAATATGTATATATATTTATTAGCATAATTTATAATACATTTAAAAGGATTTATTAACGAACCTAGATTATTTCTCGTACAAAATGCAATAAAATTCGATGAAATGTATTTTTGATACAAAAACAATTGTTTTCATTTTAAACGTCAAATAGTGGTCCAAAAAAAAAAAAGAATTTAGATAAATGATCCGTGTTTGTCGCACTCACTAGCTTATATCTCCCTCTCAACTTCCAATATACGAAACGTAACTCTCTCTCTTACTATCTTCACTAACTTATATCTCCTTCTCAACTACCGTTCGCACCGTTCGCCTCGTCCGATGATGCACTTCCGTAAACGCTTTCGTCAGGCATTTACCAGCTTACTCCCCAAGTCAAGTGTGCCTAAAGAAGTTTTACTTCAAAAATAATGTTTAACAGCCCTTATTTTTGTGCGTTTTCTAAATACCAACTTTTGTTGCAGTGGCTGTCGTTGTTGCATTTTTCATTTGCTGGGCGCCATTCCACATTCAGCGACTGCTTGCAGTTTACTGGCCGAATCCCGACCCAAAAATAAGACCTCTACTTAAAGGTTCTACTTACGCATCTGGAGTTCTCTACTATTTATCGTCTACTATTAATCCATTACTGTATAGTATTATGTCAAGCAAGTTTCGTGAAGCTTTCAAAGTGAGTTAATTCAACACATCTAAATAGATATGAGCCTGCTGCATGTTGAAATTTTTCGACTTGTTTTCCTCTTTTTATACAGGGTGTCCCACGACATGATTGCTATAGCCTGGGACTGTGTTGTTGGGGTGATTTTAAATCAAAAATGTCTAATGAACATATACCCGGAACGCTATCCCAACTGAGCTAGAAGCATTTGAAATTTTAGATAAGTAGTAGTAGGAATTCCCTACTAATTTAAAAACCATTTAAAAATAAATCGCTTTATTGAATTAGTTACTCAAAATGTCCACCCAGTTGCTGTATACATAGTCTAGCTCTTCTTAGAATTGAAGTGGTAGTTCTGCGAAGAGTCTCAGGATCAGTACGAATGAATACTGATAGTGATTCACAGCCACCTGGTCTTATTAATAATAACAAAACCAACAGCCGAACCTAATACCTGCATTAGTGGGCTTACTTATTTAAAATTTCAAATGCTTCTAGCTCAGTTAAGATAGCGTTCCGGGTATAAATGTTCATTTGACATTTTTAACTTGAAATCACCCCAGCAACACAGTCCCAGGCTATGGCAGGCATGTCGTGGGACATCCTGTATATTAATTTCATTTTTGTGCAGTAGGGTTTCTTGTTTTTTTGAATAATAAATTTGTTGTTATAAATGTATTATCTACATGTTTGACTTCATCACCGCATGAGGCTCATTTAAAATGAACCTAATCGAACTATTTAAAGAGTGGGTTTTAGGGGTTGGAAAATCTTTTTGGACCTCAAAATAAAAAAAAATCTCAGAATCATTTCAAACTTAAAATTTAACCCTCTACTAAACATTAAAATGTAGTGATAAAATTTTTATAAAATATGCTCAAGAGGACCGGACTTATGAAAACACTAGCTGAAATGAATTTTCTTACTAAAGGCGTTGCGACATAAATCATTCATGAACAAATCACGCACAACTTACCAACTGACTCCTGACTAACCACTCCGCTCGCTTTTTATAGCATCGTCCCCCTTTTATCGAATGTTCTGGAAGCATCCCAACCTTACTATGCATTGCATTCTCGAGGTAATTCTAAGATGGTCGGGTTTTTACCTGATTTCCATTGTTGTTGTTGTCGTGGTCTGAAACATTCTATGGAGCCCATAGTCGTCCCAACAGGGGCGCGCAACACTATATATGTTTACATAAATATGTCTCAATATTGTTTCCAATAGACTTTCCCCATTTCATCTAGTTTAATCAAATTTCATCCGGTATCATAATTAATATTGTTTGAAACCATATAACTGCAAGGCATTCAGTTTAATTACTGTCATAATTTGATAATGATGAACTAACTTATTTCAATGAAGGTACATGTTTCATTTACGTATCGGTATATTATTATCCTTTATAGAAACCAATTATTATTGTGAGTACAATGACATCAAATCTAATCTTCGTCTACCTTAGTTTAAAATGCATAGTAAATAAATGAAAATTAACGGATCTATTGTTGAGTTATGTTCATTAATTTATTTGCATTTAACTTTAACCCACAGAGATATTAGACTAGAGTACGCGGGTGAGCCGTGAAAGTCCACTATTCAGACAGAGAACAGTTCCTTATCTCTATGGTAACTAATGATACAAAACATTGCTGATTTGAGTAAACAAATATCTGGTTTTCTGAGTTTTCTGCAGCGTTCTCTCTCTCAATTGAGGACACATTCACATATAGCAAGCATACGAACTAGCGTACTCTAGTTACTTATATATCTATGCTTTACCCAGAGGTCCTCAAACTTTTTTGTCTCGCAGACCACTTTTTCGGTTTTGGGTAGACCCCCTGCTTATCTGATATTGATTTTTTGCAAATTCATTAATTTCAAATGTATATTTTTGACAACCAGTATAGTGCGCCTGAACTAATAGCACTGAGCAAATTCTACCAGATTTGCTTCTGAACAAATAGCTTTCAGCGAATTCTATCAGATGTCGCTACTTGGTACTAAAACGTTTTTTTTTTGTTTGCTTCTAAACTAATAGATTGGTGTAAATTTTATGAGATGACGCTACATGTTACTAAAACAGTATATTATCCACCAAACACCGTAATTTTGTTCAAAATATTAAATAAAAACTACCCTAGCGTAAGTTGGACTTTTACAAAATTTCATTAAAATCAGTCCAGTGGTTTTAGAGATTAGCGCGAAGTAACTCCGTGACACGAGATTTTTGTATTTATAAAGATAAGTCTTACAAAATTATAATTTTGGAGTCTGACTGTCGGGTATGAGTTATGTTTAAGCATAATAAAAACGAACCAAGAGACAAGAAAGTACAATTTTTAGTTTTTTCCAGTATTTAAACGTCTTTCTTGGAGTTATTGCGCGTATGTGCAGTGAGTTGTAACAGTTTGGAAAATTGTTACTATCATCTATTTTTGTTTAAAAACAAGCAGACGCGGTTTCAATAATCAGAAAGAATAAGTACAACGGACAGGATTTTGTACTTTTCCTCTATATAGATACTTATATTGTCCTTTTTACACATAGTTTGATTGAAAACGTTCAACTTTAAGTTACTTTAGAAACGAATATATTATCTAATATCAAGTTTACATTTTTCTCATTACAGTTTTATGTAAATAACTTGAGCTGGATACATTTGGTAATCCTTCAAAGTTTATAATTCTGAATAGAAATTGGTTCATTACAAAATTAATTATTTACAGCACACTGATATAAATTCAGAATTTTATGGTCAAATTATTTGTGACAAGTATAAATAAATAAGCATATTATGCTACAGTCTGGGAACTGAACCGTAGAGCCTTCATTTTAATTTTTAATCTCAATCATTTATAATGAACTTGGAACTTAACGACCGCTAAACAATAACGATAGAATTCGTAATTTGAAAAAACAGCTTTTTCACTTGCAGAGAAATTTATTTTTTATACATGTTTAAACTATAGTAGCTGTACTTACTCGATCTGGTTCACGAATAACAGATACACTTTATAATAACAAAATTAAAACCGCGTGAAAATTGAGTTACCTAACACGTTCAGATAAACAAACTGATAAACTGCCGTTGCCATTGATATTATATTATTATGCTCTTTGATAAATTTGAACTTTTGGGGGTTTAAATCCAATTTAATAATAATAATTTATTGCCTCTTATAGCGACAGAAATGGTCAAGGAACACTGGGGATAGAAAAGCTCTCTTTCGTGTAGTCTGAGCCTCTCTCTACAAATCCACTTGGTGGAGTAGGGATCTAACGCGTTGCGGTACGTCGATGAAGGGCTTAAAAAAACGGCAAAATTCAAAAATCCTCTACGAAATGACAGAAAATGAATGAACAACATCTGGAGGCCCTCCTAATTGCAGGAAAAATATTTTCTGCAAATTATATCCTGCAGAGACTTTCAAAATCCTTTCAAAAAATAAAAAAAGAAATTGAATTTGAAGTTGAATCTTGTCGGAATAATTGATTCGGTGGCCCAGAATACGGGAAAAAATGTTCGTGGCTTCAAGTGACCTCACTTCCTTTCTATGATTCTTCAAAATTTACACAGGCAAAAAATAGCGAAGTCCTCGCGAGGTGGCAGAAACTCTTACCAGGCTCTATATTAGTACCCAAAAAGTTTTTAAAAAATATTATCTGTCCATTTTGTCACTGCTAGATCACAACCTGCCAATTCAATGACGCGTTTTTGTAAGGTCGATTTGGGTAGAAAACTCTGCCCCGGAATTTTCTACAAGAAGACGAACCGTTTGAGATCCGTTTCACTCACCGAGCTTGTTGTTTTCTTTTTTAATTTATTTATTTTGTATTTATTATGCTGACAGTCTCTGTAGGGGATAAATTGGTAGAAAATATTTTTTCTACAATATTTAGAAGGTTTAGTCAATTCTTTTTTAAGCGCGTCAGCGGCGTACCGCAACGAGCTAGACCTGTATTCCTACACGCGGATTTGTAGAGGGGGGCTCGAAAGAGAGCGTTTCTGCCACCCAGTGCTCCTTGATCATTTCTGTTGCCATCTCTCTATAACTATTAAGAGATACAAATGTATATAGGCTGGTCAAATTTACATGTTTATAAGTACAATAATGTTCATGCATTATAAAAATTTAATTTACAATAAAAATTAACCACGAACAATGAAGGTCGACAAAAATAACTTTTAAACTAAGAGACTCGTCAGAGCCATAAAAAATATTTTATAGATAATTTTTTTTCTGATCGAAATATATTATCTTTTACAGGACACTTTGACATGTTTTGTTCCTGGACGTCGTCATCGGCGAAGAGGTAGGTTTAATTCAACATTTTCAGGTAAATGTTCTCAGTTAAGTAGCCATGGAAGCTATGTTAGTGGAGCGAGTAATATAAGTTACATCAGTCGGCAAAACAGCACCCGACAACAATATGAAAGAACATTTTCGAAAATTGATCGATGTCAAAGACCTACAGATTTTTCGAGACGATCATTTAACAAAGGTGGATCATATGCTCAGAGATATAATTTCTCGAAAAGATCGTTAAATGAAGCAGAATTATCACGAAGATATCCCAATGGTGATGCCTCAAAACGTCCTCTTGTCGTGTCATTCAGACGACCAAAAATGCAAAATCAAAACCTGCCAAACATAACTGGAGACAGTAAAATTAAAATGGATTTATTTGGGGAAAATTTTACATCTTTGTCCCCAGAATACCCAACAGATTCTTTAGAAATTCTTCCATCAGAAAATCTCCCGTCTCTGATCAATTCGTCAAAAAACATTTCACAAGTTCTGTCAGAGAAATCTGGGAACAAAAATGATTTAGACGTCGCTAAATGTGAGAAAAGCATTTCACAAGATGAAAACAATGTTTCTCCAACTGAAATTACTAAACAGGCATTTCACTATCCACAAAAACTGGAGGATATAGAAATATTTCAGGAACAGATTTTAAAAATCAATTCAAAAAAATGTAATTTTCATCTTAACAATAAAGACTCCATGTTACAAAACCAACCAAAACGTAAAACATTTGAGTTATCTAAATCTACCACTATGCCAAAAATGTTATCTCAAGTACAAACTGAAATTCCTAGTGAATTGAAAAATCACGAAGGTGTTGGTTCAAGTTATTATGAAGTTAAACGATGTTTTGAAATTTGAGAATAGTTTTCTTTTTATCAATTTGGAAAATGACACCAGTGTTTTTTGCAAGGAGTGTTTTTTTGTATAGATCATTAATTTTATAAATACAGCTGTAGTCCATGGGCGTCGATAAAATGTAACACGACTACTGTAATCTCTTTGAAATTTATATTATAAGTATTATTTAATGTTATGTTAGTGGGAAAATATTAGTGAAAAAAACTTTTTAAAGTCAAGTGAAAAGGAAAAAAATAATTTTTAGTAATTTAGGTTCATAGTTAAACATAAAAATAAAAACGTGGGCTGTAAACTCTATGATTGTTTAGTAGTCACAACCCACGATTTCATAATTATTATGTATCTATTAATTAATCGATTAATTTATCACAATTAATTGATTATCTAATTCTCATAACGAATTAATTATGTATTGTCTTCCGGAATACATATTATGAGTATAAAAATATCAAATCTAATAGGTGGCGTCCGCTATATTGGATTTACAATGACGTCACTTAGCTTATCTTACTCCAGTCGTTTAAACTGTTTCATTTGATACCCACGTCAAGAAGGTTGTGAAGTAAAAGGTAATCATCCATCTTGGGGCGTCCGCCATAATAGATTTATGCTTTATGCATTGTCGCCGGACTTACACACGCGTGTAGAATGTCAAAGCTGTAGATTAGTTAAATCTATAGTTTAAATTTTAATTCCAAGTTTTGAACCAAACTAACACACTGACAAACACGTGAATTTACATTGTAAAATTGAGCAAATTTTTTGCCGGCGCCCATGTGTTTGCCTACTTTTGTTTAATTCGTTAGTCAACCATAAAAATGAAAGTCAACTTTGATTAAAACTGACCGAACTGTTCTATACATTACAAATCAGATGTCAGCTTAAGTTCTGCCGTTTTTTTTTTTTTTTTTTTTTAATTTTAAACTGTAGTTATAGAGAATAAGTTTTTTATTAAATTTTAGCGAAAGCTTTACTTGTAATTTTTGCTTTAACCACATTTTTTCTAGAATAAAATATAAAAGTTTGTAATTTTTATGTAATAAAAAATAAAAACTATAACGATGGCTAATTTTGGCATTAATCTTAAAAAATGTGCTTTTGAGCCGCTTTTAAACTTTGTCAACCTGTTGATAGTTACGTCGTCATTTATGTAATTATTGTTAAATTTATTAAAAATACTGTATTTTAATGTTTAACAATGTGTTTTTATTTTACCTGACTTGTTCTCTATTGCTATTGTGAAAAAAATTAAAATTATTCATTTTTGTTATTTGTGAAAATTAATGTATTTTCTTTCTGCATATTGAAAAAAATATCATGATAGTGCACACTTATATTAATTTCAGGTCTTTTAACCACTTCTCTAAAACTCGCTGTCTTAATAGATGAAATTGTGATAATATAAAATAGTCATTATGGTATTCCATCATCATGTGCGTACATCTGAATTTCATCGACAAGTTAAAAAAGTCAGCGACATGCATCAAACATCGAAAAATAAATTATGCAAATTGGACATAAATTTAAAAAATTTACCCATAAAACCTGTGATCCTTTTTTTGTGATAATGTGTTGTACCTTACATACGTAATTTTGCAAATTTTGGCATACTGAATTAATTTAAAAGACTGACAAATTATATGAACTATTTAAGAAAAAAGCATGGTTACTCTTTGTTATTTAATGGGCGCAAATTACTTCAGTTGTCGAGCGTCTATAATCTACAATCTAATCTCTCTTTGTTACTTGCTTATATATGTTCAATAAATCAAATTTAAGTCAAGATTCTAATAATCTATTATTTATTTCGCATTATTCTCAACTAGGTAAGTAGATTTTTATTTTCATTCGTTGTTGATAATATGAAAAAGATAAAAACAATTCTCCACTCATATTAAAAAACATTGATTAAATCATAAATTATTGCAAAAGTTGATTTACATTCGCGATTGGGAACTAAAATAGTTCATGCACCAAGAAAAATAAATGAATCAAAAATGTTTTACAGTCCGTAGAATATATTTTTAATTAACATTCTTTTTATTATACAGTTTTGTCCATAGAGATATTACAAAAGAATACGCGAAAGAGCAGTGATAGTGTCTGCAATTAAGAGAGAGAACCGTTTCTTATCTCTATGGTAACTAATGATGCAAAACAATGCTGATTTTTCAGTAAACAAATTTCTGGTTTTCTGCAGCGTTTTCTCTCTTAACTGAGAACACTTTCACATATGGCAATTGGCAAGCATACGCTTTAGCGTACTCTTGTTACTTATATATTATATCTCTATGGTTTTGCCATTTTCGACTAATTTAAGTGTGAATATACTCATCGTTTTTACAAGTAGAAAATGTAACTAAAATCTAAATTACCCAATCACATAATATATAAACGAGATTCTATCACTTGCACGATTCTATATAATACTAGCGGCCCTGTACGTGCTTCGCTACGTATAAAGTGAAATAATAAAACAATTTAATTGGAACATCTATCTATCTATTTTATTTATTTTAAAATATACATGGACGTATATGTGTGTATGTCGAGCACTCCGGCTGCGCCGTCGTGCCCGGTGCAAAAGAACGAATGGGGAAGGAAGAAAAAAAATTTAGGGATGGACTACCCCTAACATTTAGGGGGATGAAAAATAGATGTTGGCCGATTCTCATAGATACCGGATAAGCACAAAAAATTTCATTAAAATCGGTCAAGCCGTTTCGGAGGAGTATGGCAACGAAAACTGTGACACGAGAATTTTATATATATAGAGATAACAAATCGAATCCGTATTAAACTGTATGTTTAGAAATTAATTAAATATTGAAAACCTCAAACGCCATAGAAGTGAAATGTAAAATGAATAATTTGAAAAAAACGTTTGTTTATAAACGAACTATACTTAATTACAGCTATTCACCAGATAAGAGTATAATTTTTATCAGGAGGAAGATAAACTAACACCCGTGTAATCATATAGTATTTCAGGGCAAACAAATGGATAGATAATAGCTGACAGTTCATGTAATCTGCCGTGTTTTGAATAGTTTTTAAAAGTTGATCGTCATTTATATACGGTAAGTTAATATTTTATATATGCAAATTAAACACACAAATTTTTGAAATCAATATATTATTTACAACGCTATTTATTTATTCATTTATAATATAGTATATTGCGTAACAAGTATGAGGTGTCATTTTTTAAAACGAGTGCGATGTTTTTAAACGAGTTATAGCCCAAGAACCCGCCGCTATGATTTTCTATGTAGGACATGATATACACGGTGTCCCAACGAAAATTTGTACCACCATAAAACTCGACAAAATAAACGTTTTGAGAAAAATCCAAAAATACGTCGATTTTTATATCAAAAGGGGGCCAATCTTTTTGCAAAAATCACTCCTGTAACTCCTGCCCCCAATTTTTTTAATGAGACGCGATGTCAAATGATCCTTAATTTGGAAGGGGTTTTCATTACTTACCCAACCATATTTGTTTTTTACAATTCAATCGATTTGTTACTGAGAAATTGCTTCTTCAATTTTTGAAGATAAAAAACTAATAAAAGCACAAAAAGGTTTAAACTATTGAATGTATTGCTCCACCAATTGCAATACAATAATATATTCTGGATTCAAATCCAGATCTAACATTTCTCAAGACCTCAGAAGTTATTCGCCGGCATTCGGCGATTATTCTTTGTCGGAGTTCTTATGTATTTTTGGGTTGAGTGACGTAAACAATTGATTTCAGATGACCCCAGAGAAAGAAATCTAATACATTCGATAGTTTATAGATGTTTAAACCTTTATGTGCTTTTATTTGTTTTTTAACTTCGAAAATTTAAAAAGCAATTTCTCTGTAGCAAATCGATCGACTTGAAAAAAACAATTACTACGGTTTTGTAAGTAATGAAAAACCCTTCCAAATTGGGGATCATTTATCCGCCCGTCCCATTAAAAAAATTGGGGGGGTGCTACCACCCACATAGGGCTAGAGTTGCAGGAATGATTTTTGCAAAAAAATTGTTTTTCTTTTATTTTGCCTAGTTTTATGGGGATACAAGTTTTCGTTGGGACACCATGTATATATAAAACCGGCAGATTAAAAAAAAATGGATTATGCCTTCAAATAGTTAAAAAAACGACGCATTATTATTTTTGTACAAAAATCTAACAATTGATTAAAGAGAGGTTATTGCGAAATATTCCCAGCATAAATTTCAAACTGATATCACCGGTAAACTATAAAAATAGGAATATCTTGTATCCAAGCTAGCCTGCAGGAAAATTACATTTTTTGCGAATTGTATATATTTGCAAACAAATTAAAAATATCAGAAATATAGGTACTGAAAAATCCAAACAAAGGAATACAAAAATTTAACTTTTATGTACATACCTTACATAAACAGAGATTTTTTTTTCAAAATAGTGATAAAATACCACGAATTCTTAACGATTGCAGGTACAATGAATAATTTCGTTTGCATCGATGATTTTGAAAAGCATGCGTTCACCGTTCTTCCCAAAAATGCTTTGGATTATTACAGGAGCGGAGCTGGTCATGAACAAACTTTAGGTTTAAACAGAAGTGCTTTCAAAAAGTAAGGGCTCTCAAATTGTAACATAAACTAGTGATGTGGGGAGGAAAATTTCCCACGGAAAATTTTTAATGTCAAAAAGGCAATTTTTAAGTAATTTTTTTATTGGTCATATTTGAACTATCCATATCTTCTTTTATTAGTTAATTTCTGTACCAATTTAAACAAAAACTACAAATTATAATTTTAACCTTGTAATCCACATGAATAAAGTTAAGATTTATTCTGTTTTACTTAATATTTGTCATTTTGTTTTATTTGGAACTCATAACAAATCAACTCATTCTATTTCATAATAAAAGAGCACTCGGAAAATGAATCACTCATTTCTCTTGTTATTTCATGAGAGTAATGAGATAGTGGCAGAAGCAAGAAGATGGCACCATTGTACTGGCTGTTGCAGTTATAAAGGGAATTCCGCTCATGTAAATAGCACTAGATTGGGATAAAAAAATTCATTCTGCTCTCTTTCAGAAATAACTATTGGTTTTTGTTGGAAGGAGAAAACTCAAAAGAGCATCACATGCAGAGTTGATGAAGATATTCCAGTTTTGTTTATTTGTAGCCTCTAGTGCTTTCTTTCTGTATATCAGGCTTTTCAACCAAAATTCGCTGAAAAATATTATTTTAAAATATTTTCTCCATCTTAAGAATGGTTATCTTGTTTTATCTAGATTACGGATACGTCCAAGAGTTCTTTGTAATGTTGCAAACAGAGATTTGTCAACAACCGTCCTTGGTGAAAAGGTTTCAATGCCTATTGGAATTAGTCCAACTGCAATGCAAAGAATGGCTCATCCTGACGGCGAATGTGCAAATGTTAAAGGTAACAGCAAAAGTCACTTCAAATATAATTTAAAAAATATTTGCTAAAAATTTTGAAATTTTAATATTAAAGTGTTGAAAAATTTTAATAATTATTATTAGTGTATTTGCCATATATGGCACATACACTATTGGTGTCTGTCGGATGGCGGGACCTAGAGATCGGACCATAATTTCCTGACATTTTATAGCCTCCTGAACAATTTAGGACGATAAATTCGACAGACTCGATTACGTAATTTAGTCCATAGTTTCTCAACCGGTGATCCGCGGAGATTTTTGTGTGGTCCGCGAAGATTTTTGTGATGTTGTATTTTACGGATTTTTAAACTAGATTTTTTTGTTAATGTCTGTTTTAATATAGATACATAAATATTGTTATATCAACATACGGTGTTGCAAAATTAATTGTTTTGAATAAAAAAACAACTAGGGGTGGGGGGGCATGACGGGGTCGCGAGGTATGACGGGGTAACGCACACTTACAAGAAACTAAACGTTTGCGAATTAAAATCAACAAGCCAATAAAAAGCCATACTCGATCAACGGTTAGCGCGACAGAAACAGTGCGTGGAAGTGCACGCGTTTTTCGTTTACAAACGAAAATCATGTTGAGTGTCTCGTCGATCTAATTTTATTCAATTTGAAACGTCTTAATTGTTAGGTAATAATGACTATCCAAATGATGTCTCTTCTGTTACATGGTTGCTAGTGTTGTTTACTTTGTTGTGGTATAATTAAATAAAAATTCAATTCATATTTTTATTTTTGAGGAATTATTTTTTTCTAAGTCAGCCTTTGGGGCAAGACGAGATATAGGGTATGGGGCAAGAAGGGGTAGGCAAGTCACGCCTACTTTGAATAAAACATCTGCTCCTGAAGATATTCTTTTGCTTCTATATCTCCCATCCGTGCATCTAGCTTTGAAAACGCATCCCCTAGTGATGTTTTGCCAATCCCTTCAGTCCAACGAGATAAAAAGAGGAAACAATACCGGAGAGATAAAATAGCCATCATTACCTCAACTCCTTGTAAAAATGAGCTAGACAATTTGAAAAAACCCAGAAAAGTATCCAATTCTAATGATCCTCGGCTCAAAAAAATGCTAAGAATAAACAAAATTTTGATAATAATTAGCCTACCCCATCTTGCCCCGTGGTACGGGGCAAGATGATTTTTTGCATGTTCCTAATAAATCATTTATTTTAAAAAAAATGTAGTACGTTTATCTCCCAAAGACTATGCCAAATTGTACTCAGATTAATTAGATATTGTGCCTTAAATAAATAAGAATAATAAACGTAATGATTATGCTGTATTTTTGATGTTTCCCTTAGGTACCCCATCATGCCCCCCCTTCCCCTATATAAATATGTAAGTATTATTTTATTTCAATGTTGATGGTCAGCAATATATTTTTGGATTTTTCGGTAGTCCGCGGTTGTGAAAAGGTTGAGAAAATATGATTTAGTCCACACGTTGAAATCTGTCACCGCACGAAGCCTATTTAAAATAAGCCTTATCGGGCCATTTTAGAGGAGGGTTTAAGGAATTTGAAAGTAACGAAAAAAATTTAACAATCGTTTCAAAACTGAAATCTAACCCATGTAAACATTAAAATGTGCTGCCAAAATTTTAATAAAATCCTCCCGACAGAACCGAACTCCAAATCTCATGAAAACACTAGTTTGCTGATACGGAGCTTCTTACTAAAGTATGTATTTGTGGTGCGGATGTTCAACTAATAATAATATTGAAATTAAGAGAAGGATTATTATTTTAAGGGGTGTATCAAGGGGTTTAATTTTATATTCCGTCTAAAAACAAATTTAAGTTAATATTATAATAAAACCACAATACCTGTATTATTGTCAACAGGGTTCTGGCACTGCGACCCGAGTTTTTAGGAATAGCCATTAAAGAAAAATTTTAATATTTCTTTTATAACAAGCCATATAATAGTTACTGGGTCCATTTTGAAAAATATAGGTAAATAATAAATATAATTCCAGACTCAAGCCCTATCGGTAAGTTGAACTGAATTATTGATAATCAATTTAAAAATTAAATTTTACAGCTGCACAAAATGCGGGCACTATTTTTACGTTAAGTACCATAGCGACCAGCAGTATTGAACAAGTTGCTGCAGCTGCTCCTGCATGTATAAAATGGTTTCAGCTGTATATTTACAATGACAGGTAAATGAAAAGTAATTTGTGCAAAGAAAAACCGTTTATAGTCCTACAAATCCTTGCATCAACCTATATCATTTGATGGCACTCAAACTTTAGTAAGGCTTTATTGAACTATCAGATTTAGCCCTTTACGAATGTTTAGAACTTTCAGAAATTTTTAAACGTATGCAAAGGGCATATTTTTTTATTTGTATAATACTCTCACATCCCTCGAGATTGTTGTTAAATTTGTTAAGCGCGGCAAATCCTGTGCAAATCTAACAGCTTCTTCAAGCCCTTTTCTTTATCATTTCATCTACTCTAAAAAGTTTTGATTTCGAATGTTTGTATGCTGTTTTAATAAAATGAACTTTTTTTTCTTTATATTATGTTTCTAAGATACTTTAATTTCATTAGACGTTTTAATATTTATATTCGTACAGGAATGCAACATTGGGTTTAATTCGGAGAGCAGAAAAAGCTGGATTCAAAGCGTTGGTGTTAACAGTGGATACTCCATTTTTTGGGACAAGATTAGCAGATGTTCGAAATAAATTTAAATTACCGCCTCATTTGACGTATGTATATAAGCAAATCGTTAACAAAATGTTTTTCTTACCATTTAAACATTTAAAGAAAATGACCATCTGTAATTAATTATTTCAATTGTCTTAGATTGGCTAATTTTGAAGATGACTTAGCAACAAAAGTTCAGAGTGCCAAAGAGGGATCGGGAATAAATGAATACGTACATGCATTATTTGACAGCAGTTTAACTTGGGAAGATGTCAAATGGTTAAAAACAGTTACAAGATTACCACTTGTTCTGAAAGGAATTCTAACAGCAGAAGATGCTTACATCGCTAAGGATATTGGCGTAGCTGGTATTCTTGTATCCAATCATGGAGCCAGACAATTGGATAGTTCACCTGCAGCAGTAAGCTTTTTATATTTCCTAAATCGATTTTTAAGTCACATTATCATTTTGATTGCATATTTGAGTGGTTTTTTTAAATTTAAAGCTCGTTTAATTCGTTATTTAAACCGCCAATTTCAGATAGAAGCTTTGCCTGAAATCGTTAACGCTGTTGGATCAAATATGGAGGTATATCTTGATGGAGGAATTAGGGAAGGTACTGATGTTTTCAAGGCATTAGCACTGGGTGCAAGGATGGTTAGTACATAAATAATTTTTATGGTTTATACTTTATACTTTATAGGAATCAATTGATTATACAAATAATTCTAGTTTAAAGTACCCATTTCTCTTTTAATCTGGAAGATATATTCAAACTACTCTAAAAATAAATTATTCACTTTTAAAAATATATCAATCATGATATAAAATTGAAATATTATTTTTGTGTCATCTTTATTCAATCTTACGCACGATTAATTAATAATTTAATTGGTTTATTGTTTACTTTTAGGTATTTTTGGGACGGCCAGCTTTATGGGGGTTGACCTGTAATGGCGAAGATGGAGTTATATCTGTACTCAATATAATCAGAAATGAGCTTGATAGTTGTTTTGCTCTGTCTGGTTGTTCTTCGATAAAAGATGTCTCAAGAGACTCTGTTGTACATGAATCATTTTATCACAAACTTTAAAAATATTTTATGAAAGTCAATCTTATAAAAAACTTTCTTTTAATTGAACTTCCTTCAAAAAAGGGTCGCTAAAAAGCGTAAAATAACAAAGTTTTGAGTTCAGCACCAATTTAATTCCTATCACGTCGTTTATGTACCAACTTACTTAAATTGTTATTTTACGCTTTTTAGAGACCCTTTTTTGAAGGTGGTTCAATTTTTTCATTTCTATTTTTTATTATAAATTTTTAGTTGTAATTTTTAGTATCTAATGAAACCGAAGAGCAACATTCACGCCGACAAATACAACTTTTGTCAGATTTCTTTAATTTTTGTTAATTTTCTGAAAAGTTGCTGAACCAATTTTGCTAAAATTTATATGGGACTAGCTTTGAGACATACTCTATCGAATAAAAAAAGAATCATCGAAATCGGTTCACAACCGGCGAAGATATCGACAAACATACAAAAAAAATTTTAAAACATACAATCGAATGGAGAACCTCCTCCTTTTTTTAAAGTCGGTCAGAAATCCTATATTCAGGGTGTAAATGTTTACTAGCTATAAACTAGGGAGTGACCAAGCAAGCAATTAGAGATAGAATCAAAAACATTTTCTAATGCTGCTCCCCGAGTTTAATATCAGTAATCATTAGTCGTTCGAATTTTTTAATCATTATAAGGGTTTTTTATACAAAAAGAAGTATGTATATAGGTGACCGGTAATTGCTCGTATTCTTCTCGGAAGAAGAAACTATGACTAATTACGAATGATTTAACCTTATCACTTAGGGGTCGGAAATGCGTCATTTTTTTATGATAATGACACTTCTGTGAAAAATTTTTATTTTATATTTTTTTTTATGTATTGTAAGTTTTAACACACAACATAAAATTTAACAGTAAATTTCGTGGAAAACTTCAGGCCAAAAAGTGAAAAATTTTTTTTTGTTAATTTTTAATTTCCAAAATTAGGATTTTTTTAAAGAAAACCGAAGTAGATTTTCTCGAAAATGACGCATTTCTGACCCCCAAGTGATGGAGGCTAAATCATTTCAAATTAGTCATACTTTCTTCTCCCGGGAGGAATACGAGCAATTACCGGTCACCTGCAGTTATAATAATGGTGTTCTGGTATATAGGTACTAAATTGCTGGACAATTTACTGTTGTTATTGTATTGAAATAAAATTGTTTATAGGATGTGATTTGTTCTTTAATATCACCTGAAACGATTTTATAATTCGTTTCATAAGTGGTTTTTTAGCACCTATTTTTTTAACACATATTCTATCATCTTGTTCTGAAATTTCAATATACGAATGCTTGAAAATAGCCAGTTTAAATACAAATAACGTATAATTTGATCACTAGGCCACAACAAAAACAAGTTATGCTTTTATGAAAAATTAATTAATATTCAATGCATTTTCATATAAGAAAAAGCTTTCTATTTTTTATTGCTCAATTAGAAACTTTATCATTCAAAGCAACCAACACACTAATCATTTATTATTTTAAATTTGTTTGTATTTAATTTTAATTCACAACCACCATATAAAAAGTTTTGTTTAATTTAGATTGTTCCACCGTAATTAACTTTTTTCGTATGTCATTAACCCTTTATCGGCCACGTAGGTTTTAACAATGATTGCTGTAATGAACGCAGTTAATTGTTATATTCATTTAGATTTTTCTGTATTTTGAACGTGTTTCACACAATCCACAAAATTTATTGTTATCAAGAAAAAATATAACACCGCTACTACATCACATAAACAGTATTTTTTACTTAACTCATTTAGGTACCCTGCTAATTCGTTAATAAATGTATATTATATTTTGTTTAACAGATTCTTTATAGAATAAGAACGTAGTGTTATAAATACACAAATAAATATCTGTATTTTTATTATACAAACAATGCCACTATCGGAACTCAAACCCGAATCTTCGACCATCGCGGCAGCTGAATTATTATCATTTATTCTACAGCGACATATTTAAATAATGAATCTTTCTCACCATTCTATAAAACTGTCTTGTTATAGTTTAAGATAATCAATTTTTAATTATTAATTTGAAATAAAATTACTTCTTAACAAAATAGTAGGTAGCATACCTAGTATTATAATGTGCATATTTCGTAGAGGTGTAATATGTTTAAAACGAGTGACACCGAGTTTTAACAACCACACGAGTCGTAATACCATTACACACGAGGTAGTATTAAACATGAGGTAGTGCAATAGCATACTACACCACAAGGGCAGAGAGTTTGAGATGCTTGTACTCGGCTCGCCTCGGACATAATGAAGTAGAGTTCAAGGCTTTCAAACTTTTTGCTCGTGTGGTGTACCTATACTATTTTTTTCATACCTCGGTCGAAAATACGCTTATTACACGAATGACAGTACTTTGCGACTATTGGCTGGCGGCAGTAGTGGCAGTTATGAAGCGGTGTACATGATAACTATTTTTCGTTATAGCCAGTCGAAAGTATGTACTACCGACATCAGTGCGTGTAATCACACCAATGCATAAGTGTTAGACTTTCTGCCTTAAAATTGATGCCGGAAGTACGTACTTTCGACCGAGGTATGAAGAGAAAAAAACCATTTTACCCAAGTATCATTTTTTGCTTCCTGGATGTGTATGCATCTTTCAACATGACATATTTATTACGTTTCATTTTAAAACGCTTCACCTTATATCTAATCTAGTGCTTTTTAACATGTCATGTGTTTGTTAAATCGATTATTGACAGTTACGGTTAATTTAATAGTTAATTTTCATGTTGACAGAGAAATATTAAGTTACGAACATTCAATATAATTGATTTTCCTTTCCATCAACACTTTCATAAAGAAAGTGGATGTGAAACCGGTAACATGAAGAAAATAGGCAATAAAAAAATGAAGGAATTCGTTAAAAACAATATTGATAATACAGATATTAAATGTCAGAAAACAAAAAGTAAGTAAATCAATTTGCAATCAACTACGGTGTGTTTCCTGTGTGTAATTCGTGAATATGATTACATGTTACTTTCTAGAGCCTAGTCCGATCACGATAAATGGGGTGCTAGTCAACGGTTGGTAAAAGTTTTAAACTTCTACCGAGTAAACCTCGGTAGAAGTTTAAAGCTTCACAAGATTTTTGCAATCTTTGACTACTACCTCTTGAACTATTGTAGATCCGTAATGGTCTGACGTAATGTGTAAGGCTGCACCAGCGTTGCTAGTTCTTTTTTGTCAAGTCGGGATTTTGGAACTCTATGAGTGAAAACAGCGGGATTCTTTCGTCGAAAGCGGGACATAGTAAAAAAACGTATATAATCAGAAGTTTTCAAATACCTATTTATCTTTTTATTTGAATTAAAATTACGTTTACGTGACAATAGATAGCAAAAATAGCCATAGAAAATGTATTTTAATAAAAATATAATATTTTAAATCAGATTTACCCTATCGTTAAATAGTTGAGTCTTATTCGTCTTCAGAATAAAAAAAAAAAAACAGAAATCAAAATCAAAAAAGGTTTATTCATTAGAAAAATATGGCGTTTCAAACAATAGTCTGTGGAGTGAGTGTTACAAACTGCAACTTACAATAAGAGAATAATTGTTTATAAGAATTACTTATTCATGATATTTCTATGAAGATTTAACTTCTTTTAAAGTTATCCTCGGGTTATCCCCGAAAAGCGGGACTGAGCCTGTCTCGCGTGGAACATTTAATTTTGATTGAAAAATCGGGACGTCCGGCAACGCTGGGCGGCACCCAGATTGTATTTCTACCAATCCGATGTCGACCGTCATCGGAAGAGAAGCAGACATCAAGATTATAGGTGTTCACATTGGAAAAGAAATAAACCTTCCCTCTCTAATGTAGACACCTACATTATAATGTTTCTTGCGATATCGGATCGGGAGAAATACGAATCCAATGTCTGACTGCTCGGCCGTGACGGTGCATAATAGTTAAAGCGACGGTGACAGAAATGGTCAAGGATCACTTGGTGGCGGAAATGCTCCCTTTCGTGTAGTCTGAGTCCCCATCTACAAATCCGCTTAGTGGAGTAGGGGTCTAGCGCGCTGCGATACGACGCTGGGGCACTTTAAAAAAAAGGCAAAATTCAAAATTCCTCTACTAAAAGGAAGAAAATGACTGAAAGGCATCTGGGAGGATCCCCTAATTGCAAAAAAAATATTTTCTGCCAATTTACTTCCTGCAGAGACTGTCAGTATAATAAATAAATCAAAAAAAAAAATTAAAAAATGGTCGGTAGGTCAAACCGAGCTCAAACGGTTCGTCGTCTTGTAAAGAATCCCGAGGTACAGTTTTCTGTCAAAATCGATCTTGCAAAAACACGTCATGTTCCCGGAAATTTAACATGGTATTCAGGTAAAGCTTTAATGACAAGTACATAATAGAAAGCCTGGTAAGAAATTCTGCCACCGAGCGAAGACATTTTTAATTTTTGCCTGCATCGAAAGGAAGTGAGGTCACTTAGACCCACAAAAATTTTTTCTCGTATTCCGGGTCACCCAATCAACCATTCCGTCAAGTTTCAATTTCAAATTCAATTTTTTTTAAATTTTTTTTGACGTATTTTTTCGATTTTTTTAAAGGATTTTGAAAGTCTCTGCAGGGAGTAAATTAGCAGGAAATATTTTTTCTGCAATTAAAAGGTCCCCCCAGATGCCCTTTAGGTCGTTTTCTGCCATTTAGTAGAGGAATTTTGAATTTTTCCTTTTTTTAAGTGACCCAGCGTCGTATCGCAACGCGCTAGATCCCTACTCCACTAAGCGGACTTGTAGAGGGGAACTATACGAAAGAGAGCATTTTTGCCACCAAGTGCACCTTGACCATTTCTGTCACCGTTCTCTAACTATAATGTGGTTAAAGAACTTAAAAAATTATTGACTTTATTGCTTCGAATTTAAATAAATTGTTTCTTTAATTAGAACCAGTACATGTGCCGAAATCAAACCAGAAGACTTCTATTTACAAACAAATTAAGAAGAATATAAAATATTATTGCAAAGAAACAACCCTACATGGCTTCAGATACGTTGTTCAAAATGAATCTCCAATTGTCCAGTCAATAGTTTGGTTGGCAGCATGCATTGCGGCCTTCGTTATATGTTTTATATTGATTAAATTGCAATGGTCCAGATTTCAGTCCAGTCCGACTGTAATCAGTATTCAAACTACCAATAATCCAATTTGGGAAGTCCCATTTCCGGCCGTCACAGTTTGCAATTATAATCAAGTTTATAAGCCGGCTTTAGAAAATTTGACACAAAAATTGTAAGTTGTTGAAATTCACTAATTAAATTACATACTCAAATTCAACTTAGTTGTGATTTTCAATATTTTTAAATTTTTTTAATATGATTATATTAATTTTATTTGTATCATTCTGGAAAATTATTTGCAACTTTAAAAATAGTACCTAAGTCTTTTTTAACTGGCAAGTGTAATAAGTGATTTCTGGTACGACCATCAACGCTAAATCTAATTTCAAAGTAGAAACTGAACATTAGTTTAAGATAAACAACTTAATTTAATAATGTTATGAAAAAAAGTTTGCATATAGACTAGGTGGAATCGACGCGGCGCTGTCGTTCCGAATTCAATTCAGATTCATTTTTTTTGCTGGAATCAGTTCAGGAGACCATTGATGAAAATCCGTAAGTCAGCATAAGGTACCGCGGGTATAAACAAATAACGTCTACGTAAGACGTATATAGTACAAAATTAAAAATCGTCAATTTTTTAAAGTTAAAGGGCAAAGTCTGATAAACATAAACATAAAAAATTTTGTATTGCAAAAAAAAAAAATTTTTATAATATTTTTAAAAAGTTAAAAAAACGGGAAATTAATGTATTATCAATTTTTAAAAATTAATGACTAAAAATATCAACTCTACGAAAAAAACTTTTATACATTTCTTGTTAGAAGTCGGTAAAAATTGTTTGTAAAGAAAAGAATTGTTTTAAACAATATCATACCAGTTTACCGCTTGGTAACAAGTGTTTCCATAACGAGTACGGTCCCCTGAACTGATTCCAGCAGAAAAATTCATCCTGAATTGAATTCGGAACGATAGCACAGATTCCACTTGGCTTTTCCCTTTTTTTAAAGTCGCACTTACTAAAGAAAATGTGTTTTAATATGACGTATTTGTATGTAGGTATAATATTTGAGGAGCTCGTTTGCAAAGCTTGACAAATCCAAAGAACCAACATCCTCAGAAAAGGTAAAAAACCCGCCACATCGAAGGACTGATAAACTTTTGTTTTGTTTTGGGCTCGTTTGGTAGCGCTGAGTCTTTGTATTAAAATAAGCCAAAGATGGAATTTTAAATTTAAATGGTTATTTTTTTTTATAAAAAACTTTTGGTTTTGTCAAGTTTTGAAAACAAGCAATGGATTTGTTAAGTTAAGAAAACAAATATGTTGGATATGTCAAGTTTTGGAAGAAAGGAGCAATATTAAAATAGAAATTTGTGATATTATTTTGGAACCTCTGACGTTTTATGAGTATTTAAATACACATAAAACATCAGAGATTCCATAATAATATTACGAATTAAATGACGAAAATAGCGTTCGTAATCAAAACTTGACAAATCCGGGATTTGTCAACTTTTGATCACAAACGCCATTTTCGTCGTTTAATTCGTATATGATATGTTGAGTTTAGATTAAAAATAGCCAGAAATTCCGATTTGTTTAGGTCTGAATACTGACGTACGATATATAACTCGATTTTTATTTAAAATGGATTTGTCAAGTTTTGCAAACAAGCTCCTCATTTAGTGTCACACGTTTAAAACTAAAAATATTATTTACTCAAATTTGTATTTTTACAATTTATTTTTTTTTTTTATAAAAAACGACGATTTAAATAACTGTGCATTAGAGTTTCTTGGAAATCTGATAGAGGCTTCAGGTTGAAAAGTTTTGTAGCCGCTACTTTAACAATTCCAAATGTATTTCTATATGGAAATCGGTGTATGAAAGTCTTAAACTTTATTTGTCACTGAATTTCAATAAAAAATGTACCATAACTTATTCAACTTCCGTTTTTTACAAAGAAAACTTGTTAGGAACGTTAAATTTTCCTTGAAATTTATTTTCAACTTTTCAGAGTAGACAAAGGTTATGAAAAACAGCAAGTTTCGTCTTTTCTAAAACAGCTTTCAAGCCTTATAACTTTTTTCCCTGTAAAGAACTATGATCCACGTATTTTTGAAGAATTCGTCAAAATGGGCTATTCCGTTGAACAACTCATGCACGAGGTATACCTTTATAATTTAAAAAATTGATTCATTTTTTAAAGTTATTTTTAATTAACGAAACTTAAATGGAATATGAACGATATTAAAAAGTAACCACAAAACATCAAATTACTAGCACTATTTTGCTCTATTGTTAGCATTAGTGATGTGCCGGATATCCGTATCCGCGGATATCCGAGGGAGAAGAAAGATCCGTATCCGTATACGTATCCGTTAGTTTTTCGCGGATCTTTTACGGATCTCTTACCTTATTAATTTTCAATTCATAGATGAAATTTTATATATATAGGTGATTAGGTAATAATGAAAACCTGTTAAATTCCATTCAGATTATTTTTTATTTTTTTAAATCGTATTTGGCACCTTTATATTGCAAACATTTATCGTAGTGAGTACCATACTAATAGTACATAACTCAAAGATACTAAATCAAAAATCTTTATAATGAGATATTGCACATCGATCTTTGGAAAGAGACAATCTGTTATGAGAGTTAACTCTTAAAGAGGTCAATAACTTTTTCCCATAACAGATAGTCTCTTTCCAAAGGTCGATGTGAAATATTTACCGCCGCGTACTCTAAGAAAGATAAGATCCATATCCGTATCCGTATCGGCGGATCTTGAAATAAAAAATCCGTATTCAGATCCGTATCCGCGGATATACATTTTTAACGATCCGGCACATCACTAGTTAGCATCATCAGGGAATGATTCAAATTTCTCTTTACGTTGTTTTCTTTTTCATTCAGAACTCTACCAGTATGTTTGCAAATAAAATTGTTTTCTTGTAGCTATCTCAACCTTGTGACAAATTTTTAGTCCAATGTGTTTGGTTAGGAGAAGAAAAGGATTGTGATACTCTGCTAGAAAAAATAAAATCGCCATATGGAAATTGCTGCTCTTTCAATTATCACGGAGTTCATTCACATTTAAAAGGGTAATGTTTTACGGGCTGATTCATGTTGAAAATAAATTACTTTGACATATTTGCGACTTTTTAGTCAAACCTTTTATTTAAATGAACCTTCTTTCTTATAAGATATTAAAGAAATTTGGAGTCATAATTATTTTAAATTAGAATTTTTAATTTAAAATTCTTATAAGAGGTCTTCAAAAAGACCAATATTAGTTGAAATGTCGAGAACAATAATAGAAAAATCTAACAGACTGTTTTTATATCACGATGTTTTCTACAGCTCAATGATAAAAAAGAGACTGCGTATTTTACACTACACACTGCAGAAGTAAAACAGTTATAATTGTCAGAAAAAAATAATGGTAATGACACTGACCACCGGTATCTAACCCGCGACCTTTAAGTTACGAGATAATGTTTCTACCTCATCGCCACCCTAGTAGTTTAATGTTATCCAGCCGGTTTTTATAGTATATGGTATACGTGCATTGACACAAGCTTGTTTCATTTTTAATATCATTTATCAATTTTACTATACCATTCGAAAAGAAGTTTTAATTCAAAAATAAAATGTGTATATAGTTTTCAGAATTCTACCATTCAAAATGACAATACTGACGATGAACCACTGTACGTAAGTGGTGCAGGCATCGATGTATCCCTGCAATTACTTATTAACCTGGATACTAGTAATTATGCCTCGTCTTTATATTCTGTATACGGAGCCAAGGTGAGCTACTAAAATAGTTACAAATAATTTAAATACAACGTAGAAGTCCTCTATATATTCATCTCATAGGAATTGAGAAACTATATTATTATTATTATAGGTATATACTGTGATAGTTTTCCAATAAAGTTCTATCGGTATACTTACAGGGTGTTCACTCGAGGAACAAAGGCAAGTTTATTTCGGAAATGAAGACGCTTACAGAAACATGTTTCAGACAAAAGTTGTTAGGTTCGATCTGCTCTACAGCTGGAAAATATTTTCAACTATACAGGTTGTCCTATTTAAGCGGGGCAGACCAAAGTTATGTTTTCTTTAATGCAGCGTCCTGTTTTTATTTGATTTTAGAATTCTGCACCTAATTATAAATAGAAACTGTATAGTACATTATTTTTTTGAATACAAAAATTAATTTGCTCTTTCATTACCTATTGATCTCCAAAATATCAGTTTGATAAAGTTTTTCGTTTGGGCTATCTCGAATTTTAGGTAAAGGTCTGCATATGTCAAAAATTTCAAAAAAACTTGAATAACTCAAAAACTGCTAATTTTTAGAGCAACGTTTGCCTTACAGTTTCTATTTACAATTAGGTGCAGAATTCAAAAATCAAATAAAAACAGGGTGCTGCATTAAAGAAAACATATCTTTGGTCTGCCCCGCTTAAATAGGACAACCTGTATAGTTGAAAATATTTTCCAGCTGTAGAGCAGATCGAACCTAACAACTTTTGTCTGAAACATGTTTCTGTAAGCGTCTTAATTTCCGAAATAAACTTGCCTTTGTTCCTCGCGTGAACACCCTGTATAAAGAGCTCTGATTTAACTAACAAATAACCAAGCAAAGAAGTTTTTAACTGGAAATTGGCACTGGTCATAGTATATATACTTGGTAACAAAATTGTAATCAGTTACCATTTATCAGGACGTGTCTAACGTCCAAAGTTGACGTATACTTATTACCGTGATTTAAGCGTGAGAATGTATAGTTTATGAAAATCCAAATATTCGTTGGACACTGAATAGAAAAATTTTCTTCAAATAGATACTTAAATGTCTGAGGACCTGGTTGAGTAGAAAATATATTTTATCCACATACACAAATACTAGCCGTTACTCGCTGCTTCGCACGTGATTGAAACGAAACATGGATGCATTCCCATTATTTGGCATCGTTACTCCTTTCTCAACTCCCCTAATAAATTTCAAGATTGATGATATTCACGTGCAGAGAAACGTCCTGACAAACCTCGAAAATGACACCCATGTTGATTTTTAGACAATTTACCCCTTTTGACCGTCAGCAGGAATTGTTTTTTTAAAAAGCACGAAACACGTGTTTATTTATTTGTTGACGGGAAAAATCCTGGGCATTTTCGAATTGATACTTCTTTCTTATATGATTTCTCCATGCAAATTTTGAACCTCTGTTACACCCTTTTAATGGTTCAAAAATCTGTTCTTAGCGGATGCCTATGTCGTAATAACTATCTGTGTGACAAATTTCAGCTCAATTCGTTCGATGATTTAAGCTGTCCGTTGATAGATCAGTCTGTCACAGTTTTTTATACCTACCTATATTTAGATTATAAATACGAAAGTAATTCTGTCTGTCTTTTCGGCCAAATCGCTGGGCTGATCGTGATGAAATTTAATACGGAGATAGTTTGAAGGCTGGGTAATGACATGGGCTAGCTTTTCAAAATCCTACCCCTTCGGAGATAGGAGCTGTATGATTCCATGAAGTTACGCTTTCGCGGCCATACCACTGGACCGATTGTGGTAAAATTTAATATGGAGATATTTTAAGCTTTGGAAAAGGACACACACTACTTTTTTCAAAAATTAATCCCTAAGGGAGATCCTTCTCCTAATTAAGGTTAAAAGTGATTGTCCCAGTACTTTTAATGCGACATGTTGATACGCCCAAACTAGTTAATGGTACACCTTTACAAGTTTCTTGTCTAGGTCGAGAAAACAATCATACACAAAATAACAAAACATCTTGCTTCTTCTGTTACTTTTCATCAACTGTATGTTAAACTATGTTAAACTGTAAAAGATGTGGTCGTGTAGGCAATATTGCCAATAAAGAAAAGATCATTGTTACCAATCATAAAAGCAAAATGTACTAAATACCACGCTTCCTTACATTTTGATTTATCATACATTTAATATAATTTTTATAATCTTCTGAATTTCAAAAATTTTCACTTAGACAATGCCTTAGTAAAAATTTCGGCAATATTATTTTCTGACTGTATTTTAACAATGTCTATGTAGTTTTCATTAACATAAAATTGAACCTCAATAAGTTTAGAATTCTTAGTAAAGTTTCCATGTTTTGCAATCGTTAAAGCACTCGAATTGTCTTCATAAATCTTAATTGGTTTCTGCACATTAACACGAAATATATCTTTAACATATCACACATTAGGCTTACATTTGTTACTGCCTCAGACAATGCAACATATTCCGCAAAAGTAGAGGATTTTGTAACAGAGCTTTGTTTAAGGAGGTAAGTAGTCAAAGAAAATCCGTCGGGGGCTGCCATTCGCTGCTCTGAATTAAGAATAGGAAAATATCAATTGAAGACTACAATCATTTACGTGTTTTCAATCAGTCACATACTCTAAAATTGCAATATTTTAGTTCAATTCAGGGCAGCGAATGGCAGCCCCCGACGGATTTTCTTCTGTTACTTACCTCTTTTTAGTCGGAGGGTTATAAAATTTTTTTTAATCCTTTTTCAATTACCTACAATGTTTACACCTGTCGTGGGATTTTTCAAAATTTTTAATTTTGTTTTTTACTTCGATACGTTCTTTACCGTCATATTATATTACGGCCCCTTTATTACAACTCCACCATCTTAAGATATCAGAGCTTCAGCGTACGAAGTAAAATTTTGTTCTAGTAATGGCAGATATAAATTTTAGAGTCAGTGTCTAGTCCAGACATCATATACAAAATATTTCAAAAGTGTTGAAAAATTTGCAAATATATTAGTATTTAATTATGTAGGTACTCATCTATATAATATAAGAACGGGAAGGAAAAAAAGAGTGTGGTATCAATTTGAGTGTGTTAATTCGCGCACATCGTGATGAAACATACTTCGTTCTCTTTATTTTAATGAGAAAAAGTGCACAATAATAATAATAATAATTTATTTATGGTGCCATAGAGGATACAAATTGTCAATTGTGAGTCCATCAAGGCCGTTAGTAGGTCCATAAAGGTCATAGTCATTCATGATTCAACAGAAATTCATCTAATTTATAGAAAGACCTTGTTAGTAAAAATTCTTTCGATATATGTTTCATCACGGTGTGTACGAACTAAAACAGGTAAAATGGATTCAGGAGAAATCCAAATAATGACAAAGGAACCTCAATAACGTTCAAACTTATAAAAATGAATTACGATCGAATTTCGACAACTGGACGAGCACTTATAGTTTTCATTAATGTACTATAGACTTAACTTACTTTCAGATAATAATACATGATGCTACCGACTATCCAGATATATCTGCTATTGAGTTATTAGCACAACCGAAATATGATGTTTCTGCTATGATCACCCCATCAATTGTTGAGTCGTCTGACGCTGTACGAAGTTTAAATATTGAACAACGACAATGCATTTTTGATGACGAAGTATGTGTTTTTTACAAAAAACAAATTATTTTATAAGAATTTAAATAATTTGTACTGTGTTTTTGAACGGTTTTATTTATCTATTTGTTTATCACTCTACAATTTTGACCCGCGGGAGTGAGTTTCGCACAGCAGAAAAAACAGCAGTGCCACTACTTTAATAAACAATCTTTTTACACTTCGATTTTTTTGCCAGGAACCTTCGGGAACGCCAGTACAACAACTCACTAAATTTTCATCGTAATCGTATGACTGGTATATAAACGCATAGGTCCCCACCAAACGAATAGACGAACATAATATAGACATTCATTTTTATATAAACTATGACAAACGCACACTAAATTGAATGAAACTTCTTTGGCTTTCAAATGTTCGCATATAGTCCATTGAAAAGTTACATTTGAAATTACATTTGTCAGAGGACGCAATTTTATTTTTTAGATATCAAGAAGGGGTTAGTGTAAAGTTAAATTCAAGTTTGGCCGCCATCTTGGAAAAAGGGGAGCAAGTGGTTTCCATGGTTTATCTCACGATCTATAGGTCTCACAAAAATTTTTTTTAAACATTTTTTGTAGAAAATATAATTTCCTACAACTTTGGTTCAGTAACTTTTTGTTGTCCTCGCTTTTTTGATGGACCAGGCTGCGGCTCAGGATCTTGTATATGAAAGCCAACATTGTATACATTTATAGGATCTTGTTGACCTTGTATAGGATCTACGACAAAAAGTTACTGAACCAAAGTTGTAGGAAATTATATTTTCTACAAAAAATGTTTAGAGAAATTTTTTGTGAGTCCTATAGTTCGTGAGATAAACCATGGAAACCACTTGCACCCCTTTTTACAAGATGGCGGCCGTGGGACAAGGGTTGTGACCCCACACTAACCCCTTCTTGATATCTAAAAAATAAAATTGCATCCTCTGACAAATGTAATTTTATCCCAAAAAAATGTGACATTTCAATGGAATAATAAAAATTATTATCTATATATTTATTTTTTACAAAGTTATATCGATTCTACACAAAAGTGAACAAGGGTAACCATAGACGCAGTCCAATAGGCAATTATTCTGTATTTCGACGAATACACGTACTTGCTATTTCGTTTGATGTATCTATATTATATTTGTAATACAGGGAATAGAGACATTTCAGAGTAGAAAAATTAGGGGAAAGCTGGATTGTTGCATAAACCTTTCTTTCGTGGTTCTAAACCATATACCAAAAGTTCCCGCCGATACATGTGCCGCTAAAATTGTTACGCGGGATGAAAGTTCACAAAAAACCGTTTTTCGAGAAAATTTCATTAACGGTGACGTTTATAAAATAAATATAGTTTAAAGAAAACTAAAAAACACGCTTTATATCGAACTAAAAAGTAAAAAATATTTTTTTAAAATAAGCTTTAAACAATAATGAACAAAAAATACTAGTATTATTGTGAAAAAAGCGTAGGGCGCTCGATGTATGAAAATGTGGGTCAAAGCGCCACACGCTTTTTTCACAATAATACTGGTATTTTTTATTCATTATTTTTTTAAGCTTATTTTAAAAAATTATTTTTTACTTTTTAGTTCGATATAAAGCGTGTTTTTCAGTTTTTTTAAAACTATATTTATTTTTCACTCTTTAGTTTTTTTAAACTATATTTATTTTCCACTTTTTAGTTCGATTTATTGTCAAAAATTTGCCGAAAAAAAAACCATTTTTTTTTCGGCGTGGACAACATAAGAACCCACGGCCGGTGAATCCGAGAGTTGACGTCAGAGAAGACTAGCGCCTTAGACCGCTCGGTCAACGATTGCTCTTACAGTAGTGGCATAACATACTAACAGTAATAAACCACTTGCTGTAGTGCAAACGAGTTTACAAACAAACATACATACTTACATACATACATACAAACTTACAAGTGAAACTAATAAAAAGCGTGTAAAAATAGTAGTCATCAAATTTGTAGCTTAGAAAATCGCCTACCAAAAAACGTAGTACATATTGCTTTTTTTCGTAAGGCTAACGGTTTTCGATAAAATTTAATTTAAAAAGTTGTAACGTTTCTCATGTCAGTTTCATTCGTTTGACACGGTTATACGAATGAATACAATGCATATACGACATACATCATGCGAATGCGTAAACTGGAACGCTTCACTAAGCGTCGTACGTCGTATGTAATTGGTAATTTTAGTCTTATAGTGCTAACACACGGTCGAACTTGGTCCGGTCCGACAACGGACATGGTACGGCGGATCTTGCAACAGACGACCGAATCTGTTCCCATCGAACCGGGCGGACACGCAGACTACTGTACAGACGAACAGATTTGGTACGGAGCGGACCAGATCCGCTGTCCGCTTCGAACCAAGTTCGACCGTCTGTTAGTACTATTACGGGAAAAAGTAATACCACGAATTTGTAGACAATGTTCTAAACTATAAATTCGATAACCACTATTTTTCTATAAAAATCACCGTTAACGAGATTTTCGAAAAAAAAAACGTTTTTTGTGACCTTTGACCCGCGTAACATTTTTAGCGCAACATACATTGGTGAGGACTGTTTAGAACTACAACGGGAATGTTCATACGACCATGTAGCTTTCATCTAATTTTTCCGAAGTTTGACATTTTTTTTTGTCTTTATTCCCTGAACTATTGCGTATGAACTCAAATTACTTTCAGACAGTTGATTAGCTAATGGCTCGTACAAATCATTTTTTTTTTATTATTACATTTCAGAATTCTTTGAAGTCAACGCCTGAATATAGTTTTCAAACTTGCATCACTGAATGCAGAATTGAATTTATTGAAAGTACTTGTAACTGTATACCATTTTATTATCCAAATATAAGTAAGTAGATGTATTCACAAAGAAACCCAAGCATTTGATACTGTTTTCGAAAATTTTAATTTCTGATACTACTTTAATTTTGAAAATCATATTAATTTTTTGTTGCAGAAAAAAATACACGCACTTGCGATCTAGGGGATGTAAAGTGTCTTCATGCTAACAGAAGTAATGATATATTTTAAAAAGTTATGATTATAGTAAAGTTCGGATTATTTGACGTAAACTGAATCAACACTATACTTAAACGAAAATATCGAATAATAAAGAAATAATGACTGTAGAATGAAACAAATTAAAGTCTTCGTTATTAATATCGTACAATTTTCTATATCTTGTGCTGTAATATATAATATTTTTAAACAAAAGGATTTATAACTATTTTAAGAATAGATTCGTTTATGTATAGCATTTCTGATGATTCTCTAATTAGAGTCAAACATTGTCAGAAAAACTGATTTGACAATGACTTTAGATTGTGACCATACATATTTATCCATAAGAAAAGAATTATTGAATTTTAAAACGATTCTGATCGAAAAATAATTGATCGATTGAAACAATGTTTTTACAAAAATGAAGGGTTATAAGTATAGCAGTCTATCAAAGTCTGTATTTACGGATGTTCCACCGTAGTGCCTAAACTATTCATCCGATTTTGACAAATGAGGTGTCAATCGATTCGTTATTATGGTCTGGGTAACATAGGCTACATTTATTTTTGTATTTTGGTTCCAGGGGTGAGCGAATTGAAAACAAATAAAAAATAAGTTAAAATAAGTTAAATAAAAATTAATTTCGAATACTAAAACCCGGCTAGTACTGAAAAGTATGGAACAAGAAATATTCTCATCTGAGGATAGCCGTAGTCATATCCCACTCACCTTAAGAAAAGAATACATTTTAACAATAGAAAGCGATCATAATCTTTAGGGTAAAGTGCATAACGCTATATACCTAGAGAGCGCCCATATGACCATACAACCACGGCTATTCTCAGATGAGAATATTTTCTTGTTTCATACTTTTCAGTAGTCGGGTTTTAGTTTTTGAACTTATTTTTTTCTTAAATTGTGTATACATGTATTTAACTTCGTTTTTTTACAATTTCCAATTCGAAAATACTTTTTTCTACACATACCTACTGATCAAAATCTAATGTTCTACATGACAGTAAGTTTCGCAACATCACACTGGTCCTAAATATATGAAAACTATAATTATATGATCACAATGTGATAAGTCTTTGTCAAATCAATTTTTTTGCCAATGCTTTCTGCAACCTAGCGTCAATTAGTCTAGTGGCATGTCGAATAATAGAGATTTGTTTCCATTTACAAATAATTAGGGTTATATATAATTTTGAGGTAGCAATCTCGGATAGAATTGTAATAATAACATACGACAATATCATATAGAAACGAGTAATCAAAATTCTTGATCAAAACTTATCAGTTTCACAGCCTAATATATTCTCTACAATCGTATGAGAATTGATATAATTTGACTGTCATATTTTGCGTAAAGTAATGTTTACTGGAGGAAACTGGTTTTCATGTATTTTGTACACATACAAATGCTCGTAATATAGACCTATGCAAGTGTAAAAGGGGTCAAATTGAAGAGTTACCTTAACAAAATGTAACTTTTTGTAAAACAGTAACCTTTTTTAGGAAAATTTCACAGTATTCAACCAACGCATGCAAACAGTGAGTTGAATAAAGATCAGGATAAATGCTTCTGTTACGATGATTGCGTATCATTCAGTTATGATATAACATCATTGTATGGAAATTTGTATAGTAGGTATAAAATGTAGGAACAGTCAGTTACCGGCGAACATTTCTTTGGTAACAACTAACAATACACTTTATAATTCAAATTTAAATTGAAAATTATTTTCAATTTACTCAGCTGCACTGATCATTTCAAACTATCGCAACATATTCGTGCTGTTAATTTTCAAAATTCTTTATAACGGGCGTGACAACGACACTTGCTGATTTGAACAGAACACATGTGATGGAAGGCGATATTCTGATTCAAAGAGGTAAGTCGGGAAGTTTGTTTATCATTCTGTCGGTTCAGTATCGAACATTGGCCGAAGGAACAGCGCGCGTTTGCCGTAGAGACATATTTTTCTAACGGCAACATGGTTGAGAACTTTTTTGTACAGAGTCTTAAAGAAACTGATGTTGAGGATCTGTGGTTTCAACAAGGTGCAGTTATGACACAAATAGCGAGAATTGCATTGCGTGTTTTGCGAGAAAACTTCTCTTGAATAATTCGATTAATATGTCGGCCAACTTTTAAAAATAATGATCTTTTAACCTATTACGGTATTTATGCCTATGAATTTTTAACTTTTTTATGTAAGAATTAAGTACATCTTATAGAAACTGTGCCTTATAATATTTTTTCATCTAATTGTTTTGACGACTGTATCCATACTTGGCTCTACAAATAAATAACTATTCTATTCTATTCTTGACGCCTGATATCCTCGAGAGGCGATCTTCCGTGGCCGGAGCGCTAGCCCGATTTAGCCCTATGCGATTTCTTTCAATGGGACTATCTGAAATCCATTGATTACACCGATCATCCAAGGACTCTAGCTCACTTGAAGGCGAATATTCGCCGAGGGATATTTGACATACCCGCTATGCAAACAGAGTCGACTGGAATTTCAAAAATCGGTTAACTCAGTGTATTGAAAATAGGGGTCGTCGCTTGCCAGATATTATTTTAAATTTCCAGTTAGGTGGAAACACGACAAAAAATATTTGTAACTATAAATATTAAACTTTTTCATGTTGTTTTCACGTCCAATAATATCAATCTTTTCCTTACGAGAATGTGGACAATTAAACAAGAACTATTGTGTAATTGCTACGTTTCGTAAATATTTTATACTTCCTCAGGCAACTGGAATATAATTACAAAAAAATAAACTTAGAACAACAAAATATTACAAAAGTTCATAATAATTTTTTTTTTATAAATATTACCTTCACAAGTTAACTGTATGTCATTCCAAAATTATCAATCCACACGTCATGTCAGCAATTTTTGTTAACAAAATAATTAAAAACGAAAAAATAATTGATTAGACAACAGATTGTATATATGCGCCAGTTAAATCAGTAACCAATATAAAATATAATTTTTTTCTCTAAACAGCAAAGCAACTAAATATATTTTTTTATTTATTTAATAATAAACTGACCAATCAGTAGCTGAGTAACTACCTTACTTTAAAAACGTGGTTATCTAAAATGCTTGAATTACAAACGCAAACAAACCCTAACCATTTCTTAAAATGTCATTATAAACTATATTCAAGCTTTGAGTGTCTGATCGTAAGTTCATAGTCCTGTTCATAGTTTTATAATGAAAACCATTTCACTCAAATTTCTTTTTATCATATTCTGCTCCCGATATAAAACAGAGATTTGGTTAAAACATAAGTTATGCCCTGTGTCAAACTGATGATTGGCTAACGCTGTTTTAATAGTCTTCAAAAAATTGACATCTACAATCATTCTTGTAATGTTTAAGCCGCTCCTCTAGTTTCTGTTTAGTCTGTCCAATATAACAACTTACTCAAAAACATGGAATTTTGTATACCAAATCAGACTGTTGATAAAGCGGTACGGGATCCTTCAACCTGTTATACACAGATTTAACCGTCTTTAGATTGTAGAAAGCCAATTTCCCACCTCTTTGTCTAATACACATCTGTCCACACTCAGGGATTGTCACCGAGTTTTATTGTATTTTTATTGTAATTATATTCCAGTTGCCTGAGGAAGTATAAAATATATACGAAACATAGCAATTACACATTCCCGTAAAAAAAGATAAAACTTCACGTTTTATTGATCTTTCAAATCAGCAAGTTTTGTTGTCGTACCCTACATTATGTCAAACATCAGTATTTTTGAAATTGGAATGATCTAGTCGTCAATTCGTTGGAATTTTTAAATAGAAAATAGATTTTAACAATGATTGATGTTTACTAGTGACTGACTGGAAATAAAAACTTACTAACTCGGTTTTATTTTTAGATAATGACTCAGTAATGTCTGCTGTTGATGCTAAAAAATGTTTTTGTTATCCGCAATGTTCTGACCAAGATTACGATAGTGATGTTAAAATCCGGCCTTTGATGTTAGACAACTGCTTATTGAAAAATTGGTAAATTATTTTATAATACAAAGAAAAAATTAAAATGTGTTCATTTTCATTCATAAAATAGGAACAAATAACTCATTTCAGAAAGTTTTAATCAATCGTACAATTGAAATTGAAGTACGTTCCTACGTTTTAACATAGTAGTTCACTCAAAGAAGCAAAAATAGGGGAAATAATTCGTGTAAAAGCGATTTTTGGCATAGTTGTAGGGGATGGTGTCTGAAGCAACATACTCAAAGTACTGATGGATGGGGGTGGAGCTAAGGGGTGGGGGGTGGCGTTAAGGTCCCCTTTTAAAGTTTTTCTTACATATCTCGTAAACGGTGGCTCATAATAAAAAAATTTTTTTACTCAAGCAATCTACATAAAATTCTCTACAAAAAAGGTCCTGTACACTTTTCCGCTGGGATCAATATTTAATGAGACGTGAAGGAAAGAAGATGGTCAATAATAAAATAAAGATACAGTTCTTTGAGTAGGTATGGCATGTATTAAAAAAAATTCCTATTATCTTCTAAATCTAACATAATATCATCATCAACATCATCGTCGACGGTGTTTTTGATTGGGGCTCCGTTAGTGCATGAGCCGGAGCATACCCCGCAAACACTGGAGCGGGCAATTCCTGCTTTCCGGCAGCCGCATCGCACCCCACACCCAGTCCTACATCGGCAAAATATGCTGATGAGTATGGAGTCAGGTGCCACAGGATCGTTTGTTGTCACCGACTTTAGGATGCCATCGTCTCCTCTGGCCCAGCCCCATTGAGTAGGTGGTAGGGGCTTGCTGAGCCATTGTTGTATCTGTAAAAGATGTAATAAGATCAACGTAAGTATTTAGCTCAAATATATATTTGACAACTTCTGTGGTTAATGATACCTGTAGGTACACTCTCAACGAGTGCTGCTTCGAATCTTCTCTGGTAGGAGGAAGAGTGGCCTGATCTGATTTCGGATTCATTGATGCTCTCAAAAAAGCTGAGTATCGTAATTTATTTAGATTTTGTTCCTGGTTAGACGCTTTGTAAATTGCCAGAAACAGTTTCTCGCCGGCCTGTTCAATACTCTCAGGTGATGTTGAAGGCTCATTAAAAATGTCTGAGATTTTTTGGGTCAGGTCTGGTTTATCCGTGAACAGCTTAGCAATTCCCACTTTGCTCTTTCCATGGATTGCAGTGGTGGTGTCGCATCCGGAGAAGCTGTGGAGAAGGAGAATTGTCTTGGCAAGTGGAAACTGTTGAAGTTGTCGCACTGGAAACAATTTGGTTTCCACCTTTCCACGCCCTGGTTTCATAAAGAACACGTTAATATTTGGTGGAGCCAATCCCATGAGGAGGACTATCAAGTCGACATTTTCCCCAACTATTACAACAGTTGGATGAATGGCAGCCTTATCCAACCCGCATCTGACAATAGTACCATCAGCATCTCCTGTTGCAACAGTTGTTTCAATCCCTGCTGCTGTCATTTTCTCGGTGAGGAACTGAATCAGCCTCGTTTTATTTTTTTCGTTGGCGAGGAAATGCTCCTGTTTAACAGTGATGATCGTATTTTCGTTACAGTTAATATCAACCGACGTTTTAGTCAGACCTCGTCGCTTCTGCTCTGCTCGTTTAGTGCTGTTGACATCACTGTAACCATCAAAAACCACCATACAGTTTGGACCGTAATGTTTCTGGACGTAGGTAATGTATTGATGGCAAATCGTAGAAACGTTGGAGGACGGGTTCCATTTCATACTCCACGTGTGCGTCGTGATTGGTTGGCGGTGACCTTGCCGCCAGTGAGAGATGATACAAAATACTAGGAACAGTTATTTTGGGACGGGAACAGATTGGAACAGTTGTCAGTATAATAAAATACCTGTTCCGGGCTGTTCCAATGCTTCGACTGTTCTTCTGCATAAAATAAACATTCTCCGTTCCCGTTGTAAATTATTATTGTACCTACTTTGCAAACTGCAACAGTTATGCTCTTCACCTACGCCTAGCGTACATTGCACGTAAAGTCGATTTTAGTATCACACCATCACATTAACATGCGTCGCAAAGTTTCAAACAAAACTGGACGGCTTATTCATTTTATATTACATACGCGAATAATATTGAACTGTGGTGAAATAATATTATTTGATTTTGTCATAGTATATGCATTCTGCAGAACAACTGTTACTTACATTCTGTAAAAGTATATTTGTAATAATTAGGTACCTTAAATTATTAAACTTGAATAATAGAATTAATTCACGAAAAAATACAAATCATACACATTTCATAATTTGAAATTTTTATAAGTTGCATGTTACAAGCTATTCCGAGAATGTCAAGGTTCCAACGTTGGAACTGTTAAAAAGTAACAGGTTTTTGGAACTGTTCCGTAAGCGGAACAGGAACGGAACTGTTATTAAAAAATAACAGTTTGTACCACCTCTACCGCCAGTCCCTTGCGCCCGACGACGCTACAGAAACGTGCCGTGTGCGCCAGCAGTTTGAACCAATACGTAAAAATGCGAGAATTGAGCATAATTAACTTTTCTTCTTTGATATCTCGTTAAATATTGATCCCAGCGAAAAAGTGTACAGGACCTTTTTTGTAGAGAATTTTACGTAGATTGCTTGAGTAAAAAAATTTTTTTGTTATGAGCCACCGTTTACGAGATATGTAAGAAAAACTTTAAAAGGGGGCCTTAACGCCACCCCCCACCCCTTAGCTCCACCCCCATCCATCAGTACTTTGAGTATGTTGCTTCAGACACCATCCCCTACAACTATGCCAAAAATCGCTTTTACACGAATTATTTCCCCTATTTGGCAGTATTTGGTCTTCGTTGATTGAACTATAGATGATGTATGGCACGCTATGGCACGCCGTTTTACTATTTAAGAGTATTCGTCCTGCAAACACCCCCTGCACCCTTCATCTCAAATCTTTTCCCCTCGCCTAAAAACGGTTCGCGCTCTCCCGACGCTATTTTTAAAGCTAGAGGGTTCTGGTAAACGCCAAATGAAAGACAAAAAATCAGACTACAGATCCTTCAGGCGAATTTTTTGCAAAACAGTTTCGCCTACGTGTGAAATATTACGTAACTTATTATTTTTTTCAAAAGGTAAGTTTTTTCAGGAATTTTTTTTTTAAATTCGCCTAAAAGATCTGTAGTCTGATTCTTTGTCTTTCATTTGACGCTTACCAGAACCCTCTAGCTTTAAAAATAGCGTCGGGAGAGCGCAAACCGTTTTTAGGCGAGGGGAAAAGATTTGAGATGAAGGGTGCAGGGGGTATTTGCAGGGACGAAAACTCTTGATGGTAAAATATTTGTAGAAAATGTATAAAAATATTTTTTACTTTTAGAAAAAAAAATTTGAGTGAATTTTTTTATGTACTGACAATAAAAATACAATATTATTATGTTCTGACATAAAATTAAATGTTTATATATAGGAAGGGATACGAAAAACGACGAATAATAATTATGTTGCGACATAATTATAATTATTTGGGTTTATTCTCTTGGAAAAATAAAAATATTTTTATTATCTTGTCACATAAAAATAACATAAAACTTTTGAAATATTCTAGGTTGAAATTATGCTCTCTAATGTAAAAATGCGTGATGTTTCCTATTTAATTTTTCTTACTGCGACTCCCAAAACAGTTATTGAAAATGAACTCATATAAAAGTATTGTGGATAACAAAAACATGGTCTCTTTATTTTAAAATTATTACTATGTCAATAATAATTTGTTTATAGTTTTCCACTTTACTTGGTTAGTTTTTATTTTAATTTGTTGCAGATGAAAATTTTTCTGATGATATTTACGTGGCTGGTTTCAGGACCAAGCCTTCGAGTGATTTTGCGGCATTGAATGTTTATTTTCGGGACATAACTTGTACCAAGTACAAGAGGGATCCCTATATGACTTGGGATACATTAATTGGTAAGTAAGTTTGTACACAGATTTAAACAATTCTTACCGCATAAAAATACTTTGGAAATCGACTGTGATACGAAAAACAATTTTTTCACCATAAAATATTATAACAATAAAATTGTGGCACCCTAGTCGCAGCGCACGTTATACAGGATGATTCAGAAGGAAATGTCAATATTTTAGATACGTATTCGGGCACCCAAAATAAACATAAAATTTCCTATAAACTTGGAATACATGAGATACAGGGGTAAACAAAATACTCAAATTAAAATTTGTATTAAATTATTTTAGTTCAAGATATGCCGGCAGAAATGGTCGAGACACTTAGTTGTTTTTTTTTTAAATTTATTTATTATACTGACAATCTCTACAGGGGGTAAATTGGCAGAAAATATTTTCCTGTAACTAGAAGATCCCCCAGATGCTGTTCAGTTATTTTCTGCCATTTCATAAAGGATTTTTGAATTTAGCCGTTTTTTAAGCGCCTCAGTTACGTTTCGCAAAGCACTAGACCCCTACTCCACCAAGCGGATTTGTAGAGGGGGGCTCAGAAGTGTATGTTCTCTGGATCAGACTACACAAAAGAGAGCGTTTCTGCCACCCGGTGTTCCTTGACTATTTCTGTTGCCATCTCTCTACTATTTATAACAGGTAGGCTATTAGATTCCAAAAAGTATGTTCAGTTGCCTTTGTTTAATGCAGCAGCAATTATAAGAAACAGACCGGCATCCATTTATAGAGCGACCCGAGCTTTTTCATCAGGGAGCTGACTTGCGTTTAGAAGGATACGGTGAAATTTTTAAAGAACTATAAAATCTCTCCTACCTGTTATAACTAATTCAATAAAAATTTTAATATAAATATTTTGTTTACTCCTCTATTTATATAATGGTTGAGAATAATTAATTTATTTCAATAAATATAGTACAATAAATATTATATAAATTGCTATCTTATGTATGAAATTGATCCACCCAACTTGGCATAGCAAGTGCTAGGGTGGATTTTTAAATACATGTACAAATTGCACTTGCGTGTTAATTGTTTGGATGTGTTAGCTTGTGTCTGTGGTGTGTGTGCGCGCATAGTGGTTGTGTGTAGGTATAGCAATGTGTGTCTATGTGTGCGGCACTCAAATGAGAAGATTAATAATACTTCGAGCTTCTTCTGTAACTATCCATTTCGTTACTTCTTACAGAATGCTTTTTTATTAGTGTAGCTCTTTATTTCTACGGGAATTTGGTTGTATATTTTGGGAGCAAGGTAGTGCATGTGTTTTTGGCCAAATGCTTTTGACATTCTAGGAGGTTGGACAGTATATTGGGCTTGGGATCTGGATCCATGGTTATAGGGACTTTTATATTATTGATATTTCCTCCTGAATCACTCTGTATATTAAAAAAAAATAAGAAATACACTAACTTATGAGGATTAGTCATTCAACTGGAAACTGAGTCAACCCTATTTTTTTAACGATCCTTAAATTAGTGTCTCCGTACAAAGTATTCGATACTTTCCAAGTAATTAATGAGTAATCGGCTTAAGAGCGTCCTCAAACATTTCTAACCTAAACCTAAATCATTAAAAATACAATGTTAAAATAAAATTTCAGCTTATTTTGGCGGAATTGTCGGATTGTGCCTTGGAGGATCAGTTCTAAGTATTGTTGAATTTTTACATCATTTTATAAGAGGACTTTTATCAAAGCAAAATGATACTCAAAATAATGTAAATCAACACGCGATGTCAACCGACAGCACTCTGCTTTGGGATGAAATTATACCAAAAAAAGTCAAAAAACAGAATTTCGTATATCCTCAAGACCATGGCGTTAAGCAAACTCCTTTTCACAATTAAAGCAACTCTTTTTTTGGTTTATTAAATGTCAGTAATTTGTTGTTTATGTACTATTTTAAATGTATAAAATAAATGTGTTATAGGATCGACTTAATATATTAATTACATAACATCAGGTGACAGAATGTAGCTTTCAGGGTTTACATAGAAACGACGCCTTTAAAACGGTTGATTTGTGGGCTGACCAACCCTGAAACTTCCTGCAATGTATTAAATAGTTAGGAGCTGACGCAAAAAAAAAACCATTTCGTCCCAATCTTCTGCCGCGTTCAATATAATATTATGGAAATTATGGATTTCATCTGTTTGATTCATTTTTTGACAACTAAATTACTTTGGCTGCCTGTCGGCACGTCATGGCTACATTAAAAATTTTTGAAAAAAATTGGCACGCAGATGTAGAAAGATTAGCCATCCCTGTTCAGACACATTTTCAAAGATAACAGACAGAGAGAGAGGGAGAGAAAGAAATTGTAGATTATAGACGCTAAACAGTTGAGGTAATCAGCGTCTATGAAGATATCGTAGAGAAAAATGTTGAGGCACCTCGGCATATTTCTCTCAAAATTAGAGCTCCTATTTTTTTATTTTTATTAATAAAAAATATTTCTTATTGATTACTATAATAATTCTCACATTAATAATAATTATATATGCGAAATGTAAAAATACACAGTCAACAGTTTAAAATATTAATTATGAACATTAACACTGCACAGTGCACACTTATATAATATTAAATATATAAATGAATATGGATTATAAAATATAATCATAAAATATTTTATATATTAATCTATTAGCTTACCAGTCTAGAGAGTTTGTGCCTAAATCCCTAGCAATAATTCGCACTGTTAATCGTGATGAGCAAATCTGTTACATTTTTCGTAAAAGATATGTGTCCCAGTTTTCATTTTTGAAGTGAAAACTTCTTTAGCGGCGTTGTACACTTTTTTTTGTAATGGGTAAAAAATGTTAAACTCGCGTCAGGTCACGTGACCGCGTCAGGACACGTGACCTGATCAAAATTTTTTATTTATACAACGTTAGACATCTAGCGTTGAAATATCGTACATAAAAATGCAATCTATGATACAAACCATTTTGATCGAAAATTCGTAAGACGTTAATATTCAAGTTTTCACTTCTGCCGGCACTCCCGGAGTGCAAAGGGTTTTTTTTTTAATAAAAGGTTACCTGTTGCATTTTACAATAAAAATACACCTATTCTACATCTTGCGAAAGTTGTAAAAAAATTAAATATTTTAACATCAAAATATTTTAAATAATAACAGATAATTTGTTTTTTTTAATAATTTTGTTATTGTAACAAGACATTTTCAAAACGACTTACTTTTCGGTAGCAATTGTAAGTCACTATTGTTGCTGAATCCAATTGAACATTTTAATGAAAAAAAAAAATAAAAGATAACTTTCGGCTGAAGTTATGAATAATGTCACCTTCTTTCCCTTTCTAAAATCTCTTGCATATACGAAGTCAGTTCATCATTAAGAGATGACTGTTCTGAATCTTCCAATTTCAATGTACTATTACTAATTCTACACTGTTTTAAAGTCAATTCAGTTACTTCTAAAGTTCCATGTTGATTTTCATTACTCAAATTTTTTTGATCGTTTTGTTTATCGACATGTATTCCAGATGGTGATTTTAAACAATCAAAAACTTGCCATCCATCATTAGATTGTGTAAAGCTTTTCATTGTCAACGTAAGTTTTACATTGTTGCATTCTAGTGACATCTGACAATTTTTTTCACAATTATTATCATTCAAGCAGATTTTCTTTTCGTTTTCACCGTCAGAATTCAAATTGGATAATTTTTGATTATTTAAAATATTGCATTTAGTGTTTTTGTATTTATAGTCAGAATTATCTTTTTGGTGAAAACTGGGTTGCTCTAACAAATTTCCATCTTTACGTCTGAAACGTGAAGTCAGGTTTGTATCTTTTTCGTCGAGCGATTTATTATTAAAGTATGTCGTAGAGATGTCACTACGAGTGAGTTCATTGTTGAAGTTCGATAACGGATATAATTTTAATAACTTCGAGTCTTCCCGTTTTAACGACGACGACGCTGAAAACCGGCAGCTGCTGTTACTGCAGTCAGTCAAACCGGTATCAGTCCGTTTCAATCTACGAGCACGTGATGACGTGTCCTGATTCGCCCAGTTTGTTTCCTCTTCGCTATTCAGCTGTTTTCCAGACTTATTGTAGGATTCACGAATTGAAAAAACATTAGGTTGCTTGATGCGGTTGGGACACCAGCATTGAAACGTAATGCATTGTTCAAATGTCTCCTACAAAAAAAAAAAAAATTATTTTATCGAAAAACTGTTCTGAGGGTAGATCTATAATAAATTATATAAAAGTAGACGCAATCTGGTGCATCGATGACCAAGCTTGAGAAACGTTAAAAACTAACAAAATATGACAAAGCTTGTTTACACGTATTAAGTTGTCAAGTAATTAACTAAATTTTAACTTAATTTTAACTTAATTCTTGCGTGTAAACAACCACTTAAAAGCTCTTTAGTAACAAGTGGTAAGTAAACGATTTAGTGGTTAAGTGAACAAGTAGAATAGAATCGACTCTATTTTTTGAGTAAATAACCACCACCCCCGTACCGCTTGTAGGCGTGGCTTTCTACTAAATTGTCATTTAGTTGACGTGTGATCGCAACACTTTAGTGAAGTACATAAGTTTATTGCGTTGTGTATTGTTTTGAGGAGCCCTTGGAAATAGCTGATAACGCACATCTCATTACAGTATCCTTTTTTTTAATAATCGGTTCTACTTTACATAATAAATAATTAAAGGATTCTTCTGACATTCTTAATGAATAGAAATACTCTCCTTTGTCTTCCTTTGCTAATTCTTTAAACAGAGTTGTACTTGCACCGAGCATATCCCTCCTTGAAATCCAATTTCTCTCCCAAAGTCGAGGTGTATCTCTGTACGTATTCGATATTTCATATTTCACTTCGTCAATAATTTCGTTTATTACATATCTTAATTATTGAATTTAGAACTTCAACACGTTCTTGATCTTCCATGGTTAAGAAAATAGTGAACTAAAGAGTGCGTAAGTTAGACACGTGTAAACGATCGATTACTTAAAATTAAGTTAAAATTAACATAAAATTTAGTTACCTACTTGACAACTTAATACGTGTAAACAAGGCTGACTGGCTGACTTATCAACGCACTGCCAAGATCATTAAACCTAGGAACTTGAATTTAATTTCAATTTGTTATATTTAAAATATATGCGAAATGCTGATATTTTAAACTCTTCTCTGACGAATCCAGTTACTTTTTTAAAAGGGATCGGGAGCATCAAACTGTTTGTCACATGTAAAAACAGATTTAGATCCGGCACTGAATAGAAGAAAATCTCTCAGTACATTTAGAGATGCTAATAGTCAGAGTGCCCGTCGGCAAAAATTTTACTGACACATACTCTCCCCAAACTTTGTATATGGCTTCATTAGGTCTAGTATGACACCTATTTCCTCTATGACTTTTCTTGATTTTGGGGCGTTTTCCCTCTAAATTTTCCGAAAGATGTCGTTTTGACGACATGTAAAAATTTATAGATACCTACTGTTTGTTTTTTTAATTGGATAGCTATAAAACTTCAACCAAAACGCTAAAATAATGTTCTCTGACAAATAACATGAACCATTTAAAATGTCTGACACCTAGAATATGTCGAAGATATTCGAGGTGATGATTCATGTTATTTGTCAGAGAACATTATTTTAGCGTTTTGGTTGAAGTTTTTAAGCTATCCAATTAAAAAAACAAACAGTAGGTATCTATAAATTTTTACATGTCGTCAAAACGACATCTTTCGGAAAATTTAGAGGGAAAACGCCCCAAAATCAAGAAAAGTCATACAGGAAATAGGTGTCAGACTAGGCCTAATTAAGCCATACCTATACAAAGAGTATGTGTCAGTAAAATTTTTGCCAACGGGCACTCTGGCTATAATGAGCTTTGTTGTAGAGCGTCTATATTCTATAACTAATCACCAGAGATGCAAAAAAATGGGGGATACCTGCAAAAGAGCGCCATAATTCTCGGAAAAGATCAGAACGATCCACTCTTTTAATCAAAAATTATTTATATTTCAGTTTGTTTGTTATGGGCACTTATATTGTTAATTAATATTATTTAATTTTTTTGAAATGAAAATTCTTGAACAACGTATTCGTGTTTAATGATTATAATAAAACCTCACCTTAAAAGCTTGTCGAAATTTATTAGACATAATGTGATACAAAAATGGATTTATACAGGTAGACATATAATATAAAACTCCAGATACGTAGGTAACTATCTCGTAGACCTTGAACCAGATCTGTTCTTTCGGTTTATGAAGTTCAATGGTTCCGTGAACGGCTACGAGACGCTGTACGTGAAATGGCGCCCAACATACAAAAAACGCCACCACTACTGCCACTGTAACAATCATAAATCACCAAGTTTTGAAATTATGATCTTTTCTGACACATTAATATAATATTATTAGCTATAATAAAAATATGCTAAGTGGCTTGGGGACTGTAATACAACAAAAATATAAGTATACAGGTGATTTTCAAGTTGAATTTTCTTTTATAACTGCGTGTAGAAATCAAATAGACGAACACATATTTTAAGCAACTTTTTATCAAAATTCAAAAATAAGAGAGAAACAGCCTTTCAAAGTTTAATTAAATATTTTAGATTTTATTTAATTTTTTCAAAACGAATCGGAAATGCATCCCAAATAATTCGCGGAAGGCCCTTATCGCTACTATAAGCATACAAGAAGCATGATGGCTGTGATGCACGCATTTTGTGTCCAACAAAACGGACACAACTTCGAACAATTTCTGTGAATACTTGATAATGACATAACATATTTCTATAGTGACATAACATAACTCCAGGGCCTACCTCAAAATTTAATAAAACTTTGAAAGGTGGTTTCTCTTCCATTTTTGAGTTTTGATAAAAAAAATACTTGACATATTTGTTCGTCTATTTGATTACTAGACGCTGCTTAAAAAAAATTCAATTTAAAAATCACTTAGTATATTATATCAATTTCAATATTCAAACCTGAAAATATGTCCACTTTAGCGCTGAACAGTTAAATTTGATTTATTGTCACATGGCAACGCAACACGGCAGTTTTATATATTCGATTTTTACATAGCGAAAAAGCTTTCCAATCCTTTCAAGATATTAAGAATACATTTCTATAGTACCGAGAGTCACATTTGGATATTCAGTAATCAGTCGATCGAATTTGAAAATGTTTACGTCACGTTAAACTCTGTTCCGATTTCCAAAGTACATCTTTTATTGTGTTGCAATTTTTTTTTTGTTATTAAGAAGAAATAGGGATTTGCCATCTGTGGCCATTATCGCTACAAAAGTGACACATAGTACAAAAATCGGCCGACGTTACGAGCTAAGTTACGCGGAGACGAATCGAACAAAAACAAGTTTTTTAAAATCGGTTAAGGCGTTTGGGCTGTACGCGTGACACACAGGTTCACAGACAAACTGAGTGCATATAGGCGCTTCTAGCTAAAGCTTGGGCCGCGCCTAAAAATATAGGTAAGTATGGTATAGTATACAATGAGTAAGTATATTACAGGTAGTGTTGCAATTTTAATAAATAATAATATTTTACTTAAGAGTATTCGTCCCTGCAAATACCCCCTGCACCCTTCATCTCAAATATTTTCCCCTCGCCTAAAAACGGTTCGCGCTCACCCGACGCTATTTTTAAAGCTAGAGGGTTCTGGTAAACGCCAAAAGAAAGACAAAGAATCAGACTACAGATCCTTTAGGCGAATTTTTTGAAAAAAAATTCCTGAAAAAACTTACAAACTTTTGAAAAAAATAATAAGTTACGTAATATTTCACACGTAGGCGAAACTGTTTTGCAAAAAATTCGCCTGAAGGATCTGTAGTCTGATTATTTGTCTTTCATTTGGCGTTTACCAGAACCCTCTAGCTTTCAAAATAGCGTCGGGAGAGCGCAAACCGTTTTTAGGCGAGGGGAAAAGATTTGAGATGAAGGGTGCAGGGGGTATTTGCAGGGACGAACACTCTTAATAAATGATGACCAGCTTAAAAACATACCATTTTACCGATTTAATTCCAACTCCAAGATAGTGAGTGTTATTTCTATAATCTTGGAAATATTGGAATTCAAACATTGACACTCAAAAAGTACGTGACATGTTATTCAAAACTTTGAATTTTTACGCGTCGCGTCGCTCTACTATCGCGCCGCGTCACTCTTGTGAGAATTCGTAACACCGTTGCGATAAATAGGGTATATGCACAATTTTTGAAAATATTTAAAATAAATTATTTTCATATTTTCAGTTTTTAATATATAATGCGAAATTTTCTATCTTTTAAATGGATTTATCGGGTTTTACATATTTGCTCCTCTATTGTTTTCAATAATGTAAATAATTTTTGGTGTAAACGCTATGTTTGCGGACAGTTCGCGAACATTCGCCAACCTCTATTTTGGCCTAAACGTGGCTTTAAATGTCGTTTTATCATAGAGAGAGAGAGATACGTATTATTATTATTGTTGGTACACATTCAAATATAATAACAACATAGTACAAATTAATAAGTGATAAAAATTGATCAACATTATGTTTTATTGATGCAATAACTTGAGCTGTAAAAGACAATTTATTTGATATCGTCTCAATAATAACTTGACTGCCATTAAGCAAAGTTGACATATTTATTTTTAATCAAAAACCAATTACCCACATTTTTTATATATTTATTTCGGTCTACGTGACAAAAGACACATTCGTCACACGTCATGAATATATGTATAGAAAATAATATAATGTACCTAATCCTATACATAATATGTATGTCAGAGTTTAATTTGTTTAAAAAAATAAAAATAGATTTTTTCTCCGATACAAAAATAGCCGAAACCAAGAGTTGTCAATAATATATAAAAATACTTCCGTAAATTCTTGCTCTTTGCGAGTTTTTGTGGAGTTTTGTACTCAAGAACCAATTTTGATGTGCATTTTCGATAGGTACCAATAATTCCACCATTAAGCGGTTTGTTTTTTAAAAAAATAATACACTCATAACTTCTAAACTAAAAGACATATCGATCTGCGCTTATGCCCATTTGATCCAGGGTATTTTTTCTATAAAGGTCTATCAACTTGAAGAATATTAATTAAAAGTTTTTCTTGATTCTAACAAACGTAGTTTTTTGACCACTTTTAGAGAAAAAGTCACACTGAGTCCAATTGGATAATCCGTCAACGATCCGGTAAAAGATTTCTATAAATATCGATATTTACGCGAACGAAGCCGCAAGTAAAGATTAGTTAGGTTATTGAAATGAAAACACTGATTATTTATCTTTCTTTGTTTTGATTGTGAATTTAAGCCAAAATTAAAAATATCGAATATAAAACAAAAATAGTAATATGTCACAAATTCATATACAGGGATGCAAACCAATGTAAATAATACATAATATCTGTCTCTTGCTCCCACAGACTTTGTTTAAATGCCACGCGGACAGAAAGTTTGACAACCTAGAACTGCACGTCATGATGACCGAGACGAGTCGAGGGCATCATGACGCGCAATGCAACAGTTTCAAACTTTCTCTCCTTGTGGTGTAATATACTATTTCATGTTTTTCTACCTATGTGTATTTCGCCTAAAAATTCCTACAGCTCTTCTGACGGTATTTTTAATGCTAAGGGGCTCGGGTAACCGTTACAAGTCCTTAATTTTCAGGTTCTAATTCGAGGACTGACGAAAATATCAAATGGTTTTTCAATTTATTGTTAAAATAATTACAATTTGAAAATACGAAGTAGTAATGAGTTTGGATAGCCCTGGCAATTGACGAACTTACCAAAGATTAATTTAGCATATCTACCAAAGTTCCAAGCCGACAGTGACGACTTGGTGTACCTACTCTGGCACGACTGCATCACTGTTCGTAATTCTCTGTCGGCACGCGCTGATGTTTTTTCAAATAATGTAATAAAAATTGCTTTGATAGCTCGGTAATCATAACAAAACGCGATCGCAGTATTTCACTCGGCAATATTTGGAAAATTTTTAAATAAACAAACAACTACTTGGTCCAAGCAATGTTTTTGTTTTGACACAAACAAACGCATCGATTGATGTTTTATCTCGAATAATTATCGATGTTTTGAGCAATTTGTGCAAAATTCATATTACTATGTATTTGCACAAATATTCTTTGAAAAGATAGTTTGTCTGCTCTGATTTTTTTTTTCAAATGAACGGCATTTGTCGTATTCGCCAAAATTAAATCAGTTGTAAATTTTAAAAGCTATTGGTCTGTCATAAACTAACGGACATAACGAAATTACGAGGTTTCTAGTGACAATACAATCCTAAAAACTGAACTCAATGTTTTATATACAGGGAAATTAATATAATACTAACGGCCTGGTCCGGCTTCGCCCGGATTTGCCGATCAGCTATTAAACATAGACATTATGCTGCATCGGACTTATTTATAGAATAATAGAGAACCCGGTAGGTAAACGGTTAGTAATGAATGAAACGCTCATTATTTAATAAGTCATGAATATAAAAAAAATATTGAATTGAAAGGCGGAAAAGGGATTGCATATGTTTATTATGTGAGAAAATAAAAAATTTAAAAAAATTGTTCGGAAAATTAAAAAAAATCTGGATCTCCAAAACAGCGCCACCTAACCGGGTCCAACTATAGCTAAGAACCATGCAGGTGACCGCATAAGTACAAAAAAAGTGTAATCAAAATCGGTCAAGCCGTTTAGGAGTAGAAGAATTGCAAACAGACAGACATTGGAATTTTATATAATATATAAAGATTAACAAGTTAGTATAACTAACTTCGACTCGTCATGTGAAATGCTAATTATTTTATTAAATTAATTCACTGTTAGCCTAGTCAGGAACTGTGATTATTGAGAAAAATAGATCCACGTATTCTAAAAATATGAGCAATAGTTTATTCGATTCGGAAAAATATTCCAAAGGCGTTTTTTTTTTATTTTTTTCGCCAACAAAAATTACAATTGTTATTAACCAAAAACGAAAACGCAAAAAATCGCTTATAGTTTTTGAGTAATCCTCAAAAATCTGAGGGGCCTTTTTTGTTTTTTAGTTTTTTGTTAATAACAATTGTAATTTTTGTCGGCGAAAAAATAAAGACAAAGCCTTCTTCGGAATATTTTTCCGAAGCATATAAGCTATATTGCTAATATTTTTAGGAGACTTGGATCTATTTTTCTCAATAAACACAGTTCTTGACTTGGCACAACTAATAGTACCTAATTAATTAATTAACATTGGAATTTTAAAATGACTTTATAAATAAAACGAATCTTGTCATTTCTTGATTCTTTTCAATATCTACGGCGACGCGTTGCGTAATGTTTCTTTGAACATAGGTCTCAGTCACAAAACACTGTGTGTTTTGTGGTCTCAGTGCATTTTGTTCAGTCTGTAGTTGCAGTTATTAAAATAAAGGATGTATAAAGTGTTTCTGTTAGTACGAGAGCCCACGACCAAAACCATGTATCATCGTTTTACGGCCAAAACCGTATGAAGTCGTTAGATTAGATGATCCTGAACCCTACTAGGTGAGGGGTAACGGTCAGAAGTGTAGCAACTGCGTGGGAGGCCATTTCTGCTATGTCAAAAAAAATAGGCAGACAGTATTATCGTATTACGTCTGATATTGAAAATGTACATAGATTTTGTCATTTTATGACGAAAATGTTTGTTTTCAGACATTTTGCGCGTAGCATATGGCCTGAGCGCATTTTTGAAAATGTCAAAAAATTTAGCCGAACTGTATTATAGCAACCCGGTTCAATTTTTTTTTAAACTTTTTGTATGGCTTCCGGGATTGCTAAAATACTGTTTTCAGACATTTCCGATGTCGCCTATAATCCCAAAAACGAAAAGAACGTTCCGGAGTCGCCCGGCAAACGCCCCGGCGCTTGTTACACTCCTATAGCAAGAACGGCTATTTACTTGTTACGCTCCTGTCCCTCGCTTCTCTACCAGGGCTGCCAGATGAACGGATTTTTCCGTTCCAAACGGATTTTTCGAGTAGAAATAAATTTGAACGGATAATGGAACGGATTTCATGATCTGAACGGATTTAACGGATTTTCTAACTTTTCCGAATTTTTTACCTTTTTTACTACATATAAATTCAAACTTCACTCGATAATCGATAATTTGGGGACATTCGGGTATTTTTAGCACATTCGAGCATATCTGAGCACGTTTCTTTCACTACCTCTGTCCTACTCCTCTCTCTATTTGGGTAGAAAAAGATAAGAGAGTGTATGAAACAATGTGTTCGCGAAACACACACCTATATCGATGAATATCGACTCGCTATCTTTGTCTGATGCGTTTTTTTCACACAACTGGAGTCAAGTGTTTCGAGTTACACGGATTTACGGAACACATTGAGGATTTAACTGATTGTACTGCCGCGTTTGTTACTATTGCAACATTCTAACAGTCAATATAATATTTTTATTTCATAAAAATGTGAAAAATCTACGAAATAATCGATTCATTGGATGTGAAAAAATGAATCATATCTATTCAATTTAAAGTCTGTTTGTAAGTAAAAGTAAATTCAACGTCTTATACGAAATTCATTTAATAATGTTAATAATAAAGCCATAATGAAGGTGGAAACACGTCGATGTGTCGTTTATGGTACCGCATACTTCACTTTACTCTCTATCTCTCTCACACTCATTGCATTAATGGGTGAACCGGGCGAACGGATGGAAACGGATTTTTCAGACCACTTCCCCCACCACTTTTCGCCTTACATAGACTTACATAGACTTCAATCGCCTCAATACGATTTTTGAATGATTTCGGATTATCGAAAAGTTGTCTGATTAGTAAGGTGCTACACTGAATTTGTCTGATATAAATTTTTTCTATATCTGGACAACTTATTTTATCACGTCTAACAATTTTCAGACGAATTGCTATGTTACCGATCGGTAAAATTTCTTAACGTTTTCAAAACGGTCTTAAAATTTAATGTGCTCACATTTTCTTCTGAAAAATGATTCTTTCGCATAAACTGACCCAAATTCACTCGTGAAAAGGATTTTCAGACGTTTTGCTATGATACTTTTTTTTTGTCTCATTTCTAATTTTTTTAAGTGGTCTCCCGGGTACACGCTACGCTAGTGGCGTCTGAAAAACGTGTTTTCCATATCTTAGAGCTATCATTCAACTACATTCTGAAAATCAGACGGATTGCTATGATACAGTTTGGTAAAATTTATTGACATTTTTGAAAATTTGGTTAGGTCTGACGATACACGGAAAATTTCTGATATTGCGATTTTCGGGTTCAGGATAATCGAATCTATCAATTTGATGCGGTTTTCGTCGTATTGCTATGAGACAAAAATTTTGGTCGTGGGCTCTCGTGCTATGTAGTAATATTAATGAAATGATTACTAATTTATAACAATAATTATACATTATGACGGGACATAAGATTTTGTAAGCACGGTATATTTCACGTCTTTATTATATTGTGAGGTTCTATTTGACAAAAGTAAATAGAAAACAAAGTGTGTATTTAAAATATGTAGTGCGAGTGTTCAAAAAAACAACTCCTAAATATTGAAAACGCTAGCGGAACGTGAGATATATATTGTGTTTATACCAAGCTTATAATCTATACTAATATATAAAGCTAAAGAGTTTGTTTGTTTGGTTGAACGCGCTAATCTCAAGAACTTCTGGTTCGAATTGAAAATATTTTTTTTTTGTTGGATAGTCCATTTATCGAGGAAGGCTATAGGCTATATAATATCACGCTTCAACCAATAGGAGCGGAGCATCAGTGAAAAATACGGCAAAATATAACTTTTGAACGTTAACTCCGATCATCATGAAATTTGGACACAACATTCATATCGGTAAACTAAGATGAGCGTGCGTACTCATGTGCCTCCCCCCATTCGTTATTTTGCACCCGGCTAAAACCGGGCGGGACCGCTAATAAATAAATAAATTACAACCAATAAACTGTGAAAAGTCAAAAAAACAGTGTTATTTGAATGTTTCCTGATTCAAAACTGAAGGCGATACAAAATGATCACAACTTAAATAATTTGGTATGTATAAATTTTTACGTAATTTTTTTCTTATCAAGTTATTTGGAGATAGTTTTACTTTAAACTATTTTAATTCAGCTGCACAAACAATTTGTGTTTCAAAAGGAAATCAGGAACTTTTTTGCATTAATCTACTGTGTTGGTTTATCTGAAAATTTAACCAAAAATCGAGTTGTCACACATCTATACTTTTATTATTACATTTACTTGAATTAAAGTACGTATTTCTTCATTTAAAAAAATATCAGAGTCACAGAGCTTTCGTATTTTTGTTAAAATCAATTTTTTTGTTAGTAAGGGAAATCATGCATATAAGACACCCAACCTAGACAGGTAGTGTCAGATTCTTAAGGTCCCCATACACCTCGTTCTTTTTTGGCAGTTTTAACCGCACGGGTAAAACTGTACGGGTAAACACGAACAACGACCATATCCACACACTAGGCGTTGTTTCGTTCAGTTTTTCTGAAGTCGTGGCATCATCTGATCTGCTTTGATGGATCCTACAACGTTGCAAAGTCGAACAAAACCCGTCCTTTTTAACTGCGTCGTCACACACACGGGCCGACTTGAACGAACACGTTTAAAACGGACGGTTTTAATCAAGCAGCAGCAGATATTTTTAAACGCCGCCGGTAAGAAGGACGGTTTTTGGCCACACACCGACCGTTTTACCCGTACAGTTTTACCAGTGCGGTTAAAACTGCCAAAAAAGAACGAGGTGTATGGGGGCCTTTACTGACTTACCCTTGGAACCGCATACGCATAACATCAATAGAAAGCTTATCTTATTCATTTCACTCCCTTTGCGTGTCCATCACGTTTCCTTCACATTAAGATCAATTGGAGGCAACACTGTGACTTTACATTCACCAATAACATGTAAAACAGGGATCACCAACTGGCGAATCCCAGTCCACATTCAAACTGCAGACATGTTTTTACGAACTTTATTTCAAAAAAGTTTTATATTGTTTTGCTTTTTGTTTATTGTATTGTATAGGTATTACGAAAAAAGTTAGATTTCAGATCAAAGCTTTAACAATTTTATAAAATTTTATTTCTAACAAAGCAAGATACAACGTTTAATTAATAATTCCGGTTTATTTTTTTTTTGTTAGTAAATCCGTAAAATAATCAAAAAAATGAAAATCTTTTTTTTTTAAATATAGGGCTTTACCATTTGTGCACGAAGTCTGGAAAGTTAATCATAAAATATAAACGATTTTTTTTTAAACAAGCTTTTATTAGTTGTTAAAAAATGAACTAAAAAGTTAACATAATTTTATTCCGAGTAAAAATAAGTTTTACACGTACTTATCACAGTCTCAAGTTTTAAAATAAAAGTGTTACACCATCTTTTTGTTCTCTCTTGTTCTTAAAATGTAACACGCTTTTATTTGAAAACTTTAGACTGATAAGTACGTAAAAACGACTTATTTCTAATTGGAATAAAATTATTTTTAACTTTTTAGTTCATTTTTGTTAACTAATAAAAGCTTGTTAATTTTTTTTTCTTTTAGGTATTTATTTTTAAGTTTTTAATGTGCTTTATTAAAAGTGCGATTTGCATCCGGACGAAAGCCGGACCGGTCAGTTACTTATTATTATATTGTATTGTTATCGGAACTTCATACGTATGGAAAATTTTAACTCCATCGGATAACGGGAAGTAGTGAAGAGTGCGATTTGCAAATGTAGAAACCCGGAACGGCCAGTTAGATATTATATTATTGTATTGTTATCGGAACTACATACGTATTCCAAATTTTAACTCCATCGGATAACGGGAAGTAGTTAAGAGTGCGATTTGCAACCGGTAGAAACCCGGAACGGCCAGTTAGATATTGTAATATTGTATTGTTATCGGAACTACATACGTATGCCAAATTTTTAACTCCATCGGATAACGGGAAGTAGGTAGTTAAAAGTCCGATTTGCAAACCGCGCGAAAGCCGTAACGGTCAGTTCGTTATTATAATAGTGTGTTGTCATCGGAACTACATACTATGTATGCAAAATTTCAGCTCAATCGGATAACGGGAAGTGGGTCAAATTTAACTTGCAAGATTCGACTACAGACAGACAGACAGACGCATAAAGCTTGTAAAAATTTTTAACTTTGTAGACTTTTATACACTCAACAACTGAGATCGTAAGCATCTAACAAAACTTGTGGATGAAATACAGTGATGATTAGAATGAAAACTGAAAATGAATGAAAATTATTATCGATTCCGTCTTAACGTATTCTGTTGAATAGACATTTTCAAAATAAATGAATTTACACTTGAGCGCTGTCAACAACAGAATATTACAAAAGAGCGTAGAGTTATTCGAAACTGGGAACAATACGCAATGAACTTAGACAACAATGCCACGGTTTTATATTGTACTGTCCGTTTGTTTTTCAAGGCGCTCGTCAATTGTTCAGTAAAATAATTTGGGTGGTAAAACCATAGAGATATAAGTAACTAGAGTACGCTAGTACGTATATGCTGTCATAAGTGAAAGCATCCTCAGTTAAGAGAGAGAACGCTGCATAAAACCAGAAATTTGTTTACTCAGATCAGCATTGTTTTGCATCATAAATTATCATAGAGATAAGAAACTGTTCGTACTTTTAATTGCTTAAGGTAGTTTGGTAGCCAAATGACTTAAACTTGACCCTAAATTTTTTTATATTTATTCAAAACATTATAATTAAAGACACCTACAGAAAAAGAATCATATTTTTTTACCACACCGCTTAAGAGATATAATTAATTAAAGTTATGCATAAATACACGAGCCGTTATGAATGTCCTTGTTCAATAACTTCGGAAATTGAGGGTTTGTAAAAAATTGACAAACTTGACCCAACAAAAAAAACTTTTTAATGGATAGAAGGATGTCTGAAATACACACTGCCTACTTTTGATTTTATTATTTTTTTAATACTGGCATGTGACATCTATCTCTGTTGTTTATCTCTGTTGTTTTAGTGACAGTGACTAGTGACAGCTGAGTACTAAACAATTAATATTTTATTAATTACATTACAATAATTATTTATTTATAATTCGCATTAATTAAATTAAATCAAATAAATTTTTATTAATTATTATATCATGATTTGGGTAATTATTTGAGGAAAAAAAAACAGTCATTTATTTGACTTGGAATTGCGGCTTCCAAACTGCCTTAATTGTTCTCTCGCGTACTCTATTGAAATATCTCTATGGGTGAAACAAAATATATCGACCGATATAGTAGATTTGATCCCGCATATGACCCGTTTTTTTTGTCTGCCGATCATCCTCGGCATGCGTGAAACGTTTACTGGGCTCATAAAAATGTGTATTTCATTATTAAAAGTGACCTGGGTTGGTGTTCGAATTTAAAAAAAAAACTCAATGATATGGATTAAAATAACTTTTGGAATAATACAATTTTTTGGTTGGGCTCAAAATTGAGATTGGTTTGAAGAATTCCAAATGCTTTATTTGTTACTGCCGCGATTAGTTTTATATTTCAAAACTAAATATTAGTGAATACGCTTGTTTTAAGTATGACAAATTCAATAAATTTACGAAAATAGTAGCTTAGGTATCTAAATTGTAATGCATTATTTTATGTGCGGGCTGAGACATTATGATATAACGAGCGACCACGAATCATTAAAGCATTACATTTTTGCATATGCCTGCTATAAAGTTTTACATCATAATAAGTATATTGGTAATATTTTTGACCATGTTGAATAATTTATGTGCGGACTGTTATAATAACGCATATACTATGCCAGCGTTTTCCAAACTGGGAGGCGCGCCTCCCTAGGGAGGCGCGGAGTAGTCTAAAGGGAGCCGCGAAAATTAGTCACAGTGAACAATTTTCCAAATTACTGCTAAAGTTTTCTATGTAAAAAATGAGAGAATAAATTAAAAAATACCATCGTGCTTTATCGCGCATATACGAGTAGCTATATCATCACAAACACCAAGATTTGATAAACTTTGTGCTAATAGACAAGCACATCCATCTCATTAAAAACAATAATAAAATATCGTTTTCCATTAGTTTGTATGAATACATTTTATAAGAGTAGAAATGTTTGTGTATTTATTTTATTAAATCTTCAGGGGGGCGCCAAATGATTAAATATTTTTAAGGGAGGCGTAGTAACATCAAGTTTGGAAACCACTGTACTATGCTGTCTTTTTTACTCATATATGAAAAAGATATTACTATAGAATTGCTAAAATCAAATTTCCTTTCTTTTATTTTACGCACTAGTGTGAAATGGAACAATTTACTACTGCTCGCACTATACAGTCATACAGGCATGCAAAGTAGCTATTTTATAGGGAGTCGTGCAAAGGAGTTTGTGTATCTCGTACGTAAATTCAGTTATAGTTACGAGTTATGACGTTATGCTACACGAGTGCCAGCGAGTTTAACTGTCACAGAAGTCATAATAGCATTATGTACAAGATACATACTACATTTTTTGCACGTACTTCGTATACAGTTTTTACGTCATAATAAGTAAAGTAATATTTTTGACTTCACGTTCAGCCATATTGCTATTTTATGAGTACTGTCCAACGTCTACTCTGGTCTCTGTTCCTCATATGGAATTAAATGACAACTGACAGAGATAATACTATTGGATTGGTAAAATCGCATATACAGGCAAGAAAAGCTATTTTATAGGGCGCTATTCCAAAAAATATTTTTTTACGTTAGGCTAATTCAATTTTGTTGTTTTTTACGTTCAAGTCCGATACTGTCATTCAACTTTTTTACAGTAAACTTACTTTTAATGAGATAATTTTTTTTTGAATAATGTAATTTATTCATATTTTTTCACATCTACATAAATTTTTTAACAATTAGTATGTAAATTTCAACATTGCTGATAAAATGTACGTTCAAATCTGATTAACGCTTTAGCGAAGAAGTGGTACAATGAAATAGGTTGGTGTTACTTACACAAAACATGTTTTAATTAAAGTATGTTAAATTAATACAATATTTTTCATATTCTTATCGGATGGATCGAATTCAGGTCACAATATGAAATGTAAAAATGCACCGTTTACTGGAAAATCGAAATAATTAAAATTTCGGATTTTAATGTCTATTATTATCATATGTGTGATAATATTATGTACTACTTCCGTAGCGATAATAGCCACATGCCAAATAGCATATTTTTTATAAAAAAAAATTGTAATACAATTTTTAGAATTGCTGGATGTTTTGCACTGAGTTGATTTAAAAAACCCAATCACCCTTTTATTTCGTGGAGGAAGGGTTTTCAAAAAAAAAGTTTCGGACAAAAGTTGCTGTCCTAAACCGCTGTTTGGTTCTCAATTCATGACATGTTTGCTGTTTCTGCCTCGCGTAGGCTGAGCTGTTGCATTTTGTTTGTTTGTGTGTACATGTGCGTGCGTTTGGGCCGGAGTGGGTTTTTCGGATTTTTTTCGGACACACGGTTTACTCAAAATAGGAAACATGGGATGAATTGAGAACCAAACAGCGAGTCAGGATAACATGAATTCGAAAAACGTTTGGTACAAAAGTTAGTTTATTTGACCCAAAGGACAATAATCGGAGATAAAAATATGGAGTCCAAATTAAAAAGGTGGAGGTGACCTTGATATTTCGAAGGAGCCTTCACTAAATGAAAAAAAAAACACTACACCAATCTATTTTTCCTCTTGATTCCGTGCTTCTTTTGTCCGAAATTTTCTTGTTCGAGATTAGAAATCCGCCACTGTAATACCAAGCTGAGCAAACTTTTCTATTCTTTTGATATTTTTGTCTTGCTGCCTGTACCAGCTTACCCAACTGGACCAATAACAAAGATGCTACAGTTTAACAAAGGTTGAAAAACATTGTGACAGGGCAAAACATGTGTGTGATTCTAGGATTATTGTATTTAATAAATAAAATTATCGACCAATTTTTCAGACAATATATTAACAAACAATATAAAAAAAAAAATTAATACATTAACGTTTCGATCCGGATTTGGATCTTCTTCAGAACGGATCTAAAAATATAAAAAAAAGTAATTAATAATTAGTTTCTATTTACTTTGAATGGAATTCGTGATAGATATTTTTAAAATATAAATATTGAAAAAATAATTTTTTTCAATATTTATATTTTAAAAATATCTATCACGAATTCCATTCAAAGTAAATAGAAACTAATTATTAATTACATTTTTTTTTTATATTTTTAGATCCGTTCTGAAGAAGATCCAAATCCGGATCGAAACGTTAATGTATTAATTTTTTTTTATATTGTTTGTTAATATATTGTCTGAAAAATTGGTCGATAATTTTATTTATTGAAGAGTTCTAATCAGACGTTAATCAAAGATTTGATTATTGTATTTAATTTCTTTTGAGATCAAAGTGTCCAATCAGTACGTGGAATGCGTCACAGAATCTATTTTATTTGTTAAAAGTAATTTTTAGACTCTTAACCACTATGGTCTTTAGCGTCTAATTAATTATTATATTTAATAATATTCAAGGATAACACAAGACATCCATGAGCGGAAGTGGGATTCGAACCAAAGGCCAGCAGGTTGATCATTACATTTTACGCTGTTCTCTCGTCACAAAATCAATTAAAAGTTAATGCACAGTGGGAGTAAAATTATTTGCATAGATAGTATGTTTAATGTTTACATGTGTATATATATTATACAGAATTTGCGTCCAATTTCAAGCAGTTATGCATTTTATAATGCGTAAATAATTACACAGAGGGAATAAAATGCAGTGAGTACTTAGCATAATAATATAGGGTTGGGTCTCCTCTCTCAACTAGAAAACAACAGAACTCCACCGAAAAATGTCACTGTCCAACCATGTTTTACAACTATAACGCATATTTTGCCCCGCTGCTGCGCGTTTAAAAAAAATTCCAGCCAATTGGGCAACGGGACCATTCCAACTTCAAAAATGTTGGCATTTGATTATAATAAAGAAAATAAAATTTCTGATATCGTGTGAGGTGACGCGGGTAATGGCTAGTATTCAATATGATATTTGCTATTCGTTGCCATGGTTACCTACATAATATGTTCCACATCATGTATAAATTAATCAGTTTATTTCCGACAGATCCATAAAACAAAAGACCGGCTGATTTTTTTTATTTTCAAAATATTTCCGAAATTATAAAGTCTAGAAAAAAAAATTTTAACGAAAAAATTTGTGAAAAAATAAATAGAATAATAGACCGTTATGAAAAGTATACCATTATTATATAAAAAACGCCGTTATAGCATAAACTTCTTCTGCGCATGCGCCGATTTTCCCCAAAAACAATGGGGCTCTTCATATTTGCATACCTGTATCGTGTTCACAGACAAACAGACTAACAGACGCACAGAGTTTTTTCAAAAATATGTTTTTTGGATTTGGGGGACATCAAAACGGAAAGATATTGTAAAATTTTTAAAAAGTGATTTTTGACCTAAACTAGTACCATTCCCCACTTGTGAGTTGGAATGGTAATATAGGGTTGGGAAACTTACAGGTCAACTCTTATTTCATGTTATTTGTATAAAATGTGTCAATATTTTTTTGGACGACACTCTGTAAAATAGCTACTTTTTAAGCCTGTGTAGCGGTAGTAAAATAACCTTTTTTCGCATAAAGGAAAACAAAAGTAATGCGAGGTTACCAATCCAATTTATATAACGGTCAGTTGCCATTTAAATCTATGTGAACAACAGAGAAGCAAAGTGAGCTTTTTTTCTTAAACAAACTTTTCTAAAAGATAGATATCTATACCTACATACTAATAATATTATAAAGAAGTAAAGTTTGAAAGTCCGAAACTACTTATATCCGATTTCAATTTTTAATAAAATAAAACCGCTTTTCGTGGACACCAATTTTGCAACTAAATCGATGAAAAAACGGTGACAATTTACAAATTCGGGCGAATCCGGACCGGATCTCTAGTATTAATATACACTTATAGATAATGAAATGAAAATCAACTATTTTAAAGAAAGTACGTGCGGAAAATGTGCGTATCTTGTTCTCCTATGGTTACTCATGATTATTTTCTAGTTTTTAGTACATCATCGACTGCACAATTAAACTGTTAACTTTAAGACCTTTTTTACTTATTTTTTTCTGTACTGGACAATGATCGAGTAATCTTACAATTCTAGTAATCCTTTAAAATGTTTTATTCTATCAGTATCTCTCTGAAAGTGAAAAGTGTTTTAAGATACATACCTAACATTTTCAGTACCCTTCTTGAGGACTGTCCTTGAGATCGACAACTGTTGTTGGTAGCAGCTAATGCAGATGAATCGGTCGAATGTTTGGGTGTATTTGGTAGTGATGGTAACTGACCCACACATGATGCTCCCGATACTTTCTTCATTATTTTGGAACTTCTTAAACGCAATCCTATCAGTGAATATAGAACGGTTATCAGAACCATCGGTATGGCGAAGAACAGTGCTACAGATATTTCAAAAGAATGCTTAATTATTTCTTGATTTACCAAACACAGAACACGATCTGGATGGTTTCCCGTTACAACTCCTACCTGTGAAAAAATGTCAGATTTGAAAATATAATTGAAGAATAGAGGAATCAAAGCTATTCGTAAATAGTTTTGTTCGAATAAAATATTAACGTTGATAGAAAGTTTAGCTTAAAAAAGAAGCTTTTTTGGTTTGTGGCCGACGTTTCGAAAAATAAATAGTATTGATCTGAAATACGCAATCGTTTTTCTTAAAATTACTACAGTTCAATTAATTTCTTAAAAATAATGCATATATAAAATCACCATTACAATAGTTTATTTTATTTACATACAAAATGAGGCATTACATTTTTCAAAATTGGGACAATTACATTGTCTATGATTTCTTGGTTTAATTTCTCGACTTAATTTTTAAACGCAAACTGAGTGTGCAAAAATGTGTGAATTTTAAGGTCAAATTCTGGAGCGTGAGTGTTCCCTCAAGATTGACTGATCAATATACGCAATAATCACGCTTGGTAGGTTAAAGCTCGAAACAGTTTTGAGTTGTCGGAAGTTAAAGTCTTTTGAGACAATCCTAGCCAAGTCAGGAATTTACCAATCAAAATTGAAATTTCTAATTTTAACCAGCCGTTAAACTTAGGTTTCCTAAGTAAAAATATCCGAAGCTAGTAACACAACATTATTTCTGGTTTTGATAAAAATACGTGGTTCAGCTCCAATCACTGACTCTAATATATCTTTTAATAGTTGGATACAGACTAAGCGAACATAGTTTGCCAATAGTCTGCCAACAGTAATTGGTCAGTTGTTCGCGAGCTTGTTAAGAAAAAGTTGAAAGTTGGCAGACGATTCGGAAACATCCTAGTACCTAAGTTGGCTGCATTTGGTCACGATACACATACGAGTACACTGTTCAATAACATTTCCTTCGAAATACCGCCTGGGAACGAACAGCGCAACAAATCATCAACAGCGGTGCAATAATGTTTAACAACACGTGTATGTTGTCTAGCTGTTGCTTAACAATGTTTGTTTAGTCTGTACCTACTTATTATGCATCATTCAACAACTAAATGTCCAAAGAAACTAGCTCGTTTTCGGGAATGCTAAAGCTTTATACATAGATTTAGCTTTGAAAGTCAATACTATTTTCAATGAATTTAGTCGCACCACAAACCCAACTTTAATTTAGTGTAAATTTTAATTTAAACTCACTTGAAGAGCCAAAGGTATGGCACATCCTAATGAAACAATCCAAATTACCAGAATTAGTTTAACGGCTCGAGAAAGTTTATACATCGTGCGCGATAGAAAAGGATGACAGATTGCAACGTAGCGTTCTATCGTAAAGGCGGTTATTGTCAAAACTGTGGCATTGGCCGACATTTCAGCCGCAAGACCACGTAGAACACAGAACGCCTCGCCGAAGACGTAGGGATAACGTGACCACAGGAAATAGATTTCTTGAGGAAGTCCAGTAACTAGAAGTAGTAGATCGGATACGGCCAGACTGAAGAGATAGTAGTTGGTAGCTGTGTGCATTGCCCGGTTGCGGGCTATCACAATGCACGTGCCCACGTTGCCGACTAGACCCGTTAGGAATATCAGACCGAAAATTATAGTCATCGGAATCACTATCCATAATGTATCACGTTTTGGGCCCAAATCATAAAAAGATTCAAAACCACTGGAATTTTTATTATCTTCTAGGTGATCGTTTTCAGAAATTATATTTTGTATTGACTGCGCAAAAAATGTGTCTTGTTCAATTAAAATTTCACCCATTGTTCTCTGTGTCTGTAATTTTTGTAGCACTTTTTTATTGTTCACTTTTTTAATATAGTTATTCAGATATTATATTAAAAGGTCATTTAGAATTAAAGCTGAAAAGAACAGTCGTATACCTAAATGAAAAGAAATGTAAAACCTGACATTAAAGATTGTATATTTATTAGTTAATGGAAAAAAAATTGCTTTCAAAGTTCAAAGAAAAAAAATGCTATGAATGAATAGGCTGCGCTAGCCCAAAGTTTGTTGAATTAATGATAAAGAAGAACAAAGTTTTTATTTGCAATATTAATATAGACTATACAGTTATATTATGTACATTGTATAATATTATATTTCAGCAAAATTGCAATAGTTCACTAAAAAGAGTATTTTAGACATCTTGTTTGTTAATTTAGAGAAGCTTAGATTGGAAAAAAAATTTAAAACAGAAAAGTGTGGATGCTAAGAATTTTCTTTAATTTTAGTTTTTTAAATCTTTTATTAACGTCTGATTAGAACTCTTCAATAAATAAAATTATCGACCAATTTTTCAGACAATTATATAAACAAAAATATATAATTATAATTCAATACATAATTATTATTGAAATATAATTATACATTTTTGTTAATATAATTGTCTGAAAAATTGATCGATATTTTGTTTATTTTAATTTTTTAGTAATTATTTATTCTCTTCATGAATTTCTAATCAATTCACTGTAATTTTCAATCAACTTTCAATGAACGTTCAACAATTGACTGTTTTTATCAGTGTGTAAACAAAGAAAGGTGAATTAATCTGATTAGTTTTGATTTGTTATACCTAAACCAGAATATATGCATGTGAATTAAAAAAATGACCACATAGAATTTTTTGCCTTCCCAAAATTGGTATAATAAATTTTTTTGCCGTTTACAGTTTACAGCGGACGAATAAAATGAAAACATTATGTTCTGAACTTGAAGCCCTGTAATAAAAATCCTTCAGCCTACTCAGGCATATATATCTTTCATAAAAAATTGCTTTGAGAGTTTATTGCAAACATTTTATTTTTCAAACATCAATGAACATATTTCTGTAGATATGACAAGCCTGGACGTTTGAAAACGACTAAAGGCATCGTTTATTTGAAAATAAATCTGAAGTCAATTTTAGTTTAGCCATAATAGTGCGGTTCTCAAATAACTGAGAGTGAGTCATCATTTTACTATGGTTCGCTTAATGGAGCAGCAAAACAATGAAACAATGTAAAGTGTACACGTCCCACTCACAAAAACTATGCCACCTATATTACATTGTGAAGTATAAGTTCGTTAGGCACTATCTCTAGAACAGGCCTGGGCAAATGGCGGCCCGCAGCGCAATTTTATCCGGCCCGCGAAGCATTTTAGAAAATTTTAGAAAAATAGTAGCGGAAATAGAATGTGAGGACCTTTTTTTTTTTGCTCTGCAAATTTTTGGTCCGCGGTCAAATTTTCATCAGCTATGTGGCCCGCCGAATAAAAGATTTGCCCGCCCCTGATCTAGAACAAGGGAATTGTAGGTAGGTACTATATTTACCGTATCAGATTAAAAATCTTCCAAAATTCGCATATCTAAACATCGGATTTTTCAGTCCAAAAACGGTAAAACCAGAGAGGGCTTAAGGTTGCTTCACACGAGGCTGGTTTGCTGCTAGATTCCTTACTAGATTTGGCTGATAGGTTTCAAGTTTGCTGTGGCACTGAATTTCATGATGATTTTTATGTGTACGATCCGTGTATTGAAGCTGTTTTTGTAGATGAGATGGATGCGCACGCACTGACATTTCGAATGTTAACAAAAGTGAACGTTTATTGTTTCCGAACAGAACACATGACGCCATGTTTCTTTGTGGGCGTTTGCCCATGTAGCCCACGTGACAAGATATTGTTTCCTGATTGGTTCTTGTTCAAAACAAGCAGGCAAGCAAGAACGGTTCTAACTTTGAAATCCATCTTATGACCACGCACGCGAGCCCACAGTGACATCATTTTCATCTTCGCAGTCAGCGCAAGTGTCAGTAACTAATCCAGCGGAAAAACCAGTCTCATGTTCAGCGGCCTTTAAATTTAACTTTTTAAGGTAGGATATTACTATATGTTGGCTATTTTTAAGATAAAATATGCCCTTCTCAAGATACTCCCATCAGGAACATTAGTAAAGTAAAAATACATTCATACTAAAGGCCGCTGCACACGAGGCTGAAAACACTGCTGGGACTTCTGCTGGCCAACAGACTGACGATGAGACTGGAAATGACATCACTGCGTGCTCGCCTGCTGGCTCACCAGATGCGTTTTAAAATTAGAATAGGGGCCATTTTTCTTGCTTGGTTCTCAGATTACTCTGAGCAAGAAGCAATCAAGAAACAGTATCTTGTCACATGGGCGACATGAACAAACGCTCACAAATACTATGCCATAGTGTGTGTTCTGTTCAGAGACAATAAACGTCCACTTTTGTTATCGTTCTATCAATGCGCGCGCACCAAACCAACCTACAAAACAAGCTTGAAACGACGTCTCGTGTGAAGCGAGCACAAAAAAGCAATCAAGAAAAACAGCGCTAGAAAAATAGCAGTCAAATCTAGCAAGAAATCTAGCGAAAAATCCAGCCTCTGCAGCGGCCTTGAGTAATTTTTTGATTTTATTTTTGCAGTCTAAAATATCCCATATCTACGTATAAATGATCATTTAGTATAATCAAATGTAGGTAAAATTAAATCTGCATTCTCTTTCAGGTATTCGTATTTTAACTACAGAAAACGATAATTAACGGACCCGCTAACAGTTCGTCATTCATTAAATCATTATAGGTAGTCCTTTAGACAGAGCTTTTATGTTCACTATATGCTATGATGTGAATACATAAGAACTTGAAAGCTTTTCATAACGCGTTATGCTATAAAACAAACTGTTGCTTCTTCAGTAACCCATTTAAGTATACCTGACAATAATTTGACCACGCAAGCACTGATTGAAGGTTTGCGCAAATGGACTTCACAGAAATCTACACTTATCTTATAAAAAAATTACGTTCAAAAACTAAAACCCGACTACTGAAAAGTATGAAACAAGAAAATATTCACATGGTCGTATACAAGCTCGTATATATTATGGGCATGGTGCCCTCTAGATGTGTAGCGTGATGCACTTTACCCTAAAGCTTATATGATCGCTTACTATTGTTAAAATGTATCGTTTTGTTAAGGTAGGTGGCATACGACCACGGCTATCCTCAGATGACAATATTTTTTTGTTACATATTTTTCAGTAGTCGGGTTTTAGTTTTTGAACTAAATTTTTATTTAAATTATTTTTTATTTAAATAAATAAAATTATCGACCAGTCTGAAAAAAATTGGTCGTTAATTTTATTTATATTTGAAGAGTTCTATTCAGACGTTAATCTAAGATTTGATTATTTTTTATTTGTTTTCAATTTGCTCAAGCCTGGGACCAAAACTCAAAAATAAATGTAGCCTATGTTTCCCAGACTATAATAATATTTATCAAAATCGGATGATTAGTGTAGGCGCTACGGTGGAACATCCGTAAATACAAACTTACATAGAAGCTGCTATACTTATAACCATTCCTTTTTGGCTTTTTGACAATAAAAAAAAATAAAAAAATCTTTATTTTCGAAAACGGATTGATTAAATTTTATGCATGAGACATTTCTTTCACTTTATCGGTACGTATGTAATGACAATAGTAGTTCTTTCGGGAAACTGTAGGAAATATGAGAAAGACAGGTCGATTGGTATCGAATCGTTTATTCTATTTATTTGTTGTTCTTTTTTGAGGATACGAATAACAAAACTAGTCAATGAAGTGTGCGGAAAATGATTGCATTGTCTGTAGAAAACGATTTCCGCCAAGCATGTTTGTACAATCGATTGTGAAGCACTCTTCACTGTTTGGGGATCGCAGTATACAGAGTATTCAGAAATGCAATTAATTTTCGATAAACAGAAATTGATTGCCAAGCAACAACAATGATTGACGCTTAGTAATGAATTTTTCATTGAATTTTTGTTGTCGAGCTTCTATAATCTACCAGGAAGTGATTTCAATTTCATATAATCATTGGTAGCATCTGTACAAACCGTTAAAAATTTTTCAAACTTTCCTGCTGATTAAAGTATTTAAAATATAATTCATTGCAGTTCACTAGTTTAAAGATAAGACTCTAGTAGATTATAGATACCCGACAACTAATATAATTAGCGTAACATATTTATTTAATTATTAGGTTATATTATTGTATCAAGCGGACCGCGAAATGTTGTTCATAAAACCCGTTTAAATTTTAGTAATAACCTACTGCAGTTTCTATACAAACAAAAACTGTACAGGTGGTTTTAAATTTGATTCTTCTTTCTTAACAGCGTGTAGAAATCAAATAAACGAACAAATATTTTAAGTAACTTTTTTATCAAAACTCGAAAATAAGAGAGAAGCAGCATTTCAAAAGTTTAATTAAAATTTTTAAATTTTATTTAATTAATTCAAAAGCTCGGTTAACACACGCGAAGAAATGATAGAACGAATCGGAAATGCATCCCATTACCCATATAATTCGCTACTAAAAACATGTACAGAGAAGCATGGCTACGACGCACGCATCTTTATGTGTCCAACAAAACAGAGCAATTTCTGTGAACACTTGATAATGACATATCACATTTCCATAGTGACATAACATAACGCTAGGACCGACCTCAAAATTTTATAAAATTTAATAAAACTTTGAAAGCCCGTTTCTCTTTGATTTTTGAGTTCTGATAAAAAAGTTACTTGAAATATTTGTTCGGCTATTTGATTTCTACACGCTGTTAAAAAAAAGAATCAACTTAAAAATCGCTCTGTATTTATTATTACAAATTGATTTTTCTAGACAACGGTTTTTGAGAATAAATAGTTTTTCAGTTTTTTTTTATCTGAAAATTATCGACAATTTCCAATTGACATTAGATTTTTACTTATTCGTTATAATACTGATAATAATGACATTTTTTTAAACTGTTCGACTAGAAAAGATTTAATTACTACAAATAAACACAAACAATATTATTATACAACTTTGTAATTTAGTCATGTGTTCCACAATTTTTTTTCAAATTTATTAATAAATCGTAAATTATTCATTTTTGAAAATGTTGTCTATTGAAAGTCAAAATATATTATTTTTTTAGTCAGTAGAAAAGTGCGGAATATTTTGACACTCTTCTTAATTTCGAACCAAACACAAAGAAAAAAATATTCCACGCACGCGAGAGAATGTGTTTCAGCCGCGCACACAGGATCACTAAATATTATGTAACGTTCAGAATAAGGCGCCTGCATTCACAAAGCGAAGTCCTCCAGCGCTCCACTCCCAGGCCGTGTGTGACGTTCGCGAGTTTCGCGCGCGTACAGGTGGTACAAGAATAGCTCGTGGCACTTATCACCTCGGATGTTGCCTTAGATAAATATTATCATTATAAGAAACGAAGCTTTAAATAATACTAGCCGTCCTGTTGCTTTAAAATCGAGCAAAGGATGGGTGTTAATAACCCCTATAAATCACGGAAAATAAAATAATACCACAGAGCCCTATTGCTACATTTTTTCAATACTAGATTACCAACCCTGTGCGTTTTGCATGATATATCTTACCTTTCATAAATATTTTTATTTTTATTTATAGTTTGAAATAGAATATTTTCAGGAATTTCTTCAAAAATTGATCGTTTTTGTAGGTTTTACTTTTTTTTTATCCATCAGCGCAATCTTCCAACACTTTATCCTTTACATATATGATTTAACATACTTATTGTAAAGAATAACATATTATATAAATAAAAAAGTGTTGGTCCAGTGCGCTCGTATTATTTTTACTATTTTTATTATTAATTAACGATATTCTAACCCATTTTAGTTAATTATTAACTTAATCACCTTTTTAAATTTGACTATTTTTTGTTACAAACATTATAAAATATTTGACTTTATTTGGCTTGTTTCTTAAATATAACTACCCGTAGTTGATAAATATATGAATAAAAATCCAAAACTCTTCAGGGGAAAATATACCTATATTATTGACACCCATCCTTTATGTCGGCAATTTTTTAAAAATACTTTAGGTAAATGTCCCAATACCGGAACGAAACCCAATAGCGGAACGATTTGAGAATCTTTATGGTATATTTTATTTCGTACGCGATGGAATTAAATAAAGTTTGCTTTATTTTAAACCAAAATGTTTTATTTATAAAATAGAATATAAATATGAGAGTTTAAAATATATCGGAAATATAAGAAAAAATTCAAATCTTTGATTAACGTCTGAATAGAACTCTTCAAATAAATAAAATTGTCGACCAATTAAATTAATTTTATACAAAATATAAAATTAATTTAATAATCGTTACTTACTTAATATTTTAAAATTAAAATTAAAAAATTAAAGTCAACATTATTTTGAATATTAATAAAATTTTAAAGATGTTTCTTTCGGAAGCCAAATACTATAATTTTAATAAGTCAGTTAAAAAAAAAATAAATAATAAGAACGCAAAAAATAAATGTTAAAATTGAGGTCTGAACATGAAGCTGTAGAAATACAAATAATTAGATGTATTATTCTGAAAAAATAAATAAGGATATTATTAAAACAAGAAAAAAGCATACTTTTCAAATAAAAAATAACAACCTTTCATGTTATATTATTTAGAAAAGATCTTTTTAGTGTATTTTCCATATGGCACATAAACTATTGACGTCGGTCGGATGACGGGACCTAAGGATCGGACCCAAAATTTGTCGACGTTTCATAACCTCCTGAACATTTGGTTATCATTTTTGGAAAGGTTATAAGTGTTAGCTTGATAGCTCTCGACGATTGAAGCAAAATTTGGTTCCCACGTTGCAATTTGCCATCGCACGAAGCCGGTTCAAATTGGGCCCAATCGGACCCTTTTAAAGGTGGGTTTTAAGAGTTGGAAAATATTTCTGTGCCCAAAAATACCGAAAAAAATTTCAGAATTGTTTTAAAATTAAAATCGAACCCTTTAGTAAACATTAAAATGTGCTGCTAAATTTTTAATAAAATCGGCCCTACAGGAAAACGCTAGTTTGCTTATACGGATTTTCTTACTGAAGGGCGTATTTAATTTGGTGCGTACCTATGGTTGACCTGATTATAATATTTAAATTTAGAAAAAAATTCTTATTTTAAGAAACTTGTCAAGGGGTTACATGTTCTATTTCGTCTAAAAACAAATTAAAGTTAACATTATAATAAAACTATAATGTCTGTATTAGCTAAAACACTATATTGTCGATAGGGTTTTAGCACTGCGACTCGAGTTTTTTTAAAGTGACAACAACCTACACAAATTTTCAAATGTCAAATAAGCCATTATTTAGATATTTTAACGTTACAACTCTGTTTCGAAAATATTTTTATGAACTACATTTTTTTATTAACAAACTAGCTACACAGTCAGGACTAGCCCGCATTCAAATCACTTTTCGTTCACGGCTCATTCCTCATTCTTTCGCAGCGACTACAAAGTAGGTTTCAAAATATGAATTTTAAAGTAATAAGTTAAGATTCGTCGAAAATAAGAATGAGAGCTTTCTGTGTTTTTTAAAACGCCTCAAATCTTCAGTCAAATTGTAAAAAAAAAAAATCCAGCCAATTGGACAACGGGATCATTTTAACTTCAAAAATAAAATTTCTGATATCGCGTGAGGTGACGCGGGTAATAGTTAATTCAATATGATATTTGCTATTCGTTGTTCCACGTTATGTAGAAATTAATCAAAGCATGCTCAACTAGTTTTCTGACGATCTACAAAACAAAAGAACAGCTGATTTTTTATAGTCAAAATATTTCCGAAACTATAAAGTTTAGAAAATTGATAACGAAACTTTTTTTCAAAGATAAATAAAACAATAAGCCGTTATGAAAAGTATATCATTATTCTATAAAAAAACACCGTTATAGCATATAATTATGTCTTCTGCGCATGCACCGATTTTTGCTAAAAACAATAGGGCTCTTCATATTTGCCCCATCAAACATCTTTCCAAAATTTGGTTTCAATGCGTTCATCCGGCTGACCTGTATCGTCACAGACTATAACAGACAAACAGACGCACAGAGTTTTTCCAAAAATATGTTTTTTGGATTCGGGGACCTCAAAACGGAAAGATATAGTAAAATTTTTGAAAAGTGATGTTTGACCTAAACTAGTACCATTCCCCACTTGTGGGCTGGAATGGTAATAGTATTTACTCATCATTTTATAATTTGTCTAGTCAAATGCAGTATACCCTAGATATTATATAAATGCAATTTGCAATTAGCTATATATTACATGGTTTATGTAATCGTTTCACATCTTTTAATACGCTGAAACTGTAGGACTGAATAATTCAATTCAGTGCTATAACAACATTATCTGTGTGACATGATTTATTCATTTTATATTTATTTATTCTTGTTTCCATTAAGGAAAGTTTGGAAATTTCTCTGTAAGTTTCCATTTGATAACCGTTGAAACTCTACGCTCGTTGTAACAGCATATATCCTTAAGTATTTTCCATACATTATTTTGCTAAATAAAATTAGAAGTTTCTTGTATAACTTTCAACGTTAAATTCACTTTCAAAGTTGATGAGTATACCAGTAACCGAGTACAAGAGTGATGCAGTCTACGCTTAAAGCTTTATTACGCACTCCCGATTGAATTCTCGATCGAGGATATATTTTTAACTCACTTATATTATTCAAATCTTTGATTAACCTCTGATTAGAACTCTTCAATAAATAAAATTATCGACCAATTTTTCAGACAATATATTAACAAAAAATATAATTAATACATTAACGTTTCGATCCGGATTTGGATCTTCTTCAGAACAGATCTAAAAAATATAAAAAATAATTAATATTTAATTTCTAATTCGCTTTATATAAATTCTTTCAAAATAATTAATTGGTATCAAAATATTGAAAAAATAATAACAAACAATTTTTTATTAAGTAGTCATGGAAATAATTGTGAAAACTAGAAAGAAAGAAAAAAATATTAATTAAATTTTCCGTATCTAATTGAGCATTGAGAGAATTTTTATTTGATTTTATATGTAACATTTCCGAAATATTTCTTTTAAAAAAAATAGTTTCATTATCTAAAATTTTTATATTATCCCAATTAACTTTGTGGTCAAGTTCTAATTTGTTAATATATTGTCTGAAAAATTGGTCGATAATTTTATTTATTGATCACTTATATTATCTTCACTTTCACTATTTTGCATGTATGTATGTTGTGTGTAATAAATCTTACCACTCGATTTTCATTCTCTTCCAAATGTCCATTTGACGTGAAACTTTACAGTGGTGTGTACCTACATATAGTGATGGGAATAATCGAATTATTTTAATAATCGAAAGGTTGCTACTCGAATGATTTTGATAATCGAATGATTCATTCGAAATGTTACCTTCGAGATGTTTCATTATAATGAGTATAACAAATATTCTCGTAGTATTTAGTTTACTATAGGTAGTTACTACTTACCCACCTTAATACTAATATATTACAGCACACATTAAAACACAAAACTTTTATTTCATTAGCAAAAATAATTAACTGGAAGAAATACATAATAATATATATTATATAAAACAAATTATTCCATTTCAATAGCAATCTTTCAATTTATAGGTACTATACAGTGGCGGATTTACAGATTTGCCGCCTATAGGCTATTCAATTTTTGCCGCCTCTGAATTTTGATACCTTAGTCCACAATCATATCGATTACATTTTCTATCAATAAAATTCCAACTTTATGATTTGTGCTCCATCATCCTCGTTACATCAACTTTTCCCGTATGGTTAGTATCATTGAGAGCTAAGGTACCGTGTCAGATCCTTGATTATTTTAGTAAATATTTTTTACGCATAAAGAAAAAATTTTCTGAAATTGAATTTGACAATTTTCTGCAGCAATCATGATTAGACCATCGATATTATATCAAGATTGAATTATGTAAGCAGATCTCATAATAATTAGGTACATGGAGAAAAAATGGTAGTAATTATCAGTGAAGAAAATATGTAAAATTAACTAAATTTTGATTATAAAATCGAATTGCTATTGCGACATTCTAAAAATTCATGATCATTAAAGTATATTTTACAAAGCGTTTAGCAATAAATTGTTCATGTAGAGATGTTGAAATATTATTTAGCACTGTATATAGGACTATATTTCGATTTTTGTTAAATATTTTAATTTATCACCAATTTTCTAAATTCGTATTTTGTGTGTGTTTAATAAATTTTTTGTAATTTTGTAAATTGAAATAACATTTTTATGAACTAAATCTGCCGCCCCTTAAAATTTGCCGCCCTAGGCTTCAGCCTACTCAGCCTGCTGGTAAATCCCCCACTGGTACTATATTTTTATTTTTACTAAATAATTAATAAACTATAAAAGTATAAACTATAAAATGTAGTGTGGTACTGTGTAGTGTGTACATCTATTACTGGTAGTCGTAAACGCATTACGCAAAACACTGCAATAAAACCAATTGAGAGATTGGACAAAATTCTCTCGCGGACAGAATTCACTCATTGTATATCTCGAAAGGTATATTTCGAGTGGTTTAGGACGTTCTCGAACGATGTTACTGGTTACCGCAAGCTAGCCGTGAGCAGTGAAGACAAAATATACAAAATGAAACTTCATTCGACCTAAAATATTAGTTCGAGGCATCGAGGTTCGATTGAATTCATTCGCAGTATAAACACATTCTGAATGAAGTTTGCATTCATCTCGACTTAGAGGTTTCGATTCTTTAGACTTTAATAGCTAATACAATAGAGTAGCCTGGATGCAGTGCTTCATAGAACAGAGGCAGATAAAAGATGTTACTACTTAGTATATACTTACTAAAAATCATTCGAGTGATTTTTAATAACCTCTCGAGATATCTCGAGATATTTTAATAATCGAATGATTCTGTATTTTATTTCGAGATATTCCCATCACTACCTACATATTTTGATGACAAAAAAATATTCTGATATTTTGACCTAATAATGTTTATATAATTAGTAAAAAAAATATATGGAATAAAAACACGTTGTAAAAGAGACGGTGTTAATGGCAAGAATTTTTAAAGTTATCAAAAAAATGGATTTGTCATTTTTTGTTAACTTGAAAAATTTATAATAAACAAAGTAAATTACTTTCAGGTATTTATATGATGTAATATATATGTATATATTATGTAAAAAGGGCTCCATGAAGCAAAAAATTTATAGGCCAATTATTTAAACATTTATTGTTATTGGGGATGGTTTTTCGAAAAAAAAAATTATTTGACAATAGCCTTAGTTTTTTAAAAATAAATTTAAAAATGTTTTTCAACGGAACTGATTTTTTCGAGTGTTAAGATGACATCATAATTTATTCAAATTTTTAAATTGTTATTTAATACTATAAAAAAATTATTTTATGTGTTGTACTCTTTAAACAGGCGCACCGCTCGAGCTGTAACGGCTGCGCGGAACCCTATATTCAACGTTAAATAAAAACTATAAATAATAGAGATAGAGTCCCGGAAGTAGGACTTTTTATTGGAAATTTTCTCCTCTCTAAGAACCTTTATTTCAATTTCCGCTATCGCTTATAGTTTTTGAGTAATTACTAAAAATCTTAGGGGATTTTTTCTTTTTGTTTTTGTTAATAACATTTAATGTCGTTTTGTCGGCGAAAAAATTATAAAAACGACTTTTTCGGAATATTTTTCCGGATCAAAAAAGCTATTGCTCATATCCATTGAAAATTTAGAAGGGTTTTTCTCAGGAAAATCACTTCTCGATTATACTACCACGCTTTTAAATGCTATAGAAAAGATGGAGTTCGTACTTTTTGATGCGTTGATATAAGTGCGAATATTTTTCTCAAATAAATATTTTTTGCTAATAAATCACTCTAGAACAAAAAAAAACATTTTTAAAAATGTTTATATACCGGGTGAGTTTTTTTTAATCTGGCACATCCAAAATATCTCGAGAAATAAGTACTCTGGGGAAAAATATCTCGGATCAAAGTCAAATCATTCCATGGGGGAAAGACTGATGCAAAAATTACCCCTCCCCCTTGAGGGGGGAACTTGGAAATGTTAAATAGGGGCCCCTATTTTTTATCACGGATTCGGACTCCCCGACTTAAAATACAAAAGTTTAATCCCGAACACTTTACAAGAAATTGTAAAATTGACTCAGCAGTGATATTGTCGATTTGACAAATTTTTTGGTTAGTTTGACAAAAAAATTGGTCAAACTAACCAAAAAAATCACATCGACAACATCTGCTAAGTCAATTTTACAATTTCTTCTAAAGTGTTTGGGATAAAATTTTGTGTATTTTTATGTAAAAAATGTAGTATTGTATCTTATTTGTAATTACTCAAGAGACTGTTAACACTCGCCAAATCGCTCGTGATAAGACCATGTCACGCTCCTGATAATACCTTCATTTACGAACAAGATACACGAACCACAATTTTCTATACGAAAAGGTCAACAATATACTTATGGGATATATATCTGGTTAGATAACAACTCAGTCACTTGTGTCTTTCACATGATATGAGTATTTACATAGCTTCGATATTAAATTAAAAAATTCGAAAGGACAGCTTATTTTTAATTAAAATTTAGTTTATTTCAAAGCTGCGTAATTCAAAATCCTACTATTGATTTAATTTACATAGGTTTGCGGATGGCAGTTTATTTATTAATAAAAAAATCCGGACAAGCGCGCGTTGGGCACGCACATGATGCGCTTCCGGTATCGGTCGTGCATCTCACTTAGGTACATTGAAACTAGTTATTTCAAAATTTTTAAGTTCACGATATAAAAATTAATGATTTTTTCAAAAAAATTGGGAAGATATAGTTTTCTAAAATCGAGTTTTCGTTAGAGCTCGACGTACTAGGAAGCTATTCTGACTATTTTGGCGATATGCATTACCGTATGGCTGTATATGTGTGTGTGGGTGTGTGTATAGATGTGTGTAAACACTAAACCTCTTTTACTTTTGAACGAAAAATTTGTAAAAAAGTGTTTTTTAACATTACTCGTAAAATTCTTATCAGATCGATTTTTTTATAAGAAATTACTTTCTTAGGTTAAAAAACCTGCGTCCATTGCCGCAAACCGCATCAAAATCCGTTCATTTGTTCACGACATATCCTGAACAAAAAATTCGTAAGAAAGTGTTTTTTTTTTTGAGTTCGAAGAGCTAAAAATAAGCTTCTTGCTATATTTTATACATTTTTGAGCGTTTTGACCTCGAAAATAGCGGGAAGTTCAGGGATAGCTTGCAGCGTCAAACTTCCTTTCAAATTTTTTTTTTTCTAAGAAAATATATCACTTCAACACTGTCATTTAATAATTTCAAAGAATTTAACTTTTGTTGAAATTTGGGTGGAAATATTTGGTATTTTGTCAGAAGTAATTTTACATACAACTTAGATCTCAGTTGTCGAGCGCCTATAATCTACGATTTCTCTACAAGTTCTTAAGTTTAATGGCTTAAACCGAGCAATATGAATATCGCTTTTTTCGCAAAATAAAAATAAACTGAAAATAATAATTAATTAATGACTTGTTCTTAAATATTATTAACTTTAACTTTTTTAGAATTATTGCAAGTATATGCACGTTGTAAACACAAATAAATAAATATTGACAGTAAATAATACCACGTTGACGTAAATTCGTTCACAGGAGACACGAATCCTAATAGCTATAGCGCCGCGCGTAAAACTTTCCTGAACCTTTACCGGCACCAATTTTCGAGACACGCGCTTCGCATTGCGGCGTACTAGTTTAGTTCACATGTTTCTTTTTGATGAATTCCAGCCCTCCTTCACTGAAAATAATGATCATGGTGTCATTCGATTAGGAATGACATCTAGAAACGTTTTGAAAAAAATAAAGTGGGGGACGAAAAAATTGCAAAAGTTACAAACATTTTAGTAAAAGAAAAAAGAGGGGTTCGGTTTTTTCGAATATCTCAAAAACTATTGCAGATAATTGAAATCACAAAAAAGATTCTAAAAAAGCAAGAAATTTCGTACAATTTAATCCCATCCCCGGAACTCTACCATCAATATTTCTAGTTTTAATTTTGAGGTGAAAATAGGACTAAACAAATTTTTTTATATAATTTTCAAAATTTTCATGTCTTTTAGTTTGTTGTATAAAAAATAGAAAAAAGTCCTATTTTCACCTTTAAATTAAAATTAAAAATATTGGTGGTAGAGTTTCGGGAGATGGTACTTTATAGTAGGATATTTCCTGCTTTTTTATAATCTTTTTTGTGATTTCAGATATCTGCAATACTTTTTGAGATATTTGCAAAAAACCAAACTCGTATTTTTTATTTTAATAAAATATTTACAACTTTTGCAATTGTTTCGTCCCCACTTAATTTTCTTTCAAACCTTTGTAGATGTCTTTTCGAATCGAATGATCATAATTTTCAGCGAAGTTGGATTGGAGTTCATCAAAAAGAGACATGAGAACTAGATTATACCGCGCTTAGTCCCCTTCCGTCTATCCTCCATGAAATACGTTAAAAACGTTGTTCAATTTTGGCTCGGCGGTTTATGTTGTTTCTGTTCGCTCATCCAATGTTTTACTGTAGTATGCAATTCACGTATGTATGAAAATTTTGATTGAATTTGTTGTTTTGTTGTGTTACACAGCTATGTCTGAGATAAAACCCTTTCATATACGTTTTCTGAGAATTTGTGGTGAGAATTTAGAGTTCGGAGAGCTTTAACAGTCCTCATGAGAATAGTTTCCTTTCCTATTTTTAGTGTTCCGTTCTCAAAGGTTGGAACCATAATATTGTTTTCGCTATTCTGTTCGTTTATCACGGTTTGTACTGCTTCTTAAACAATAAGTGGTACATTAATAAAATTAACATAAGTTAGAATCCAAATTCAGTAAAAACTGTTTTATGATTGCTATTTACAAGCGTGAAAGCCAAATTGAAATCGATTTTAATATTTTTACGAAACATACGACATACAGATACATAATTAATTGTAAAGTAATATTATAATGATTTTTTTTTATTTCACTAAATGCCCACATTTACCGAACACTAGTAAAGATAGAAGTTACTAATCTTGGAACAAATTTATTCGTTAGAAGAAAATTTACTTTCAATTCACCAAGCAATAAGTATATCAGTTAGAAAATTTAGTTAAAGAATAAATATAAAGCACATCTAGGTTAGCGGTATGTGCAATACACTGCACTGTAATCTTTGCTCTTTTTGGTAAAAATATTTTGACGTTCAGCCAAAAATCCAAACGATGGCGTTAGTGTAAACGTCAAAAAAATTGTGTCACAAAATAATAATGTTTTATCCTAGCTTAACTGCCCGCAAAACTTCCACTAACTTTAATTTTTGCAACTATACACCTCACAAAAGGTTAGTATACAACACATAAATAAAATCACAAGAGCAAACTGTAGAAATAATAGTTCACGTTTATAGGTATAGGTATTATAATATATGTGGCGGCCATTATTATTTTATCAGGCGAATAAATATTTATACCCTCGAAGCAAAACATAATAGATTTATATTTGCAGTAAACATAATTATGTTTGGTGAATTGAATTATTGCTATTTATTCGGAGGAATAGCTACCTGAAGAACAAATGAACCGAATAAATGACTAGTTACGTTCGGTGAATATGGCCGTAAAAGTTTTCAATAAATACAAGGAAAATATACACGGTGTAGTTTGTAATATTATGAGGAAAGAATTTACTATTGGCCTTTGACATTCTAAGAGAAGAGAAGACGGGAAGTTCTCTGGTGAATTCACAGGAAGCTAATTCATAAAATTATTGTTTTATAATAAGATTAGCAAAGAGAACTGAAATTGACTTTTCTGGCAAATTTATAATTAATCGCTCAACTTTTCCATTTTCGTTTTACGAAAATGTTATATAAGTTAAAAAATGGTATCTATATTTTTATTTACAGTCTTACCCGCAAATTTGTTCCCTTTAATAACGACTTGTTGTGTACTGTTTAGGTACCTTCAGCGGAAGCTTATGTTATTGTTAGAGTCCTACCGAACTTTTATCTACCGTTCACTGTCGAGAGAGTTCGATACACACCCGCCCTCTCGACTTCGTCATTATGAATTACTTAGTACCAACCCACTCTAGTCGTCCTTGCCCCTGGCCATCTTGTTCGTCTATTTCCTTCCGAGAATGGCCCGGGGATAATCCATATCCCTTATACTAACACCCACGTGTTTTATCATTCTTGTGTCCAAGGATGTAACTTCATTTGATCAAATATTCGCTTCATTTTAGTCTAATAACTAGTAGTAGGTACCTATATTGTTTTGTCATAAAAATTTCAACTGGTCAAAATTGTATTACAAGATTTGACCTTAGATAAGATAAGATATATAAATTAACTAAAAATGCAATTTTGTACGTAAGACAACGTTCAAAATTTAAAAAAGCGGTTCAAGTCATCTGCTATCTGCAAAAAAAAAATAAGTTCAAAAACTAAAACTCGACTGCTGAAGGTATGAAACAAGAAACTATTCTCATCTGAGGGTAGCCGCGGTCATATGCTACCTACCCTAACAAAACATTACATTGTAACAGTAGTAAGCGATCATGAGGTCTATAAGGCAAAGTGCATCACGCTATACATCTTATAGGCCTCATATATTATATGAGATAGAACACGACCACAGCTATCCTCAGATTGTTTCATACTTTTCAGTAGTCGGGTTTTGGTTTTTGAACTTATTTTTTATTTAAATTATTCTTTTTGAACTTATTTTCTATTTGTTTTTAATTTGCTCCCCTCTGGTATCAAAATTCAAAAATAGCCTATGTTACCCGGGCCATAATAACGAATCGATTGACACCTTATTTATCAAATTCGGATGAAATTCAGGCGCTACGGTGGAACATCCGTAAATACAAGCATACATAGACTGCTAATTATGCTAAATTCATAACCCTTCCTTTTGGCTTCGCCGCAGTCGGGTAATAAAAAAAGAGTAAAAGAGGGATTAAAAAATTCAAGATTTTACCATAACTAGCAAACAAGATAAGTAAAAAAAGCCTTTAACAACGCTAAGGGGCTGATTTTGTTGTGATGCCGCCTTAGGCCCGCTCTGGTATGCCGCTTTTCTTGTGTTGTCACAGAATATATTATATGTCCTACATAAAGTTCTCACCTATATCGTTGACGCAACATCTTTTTGGACTAAAAATACTCCTGTTGCAGACCCGTTTTGATTATTCCTCATTAATCATTTAAATTTGTTTTTTTGATATTTTGAATTGTTGTGCTTGCATAGGCATTTTTTTAACATAGTAAATGTCACTTTTAACAACAAATAAAAAAAATTTAATAATTAATGAATAAACTAGTGGGAATGTACGAATAATTCAAGAATTACAAGGCGCGAAATTTTACATAATACACACGGGGCGTGGGGGTAAGTTGGCAGGTGCGCAGCATTCATAGAAAATACCACGCAGTGCGCCGACCGACACCGTGCTACCCACGCTAGGGGGAGGACAAGCCGAGGGGTGCCAACATCATAATATAATATGGTTGACAATCACCCAATCTGTCCTTTTTTCGATTTACTTAATATGCTTGTTTTCTGACGGTTTCCCGTTTACGAAAAATGCCATATACCTACATCTGTGAGTGTTTTTAAGTAATTTATCTCAAACGCTGGAGAGAGAGAGAGGGCACCATTATCAAGTTTTTGCCCCAATTCGAAAAACCGTAGATCCGGTGCTACTAAACTTCGCAATAAAAGTGTAACTTAACCGCAACTTTCTAAGGAAATTTTGATTTAGATGTATTGTTTTTAAGATGTTTGGACCAGATTAGCCGTTATCTCCGTTTTTTTTCGTTGCGAATTAACTTGGAAACTTCATTGATTATTTGACTATTTTATCTGTTTTTTCAATGTTCATAGCTAAATTTAAATAACAAAATATATAACACCATTAAAAAACAAATAACTTTATTTTTGTGAAAATATATATACAGCACATTAAAATCAGTATTTAAGCCTATTATTAATTTGTATATTATAGTCAATCGTATACAAACTTTTGAAAAGAAACATCTATGAATGTAACAATACATCATTTAATTCTATATAAATTATGTGCACTTTGTGCAGTATAACAAGATATTTTTCAGCCCTTTGATTTAATACTAATAATAATAGAAAAGAAATCATTACATGTAACTTCATGCAAACTCGCTGTCCTCATACTCCTTGTACTTCAAAAAGTGTGTCTGAAACAAAAGAATGTAGTGTTGACCTTATTTCGTTAAATAGAAAAAGAGTGACGTGTAATAAATTATAAATTATATTTTTTTGTATTTTTTATTTTACATTTTATATTGACCTATCACCAATTCGTATTTTTAATTTGGTATTTTTTTAGAAATAAATTGAAAATCCAATTCTCGGCTAAGAACTTGGAAACGGGGGGCTTGTAAGAGAATATTGTATTGTTCTTGAATACTAAACATTTTCACGCAACAAATGTTACAAATTACACATTAAGTTATTTATTTGTTTGTTTGAAGCTTAAAATATTTTAAATATTTGAAAAGAAAAGGTATTCACTTTTATGAAAAGTTCCTAATCGAATTTCACTTAAGACTCAACATACATTTGAGAAAATCGTTCCACTTAAATTGCAAACTCCACTGAACAAATACATATACCTATCACTAACAATAATGACTATAACGATATTTTAATATATTTTTTTAAATTGTATGTTTATCACTGTACAAAATTTAAATTAATTTCATAAAGCATGTTATTAAAACTTTTCAATAACACGAAGAAAAATACACCATTTGTAAGAAGATTATAAAACTTTAAACATGGGAACATTTTTATAAAAAAATAACTTCAGTAAAGTTTTTTTAAGTAAATAAGTGAAGTAACGTCAGTTTTCCATCAGTTATTAATTAATCTTGTTTACTAGGCCCTACAAACAAATGTATTTGCACTGTTAACAAAACTTTTTTTTTACTTTTTGTTTGAGATGTGAAAATATTCGAAAACCACTCAAGCTGGAAACGTAACTTTTCGGTACAAATAGTAAAATTTTAATCTAATTTATATTTTAGATGTACGGTTTATACTTTATTGGATAATTGAGCCAAATTATTTGCATTCAGAATTTTAGTCTTTCTGTCTTTTGTCGAGTATTGTCGACTATTGAGCCAATTTTGATAGGATATTATTTGTTGTGCATCAAGTAATAGAATTGGCTTTATCGATATACACTATACCGACCGCGACCCGCGACTTCACAAGCTATCGAGATGAAACACGGCATCGACAATAGCAGTGGGATCCTTCGCAGTGCTGTTTAAGTGTTTATACAAAAAAAATGTTTGTGTGTCAAGGGACAGTTATATATATATTTTTGTTACGGGTGATAAATTGAAAATAAAATGCCTGTAAAATTATGTTTACAAGAAAAAATAGAATTAGGCCTAGTTTATATGAGAGCCGTTCAACGCGCGTTGGCCCAACGCGCGTTTACAGTTTCTATACAATTGTATAGAACTGTTTAAATGATAACGCGCGTTGGTGGCGCGTTGAACGCGCGTTATCATATAAACCAGTGGCGGATCCAGGATTACGGCAAGGGGGAAGGGTCTTGAAAAATTTTTACTCCTTTTGCGGAGAATTCATGAAAAACATGAAAAGCTTTTTTTTATCGCGCAGTAAGATTTTAATTTGGGATTTTTGATTCTCTGGAAGAGGGGGGGGGGTGAACCCGACCCCCCCCCGTGGATCCGCCACTGATATAAACAGTTCTATACAATTGTATAGAAACTGTAAACGCGCGTTGGGCCAACGCGCGTTGAACGCCTCTCATATAAACTAGGCCTTAGTGTTAATTGTAGGTGATAATTACAAAACCTACAGACAAGCTGTGACAGGCACCCGGAAAAACATATTTTACATGCGACTGTGAGAAATGTAATTGATGAATTTAAAATGACTGGGTCTGTTGATAATAAATTCAAGAAAAACTATATTCGAAGAGTTTACAAAAAAAAAATTCCATTTGTAAAGAACTTCCGTGGACACGCTGTATGTACAGATGGAAGAATGAGAATTTTGAGTTCTTTAAAATGTCGACGGCAGCTCTCCCTAGGGCCTAGATATGCCATAATACGTATTATGGCAGATCTAGGCTCTAGAGAGATATATATTTGAAAGGCGAATTGATATAAACGCGAATCGTAAGGCTATTATAAACTAAAACTTACATTTAACTGCGGGTTGTACTTCATAACTATCGTTTCAGTCTTTAGGCAGTCCATCTGGTTACAGCTGTCGTTTGAAACAGAATACATCCACTATCTATAAACAAAGTAAAATATTTAGATTCACGTTATTACTAATACAAAATAGTTGGCAAAACCAAAAGTGCACATCCCGCAAGTTTTCCACTGTATGATAAAAAATAACAATTAAAAAATATTTTTAATAAATTTAAAAAGATTTAAAAATTTAAAGAAATAAATAATTAAAAATTGAAAAAATATTTTTTTTAAGTTTGCAAAAATAAAAAAAATTAAGAACTATACATAATATAATATATAATTAATATTAAGTGGAATAAAATAAAACAAAATAAAAAGAAAAAAAAGAAAAAAATCAATGATTTCGTAAGGAATCGAACCCAGGACCTTGCCCTGAGGGATCCAACGGCATAACCATTACGCCACGGCGGCCTAATACGTGTAGTGGTGTTATCACGGTATATAAGTGTAGCACTTGTTTTATGGATTACACTATATTTACACAGCAATTATTATATTGTTTTTTTAAACTATTAGCTGTCAAAAATAATAAAATAAAACTGTTTATAAAAATTAAACTACTGAACACATTTTAGTGAATTTAAATAGGGTTCTGGTCTGATAGTAAACAAAGTGAATAAAATATAACCCAAGGCAATCCGACCAAAATTGCGATCTGTAGAGTCGTGACGTACGTACATACGTACGTACGTACGTACGTACATACGTACAGACCAACCGACAACTGCTGTTTGTGATTTTCAATTACAATTTTAATAGTATTTATGAACTCGAATTGATTGTAAAATGGTTCTATTTTATAGATTAGAATCTCCTCTTTTCAAAAAGCTTCAATTTGAATGGATTTCGTGTGAAATTAACTTAGATATAACTTCTTATATGAACGAAAGTCAGCTCTGACGCACAAAGCGATAATAAAGCACATACCGTTAGTTTAGCGGTATGTGCAATATTGATTGCAGCGCTAAATCATATTATCGACAAAATACTGTATGAGCTTACACATGCAAGGTCGTAGCCAGGAATTAACTTCATTTCATTTATTAATAACAATACATTACATTTCGATTTTACTCGTGCCGAAAACGTGTAATCCAATTATCGTGTCATGGACCCAAAAAGAGTCGAAAATATTTTAGTAAGTATGTATAAAACGATGGGTTGGTTAATGCATTTCGGGGAGAGTTTGAATAATCAATCAATCCTCCCCCTGCCTACAGCTAACACGAAATATTGCATTTATACGCGTTATTACTGTTTTCGAACAAAATATAAAATGTTTATTATCATTCCAACCCACAAGTGGGGAATGGTACTAGTTTAGGTCAAAAATCACTTCTCGAAAATTTTACAATATCTTTTAGTTTTGAGGTTCCCCGAATCCAAAAAACATATTTTTGGAGAAACTCTGTGCGTCTGTTAGTCGGTTAGTCTGTGAACACGATACAGGTCAAACGGATGAGCCGATTGAAACCAAATTTTGGGAGGACGCTTGGTATACAAATATAAAAAACCCTATTGTTTTTGGGGAAAATCTGCACCTGCGCAGAAGATATATATGATATAACGGTGTTTTTTTTTTTTTATATAATAATGGTATACTTTTCATAACGGCTTATTATTCTATTTATTATTTCAAGAAATTTTCGTTAAATTTTTTTTTTCTAAACTTTATAGTTCCGGAAATATTCTGAAAATAAAAGAAATCAATTAATGTTTGTTCGTAGATCTGTCAGAGTTAAGCACGCTTTGATTAATTTTGTCATGACGTGGAACCTATTATGTCGGTAACCATGGCAACGAATAGCAAATATAATATTGAATACTAGCCATGACCCGCGTCACCTTACGCGATATCAAAAATTTTATTTTCTTTATTGTACTATATCAAATGTCAACATTTTGAAGTTGGCATGGTCCCGTCGCCCAATTGGCTGATTTTTTTTTCATAATTTCAACAACATTTTGTCAATTCACTGCAGCTAATTACAGTAAAAGACCGTGCACATTCATCAACGAGTAGAGCACGAAGCAGAAAAGCCTGTTCGTGAAGGTACCCATGTTATTTAACGGATTAGCGCACATTAGACCAGCATCTGCAACCAGCAACGACCGTCAGTCGATTGCCTGCAATTTCTGGCTAGCCGTGCTGGACAGATCTAGTGTGCAAGTGATGTGTCGTTTTTATTAATTAATTTGTAAAAATTACTTGTAAACACATCACGAAACCTGCACTAAAATTTGCTGGTTTTGCTGGTCTAGTGTGCGACATCATACATTTACATGTCACTGTGCTGTGCTGGTCCTGCTGGTTCATGCTTAAGTGCGAACGATCTTTAAGCAATTCACCCTCTACAAATTAGTGTTTTTGTAAAAGTTTTGCGTTCTACTGGCGGATTTTGTTGAAATTTTAGAGAAAAGTATAAATCTTTACAGAAAGGTTAAATTTTAATTACCTATTTGGTTAATGCGCGTCTTGATCCCCCGACAAAATATCATCTTGACTAAATATCCTACGGGTACAATATCCCCGGCATAAAAACAATTACGGGGTCGTGTCGATGCGATGGCGTTTTTTTGGGCAATGAAAAGAGGAAGTCGTTCGGGGGGAGTTCTTTAAAAAACAATTACGGGGTGGTGTCGATGCGATGACGTTTTTTTTTGCGCAGTGAAAGTGGGAAGGAGTTTGGGGGCGAGTTCTTTAAAAAACAATTATGGAGTCGTGTTGGTGCGATGGCGTTTTTTTTTTGCGCTGTGAAAAAGAGAGGGCGTTTGGTTGGAGTTCTTTTAAAGACAATTACTGGTTTGTGTATACTGTATGGGTATACCAAGTGAGATCGTAACACAGTAATTCTACACCAGTTTAGCAGATAAGATATTTTGTCGGGGGATATTTTGTCCGCAGGATATTTTGTTAGGAATATTTTGTCGGGGGATGAAAACGCGCGGAATCTAATGATTTAGAAGCTCCGCAATTTTTTTCGTGTGTCTTGTCTGATAATATGTAGTTATTGATGAATTGAAATGTTTTCATTAAAATTGCCTGCGCTATCTGTATACTGGCTGGGCTAAATAGTACGTACAGTATATTTTGCAGCTTTATACGCATGTATATGACAAATAGCGGTAGGTAATTATACCAAATAACGCAACTTACTTACGTAACGTTTAATAATATAAATTATGATTTATCTTTTCAACTAAAAACGACTTTGTAATTAAGTTTGATATAATAAATATTAATGTCGGAAATTTAACTTTATGTCACCCAAATAGGTGCTATAATTATATAAATGTGTGATACACGAAATGCGATGAAAAAAAAAACAGTAAGTAATTTTATTCAATAAATAACATCTTTCGCGTGATCTCACCAAGCTTTAATTAAAGTAATGATTATTGTAATTATGAATATTATATTATTTTAGATCGTTACTATCACACGCATTTCTTGTTAAAGTTCATAAAAAAACACTCTAGTGGCCATCCTTACAATAAAGAAACAATTAGGTTTGTCCCTGACTCTGGCAAGTTTCTGATTTTTTCATGCTACCTTCGTTTAATCTGACAAATCAGTAAATATCTAACTTGTTTATTAGAACAGCTAGCGCGGTGTTTTCTGTAGACAAAAAAAAAAAAAAACAGGTAACCTCAAAATCTGTCGTAGAACCGTTTAAAGTTCTACCGCAACAGTCGCTCGCCTACGTGACCACAGTTTTACACGAGTCGTTTGCGTAAGTATAAGTACTATCCGCAAACTGTTCTGATTGTCATCAAAGAGTTTACAAATGTCTGTTGAAGCAACTGAGTAGCCTAGTCAAGAAGTGAGATTCATGAGAAAAATTGAGCAATAGCTTTTTCGATTCGGAAAAATATTCCGAAAAAGACGTTTTTTATTTTTTTTGCCAAGAAAAAAATTCATTTGTTATTAACAAAAAAACGAAAAGACAAATAAATCCCCTCATTTCTTTGGCAATTATCAAAAACTATAAGCGATAGCGGAAATTAAAAAAAGATTCTTATAAATAATAAAGCCCCACTCCCGGAACTCTATCTTTATTATTTATAGTTTTAATTTAACGTTACAGCTCGAGCGCATCGCCCTGTACAACACATAAAATAATTTTTATAGTATTAAATAACAATTTATTATAATTATTATAATTTGAATAAATTATGGTGTCATCTTAACTCTTGAAAGAATAAAGTTCCGTAGAAAATTTTTAAACATTATTTTTAAAAAAGTGAGGCTGTTAACTAATATATATTTTGTTTTGAAAAACCGTCTCCATTAAAAACAACAAAAATAATGTTTAAGGAGGTTGAGCCGTTTTACGAAGATAATGAAAAAAATCTGAAATAAAGTTTTTTTAATAGATTTTTTTATGACAAAATTTTCTGCAAAAAATCCATTATCATTAGGAGATTTATAAAGTTAAAAATTAAAAAAAACTTTTACATGTAGTCTTATGGAAAATATGTCAATCTAGCATGCAAACGGTACATTTTAATTTTTTGCAAATAACCAAAAAATGTCAGCAGTTCCGAAAACTAACTATGTAAAGTATCGATGGCTTACGCATATTTTAATATTCTTTCCAATTTAATTAGGAGACTTTTAATCATTAAGCACTTTTCGATTATGGACTTTTATTCTTGACAATTTTAACTGAATTTTCAACTTTTTTAAAGATTTAATTTTAATTTTTATTACTTTTAATTTCTTTTTTTAATTATTTACTGCAAAAAACATGTAAAATACAGATATTTACATAAATTTATTTTTTCTAACCTAACTTTGTACAAAAATTCAATAGCTAGTGCATTAAGTAAAATACTGAAATAATTAATTAATATTAAAAAAAAATTATTTATGCCTTTATGACAATAATTTATAAACTATAAAAGTTCCCATTTAGAATTCGATTTACTTTTGATTGGGACTGTAACGGATCAACCTCCTTAAATAATTGGCCTATAAATATTTTGCTTCTTGGAGCCCTTTTTACATATACAGAGTGAGTCAGACCACCCGTACCGATCGTTTATTTCACAAACGGTTAGTCGTAGAGAGTTGTGTCAAAAATCTGTATTATAAAAGCCCTAATGAAGAATCGAATTCCAATTTTTTTACTATAAGAATATTTAATTCAATAAAGAATAAATTTTTAAAAAATGTAAAAAATACAGCATAAAAGTAGGTATATTATGTTGAACTCGTGCTTCCATAAGCATTTATTTGACACCTTACACGATGCCCTTCAAAAATGTTTTTTATTTTATTTCCCATTTCACTCCCTGAAATTAACCCACAGAATCGAAGTCCAACTTTTTATACATCACGTCTGTGATTGAACCACCACATTCAATCTCTCTACCAAACTTCATATTTTTGCATCAAATAGTTTCAGAGAAACTCGCCTGTGACAGACGGACAGAACCCGAAGTGTTTCGTTTCCACGGAACAGTAAAAATGTTTGACACATACCTTACTTGCTACCAGTGCCATCTAACGATTAAGAAATGTAAACTAGCGTCGTCTGACAAATGAAACCAGCGGTAGCTTTCATTATTTACCTGTTCATTGATCAGCTTCGCTCCCGCCTGTGTATCTCTTGCATATAGGCCGCCAGCTCATCTTCTAGCGCGCCTCCTTCAACGTCGCGTAAGCTACTGTTACTTATTCGACAATGCGTCAGCGAATCATCATCGTTTCCGTCGGCGGACGAACGACCAAACTGTATCGGGTCCAAATCGAATTCGGTCACCGCACAACAACGCGCCATTCCATGGTTCCGTCGGACCATTTTCTGCGATTGTTTTGTCTTTTTGGTACAGTCGAATGCACTCCAAAGACGACTTCCTTTTGGTCTCGGTGACCGGGCCACATGAATCACTTTCATTGTGTGCATTTTGATCTGTCCTGTTAAAAAGAAAAATTCATGGTTTCTAACTCGAACGTAATTCTGTCCGTAATAGTAATATATTTTTACTTAGAAAGAATGTAAATATTTTCAAAGAAAATTAAGAGCGCAGCGTTTAAAAACTAAAAAACCACAATTTTAGCCACATTTTAACCTCAACAATTTTATTATTGGATGTACATTTCGACAGCAAAAATGGATCTTGCTGAAGATGGAAGAATAGAAACGACACTAAATAATAAATTTGTGGTGATTAAAAAATGACTGAATTGTTGTCGTTATAAGGGACCGCCTACAAAATATTTTCGGAATTGAAAGTTGACCTGATTGCGGTGAACTGTGTGACATTCTGTACTGACTGTGCTGTTGTGAAGCGGTTGAATAACCACCATTACAGTCTGTTTCTGAAGTTTCTGGTCCATTTCTTGAACAAGAAGTGGATCCGCCTCCTCCGTACCCTTTTCTTCCAGTCGCTGGAGTTGACGAAGTTCCGTACATGTTGCTGTATGTGGTTGACCTGTAATATATCGGATTTATTTAGATATTATTTAAATCAATGATTGATCAAACAGTTCCAAGTGCTAGTGTTCCTGTTCTTTAAAATAAGCTGATCTAAATAACTACGCAAACTCATCTTGTTCATTGAAAATAAGCTGTTATAATTAATTGTTATATAATACAATATGTTTATGTTCTTTAAAAAGCGGCTGTTTTAATTAACTGTTATAACTATATCTATAACTAGTTGACCCGGCGAACTTCGTACCCCCTAAGAGTCAATGAATGTCATGTTAACTTTTAGCTAAACTTACTATAAGGTGTTCTTAACGTAATAGGAAAATAAATTAATTAAAATTAAATTAATTATATTAATAAAATAAAATAAGATAAGATAAAAGATATGCGCAGAATAATTCAGAAGGCGCGTTGCAGTGCACAAAATACTAATGTCAAAAAAATGAATTACTATATTAGAAATAGCAATCGTTTTTATTTTAAGACTGCGCATACGCAATCTTCTAATTTCCGTAGAACACTGTGCAACAGACAGAGACAACACAAAAGATGTTTTCCATCAGCAATATCAAATTCAATTTAATATGCAGCTTGATTTCTATATAAATGGGTAAAAAAAATTAAAAAACTGTTTGGGCAAATTCTGTTGTACGAAAACTATATAAAATTTTATCCTCTTTCTTTTAAGACAGAACCAATATGATTTAAATTGAGCGAGTTATAAGCGTTTTTTTTTGTATTATTCCCCTCTGGGGTCAAAATTAAGAAATCGGGCGACCGTAGGGTTTAATCTACCTGTAGACGAATCGAACAAAAAAAGTTTTTTTTAAATCGGTTAATCCGTTCTTGAGTTATAAATGGTGTGACTAACCCGACTTTGTTTTATATATTAAGAAGTATTAATCGCCTGAATTGCCGAGAATTCTTAATGTCTGTCATTTGTGCGTGTAATCCCACCAAGGGGTACATGTTAGACTTTCTGTCTGACAATTGATGCCGAAAGTATATCCACTTTCGATCGAGGTATGAAGAAAAAGATTTGAAACTCTAAGTTCGTTACCTGGAATGCGTTGACTTTGGTCCAACTGATGCCGAGTCTTCCCGTAGTACGATGCTGTTGCCGCTATAGTCCGTGGTGCTGTTGTCCTGATGCACACCTGGAGCTCCGGCGGCGGCGGCACGCTGCTGTCCGCGGCGCGATAGCATCGAGTACGTGCTCGGTGCACGGCCACTCGCAACGAGCCCGCAACACCATTGCGAGAACGTCTCCTGCAAAAGAACGCCTACACATTTATGTTGATCGGTATCGACACGAAACCTTTTCATTGCCTTCTTTCATAAACATGACTTTTTTCCGCTCCAACTCCATAAGTGGGGAATGTTACTAATTTAGGCCAACATTTTGGAATATTTTTAATTCGTTTTGAGGTCGTCGCAGTCCTATATACACATTTTTTGGAAAAATTATGGGCGTCTGTTTGTCTGCTAGTGGTTTATCTGTACAGATAAGCGGATTGATCCCAAATTTTAGAATATGCAAATATGAAAAGCTTTATTACTTTTGGGGAACATAGGCACATGCGCAAATGAGATATATATGCTATAACTTTTTTTTAATATTATAATGGTAAAATTTTGTAAAAAAACTGTCTCTAAACTGTAGTGTTTGAAATACAGTTTCACTGTAATTGAAAATTTAATTTATTGAAACTTATGTAAGATGGTGTTGGTTATTTAATAACTGAAATTGTATTAAAAAGATTTCTAATGGAGTTACTTGCTTTTTGATTATTAAAATAAAAAGATCTATTAATTATTTTAAGAAGGATTATTTAAACTCCAATACATTACATAAACCTTATAGTTTCGGAAATATTTTAAAATTAAAAAAATTGGCTATTTTTTTTTTGTTTTGTTCTGAAGACGTAAAAAGATATTAGGCATCTGTCAAGCATGATTTGGTTAATTTTTAAATGTGCTAACATTTCGTGTAACTATGCAAACGAATAGCATAATATATCAATATTTAATACTATCAGTTACAAATGCTATAAATATTAGAATGATTGTTTGATAGTTGTGTCACTGCGGTGTAATGTAAAACAGTCCGCCGCGAGAGTGGAAAGATTCGGGGTTCGTATCCCGACAGTGACATTGTTTGAAAAATTAAATTTTTCTAATGTTGATAGCGTTGTAACAAGTGTTGCTCTTAACAATTGCAGCAAACGGTAGCTACTCTGTAATTATTATAATATGTCAATATTTCTGAAGTTGGGGCGGTCCTGTTGCCCAATTGGCTGAAATGTTTGTCAGCCACATAGTTATATCGTATAGGTAAAATCATACAGTATTCAACAAAAACAATTACTCGTATGCTTTTTCGATATTTCAGCGAATAGTAAGTATACGATCTTAATAAAAACTTTTAAAGTTGGTTTCTTTTTCTATGACATATTATAGTACCTTGAATGCTTCCCTGAATTTGTTTGACATGATGTGGTATAGCACGGGGTTGACCGTCGTTGAGAGGTAGTATAAAACACCCGATGCGTACGTAACTATTTCATAGACCATGAGCATGAAGGGTTGTTGGGACTCCGACCGGTGATCCAATGTTCCGTAGATAGCCACAAGTCTCTGTGCGTGAAAGGGCGCCCAACATACGAAAAAAGCGACAACGACTGCCACTGCAACAAGATTAATTATTAGTTGTTATCGTTCTTCTTAATTGACTTAGATATTATAATAACGGGAAAATTGAAACCTGTTTTCACTATAAACAATTTTACATAATTAAACTGAAAAATTTTAAACAATGAATTTTCAACGAACTGACAGACAAACGTACAATAATTTTCATTTTGAGTCCTGAAGAAGTCTAAAGTTATAGACGTAACGTTGGCAACATAAATAAATATATTTTACAGAATAAGGTTCCAATTTTCTCGTTTTTACATTATCTAAATTAATTAAATTATTAGTGTGAATTCACAGAGTACACAGAGTATTGCAAAATGAAATTATATTTTATTATTTGTACAAACAAAAATTTATAAGAAAAAAGAAATATTAACAAAAATAAAAACGGCCATTAGTACGCCAAGGAAATGAAAAAAAGATATAAAGGAGGAAAAAAATCATATTAATTTTAGGTAGATATGGCACAGTGGAATCCTTTTCTCTAAGATATTTTTTTTCTTCTTTTCAATGATTTTTTTAATAATGCTATACAAACAAACAAATTAATAGTACACTGACATATATCGTATACTAGGGGGCACAAATGATACATCAGGGTGTTGAAGTTGAAAACTGAAAAATTATTAATGTCCATAATTTTTTTAATACACCGTATAATTTTTCTCAAATCGGCACACTTGTTAAATATCATAAAATGCACCTAACAATAAAAAAATTAGTTCAGTACGCTCTACCAGTGCCGTACGGCAGGAGTAAGTAATGCTTGTACCCCTTCTAAATGTTACGCCGCTGTCTAAATTTTAATTTTGACTATAATTTTAATTTTTTTGATATTTTCTAAGTCAATAATGTACACTTGGTAGTTTGTTGTAAAGTCATTGGTTTTCGAGATATTCGCAGTTTTTTTAAGACAAAATTGTAAAAATGAATATTATTAATAATAATACAAATAAAAAGTAGGTACATGTCTATCTATCTTTAACTGGGAATATCTCGAAAACCAATGACTTTACACCAAACTAACAAGTGTACATTATTGACTTAGAAAATATCAAAAAAATTAAAATTATAGTCAAAATTAAAATTTAGACAGCGGCGTAACATTTAGAAGGGGTACAAGCATTACTTACTCCTGCCGTACGCCACTGGTAGAGCGAGTAACATTTTATCTAAGCATATTTCGCTTAATCGTTTTATTTTGAATTGGAGAATCTGCGGTTGTTCTATGTCCCATTCTTAATGAGACGCCCTGTATAAAGCTGAAGAGTTTGTTTGTTTGGTTGTGCGCGCTAATCTCAGGAACTACTGGTTCGAATAGAATTTTTTTTTGTTCGATAGCCCATTTATCGAGGAAGGCTATAGGCTATATAATATCACGCCACGACCAATAGGAGCGGAGCAAAAAATGTTGCAAAATGTAACTCAAAATTTGTCCGTCCGACAAAAACTTTTGAACGATAACTCCAATCACCATGAAATTTGGACACAACATTCATCTCGATAAACTAAGATGAATGTGCGTACTCACATCCCTCCTCTCTATTCGTTCTTTTGCAACCGGGTGAAACCGGGCGGTACCGCTATAAGTATTATATAATTGTGATGGACATTTTTGTAACTTTTGTAACTATTTCATATATTGTATTGTCAATTAAACTTGTGATTATTATCATCATCTATTAAATATATTTACCGACAATAGAATATGAAATAGTTTAGTAAACCTAAATTTTGTGAAGCTTAGTGGTTAATCACAGCTAAATATAATGGCTTTTGCAATTACGGGTTGAAATCTTTCACGGGTATTTTTTACAAGTTGCGTGAGCAATTATACCTTAAACTGATGAATGATTAAATTGATTGATTATATTAAATGTGTTTTTGTATTCATCAGTACAAAATTATATAATAAGTACAAACGTAAATATTTGTGAAGTTTTTTTTTTTTTTTATTTGATGTTATTATACTTTATTCAATAAATAAAATTATGAACCAATTAATTTTATTTATTGAAGAGTTCTAATCAGACGTTAATCAAAGATTTGATTATTACTTTATTATTATTAATAATCCGAATCAATCTTCTACAAGTGTCAGAAATTTATTAAACAAATTATAGTGTACCTACACCTACAGCAATGCTTTTACACAACGATCTGTAAAATATCAAATTACAAACATTTTACAAAATTAGTCACCGATCTACTCTTAAATTCATTCGTATCCAGAAATTTTTGTCCAAGACGACATTAATTAAATTTTAAAGCAACATTCATATTTTTGGAAATCTTTTTTTAATCAAATGTGAAAACTGAACATATTAGAAAACCGGTTTGATTTGGAAACGTCTATTTAAGTATCCCTCGGAAAAAAATTAAATATACAAACCCTTATTTATATTATCCCGCATCGAATAACTCTCTAGTCATGCATATTTATGGACAAACAAAAAATCAATTTCCACTACGCGTATAGTTCCCCACATTTCAATTGTAAAATATCTTGTTTGCATATTTGGATTCGTTCGAGTTATTGTCGATTTTTAACCGACTTCAAAAAAAAAGAATGTTATCAGTTCGACACGTAGGTACCTACACTCGTATATTTTATAATGTTTTATATTTGTCCAGCCTTAATTTGTCGAGGGGTAACCGGTTTGAATTCTTTTGATGCCACTATGTTCAGGAAGATGCTGCAATGGTCCTATATACTTTTTCTTTAAATCGATTCAGGAGTTTTTGACAGTAAACAAATATCATTTTTACCTACTGCTCAGTCCCCTTTTGATAGAAAAAGTAAAAAATATTTTTTTTAAATCAAGCTTAAAACAATAATAATGAATAAAAAATATTATTACTAGCATTATTATTAAAAGTATTATTGTGAAAAAAGCGTGGGGCGCTTTGTTCCACATTTTCGTACATCGAGCGCCCCACGCTTTTTCACAATAACACTTGTATTTTTTATTCATTATTGTTTTAAGCTTACCTATTTAAAAAAAAATATTTTTTACTTTTTAGTTCGATATAAAGCGTGTTTTTTAGTTTTTTTTAAACTATATTTATTTTCCACTTTTTAGTTCAATTTATTGTCAAAAATTTGCCGAAAAAAAAACAATTTTTTTTTTCGGCGTGGACGGGATTAGAACCTACGACCCGTGATTCCGAGAGTTGACGTCAGCGAAGACCCGTGCCTTAGACCGAACAGCTGTAGTTACAGTGCTGGCATATTATACTACAGTAATAAAACACTTGCTGTAGTCCAAACGAAGGTTGCAAATAAACATACATACATACAAACTTACAAGTGAAGTTAATATAAAGCGTGTAAAAAATGTGTTTGCTTTATTGCTGGTTATTCTTAAGCCATGTATACACTTGCGACCCGAACCGTTCGCGAACCGCTAGTGAAAGGATCGTGTCATGTTCGTTAATGTCCGCTCGCAAACCATTGAGAAAAGCGAACCAATACCGAACCACTACGAAAAATTATATACGCGGCTAAACGAATACTCGATTAAGCGACGAACCTCCGACGACGCCGTCCCAACTTACACCAGGTTCGCGAGCGGCTCGTTCGGCACAGCGTTCCAATTATGTTAGCTATCGGTTCGCGATAGGCTCGGCTCACAAGTGTATACCAGGCTTTAGCATTTTGAAGATTAGACTAGATTTAAGGACGTAGTCCTATGTTCAAGATCGTTTTCAACTGTTATTTCAGAATATTTTTTTAATATCAAAATAATGTACGATGTTTTCAATTTAGTTACATGTTTTTACTGACATCGTAAACTAAGAAAAAACATTTTTTTTTGCTTAATTTTACGCCATTTTATAATTGTTTTTTTAACCTAAAGTAGACAACTTTAAATGGAGGTAGGTGGGTAGCGCGGGTGATAACGTCACTTGGAGTCAACTGAATTATAAAAATTAAATTGGTTATTGTTTCGTAGGCTTGTGGCTCTATCCCGTACTAGAAATAAACATTTTTATTGATAAATAACAAAATGGCGGGTTTTAGAAAAAAACAACGAGAAAATCGTGATTTTTTCGTTGAAAATCGGTCAAAAAAAATAGAAATAACTTTTATAATTAAGTAATTCTAGTACCGGACGGAGCTATTGTTGTGTAGAATATCCTGTGAAAAACTGAAAGCAATCGGTTGTATACAATTGTTTCAATCACCCGCGCCGCTTAGAAAAACGTAGTTTTGAGAAAAACGCGTTTAAAGTTTTAATTTCAGATTTCTTACAAAAAAATAAAAATGAATATATACACTAATTAGCTATGCCTGGTGTATAGTAAACCTTCCGTTTCTTCAAAGGCATCGTTTTCTGCTAATTTGTTTGCTCTACTCTGCGAGAGTATATAACGTGATAACAATTGAGAGGTAAGAGCAGGTAAGAGTCTTATCGTAAGACCGTTGCTGCTCTCGACTATATGCTATAGCTTTGTAAATATTTAATATTTCGGTCTAAAATTTTTACAGTATTTTCTCAATATAATATTACTGACTTAAAATGTAAAAAAAATAAATTCGTTTTTTCAAAACCCGAACACCAGACTACGTCCTTAAGGTCATGCCACATGTTACAAAACTCAAGGATTTGGGATTGACAGTTTTACCCTTTACATGATTAACTGCTTTGATAAAGTAATTAAAAATGGGTTCTAAGAAATACATAATATGAATGAGTGACAATTGCAACGTGTTTTGGTATGATTGGTTGAGAGAATATGACATCATCGTGAGAGTGTGCGAAAAGGGATTGAATGAGTGAAGATGATTTTTTTAAATATAGTTAGTAAGTTGAAAGTAGAGAATTGAAAATAGAGGTTGAAGGTAGTGAGTGGAAAATATAAGTTGGGCGTGGAGAGTTAAAGTTGGAATTTGTAAATATTGCAAATAAAGTTCTACAAAGTCGAGATTGGTTATTTCAATTTATTTCCATCCTGACACTAGAAATAAATTAGAGATAAATATATAACAATTAATCAAAAGTATAAATATTATATTTATATCAATTTTTCGAAAGTGGGATTTATTCTATTACAATTACCAGAAGTGGGGATATAAATATTCTATAAAAATCATCAGAAGGTGGGATCGACTAATTGTATTACAATCATCAGAAGTGGGATTTAAATTAATTCTGTAATAATATTATCATGCACAACATATAGTTAGTATTTTCTGCATGTATATCCACTGTAAAAATTCACTTAATTTTCGAAATTTTTGACTGTTCAATTTTGAGTGTTGTATTCGCATACTGTTGGACACTTAGGTATTCTATAGAAATGTACAGCACTAGTGTTAAATATGTCATTTCAAGACCACTATACAAAGAATAGCAGCTGTTTTATAGAAATGTTTGCAAAACAGAATATGTTTGTATGCTTTTATATGTCGGGATCTTACTGACTACATCTTGAATCGATTTACCATCATGTACGTGAAATAAATGGATCCACGGGAGACGTTGGTGAAATGTTTTAATCAATTTATAACCCACCGAAACGCGCGGAAGACATGAACTAACCATAGTACTTAATTTAATTATATTTGTTGTAATGTTTGTAGCATTAAAACAATTAGGAAAACACACAATTGCTCCCAGGTGGTTTATAACTAATATGAGCATGAAGGGGGTATTTTAAATATTATATATTGTTTATTTACTTTCAATTGCCTGTAATCAAACGGCCAATTTTTCCTTTTTGCTCTCTACATATAACATGCTTAGTGTAGTGTCGTTTGGAGACGATAGTGGCAAGGTGGAGAATCTGCGTAGTAAGAAGATCAGTAGCTGCATGACTTGTAATTTCAGATGCAAACCCAAACGGTATATGTACTGTTTAGAGGACAACCCCTTCTTAGAAAATATAGATCCGTCCGATCCGAAACTCACAGGAATGACGCTACTATTTTCTCTAAACGACACTACTTTACACGTATGTACAAAAGGATATCCTTTGAGGTGGCCTCAACATAAAGGGTTATTTAGTCTCGAGTTACAATTGAGTGACAAAATATTCATAAGCGGAGATGGGACTCGAACCGACGATATACAGTCCCATCTAAAGTCAAACACGTTAACCAAATACATCAATAAACATACGGCTTACTCGAGTCTATAGTTTTATTGACTTTGTTATCAAGGCCATCAGTAGATCACCAAGTTCGTGAGACAGTCGATCTACTAAAAAGTCTTACTGGAATACATTATTAATACATTCTGACTTTTTATTTTTACACCGAAAGTTGACGGTCCTGTACTTTTTTTTACATATTATTATCATCATAGTAGGTCCTAAACCTTACCAAACCTTGAATATTGTGCTAACTTTTACATATTGTCAGCATAATCTTAGTAGGGAGGAGGGGTATAGTGGGGTAGCAGGGCATAGCGAGAAATCCCTCATGCGGTTCGAATGAAATGCCGTGCAAAGTATCAAATGACTCGCTTTGATTGGTCGTCAGTCGACACGTGACCTTCACGAGCGATCCACGGCATTTCGACAGCCGTTTATGCTATATAAACAAGTCTCGAAATTAGTGTTTCCATTAAAAAACACGCGGAATTAAAACAGAGCTTGTTTTTTTAGCCTGTTTATGTATCGTGGTAGTTAAAATTTTGTTTTGTAGCAGTGCACATTTGATTAGTAACGTTGATTTGTTTGTTCTTTTATTTCTTTAGTTTTAAAAAAGAAGTTTACGATGATTGGTAATAGAAACTATTACGTTTGGAAGCTATTTTTCTTTTCATTTTCAAATTGTAACTACCCTACAATACCCCACAGGGTATTCCACTTTACCCCCATACCTATACGGGGCATAGCAGGGCAAATGCCATTTTTCATTTATATGTTCACATATCGTAGATTTCTTATCGTTATCGAGAAAAATATATTCTCAGTCGTTCGCAATGAATTAAAATTTGTAGTTTAATCATAATATTTTATCTGTTAGGTATGCTGAGTTCTAAGAACCCCACAATGCCTTTCCCAGACCCCTACTAAATAAATGAATATTTTATATGTTTTACAAAAACTGGCAATTATTTAAAAAAATATAAATAATATTTGTATTTTTTTATAATTGTAAAAAAATATTCAATTATTTGAAACTAAGATTATTGTATAAAAACAAAACAGACATAATATGAATCCTCCTTTACAGTACACATTAACAGAACACACACCAATAAAAATTATAAGCAATCTTTATTGTCCCATGCGTAAAACAGTATATCACAAAATGCTGTCAGCTTAGCTTATCATTTGAGGCCATCGACTAAACGACGTAACGTATCTAAGTGATGGCAGTTAGTGATCAAATTATTATAATTACCGAACAGCAGAACATCCCAAACACACGCTACAACAGGCCTGACCAAAGCGTTGATCGCGGGCTTTTTGTCATCCTTTTTTTAAAAAAATGGAACAACTGTTTTGTAAAATTTTGCGGACAGTGTTTTTCGAAGATCGCCACAGTTTTTCTGTTGTATTTGTAATTGTTGAACTGGAAATACAGTGTTTTTCTTTAGTTTGACTTTCATGTATCTGTGCATCTGTGTAACGGAATAGGAAGTCATCTAATTCGACATAATTTTTTTTAATAAGCTTAAAAGGAGAATAAGGTAATTGAAAAAAAATTAACTTTAATTCAAAAAAGCGTGGAGTGCTTTCAACATTTTTATAATAACTTAACCTTTACAAATAGCTAACGATGAAAGATTGATATCAACGCTGTTTTTACATTAAAGTTAATATTTTGTCAATCAGTTTATTCTCCTTTTGCGCTTATTAAAAAAAAAGATAATTTATATCGAGTTGGGGGATTTTCTATAGCTGTTGAACAAAATCTTTATATTTAAAAATTACTTTTTACTTTTCATTCACATTGCTATAAAACGTGCTTTTTTAGTTATTTTAAACTCTATTTTTTTCTGATAAACCGAGGGTAAGTTTTGAAATCACCTGATATTCGTGAACGACTATCGCGACGACTTGTCTTTTCTTCGACGTCTGTACATATTTGCAGAGATATTGCAGGCAGGAAGTCTTACTCCAAGTCTTCACCATACTCGTTCGCCTTTAATGTATGCTGATTTCATCAGAAAGCGAAACATGCTTTCAATTTAATTACATATTCCTCTTACATTAAAAAAAAGCAGAAAAACCGAGTGATGCGATAATTTTGGCCAGATTGTTTACAAGGAAGTATCCCTCAGTGACATTTGATCTAGTTTTTGATATAAAATTCCTTCATAATTGTACCTATTCGATATGTGCAACATCAAAGTCACGACATCTAGCGCCATTGACAGGCGAACCCACTGCCACTTTTATACATTATGTCAAATGGGACAACTAGTAAAAAATGAATTAAAATTAATGTGCAACATCAAAGTTTCAAACCAATTGTGAAAAAAGAAAAGTTAAAGTTTATGAAAACTGTGATCAAATAGTTCTATAATATTAGTATTCAGTATGTATAATATATATTAAATTATTGTTATATTTTATTCTAGGAAGATTCATAGCTTAGAAAATTAATAACAGGTATAAAAAGTTATTATGTGCCGTAAAAATGCCCGCTTTCGCCGCTAAGCGCGCACGGTCGTTCAGCGTCTCCCTTCCAAGCAGCTACACATAGCGAATACTCCGTTCACAAAATTGCAAACAGTAACTAATACTTAATTATTAATAGGTTTAATTGAGCAGCAAACAATTACACAATCTGTAAAGCATACCCATTCTGACGCTACACATATATTGGATCCTATCTAGTTGCGTGGGGTCACTCTGCACATGTTGAAAGGATTTTCATTATACAAAAAAGGATATTACGTGCAATGTTCAAATTGGGATTTAGAGAAACCTGCAGGCCTGTCTTTGAGCAGAAAAAGATCTTAACGATATATGGTATCTACTTATACAAATTATTATCACATGTTAAAACAAATATAAAAAACTACGAAACAGTGTCACAAAAACATTCTTATATCACCCGCCAGAGCAAATTACTACATAAACCGAATTTTTCAAAAACGTTTTGCTGTAAGTCCCCATCAATTGCAGGTGTTGATATATATAATACATTGCCGGAAAGACTTAAAAATATAACAGAAATAAAATCATTTAAAAAAGAATTAAAAAACATGCTTGTTAAAAAACCGGTGTATAAATTGCAAGGATATATTTTTAGTGAGTTTTAATTATTTATAGTTATTTTAGCACTTTATATTTTATTCATTGAATATGACGTTTTGTATCTATATATTGTATATATAGCTTCACAAATAAATTGTCTATCTATCTATCTATAGACTATAGAGTATAGACGCAGATGACCTCAGCTATCTGCATCTATCTCTGCATTGGATCCAAATTTCTTTCGATCCGATTTTGTATTTCGATATCGTCCATCGTAAGTGTTTACACTTCCGATCGGAGAGAAGTTGCAATTGTCTGACGACGGTTTTTTTTTTGATTCTGCCAGGAGAAGGACGTACCCCTTAATAAGAGACGTAAAAGAGAGATGCGTGCATCGGTTTGATGAAATAAATCGGAAGGAATGTATTTTAAACTTGTTAACATACACGAAATAACCCAGATAAGTTCAAGGACTACCACCGTTCGTTACAAGATCAATTAACAACTCTTTGTCATTATGTCGGAGAGATATTGGATTGAAAACAAACACGTTTAATCGGCCAACCCGTCGGTTCGTTAGCGGCTATTATCGTTTATTGTCGCATCTACCGTTTCCAGTGTAGATAGCTACATTACAATCTTGGTGGCTGCTTTTCTTTTGATGTCGTCTGATGTAGACCGATTCGGATCGGAAGAGATAATATGGATCCAATATACGTGCAGCCTTAGTATGCACAAAAACTGTGTACCTAATTTAAAATCTTTGATTAACGTCTGATTAGAACTCTTCAATAAATAAAATATTGTCTGAAAAATTGGTCGATAATTTTATTTATTGAACTGTGTAATTTATATTAGACTGTGAAGTGTGAAGCTACTACCTACAATTTCGGAACTCGAAATGAGGGTTTAGGAGGAATCACTCTCCAAATGTTCAACATACCTAACACATTAAGTTACTTACATGCCAGTACAAATCATTCTATCGCGTGATCATTTAAACATCTATGTGACTTTATGAAATATTTATGTTATTGAATCGTTTAAATAACTATACGTAAATGGTGTTCTGCAGTGTACACGCATTATTCACATATAAAAAAATGACTTGGGGAGTTATTTTAAGTTTAATATTTTGTTCTTCGGGACCTGAGTCCAAAATTTACTTAACAGCCTGTACATTTTGGATATTTTATTATTTAAAAAGTGTTTCTATAGCATATCAATAATAATCTGAGGAAATGATTGCAGAAACTTTAATTTGGAAAAACCCAAGGTCACAAGGTGACGGTCTAATTTTAAAGTATTACTATATTATACAGTCAGGTCAATGCCCGCTAAGATTTTCGTTCAATATTCTGATATAAATAATTGCTATCGGCTATAGGAAATCCGTTTTTACATTAAGGTCTAGAGCACACATGCTACTTTTTGAATCGAAAACGCGCAATTAAAGCAACTGTATCGCGAATGCATCACAATTTGACAAAGTTTCTCATCTAATCGCGCAATTTGGCAACAGAATTAAGACTCAATCGCAATTTTGTTGGATTTAGCGATCGACGCGATTTTTCGTAGTCGCGCATAAAGAATACAGCTCTATCGGAAGCCATGAAATTGTGTCGTTCGAAACTACGACCAAGTGGGCTAGGTGTTTTCGACAATCGAGCGTTCGCGACATAGTTAGGGCAAGCTAGCGACGATTTTACTTATAGTATTTCCTCAAATCCGAGTTTTTGTACATTCAAGGGCACTACTTTGAACATAAAAACCGCAGTCTGGCTAACTGAGACCGGGGACAATGCGTTGGTGGACCCGATCAAAGATGTCAAACCGGAGGTGTCATTTAATAAACTTCCTGAGCGATAAGTTCAGGTGCCCTTGAGCACAAAAACTCGTCTGGCATTTCATATCCGGACAACCCCCGTCTGGAAAAGGGCCGAAAATATCGAAATTCGTAGCTCCCTCAAAATATTTCATCAAAGCTGATTTTTTTCAAATCTAGTGCAGGCATGAAACTATAGAAACACTGAATTATTGCTACTGTCAGATTTGAAAATATCAGCCTTGATGAAATATTTTGAGGGAGCTACGAATTTTGACATGTTCGACCCTTTGCGAGGCGAGGATTGTCCCAAATATGAAATGCCAGACGAGTTTTTGTGCTCAAAGCCAGGAAATTTCAAACATGATAAATAATATTCAAATCTTTGATTAGCGTCTGATTAGAACTCTTCAATAAATATTATTCATGATATAATATATTAAGTTAAACCTCCAGTTAGATATCTTTGACCGGATTGTCCCCGGTCTCAGCTGCCAAACTGCGGTTTTTACGTTCAGGGTAGTACCCTTAATGAATGTACAAAGATCAGGTTTGAGGAAATACTATAACTAATATCGTCACTAGCTCCCTAACTAATACATTACTTACGTAGTTTCGCGAGTAGTGTGCGGAATAACGCTGTTGATAACTGCATCTGATAATCAACAAGCGATTGGATCGCATGTTCCTGATACAAAAAGTAGCATGTGTACGCTGGTCTTCATGTAAAAAATGGAATATAAATCGATATTTATTTTTGTTTCGGTGCATTGCTTTTTGCGGAGCAACAAAATGATTCTCTCAAATTATTATATACATGTCATCTAACGTTTTTTTTTCTATTTACATTCGCTACGCAACTATTCACTTCACCGAGCGGTATCAATGGAACTAGTGACATTAAAAGACATGTAAATTAATTAAATTAACAATATCGTGAAGTACAAAGTAGCGGGGCTCGACGAATGAGGACACATGCCTTTAATTTGGCATCAAAATGACAAAAATTATTATATTATATGAAATTATTTTTTTACAACTGTTTAGTTGCACGTTTTCATTATTAAACAATTCTCAATTTCTTTTTTAGTATACTTATATAGTCTTTTTTTTTAATTTGAATATTAAACGCTCAGCAACTAAGGCTATATGCGTAAACATAAGATCAATTAAAGGTAAGTATGATTGATGAATATCGAGAACACTGAGGTTTACACCAATTATGAAACGTGAGCCTGAAAACCCCTTAACCACAACAATTATTGTTGTGGTTAAGAAGCGGCCAAACTCACGCCTCAAACTTTGGAAGTATGATTGCTTCTTACAATTGTATAGTTTTGAAAATGTTTTTTTTAAATGTAGTCCTGCGGAAAAAATCGTTTTTTTAGATGTATTTTAAATGGCAGTGTATGCAAAATATATGTTTGTCGTTAAAAATAGTCGATAAACACAAACAAAACAAATGTTCAATGGATGTTTAGATTATCATAATAATTTAACATTAGTTAATCGACCTTCTGTGACTTATGTAGTCATAAATAATTAATTAATAATATAAAACAGCGATGAATAATTTGTTATGAAAGTTACGAAATTGTTTCAAATAAAAAACCTGTTTTCGATTATAAAAAGTAGTATGTTATAATCAATTGATAATAACCTTAAATCGTAATCATATATTATTGTTTGAATTAAATGCATTCTATTATTAAAATGACGTTTTAGCTGTTTGTAGATCATACTGTTACCGATGAATCAATTTGATGTTTTTATTGATATTTAAAATCCTAATTCTTTCCTGGAAAAAATGTATAATGCCTTACCTAGAGAAATAAGAGGGCTATCGAGAAATGTTTTTATAAATCGCATTAAAAGAAAGCTGTTGGAGAACTCTTTGTATGATAAACGAGAATTTTATCAATTATATGTTTAAACATTTTATAGGTATATTTGTATTTTAATTTATGAAATAATTCTTACACGTTTATAATAATAATGTATTAAGCTATTAATAATTATATCCATCTATCTAACCTAACCTGTATATATATATTAGATATCGTGTCCATCGAGATAATTATAAATAAAAAATCGCAGGATTGTGGACAAATATTAGATTTATTAATTGTACGACGTTTCGTCTATAAAATTTAGACTTTTTCAAGTACAAGTTGAAAATTATTAAAACAATAATTATGAAAATAAACATTAATTACTAACCATAGCAATTAACAAAAGTTAAGGTACATAAGACAAAAACATGTATATTATGACGCTAAGAAAAAGGGAGATGAGGAATGAGTAAAAATGGAAACTTTAGTATTATTAAGTAACGTCTGATTTTTGTATTTTCATTCATGATATAAACCTTCCAACTGGATCGAAGCCTATTTCTCTTTGTGTTTTCGTAATAAATAAAAATAAGATTTATCCTGGGTTATAGAAACCATTGTCAAAAAATTTGATTTCATAATGACCTTAGATTATGACTACACAATCCTTTATCTCCATAAAAAAAGCATTGTAGAATTTAAAATTGACCTTACTGAATATATTTTTAAACTATTTTACCATAGATTTTTGTACAAATTCCAGTTCGAAACGACATTCTTCTACGCATTTTGATGAAAATTTAGTTTGAGAGGCGTTTCTATTTTTAAAATTCTTTTTTTTTTTGGAAAAACAAAAAGCATACAAATTGTAGTTTTTTATGATTTTCAAATTTAAATCCGGTTCAGTTAAAAAAATAATGACATATTAGTTTTTCTTGTTTTCGTTTTTCCCATGATTCAAACTCGTTTACGGTATTTCCGTTTTATTTGAGACATAAAATGACTTTCTTACAAAACTATTTGACATTGATGACTCAAATTGCACATATTAAAATATTATCATAAAAAAAGCAATTTATATCAACGTTCGTAACACCGGAGTAGAAATCAACAGGTAAAACCCAGATCTTAAAATTCAATACCTACTTATATAAAATTTTATTCCGTCAACTGTAAGGCCTAGTTTATATGAGAGGCGTTCAACGCGCGTTAGCCCAACGCGCGTTTACAACTTCTATACAATTGTATATAACTGTTTACATGATAACGCGCGTTCAACGCGCCACCAACGCGCGTTATCATGTAAACAGTTATATACAATTGTATAGAAACTGTAAACGCGCGTTGGGCTAACTCGCGTTGAACGCCTCTCATATAAACTAGGCCTTACAGTAAATCGCTTTATTTAGGCCTAGTTTATATGAAAGGCGTTCAACGCGCGTTGGCCCAACGCGCGTTTACAGTTTCTATACAATTGTATAGAACTGTTTATATGATAACGCGCGTTCAACGCGCCACCAACGCGCGTTATCATATAAACAGTTCTATACAATTGTATAGAAGTTGTAAACGCGCGTTGGGCTAACGCGCGTTGAACGCCTCTCATATAAACTAGGCCTAAAACAGTTCTGGTTATTTCTATTTCAGAAGAGAGAAGAAAATCAAGTTCAAACAGAGATTTATTTTTATTTCTCTATAAGGGAATAGTTTTTCTATAATTGTTTCTCATAAGTTTTATGTTTTACACGATTATCCCACATTGAAAAATCAATTATAAGTATTATAGTCCGGGAGGTGGTGTCAAAATTTATCAGTGATTTATCTCCGACTCAAATGTAATTGATTGAAGAGTTTAACCATTACTCTGTTCCAAATCGAAAGTCAGTCAGCGCGACCGCGGTGGGTGTGGGCGTGGGAGGCTGTGAAACTCGTCGGAAAAACTATGAAAAGAAGTGATAAATCTGCTGATGTTGTTTGCACTGTTTAAACTACATTATAAAGTACATCACTTCCATGTCTAAATCAGCTTTCAAAAAGTTCAGTAGCTCTCGGTCTATACTCTATAGTGTAATGTAATTGGATTTTTGTAACTTTTTACTCAGTCCCAAATTGTAAAGTAATTATCAAAGTTATTAAATTTACTACCTGAAATAATTAACTAACTATATTGTAACTTTTTTGCTGTACACCTTGAAACTCTTTTGAAATGTATAATGTACTAACAATGAACAAGAAATATTAATAGTTGGTTTTCGTCTAGGGCCTAGGCTCTATGTTAGGTACTCCAATAATACCACCATTCAATTTTTAGAAACGTAAAAAAATTAAGGAAAACTTTAGGTTTAAAAAACAGACATGAAATCAATTTTAAAAGCAATACTACTTTAGTTTAAATAAGGACAATATCTTTTAAAGACCATGCACACTTGTCAAGCGTAACCCTGTACGGCCTGTACAGCACAAACCCTTAACCTGTATGATGCCGCACACTAGACCATCACATTTAAGGGCAGGTTTCGTAATGTGCGGTAGACATTTTGCAGTTTTGAAATAGTTTTATCAATGCAAATTAATTAATGGAAACGATATATCACTAGCACACTAGATAGGTCCAACACGGCGACCGACTGACAGTAGTCGCTGGCTGCTGGTCGCAGGTGCAAGTCTACGTGCACTACATCGTAAATAACAAGGGTATCTCACGAACAGGCTTTTTTGCTCCATGTTGAGTAGGCTTAGCATTACAATTAGTGTACGCAGTTCTTTATAATCAGCTTTTCCTTGTTAAGACTAAAAGTATTAACACACGATCGAACATAGTACGGGCCGGACAGCGGATATGGTCCGCTCCGTACCAAATCTGCTCGTCTAGACAGTAGTCTGCGGTCCGCGCGGTTCGATGGGATGCACATCGTACTTGGTCCGGTTCGTACTAATATCCGTGCGTGTGTATATACAAGTACGACGAACTTGATACATATAACCGTATAACGACGTCATTGTAATTCAAAACGTTGTGCAAAATTTTGACAGATAAATTATATTGTAGCAGAGAAGCGCATAACAACGCTCTAGAAATTCTTCGGGAGTGTTATTCAAAATATGATCTTCACTATCAAGCGATTTTATTAACTTCATATGACTAAATTCATCGCGATCTTTCAAATAGAATTTTGTCCACTCCTTTCTTTTCTTCCTTGTTGTTTGTGGCGGCATTAACGTTGCCGCTAGAAGAATCGAAATTTTCGCGCGCTTAATCGGAGGCATGATGTTTACGTACCTGTGTACACAATGAGACTGACAGATTCGGTCGTCTGTTGCAATCAGCGAACTTGATCCGCCGTACCATGTCCGTTGTCGGCCCGTACCAAGTTCGATCGTCTATTAATACTATTAAGATAGTCGTGATTTCATTAAATTCGTTTCCTAAATTCCTATCTGTTTACATAATTCAAAAAAACCATATATGCGTTTGGCACTGACCTTTCTTAATTTCTTTTTTGTACTCTCTTAACTCATTCTGTGCAATGTAGAACAACACAACATGTACTAATTTTGTTTTTTTGTCTCTTTTTTATTATATTACATATTCTAAGAATTCTAGATATATTAATTAATTAACACAAAAAGTTTTTAAAATGAGGTTACATAGCGTACAAGCCTCTTCGGCTTTCTGGATTTATATTTGTTTTCAACGTTTCTTTTAAAAATTAAGTAAGTTTTTTTCTCTCACAACTTTATTGTGAACACATTTTTTAAGTATATTTCCTAGTAGCTTGTTTACCTTTTCGTATATTTTATATTATTTAAATTAAGAGTTAATTTACACGCAGCTAAGAGAAGTCGTTCCCAAAACGGTTGAACTTTGTTGACTTTAACGGGAAACAACCAACCGCAGATTACGTAGGTAGTCACTAAACAGTAGAATGTAGATTCTACATCTCTTGGTGTTTATAAAAAATGTTTTTTTTTTTTGCTACTTTGTTTTAATTATAAATAAGTTAACGAATCTTCAGGGAATGCCATCCGTCCTCAGAACATTGTAAATAGTTTTTAATTATAAATACAAACTAAGAAATACGGACTGAGATAAATTACATTTTCCTCAGAACTTCAGTATGAGTCGTCATATTTTATACTCTACCATCCATTTCTCGGTACGCAAACGATGTGAATAATTGTGTATCGAAAATTGTAGTCGCTATTTCGACCAAACTTTGTCAATTATTCCTAAGGACACTGTTCTTTGTCAAAGTGTCATCATGAATTGATTTCCCAGTATGTTCAAGTGATGTGTAAGCATTCAGATTCGAATGTATATAAGGTTCGTTCCAAGCAGCCAGCGAATGGTTTCCAAACCGTCACCCACATGCGCAGTAAATAAAACGTGTTCTAAAATCGCCACTAACAACTTCGTTTTACTTACTGCGCATGCGGGTGATGGTTTCGAAACCGTTCGCTGGCTGTTTGGCACGAACTTATAATAACCTCAAAAAGTTTCGACAATTGACCAAGAAGGGAAAACATAGCCGAAAGTGTAGCTTTGCATCACTTTCGCAACAATTTACATCGCATTTCAAGGAGAAGTGCCAGTAAAGATATGCAAACATCAAAAGAAAAATGTGCCGCCCAAATTGTAAAATTTTTTTGGAATTCTATACCTACCTACATTTCCTTAAAATAGGTTCGAAATCCGCCATCGTTGAGCGAATATCTTGTTCATAGAACGCGCTACATATGTACAAGCGTATATTCAACTTCACATGTTTATCAATAAGTAAGTCAGTTTGGTCAAATATTGCCAGGAGATTTTCTACCAATTCCACTTGATCTATTACTTTGAAATTTTGCATACTTTAACTTATGTAGTATCGATGACAATATAATAATCTGATAACCATGACCTGATGCTCCAGTCAGAGTAGTCAGGCCACTATGAAACTTTTTAACAGCCTACGATAGACATACCGTATTTGGGCTCATTTTGGTCTGCAGACGGTTCTGATGATAATACACCCATTCTATGTACTTATAGAGTAGGTGACTGAAACGAAAATAGTCAAATATAAGTTAAAATCTTTTAAAAACAAGCTTCAATTAAAATTTCCTGAAACAAAGAAAATTACTGACCAAATAAAACAAATAATATCATTTTATTCTAAGTAAATTTGACAACTGCGCAGTGTTATTTTATGGAAGGCGATAGGGCTATGTGCTTGGTTTTTAAGTAGGTAATCGACATTTTTTTAACTGCACAAGACCTCATTTACAACTGCGCATTTTCATTTTTAAACAAAGCAAACCGTAATCAGTTGCGCCTCAGAATACGCTCTGAATTTCATCGTTGGCCTGATCTAAAAGCTCGTGGCGAGATATTATGTTGATGAAACATTCATAATGTAGGTAAACTTTTCACGAAAAGCTTTTAGATCAGGTCAACTAAGATATTTGTTTGGTTGCCTTTTACTTTCTTCGTTTTAATACATATTAATGAAAGAGTATTGTTAAAAGGTATTTACTAATATTCTATTATAAAACAAATTTACCCCCGCTATTTGACGTGAGTATGGAGATATTCACGTTGCAAATTTATATAAAATATGACTCTTTATTAATATTACCGTTTCTAAATTCAGTTAATAATGTCAAATTATAAATGATGTACATTATAATAGACCTTGTTAAAATTATAAATATTTTCTCGACATGTCCTTGAAAGTTTCAATATTCGTGTGCTCAATTCAAGTTCAAGTTCTAGGTGTTACATTATTTTCCGCAAAACCGTGGTAAGCGACATTTAATGATTTTAATTGTATTTGTATTTTCATATATCTTCACACCATCTATTTTTAAATAGCTGAAAACCTCAGATGTTGAGTGTCTATAATCTACCATTTATCTATTTCCAACTGACTTTTTCATGTATACGCATACAAGTTTTTAACCCCTACACGCGTAAAGTGTCTTCTCTTATGCTACTCAACCAATAGAAAAATATGTTTGACACCGTTTAACTTCAAATTAATGAAGGTTTTTCTCAGTGATCTATGATTGTCATGAAGTGAGGATAAAAAAAAAGTTGAAAATACATCAGTTGATTGGTCCTAACAGGTTGAAAATAGATGAGTTCTACTGGACTACAATTTTATAAAACATAGTTGGTTTCTGAACAGTTGACAAAAATGTGTGACTGGGTTATTTTATCGGTATTAAATTTCTAAAAAACGTTAATTACTCGTTTCAAGAAATTTTGTATCGTTTCATTTGTAAAGTTTAGAAATTGTCGCTTACAACATTTTGCCTTTGCAATAACAATTACCTATATCTATTTTAAACAACTTCCACAGTCATGTGAAAAAATTACTTAGTAATATAATAATAAATTGTCTGTTATTACATTGTCTAAAATGTACATTGTGTAATATAGTATCATTATAATTATGTATGATGGTACAACGAACACAAGTTATTTCGCTTCTTAAAATATAATTTTAATTCTTCATTTTTGCAATTTATACCTTCTTCTTTCTACTTGGGTATTTTTACTTTAATGATTTTTTGATAATTTTTGAGATTATAGTAGTTTTGAAAATCATTTAATTTTGCAGCTTGTTATTTTTTCATTAAAAAAATCACTCTCTACCTATATTACGTGTAATATTATATATTTTCATTAAAGAATAATTAATAACGATATACATATTCAATTTATTAATATTATTATGTAAATAATAAATGAATTCAAAATAATCAAACCACGATAATGTCGTGTACATGGTGTCAACTGTCCTGTTTTTGTTTTGTTTTTATAGACAAATTCGGTGACTTGTTCTGTTGTCGCGTTTTCCCTAGCCTACTTCTAGCCTACTGTTTAAAGCTCGATTCAGATAATTCGCCATAACTTTATTGTTACCTACTAAAAATTTCAAAAAAACTTAATTTTTCTCAATTTATATCATTTTTTCAGTAACGATAAACCATTTATAAAATCATTAAGAAATAAGAATACTACAATCTACAGAATTGATTAAAAAAAATATAAAAAATAATATTTTCTGAAAGCAATAGTTACTGAAAAACACACAGTAGGTAACGTTTGATTATTCAATTTATTTATAAATATTTTTTATTTCTTTTCAGGGGACCCCACGCAGTTATGTGAAAGAAAAGTTTTTTTGAAGGTACAGTAAAAATATACTTTTTGTAATTTAGTCCGTATGTTAAATTTTTAATTTGTAGGGGAAAAAACCTACTATGCTAGAAGTTTTTATTACAAAATTTGCATCCAGGTCAACTAATTTAACAGTAAAACAATATAAACGCGAAGGTTCTCTACTCTACAATATTTATTAATAAAATTGTTACTACTAATTTTCAGCTATAAGAATTTTTGTACTGACACACATTTAATAAAAATAATAAATAAACAAAAACGCGATTATTGCTAGACACGTTAATTACAAATATATAAAGTAAAATTCCAAAATGAGAAGTAATCATGTAAAATTTTACTGTACTTAGTGAGCAGACACCAAATATGTCTTTTTGTTTATTTTTTACTTTGATAAGAAATCAGGTATACTATGCGCGGCGAAAGATGAAGCCACCGCGTCATAGTGACGTGAATGCATTGCGCCCGCCTTCTAGCTCCCTATTGGCTGTTTCGGACATCCATGTACGTCGAGTGTTTATATTTATTCTACCGCTATAAATGGATATGTCGAATTTATTCCACACGCCAAGTAGGCGTTACATATTATTGATGACGTACTTGGCTTCATCTTTCACGACCCTATAGGACTAGTTTTGACACTGGGCTGAAATGAAGCAAAAATTTGATAGACAACATAAGCTAAGATCTGATATGAAGCAACATATAAAATATATATTTAATTACTCTATTTATTTTCATATATAAGAAACTCGTTTTTAACTTTTGTTTTACGGGTAATATTTTGTTTAATTAATCTTTTTTACGCCGTTTACTGCATTTTTAGCGTTCCGTAGCCAAATGGCAAAAATCGAAAATCTTATAATTTTGTCATGTCCGTCCATCTGTCTATCTGTCTATCCATATGTTACAGCCTTATAACTCCGCAATATTTACATCAATTTGAATGAAAATTTACAGGGATGTGTTTTATGTAAACCGCCATACAATTGTGTGAAGAAATTACAAAAAAAAAATTAATCCATACATAGAACTGAGGGATAAAATTTGTATTATCACGCACTCTATTGGGTGGGGCGTGGTTGGACAAGTCTTTAAAAATGCAAAAGTAAAAGACCACAAGGTGGTTTTAGTAAATAATCTACAAAATAGTATCAACATAATATTGTAATGATGAATTTTTAGGTTAGGGTTTGATATTTGTCAAGCAACGACTTCGACCCATAAATACGTCATAAGAACACTACGGAACACTATCATATTATGTGTGCCCAACACATCCTTGGTTGTTTTTTTTAAAGCTCTCTTTTCTTTAAACATAATAATAAATAATTTTTAGTACAAAACTAAATGTCAAACTGTCTAGTTATTAGTGTAAAAAAACATCCCTGTAATTGAGTGCTGTAAAGGGTGCACAATTTTGTATTAAAATGTTTACTTTCCTTTACGGTGCTTATTTTAAACTAGGGATGTGCGATAAAGAAAATAAAGAAAATATCATACAGCAGACCCAAATCCGATTCCGACAAAAATGTTGTGCCGGAAGAGCGAATATCGAATCCAAATCCGACATAATAATAAAAACGTTCTCCTTGTTTCAAAAAGGCTGATACCCCATTTGTTTCCGAAATAAATGTGCTGGATATCGGATACAGATCCAGGAAAGTAGTCAAAACCGGATCCGGATTCAACATCAGTGATTCGCTTTCGACAAAAATGTTGGATCGGATATCGATACATTAAGATCATCCCTGTTTTACATTACAGGAATTTATAAAACTAAGTTTGCTTTCTTAACAACTCTCCTTAACAGTTTTAAAGACAGTCTACCTAATTGTGTTATCAAGTAAAAGGAGTTTTCCAAGTTCGTCAATTTCCATTCTAATTCCCTAATATCTCATGACGTTTTCAGCCATTATAGCAGTAATAACACTGCAGGGTGTTTTTTTAAATTATTCATTTACATAAACAGCTGAAACACACCTACAGCTGTGAAAATGTACACAGGTTGTCTCATAAAAAACAACAGTCGTTAAATTTTTAATCAATATGTATATATATAGATTATAGGGTTAGCAGACTCACCCGTACCACTCTAATATCTATGAAAGTTCATCGATAAAGAGAAAAAGAAAAAATATGTGTCTAATATTTTTTGAAAAGCTTTTAAATCGTACCAAATTTAGCACCCCCACCCCATCACCTGGGGAGAGGAGGGGAGTAACTTAAAAAATTTGAGTGGAAACCCTTATGTTTTATTGCAGATTCGGGTTCCTTGTATCAAAATACGTAAGTTTTGTCCGAAACAGTTTTTCAAATTTCCTCGAAAATAAAATTTCAAATTTTCAATTAAGAAATCAGAATTGACCCCGTATTTTCAGCGTATTAGATTTGAGAAACTATTTCGGACTAAAATTACGTATTTTGATGCAGGGAATCCGAATCTGCAATAAAATATAAGGGTTCCTCCTCTACCCTCCAAGTGATGAGGCGAGGGTGCCAAATTTTGTACCTTTTAAAAGCTTTTAAAAAATTGTTAGACCCGTATTCTTTCTTTTCCCCTTTATCGATGAACTTTCATAGATATTAGGGTGATACTGGTGGTCTGGAACAGCCGATAAATAAATAAAATTTTAACTGGACTTCTGTTTGGATTTCCTAATCATGTATTTTGTTTTGGGTACTTTATATGATACGTTATGATGTCCGTTATTTCTTAAGTTGTTTTTTTACGATCCCCCAAGTTTTTATTTTTATTCTAAAAAAAAGTATCAGACCAAAAAAAGCGCTTAATTTTTATATTAAACCGTGCCGAAATCATGATACATTCCCCATTTAAATAACATAGGATTTTTCATTTTTTACATTTAATTTTTTTCTCCAAAATCAATGAACGTACCTACAACAATACGCGATAGATAATTTGTAGGGAATTAAACGCTCTACAAAAAAGGTCTTTTATGATTTTTCGATAAATTAACTCCGTCATAGGGTTACCTATTCAATGTTAAAGTTAAAATTAAAAAAAAAGAATGAAATGAAAATAATTTTTTTAACTACTTTTTTTAATTGTGTCACTCACCAAATTTTGTCAGAAAATGTCTTTTATACTCTCCTCTATGCTCAGGAATTTTTTCAATTTTTTCAAAGAGGTGGAACAATATGAAAAAAATAAAAACTAATATTCTTCTTATATATCCTTGCCGTTCGCGCCATGATGCCTGAGGCGCGCATGGCAAAGGATATCACACTTTCGGCCCTTGTGGTGTTATATACTATTTATTTATTTATTTTACTATATCAATTGTCAATATCTTTTAAGTTGGAATGGTCCCGTCGCCCAATTGGCTGGAATTTTTTAATATATGAACATCTTTTTTAGCTTTCGTACTTACTTGCGTAAATAATCATTATATATTTATTCATCATTAATCATTATTAAAGGATGATGAACCATCGAACAGTTTTGTTTCATCCTTCTCCGTTGAAACCACTCCCATTCTTCCATTGATTCCGTATTTTTTACCTTATATTATTACTATGTTTAAACGCAGATTTAAAAACCTTTGAACGTGCGCAGCTTCAAAAGAAAAGACACAGTGGTGATCATTCGTTTATTGGAATCAGCGTGTCTTTTTTTACCGTAAGAAAAACTAAAATGAGAACACCCGTAATGTAATGAAATGAAAGGTCCGCTTATTATTATTTTATATAAGTGACAATGTATCAATAAAACATTTTTGCTTAAAAAAAGTATAAAAATAAAAATAAAATCCCTCCAGTGCAAGCTATACTTGAACAATTAGTGTTCCGTGCCATCAGGCGCCACTTGGTTCTGCACTAATAAAGAAATAAACAATTAAAATTATTAATTATAACAATTCGCGGTAGAATATTTCAATCCTGCTAATTTTTTCTGAGCAATCGATTCAGAGATAAAGGTAGAGCACACCTATTTTTGAACGCCTTTCCCCAAAAATTATTAAAAAATGATATTAAATAAAAACACAACAAATATATTGTTGAATTTGTGCTTCCATAAGCTTTCATTTTGACGCCATCTAAGATGTTCTTAAAAAAAGTTTTTTTTTCATTTCCCATTTCACCCCCTGAAAAAAAATTTAACTTTCTCACGTCTGTGATCGGGTCACCATTTGTACCAAACTTCAATGTTTTTAGTCAAATATAGTTTCCAAAAAGATCGCCTGTAACTGTGTTGGACGGACGGACACCGAAGTGATTCCATTAGTGTTTTGTTTACACGGAACAATAAAAATAAAAATGTCGACATAGTCACTTTTCCTTGCAGGACAGATAGTACCTGACAATACTTTGGTGCAAATTACATCTCTAGTTAATTAAAATGATTTTACCTTAGGGCTTGAAAATTCAATTGAATGAAAATTTTAATTAATTAACAAGGTGAGCATTTTCTCTCAATCCTTTGACCAGGCTGAAGTGCGGATATACACCTTTTAAATAAATTATTGCACTAACCTAATTCTCTCTAGAAATGTAAAGTTGATTATATTCTATGTTCGCTCATTCAGATGAACTAATTTATATTTGGTTGTTTTGCCGAATCCATTATTCATTATCTATTATGAACTAATAAATTCAAATCTTAACTGCGCAGATTCCTAGCATGTAAAAAAATCTGGTGAGTGCAAAGTACTCGCGGGTTTTTAAATGATTTTATTTAGCTTAACCCCGTACAATTGTTTATTACTAATATTTATCTTTGTTTTAAATCTTGCGACTGCTTTTCAACTACTTCCCATTATCCGATTGAGTTGAAATTTTGCATACGTATGTAGTTGCGATGACAATACAATATTATAATAACTAACGGACCGGTCCAGCTTTCGTCCAGACGCAAATCGCTTTTTTAATAAAGCACATTAAAAACTTAAAAATAAAAATATAGGTAAAAAAGTTTTTTAAGTTAAACGGTTTTACTGTACAATCGATGATGTACTAAAAACTGGAAAATAATAATTATGAGTCACCATAGAGGGCTTTGATTAAACTGAAATAAGATCGCGGGGTGCATTTACTAGAAACTGAGATTGGAATTCATATTTAATTTTCGACTGTCTTCTTCGACTATAATGTAACTACCATATTTTTTGGACTATAAGACGCACCTCAAATTTATAAGATGATTTTTAGAAAAATATATTTTAATGTTACTTTCGAATCATATTTTTGACGTGATAACGTCTTATAAATTGATGAATCATCAATCTTATAAATTGATAAAACACCGGCTGCATGTACGAAAAAGTGTAACGTTCCTAACGTAACGTTCCTAACGTTCGTAACGTTCCGCCTGACCCTGTGCGTGCTTTTCTCGAAAAGGGCCCTAACGATTTGGATGAAATTTACTGAAAAGGGATTTTGGGGGGCAAAAAATCGTTTTAGCTAGGTCTCATCTCTCGAAAAAATCATTTTCTTACAAATTTTATCATTATAAAAATCAATTTTTTGACGTATAAAAATACTTAAATATTGTAAGTAGGTTTTGGAATTTTATATAAACAGTGAAACAATTGTTTTATAAATATTATGACAGCTAATCTTTGAGACTTAAAATAAATACGAAAGAAAGAAAGTTAAAAAAAACAATTATATTATATGGTGAGTAATTTAAATAAATAAAATTAACCTAAATTTGAAGCGAAAGATGCAATATCATAGATTCGAATTATTATAATTGTTATATAAATTTAGGTTATGTATTACGGAATACGTTATCACGTAAAACTATCGTCCGTAAACCGACTTTACAGACAACCAATTTTTTTTATTGTTAACATATCTAAGTACTAGCAATATTCAGTTCATCTTCACTCTCGGTACTATCACTCGTCTCGTGGCGTGCCATATTTTTCGGCTATAAGACGTACCTCAAATTTAGAGACGACTTATTGAAAAGCATATTTTAATGTTACCTTCGGAATATAAGACGCACCCAAAATTTGAGTCCATTTTTCTATGTAAAAAGGCGCGTCTTATAGTCCGAAAAATACGGTATAAATGTCTCCCCACGATTTTATTTAAATTTAATCAAAGCCCCTATATAATTATTTTTTAGTTTAATCGATTGTACAATAAAACTGTTTAGCTTAAAAAGCTTTTTTACCTATTTTTTATGTGTAAACATTTTTACTTAAAATATGAGATAGCAGTATAACGTTGTAGTAACAATACGTGAACTGGACTATATTATAACAGTCTTGGCGCCTTGAGTCTCATTTAAATATAAGGTGGAGAATTTACTGTCGCATGAATATTTTTTATAGGGAAGGGGGAGTATAAACGTTTACACTATTTTATAATTTAATCATGAAAAGAGCACTGTAGCTTACAAGAGTCAACGTTATTGTCGGGATTTTAAACAAAATTGGTAAATCATTTAGACACAAATAAGTAATAATCCAATGGAAATTTTTAGGTGTTTTTTTAATATTTAATTTATTTACGTTGCATTGCTATTAAACAGAACTTAAAATTGCCCACGGAATTTATTTTGAATATTTATTTCAATTAGGTTTTATAACATAATGCAGCAGATCTATGTTTATTAATTCTATCTGTTAAATTTCTAAACATTTGATCAGGTTTCACTATAAATACGTATTTTTTTAAATAAGTTTTTCCATAATATTGGAAAAACCTAATTTGTCAAATTGCACGTGTGTGATATCAGAGAAGTATAAAAAATAAATTGTTCCTGCAACATCAAAATAATTACATTGTTGAATGCATATGCTTATTACAATACTGGCCATAAATATCCAATATAATAAAAAAATGAATTGTGTACCTAGAATCACGATTTTTATCTTGACAAGTTTTTCATTACATCTGCTCTAAATATGATAAGTAAACTTGTTTGTTAGAACATCTAATGAAATGTTAACAATAAGCAAAAAAAAAAAACAAAACAGTTAACCTCAAAAATAAATGTCGAACCCTCACCCTTTCTTTATTACAACACGACAGGAATTACCTGAACTTTGGTTCGGTCAGGTGGGGAATCATTTGAAAGGTCTTTTCTTAAGGATGTCTCCGTGAAGGGGCGACTTAATATTATATACTCAATGTGCGTCGTTATAAACTGTGTTCAATCTGATCAATTGTACCTGTTTTAAGGTCATCAGTCAAAGACAATCGGTAACCGTGGTTGTTACGTTGTCTGCTAACAATTTGTTAGATATTATGTCAAACCTCTCAGGTTCAAATCTCAAATTAGTATTTTCTATTGTTACTAATAACAATTGTTTATACTCAGTGGCGTATCGTGGACTAATCTAGACGTGGGTTAAGTCACCTCAGTTAGGCCCTTTTCTTTCAATCAATAGGTGTACCTATTCCCAAGATCAATGCATTGATCCTACCACATTTGTGTATAAGAATACAACAGAAAACCTAATATAGTTCATGACGTTTGGCCTCAAGGTAGCACACAAGAGGGTCTCGCGCGAGGTCGTGAACGAGGGCCCACGCCTAGATGCGCCACTGGTTTACACTTCTTAATAAATAAAAAAATAATAATTTAGTATTTTTGTTGTTTTATGCATGCATAGGTACGTGTAAATTTTATATGTTAATATAAAATGCGTAAGAAGCATAGTTTCTGTCGTGCTCGTTTAATCGAAAATTAATGTAGACATACCAAGCATTTTAATGACTCTCCGCGATGACTGTCCATGGTGACGACAATGGTTGTTTCCAGCCTTGGAGGAATGAAGATGTCTCGACCCCATCGTACTGCAAGACGACGTAGATTCTTTCTTCATCATATTAGAACTTCTCAATCTAAGAGCAATCAACACGTAAAGAACCGTAATTAATGTCATCGGCACAATGAAAAACAAAAGCGTCGACAGTTCGAACGAATGTGCAATAATTGTTTGTTTAACGGCGCACACCATACCGTCAATAACCCCAACTTGCAAAGCTTGGGGAATCGCGAAAGTCAACGACACAAACCAGATAATCAAAATGAGTTTAACGGCTCGCGAAAGTTTAGACATTGTGTGTGATAGAAAAGGATGACAGATGGCGACGTAACGTTCAATCGTGAAGGCTGTGATTGTCAGAACGGTAGCATTGGCCGAAGTCTCGGCCGCTAGACCTCGCAAAACACAGAACGCCTCTCCGAAGATGTAAGGATAACGTGACCACAGGAAGTAGATTTCTTGAGGAAGTCCTGTAACTAGAAGTAGTAGATCGGATACGGCCAGACTGAAGAGATAGTAGTTTGTTGCGGTGTGCATCGCCCGGTTGCGGGCTATCACGATGCACGTGCTCACGTTGCCGATCAGACCCGTTAGGAATATCAGACCGTATATTATACTCAACGGTATTACTATCCATAACGAATCACGTTTTTCCGCTAAACCGTCATATGCCGCAAATGATTCGTTGTAATCAAAGTTGACTAGTCCATTTTCACTGAAATTTCGTGATATGAAATTAATTATTGAATTTGTAGTGACGTCACTTAAGTCGTTCAAAATTACTAACTCGCTGTCATCCATTTTGGTTTAGTTTTGAAGTAGTATGTTCTGAGATATTTTATCCATTGTTTTTGTATTTATTTATTTTTTATTTGGATTTGGTCACCTTGAATTATTTTTAGTTTATTATGTAATAGAGTTTGTAATTTTTTTTCGGAATCAGTTTTTAATATCAAAAGATTCACAGTTTTCATTTTGTATTTTTATTAAATAATAATTAGCATTTAATTGTTCGAATGTTTTCCATTTTTTGTCGTCACTTACATTTAAGTAATCAGTCAAACATGTTAGATGTAATTTTTTGCTTCTGGCTGTACAAGTTTTTTATATTCTTTATAATATCATTGAAAGATGAATAATAATCTTTGGATCTATGTATAATTAATAGATTCAATTTGTAATGTGTGATTAACAATATAACTCCCAGCTATTTCAATTTCTTTCAATATTTTATTTTTAATTATGATAATTAGTTTACATTGTACAATAATAATAACAATTTTCAATTACCATATTCATCTTCATAAGTTCATTGAATTTTCGATAGTTACAAGTTTATTTACCTAATTTGTTTTAAAATATGCTGAGTTTATGTTTATATTTTATTTCTAAACGAACCACTTTTTTATAGTAATCAGATTTTGTTTTTCATAACAATACTACTGTTTATAAAATACTCTACACATGTTAGGCTGCACTTCATCGAATAGCATTTTATAACATCCATCAACGTTTTATTTTAAAACTAATAGATATTTGGAAAAAAATATTTTTTGTTTTAATCTTCAACGTAATATCTAGTTCGCAAAAAAATAGTAATGTCTTGTAGGTACTTAGGGGTAGACAATCCTTCCCCTGTTACCAGGAAAATACGAACCCACTGGTAGCTAATTTTCCCGTTCAACGTGGAACACCTGTATAATACATAATTTACATAAAATTGCTTTCTCATTGACATACAGCTAAATGGGAATTTTTATCATTTTTTGCAAACATTTAATTTAATAACATAAAATTGTTATTGCATAAAATAATAACATTGTCAATAATAAATTATTATTGACTACATAATCATTAATTAGGTATTGTAAGAAGTTACAGGATCATAATATTTTTTTATAAAACAAGTAGGTATATTATGACTGAATTTTATCTCAAAATGTGCTTAAATTTGTCGTCCATAGATACTTAAAATTTTCTTGATATCAAAACGTTTTCTACATTTCTAAAGTATTTTTGAAATGTATTGATTTTATAAATAAAAGAAGATGAGTGATATATAATTTAAAAAAGCCGGCTATAAATTTATGTTTTACACGTTTAATTTTTGGACAACTTCGTAACATTCTCTAGTAACGTTGAAAACAGTGTTTATTACATGCAGTTATTTAGTATTTTGGCATGCAACTATATACCAATATATATTTTATAATAACCGATTCTTATCGTCCAACCAAGTGATTTAATAATATTAAAAACAATATAAATTCTCTAGCCCGCCCAGTTAATTATACAGTCCTGTAGAACAAAAATATCTTTGAAATAGTCCCCTAAATCTACAGCGTTTTTCCTAAAAAATATTTTAATTTATATTTTGGTTAAAAAATCTAAAATAATAGGCCAGCATTTGAATTAAATGTATGTTCAAAAAATATTTATACAGATTGCATACCTACAGTTCCGTTCACGTTAATATATACTGTTTCGAAAAAAAACTTTACCTTAAGACTATAGTGTAGTCATAACCCGATCATGGCAAGTTAGTATTTAATGCAGTCAATACTCAACAGTATATTAAGCTTCTTTAAAGTAAGTCCTACTGTTTTCGAATGATGTTGGTACAAATAGACAGACGTACAAAAATCCTGAAAATATGATTTCCCGTATAGTTATTATTAGAGATGAAACGGATAGCTGTTTTGCCGGATACCGGATACCGAATACCCGGCCAACCTTGTAGCCGGATAGTCGGCCGAACATAGCCGATTGGCGCATCGTTACACGAGCAAACATTCGTAGGCAGCGCACGAGCGATCAGTTGGGCTCGGGCCTTTTCGTTCATGAGCGAAGTTAGTGCTTCATTGTCTTGCTGAATTGATAGCAAACACGATAGTTTGAGGTTAATTTAAAACACGTGCTGTAGTTTGAGGTGATTTTATAAGTATTTTATTTATTCATCGTAATTTGCCCTTAGTGCAGTACGAGTATTAATTTTCTCTGTTGTGTAATAAAAAAATTTGATTTGATTTGTTATGCAGATTCAATAAAATGCCTCAAAAGTTTATGGGTAGTATGTTTTTAAAATCCGGTATCCGGCCGGATACTCATTTAATATCCGGTATTTTAGACTGGATAGGGCGAATACCGGATAGTTATCGGATATCTGTTTCATCTCTAGTTATTATACCAAAAAAAAAAAAAAAAATCACCCGCAAAAATCTAAATCATTGACCAGTTGTTAGTTTATCAAAATCGGTTCATTTTTAATGCAATAAATAGATGACAGCTTAGTGTAAGGTGGCTTTTGGATCAAGCTGACCTGAATTTGAATGTTTTAATGTTTTGTGATGACGTTTAAATTTAAATGATTATGTTATTTGATGTAATTAAGACTCTAATGACTTAAGCTGTCGAGCGTCTATAGTTTAGAATAGATACAAAATCTTCATGTTAATACAGATTACATACAGACAGGCAGACAAATGTTTTCCCGTGTATATACTATACAAAAAAAAAACTCTTATTGTATTATTCAACAAAATCCTATAGAGTTGGCAATTCATTCCAACGGTTAATATAAAAAGCTGTACATTATGATAAGCTCATATTAAAACAGACTACAATTTTATGTAAAAACAATTGTTTCAGGAACTTTCTCAGTGACCTACTTTAAATTCACATCGAATATGTAAACAATAAACATTATAACAATAATTCATACTTTGAATAAATCCATTATAATGACTTGCTGACAGCTTTATATTTTGAAATGGCTATGGCTGCAAAAGACAATACAATTCATGTAGAATTTGTGATAAAAAAATATTGCTGACATTATTTTATATTTTATAAAATCAATAGAGACCTTAAACCCAAACTAGTATATTGTTAAAATTATAGTATCGAGCGTCTATAATGCACAATTTCTCTCTATCTCTAAAAGTTATACATATTGTTTGTAGAACTGTTCTTCTGAGAGATAATGAAACTTAAATCAATAACAATAACGCACTTGAAACAAGCGTGAAACGTTACGTAATCTAACAAAACAAATGAACTCATACGTCATTCATTGGTTCAAGTTTTACCATGGTGATTGGTGACGTCCTAATATCGCTTTCGAATGAATTGTTCGAATCAATATAATAGCAGATAACAATAGTAACTGTTTGAAATAAATATGTGATAGTATATTACATACAATTTTGATTATCTTCTGCCAAACCCTGATTGTGTACCTTAAGTTGATTTTAGTTAAGTAAAAATGGCGGAGATTTATCTGAAACGTGATTTTGAAATCAGAGAAATGACCCCAAAAAATATTAAATGCATTTTAATTATGTGGTTCACTTATTGACCTAATTTTCATTTAGATTTAAAATGCAAATTAATGACTGAATTTCGTTCAAATCTGCATTCGCTAAGGTCGTGTGATAGGAAGGTACCTTGAAGCATGTAACTGACAATACTATTTTTTTCACTCTGCTTTTGGAGGGTTAATAATTGAAACGCAAATAAAATTTAGATTTTGTGAAATATGGAACGTTTTTTATATCTCATAAAATATTTTGAGACCCCTACCCTCTGCTGTTCCTAACCAGCATAATGTATTTTATTATATTACAAATATCAAATTCGTACAACATTTTAATTTATTTTCATAGTTAGGTATCGGCTAAATACATAATTAAGTAGGTAACTAAAACAGACATCGATTAATTTTGTTGATTTGTGTTAGTCTACAATAATTGTCCTTTAATTAACATTTTCTTAATAAAAATATTTTTTTGAACTTTGTTTCTTTTTACTGAGGCTTCGCGACCCTCCGCGACTCCCCAGGGGGTAGCGACCCACACTTTGAAAAACACTGGTAAAGATTATAGAAGTTAAAAAATCGATGTACGCCGTTTAGTCATTTTGGCGGCTGCTAAATGACAACAATTAAATTAAATATGATAAATGACCTGTGGCTAATATGACTGTGCAGTGCAGGTACGTTTTTTTTTTCAAAAATAAGAATTAAATTACAAGTTGAACGATCTCCACGAAAAAATTTCAAGGTTGAATTCGATTCGTCGACATTGTATACAAAATACGAAATGGATTGTTTATTTCATATAACTGTATATAGGAAAAAGAAATTTTTCGTAAGTGGTTTATTTAAATTACCTTTTAAAAACATTTAATCAAAACTTATATACCTTTCAAGAAATGTGGTTGAATTGAAACCAGCGATGAGAAATAAACAGATTTAAAAAAATGTATGCAAATCTAAATTAATTTATTAAAGGATAATATTATGAAACGAAAAATTGAATTTTATTTTTTTAAGTAATATAAACTAATCGTGGGAAAATTTTGTTTCCTATATTTATATATTTTCTTTTAATTTGGAATTTAAAGTACGTAGTCGTTTCATACGATTTATAAACACCAAATAGATAATTAATCATTGGTCATTTAGTTTTAAAAGTGTTTACGCAAATTACCTAATTGTCGAGCGTCTATAACCAATGAATAAAATATTAAAGATGGATTTCTTAAAAATTTTGACGGAGGTGAGTCGCATACATGTCAGCTATATTTACCCTTCTTGGTCTCTTCTATCATCTTCCAAGTTTTCGTGTATTTTGTTTAATACCTGAACGGGAGAACGCTTTACCAAAAATTTTGGTCTGTATAAACTTCCCTCTAAAATGGCTAATATATCGATTTGACTTAAATTTGGGGTAGTACTAATAGGCCATATGCATATATTTTTAATAGATTATTTAGTCAACCAATACGGAAAAGAATTGATAAACATTTAAAAATAAGACATTATCATAAGAACAAAAATATTAAATTTCACATTCAAAAATAGACAGTTTAAACAATCGGCGGGCTTATGTGACGTCATGATATACGATGCATGTCAACCTTGATGTCAAATTGTCAATGTCTAAATGAAGTTTATTTGTTGTTTTCTCTAAATACTGACATAATCTTACTGTGAGACGACACAGTCGTCATGGAAACTGTTGCTTATGTATACTCTGACGTCACGCTGCGTTTTGAAAATTAATTGTATTTTTTTCAGTAATTAGATTAATAAAATAATCATTACGATATGATCAGAAACTAAAATATATTTCGAAATAAAAATTTAAACCAATTTAGAGTCTCATGTATATGACCTAGGTATTAGTATCTAAGTTTACTAAATTATTATTGGACTACGTTCCGTTTAAGACTGTACGTTTCAAAAGTAACTCAACTAAATCGTGACGTTCACGTAAGTGACGCCGCTAGTAAATAATAAAAGTAAGTTGCCGACTTTTTTCCCAGAGAGTTCACACATTAATATTAATTGGTCAAAAGTCACCAAAAACATTAAATTTATTAATATAAGGACTAGCGCAGACATGCCACTTTTTGTATCACGATTATGCGATTATGTCGCTTGTAAATTGTGAGATGCATCTACGAACGGTGTAAGGTTGCACATTATTTACTGAAACATACAACTGATGTATCGCGAATGCGCGATTGTCGAATATACGTCGAATGGGAAACAAATTGATCGCTAGATCGAACGCATTGCCAAAACGCGAGATCGAAAGATAAATTTCGTGTAACTGATGCATTTGCTAATTGCAAGCTTTTGATTCAAAAATAACCCTTAACGAATTGATGCTCTAAAAAGCTTTAATGACAAAGTGGACATAATACAGAATGATTTTTAAGTTGAATCTTCTTTTTTAACAGCGTGTAGAAATCAAATAAACGAACAAATATTAGAAGTAACTTTTTTAACAAAACTCAAAAAAAGAGAGAAACAGCCTTTCAAAGTTTAATTAAAATTTTTAAATTTTACCTAATTAATTCAAAAATCCGTTAACACACGCGAAGAAATGATAGCACGAATCGAAAATGCATCCCAAATAATTCGCGAAAGGCTACGACGCACGCATCTTTGTGTCAAACAAAACGGGAACAACTTCACAACATCTGTGAATACTTGATAATGACATAACATATGTTCATAGTGACATAACATAACGCCCGTACCGACCTCAAAATTTGATTTTATTAAAACTTGAAAGCCGGTTTTTGTTTCATTTTTGAGTTTTGAGCTAAAGGTTACTTGAAATAATTGTTCAAATATTTGATTTCTACACGCTGTTAAAAAAAACTCAAAAATCATTCTGTATACAAATGAGTTTTTGGGCTTCCATAAAAGAAATATATAATTTTTATTTTATTTAAAGACCTTTTTATGAACCACTCTGTACACGTACAAAGCAACGTAAAGCTGCGTTTTTGTATGCGTGTTACGAATATTGAAACTTGATAAAAACTTTTAATCGTCTACACTCTACGTTTACAGCAAGGAATTCGTTAGGCTTTTTATTTAAATTACCATAAATATTCAGCAAATATTTGAATTAATTAACAAACACATGTCAGTTAGCCATAATTTAAAAAAAAATCTACCGCATTTTAAAACCGAATACATCACACTTTAAATATTTATAACACAATAATTTTAAAAATAAAGGCGACAACACTTTAATTTAATGTTAGTTTTTAATTTGAAAAAATCACTTAATTTTATTATTTTGAATTTGACAAAAACATTTAAAAAACGTTTTGTTAGGCACATATAAATTCATGTTGATTAGATGTTAATTATTTATAGGAAAATAATTATTTGCAGGTTATAAAACTAAAACATCTGCAACCTTGCGCGCCGCGATGTTAACTAAACATTGTTGAACGTGTATTCTTGCTGTTTGATTCTGCCGGGTTGCTTGACAAGTGAACAACGCTAGCACGCGCCTGCGGTTTATACAACCTACACGATGCGTGGCTGTAGACAGATTTTCATTGGCTTGTGAAATTCAACTATAATGCTTGATAATATTATAGCGTTCATTTTTGAGAAAGTAGTTTGTATCAATAAGGTCTTTTTAGGGCTACGTACCAAATGATGAAAAAAACTTTTAAAAAATTGAATCTCTTAAAAAAGCTACTAAAAAACTAAAAAGTTTTGAGGTCGGCATCAATTTAGTTAATACAACTTTTTATGTACGTATTTATTTTCATTGAAATGACGCCGACCTTAAAACTTTTTTATTCTTCGCTTTTTAATAGCTTTTTTTGAAGCAAGTTCATTTTTTTCTTTTTATGGCTTTGCAATAATGGAGCAGTAAAATGACGAACTCAGATTCCACTGATTCGAAAATTAGAATAAGTTTTCCATGCTTACAATAATAAATTTTGACTAGATACAAGCAAAAAATTGATAAAACACAGTTTTTTAATTCTTTTTTAACAAGTTCCAGTCATCGCACGAAGACGCAATTTTGACAGATTGTGTATCATACTTGTATAAATGTTTCCTGAAATTTTCACCCTCTTGCGAGTGAACTTTTACAAGATACAAGCAAAAAACTGATGAAACACAGTTTTTTAACTCTTTTTTGATAAGTTGCAGTCATCGCACTAATGTGCAATTTTGACAGATTGTGTATCATACTTGTATAAATGTTTTTTTGAAATTTTCACCCTTTTGCGATTAAATTTTGACAAGATATAAAAGCAAAAAACTGATGAAACAGTTTTTTAACTCTTTTTTAATAAGTTCCAGTCATCGCACGAAGGTACAATTTGGACAGATTGTGTATCATACTTATAAATATAATGTTCCCTCAAATTTGCACCCTTTTGCGATTTTGTGGAAATGTTTAGGATCAAATCATCTTCATTTTACTGTCCTAATAAGTAGTTTGTACGTTACTAACCGCGTTCATCCTTGATATTATATTACTAAACTATTACTAAACGACAACTGAACCGATTTAAATAAAATTTATGTGAGACCACTCTGAAGGCATACCGTATCAAATAGACAAAATATCATCAGAGCGAAACTTTTTCAATCTGTTAAAACCTCAAAAATTTATGATTGAATAAACATTAATAAAATATGCGTTACCTCTTTTTATGAAGTTGGTTAAAAAGAGAGCCCTTATGGTGAGATTTCGTAGTATGTCCGTTTGAGTGTATGTTACAGTCGATTTTTTCAGGAACTACATAATATCGTCCATGATGTGATAATACCTCCTAACTAACCTAAACCCAAAATACAATTAAGATATTGTTTTGACACGCGCAATAATTTTATGCACAATATGCATCTAAGGCTGGAAACAGTACTCGACCGACGGTCAGCGCGTAGCGTACGCACTGATCGTCGATTGAGAAAATGCATTTAGTGTTCAACTGATGATAAAAACTGAGTCGCTTGTGTTACGAAAAAAAAGACGAAGAAGATATCATGTTCACCCAATATTTGTAGAACGGCTAATTGAAGGCGAATTGTGTACACTGTTTTCAAAATTGCGAGAAGATGAGAAACATTTGTCGGTTAAATTTTGTTTGTACAAAAGTACTTAGGTACGCGCGTATTCGTTCAGCGTCATACTAAATGCGTTCATATATTTTCAATTTTCATGGCTCGTCGGTCGACTGACACAATCCAACCGACGATTCCCGTCAGTGCGACGTAGCTAACACGCGTAGCAAGTTGTCAGCGTTGCACTGAACGCGTAATACACTTGCATTGATATAGCTCTACGCCCGACCGACGTACGCGCTGACCGTCGATCGATTTGAAACTTGAGCTATAAAAATTGTGTACCCGAACCTAGTCGGAGAATCAGAATCAAAAAAACATTTTTTCTATTCAAAAAAAGAAAATGCTTTTTTTTAATGTACACCTCATACGGATGCAAAGGTACCTATATCTAAGTGGGTTCATTTTTATAAAAAAAAAAACATTTTCGCTTCGTACACTTCTGAACTTGTGAAAAATTTAAAGTGTCCTAAAAGTGGTTTTGAAATTCGTAGCAGAAAAACCACTACTTATTTGAATCCCTATGATGAATAGATGGAAAAAACTGTATAATTTACTTACTTACCTGGCGTTATACGTACATAGAATATTAATGTTTAAGATGTTACTTAATGGGGAATTTTACATTTTAAATTATACATTTTGATGTGTCGCAATCGATTTTTTTACTATCAATACATCGATTTAATATCGTTATTATTATATTTAGTCATACTGATTTACTAAAACGAGGAAACGAAAAAAAAATACTTTATGTATAAGTATGGATTTTAAAAAATCTATATTTAATATAAAATTATTCGTAATAATACAAATAAGTAGACCGTATTAGTTTACCATAATATTATAGTTAGGTAGCTGACGCGCAAAAAAAAACATGTCCTCCCAGCCTTCTGCCGCTTGGTACATAAGCTATTTAAGTAATTTAGAGCATTTTTATTATATGATATGATATATACATATAGGCGGAATCTGGACCAATTTTAAAATAGGGGGAATAAAAAATTTCCAAGGTGGTAAAAAAAGGGTTAAAATTTTAAAAAATGTCTGCCACTTTGGTTTTAGGTTCTGTTAGAGTCAAATGACTGGGAAATACCAGCGGCAGAAATTTTTGACCAATTGCACTCTTCCCAAGCCTTAGGAGTGGCTTGGGAAGGGTGCAATTGGTCAAAAATGGGTTTATGATCATAAATTACATAAATATCTTATGTAGGTACCAAGCGGCAGAAGGTTAGGACGACATGGTTTTTTTGCGCGTATTATGAAACATTCATTGTTAACACTATAATGCGATATGAGAAAAAGTTAAGATTAAAACAATGTCACTGTTGGGACTAGCTAATTGTTTTTGTGACTGTAACGAAACCACATGTTTCGTATTTTATTGATAATATTAAACTATCCATACGAAGAAAAAATTTACAAAATAATTTGTAAGTGAGTAACACATCAGGAAACAGTTAAGTAATCCACTTACAAAATAGTGTCCAATTTCGTTCGCATCGGGTATTTGGCATTAAAAAATAAATAATTAAATTTTTTGAAAATGATACTTTATCAAATACGAAATCAGAAATTAGCGGTTTGTATTCACAAAAACACGAAGGTTATTTTTAATTTCAATTTCGAAACTGCAATTTCCGACACGTCAATAACGTTACACTTTATGATGACTGGAAATGTGACGTCAGACTTGTAGTAAACGCACATATACCAACCTATATAGCACACGATTCACACACGTGAGTAAACATGATCCTCGAGCAAACGAACCCAGCTTTACTGGCATTTAGTACAAGAATGACGTCATGGTAGATTAACATGGCGGCTCGTGTTTTTGCGCCAACTTATATATTTACAATTTCGAATGCTATTTGATTCTATAAAACGATTACATTTAAACGAAATAAAAATTTCAATAAACTAATACGATGATATGAACATTTTAAGACAATTTAAAAATAAGAGTCAATTTGTATAATTTCTTAAACCTAGATGCCCGTGAATGTTAAATCAATCGACCAATTGATCTATCGGATTATAATGACAATGACGTGTTATAGAAAATCGACCGGTTTATGTCGGTTTCATATAACATCGTTGTCATATGACCGATAAATCAATTGATTAATTATTCATAGGCGCTTATCTTAAAACTCTATAATACCTTGATTTACCCCGATTTCCCCTATCGCTAATTTGATTCCCCTCGCGCTGTCACATGTAATTATTAATTAATTTAAATAATTAATCTTGTATAATTACGTAATTACGTTATTTGACGGTGTAGCAAAAAATTGCATGAGAAGAAATCATTACTTAATTACAATATGTTTAATTTATAATGATATTTACTTCAAGCAGGGTTACTAGATATCCGTGCATTGCAGTGCAATAAATTATTGAAATTATCATATAAAAGTTTATATTAAAATTTTGTAAAAATAATAATGGCAGTGTATGTGGGGTAGAGTGTCAATTACGAAAAAATTGAAATAATTTAATTGAAAAACTTTAAAATTTCAACTCCACAAGTGAGAAATGCTACCTACTAGTTTAGGTCAAAATTCACTTTTCAAAATCTTACCATATTTTCCGTTTTAAGGCTCTCTGAGCCCAAACCCATATTTTTGAAAAAAGTCTGTCGTCTGTAAGTTTGTCAAGCACGGTACGAGTCAAACGGTCAAGTGGGAAGAGGCCTACTGTTTTTGGAGAAAATCAGCGCTATACGCAGAGAAGATTTTTATTTCATTCATTAATTTATGTCAAATTATCAGTATTTTTGGGGTTGGAATGATTGTGTCTCTCTTGGCTGGATTTTTTTATATACGTCTACATAAAATTGTTTCGTAATATTATTGATTTCAACTAGCTGCTAAGCCCAGTGTTGCCCAATCTCCTGCCCATGTCTCCTGCGTGATCCCCATTTCTAAATGACCAGTGCCAAAATAAAGCAGTTAAAACCAAACAAAGATTTTTATTGATTGACAACCCTAATTGAAGTTTTTAACTACTATACAGTTTTTATATAAGAAAATATTCAGTGAAATGTCTAAAAGTCGAAAAGAAACATTTCTTTAATTTTTAGTAGGTAGATTATTGTGCCCCTCCGTAATTGTTTTTATAAATACACCTTTGATCTTTTTATTCTGTAACAGTAAATACTACTGCAGAATTTTTGTATAAAAGGCACTACAAAGAGAACCTGAAATGCCTTTTTGTGAAAAGAATAAAAAGCAAAATGAAAAACAGCTATAGGTATATAGTAACAAAAAAAGTAATTCAAATTAACATATAAATGAAATAGGTATACTTACTACAAATCTGAAATATAACAGATGTTTTACTGACATCTGCAGATGAAGATGTGGAAATAATAATAAGAACAGTACTATTTTTAACAATAACTAAATGCGAATTCTTATTGTCAAATATTAAACGTTCGTGAAACTAAGTAAAAGAGATTTAATTTATTATCATTTTCACTAAGAATGTCATTATTTTCATATCAAATTTCAGAATTGGTAAAGTATATTTGAAAAAGAATAAAATTATGCAACCATTTCAAGATTAAGGCTATTTCGCAAATTTTCGTAACATATTGCTAACTAGTTAAAAAATTCGAGCCCGCCTCAAGTGTCAGGCCCACCCCCGATAATTTTATCATAACTACGTATCCACAAAATCTCTGCAACGATAGTTGCGGATCCAGATGTCAAAAATGATGCAAATGCTCCGCTATTAACACCCTTAATAATAATGATTAAACAGTACAATAATTTTTTCTTAAGTCGTTGCTCGTTAACCCAACACTTTTTTTTCCTTTCTAGTCTTACTGTTTTCAATCGTTACGGGTTTCAAGACCTGAATTACCCCGCGATGTGTTCGGTCTCACAGTGTGTAGAGTTTGAACTAAGAGAAATAAAGAAAAAATCTTCTTCTCCTCATCGCTAAGCGCTGATTTAAAGGAAGTCTACTGTACTTAAAGTCAAGATAAACTCTTGAAACATTGGATCGTAATTTATCTTAGGGCCGAGTTCCACCAGAAAAGAAAAAACGAACCGGTTTTTTGAACGTGGAATTCCCTGCATTTTATGAAACTGTTTTGGATAGTTTCAATGGCATATTTATAATCTTAACAGTACTAATCATTTTTTGATACAAATCCTTATATTTAATTATTTTTCAAACCAGGATAAAAGACATCCAAAAATAAATTGATTTTGATTTTTTTTTATCAAATGTAATCGTTCAGTTTGTTGACTGTTCTTTTAATGTTTTTCAGTCAATTCAGGGGTAAATTTTTAGTGAATGTAGAAAAAAATATCATTTCATTTGTTGATAGATTTTTTTCTATATAATGAAACGTATATATAAATACTTGGAGCTATATCACACCATAAAACAACCTTGAAAATTTTCTTATTCATACAGACAGCAATGATAATAAAACCTTACTTAATTTGATAAATTATAATTGCAATTATAAAAACTTCATAATTTAAGTTTGTGGTATATTTAAAATGTAATTTTGTAAAGCCCTGTTAATTTTATATATTATGCAATGTAATCAGTTACGTTAGCCATAGAATGATTTTGATTTTTTTGCAATTTGATGGCATTCCAAAATTAGACCTTTCTAGATTAACATTAAATTAATTTGTACAATAATTGTAATTTGTTTAAATAAAAATATTTTTGAGTTCAATAAAAAATAACTTTCTTTTTATTACAAAAATATTACAATTGGCGACGAGATTATCCACGTGCATTATATACAGATACAAAAGAAAAATATATATAAAATGATCGGCAGTATTTCAAAATTTAGTCATTCTGAAAATGATTGGACCATTCACAGTAAAATACTAGAACAATTTTTCATATCCAATAAAATTGAAGATGATGCGATTAAACGTGCGGTTCTATTGAGCTCGCTAGAAGAAAAAACCTACAAATTGCTGGATGACCTTTGTTATCCAAATGAACCGGAAGAAATAGCGTATCGAGAGATAGTGAAGAAACTGAAAGGCCATTTTAAACCGGTAAAAGCAACATTTGCAGAAAGGTTAAAATTTTATGCGGCAACGAAGGAAAGTACTGAAACTTTTAGAGATTGGGCTGTGCGTTTACGTAACCTTGCAAGTACCTGCGAATTTGGTGGAAATTTAGAAAGCGTCTTAAAGGACAAATTGGTCATTGGATGCGACAAAGGCTTAATAAAAGAAAAACTTTTTCAAGAAAAAGTTGATACATTAACTTTTGAGAAAGCTCTTGAAATCGCAAATGCGATTGAGTGTTCAACTTGTCAATTCAGCGAAGAGGTTTTGGTTAAGCAAGAACCCGCATTCGGTGTTAGAATGAAAAATAAGAATCAAAGTACTTCTCAGACTGGTAACAAGCGTAAATGTAAAGTTTGCGGATACACAAATCATACACAAGAGCAGTGTAGATTTCGGAAGTATAAGTGCAAGCGCTGCCATCAAGAGGGTCATTTGAAGAAAATGTGTCCGGATAAGTCGAGGAATACAGAAAATGTGAGGAACCTCAATGTGAACAACGACACGGAAAAAGAAGAATCAGTAAATTTCGTAGAGGTTGGCCAAGATGTGTCGATGTACGTTTTGAAGACGGATGAAGACCTGAAACCCATCAGCGTCGAAGTCACACTTAACGACATCGGTATCCGCGCTTCCAAAAACGGTTTGGAAACAGTATTTTTGTGAGTATAAATTGATTCCCACAAATGATGCGTTAGTGAACTATAATGGTAGTCGCTTTAAGCCACTGGGTATTTATTATTTAAATGTCATGTTTGAAAATAAAGTAAAAAAGCTAAAATTCTATATTGTTGAAAATGCGGGACCGCCCATTTTAGGTCGGAACTGGATGCTGGAGTTTAATATTGGGTTAAAACAATTAAATTTTGTATCCGAAAATGATGTAGGTACAATAATCCGGAAATTTTCCAAAGTTTTTGATAATTCATTAGGCGAATTCAATAAAGCTGTTGTAAGTTTAAAATTGAAAGAAAAGTCAGTTCCAAAATTTTTCAAACCTAGGCCGTTACCCTTAGTTTTAAAACAAAAGGTAGAAAGTGAAATCGAAAGATTAGTTTCATTAAATGTGTTAGAACCGGTGGAATATAGCGAATGGGGTACGCCGATCGTCCCGGTTATGAAAAAAGACGGAACTGTACGTTTATGTGGAGATTTTAAAGTTACACTTAACCCAAATTTAATCGTGGAAAAGTATCCAATCCCAAGAATAGAGGAACTTTTTTCCAAATTAGCAGGAGGGAAAGAATTTTCTAAGCTAGATTTGTCGATGGCGTATCAGCAATTGAAATTGGATGAACCGTCAAAAATTTTAACAACTATATCAACTACCAAAGGGCTATTTAAGTATACCAGGTTGGTTTATGGGTTGGCATCTGCACCTGCTGTTTTTCAAAGATGTTGTCGATTCCCTATTAGCTGGTATTGAAGGAGTAGTTTGTTTTATGGATGACATTCTTATAACCGCGGGGAACAGATCCGAACATTTAAAGCGTTTAGAAAAAGTGCTGACTATATTACAAAATAGTGGTTTAAAATTGCAAAAAGAAAAATGTAAATTCTTTCAAAAAATGATTACGTATTTAGGTCATGTAATTGATGAATTTGGTTTGCATACTAGTGCTGAAAAAGTTGATGCTCTGATTAAAGCTAAAACTCCCGGTAATGTTGCCGAATTACAGTCTTTTCTGGGGATGGTAAATTTCTACAGGAAATTTATACCGAATGCTTCAACAGTGTTAGCTCCCTTGTATAATCTTTTACACAAAGACGTAATGTTTGAATGGAGTAGCGTTCACGAACGCAGTTTTCAGAATATTAAAACTTTGCTGAGTTCAAATAATGTGTTAGCTCACTATGATTCAGAACTTCCCATTAAGTTAACTGTAGATGCCAGCTCAGTTGGACTTGCAGCCGTGTTAAGCCATATTTATCCAAATGGAAATGTTCATCCAATTTCATTTGCTTCTAGAACACTTGTATCAAGTGAGAAAAATTATTCTCAAATTGACAAGGAAGCCACAGCGATAATTTTCGGAATTCGTAAATTTCACCAATATTTGTATGGAAGAAAATTCACCCTCGAAACAGACCATCAACCACTTATTTCGATTCTAGGTCCAAAAAAGGGTATCCCTCAAATGGTTGCAAATCGCCTTCAGCGATACGCGATAATTTTATCCGCCTACACCTATGATATTGTCTATACAAAATCAAAAAATAATATAGCAGATTATTTTTCGCGCGCACCCTTAGAAAATAATTCAAACTTGGAAAATGATTTGAACGAAAATTTTTCATATTTAAATTACATGAATGAAATAAGTTCGTTGCCCGTAACAATTAAAGATATCAAGTTAGAGACGCAAAAAGATAATGTTCTTAGTAAGGTATTTAATTATGTTAAAATTAATTGGAAAAATATGAATACAGGACCGGAGTTAAAACCTTATAGTAATAAGAGCAAGGAGTTATACATTGAAGATGACTGTATTATGTGGGGTCACCGAATTGTTATACCTACATCTTTTCGTCAATACATTCTAAAAGAACTTCACGTCGGGCACATGGGAATTTGTAAAATGAAAAGTCACGCGAGATCTTTTTGTTGGTGGCCCAATATTGACGCCGATATTGAATCTATCACCAAATCTTGCGATCAGTGCCTCATGAGTGCCAATAATCCGGTCCATAGCAAACTCATTTCTTGGCCTTGGCCTGAAGAACCATGGTCAAGAATACACATAGATTTCTTGGGACCATTTTTGAATAAATTTTTTTTAATCGTTGTGGATTCACACAGTAAGTGGATCGAGTGCATTGATATGAATAAAAATATTACGGCTGAAGCGACTATTGATAAATTACGAAACGTATTTGCTTGTTTTGGGCTACCAAAAATAGTCGTGTCAGACAATGGGACCCAGTTCACCAGTGCATTATTTGAGAATTTTCTAAAAGAAAATGGCATTAAGCATTCTACAACACCCGTTGGCCACCCAGCTACAAATGGTTTGGCCGAAAACGCTGTAAAATTAATGAAAAATTGTTTACGACGCTCTTTAGAGAAAAATAAGAAAATTTCTATTAATACTGCTATATGTCAATTTTTATTAAGATATAGGAACACTATTCACGGTACGACTGGTGCCTCACCAGCTCAACTTTTATTTAATCGTAATTTGAGAGAGAGATTAAACTTAATTATGCCCTCAGTTAAAAATGAAAACATAGATTTAAATAAAATAAAAAACAATGTAAAAAAAAATCAAATAATTCAAAACAAAAACTATGGAGGGAAGGAAAATGTCAAGTTTAACGTAAATGATGTTGTTTTCACAAAAAACTATTCTGTTCCTGGTAAAATAACTTGGATTAAAGGAAACATTTTTAAAGTTTTGGGATTCAGAACTTACTTGGTAAAAATTCTGGAATCTGGAAAAATTTGGAAAAGGCATACAAATCAGTTAATTAAATGTAATTTATACAAATCAGAACCAATGCCAAATTCTTCCGAAACCAACTCAGTAAGTACTAATACTACTGAATGTAGATACGAATTAAGAAACAGAAAAATTTGAAAGACTTCTTATATCTAAAATAAAAATAATGTAAAAATGTGAATTTTGAAGGAAGGAGTAGTGTGGTATATTTAAAATGTAATTTTGTAAAGCCCTGTTAATTTTATATATTATGCAATGTAATCAGTTACGTTAGCCATAGAATGATTTTGATTTTTTTGCAATTTGATGGCATTCCAAAATTAGACCTTTCTAGATTAACATTAAATTAATTTGTACAATAATTGTAATTTGTTTAAATAAAAATATTTTTGAGTTCAATAAAAAATAACTTTCTTTTTATTACAAAAATATTACAAAGTTAAATAACTGGCGTCGAATTGTGGTCTTAACTCGACTAATTTAACTCAGTAATTTAATGGCGCCTTCAAAAAGTGTTGAATTAATGTATCTATTATTTGCGAAGCTGATTAAAATAATTTGTTAGGATAGAAATCGATGAGTACTTACCAAAGACGGAGTTTTCTAGAAAAGCGGCTATGTTGTATAGCGGCCGTAATAGAATGGAAAAGTACATAACAAAAAATATTCGCATAAAAATAAAATATGGAGACCGCATTTTGGAGTAAAACTTTCTTTGGTACTGTTACTTTAGTTCGCAGATACCTTTTTGAAGAATTCTAATCCTCCTTCACCGAAAACTATGATCATGGTGTCATTTAATTCGGAATGATAACTAGAAACTTTTGGAAAAATTTAACTGGGGGACGAAAAATTGCAAACGTTATAAACATATTAGTACAAAAAGAAGGGTTTTGTTTTTTGCGAATATCTCAAAAACTATTGCAGATATCTGAAATTACAAAAAAGATTCTGAAAGAGCAGGAAATTTTCTACAAAAACGTCTCATTTGCCGGAACTCTACCACCAATATTTCTAATTTTAATTTAGAAGTGAATTCAACGGATATCCCTATATAAAAAATCTCGATATACATCATATCTGTTGTTAAAAATCTATTGGGATTTAGGCTATGCGCCCATGGACACTTTTTCTTGGCGACCTTTAAACTATAAAATAAAACCAAATCCCATAAGGTTTGTGCGGGGTCATTTATGCTTGTGTGCTAAAAGGATGCCTTTTCTATCTCGTTGCCAAAATTTAATACTATAAATAAAATTCCAGCCAATTGGGCCACGGGACCATTCCAACTTCAAAAATGTTGACATTTGATTATAATAAAGAAAATAAAATTTCTGATATCGTGTGAGGTGACGCGGGTAATGGCTAGTATTCAATATGATATTAACTATTCGTTGCCATGGTTACCTACATAGTATGTTCCACGTCATGTAAAAATTAATCAAAGCATGCCTAACTAGTTTATTTCTGACAGATCCATAAAACAAAAGAACGGATGATTTTTTTTTATTTTAAAAATATTTCCGAAACTATAAAGTTTAGAAAAAAAAATTTCTAACAAAACTTTCTTGAAAAAATAAATAGAATAATAAGCCGTTATGAAAAGTATACCATTATTATATAAAAAATACCTACTTAGCATATATCTCTTCTACGCATGCGCCGATTTTCCCCCAAAACAATAGGGCTCTTCATATTTGCATACCTAACATTCCTCCCAAAATTTGGTTTCGATCCACTCATCCGTTTGACCTCTATCGTGTTCACAGACTAACAGACGCACAGAGATTTTCCAAAAATATATTTTTTGGATTCGCGGGACCTCAAAACGGAAAGATATTGTAAAATTTTTTAAAAGTGATTTTTGATCTAAACTAGTACCATTCCCCACTTGTGGATTGGAATGGGTAATAATTGTACACTTTGTTTATATAAGGGGTTATGGACTCTATGATTGCGGTATCTACTGATTAAGTTTAAGATGGCTGTATTTTAAAAAGCATAAAACTAATCATTTAACCGCAAGATTGTTTTAAAGATATTGTTGTCTATTAAATTCCAAAACACCGCGGTGTTTCTTGATTCTATGACCTTTAAATTAATACAATTTATGTTATATTCTGACTTTGTACCGACTAATCATATATCATTACAGTCAAATCTATGCACGTTAACTACCTGCGGTTTCATCAAAATGTAACTAAGTTAGATGTCATTACAAATTTATTGGTTCTTAACATTTTTCACAAAAGGACACAGTGATTAAGAAAATCAAAACATAAAAAAACAACATTGCGTTTGTAGGCTTGTTCGTTCGTTCAATTATTCCGTGAAATCGTCAACATTATAAAAATAAATTTTACCATTCCAACTCACAAATGGGGAATGGTACTATAGTTTAGGTCAAAAATAACTTTTCAAATATTTTACAATATCTTTTCGTTTCCTTCAATAATGGTATACTTTTCATAACGGCTTATTATTCTATTTAATATTTCAATAAAGTTTCGTTAAAAATTTAATTTTTTTTCTTAACTTTATAGTTCAGAAAATATTTTGAAAATAAAAAAAATCAGATATTCTTTTGTTTTGTAGATCTGTCAGAAATAAACTAGTTAAGTATGCTTTGATTAATTTTTATATATGTCGCCGGGATATTGTCAAATCTGTGATATTGTAATTTCACTAGTGAAATTACAATATCACGATTGACAAAGAGTCGTGATATTATAATTTCACTAAGTGAAATTATAATATCACGGGTTTGACAATATCCCGGCGACATATACATGACGTGGAACATATTGTGTAGGTAATCATGGCAACGAATAGCAAATATAATATTAAATACCAGCCCTTACCCGCGTCACCTCACGCGATTACAGAAATTTTATTTTCTTTGGGAATTACCTGCTATATAAAATGTCAACATTTTAAAGTTGGAATGGTCCCGTCGCCCAATTGGCTGCAATTTTTATTAAACATTTATGCATTTGTTGATATATTTTTACACATTTTTATTAAAAATTAATTAAGCTCCTGGATATAAATTCTTTTTTGAACGTGTTTTTAACTGCTTTTTAACAAAACATGAAAATTCGTAAATGTTTATAGATGGTAAGGGAAGTAAATTATATTTTTTAAAGAGGGATATATATTATGTAGTCAAAGGCCATTATTATGGTTCCACGCAAATTATAGAGGTAACCTAAATAACAGATTTTGCTGTATTAGTAATCGCATTAATTTATAATACGATAGCTTTCCGGCTCTACTACGCCCAGGTAGATTTTGTGGTTGGCATCAAAATAATTAAATCCAATAAAACTTTATCGCATCTCTTACAGTTTAGCTAGAGTGCACGAATAGAATCCCCGGCTTACTTTAAATTTTCGGTCACTGCTCATTCCTTTTATGTCGTAGCGTAATAATATATAGCCGGTAACACTCGGGCCGTAATTGACTTTTAATCAGTGAACTAATTTTTCAAATTTATTTAATGATTATTATATGAAAGTATATACGTTACTACTTAAAACAAAAAAATAATTTTTAAAGTTTTTGTCTGTCTGTCTATTTGTTCCGGCTAATCTCCGAAACGGCTGGACCAATTTTGACGGAACTTTTACTTGACAATTGCTTAAGTTATAAGGAGTACCTACTAAGGTTTAAAAAAATAAAAAATAGGGAATTCTTTTTGTAAACTGCGAACTGAACAAACATTTTGTTCTGTTTCATCTCAATTGCGAGCGGAGCCGCGGGGAGCAGCTATAGTTGCAAATATATTAAGAAATAAGTTAACAAAATTTTGTTCATTTCTCGGAGATTTGAAATACCTCTGATGGCAGCGTACCTAAATTCTTAATAAAAATATAAACTTGAGCTGCCACGAATATTCGGCTACTATTCGGTATTCGGCCTATTTGACTACGTTTTTCAATATTTGATATTCGGCCGAATGTTGCGTACTATTCTGCCGAATGCCGAATATTAAAACATGAAAAAAACGCACATATTACTCAAAAATAGGCGATTTTCTATAAAATTATACCATTTTGTAAACCTTTCGGTGAACAGTGTTATTTCTTAGTAATAAGGACTGTTAGTAGCACGATTTGATGTAACAATGAACAAATAATGCGTGTCGTGACATAATTCCAGCCAATTGAGCGACGGGACCATTCCAACTTCAAAAATGTAGACATTTAATTATAATAAAGAAAATAAAATTTCTGATATCGTGTGAGGTGACGCGGGTAATGGCTAGTATTCAATATGATATTTGCTCTTCGTTGCCATGGTTACCTACATAATATGTTCCACTTCATGTAAAAATTAATCAAAGCACGCCTAACTAGTTTCTTTCTGACATATCCATAAAACGAAAGAGCGGCTAATTTTTTTTATTTTCAAAATATTTCTGAAACTAAAGTTTAGAAAAAACATTTTGTAACGAAACTTTCTAGAAAAAATAAATAGAATAATAAATCGTTATGAAAAGTATACCATTATTATATAAAAAACACCGTTATCGCATATATCTCTTCTGCGCATGCGCCGATTTTCCCCAAAAACAATAGGGCTCTTCATATTTGCATACCAAACATCCTCCCAAAATTTGGTTTCAATCCGCTCATCCGTTTGACCTGTATCGTGTTCACAAACAGACTAACAGACGCACAGAGTTTTTTCAAAAATATGTTTTTTGAATTCGGGGGACCTCAAAACGGAAAGATATTGTAAAATTTTTGAAAAGTGATTTTTGACCTAAACTAGTACCATTCCCCACTTGTGGGTTGGAATAGTAAAATATGTTTTAATAACACAAATACTGTATTGTTGAGATAATAATAATTAAAGTACCTATATAATAAAACAATTAAATGTTATTAAATAATAATAAAGCAACGAAAAAAAACTAAGCTACTTATACACATGTATTACAAACGATGAAATCTAAATCTGTAAAGAAAATTATAGAAAAAAACGTAAGTTTTGAAAATAATACGTTTGCATATAAAAAATTGCCAACAAGTGATGTAAATACTTGAATCATTTACATGTTATTTATTAAAGTCACTATAATTATATTTCGTTTTTTTAAACAAACAGAGACGCACAGACTCTTTCCAAAAATATATTTTTTGAGTCATCAGATCTAAAAACGAAAAAATTAAAATTATAAAAAAAAAATTTGACCTAATTTGGTTACTAATTTCGGTCAAAATTCACTTTGAAATGGTAAAATGTAGTATGTATCTTGTTTGTAATGATATTATGGCTCGAGTGACTGTTAAAACTCGCTGGTCGCTCGTCTTAACATAATCTCACCGCCTTGTGTAATACATTAATTTACGAACGAGATACGTAAGGTATACTATTATTGGTGTTTTTTCATATTATTAATAATTATACTTTTATATTTGATGCTTGAAAAAAAAAAATATTTTTCTGTTATTTTCTGAAGTCTCTCTTGTTCAAAATCTATCTTTTAGAAAAAATTTTCTTTCGGAAGTACATTTTTCAGCAAACTAAAATATGTTTGCATTACGTTTGTTCAATCTTCTCGTAAATATTGAATAAGGAAAAATATTCAGTAGTCCATTAAATAAATTTCCATATATTATGTGGTGCATGCGGTGCGGCAGGAGTGGCATTTTTCTAATATACAGAATGTTATCGAAATATTTTGACAAATTCATAAGTTAAAACTTAAAATATTTTTTTAATTTCATAGTAAAAGCATAACATCGCTATAAAATGGAAATTTGCATTCACTGTTTAACATCTAAGGTAAAATGTATTGATTTATCGGTGAAATGACAGGTTGGGATAATTCTTTCGTGATTTCTTATACATACCTACACAGTACCTACTGTTGTAAATTCATCAAAAACACTTATGTATTCATTCACAGCAAAATCGCAAATATTGCCATATTGGTTCATGCGACAGATATCGGTCTGCCGCTACCCTCGAGCTGGATCTCATGATTAAAGCCTTCTTGAATAATATTACAGTGGAAAATTATCAGGAACTTGGAAATAAGTAAAAACAAATGTTACGTTTTCAAATTTCTTGAATAATACTTGGATACCACCATGGTAATTTGACTGCTACAGACAGACAAATTTGCGAAATTACCAAATGTTGATTCAGAAAAAAGGAATAGTCGGGTACAATAACTTGCTCTGCTCATATCAAATTTTATTTTATTTTATCTACCTCATTGATAACATCACTTACAACTGACTTGAATGTGTCATTTATGTTAATCTATGATTTATCAATTACATCGTTTAATGCTCTTTTTACAGTTTAGCAACATTGATATAGATTTGTTTTCACTGAGTTCGTTTAGAATGTGATTAGTTACGGGCTGCAAAAAATTGTGAACAAAGCTATATCCCTCTCATTTATTTATTTAAGACTTCATCCAACTGTAAACTATGGAAATACCATATATTATATAAAATAGCGGCATTGCTATAGGCCAGTAAAATGAAGATGATTTGACCCTAACATTTCCACAAAATCTCGAAGAGGGAACATTTATGTAAATATGATACACAATCTTGCGATGACTGGAACTTGTTAAAAAACAGTGTTTCATCAGTTTTTTTGCTTGTATCTTGTCAAAATTCAACATTGTAACCATGGAAAAGTTCTTCTAATTTTTGAATTAGTGGAAACTGAGTTCGTCATTATACGCTCGGCTATTCTCAAAATATAATATTTAATAATATCTGAACTATAATATCTAATACCGGATCCTATATTGCATAGCTAATGATATGATTTAACATAGAAACGGAAATTCAAAATTAACATGACCATTGTTTTCTTGAAACCTGTGGGAAAATGTATTTTTATTAACCTTGGAAATACCCCAACGCAGAAAATAAAACTCATGTTTTAATTATTGTAATTTCTCACGATTCTTAACATCGATTGTGTTACTCCAGACTAATATTTAAATGAAATTCGCTCATTTTATGATTATCTGTAATTTAAATTAAAGATCTCTACGTTGCATCAGAAATATTAGTCAGTCAAAAATAATATAAATAAAGTAAATGCTTTTCAAAATGGGTTTGAAAGTCATTGACAATTCATTGCATATACCACATTTTCACGTCTTTTCTATTGGAAACCTCGAGAGTTGAATCGGTGTACCTTAGTTTAGGACATCTAGCCATTTTAAGTTACTTTAATCTTTATACAATTTATATGTTATAACATATGAACTTGCGCTTGGATTCAATCAATTCAACGTACTTTTTTTATAAATACATTAATTTCAAATATATCTGAGATTTTCTCATTCATATTTTCATATAACTTAATTCTTTTTGTTATCGTGCGTTTTGCAAATCTATGACTTTTATGCCTGTTGCTGTTATCTTGATTATCTTTATTAATATTATAAAGAGGTAAAGTTTGTACATTTGAATGTAAGACTGAATCTCCGAACCTACTCATCCAATTTCATTTTTTTTTCTAATATTGTAAAAAGGTACAACTTGTAAGTTTGGATGTAGGATGTAATGTCCGAAACTACACATCCGATTTCAAAAACTTTTTCACTAATATTTAGAATGGACGTTCGAAATGGACATAAGCTATACCTATATTATCGCGATAAAATAAAGCGCATTTCGTGGAGACCATTTGTGCAGCGTAAGTTAAAAACGGAGACAATCTACAAATTCGGACGAAGCCGGACCGGATCGCTAATTCTATATGATTTTATATGAAGTCTTATGAATTTTTTCATCCCAGCGGTTTACATTTAGGTACTGTTATCAATAACAATTATCTTTAAATAATGTTATATGAATCTTTTATTTAAGTTGCATTTTCTTTACATCTTGTATCGTACTTTTATTTTTTTCACCCACATGTTTTTATCTTTGAGTCATAGGTTATTATTTTCCTTTTCATTGTCCCTTATTCAGTTTTTTTATTCGTATAAATATATATATCACAGTCAACACTCAACACCGTTATATAACGTTTTTACATAGTCTTTACTCGCAATTTCGCTCGCGTTAATGTCACGTTTTTGGCATTTTCTTCACAAACCTGTTGACATAGGTATCAAATAAAGAAGAGTGGGATACGATTAAGTATGTGACTTCATTGTAAACCCCAGACACCCAAGATGGCGGATTACCTTTTCCTTCACAACCCTCTAGGCATGGTACCAAATGAAGTATTGCCAAGTGAAATATGATGAGCTATGTGACGTCATTGCAAACCCAATATGGTAAACGCCCTAATATATCCGACCGATTTGAAAATTTGTGCACATAAATGTACTTATTCCCGATAACAATACATGATTGAATTCTTCTTAGAATCAATTAATATCCATGAATGGGTCCAGTTCGATAACACTATGCACCCAAATTTTGAAATTTTTTTTTTAAGTCATTGAAAACGCTAAATTTTGACGTTCAAAAAAAAAACTGCGGATTATTCACAAATTTCCTCAAAAATAGGTGAAAAAAATGGAACTACTTTTCGTCTTTCACTGTCATTTTTTGAATCTAACCAATCAAAAATCACAAATACACGTCAGAGCAACTGGTGTAGAATTATTGTATAACTCTCTCACTTTGTATGCAGCTTTCGATTGCGTTATGGATGCAGGGTCGTATTTAGATTTGCATACCCGTTTATCGTTCACCCCGGAATTGTTTTTTTAAAAACTCAACATTTGCCCCTTCCCGTTTCACTGCGAGACAATTCGCATACCCCTTTATCGTTCACCCCAGAATTACAATTCGCATACCCGTTTATCGTCAACCCTGGAATTGTTTTTTTAAAAACTCCACATTTGCCCCTTTCCGTTTCACTGCGAGACAATTCGCATACCCCTTTATCAAAAAAAGCGGTGGTTTTCAATCTTCATGAAAATGTGAGTTTTAAATTTAAAATTCGTTTTATAAATTAAAATTTCCAAATACGACTCTGCCCTGAACGTTCAATTGTATTTTATTCCAACCAATTGATATTTCTATCTTTGTTTATCATAGATACAGGTATATATAACTTTCTCTTTTCTTATCACTATATGAGACAAGATAGCGATCGCTATAGTAAATAATATACTCTTACTATACCATATTTAATTTTTTAAATTAATTTATAAAAATTAATTTTCCGCACTTAAAACGACCAATAACGCTGTTATATGTTATATAAAACAATAATTGTGAATTTCCAGTGGATATTTTGCATAGCAAGTTATCGTACTCTTACCTCCATGAATTAATGTTTGAATACTTCAAAACTAAAAGCAAGAAAAATAAAATGAAAGCTTTTATTGAAATGTACTAAAAAGGAAAAAAATATTTTTTTATAATTTAGATGCCTACATAATAATTTATGTAAACGTGGATTGTGATTAATAAACCGATTATAGTATTTACAGGTCACGCTTTTATAAATATGAACCTAAATTATTAATAACTAATTAAAATTTTTTTTCTACAAGACCATGTTATCCAAAATCCAAAATTTTATGTAACGTTCTGTATTTGAAGGAATGAAGTCTCAAAGTACAAATGGTATATTTGCATCTTCCAGTCTAACATTAATTTATCATAGCCAGACATATTAATGCTTGCACTAATCTTCTCATTACTTTCACTTCGAAGAGTCTACATTGAGGAATTAGTGAGGACAAGTCCTAATGCTTGTCCTGTTTGAATAATGTATTATGATATTGTAGACTTTTTTCTACGAGATAACTATTGTTAATATTTTACCGAATTCTGTTTTTGTTTACCTGATTTATGAGAACGATTATTATTCTGTCATAATATATAACTTACAAGTAGATTATGTTTTTTTGTGAAAATCTTCTCTTTTTGTTACACAGATATTTGCATTTAGATTTAACAAGACAGACTTTATTTTATTAATGCCCATATTCACCGAACACTATTAAAGATAGAAGTTACGAATCTTGGAACAAAATTTGTTAGAATAAAATTTAGTGTCAATTCACTAAGCAAATTATCAGGTAGAAAAGTTGGTTAAAGAATAAATATACACTGCACTATACTCTTTGCTATTTTTGTTGCATATTTTGACGTTCACCCAAAAATCCGACCTATGGCGTTAGTGTAAACGTCAAGAAAAAGTTTCACAAAATAATAATGTTTTATCCTACTCCACGTTTATAGGTTAGGTATTATGATCTATGTGGCGGCCATTATTATTTTATCAGGCAAATAAATATTATACCCTGAAAGTAAGACAAAATAGATTTATATCTACATTAACCATAATAATTATGGTTGGTGAATTGAATTATCGCTCTTTATTCGGAGGGATATTTACCTGAAGATAAAAGAAACGAATAAATAACTATACTTATACGTTCGGTGAATATACCCATAAGACAAAAAAGAATATGAGAGTACCAGTATACATAAATGACATGAATTGTTTTCCATGGTAGGCCTTGGACGATTGACTCATTTTATTTTTAAATATTTTTCGGGAATTTTTTTTTATTTATATAAAAGAAAATACACGAGAAGAAAAACAAGTCGTGGGGTGGGTTGTTTTTTGGGACGCTTGCAGTCCACACCGACACGACAGTGTGATCAATATTGAATATTATACATATTATAAAGAGGGTCTTAAAAGACAGACAGACGGACAACGAAGAGATCTTATAAGGGTTCTTTTTTTTCCTTTTGAGGTACGGAACCCTAAAAACAAATAAATAAATAAAATAAATAAAACTAAAGACGTGTGCATCATCTGCTATGTCATTAGCACACCAAGAAAAATAAAAAAATAAATAAATAAAAAGAAGGTAGAATAGAAGAAAAATCGTTTTATTTTTATTTTATGCGCCAATGTTCCTCCTAGAAATAATATACGGAACACTCGGCGCATGAAGTACGTTACAGAATAGTAACACTATACAGATCTTCTAGAAAGGAAGACAACTAGTTTTCTGCTTTGAATTTCAATTCCAGTTTGTAAGCTAAAGTGATGTAAATATCAGATTGAAGGTATATCTATACAGAAATTACACTTGAAGTATGATTCTTGAAAATACTGTAATAAACCATAAATATATTTATACAAACAAATTAAATTAAAGTGTCTGTTTGTGATGTCAAAATAACAGCTTTGTACTAAATGCGTACATAATTAATACATTACTTGTAACATAAAAAACTTTTTTTTTAATTTTTGTCTGTCTGTTCCGCCTAATCTCCGAAACGACTGGACTGATTTTGACGGGACTTTAACTGGCAGATAGCTGATGTTATAAAAAATATCTTAGGCTACTTTTATTTTAGAAAAAGAATTAGGATTCCGCCCAATTAAAACCCATGCGGACAAAGTCGCGGGTAACAACTAGTTTAAAATATATATGAAAAAAAGTATTATTCTTCGTTATTCCAACCACCGAAAATGTAAATTTTGTATTTATATATTATCATTCGATGTTTCAGATTTAAGTTTAACAAGTTTGTGTTGACAATCACCAATAAATGAGGGGTGTAATTTCAGTGTACTTTAATTAGGCTGTAATTAATCCAATTATAACAAAGTTAAACACTTAGCAAGGCTATAATACCTTAAGTAAATGCGGATGCCAGATAGAAGTTCAAGATAATTTTAGTGGATTAAAATAACTACAATAGAGCACCGATTCTAACAATAATTTATGAAAGCTTTCAAGTGCAAAGTTTAAGTTTAATAGTGGGTAACAAATTTTTTGTTGAATAACAAGACAATTTCGGCGAATAATATGAAACTTTAGTGTGGAATAAAGTCAGTAGTGTAATTTAACTTTCTTTCAAAATTATGTTGTGTAGCATATTGTGCAGTTACGACTATTTTAATAAGTGATAGCCAAACAAAATTACGCTGGATCGAATGGGCACACGCACGACTCTGTATCGGATGCCACAAGCCTTTATTTTTTTTGAAAACAAAAAAAGCAAAGAACTCCTAAGCTATAAGATAAGCAGAACCGGTGACTTTTTTTCTCTATAATTTGAAAAATATTACACAGATTTTTTTTTGTAATCATTTTTAAGATATTTATTGAAACTAAAAAAATGATTTATTGGCCAGGGGCAGTACGAAAAAGTCTTTTTAGAGTTTCGTACCTCAAAAGGAAAAAAAGGAACCCTTATAGGATCAGTTCGTTGTCCGCCTGTCTGTCTGCCAAAACCCTTTTTCTCAGGAACGCGTGGAGGTATCAAGTTGAAATTATTATCAACTAGTCATGTACGCAATCCCCTGGAGCTATGTGAAAGAATCAAACTTCTAAGTTAACGCAATCAATATAGCCTAAGTTTGCTGAGCACGTTATATTACATAAAAAAAAGGTACGGCCGTTTATGCCGCATATTTTGAAATTCGCAAGAGACCTAGAATCATGAAAGCTGGCAGGAAACAATATAACATATTACGTAAAGGGACAAATCCGAAAACCGTAAATTTGTACTTACCTACATCACAAAAAAAATATTTTTTTACTATTATAAACTTATTTGCAGTTACCGCGACCTGTGTCGATGTATGAAGACAACAGTTTTCCAATGGCAAAGCGGGAAAAATGTTTGAGACTCTATTTCCGTAATGAACGAACTATTGACATAGGTACCTACAAGTTTATATGGAACCTTCGGTCCGGTTCGCACTTGGTCTTTTTTTTTAATCTGTTACACTGCCATTTTTATTAGTGAGTAGACAAAAAGGTCACACATTGTCAATTGTTATTCCAATAATACACATTTGTGATTGAATAGTATGATTTGCTTTTCCTCTTTGATGTATGTATATAATTTCATAGAGGACAGTTTAGAAGCCAATGGCAATTATTATTAGGCTCAAATGTTGCTAAAAATAGAAAAAAACAATTCTTTAATAATTATACACGTTACAATGTATACATAAAAATCATTTTAGTTATTATTATACCTCAAAATAGTTTTCCAAACAAAATTAAATATCTCAAATCTATTATTTACTGTTGTTATATTACACGAATATTACATTAATATAATAATACATTAATAATATAATGTAATATTTTTTGCGTACTTTTATATTGCACATAAATGTCAAAAATGGCAAGTCCTTAATAGTTGCGACAATTGGTTGGCGCTAGCATCGCACACACAGCTAATATATCTGACTCTGACCGAATTTAAACTAAGTACAGTCCAAATATGAATCTTTTTTCACTAGACTATTTGGTCTAGGACCTTAAGAGGTTAGTGGTAGTCAGGATTCTGAAAAAAACGATTTTGTTTTTTTTTGGATTTTCTTGTAGTATGATGTTTCGAAAATGTTCCCTGAAAATTTCAAGTCAATTGAATGAATATTTTCCGAGGGATTTATTATTCATGGCCCAGGAATAGATGAATCGGTGCAGGTAAGATGAAAACTTTAAACCTGTTTTTCTCGAAACTATGTTTTCGAAGTCATGACCACTGTAACTCAAGAACCGCTCGATGGATTTGAATGCAATTTTTTCAGCTTATTGAATACATAAAAAACTATGGCCTAATCGAAGGATTTTTGTTTTTGTTGAAAATGTGGATTTATTTTTAAAAATAAATTGTCGTTTCTTTCTCTAAAAATTCGGGTGTAAGCTATTAGAAGTCGCCATTTTGTTAATTTTCAAAAAAATAACAAAGAAGCTTTGATTGAGTCCTAGATTTACTATTAAACTAAAGATTTTTCTTTGTTTTATTGATTTTGAATGAACCATCACAAAGTTATGATGGTCACCGCAAAGCACTACTTGTAAAAGGGGTCCGCTAAGACAGTTATAACTTCGTTCATTTTTTTTTTAATTTATTGAAGTCAAGTTGAAACATCATAAAATAACTCTGTATTATCAGCTTTATAAAATAAAATACTGTCGAAAAAAATTATTAAAAATAATCATTTGTTCATGCTTCTGACTACCCCTAACCCCTTAAAAATAGAGTGCAGTGAACACATATATTTAATTAAAATTATATTTGGCAGTATTAGGATACGACAATGTTTATACTTATAATGGGTGTCCCAAAATTTACGCAAGATTTGAATTTGCTGCCATTTGTGAGGTAAAGTGTTTCTAACCAAAAAAAATACAGTTTGACAGCTAATAGTTTAGGGTTACTAAAAATGGAGCACTGCACGAAAGAAGAACGCGTTTTCATTGTTGAACAACATTTTAAAAACAGTGAAAGTTTTGCTGCCACAATTCGCAAATATCGCATAAAATATGGTCGTAATATCGTTTCAAATTCTTCAACTGTGAAGAATATCATTAAAAAATTTAGAGAGAAAAAAAGATGCATCCACAACGTGTCACTGTTTGATGCGGATTTTGGGCTGGAGGCATCATTGGATCATACTTCTTTGAAAATGAGGCTGGTCTAGCAGTAACTGTTACTGGTGTTCGATATCGCAACATGATAAGAGAGTTGTTTCTTCCTAAATTAGAAAATATTGATGTGAACGACATGTGGTTTCAACAAGATGGTGTCACATGCCATACATCCCGTGATACAATTGAATTAATTCAAGAGACATTTCCTGGTAGTGTACTGTTGGATTTTTAAAAGAAGACCGGTCTATGGAATGTAGTCCTATGACCTTATTGCAGAAGAGCGCACATGTATTTTATATTACATAATATTAGTAAAAGGTAATGATCCTGGAACCGCTTCTATGCAATAAGGGAGTCCAGTCGACCAAACGTTTAACAATTGTGTTATCGCGATAATTGTACTATTGCTATAGCCGTACGACTATACAGCGACACTTGCTAACAGTACAAAAAAATCATACACCAGACAGTACATAGGCGTGCGTCCACGGACTAAGTTGAGAGGTGTCGTCTGAATATCATCAAAATGGAAAGTAAAAAGGGAAAAACAGTTAGAAGTGGCGCTAGGGAGGTCATAGCGAATGTAATTAAAATGTGCGAGTTAGAGGCTCAAAATAATGTCTTAAAATTTAAAGCTATACATTGTTTGCATGCCTTGCTATGCGCCGTCTATGAATTCCGATAATTTGGGAACACATCAGCGACTTCTTGTCCTTTCCCCACCGGTCTTCTTTCGCCGATCGCACAGTACTCTCTCGTTTCGGTGATCATAATTGGCCCCCTTGATCATCTGATTTAACCCCACTGGATTATTTTCTATGGGTTTTTTTGAAGTCATAGATCTATGCCAACAAGCCTCTAACCACCCGTGCATTGAAGGAAGAGATTCAACGCTGAATCAATGAAATTCAGCCATATTTATGGGAAAATTTTGAAAAAAGAGTTCGTATTTTTCAGCAAAGTCGTGGAGGCCATATGTCCGATGTCTATGACTATCTACATTATGTTCCAATAAAGAAATTAAAATTTATCTAAGAAATACTCTGTTTTCTATTAAATTCAAATCTTGCGTAAATATTGGGACATCCTTTATAAGGCAGATTAACACCTGAATTATGGTTTATGTTAGATGCAACTATAACAGTTTACCATTGTTTAAGGTAGGTACAACGCCTCGAGATATAGTTATCCTGGACAGTTTAATCTTAGACAATGTATACTATCTGCACCTTCAGGTTATTAAGTAGGGTTATCTAAGAACATTGTTTGACGTGTCCATTAGTAAATAGCCTGACTATAGTGAGGAGTATAATTAATTAGAAATACACAGATAGTAACAAAAAGATGTCGATGAGTTGAATATGCATGATAACAGTACCAAAGAATCACTGAAAGAATATAATATTAAACAATGAAGTTAAGGATTTTAAAAAATGTATTTATTATTACATTTTAAGGAGATTAATTTATATTTTATTAAAATAAAACTACAAAATACAGAAACCCGTCATATTAATTGAAATACCAATCAGAGAAAATTATGTCACGACATATGTAAACACTATTGTTCGTCATTTAATTTCGTTCGAATTTCTCTTGTGTTAGCGCTTTCCGATTATCTTTATCCCATGTTTATTAATTTGTACTACCTGCAGGAGCTAATATTTTTAATAATAACAACCGCACAAGAATGTTAACTTTCTCCATTTAGCTGGACTCGAGGAAAATTTGTCTGTAATCAAAGAACTTATTGGATTATATTCAATTAATGTGGTTTCAAGTCACTGAATTTTCAAAATAATAAAAATTCATTAATTGTCTTCGAGCTTTTCATTTACCTTTTCTATCGGCCATGAGTGTAGTCAGAATGGATTTCAAATGATTAAAAAAGTAAAATGGTCGAGTCGTAAAATTTAATTGCAGTGCGGCAGGCGAATACATAGAAAACGGACAATCACCAAAATGACCTTATGTTCCAAAATTGAGTTTATCAAGTTTTGATTTTCGATATTGTATAACGTTTTCTCTTTGTCCTGTCAAGAATTTTCTATTTTTCTCTTCTTCGTTTCTAGGCCAGAGAGGTACAATCGCGCCTTTTTGCACCTCTAATCGTGGTGTTCATCAGCCACAATATAAAACAAGTTTAATAAATCATATGAAATTTCTGAATGCTCAAAGGACTTCAATTGCTACATAAATTTTAATGCAATGAGTGGGTTGCGGAAATGACAGGACTGCTTTATCTGTATTTTTTATTTTGTAATGAGAAAAAACCAACGCTAAACCACCCCTGAGAATAGACTGCACTCTGTTCGGTACATTAACAAATTGAGATAGGTGCCAAACTAGTACAGGTAGATAGGAAGGCTTTATAAAAAGTTCGTGTATTGTTTTTATGAATCGTGTTTTTCAACTAATTTTAGTATTAATTTGTTATACTTATTTAAACGGAAGAATAAAGACATTTGTATCATCGAAAATTGTTTCTTTATAGTCCAAGAACTCACGGTTAAGAAATACAAAAATTTTGTAAACGATAATATTTTGAGATTAGTAGGTATCTATGGTGTAAATAAATACAGGTACTACACTTTAAAATATGTAGACATCGGTCCAGCCGTTCTTAATTTCGACCAAAAAGACTTCAAAAAAGTACATTTTACTCAATATCTCGCGAAAAAAAAATTATATCGACTTCCTTAGGGTGTTATTGGAATTTTCATCTGATTTTTTTTATCAAAATCAGCCGAGCCGTTTTTTTAATTTGTTTAAACGTAAAAACTGAAAAAAGGAAATTTTTGCACGAAATTACTGAATAATAAAAAACGCTATCGAATTCGTTGTGATACCAATCTTTGATTAACGTCTTATTTTTTGTTTAAATAAAAATAGTTCAAAAAGGTGGATTTTACCCGAAATCTTGCAAATAAAAATGGTATCGGCTTTGTTAGGATCTTAATCGAAGCTTTTTAACGAAAGTATGATCTGAAAAAAATTTTATCAAAATAGGTCCAGCCGTGTTTTGTATTTCTCGGGTTTTTGCTAATTAATTGTTTAATTTTCAATATTGGGAAGTTGGTCGTCAGGGTATCAAGGGTCGCACTTGTCGAGTCCTCATAATGGACCCACCTCACGGCTTGTTCATAAATAAACCATCAAATATCAATTTTTACAAATCACTTTTTTTATCTCTTAAAGCGCCCAGACGTCAGGTGTATGACCGCTAACTTGCTGACTATAATATACAGGTGGCCGTTAATTCCTCGTATTCATCTCGGGAGAAGAAATTATGAGTAATTTGGAATGATTTAACCTCTATCATTTGGGGGTCGGAAATGCGTGTTTTTCGAGAAAATCTACTTCGGTTTTCTTTTTACAAGTTCCGAATTTTGAAAGTTAAAAATAAAAAAGAAATTATTCTTACTTTTTGGCCAGAATTTTTCCATGATCTGATAGCTTACTAATTAGCCAACCTTTAAAGCTAAAAATCACGAAATTTACTGTATGATTTCATATTGTGCGTTAAAACTTAAAATAGTTTAACCTATCTATTCTATTATATTATATCCAATTAATTATTATATGTACTTATTATTATTATTACCTATACTTACCTTCATATTTTTTATTTTTAGTTCAGTGTAAATAGCCTTAGTTGCTGCACACTGTTTTTTTAATAAAAAAAAAAAAAAAAAACTTAAAATAAATAAAAAAAATAAAATAAAAATTCTTCTCAGAAGAAGACCCCCCAAGTGATAGAGGGTAATCATTCTAAATTAGTCATAGTTTCTTCTCTCAAGCAATTATCACCGGTCATCCTTTCTATATTTTTACAACCTAAATACCATCTAATCTCAAAAAATAGCCTTTATAAAATTCTTGAAAGTTTTGACCACTAGCTCTTGAACCATTACATATTGTGTTGTTTACATTTGCACTGCAAACACCCGCAAGGAATTACCGAAAATAATTTCTCATCTTCTTCGTGCGCCTAATAATAACTGAATGTGTAGTTATGTATTGTTCCGTTCACTGATTGAATGAGATTCCCCAATAGAAGAATAAAAAACATTTAAGCATCGCATAAACATATTACGCTTATGTCAACACTGGTTGAATTCTAATCATTCAGGAAACCATTTGCCGTCAACCCTACTTCTTAATGATGTCTTCGTAAAAAAAAATACTTCCTTGTCCTTCGGTGCGTTGTTATTCGTGTCATAGTCGATATATACAGGTCTATTCTTCTAACCATAACTACGGTAATTACCAAGTGCTTAGCAAAACAAGCACTCCGGGTAACCACTTTTGTTTGATTTTAGACGGTTTTTTTTACTTCGTTTATTAGTTTGTTTGTAACTTTATTTCAAATCTTGCGACAGCTTTTTCAACTACTTCCCGTTATCCGATTGACTTGAAATTTTGAATACGTACGTAGTTCCGATGACAATACAATATTATAATAACTTATTGACCGGTCCGGCTTTTGTCAAATAGTACTTACAATGAAGCACACTAAAAAATTAAAAATAAAATTGTCTTCTTTAACCATAATGTAACTATAAATGCCCCCACGATTTTATTTTAGTTTAGTCAAAGCCCCCTATGGTGACTCATAATTATTTTCTAGTTTTCAGTTCATATCGATTGTAAAATAAAACCGTTTATCTTAAAAATCTCAGCTATTTTATTTATTCTAATAAGCAAAGTGACCACCTGAATAGTATGTTAAACATGTGTGAATACAAACAGTGCCTATAAACTTTGTAATCAATATTGTGATTACGTTAAGAACAGTAATTAAAACACAAATAGTAGAATATGGCCAAATATTTTATTAAATTACAAGCTGTTATTCCCGACGTTGCCGGTGCTCACCAAAGAGCTGGGCAATTTCAAAATAAAGGTATGCAGTTGAATATTGTTCTAAAAGAATGGAGGACCAAGAGACAGGTAATTAAATAAATTATGAAAAGAAAGGTTCCTTTTTCGGCCGTATAGGCACTAAAGCTATATAACCCCATGTAGAGAATACTTATTATTTTTTTTTGCAAAATAGAAAAAAATGAACTAAAAATTCACCGACTAAATCAATTGGCAGTAAACAATTCCACGTTGCCATAAATTCATTCATAAAATCATGGAGGCTGGCTTCTAAACTTAAAAAAAACGTATACTATAGGTATATCGCTGTAGATTGTTTTTTTATACAAAAACTCGCATCACTGACTCGTCTTATCTGTCATGTATATCTATAAAAGTGTCTTACTACGACATGCATAAAATGTAAGGGGAACGTTACAAAGGGATGGTGTTATTCTCTACCTTTTTCTTGAATCACACATTATTATAGTTTCATAATCTTGTTTCAACCAAGCCAGCGACACTTCAACTTGCTTTTCATACAAGCCATTTCATAGTTTTTTTCGCGTATTTATATTATAATAGTATTATACAATGAGCCTTTTTCCTGAGAGCAGTGTCTCCGATTAGCCACGAGAGGCAGCACTTGTGGTAAGGACAAACAATATTTATTTCTCATTTGGCAACGTATTATTTCAATGATAAAAATGCGGTATTATAAATGAACTATTGGATAATAAATAAAAAAATTTGAAAAGGAGTTTGACCCTGCTTTGACCCCGCTATTTTCGAGTTCAAAACGCCAAAAATATATCACAAAGGTTTATTTTATAAAATGAATCGATTTTGATGCGGGTTGCGGCAGTTGACGCAATTTTTTTAACCTAAAAAAGTAATTTATTACAAAAAAATCGATCTGATAAGAATTTTTTCGAGTAATTTTAAAAAAACACTTTTTCCTAATTTTTCGTTCACGTTATCTCATGAACAAATGGACCAATTTTGATATGGTTTGCGGCGATCAACGCAGTTTTTTTAGCCTAATAAAGTAATTTATTACAAAAAAAATCGATCTGATAACAATTTTAAAAGTAATTTAAAAAAAAACACTTTTTGACGATTTTTTCGTTCACGGTATCTCGTGAACAAATGAACCAATTTTGATGCGGTTTGCGGAATTCAACGCAGTTTATTAAGGAGAAGAGCTGATTAGATTTTGGAATTAGTCGGCTTAGTAGTTTAGAAAATATTCTACAAAAACAAATTTTTAAAAATTTTTGAAACTTGTTTTTTTAAGATTTCTCAAAATTTATTGGGCCGAATCATTCCAAATTTTCAGGAAGTCTAAATTCACAAAGATCACGTCAGATGCCGCAAATCGCGTTTCAGTCGAACATTCCGTTCAAAAGATATAAAAGGTTTACACACACACACACCAACACACCCCCACACTCACATGTTTTAATGAGGGTTGGAAAATGTTTGTCCCTACCGTATCACTCGCGCTGCTAGTGAGAAATTTTTCGTACATCATGGAAAAGTCTCATTCGTGTGGCCAGCGTACCGGCTGAGACACGTTCGACCGGTTGAAATTTCAACTGGCTGCACATACACCGAGCCAGTACAGCGTCAACTTTCTCTCACTCGCACTCACTCTTTCTCTCGTGTCGATTGATACAGAGCTATTGATCCGTGGTGAATTTTCTGGAATAGATTCGAATAGGTTCAAATCGAAGTTCATTCGGAATACCGGTTCTAAATCTAGGTTTCACCAATAAATTTATAAAGTTAATACTTGTCCCTAGTCTGCAACAGTTTGGCAAAACGTTAAACTAGAATATCAGCACGTCCCGACGTAGCGAGAAAGGAAATACGTGGATGACATAACGTCATAAATCAGCATGACACTCCCCAAGGAATCCCCTCGCCTTTATTGAAACAGAATTGGCAAAAAAATACCACCAATAATATTTTGATGTACTGTATTACGTAGCGATGAGTACGATTATTATGTTTGATAGTAGTTTACATGAATAATGAACAAACACGTTTTTTAACGTGATATGTGAGAGCGACGGGCAAAAAAATATCGAACACTGATAGGTTTAAGGGCTCACATACCCCTGCGCGCACTGAAAAATGATTATAAAGGTTATATGGTAAAAAAAAATTAAATTGTTGATTTAACATTTTTTATTCAATTTTTAACTATAAGAAAAAAATAGATTTTTTTTAATATTAACATTATTTTTTACTTATATAAATACTAGCGGTCCCGCCCGGTTTCACCCGGGTACAAAAGAACAAATGGGGTGGAGGGACATGAATACCGGCGTTCACCTTACTTTACCAAGATGAACGTTGTGTCCAAATTAATGATGATCGCAGTTACCTGTTGTGTATTTATTCAGCCCTGCAGAAAAGAATTATTTATTTGATCTATTGTACTATTATGTAATGATGCCTATAAATAGAATTGTGAATTATTTTTACGAACACTTTTTTGTATGAAACTGAATAAAAATCTAATTTAAATAAAATATATTTTGTCAATTATAAAAATCATAAATTTATAACATTACCGTTTAAAATTTTTTGTCGGACAGACAAATTTTCAGATGTATTTTGAACATTTTTCATTGATGCTCCGCTCCTATTGGTCGTAGCGTGATATTATAAAGTCTATAGTCTTCCTCGATAAATGGGCTATTCAACAAAAAAAATTATCGTTATATTGCCATCTTGCAACCCAATATTGCGCATCTGTGGATGAAAGTAAAAATACTAATATCGCTATTAAAAAATAGAGGTTGGTGGTAAAACGGTGAAAATTTAGGGTTATAAGTATTTGCAGTGGCAAATCGTAAGAAAATTAAACAAAATTTTTACCAAAAAATAAAAAAAAAATTTCTGGAGAGGACTACACTTATCACCTAGGGGTATAAAAATATTTCTGACAGATCTACTAAACAAAAGAACAGCTGATTTTTTTATTCTCAAAATATTTTCTAAATTATAAAGTTTTGAAAAAAAAATTTTAACAAAACTTTCTTGAAAAAATAAATAGAATAATAAGCCGTTAAGACAAGTATACGAATACCTATAATCTCTTCTGCACTTCTGCACATGCGCCAATTTTTCCCAAAAACAATAGGACTCTTCATATTTGCTTACCAAATATCCTCCAAAAATTTGGTTTCAATCCACTCATCCGTTTGCTCTGTATCGTTCCCACAAACAGACTAACAGACGCACAGAGTTTTTCCAAAAATACGTTTTTTGGATTCGGGGTACCTCAAAACATAAAGATATTCTAATATTTTGGAAAGTGATTTTTGACCAAAACTATAGTAACGTTTTCCACTTGTGGGTTGGAATGGTAAAAAAAATATTCGGACACACAATCGAGTCCCACATTTTTGTTGCGGTCTTGAGTAGAATCAAAACAAAATGTCATTTTATAAGCACTTTAAAAATCGTGTGTTTGATTTTTGGAAGTATCAAGTTTCTGTATATTTACCCTGTCGTATATCAGTCAACAGAATTCACGTACTTCTTGATCATCGTCCATGGTAACGGATATTACCTGTTTTGTAAGTACTTCCTGCGGAAATTAACGAGTGCATATTTTACAGAAGCAATCTAATTTCCACCCTTCGTTTACATTTTTTATTATCAATATTTTATCATTCTTCTATACCGAGCATTTACGTAAAACATATAAAATTCCATAATATAAGCGGACGGTACAGCTAAAAGTCGTTGAACTTAGATTTTATACTAGGGCGTTCAAGTTCAAAAGCATCGCTGCATTTAATCAATACTAATAAGAGGTTAAGTTTGTTTCTCTGTTACGGGAATTTATCTCACCGAACCGCAATGAAAAGCCTCACAGTTAATGAGCCTCTTTCATACTGCTGTATAGTACTATTAAGCCGAGATAAATGAGGGATGAGTAGTGAGTTAAAATATATAAAACATATCGGGGATTCTGCACGCAACTGTGAGCTTGTGATACTCTGAATACGAATTTAATTTGTTTAAACTGATTCAAAATAGAACGTGAATATTTACAACAAAATAGGGTCATCGTATGCAACCGCAAGTTTTTTTGAAGTCACAATACTTTCCAGTGTCACGGCCACTTGACATTTTATATAAACATAAAACCTGTTGATCGCGGTTTGACATTTATAGCAACATCGTATTTCGAAAAGTAATAATCAATATTTTCAAATATTTGATTGCAGCAAAAAAATAAACCGCAAAAGTAATGATATACAGAATCATCATAAAGTAAAATAAATAAATCAATACGATCAGCATTAGAACCATGTCAAGATAAAAATCTGAAATTTTAATATGTTATCTATAGATATTTCATACATTCAATTTTTTTTTAATGCTAGACGTCTAGTTTTTAAGTAATTAGGTATTAATTAATAATGTCATTTTTCTAACGTGCTAATTGAAAGACTCGACGTAAGTATAGAATTATTTTTAAAATTTGGATTGAGTTCAAATATTTATTTTTTGAAAACTGATTATTGAGAAGTTTAAAAATTGTCGAAAGAACTGTCAAACTAGCTGTCAGCCATGTTTAAGCTATATCTGTCTCTATTGAATACATTATACGAAATATACTACTGTAGCAAAATTATGTCTAATGATTAATTGATTATTATTTTCTTAAATATAAAAATATTAAATTCTACTACGGATAGTTAAATAAAAGTGAAACTTCTTAAGCTCTAGCAATTTGTTGATGATTTTATTATTTCATGATTAGGAAATGATTATGCGTAAAGAGTGCGCATAACGCTTTGACAGAGAGAGTAGGAACGATTAGCCTAGTCTTTCCTCTCAACTACCGGTTGAAGTCGGAGAAGGGGAAGCGTTTCATTGTTCGACTGATCTAGGCCAATTTTCTTCACCGCGCCTAAAGAAGTTTTACTGCAAAAAGAAAACTATAAAATACTGTAAAAGAAATCATGTTTAAATATGTGTATTTGAGTATTTTAATGACACAAACATACAAACTACGTGAAGTAGGTATATTTTTATAACAATTTTTATGCAATAAATATAAAAACAATACATTTTCAATATATTCATCTCTCTATAATATATAATATATATAAAATACAACGACTCTCTTTTCGTTTATAGGCTTATAGTTATAACTTAAAAAACAATTATCCGAATTACATTATTTTTTTCTAAATTTACGGATATTTAATTAACCAGGTTATAAGTTATATGTAGCTAATCGTCCCGAATTTTTAACTGTCAAAGTAATATAAAATTTTTGTGATTCTGTCTAGCGAAACCGAGCGACGCCCAAGGACGTAAATATGGGGGGTGACTAATGCGAAAAAAAACTTTTTTTTACAATTTTTTTTCAAGAAGTATTTCTAAATTTTATTTTTTAGTTATGTATTTGTTATATTTTTATTATACTAGGGTCTTGGGGGTAATTATCTTCTTTACCCCCCATAACTACGCCCTTGGCGACGCAATAATCAAAACGTTAACTCAATTGTACGGACGAAACGAGTAAGATTCTGCCATTAAAGAACTCTTTTAAACGGAGTTTTGAGAATACGAACTTTTAAATCTACCCAGGCTAAGCCGAGCCTGGCAGCATCTATTACATGAATTATTATGCTATTTTGCTTTAATTAGGCCGTAATTCACGAGAAACAATTTGCAATTTGACATGTAGATGGAGTTTAGGTCAAATGTAATGTTAAATAGGTACGCCATTTTTCAAATGTAATGTGTTCACAGTTTAAATTTCTGTTAATAGATGTCGTATCGTTTTATGTCAAACCCCAATACTTTTAAAATACATAAATACGATAAAAAATTGAAATATATCAAGTCAGAACTTATAAGAAAGCAGTAATGATAAATAGCGTAGGTAAAATATTTTATATTTACTTTACCAAATTAAAAAATGAGAGAATAGAACGGTGTGACATACAGACAGACAAACAGACGAAATTTTAAGGATTCTGAGTTTCTACGGAATGCTAAAAAACACCTTTAATACATAGTTCGTATATGGGTAAATAAAAATATTAATTCTGTAGAGTTTTAGTGAGATTGATCTTTAATAAATTGATTAAAAAAGGAATTAATAATGTTGTTATTTCAAAATACATAAAAATTATTTTATTTCGTTTTCATTTTAAGATTCGAAACTTCTTAAGCTATTGTCGTCACTTATCCGACTCGGTGTCAAACTGACGTCCGTATTTGTTCTACCGAAGGTTAATTCGATTGCACATGTGTCTTTGCTGCTTTCGTTAGCCGCATCATAACTGACGCAATTAAGCATTTTCCACAAACTTTGCGATCGATTCTTTGTGGAAACAGTAATCGTGTGTTTCATTCTATTATCATAGTTATCACCTTTCCATACACGTCCAACCTTCCTTTGTTTACGACTATGACCTTGCGATGTCCTTGATACGTAATGGCGAATATGTATATCGTCATCACTGCTCGCCGCCAATGATGTTTCAGAGTAATTAAAACCACGAGGACTGAAACTCAATCGATAGGCCTGTCGATTACAGTTATTGACTTCAACTTGTCCTTGAGAAAATTTGGAAGCGCCACTAATACCACTGCAATCGGTAAAGGACGTTTCCGGTCGGATGTTGCGATGATAACTCAGATTGTATGTTTCAATGCGATCGGAATTTCCACTGTAATCTGTTGTGCTGTTGTCGGTTTGTGGTTTATTGCTTGCCAAAGTATATTGACGTTGATTACGTGTAAGAAAAGAGTAGGTACGCTGCGGTTGACCACGACGTTGGCATTTACACGGAAGATGAAACCACTTTGATAAAGTTTCCTGAAACAAAATGACTAAATAAATATTTGCAAAGTAAACTGGCACTTAAGCTAATACAACGAAGTAATAATATGTCAGTTATTTTTTCTTTAATCTATACTAATATATAAAGCTGAAGAGTTTGTTTGTTTATTTGTTTGATCGCGCTAATCTCAGGAACTACTGGTTCAAATTAAAAAAAAAATTTTTTTTTTTGGATAGCCCCTTTATCGAGGAAGGCTATAGGCTATATAATATCACGCTACGACCATTAGGAGCAGAGCATTAATGAAAAATGTTGCAAAATGTATCTCAAAAATAAACTTCTATTCAGGTGAAATGCACTAACTAAATATACTCATATTAGCGTTTTGTGCGTACACAGCGTCGGATGGCTCAATCGGTAAAGCATGCGACTGTCGATATCAGGGTCGTGGGTTCAAGCCCTACGTTGGGCGAAAATATTTTTATTTTTTTTTATTTTCTACATTGCTTTCTTCTAAGGTTTACATTAAAATTGATTTTAATTATATTTAATTAATTAAAAACAATTATTAGTTAAAAAAGTACAAATAATGCTTTTTATCGACATAAGCTTTTGTACGGTAACTCCGAACATCATGAAATTTGGACACAACATTCATCTCGGTAAACTAAGTTGAATGTGTGTACTCATGTTCCTCCCTTCCCCATTCGTTTTTTTACACCCGGGTGAAACCGGACGGGACCGCTAGTGCTGAATATTAATCCAATACAAAAGTTATTTATTTATTTCTCTATTAAAAATTAGCAGCTGACTCGAATTTCCGATCCTATAGAGCTGAAAAATTTCAGCTCAAAAAATATCTACAATTCATGAGATGCAGTTAAAATATACACAGAAAACGTTTTCTAAACCCGTTCTTCCACCAGCTAAATACCCGCCACTCCCACCATTATTCTTGAATTAATTATATTGTCAGGTAATATTCTCGAATTGTTTAAGCGATTTTTAATAGGCTTTTTATGAAAAACAGCTAGGGCAATGTTTTATTAACACAATACAAAACAAATATTTAGCTAATTAGTTGACACGTTTTAACAATGGCAATATTACAATAGTTGGAAAAATAACAATTTAGTCACTTCTAAACCACAACAAATTATTGTATTATATTATTTTAAGATCAATGCTCCCATCATCTGTAAAAACTGATATTAAATTTTATTGATGACGAAATCAAATGCATTCAATAATACAATTATTTTGGGTTAAAAGATGACAAAATGGTTTTTTTCTTCTGTAGTTTCCAACTACAACGCTCTTAGTAATATTTTTTTATTAATTATTTGTTTTGCTGTTTCAGAAACAATTACATATTCCTTAAATTTTTCGATTGAATTTAAATTTAGAGCTTCTGATTCGATATTTACACAAATTTTTATTAGGAGTAGTTACCTTGAAAGCTTCTCTGAATTTGTTGGACATAATATGATAGAGCAGCGGATTGACTGTGGTTGACAGATAGTAGAGTATTCCCGAAATATAGGTGACGATTTCGTAAACTAACAGCATCCCCGGTTGTTCATGGGTATTGGATGGGGATCCGTAAATTGCCACCAGACGCTGAACGTGGAATGGCGCCCAACATACGAAAAATGCTACCACCACAGCAACTGTGAAAAATTAATTATTCATTGAAAAAACTGCATTATTTCATTTATAGTTTGCGTTTGTTGTTTAATTTTCCGAATCGCACAAATTGATGCTTTATCGATATTTAATTGACAAACGACAACATGGCGCTTTTGCAGACAGTTTTTACTTTCGCTGATCCAACTTACTCTACTGATTAATACTCGATCCCCTACTATCTTGAAGGATTATGTTTCCCGTCCAGATAGGATGAGTGTTTGGGTTTTAAATAATATGTTATGTTTAAGAAATTTTTGATAAATATAGTATATTACACCACAAGGGCCGAAAGTGTGATACCTTACCCTGCGCGGCATGATGCCTGAGGCAGAGATGAGGGCATCATGACGTGAAGGGCAAGGTATCACACTTTCGGCCAGTGTGGTGTAGATATTTTTCTTCAGACCTCGGTCGTAAGCATGCTTATTAAATACACGAATTAATTATTTATTAATTACATAAAAACACAGATAAATTCCAAGAAAAAAGCTTTGAAGTTATACGAAAATACGAATGACAGCTGTTCGCGACTTTTAGCTAAAATGTAATAGGGTTGTTATGGAAACGACATCTAAACAACAGTTGATTGGTTGTTTTCGTACGGACTTGCCGCATTGAGGCGTGTAATCCCACCAAGAAGTAAATGTCAGACTTTCTACCTTATAATTGATGCCGAAAGTATGCACTTTCGTTCGAGGTATGAAGAAAGAGTTAAGTTAATGAAAAAGGTTTAAAGTCCAAGGACGGGAAACCATGGAAATTAATTATCAAATTTGAGATATTTTTGAAACTAAATTAATGATTTTTAGAGACAAAATTTTTATCTCTTCGTACGATGCTTCTATATTGAAAGACTATTTAAATTTAAAGACAGTTACGAACTTTTTATTATCAAAACTATAGCAAATTAGTCCTGCGTTTGTTTAGCTACTATAAGTACAGCGGCTTTAAGAAAGCACGTATATACTTATGTAGAGGAAAATTGGGTAATGTTAAATTCTTATATTTTCTAATATTAATAGTTTAATTACTGAACCAGGTTATAATAATAAATGATATTTCAATGTCCGCAATAATGGAAGATTCGCGTTTGAGTATTGACAATGACATTGTTTGAATAATAAAATGTGTTTCTAGTATTGCATTGCAACGTCAATAATGAGGATTTCATAACATTCTTATTAATGAGTAATTATTTTAATGTATGATCTTTGTTAGATGAAATGTGTCCACTAGCGTTTATATAAAAAGTATTTCATGTAAATATACATTAAAATTGATTTACATACATGTGAGTATTCTATAGGTGCTTGTAATGTAGGTACTGATCCCTACAGTTTAAATTATTTATAAGCAGCTTTTACCCCTGACTTAGTTTGCGTGGAGATAGTGTGTACCTACCTACAATTGATATAAATAATTTAAAAATTCATAAATTCAAGCAATATTCTAATTTAAGACGGCCCTATAAACAGTGCCTCTTGTTTGACCATTTTTTGCAAAAACGTAAAGATTTTGTAAATTCGATATACGTGAGCAAGCCACATGCAGCTAGCTGTGCGAAAAACATGTTTTTTTCTAAATGAATGCCAGCTACCTTAAGTGCTTGCCCCTGGGCTTTGTTTATAGTAGTTCCGAAAGCAATATTTAATGCAAATTGTAATCTTTTAAATTGAAAAAGCTAATCCGTTGGTATATAATTGGTATTCTCGGTATTAAAGCACTAGATTTGCCACTAATTATTATAATATCCTTAACAATAACAGCAGCTTGTGTCTTTCCCCAGGCTTTAAACATATTCCATATATCAGAATCGGCCCAGCGGTTTGGCTGTGAAAGCGTAACAGATAGACAGACAGAGTTATTTTCGCATTTATAATATTAGTATGGATAAAAAAAGTTACCTACTCTAAGGTTTTTTTAAGGTTTTAGTGACATGAATGCCTTTTCAATTATAAAGATGTTTCATGACTTTGTAATCAGAGTTGTCAAAATGCACATACGGTTTCTTAGCTGTTCGTTAATAAGCTGATACAAAAATTAGAACAAATAAAATTTTAGCTGTGGAAAAAAACAATAAAAAACTCTAGAAACTGTAGGATTTATTGTCACACAGCATTAGTGATTTAGATGGATTTATAAACCACGATTCCAGATTTCCCGATTTTCCCCTATTTTTTGAACAGTTAGAGAAGATTATTTTGAAGAAAGTATTATTTTCACCAAGGCAGCTAAAAAGTATAAAGTATATTTTGAAATTAAATTTTCTTCAAAACAGACTTTAAAATTTGGAAAAATTATTACAGTGAGAATTTTTATTTTTCCAATTAACCAGCAAGTCTTTGTCGATATCAGAAATCAATATCTTTTGAATGCCAGTCTAATGTCCTCACTACTAAATTGCTTGTTTGGTTTTGCTTCAAAATATGTCGTTCATAATTTATTTGATTTCTAATTTGGAAAAAATATAACAGTGAAAAATTTCGGAACTCCAAAGTTCTAGTCAATTTTCTATTTAGCAAGTCTTACAATATATCTTTGTTGGAATCAGAAGTCAGTATCTTATGAATGCAAGTCAAGTATTCTCACTACAAAATTGCTTGTTTGGTTATGTTTCAAAACATGTAGCCCATGTTATTGATTTGCCTCTACGGTTGTATTTTAAACAGTTTACTACATTTGAGGATTTGACACCAGATGCTACTGGCGGTGAAAAATCCTTTGCCTTTTGAGTTAGTATAAGTGAAACTTTGTTTAAGCTTAAGCACATAGCTGTCTAAATTCTACAAATACCACAAATCTTCTTCCTTAAAAGTCAGGCTGCTGGCTTCTTGGCATAACAAATATTTTAACAGGAAAATCTTTTATAGTTATCAAACTAAAGTTTCTTTATGCATTTTTTAACATAATTTAGTAAAGATAATTATCCCAAAAACAGTATACTTTTCCTAAACACGAATTTTGGTTAAGATCAACGTTACCTAGTATACTGTAATAGTATATTGTGCGACTAGTGAGAGAAGGAAAAGATTTCATGAGCGTGAAATTTGCCGCACGAGCTTAGCGAGTGCGGTAACACGCGAGTGGAATATTCTACTTCGATCAATGGTCGCACATATTATTTTATTCAACTAGCACGAGTAATGTGTAATCGGGGCCCTGATAAAAGAGGGAAAAATAATAAATCACTTCACTGATTGACGTACCCACCGCCCTCGCTGAATTGCGATGCTGTTTTCATATATACAAATCGCTACCGCGTTCCAATTGGTCCAGAAACTATGCAGTTATTATTCATTATTGTACGCTTCCGCTCGCTACTGCGTTCCTATTGGTCCAGAAAATTTATTATCGTACAGTACATGAAGTAATTTATTATTTCTCCTGAATATAGCAGGGCCCCGAAATTATATATTACTCACGCGTGTTGAATAAATTCTTTTAATTTTATTTTTTATTATCCTACTTGCGTTTTCGCATTAAAAAAATATTAAAACATTGTTATTTAATCGTGCGCTGGCTTAAATGAGAATGATAATTTAAACAATTTTCTTTACACAATTTTAAAATAATTATTTACAAATGCAGAATGGTAAAAATAAAAAAAAATGAAAACCTTCATTTAAAAAAATCTTACCTCTATACAACCATTTAACCAATGAACTTTTCTATGCCCGATTACCTACGAACTGTACCAGTATTATATAACAGTTCACTCGAAAATATTGCCAAAATAAAAATACGGAAGTTACTGTTACACCCACGCAAACCTAAAGAACATTGTATCATGGATATTTGTTTGTAGAATTAAATAAAAATATTTACTTAAGGTCACTAACATACTGTCTTTCAACAATATGATTAAATGTTTATTTTTCAGTTTATATGCGTATTCACATTTCTGGCTGCAAAAAAAATGATTTTTAGCTTAATATTATCTACACGGTAATTGATTTTTATATTATCTATACTAAAATAAAAATTTATTGCCGCATATATGACAGAACATCACTTGAAAACGGCTCGACCGATTTGGCTGATTTTTTTGCTGTGTTCTTAATTGTCAGGACAAGTTTAGTATGAAAGACATTTTTTGGAAAATCCACTGGAAAAGTCGGAAATTTGGATGGTATTTTTATATGAAAATCTCAATATGATATGTGACAATCAGTTTTACAGTTCTGCTATGTAGATGGAAAGGTCAATAAAGATTTCCAGAGAGAAAGAGGGAGAAACAGGAAGAAAGGGAGAGAGAGACTATGTATTAATAATGCTTACAGTTTTGCACCCGGGTGACCCCCAAGTAATAAGGTGATAAGATTAAATCATTTCAAATTAGTCATAGTTTCTTCTCCCGAGAGGAATACGAGCAATATTTCAATTACCTTTTATTTCGTATATGCTCATTTCAATGAGTTTTTAAACAATTTTGTTTAATGTCATTGATAGCTTCACGATTGTTTTCATCTGTCTTTTGTTATGAGCGCAAGGACGGCGTTAAAATGGAAGCTTTTTGTATAATCTGTGACGACTTTCTCGCTTTGCATGTATACATGCGTTTCTATATTGCAATTAACTAAGGCCACGCTGTCTATGTTCGACGTTCGTATTGCTTGAACGTCGAACATAGACAGCGTGGTAAATGCGATAAACGCAATCTTATAGGACAGTGTCTGTTTGTATGGTATACTTCCGCTTCCTCTCGAAGATTATATTAGCGTTATCAACAACTCTCTGCCTCCATGTCATTATATTGTCCTCACGATCGATAAAAGTCATAATATGTAAATGGTATCTATAATGAACTGCGCTCTTTCAAATATTCAAAATATGTTTATATCCCTCGAGTATTGTATTTATGCATATATATATTATACAATATACATATGCTATTTTTATCTCCTTCTTTAAAAAAAAACGAGCCCTAGTCCTGGGAGGCTATGAATTCGAGCAGTGGCGGCTATTCAGGTGAAGTAGATGAAGTGCACCTTACCTTTCTTTTAGATCGTTTCCCATAAAAAATTCCAGCCAATTGGGCTACGGGACCATTCCAAATTCAAACTGTTGATATATATCCCGTAAGGTGACGCGGGTAATGGCTAGTATTCAATATGATATTTGCTACTCTTTGCCATGGTTACCTACATAATTATGTTTCACGTCATGTAAAAATTAATCAAAGCATGCTAAACTAGTTTTTTCTGACAGATCTACAAAACAAAAGAACAGCTGATTTTATTTTCAAAATAATTCCGAAACCATAAAGTTTATAAAAATAATGTTTTAACAAAACTTTTTTGAAAAAATAAATAGAATAATAAGCTGTTATTAAAAGTATATCATTATAATATAAAACAAACACCGTTATAGCATATATCTTTTCTACGCATGCGCCGATTTTCCCCAAAAACAATATGACTCTTCATATTTACATACCAAATATCCTCCCAAAATTTTGTTTCAATCCGCTCATCCTTTTGACCTGTGACGTGCTCAGAGACTATAACAGACCAACAGACACAGCCACACAGACGCACAGAGATTTTCCAATAATATGTTTTTTGGAGTCGAGGGACCTCAAAACGAAAAAATATTGTAAAATGTTTACCTAAACTAGTATCATTCCCCACTTGTGGGTTGGAATGGTAAAAGGGGAGAGAGATTGTGAATTATAGACGCTCAACAGCTGAGGTCATCAGCGTCCGGAATGGTAAAAGAAGGATTATTGTAGATATGATATTTAAGCAAGCTTAAGCAAGCACAATGCTATAAAGTCAAACATATCTATCACCTTCCACGATGGCAATTTTCATATTTCAGCCCTTCCTGATTAAAATTTCTTACTATACCTATGAGTATAAGAACAAATCTTCTCCTAGCACTTCACCAACATTGAAACTCACGAGCCGCCACTGAATCCGAGATAAATGACTATAACTTATTGAACTCTATCTTTATTATATTTTCTGTAATGCGCAGATTTGTGGGAAAAAGCTCTGTTTCATTTTATTAATTGCACATACCGCTAAACTAGCGGTATGTGCTCTATTACTGCTTTGCGCTTCAGAGCTGACTTTCGTTCATACAAGAAGTTATATTTAGGTTAATTATTTTTAAAAAGAGGAGATTCTGTTCTATAAAACGGAACTATTTTTATATTAATTCAGGTTAATTTGTCCCAAAATTGTAAGTGAAAATCTTGAATAGCAGTTGTCGGTTGGTCTGTACGTATGTACGTACGTCCGAGCTCTACATATCGCAATTTTGGTCGGATCACACGGATTCACTTTGTTTACTATCAGAGTAGAACCCTATTTAAATTCAATAAAACGCGTTCAATGGTTTAGTTTTTATAAACAGTTTTTATTTTATTATTTTTGACAGCTAATAGTTTGAAAAAACAATGTAATAATTACTGTGTAAATCACCTTAAAATAAGTGCTACACTTCTATAGCATAATAACATCAGCTCTCCCAGCAAGCTTCGTGGCGTAGTGGTGAAGCCATTAGATCAGTAAGGGCAAGATCCTGGGTTTGATTCCTGGCAATGTTATTGATTTTTATTTTTTTTTTCTATTCGATTTTATTCCACTTGATATTTATATATTATTACTAGCGGCCCTGTACGTGCTTCGCTACGTATAAAGTGAAATAATAAAACAATTTAATTGGAACATCTATCTATCTATTTTATTTATTTTAAAATATACATGGACGTATATGTGTGTATGTCGAGCACTCCGGCTGCGCCGTCGTGCCCGGTGCAAAAGAACGAATGGGGAAGGAAGAAAAAAAAATTAGGGGTGGACTACCCCTAACATTTAGGGGGATGAAAAATAGATGTTGGCCGATTCTCATAGATACCGGATAAGCACAAAAAATTTCATCAAAATCGGTCAAGCCGTTTCGGAGGAGTATGGCAACGAAAACTGTGACACGAGAATTTTATATATTAGATATTATATATATTTCTTATATATATTTTTGTATTTTTTCAAGTATTTTAATTTTTTTTGTCAATTTATAATTATTTATTTCTATAAAATATTTTTTCAATTGTTTTTTTTTATTTTTATTATACAGTGGAAAACTTACCGGATGTGCACTTTTGGTTTTGCCAACTATTTCATTTTCTTAATCATACGTTTTGTGGACCGAAGTTTGTATACGTCTGATTCAAACCAACAAATGCACAGCAATGAATTAATTTAAATTTATTACTTGCTATAACATCATCCTAATGGAAAAAACATTAAACAACGTCGCTATCACCATTAATATTTAACACGGCGAGGGGCCTGTGCTTAATTGATTATAGGTCAACGAATAAGCGAAGAAGGTAGAATATAGCATAGAGCTAAAAAATCGATATTCCTTTGACCTATCAATGATCCCGAACATATAGAAAATACTCCGATCAGAGCAAAAGCTATATTTTTTAATTATAATTCTGTTATATTTTCTCTAAAAATGTTTGTTGCTTTATATTTTTATGAATGCCAAATTATAAAAAGTCCGTGCGTGAAGTAAAAATAATAGAAAAATTAGACATTGGTTACCATGTTTTGTTTTTGTTTTACAGTCAAAAAAAAAAATAAAATATAAAAAATTTCTATAAAATACAATATTACTTTACATCTTTATATGATGCTAAAAGCAGCCTGTCATTCCGATCAAAAATTGTAAGGAAAAAATGTCAAAATAAAATTATTTTCAAAAATGTTGCAAAATGTTTACTAATTTTATACTCGCGCTTTGGTAAGCTTTCGTTTGATATCCTACTCAACCTCCCAAGACTGGCCCTCAAAACTAAAATATAATTTTTCATACTCCATGTCAGTAATAAGGCCACCACTTCCTATAAGTATGCGTAATTTCAACGTGCTATATCGAAAGGTGCATGAGAAAAATGCACAAAAGTTCCATTTTTACCAATTTTGATACGGAACACTTAAAAGATAAATTATTACTAATTAATAAAGTGTCTCTATTGAGCAATTCGGTTTCTAATGTGAGTCCGCCTATACTGTGTTCTAGTTTATTGTGTTACATAATTATTTAGATATTGAATAATATTGTATTTTAATAAATTTTTGTTTAATTCAGTTCTAGTTTTGACTTTAGATAATGAAGTTTGTTATATTCTGTGCAAAAAAATTTAAATAAAGATTTGTTTCGCGTGTTTTGTAACTCAAAAAAACTGTAACTAGTCTAAAATAGTGTGAATATTGTGTTTTCTAACAATTGTTATTTAAATTAAGAACTGGCAAAGTTCGTACAGTCATAAATGATCAAAGAATTAACTCGGTAAGTAATTGCTATCAAAATAGTATTACAAAAACAAAATAATCCTGGCGCTCACAGGCAATTTTTAATTGCGCAATTAATCAATCATTCGATCTACAGTCAGTCCATCGACAGTCTTGGCAGGTGTTTTTTGAACAATGTATTTTAAATATTCATGCAATCTACATAATATTTCAATCTACTATGAACGTGAAAAATAAACTAAACATTCTGAACTATGTTCTGATATGCACAATTACAACACTCGTGTTCAAAGTAATGTCCACTTAGAACAGTGATTTCCAAAGTGGTCTATATCGACCCCCAGGGGTCGACGACAACTTGCAAGGGGTCCATATCAGCGGGAAAAAAATTGGAGGTCCATGAAATGAAAATGGGGGTCAACGATAGTGAATCTCCTAACAAAAAAAGAAACAAACTGGACATCGTTAACCGAAGAGATTTAAGATTAAATCTAACTTAATTGATGCCAATTAATGTTGAAAATTTATTATTAAAGCATCAGGTTCATCCCTCACACTGTAAGGCTATATGAAGAGCGTTCAACGCGCGTTGGCCCAACGCGCGTTGAACGCTCTTCATGTGGCCTTACCCTAAAAGCATTTATTTTATGCTTAGTTATTTTATGTAACAGAAAGTAAATTTTAATTTGAATCTAATTAATAAATGTATAAAACTAAACATTTCTCACTATATTTCACTACCGTTATAAATTTAAATCGTTCAAAGTGAGTAGCACTATACTTACCGGTTGTCAAAAATGCATTTGAAATTAATGAATTTGCAAAAAATCAGTATCAGATAAGCAGGGGGTCTACCCAAAATCGAAAAACATGTCAAGTGGTCTACGAGACAAAAAAGTTTAGGAACCTCTGATTTAGAACGTTGCAGAACAACTCGGTCTAATAACAGTTCAATTAATAAAGGTAGTTATTTTTATAACAAACTCCGTGATTTTATCAAGGACTGTCCCAACAACACAATTTTCAAAAAGCATTTAAAACACTTTAATAAATGGTTGCCCATATAATATTGTTATCAATTAGTATATCTAAATATACAAAAGGAAACCGTGACTCACTGACTGACTGATCTATCACCGAACAGTCCAAACCACTGAACGGATTGTACTGAAATTGTGCACATAGATAGTTATTATGACGTAGGCATCGGTTAAGAACATATTTTTGGAAAGTTAATCCCTAAAAGAGTGTAACGGGGGTTCAAAATCTACATGGACAATCAAGGCACAGCTCAAATCACTGGACGAATTCGGCTGAAATTTGGAACACAGATAGATATTATGATGTAGGCATCTGCTAAAAACAGACTTTTGAAAATTCAGCACCTAAAAAGGTGTAACGGGGGTTCAAAATTTGCATGGAGAATCAACGCACAGCTCAAACTACTAGACGAATTGGCCTGAAATTTGGCACACAGATATAGTTATTATGACGTAGGCATGAGTTACGAACAACCTTTTGAAAATTCAAGCCCTAAAAGGGTGTAACGGGGGTTCAAAATTTTCATGCAGAAATCATAATATAGATGTATCCATTCGAAAATGCACAGGATTACTCCTGTCAACAAATAAATAAACACGTGTTTTATGCTTTTTCAAAAACAATCTCTTCAGAGGGTGAAAGGAAGAAAATAGTCCAAAAATCAACATAGGTATGTCATTTTCAAGGTTTGTCAGGACGTTGATCACGTGAATGTCATCAATTTTTAAATTTGGGTTGTACGTCGAGAAAGATGTAACCATGCCAAATAATGGAAATGCACCCGTTTCGTATAACGCTTGCAAAGCCGCGGGTAACGACTAGTTCTATACTATATTGTGTTGTTTTTGACTTTCGCTTCCTTTGTGGTTCCGTGAAGAAACATCTGTCTATCCACAGACTCTTCTAAATAACTCACATACTATTTAATCGACCGATTTAATAACTGAAATTGATCTAAGAACAGTAGAGTCACGCATGCAACTATATATAATCGGCCCGATTAAGGTCGGCTGCTAAAAGGAAATTTTAAGTTGACCGACTGTTCATGTTCATGAGTTTGTGGTTGTGTTATTAATTTACTAGTTTGTGAATAATTTTGTACGGTCGTTCGGTCGACCGAATAATTGCGAAATTAAACATTTCCTGTCAACGTCTAGCTTGTGCAATTTGCAGCCCCTGTTTTGCTTTTCCAATTAATTGATTTTAGAAACTAACTGGATATTAAATGTAACTGTGCTGATTGACGGATTTAATTAAATTTCTTTCAAATTAAATTCAAATTAATTTATGTCCTCAATTCAAATAAACACAATTCGGGAAATGATGACAATAAGAATTTTCTACCAAGCTCGGGAAACCCGTGCTACAACGATGTTTTTGTTTAACTTCTCAAGTAATACACACGAAGGCGAAACAATTATGAACTATTGAACTCACTGTATTTGAATAATAAAAAATAACATATTGAATGAGATTTAAAAATAAACTTTCCAGCCATTCATAAAGAAATATAATACTTGTTTTGTTCGGCACATACATTTTATTTATTTAAATTTTATACAATGTTTTAAAATGAATCTAGGTATATTTTTAGAACGGACTTTGAATTAACTTTTAATAAATCAGGAAAATTGTAAGTAGGTTATAATTATTTACTGCACGTCAAATATTATTAGAACGATCTAATTTTTAAACAGTGACGTGAAAAATGTACATCGTGATTATTGATATACGTACATTTACATTTATCTATTGTATTATTCACGATCACAGCAAATAATGTTTTGCTGCCGATATTTCAATAATAATAATGGTTACTAAAAAATCGAATAAGGGTGGACACCCTACTGTTAAATTTTTTAAAATAGTATTTATATTTTTAAGTTTGACATAACATGTAGAGTAATGCGCTGTTTTTATAAAAACCTGCACAAATATATTATATTTTGTTGTTCCCTTAATTTAAAGCATGCAAGTGTAAAAAGTATTTAAGACGAAAATGTATTTTGTTAATTTTATAATCCTAAATACCGTTTAACGATAAACTCAGTGCAAAGAGTAATTCCGACTTCAATTTTCATAAATTAAAACATCAAAGAAAATTATATTATGTATAAAAATCACTTAAACAAATAGATGTTTTCTTCAACGGAATGTTTTCAAACGTGAAACTGTCTCTTTGAAGGTTGTACAAACAAGGTTTGGAGTAGAATGTACATTTTAAATTGAATAAAAAATAACAAAGTAAGGAAGACTACGGAATCTTGACTGCAGAAAAAGATTTACCTATATTTTGTGACATCTGTCTGAAATTTTTAAAACGAATAGTCATTGTTTCATACCACATTTACTTAGCTATCCAGTTTCATCTTCTCACGGGTGGAAATTTCAGTTTTAATGTAGATATTGATTGATATATTTCCGCTTCCGGAGTACAGAATAGTTTTGAAAAACAAAAATAAAGAATACGAAAATATTAATCGATTTATGGAACCTACAATGTAAATTGCGATTTTAATTTTTCCGATGGAACGCAAACAATGTTAATCAGTGTGTATAAATACAAGTGTTTATATTTGTAATAACTCACACGACCTTTCAACTCATGGTTGGAATGATATTATTGGAAAATAATTCATTCGGACAACATTGTTTCAATTCACAACGGTAAAATATCAATTATATTGCTGAAAATGCAGTAAATTACGGCAACAGTCCAAGAGCTAACAGACAAAAATTGTAATAATTTTGTGAAAGCTAATATTTTGAGATTAGTCAGTATTTAGGGTGTAAATACAATTACTACAGTCCGCAATTCAGCAGTCGGAACATCTGGCGTCGGGGCGCTTTAAAAACTAATTATTTATAAAATATGAAATTTGGTAGTACAGGGTCAATTTAGTAAACATAATGAAAAAAATTATTAGACCTCATCTTGATAGAACCGACATAGTCAGCAAACGGTAAAAGTTTGAAACTTCTGCCGAGAGCCAACATTACAAAGTTCGTGCAATTTTTGACTACGAGCTCTTGAAGTATAACCGTGTTTTTCGTCACCAACACAGCACGTCATCCTATGCTAAAAATATAAACTGAATTTCAGTTTTATATCATCAAGGTTATAATAGTATTCAAAGCATGTCCGAACCACTAGATAAATTTTGTTCAAATTTTGCACGTGTATTGAACCTTTGGTGAGTTTTTGTGTGACAAACTAATTTTTTTAGATTAACATTCAGTTATTTTTTTAGTAATACATGAACAATTTTTAGAACGGCTATAGCAAATTAATTTCAAATGAAAATTGACACAAATTTGACACCAAAATAATTTATTAGATTTTAAGAATTGATATTTGATCTGGTAAAATATTTCAGAAGCAGCAATAAATCAAGAATGTTTACCTACACTGCCAATATTTCATTATTAAATTATCTAATTAAAATTCACAAATATTTTATGATTGCAAAAAAACAGATTGCAGTAAAGCTTTCACTTCAATATGTTTTCAGTAAAACAAACAGTTGAACGTTAAACAAGGATATAATTGACATGGTGTAGAACTATGCTATTATGACATTTAGTAGATAAAACTACGATAATTTTTTCCACAGATCATGAAACATATTTAAGGAAGCTTTAATTCGTGATCAAATACAATATAGGTAAGTAAAAAAAAGTTGGCAAAACCAAAAGTGCATATACCGCAACGTTTTCCACTTTATGACAAAAATTCTAATGAAAAAAAATATAAATAAATAAAAATTGAAGAAGAAATAAAACAGCATTAGAAAAAAATAAAATTATTTTAAAGTTTTAAAGTTTAAAAAAAATATATATAAATATATATACGAAATATATGAACAAATATCAAGTGGAGTACATAATAAAGAATAGAAAAAAAAATAAAAATCAATGATGTAGGGTGGCATTAAGCTTTTCTTGACTATTAGCTGTCAAAAAAAAAATAAGTAAATGAAACTTTTTTTTTTTAATTTAAATACAAAACGCGCAGCAACTAGGGCTCTATATGCGTAAACATGAGATCAAAAGGGTAAGTATGTCAGATGTAAGTATGATATGAATAACAATAACACTAAGGATAAAAATTAAACTTCTGAACGCATTTCGGTGAATTTAAATAGGGTTCTAGTCTGGTAGTAAAGAAAGTGAATAAGAATATATAACCAAGGCGATTCGTTCAAAATTGCGATCAGTAGAGCTCAAACATACGTACGTACTGACTAACCAACAGCTGCTATTCGAGATTTTCAATTTCAATTTTAGGAGTAATTATAAACTCGATTAAATTTAAAAACGGTACCGTTTTATACAAAAGAGTCATCTCTTTTCAAAAAAACAATTTGAATTTATTTCGTGCGGAATAGATTATTATTAATTGCGATAATACAGCACATACCACTAGCAGTGTATTTCATACTATTTGTAGTTCTTAATAATAAAATATTTACAAATTCTATGAAAAAAGAGAAGAAACCTAAAACGATCATATTTAAAAGAAGAAAACAAGCTGATCAAAACATGAGATGGTTGTATTTTTCGTTATCAGTAGTCGGAAACGAATAGCGAAATGATTTGCTTCACCTCTCGAACAGGTCGCCAACTACTTACATATGACGTCGCCGAGATGCAGTCAGGACCTTGAGGAGTCATATTTTTTTGAAGTCACAATTTATGATACTGAAAATCAGTGTTGCCAGTCTAGTACAATTGTACTAGATCTAGTACTTTTTTGTCATTTTCTGTACGGTACTACGTTGAAGCAAAAATCTAGTACTTTTTAATAAATCTAGTACTTTTTAATACCCAATGTCCACACACCCACCACAACAAACGAAAAAAGGGAAATTACCAAAAAAAGACTTTTTTGTTGTGGAAATGAAAGGATCTTTTTTTTCGCTCTCCTACATTGTGCCTATATACGATAAAATTTGTGAAATTAGGTTGTTAAAAAAGATGTCATTCGTTTTTTTTTTTTTGCATTCCAATTGTGCACACAACAAAATTATTTAAGCCAGGTTGTTAAAAAAAAGGTTATTTGTGGTTGGCAAATCTTAAAAAAATTCTAGTACTTTTTTCAACCCTGATCTAGCTCTGATCTAGTACGCAAAACACAAAAAAGTTCTGGCAACACTGCTGAAAATCTGAACCTGGCTATTTTCACCTTTACGGTCTTCAGACTCATGGGATTTTCCCACCCAACCTGTCTCAACAGCCCCACTCATCAATTATGTATTCTGATCCCTTTTCATTTTTTTCACATTGGGATTTGAGAATAGCAACAAGGTAAACAGAGGTCACACAAGTTCAGTGTCGATAACATAGGGTTAAATAGAGGTCGCTATCGATTTTGGTTTGATATAGTTCGATACATGTGAATTATACGATGTTTTGCCAAAACGCACGCGTTAGCAATCATGGAAAATCATCTTGTGTTTATTTTGGCTATTATGTGTTTCCAATTTTATTATTCTTTCTTTTTATGTCAACAACATAACGATAGAAAGTGCACATAGCAACAGCCGAAAAATCTTTTTTTTATATGTACTTAAAATTCAATAAAAAACAGCATATTAACGTATTATCTAATTAATTCGCATTGACATATTAAATATATTTATTTGCAAACCCCACCCACCCAATAAAATAGCCGCTTTTTAATGCCTGTGTAACTCATTTAACACTAGTTATGTAAAGTAAAACAAAAAATGCGATGTAAATAATTAACAGTAATTTCCATAAATTACGTATCGGTTATTAAAAATATGAAATCGGTCAATAGTAGTGTAATTTCATGAACATAAAAAAAATTGAAAACTGAAAATTACGTGAAAACCAGCTATTTATAGGGCGTACGTGCAAAGAATTTTGTATGTATCTCGAACGTAATGATATGGTGACTCGTGTGACTGTTAAAACTCGCTGACACTCGTTTGGTCTATAATCTCATAACTCGTAACAATAGCCACCATTACTTTCTAATACCTACATATAAACAACAAACAATTATATATAGATGTCTATACTATAATAAGTTAAAAATGTATTTCGTGTGGATCGGATTATGATAAAAACCACCGATTTGAGCCTGGTTCGAATTCATACTTTCAATTTATTTCATTTAATATTTGTGTGAATCTGTACAAGGTTGGAATTTAACATGGACTTCTTGAAAATCCAAGAATATGAAAAAACCTAAACCTGTAAATTTGTGCTCCAAAATTCCCACACTATTGTATTGGATGAATTCTAACAATGCTTAACACAGTCAATTGCATTTTTATTCAAAATTTCAGTTGACTGAACCTAAATCAATACCTACCAAGTTGTATTCCAAATTTCTAAATTCCCGTTTAGTTTTCAAGAAAATTTAAGAACTATAAATTCAATTTCGCCATTTCTTTTTCGTAATTAGAATAATGAAATTACTTTTAATTTAAAAAAATAGCATCCTGGCGAAGACTAGTTGTATGTATATAATTCTAAAACTATAGTAACTTTTCTGAAACATTCTGAAGTGTTAAACATTTAGAGATGCTTTGTATAATGAAAAAGTGGCGATTTAACTCCTTTAAAGTTGCCCTTAACTTTTTTTTTAAACAAAAGCCGCATAATTATTGAAGTGCATTTAATTATTCACCCGGTATTGAAATCTTGACGGTAAAGTTTCTCTCACCCCGTAGTATTATTACGTAATCTACATTATACACAAGTTCGCAACCACGCCAAAAGTAGTGGTTTTGATGTAGGCCTGTCTAATGAATAAACTGCGCGTCTCTACTGAAATCCGGTCCGAGATCTGATCTTAAACTTTTGGAATGCATATGTCGCAAATAAACATACTATATATAATAATATGTTAATTGAGTTTTACATCAATATTTAGTTTTGATTATCAATAATGCATATTCTCTAAAAATTTCAAATGAGTAACACAGGTGAATCAATTCATCGTAATTTTAGAATTAGAATATTTCAGAGCTGTTTTTAGTGAAAAATTCTTTAGCAAAATTGGAATTATGATTCCATGTTTTATTTGGGAGAATTAAATAAATATTAGCAATTCATCATAACTTGTTATAAGCAAAATAGTAAATTCCAAAATCATCTTAAAGTTAATTTTTATTTTTTTTTTAAATGTTGTTTTTACTTCGGTCGAAAGTACGTACTTCCGGCATCAATTTTAAGGCAGAAAATCTAATACTTATGCATTGGTGGGATTACACGCACTGATGAAGTACGTTATACTTTCGACCGGCTATAAAGACAAATAGTTATTATGCACCCGGTTCATGAGACTGCCGCTACTGCCGCCAGCCAATAGTCGCGAACAGCTGTCATTCGTGTTTTTGCGTATAATCTTAAAGCTGCTTGCTTGAAATTTATCTGTGTTTTTATGTTATTAATAGGTATTTAATTTATTAATGTAATTAATAAGCGTACTTTGGAGCGAGGTAAGAAGAAAAATAGTAAACCTATATACACCACACCGGCAATACGTTTGAGAGCTTTGAACCGTGCGTCAAGATGCCCTCGGTTTGCCTCGAGTATCATAGCGCGCAGTGCAAGAATCTCAAACTTTCTGCTCTTGTGGTGTAATATACTACTTTAATCTACAAAAACTATTGTGGCTTCGTGATTCGAAAATTAATTTTCGAGATATGGAGAAAACATTGATTTATTTTGATGGTAAACAGAGTTGAAGTAGATAAAAAAATGTATTGGTTTTATGGATATAATTCAGATTAGGCGTTTATCGTAAGCGCATCAGTAATATAAAAGCCCTTGATGAGTATATATTGACTTACCAAGCATTTTAAGTACTTTTCTTGATGATTGACATTGCTTCCTGCATCCTACCGAAGACGTCCTTCCGGAATGATAATGTCTCGACGTCGATATCATGCTGTTACACGAAGCTACCGATTCCTTCTTCATAACCGCTGACCGTTTTAACTTCATTCCAATCAAAACGTACAGCACAGTGATCAAGGTCATCGGCGTAACGAAAAACAGAAAAGTGGACAATTCGAACGAATGACTGACAATTTCACGGGCAACAATGCACATCGATTTTTCAGGATCGTTCTCATAATACACTATCCCAAGCTGTAATGCTTGAGGAACGGCACACAGCAACGATATCACCCAAATTAATAAAATTAATTTGATAGCTCGAGAAAGTTTGGACATTGTGTGTGATAAAAAAGGATGACATATTGCGACATAACGTTCTATCGTAAAAGCCGTTATCGTTAGAACTGTAGCATTTGCTGAAGTTTCGGCCGCCAAACCTCGCAGAACACAAAATGCTTCACCAAATATGTATGGATAATGGGACCATAGATAATAGATCTCTTGGGGCAATCCGGTGATTAGTAAGAGCAAGTCAGAGACAGCTAAACTGAAGAGATAGTAGTTGGTTGCGGTATGCATGGACCGGTTTTTTGATATGACGATACATGTACAGATGTTTCCAATTAAACCAGTCAGAAGGATCAGTGCGTAAATTAGAGTTATTGGAATAACGATCCATAATGAATCACGTTTTGGTTCGTTATAGTTTACTGCACCGGAATTATTATTATTTTCGTATATATCGTTGTTGAAAAAAAATGTGGGAGTTGTGTTAATTTCACTGAAACTGTCAAGATATTCGTAGTCGTTAAAAGAATAATTATTGTTATCCATTTTAAATTGTATATTCATGGACCACTTCGTTTTTGATTATTAACCGATAATATAAGCATTGCGGAAATTCATTAATAATATATTTTTTAAGATTTCCTTTATATATTTTTAACTTATTTATTTCATTTTTAAAATAAATAATTTATGTCCTTTCCAAGCCTGATTCGGAAAAAACAAGGTTACGCTAGGAGGAGTTTTGAACATGGTTAAAAAAATCCCCAGGGGATTTAATGTTTTGACAGATTCACTTTTTGTTTATAAATGTTGACTTAAAGCACTTCTTAAAACCACATTTTTATTGACAAATCAAGTAAATAATGTAATAAGTTGGAAAAAATACGTTTGATTTCACTGAAGCAACTGAAATTAAAACCAAAATAATTTTGGTGGAAGAACAGTAGATTATTTAATTTATTATTACAAAAATATGACTTTATTACACTTTTTTATTGTTTTTTTTTTGTTAAATTGATTACATTTTGAACATCAGTATACTTCTGTTTAAATCTGTAAACTGATAAATATACGTCATTAATAATTACCAACAGCCTCACACATACCAATTGAAGCAATTAGCAAATGAACTTACTAATTGAATTGCAACTATCTATACTATAACATATAATTAATGAACAATGGCTGATCGGTAATGCGCTTAAGCGATTATAACAATTATATTATTTGCTTTTGCAAACTCCACTCAAAATAACAAAAAACACAGGACTATGAATTTCACTCGATCATATACGAACTCAATTTCATAAGCCATAATTATAATTGAAAAAGAATGTTAGAAAGATATAAAGTTCATTCAATAAAAATTAGTAAGCATCTATTTTGATAAAAAGTTAGCTATTGCTTTTGTGTTCAGACAAACTGACGCCATTGCGTCAATTTTAATATTATTTTGCTATTTTTATTAAATTCATCTTTAAGATACTTAACAATTTAGTAGTTTTAAAATCGGTTTCTTAAAATTTGAAAGAAATTATAAGGATTCCTAGTTTCTACGAATCCCTAAAAATAGTGGAAAAACAGTTTTGTTCAAAATATGCATAAAGAAGTCGCCTTTATGAAAAATAAACTCAGATGTTATTATTATAAACGATAAAGTGTGGTAATAGTAGCAATGTTATTGTTTTTTTATTGCATACAAGCAGAAAATTATATTGAAATGGACGATTAATGTTTTATCATTTATTTCAGAATTCAATTATGGACATCAAGTTAATGCCGTACTACGTAAACTGCTTGGAATGAACATGCTGTGCCCGTAGCAAAAAGGTATTTAATTATTATGTTTCTGTTTTCGTTTATTAATACACCAAAAATGATAAATATTGTTATGGAGTCGCCACGCAACGTTAAAAAACATACTGTCGGTATTCATAACTATTAGTTACTAAGTTAAAGAATTCGTTACTGGGTGAAACATATAATCTATATGTAAGAAATTCTGTAACTAGGAGACCTAGCTTCCTATGCTTGCTGTGTTTCGAAACGGACCGTTTTCTGGCGTACGCGAGATGGCGCTGTTATCACTGCCCGGGAAAACTTCGGTTTTTTCACCTGTTTTCGACATAGTGCCCAAAGTTGTTTAACTTCACAAACACTACATACATGTAAGCCATGAACGTGTGTTTGTTACCCAGTAGCTGACGCCATATTGGTTCATGCAACAGATATCAATCCATCACTACGCTCGAGCTGGGTATCCTGGCTGTAAGATAAGGTTTGTTTTCTTAAAATACGTACAGTACAGTTGCGCAAATCCAAAAACTGCAGAAACCTGAACGGGTAATGCTTCCGGACACTTCTAAAACTCAGACACGTAGATGAAAATTTACGACCTGTTTATAATTCCAAAATTACTCCTGTACCAGATAGCAGTTTGTAGTTACTATTAGCACAATGTAAATCAGTAACTGACGTGGACAATTTTATTTTCTAAAATGGGTAACAAACAAAAAACTTCAAATCTAGAGGCGAAATGTCGGATTCTAGATGGCAAGGGAAATAGTACAGATAAGACATGTTTCACAACAACAAACGTGTTTCTTTTAATTTTATTCACACCTCGATCGAAAGTACTTACTGCCTGCATCAATTTTAAGGCAGAAACTTTAGCATCTATGTTTTGGTGGAATTACTCACACTGATACCGTAAGTACGTACTTTGGACCGGCTATAACGAAAAACAGTTATCATGTATACACCGCTCCATGAGACTAGCTACTGGCTCCAGCCAATAGTCGCAAACAGCTGTCGATCGTGTTTTTACGTATAATCTAAAAACTTTTTGCTTGTAATTTATCTGCGTTTATATGTAATTAATTAATTAATTTTATTGTAATTAATAATCGTACTTTCGACCGAGGTATGAAGAAAAATAGTATACACCACATGCATTATTCCACTGCACATCATGATGGCATCAGCTCGCCTCGGGCATCATGCCACGCAGTGCAAGAATCTCAAACTTTCTGCCCCTGTAGTGTAATATACTAATTAAATTAATAACAATGAAAATATTTAAAACGCATTTATTCACAAAACTCGGACAATCCTCAAACACGGACGATGTGTGATCCTGTATGTGATTTGTGAAACTGTACGGTACTTTTTTGAAAATTTAAGGAATTCTGTGTCTCCTCTGAATATTTTTATCTATCCAGATTGCCCACCTGTACAGTGTACTCTACATTTAATACATTAATATTTGTTATTCGTTAAGATTATTAATTGAAAGGACTACGTTTATGTTTATAACCAGAAAATTATAGAAAAACTTCATACAGCTAAGCGAGTTAACCATAACAACAAGAGTTATTTTAGTCAAGTAGTAATTTATGTTTTCATTCTCTTAATATTAAAAATAAATTGAAAATTCAGTTGAGAATTTCGGGTTTGTAATAAACGAGCCATGGAAAAATCACGTAATGAAAACTTTTATCACTTTTTTTCTGCTCCTTATTCCGAGCTGCTATAAAACTATTATGTCAGCTGATTGTTTGCTTGCTTTTTGAAACAGTTTGTGTACATGAGACTTTATTATAGATTTATATTTAGCCAACAGACGCCTCAGGTCATTAAGCGATTTTATTACCGAATATAAACTTTGTATAATTGAAACATTATACAATAGTGTAAACATTTAATTTAATTAGTGAAACAGATGTATATAAATTAATTATCAGAACATCATCAAAGAGATGTTACCGCATAAACCATTATGTAAAATCACGCAGATATTTGCCAACAAAATAATGGTTCCATCAGTTAAATAATTCTTTATTTAACCTTTCTTCGTTGACTTTGAATCCCTACTTCCCTACTCTGAAGTTAGGCGGAGCAGTACAAGACGATGGTGAGGTAGGCACATGCGACCAGTGGCGTACTCAAAGTTATTAACGGTCTTTGAAAAGTGTACTTTCAACATTTTTATTTCACAAAACAATAATTTTTATGGTTAGAGAACGACAACTCGATGTGCAAAATATCCATTGGAAATACATAATTATGATTTTATATAACATAACAATGTTATTAGCCGTTTTAGGTGCGGATTTCTTTTTCTAAATTAATTTTTTTGCGCAGTGAAAAGGGGAAGGCGTTTGGGGGGAGTTCTTCAAAAAACAATTACGGGGTCGTGTCGATGCGCTGGCGTTTTTTTTTTTGCGCAGTGAAAAGGGGAGGGCGTTTGGGGGGAGATCTTTAAAAAACAATTAGGCCTAGCACACATGAAGCGCGTTCAACGCGCGTTGTCCCAACGCGCGTTTACAATTTCTATACAATTGTATATAACTGTTTATATGATAACGCGCGTTGGCGGCGCTGCGTTGAACGCGCGTTGAACGCTCTGCATGTGTGCTAGGCCTTACGGGGTCGTGTATACAAAGTGAGATAGTTATACAGTAATTCTACACCAGTTGCTATGACATGTATTATGTGATTTCTGACTTGTTAGATTCAAAAAATGACAGTGAAAGACGAAAAATTTTCCGTATTTTTGAGGAAATTTGTTAATAATTCGCAAAGTTTTTAGAGTTTTCTATGAATTATCGAACTGGATCACATTTTCATAATTACCAATTAAAAATAACTGAGAGTTTTCAAACAAATCAACGATGAACTATTTGGACAACTACATTATCAACGTGTTAGGTTTTTGTCAATATACAATCTGAAAAAATTGGTCGATAATTTTATTTATTTGAAGAACTCTATTCAGACGTTAATCTAAGATTTGTCTATCTAAATTGTCATGTCACTTTTTCATTTCAATATCTCACAAACTTACCATCACTAAATTAGTTTCAATTCACAAAAAAATTCTGAATAAATTGTTAAATCGGTCTATATCGAACTAAAAATATATGTTTTATTCATTGCCGTATCTATAGTGAAAAGTGTGTTCGTTTAATAATTAACTTTAAATTTTTTAGATATGCGTTTTCAGGTAGGATATTCATATCCAAAGTTGCGTGATTTATGAGCTCTAAATAATTACAGGAATAATTAAAAAATATTTTTAAAAGTTTTTAATTACAATACTCGTCAAAAAGAGAGTTTAATTGATGGTACCATGGCTCGACTAATACGAACCAGCAATTTAAAGGGGATTTAATAACTGGTAAAATGATTAGTTCAGTTTAAAAAATTGATGAATTACAAGCCTAAACTAATGTCAATGTTTAGCTTTTCAAATAAGAGGTTTATATACCTTTTCTTATTTTTGAAAGCTAAAAATTGAGATGTTTATCAATATTTAAAACACATGCATTTTATCTGAGAACATTAGACGACTTCCACTTGGTGGAGTTTGATAAACAAATCCTATATCTCAGTGGACAGCTTTCCAGTAGCTCTTTAAATGTTGGCTAAAATTCTCCAAACAATATTTTTGTAATTTGCGTGATAAATTTTCTAAAAACTGGAACTACATAATAATAAATTAGTTGTCATTAGTGTACGATTTTACAATTTTTTTTCTGATTTATAGTTTTGATAAAATGTATTTTATGATGTTTATTCATTTTTTACTAAAAAAGATTATTCATCTATCTTCTCAAATCTATTTACGCAGTAAACATTAAACATCTACACTTTCAAAAGACATTTTAGCATTAAATTTGCAAAGGGTTTTTATTAATTAATGTTTGTTTTATCAAGACAAAGATCTCACTGAAGTTTATTTTTTTTATTTATAGTCATATTGATTAACATACGTTTTAACGCAGACTGGTTTAACAATATGAATTAACGGAATCGAAAAGAAAAAGTTGCGCGTGTAAGTAAATTGGCATATCAGCGTTTAACGATACAAATGAAGATCGCGATCACATTCACTTGTCTTCACGACACGTTTAGATTATTGTCTATCAATGCACACTGCATGTGTTAAAAGTTCAGGTTGGAATTGGCGCTTGCTCAGTTTGTTCTGGCAATTAAATTTTCCTTAGCCATTTCGTTTTACGAATCTCACATTTGCGTTTCTTTTTATGAAAAGTTATATTTAAAGCTCGTGACAAAAAAGTTCAAGCGTTTTTAAAGGTTACAATTTTAATATTAGCTTATATATTTTAACCTGTACATAAATATATTATAGTCAGTAAGTCACGTGTACAGTGCGCTTTGAGGTAGAGACTTCCGCTAAGCCATTGTAGATGCTATAATATCAACGTAAAATACGCAAGATTTGTACAGTATAATAGAATCCCATCAAAAACATAAATATGAAAAATATTTTTAACAAAAAAATTGAACCGACTTCAAAAAATATGCACTAAAAAGTAAAAAAATAATAATTATTGTTATTTTTGGAGTCGGTGTCACATCGGAATTCGAAAGTAGCAATTTAAATCTTACATGTCTCTAGTTCTCGGAATAGATTTCATTTTGGCTGACACCAACTCCAAAAATAACAATAATTATTATTTTTTACTTTTTAGTGCATATTTTTTGAAGTCGGTTCAGTTTTTTTGTTAAAAATATTTTATTTTTCTCTTTTTAGTGTTAGATAAAGTATTGCATTGGGTAGGCCAAGTATGCGTGCCTTTGAAATTTGAGAGTTTCCCTCGATTTCCCCGGATTTCACCATCAGATCCTGACTTGGTGACCACCTCGGAAGTGCACTCTTTCGAATAAAAATAAATTTTGAAATTCGGTCCCTAATTGACGGAGAAATCGGTGAACATACATAAAAAAAAGAAAAAAATATATACAGTCGAACATAACCTCCTCCTTTTTTGAAGTCGGTTAAAAACGGGAGCCAAGTTCAATATTAAGAATATTATTTACAAACTGTGAAAAATGAGGCCATACCTCAATACGATAAGAGTTGAGATCTAAAAGGGTGCCAAGTTTTCATGTTTTATATTATGATTTATACCTCAACTTCATGTTTTTATGTGTAAAAAACTTGCCAAGTGAAAACTTGGCACCCTTTCAGATCTCAATTCTTTTTGTATTAAGGTATAATCCTATTTTTCAGTTTGAAAATAATATTCATAATATTGAATTTGGGTCCTTTTTCACATTTATGTTTTTGAAGGGATATCATTACTTTTTATAAAGAAGTTATTATTATTTATCATTCAAAACTGATTTGTAAAATTAATCTTTTTTTCCTGCGTTTACATTGTATATAGTTTTTTCTTCGAAAGGCGATAGGTGTTAATCAGAATCGATTACTTAGAAATTATTTCGAATCTTAAAAATTCACTGTTTTATGATTTTTTCCTTTGTATACACACATTTACCTACCTAGACGCTAAATTTCAACTTTCTAGGTCATCTGGAAGTGGGTTAGATTTTTGATCTATATATCAGTGTCAGTCAGACAGTCAGTGATAGAAATGCCAATTTTTAGACGTTAATATCTCAATAACCGGTTGAGCTGTATTAATGAAATTTGGGATTCTAGTTATTCTAAGGGGTTTTATTAAATGTACCAAATTTCATTTGTTTATGCTAAATAAATTTTTGTTATTAAAAAGTCAAAAGTGGCTCCAAATGGTTCGTGTAATATAACACACGGCTGCTGCTTCTTTTTTCTAGGTTGAACTTGGCTTGACACTCTGCCGCGTGTTTAGATTTATTGCGACATCATAACATTATTTCTATACACCCGGGCGAATCCGGTTTGGACTGCTAGTTTTATATGTTACACACATTTATTAACATTAACGTTTGTAATATAATATAATGACATACTTTATTTATGTTATTCTAATAGTGCACACATAAATTATCGATAAGTAATTGTGAACAAAAAAAAAATAATAATATAATGCGTCAATAATTTACATTTTTCAACCCCTCACGGTATTTCTTCCAACATTCGTTTTTTCCTTTTATTATTGTCATCGTCTAAGCGTTTGTTCATAAAAGGGACTTTTTTAATAATGGTATGATAAGTGACAAAAGCTTCGAAAGGAAAATTTGAGGTCATTAACCTAATTATACAAAAGGTGTCGATAGCTGAATGAACTTGAAAAGTCGATGACTTAAGCAAAGTGCGACGTCTACTTTTGATAAATATATAATAGAAATACAGAATAAAATATCGGCCATTGTTTATTTTTTTAATATAAAATTAAATATACAAGGAATACTGCTGTTTTTCTGCGTAGTTAGACATTGAAAAAATGTGTAAAATACCAATCATTTTTAATAGCGTATTCTACCACAAAAAAAATATTGTTTACAAGTTAACATCACATAAGAAAAGAAAATGTTCGTTTTTTTTATTTTCCGCTTCTGAAAATTTTCAAAAAACAAGAAAGTTATTGATTTCCGAAAATCCAGTTTTCATCAGATATCGGTGTTTTGAGGTCCTAAAAAGCTATTCTGACTATTTTTGGATGGACGTCCGTTTGTGTGTGTGTGTGTGTGTGTGTGTATATGTATGTGTGTAAACACATTTTTGTCGAACGAATCAACCGATTGAGATCGGGTTTACGGCATTCGAAAAGGTTTATTGAGACTCAGATCTGATTAGATATTGGTTTTCTATCGGTTAAGCAGTTTCAAAGTTAACCAAAGAAATAATAATAATTAATAGTATATTGTGCGACTAGTGAGAGAAGGAGAAGATTCCATGAGCGTAAAACGCACGCGAGTGGAATATTCTCCTTCGATCAATGGTCGCACATAATATTTTATTCAACTTGCACGAGTAATATGTAATCGGGGCCCTGATAAAAGAGGGAAAAATAATAAATCACTTCATTGATTGACGTACACACCGCCCTCGATGCACACAAGATGGCCATGACTTTCGCTGAATTGCGATGCTGTTTTCATATATACAATACCGCCTATCACGTTCCTATTGGTCCAGAAGCAGTGCAGTTTTTTTTCATTATTGCACGCTTGGGCTTGCTACTGCGTTCCTATTTGTCCAGAAAATTCATTATCACACAGTACGGCTCATTATTAGCACTCTACGCGTCAACATGAATTTATTATTTCTCCCGAAGTTAGCAGGGCCCCGAAATTACATATTACTCACGCGTGTTGAATAAACATATTTATTGCAGAAATTATTTTATAAAAATCTACAAAAGGGTATATTAATTCAGTCTAAAAGACTGGTTTACAATTCTGCTCATGTCTAAGCTAGCAAATACATTAATAAACGCGGAAACAATCACAGCTGCATTGAATACTAAAAACAATTTTTTTAACTAATTTAGATGAATTATTACGTTGTGAATTTGAGATACAGTAAAACCTCGTTAACACGAACTCGTAAAAATCAGGCAAAAAGTTCGTGTTATGTGGGAGTTCGTGTAAACCGAGTATGGCATAAAATACAGTCATTTTTTAAGTGTCAAATCATGATTTATTTTAAGTAAACATTGAATAATTATTTATTATAAATTATCTAATAACATTAATTGTTCTTAAATATTATCTGAGTTTGAAAATTTGTTTTTATTTGTTTACAAAATACATTTCAATATTGTTTTGACGATAAGTTGGTCGGAGTTTCTGTGAACATTCAAAATTGATTGTTTCGAGCCTTTTCAATAAATAAGAGGGGAAAAATTTAGAGGTATGTTTCTATTTATAGGATTTCGAGTGAATTTTTAATCTCTCAGTCCTTTGTCTATTTTTAGAATGTGAGTTAATTACTTTTGTAATCCCTTAAGCGAATCTTTTCTTTTAGTTGTATTGTATATTCATTGACCAAAATGATCAAAATATATGATTTGAGAATTTTTGTAGTCCGTATTATCCGATAATTAACCGTGAAGGGACGAAAAAGTTGTTCGAAGTTCGTATTAACGAGGGTTCGTGTTAACCGAACATAATTACATTAAAGCTTATGTGGTCATTGTCGAGAGCAAATTTTTGTTCGCGTTAAACCGAAATTCGTGTTAACCGTGTTCGTGTTAACGAGGGTTTACTGTATTAGGTTCGTTCCAAGCAGCCGTGAACGGTAATAAAACCGTACACAGTTTTATCAATGCGCAAGACTAATTTACGCACTAGCTCAAAAATCGATACCGCGCAAGACAGTCTTTCGCAGTAACAAGACTGTACGGTTTTATTACCGTTCACGGCTGCTTCGAACGAACCTTTTATACAGAATTTCTGAAAAACATTTTGATTGAATAAAATCATTAAGAAGTTTTGGTCCGAAATAAGAAAACAACTTTTGGGATTGCGATGAGTTGTGTTGAGGGATTTCAAATATTAAATAGTTGGCAAAACCAAAAGTGCACATCCCGCAAGTTTTCCACTGTATGATAAAAAAATAACAATTAAAAAATATTTTTAATAAATTTAAAAAGATTTAAAAATTTAAAGAAATAAATAATTAAAAATTGAAAAAATATTTTTTTTTAAGTTTGCAAAAATAAAAAAAATTAAGAACTATACATAATATAATATATAATTAATATCAAGTGGAATAAAATAAAACAAAATAAAAAGAAAAAAAAAAGAAAAATATCAATGATTTCGTAAGGAATCGAACCCAGGACCTTGCCCTTGGGGATCCAACGGCATAACCATTACGCCACGGCGGCCTAATACCTGTAGTGGTGTTATCACGGTATAGAAGTGTAGCACTTGTTTTATGGATTACATTATATTTACACAGCAATTATTATATTGTTTTTAAACTAATAGCTGTCAAAAATAATAAAAAATAAAACTGTTTATAAAAATTAAACTACTGAACACATTTTAGTGAATTTAAATAGGGTTCTGGTCTGATAGTAAACAAAGTGAATAAAATATAACCTAAGGCAATCCGACCAAAATTGCGATCTGTAGAGTCGTGACGTACGTACATACGTACAGACCAACCGACAACTGCTGTTTGTAATTTTCAATTACAATTTTAATAGTATTTATGAACTCGAATTGATTTAAAAATGGTTCTGTTTTATAGATTAGAATCTCCTCTTTTCAAAAAGCTTCAATTTGAATGGATTTCGTGTGAAATTAACTTAGATATAACTTCTTATATGAACGAAAGTCAGCTCTGACGCACAAAGCGATAATAAAGCACATACCGCTAGTTTAGCGGTATGTGCAATAACGGGTGTTATAGGGTTTTTGAACAGTTTGTAGCTTATTTAAGAGATATTGGGGCTCCTTAGATTTTAATATTTTCAGAAGAAAGTTACAAACGTGGAGCAAACCTCTGTGATAGATATCAAATAAATTATGCTGCACAATGACATGTAGAATGTTATGATTTTGAAAAGGAATATTATATATGAATCTAACGCAAGCATTTTGCAACCTTTGTAACTTACTTCGGGTATTAAAATCTAACGAGCTCCAATATACAACATCTCCATCAATTATTGGCAGTATTAACATTTTTTTACGTTTTTGTTGACAAACTCCTGATTTGTTCGGTTATACAATGATCAGAAAAATTCATTCAAACTGAAATAAGCTTAAATATAACATTCTATCGAATAATTTTCTCTTTAAATCAATGTTTTTTTCATTTTCTTATGACTCAGAAACTCTTAACTATTTTGTTATAGTCTTTAATTATAAACCCAAAAGTATCAATATATTGTAACGTATTTAACAGCGGGAAGTTTCAGGGTTGGCAGACCAGTCAACCGGTTTCCACATTTTTTAATAGTTTAAAAGTAATTATCTTGTACGATATCTGGCAAGTATTTTATTCATCCTAGAATTTTGAATAAAATTAGGGACACATTTTAATATCTACTGAAGGGTTAAATTCCGAAAAAAATGTACCTCTAAATACCACTCATAACTCGATTACACTCATTTTAGGGTAAGGATAGATTTTTTATTTGTGTAAAATTTTATGAAGAGCAGACAAACAGACTTCAGTAGATGCTGACGGAAATAAATTAATAACATCCAAGCTAACCAAAATAGAATTATTAGGAATAGTAATGTTTATAATTTTATGTATAAGGTCAGGTGTATTTTTGATCGAACGAGGATCTTGGAGGCTAGTCAGAACTCTAATGGAGTTATCTAAGAATTTACTAGTTTGGAGACAGGAAAATTAGTAAAAGAAACAACTGGACTAATAGGGAAGTTATATAAACTTGTATGGATCTTAAGCAAACCATTCAATCTTGGAATTAGTGGGTTTTTGACTAACATACTATTTAGAGATGCCTCAAAATATTCAAATAAATCAGGACATGATTTGACTGTAGATTTAACCTTAGCAACAAAATTGTTCAAGGGATTTTTATTTAAAATACTAAGCTCGTCGTGGTTGAGGAAATCTATAATTTTTAAATTGTTGTCTTTTTTGTCCATAATGACAACAGTGTTTGATTTGTCAGCTCTAGAAACGATTACGTTGTTGACTCTGATTTTATGAATTAATTTACTCAGTATCCTACTAGTGACTTGATTCGGATATCTTTGACTAACAGATTTATGCATTATTGATAGTTTTTGGGAGATGTAATTGTTTAAATCAAAGTTATTATGATGAATTATTTCATTAATTGAACTTGTATATAGAAGTATAGGCGAGATTACTAGCGCTATTAATACACATAAACAAGTCTATATAATGTTCAAAATAGTTCAAGCCTATAAACATTATATCTGCAAATAATGTTCACATAGACCATTGTTGGAATGGCTTGTGTCCATTTACGTGTTATCTCGATTACATCAATTCCTGTGACTTCTTAGATGTACACTACCGTCAGACAAAGCGTTTTCTGCCGTCTCAACCGCAGATTCCGAACGTTTGTAGTGTATATTATTATAAGAACAGAGTTGCAAAAATGCATTTTTTTACCTAATGCATTGTACCCTCTACCCTTCATAATTTTTTAAAAGAATCGCATCTAAAAAATGGCAAAGATCCTTTCTTGTTTATGCTTTATTAAAATGTATTTTTCAAAAGTATTTATTAAAAAACCTACCTATATATTTTCCTTATAAATTCGTGCATGTGTAAGTACCTATTGCCAATTACGATTAAGATAAATAATTTGCTGCAGTGATACGAATATATTAATTAATGTTAATTAATGAGAAATATGATGCAGTCGCTAATTAAATAAATCATAAATTGCGCGTTTATATTCAGATGCTCAAAACACTAAAGGTAAAATAATACAGCGAGAGTACATAACTGTGTCCAGCGTGGGCATAATTGTAGGTAATTCGCGTCTTGATCCTCCGACACAATATCCCTCGATAAAATATCATCTTGACTAAATATCCTACAGGCAAAATATCCCCAGACGTAATGACACTCAATAAAATTTAATTTACGGGGTCGTGTCGATGCGATGGCATTTTTTTGCGCAGTGAAAAGGGGAAGGTGTTTGGGTGGAGTTCTTTAAAAAATAATTACGGAGTCGTGTATACAAAGTACAGTAATTCTATTACGTGTTTTTAAATTTTCATGTTCATTTTAGTGCTTACGACGGTGGGGGTTATTTTATCAAGGGATGTTTTGCTGATAGGATAGGGGGATGCTTTGTCGGATGATGAAAACGCGCGGAATCATAGCCGTGCTCCCCATGGCCAACTGTATCCACTATAACTGTGTCCACAGTATTCAGCTATGTAAAACCGCCAAAAAACAACTTACCAAAGAGAGTAGAATACAGCATAAGCTCTAGATATGATAAAGCATGTAGATCTATTCGAACTGCCCGTCATAAGCTTTAGTTCCACGACGCACTCACGTTACTCAAGTCACTCTAGCTGAAATTTTTAGGAACAGGGCGCCAGTAAAAATGTTAGCAACATAAGTTTCAATAATTAATCTGTATTCTATAAAAATACTTTTTTTGCATATAAAATTCAATATACAATAACTTAAACTAAATCAGTCGTTATTCATTTTTTATTTTGCAGTCAGTAAAAAATACAGTAGATTTCGAATAATTAGGACACATCGGAACTAGAACACTTTGGCCCAATTAAGCAGTTGCTCAAATTATGTGGGAGTTTGACTTGAAATGTTAAAATGGCATACTATAAAAGACAAATACCGCGCTATAAAACGTATTAGTTCGTTGTTCCGCTGATGGCGTCAGCTATTTAGCGTCTATAATCCACAATCTATCAGTTCGTTGTACGAGTAAACGGCGGTTCGCTTATTTCAGAACTTTATAAACTAGAATCTAACTGTAAAGGAAAGAAATAAATGCCTGCTCCGATTAACCGATGGTTCAATTCAGCGAAATCTACTGTAAACAAAAAGAAAACATACATTTATATAACTTTTCAGTGGATACAAATAAGTGTATGTGGAATTTATCATAAAGATAGGTAAAACATTTTTATTAAATTCGATTTAAATAATTTTTTTTATTCCGGTAGGTCTCAATTTGTTATTTAAACAAAAAATCCGATTATATTTAATTTCTTTTATTAACAAAGTAAATGTTAGAACATTTTTTGAAACCCCAATTTTATATAGTACAAAAATTGTGTTATTACTTAATCAGGATAAAACGCAAGAACGAAACAGCTAAACCGAAAAAAGTGTCTAGAACTACAAACATCGATACAGATACCGGATGTACAATTCAATGATTACTACAAAACAAAATTTACTCTTTGGTTTATTGACTAAACTTTAAAATACGGTAAAAAAATTAGCATATTGTTTCAGTACGCGAGTTTAGTATAAAGTGCTGAAAAAAGTTTCCTCTATTATTATTTGTATTTGCAAAAAGTTCTTCGCTATGATTCACACTTTCAAACAATGGCATCGTGATTAATGCGGTACTTGCATAGCAATTTTTTATTATGCAGAAAAAAATATACATCGACTGAAACAAAACGCTGAACAACACAGGTCAATAGCGTTTACCCCTAATGTCTACGTATTTATTTGTACCCACTGTTACAATAACTATTCACCCTGTCTAATTACAAACTGTTCAAACAGTACTGACATTAATGACTTAGTTTTTATATAACTTTAAAGTTTTTGGTGATTCCTTCGTAAGGAAATATGCCACCAAGTATATACTTGTAATATCCGTAGTGGTGTATCCTATATACACCAGGTTTCACGTCTGAGCCAACATCCCATTCAATATCGACTTCGCTTGCACTTATGAGAGGGTATTTTCTGTGCCACGTGTATCTATAAAAATAAAATCAGAAAATAAAATACTTGCATTTGACCTATTTCAACTGATATTGTAAATATTGATATTCAATGTCGACGTAAACAATACAATTTCTTTTATATATTAGCTTGTCTTGTATGTTGTATGTACGTAAAAAACACAATTTTCACCCTCTTCCAAATGTTCAGTTGAAGTGAAACTTTGCAGTCGTGTGTCGCTTTGATGGCAATATAACATTACGATATGTTGGCTATAATAATATTTATATTTAAGGTTTAAAATTAGGGAAAAAAGACAGGTGGTCGCAGTTACGGTATTGATGGTGGAAAAACGTATATCCAGCCGTTTAAAATTTAAAGTAAGATGATATAAAACGACTAAAAATTTTAAAATGAAATTTATAGTTTCAAAAAATCTAAAAAAACACCTATATTATACAGGGTGAGTTTTTAGTTGATGCTTTTTTTTACAGCGTGTAAAAATCAAATAGACGAGCAAATATTTCAAATAGTTTTTTTTATCAAAACTCAAAAATAAGAGAGAAACAGCCTTTCGAAGTTTAAATAAATTTTATTAAATTTTCTTTAATTTTGAGGTCGGTCCTGGGGTTATATTATGTCACTATGGAAATAAGTTGTTATTATCAAGTACATATGTGTATTGTTCTGTTTTTGAGAGAATTGTGTGTGCCTCATTTATTTCTGTGAATACTTGATAATAATAACATATTTCCATAGTGACATAATATAACCCCAGGACCGACCTCAAAATTAAAGAAAATTTATTTAAACTTCGAAGGGCTGTTTCTCTCTTATTTTTGAGTTTTGATAAAAAAACTATTTGAAATATTTGCTCGTCTATTTGATTTTTTCACGCTGTAAAAAAAAAGCATCAACTTAAAACTCACCCTGTATAAACGCATTGAAGAGAAAATACTCCTAAACCAATTTAAGTAAAATTTATGTAGGACTACCCTAAAGGTATGCTCTATTAAGTAGAAAAAGAATCATTTAAATCGTTTGACAATTGGCAAAAATATCGCGGAACATACATAAAAAACTACTGAACCGATTTGTGTAAAATTTATGTGAAGGTGTGCTCTATTAAACAGAAGACGAATCATTAAAATCGATTCACAACTGGCGAAGATATATATTATACATATTACATATTGTATAAAAAAACGAATTAAATTAACGTCTTCCTTTTTTGAACTCGGGGTTAAAAAACGTAAAGAGACACAAGCAGTTTTGCTAAAATAAAAAATTGAGTTAGTTACGTTTTTTTTATTTAATTTACTGTTTCATGCATTTTCTTTCTCTTGTCACGGTAATAAAATGAGAGTAACTGCATTTTTATTGGTTGCATTTTACGTTCTGTCGGCGGTGTCTGTGACGTCTGAATTGTTACTGTTTCAACATAGTTATGGGATAAATGATAAACGACGCCAAAGCATAATGGAGAGTTGATTACATCTCGCGAGATTTAAACGTCATTGTACACCGCAGCTTTCTAGGGTGTATTTACAAAGTTCTGAGATTGGACCGGACCTAACAAGCATTGATAATCAAGACCATACGCAGAGTGTCGTTCGAGAAAGGGGAGGGGGTAGGGGTTCCTACAAGATTTATGAGAGTAAACCATAGATATATATATTTAATAGATTGCGGATACACTAGCGCTTCCAGTACCTTTTAGAAGCCATTTTGTACGTGGAAAGAAGATTCAAAAATATTATTTATTTTATAATACGATTTTATTGAGAAAAACGACAAAACTCACAGTAAACAGTGATATTTCGCTACAAAACCTATTTTTATACTGAAACGTTTCAAAAATTACAAAATTGAGCATAAATATAAGGTAAAAGATTAGAACATTTTGCATTGTCAATTTGACATCAAGGTTGACAAGCATTGATGCCAATCTGACAATGTAAAATGTTCTAAGCTTTTATATTATATTTATGCTCAGTTTTGTAATTTTTGAAACATTTCAATATAAAAATAGGTTTTGGAGCGAAATATCACTGTTTACTGCGAGTTTTATTGTTTTTCCATTAACATCATATTATAGAATATTTAATCTTTTTGAATCCCGCGCGCTTTATACGGCGTTTTCCACGTACAAAATGGCTTCCATATGGCTTCTAATTGGAACCATTCCGCACAATGCTCAAAGATAGCATCCGCTATCTATTAATATATTATATCTATGGAGTAAACGTAACATTGATATTAGGTCATAAACGATAGTTCAAACGTTCTAAGTGCAATTCTGGGAATTTCCGGGCACAAAAATTCAATAAGATGAATAAAGAAATTGGTATGAAGTAAGTTTAATGAATTTTCACATTTTATATCATTAATTCAATTCGTAGAGGGGGTCTCTGTCTATAAATTATTTCGTTTCCTTGCGGATTTTTAGAGTAATTTGTATGACGTCTAGACGAAAGAACGCTGTACCATAATTTTTGCAAATGAAATAAGTAAACCTTTTACACTATTCACCCATGCAACGATAACGTTTTCCCTCAAAACTGATATTAACACGAACAACGAAATGAATAAAAATAATGATAATTTTTAGCGTAGTAGTCCCAAAGTGAGACAACGTCATATTTTTTTATGATTATTAAAATTTAAATGACAGACTGTAGTCGTAACTAGTGATGTGCCGGATCGTTAAAAATGTATATCCGCGGATACGGATCTGAATACGGATATTTGGTTTCAAGATCCGCGGATACGGATACGAATCTAAACTTTCTTAGAGTACGCAACGATAAATATTGCACATCGACCTTTGGAAAGAGACTATCTGTTATGGGAAAAAGTTATTGACCTCTTTAAGAGTTATTTCTCATAACAGATTGTCTCTTTCCAAAGATCGATGTGCAATATCTCATTATAAAGATAGTTTTTTAGTACCTTTGAGTTATGTAATATTGGTATGGTACTCACTACGATAAATGTTTGCAATATAAAGGTGCCAAATACGATTTTAAAAAATAAAAAATAATCTGAATGGAATTTAACAGTTTTTCATTATTACCTAATCACCTATATATGTAAAATTTCATTTATGAATTGAAAATTAATAAGGTAAAAGATCCGTAAAAGATCCGCCAAAAACTAACGGATACGGATACGGATCTTTCTTCTCCCTCGGATATCCGCGGATACGGATACGGATATCCGGCACATCACTAGTCGTAACACAGTCATTTTCAAAGAAATGTACCACAAAAGTCTAGTCGTATAAAACTAGTGAGTCGACACAAAATTCGAATCAATCTCTCGATAGTATTAATAATATAAGAACGAATGTGGAACAAAAACGGAACCTTTCCACAAAACATCAAATCACGAGTTCTTCTGTCGACGTACTTTTCACTAGCCATGTTAATCAGGAAATGATTTACACCCCCTTTAAAACGATTCTAGCATTCCCTTTATAACTATTCTGATATCCTATTTAAAAAAAAAAAAATTGGTTGTCGGTAAAGTCGGTTTACGGACGATCGTTTTACGTGATAACGTCATAAAGAAACATTGATGAACTCTCTGACGTCACGCGAGAAGAGAGAGAAATGCGTACAAGCCGACGCTTGGGCCGATCGTGCCTCTCTATCGCTTATACCGCGCTCTCGCTTGCACGCTCAGGCTCAGGCGGAACGTGACACTTTTTCGTGCGTGCAGCCTGTGTTTCATCAATTTATAAGACGTTATCACGTCAATAGTTTTACGAATCTTCTGGTAATGCAAAATATTCATCCCCGGATCTAGGGAGGACAAACCGGGGCACACGCTCCGGGCGGCAGTTTCAGGGGGCGCCAAAATCATAATATAATATGGTTGAAAACTACACTAAATCTGTTCTTTTCCGACTTACTCAATCTGCTTGTTTTCTGACGATTTCCCGTTCACTAAAAATGCCAATCATTATATATTTGTGAGTTTTTTTAATTAATTTATCTCAAACATTGAACAGAGAGGGCGCCATTATCAAGTTTCTGCCCCGGTTCGAAAAAATCGTAAATCCGGGGCTGAAAATATTGCTTCGTGGTTTAGTGTTTTGTGTATTTTTTCATATTCAGGGTAGTTTTAAGCCTTAATATTCAGTTTAAGTGTATATGCGCCTTTAATGTATCACATTTCGCTGTCTATTCGCACTTTTTAATGCGAAATCGCGTCATAAATCTTCATATAAATACTTAATTCTTTATGATAATAATGCGCTACTATTTTTTACTGCTTATTAGCCGTGTGTCAGCATTTTATACGACTGAATAAGACAATGGATTTTTTCTGCAACTAAACTTAAAAATTACTTATAAAAAATACGTTTCATACGTTTTTAGGGTGTATTACTCTTTAGAATTTAATTATTAAACTAATTAAGTTTCAAAATTGTCCGGTACTGGACTGATTCAGATTTAATAAAATATTTTAATGATTAAACGAAAAAACATATTTATGAGTCATAATTTTTCACGTTGAAAAATAATGATGGTGTTTGACCTTGCTTAAAAAAAGCTTGTTTATTAAAAGTCTACAACGGCGGCACCAATTTTCTTGGCACTTTCAAGGTTATCGTCTTCGAAATCTATTAGTATACTGATCCTATTAAAACTTTCTTAGAACAGAAAAGTTTCTAGACGGTAAATTATAAGTTAAGATATGTGGTTGAGATATATTATCTTTCTTACCTTGTTTCCCAACTAGCATCGGTAGCTACAATTTCCCAATCATCCATATCTTCACCTTGTCGTTCAACTGTTAGAAAACTCCTGTCATGCATTAAATTGTTTCTTGGGTGGCCTGACACCTAAATTAAAAACTTAATTTTAAATTGTTTTCTAAAAATAATGATTTGCCAGCCTAGCTTCTTTTACAAAAATTTAAATTCACAGTAAAAAGTTTACTCATCAATAGTACTTTATATTCATTTGATGAATTTTATTTTCAACCCACAAGTTGAAAACGTGTTTAATATTTGTACGGAGTATTCCACAGTAAAATTGATATTAATCTTTGTTAAATTAGATTTCTATCCCTTAACAAAGTTTTATTTCAAGGTAAGTATCGAATAAACTTGAATACTGGGACTTGTTTTATTAAATATTGTTTTCATAAAACAATAAAGTTTCAAACAAGGATTCCTGTTCTTTTAATCATTCATCATCTAATTGTCTACGAGAAATACAAGTTGAAAGCATTTCCCAAACAAATTGTTTTAAGGTAATGCTAAAGCATCCTACGTGATTTTCGTATGCATTTAAAAAAGCCGTGTGCGGTGCGTGAGAAGTTCTACTTTTTTAATTTTTAATTTGCATGCAAATAATATATCAAAATAAAATAATAAAAAGACTGGAACGAGATTAACATAAATACGGCTATTACACGCGTGATAGAAGTTACACTTCTCTTTTTTAATTTTTAATTTGCATAGGAATAATTTAATGAAATAAAATAATAAAAGGTCTAGCGTGAGATTAGCATAAATACAGATATTAGACGTTACTCGGATACAAACATGATCTCTACCATACTCTATTCTCCTTACTCAGTGAACCGAAAAACAACTACAACGATATTTATGGCGAAGGGGCATGTCCACAAGTGTAAGTCATGGGTATGTATCTCTATTCTGTTGTTAGCCTTTTTCTGCGAGCGACTTCATCCTGTTAATTTTGATGTTACATCGTAAATTCACTCGAACCATTCTTTCATAAGGTGCTAAAAGACGTATAACTTAAACATAAATAGTCGTATTTACCCGACGATGACAGCTGATGTATCCCTATATTATTAAATTAGCTAATCTTGTATCTACCTATGTACTTATGTCCCTAAATATTTTCTCGAAAACGGCCCTAACGATTTGGATGAAATTTACTGAAAAGGGATTTTGGGGGGCAAAAAATCGTTTTAGCTAGGTCTCATCTCTCGAAAAAATCGTTTTCTTACAAATTTTATCATTATAAAAATCAATTTTCTGACGTATGAAAATACTTAAATATTGTAAGTAGGTTTTAGAATTTTATACAAACAATGAAACAATTGTTTTCAAAATATTATGACAGTTAATCTTTAATTACTATCCAAGTGAGACTTAAAATAAATACGTATTTGAATATCAGTATTTTATTTAAACTTCCGAGCAAAGCTCGGTCACCCAGGTACTGATAATAATATATCATACGCTATAATTCTGGAGCAACGCCGCGATTAGTTTAAATAAGTACGAAACGATAATATAATGTTTTGGCAGATATGACTATAAACCGACCTTAATAATTTTAATTTTCATGAGTGCATGATGACCGGGTTGGATTACTGACAACATACATTACCGGTAAATTAAATTATAGATTGTTTACTTACAAACTTGGCAAGTACTGTGTCGCCAGGTTTGACAGTAGTCTGAGGTTGAACGACAACATCGCCAAATTCCTTCCCCCAGGACGAGGTATCAAATAATACCGGTGGTACTAAAGATATTAAATCGTTTGATAGGTCCGGGGGATATGGTCCTGCATCTAATTCTTTATCCTGAAATAAAATTTCAATTAGCAAAATAGAAACACGTGATTTTTAAATCACAAAGAGATATTTGTGTGTATGATACAGGATTTGATTTGATGGAGTTCACTGAATTTAATTCGTTAAAATACGAACAACCTGATTTTTTTTAATACTAAAAACTGTCTGTTGTTAATGAATTAATATTCATACTGAAGAAAAAATGAAAAAACTAGTTGTATATTAGTACCTAATATTAAAATTACATTACGCTAAGGAATCAATTTTAAACTTACAGTCATTAATGCTTCAGTTAATTTTTTGTATTGATTTAAATAAATGGTTAAAGTGTGAGGACCAAAAATTGTGGATGCACCTTCATAACGTTGTATCTAAAAATAAAAGAAAAAAAGTTATGAGTGACGCGGTACTCACGAGAGTTGATGTGTAAACTCGTGAGCTCATATTTGTTTCACTACACTTTCGAACGTATAAGAAATGACGATTGTTTGCAGCTGTGCGAATAGTATGCGCAGTCAAATCTATGACTCACGGCTGGTGCTCAAACTCACATCTACATGACTTAACGTCTGACGTTAGAATTCCCATGAAACCCGTACTGTGAGCGAGAGCTAAGTGTTTATTGTTTACACATCAAAAATAAAATAATAAATAAATCATATAAAAATTTTTAGTTGCTTAAATATCACTATTAAACCCTGAGGGTCAATCTGATGTCGGAAGTAAATAAGCTCAAAATTCTGTTTTAATTTTAACTAGGCTTTACTCTCGGTGCGTGGCGGATTAAGTCAGCACGGGGCTCGTACTACCAAGCCCTAGGATCTTTTACAAATGCACTTAAGAAAAAAAAATCAGAAAAATTAATTTTTCGCTGACAAAAAGCTACATCTGAAAAGAAATATTTTAATCAAAATTTTATAAAATGAACATTTTTAGTTCTAGTCGCGTACGTCCAGAAACACAGGGCACTGCTCTCGGTTTCGTTTTCTTAATATCGAGTTTTTGGATTCTGTTCAAGGCCCTCTGATAAATGAATAAATCTAGTCCTAGTAGTTTTTGAATTAACTCGCGGACTTGACAAAAAACATTTAAAAAAATCAACACTAATTGGTTAAATGAAAAAAATCTTTAGTAAACAAAAAATATTTATATAACTTAAATTTATTTAGTACATATCGAAAAATAAAAGTTAAAGTGAAAAAAAAAACAGGAAATTATCGTGTCAAGTAACAACAAAATATTCTTTGATATAAAACAAAAAGTGCAGCCGTGATAGCTTCTCGGTTTTTTATTTTCTTCTTTGTTTGTATTGTGCCTGTGTATGAGAGTGGCGGCTAAAAAAGTGAGGAAATTGACATTTCTTTACCTTTTGTTGAAAGGATAGAAGAAAGATAAGCAGACATATTTATAAATCCATACTCAACGTATTTTTATAGTATAGTGTTAAAACCTTTTACGTAAAATATAATCAATAAAAAAAAACAACTTTCCTTTGCATCATAAAGTTGTAAAAAACACAGACATCAAATAAAAGTTGACGGAAAACTTTTTATATGAAAAATTATGAAAAACTTTAAGAATAATAAATTATATTACGTAAAATTGTAGCAGAGAATTATAAATGAATATTAATATATATAAAATATATGTTTCCAAAATGTTTGTCTAATTCTCAATAACGCTTAGATCAATTTTAATGAAACTTAGTTCACTATCAAATTGATACCCAGAATGCAAGGTACTTTTTCTAGCCATGATTAGCAAAATTCGTGTTAAAACCGATCAGTCGTCAATTGTCTTTAATCTAGAGTCTTATAGAATTCTATCAAAACTGATACTAATGCAAACAAAACCGCAAGTTCTATATATTTGAATTTCACTTGAAGTCTGAATAAAAGATAAAGTCATTAAATCTAACGAGAATTAACAGTTACCTAGATATGAAAATTAATGTAAGATCAATTAGGAAGTTTGACATATCTTAAGATATCTTAAATTCATGACTTTCTATGTTTTTACTTATTAGTTACTACAACTACTATGACACATTGTGCCGTGGAACGTCATAATGATCGACCAAACGTCACATACAACTCGAATATCTCCGTTAAAAATTAAAGATATCGACACAATTATTCAGCATTTTTAAAGTTAACCTTATGATCAAGATGTGACACTATCATTATTAGCATTATCGTCAAGTAGAAACTTCCTAATTGGCATTGCGATCATAGAATTATTTCAAAAACCGTAATTATTACAGATATTATTAATTAATCTATTGTATTGATGTTTCTCACTTGATATTCCTCAGGTGTAACTATATAGTCGCTGTATATATTAGACAAACCGGCGATAACTACGTCGGAATTGTCCGAACCTCCGTTCGCGACGATGGCGTCTTTAATTGTCCGTCTAAGCCGACGTCCTGACATCGTTGTAAATTCTCCGGGCACCGCAGCGACCGCAAAGTCACCAATAAATGCGAGTTGAGTTGATACTATGTGCGGCTGCCATTGGTATGGATAGTTCATCTGTTATCAAACGTTACTGAATTATTCAAATTAGCTCTTGAAAGTCATATCAAATACTATTACAATAATCCCCACGTTCAAAGAGTGACTTTCTATAGGCGCTTATGATTTCGGTTGTTGACTATCTACAGTATCTCTATGGTTTCCTTCCGGGTATTTAGATGACGCAATGTGCACTGAAGAAACCATTGAACCAGTTCATTATCTGATTTGTTTGCTAGAGTTGGGCGCACACACACATGCGTTCGTTCAGACAAGGAGTGGCTGACGAAGAAAGCAGAGAGCGTCAACAGTTCCGCAATTAATACATTCAAAGACGTATTAAAATAACATTAATATCATTAATAATTGATTGATTGATTATGCTCTGCTTTGATGTTAAGGATACAACAAACTACAAATGTTTGGTACAATAACTTTAGTGACAACTTAATTGAATTTTTGAAGCGATTTGTCACGGATCAGACGAAAAGTGAAAAGCTTCCCCTTCTCAGACGTGTATCGGCTGCAAAGATCTCTGGGTAACTATTCTTTAAAATATGCTTCACAATCTCTCATACGTTGTCCCATTCGAAACCTGACTTTCGCATGCGGGATCTAATTTGGGGTGCAGAAAGGATTGTCAAAAAATTTGATTTGATAGTGACCTTAGATTGTGGTCCTTATAATTACAGTTTCCATATATCATAAGCAGTCTAATATCTTATTCAAACTCCCAGTCATCTAGAACATTAGATTGTACTCATGCAAAAACAAATGAGTGATCTATATAGAAAAAGGTCGTATTTCAAACTAAATGGTAAAAATGCGTAGGAAAACGTTGTTTTAAAGTGTAAACTGTATAAAAAACGATGCTAAATGCATGTATTCACAGTTTTAGGAAAATATAGTGACAATCGATGAATTATTCGTCGAGTAGGATCAATTTAGAACTTTAGAATGCTTTTTGCTATGGAGAAATATCTATGTTCACAATCTAATGTCATTGTCAAATCAAATTTTTTGACAATCCTTTCTGAAACACTAGTGACATAGTTTCAAGAATTAACCACCCTACAACTGACATTTCGACATAGCCTAACAGTTTTTTCTTTATTTGTGGAGTTTTATTGCGAATAATTTAAATGGAACACATATGCAATATTCATCAAAAAAATGCTAGAACATAAGAAGTTTCACTTCGAATGCGCACAAGTCTCACGCATATTTTTTTTTTCAATTTATGCCAGGACACTTTGTTTCGTAGCATGTTTATCAGGAAAAGAATGGAAATGTGGAATGTCTTTCCGACTAAAAACTTTGCTAATTAATGTATCATAATGAGACACTCATCTACATTCGAGCATAAATTAAGTGAATACGCGAAATTATCAAATAAATTTTAATTTTTCGCTACGTTCTGCGCCCTGAGGTATGTGCGACCGTCTGCGTATGTCATCATTATGCTCTGCTCCCGTCTCTGCTCTTTACTTAGGTCCGCCCCCATCCCGTTGTAGGGTCGTACATCACAGTAATATTTTTATGCCAGCAAGAAGTTTAAATTGTTAACTGGTGCACTATTTATGTTACTTCACCAGTTAAAAACTTTTAAAGTTTGTGAAATAAATAAAGCAATACTTAAATTTTTCAAAAGAGATAATGACGTTTTGAACGTACCTATTGAAATCAGCGAATTTCTTTATAAGTATAATGTTCGAAATTAACGTTTAAAATGTTTTTACCAAATTCGAAATCACTCGGAAAATTTTCAAGTTTTGGTAGAGGGCATATTGGCGTAGTCATTCGCTAATCTATTCCGACAGAATTTGTTTGTTTTTTTTTTTTTTTTTTTTTGAGTCGTCAGGGGGATTGTCCTGAGTAAAAACGTGTAAAGTGCCGGTCTGTATCCCGATCGAATATTGTTTAAACAAAGGAAAAAATATATATTTTTTTAAAGGAGACAATTTTTTTCAAGATCTTCAATTCTTCAAGCTATTTTAAAGGTGCTTAGACTTATTACTGTATCTTTACATCATTAATTGTAATAAATTTTCGAAAGCTCATGGAAATAAAAAAACGGGTGTTTTCAGCAAGGACACACTATTAAAAAGTAATTTTATTATATTTTAAATCAAATGTTCAAATACTCGTTAACAATATTATCAAATTTTATTTCAAAATTTCTAATAAATAAATAATAAGTAGCTTGAATGATTGTCGACGTGCGAGCTCTTCCTGATACGTGTGAGTGAGAAAACAATACCTAGTTATAAATTTAAATATTTATTAATTTAAAAAAGGTGGTCAATAGTTACTTTGATATCAAAGTAGATTATATTATCAACGATTATTTGAACTTTAAAAAAAAAATAAAAAATACAATAAATATAATCTTAAAGTGTATTTATTCATTGTTGTAAACATCCGCTTTTCAGCTTGATTGAACTTTGAAAAATTATACAGTAATGAGTCTAGGCACATTTTCGACTCAAAATAGCCTTAAGAATATGAAAAAAATGTCTGGTAAAAATATATATTTTCCTCCTTCTCGTTTAAACAATAAACTGAGATGCCGACCGGTACTTTACATTTTTTTACTGAGGACAAGCTCCCTGACAAGAAGTGCTGATTTTAATGAGAACATGTGCACTCGTATCACTTTAACACCCACAAAGATGTCAAATAGTGAACTGGTAAATTATATTAATTTTCTTCAAAAAGAAGGCACTGCTATAGAAAATATCCTTGAACGTAAATAATAGTATTTGATTATATGAAAACAACGTCATCGTGCCATATCTGTCTTTAAACCACAAATTAATCCGTAAGTGAATTATTTGAATTTTTAATATTTAACAATGATCAATTATTATTTTAGCGAAAAAAATTTTTTCTAGTTTATCATATTAACTAAAATTTTCGGAAATTTAAATTTTATAAAAGTATAATGATGTGGAAATTGGAAAATAAGTTTGTAAATAATTAATGAATTTATTTAACATGACTTAATTATAATAAATTAATCCAAAAACGACTCAATTAATTTGGAAAATGGTGTGGCTTAAAGACAAATCGGGTATTAACTATTTACATTTCATATCTAGTTGCTTCAATAAGTATTTACAGTGCGTTATTTCTTTACGGAAATGTACATTATCGTTTTTAAATAGTTTATACTGAAAGTCAGTAAGTAACTAAGTAAAATAAGCTCACAGCTAAGTCTTCTGCTTTCAACGCATTTAGGCCATATTCACTGAACGTAAGTAGTTATTTATTCGGTTCGTTTGTTCTTCAGGTAACTATTTCTCTGAATAAATAGCGATATTTCAATTCACCAATCATAATTATGTTAATCGCAGGTATAGATCTATTCTGTCTTACTTCCAGGGTATGAATATTTATTCTCCTGATAAAATAATAATGGCCGCCACATAGATCATAATATCTGACATGAATTTCACTCTATTCAATAAATAGAGTAATTTATTGTGATCCATTGAAGATAATGACAGATATTTGGAAAAAAATCCGTGGCATATGGATCGAAAATGAAGCAATACTGAACTTTTTAAACTTGCATTTAATGCTGACGTTTTGATACGTGTTGTATCATCTTCAGAGTTTTCAATGGCTGTCACATGTTATATAATATACTGATAACATGTGACAGCATTTGAAAACTCTGAAGATGATACAAAACGTATCGAAACGTCTGCATTAAATGCAAGTTTAAAAAGTTCAGTATTGCTTCATTTTCGATCCTTATGCCACGGATTTTTTTCCATTTACCTATTATAATACCTAAGTTATAAACGTTGAGTACCTATTATGTCTACAGTTGCTCTTGTGGATTTATTTATGTGTTGTTTATTTACTTTTTGTGAAGTGTATAGTTGTAAAACATTCAAGTTATTGGAAGTTTTGTGTGCAATTGGGAAACAATATTATTTTGTGAAACTTTTTTATGACGTTTACACTAACGCCATCGGTCAGATTTTTGAGCAAACTTCAAAATATTCAACAAAAAGAGCAAGGCGTAGTGCAGTGTATATTTATTCTTTAACTAGCGTTTCTAACTGATATTTTGCTTGGTGAATTGAAAGTAAATTTTATTCTAACAAATTTTCTTCCAAGATTAGTAACTTCTATCTTAAGTAGTGTTCGGTGAATATGGGCATTATGTCTAAATATAGGTACCTATAATAATTAATTTATAGACGTATCTTTTGGTTTGTATTACGAAAGTTCTATAATATACAAAACATAATGAAAATTGAAAAGCAGTTGGAAATTCGACAAAGGTAAATAAGATTATAATGTATAATATTTACAAAAGCTTATGTAATCATTGTTAATTAAATCGTATGTGTTATATACAAAAGTGTCTGATTATTATTGAGTAGCTTCCTATTTATTATGTAATTTTAAACCATAATCACGCTGAAAGACTATACTTATCTGAAAATTGAAACAATTTTCTCAAAGCATTTGTTATCTGTCATGACTCGGGAATTAAAAGTAAAAGCTCTTAAAATGTAAGCTGGCTTTATTACGAAAGATTAAACATCAATAGGTAATTAATACTGACATTCTCAGAATGTTGTTAAAACTTAACGATAGACTTGCGAAATTTATGCTAACAATTTGCTAATAATTATTATGATGTGGAAGAAAAAAACTTAAGAAATTCGCATCCGGAAACACTTAGAACTTCAGATTTCCATCGTTTTACAAGGGATACAAGTTGAAATCATGAATAAAATTATTGGTACCAGGGCCGCAGATTACTCTGGAAGTTGATGAAACGTAACAACAGATCCGAGTTAGCGGAAGCTACCTAATTTTGAGATAAGCCTTCTCGTTTTAACGATAACTGCAATATATAAGGTGTGTATAATATTGTGCTCCAGTGTAAAAAGTGTTTTTGACACCATTGCGTTTGTTATACAAAAGTGCAATATACACTGACCCGTTTGGTAATCCAGGGTCGGGCTAAAAATATAAACACTACCAGTCTCGGCTTTTGAGCAGGAAAACTTAGTTTAGTGCAGATCACGTAATAGATTTGACAAGGATACCTACCAATAGTTTACACTTTTGGTAATGTATTGGAGTGTTGAACTAAAAATGTAAACACTACAGTCTCGACACTTGAGCAGGAGAACGTGTTGCAATGTAGATCACGTGATAGATGTCTACAAGCAAGTAGTGTTGTGCATTTGACCAGTCACATTCTTTTCGGTCAATTGACAATTTTGACTGAATTTGAGCAGTCTAAATCATAATTTCTTCTTATTAGTGTAGATAACTGTGTGAAATTTACATTGAAAAGTACTTTACGTTAGCGGTTAGGTAACATAATGGTTACACTTTTCTTTACCAAACGTAGAGTGTCAAAAGCGTCAACACTTTTTAAACTGAAACACGACACCAAACAAACCTATTATAATAGCACCTTTTTTATCAAAGATATGGAATGTGATTTAAACAACTAGCTGTTTTACACGCGAATAAAATAAACATTTGTCTCGGCAAAAACAAAATTAGAACTTACAAGTTAACAAGTCTCGCGAATAAACAAAAAGACAAACAAAAAAAATTGGTTGTCTGTAAAGTCGGTTTATGGACGATAGTTTTACGTGATAACGTATTCCGTAATAAATAACCTAAATTTTAGTAGCTGTCAAACTTGGGCCGAAGCCTACTGCGCTCTCGCTTGCACGCACAGGGTCAGGCGGAACGTTAGGAACGTTACACTTTTTCGTGCGTGCAGCTGGTGTTTCATCAATTTATAAGACGTTATCACGTCAAAACTAGTCAAAGAAGTCAAAAAACAATTCGACATTCCCTCCGTCCACGCCTGCTCAACAGCAAAAGTTGACGCACAAATTTTGACCGGTCTAAATCTTTTAGATCAATTGACAATTTTGACAGCGGTCAATTGACTAGTGCACAACACTACATCTCAGTGTAAGTTTTGCTTATCCTACACTGGCAATAATATATACAAACACACCTATTGTCAACTATTTTTTTCCAAATTTGTTACGTACGTTGCTTATGATACATATGGTGTATTATAGTATAAATCGATACATATGACATGTAAAAGACAAGACTAATTCACATTTAAAGACCGCGCACACTGGTCAAGCATAAACCTGCACTATGTCACACACTAGACCAGCATAAACCAGCACAAACTGGCAAATTTTAGTGCAGATTTCGTAATGTGCCGTTGACATATTGTAGTTTTCAAGTCGTTTTATCAATGCAAATGAAATAATTAAACCGACACATCACTAGCGCACTGGATCGGCCCAGCATGGCTAGACAGATCAACGTTCATTACTGACTGCTGGTAGCAGGTTGCTGGTTGCAAAAGCTAGTCTAATGTGTACTATTTCGTTAAATAACATAGGTAATTTCACGAACGTTTTTTTTGCTCCGTGATATGCAGGTCGTGCAGGTTCATGCTTGACAAATGTGCGCGGTCTTTTATTTATAAACATCAAGAGTTGAATTTCCGTGACATATAGTCATGCAGCGAATATTAAATTACAACGTTTCTCCGTGTACATATCAAAACATTAAATGTACAGAGAAGATACCGAAACACGCAACCGAGAACTCTCGGTATTCAACGCATAATAACGCCTAATTAGTCTTCTGTATTAATTCCGTAATATTCCGGTCTCGTTTAATGTTTACAGTGGCGCAGAATAAACAGACACCTTGAGTATAACTTTGTTAAAATTTCAGTATTTCATCATGATTATTATTTTTGTAATTTAATTCATCTCTATTATGTTTATCCAGTGAACCGCCATGAGACGCCTGTTAGATTTGAAACAAATTTAAGCGAAATTCTAGAAACTGAATATCGCTCTATAACTAAATTTTGCCCTGTCAACGAACAAAATTCTAGTAACTGAAAAATCGCCTTGTAACTAAATTTCACCCTGTAACTAAATTTTACCCTGTTACACGCTGTCATCTTACCAAATACTAGTAACTAAAATAGTAGGTAACTAGATTTCGCCCTTTTATCTAGATGCCATGTTTAATTCAACGCATACAAACGTAAACGCCCTTCCAGAAAAGTGTCGCGTCAATTACATGGTTTTACTCCCAACCTTACGCGCAATTAGATGTTTCACATCAAAATCTCATTGGTTTTCAGAAAAATGTATTTTCATAATATATGGTAGGTACTTCATTTTGTCATCTTTTATTCGTTTATTTTTTAAAGATTCCACAGCCTTTTTTAGTTTTATCTTTTATATAAATAGATAGATATACATTTATTTGCGGAGCTATTATAAAATAGATACAAAACGTCAATAAAAAACACAATCATTATGGTGACATCAAATCACATAGATCATAAGGCACAGATTGTAAAAAATAATGCTTTAGATTTCTTTGAAATTGAGATTCATTATTTGCATTTTTAACCACTTCAGGTAACCTTGCATATATTTTATATGTTATGTATATAGGTGACTTTTCATAAAATGCCGTTTTATGCTTCATGGCAATTGGGCCGAGTATTGTAACATTTAACATTGTTGTATCTGACATTGAACAGCAGATCGGATTGTCAAGTGATCTGACTGTGATTTTAGGGAATGACCCGGACAATGTCGATCTGCTGTTTCGATTTTTAAACGAGACCGGTCTTGATCGATTTCTTTAATTTTATTTATTTATTTGTTTTTGTTACTTGTTATTGTTTTCAAAACAACTTAATCTCTTTGAGATATTCAGGCGTTGCAGGACTTTTTGAACCCCTGTACCTATACCGTTTCATTTTGGCCTAACATATAACTCTTATTATTTTTTTTATTTTTTATTTCGGCTGTAGAATCAGTTTTATGTACCTGTTTGTATCTCATGGGGATCTAATATTTTTGTTAATAATATGTTCACACAGTATTATGATATAAAAAAATGTATGCAAATGTTCAAATATTCTAAAACAATGGATGAATATGATAGTCCAAGAGCTAGCTACGGAAATAGGTTTGCAATTTATAGAGCAAGGAAATCCCTCTAGTTAGTATGCCACACTATCATTATTAATTAATCCGGGCGCCTTGCAGCTGTTCAGCGGTGGGTGTGAGAGTGGATGGGCAACAAAGGGGTTGTAAAATCAATTGAAGGTGTGCAATTTATAGAGCTCTGTGTTTGGTGTGATATTATAGCTAATTATGTATTTAATTCGAATATAACAATGCCAGGCGTTTTAATTGGGGGAAAAGTAGTGCCAGGTGACATCCAAGGTGCGGGAAAAAGTGCCAATTCGTAATAAATTGTTTCTCAAGATGTAATGAGAATAATGATTTTTTCAGAATTAATAACAACATTCATTTTTCCTGCGTAGCTAAGGAAAACTAATTTTGACAAAAATCACATAAGAGTGAGAGAGAGAATTAATGTAGGCGGGGGTAGCGCAGACGTCGCGTGCAACCCGGGCGGCGCGAGTTGGAGCCAGTTGCTCTTTGTTGTCGCCTGGCGGGGTGATCGACTGAATATTCGCGCCTGTATTTTTGCACACACGATTCTGAAGGTCCACTCTAATGAAAAAGTATAGGCCCAGTCCTCTATAAATGAGACGACTTTGGCACTTTTTCCCGCACCTTGGATGTTACCTGGCACTACTTTTCCCCCAATTAAAACGCCTGGCAATGTTATATTCGAATTAAATACATAATTAGCTATAATATCACAATAAACACAGAGCTCTATAAATTGCACACCTTCAATTGATTTTACAACCCCTTTGTTGCCCATCCACTCTCACACCCACCGCTGAACAGGTGCCAGGCGCCCGGATTAATTAATAATGATAGTATGGCACACTAACTAGAGGGATTTCGTTGCTCTATAAATTGCAAACCTATTTCCGTAGCTAGCTCTCCGTCTATGAAAAGAAAGCGTTAGAGTTAGAAGTAGAACACCACATGGATTGAGTTTGAATTATTTGGTATGAATGAAAGTATAACAAAAATATTAAGAGCACTGTGGTTTGAATCTAATAAAAAATAGAGAATAGTTACTTCTTACCACAACAAGTTTATTAGTGGATGTACATTTCGAGAGCTATGCTCTCATCTTCAGCAATACACTAAACTAGGTTCATAAACAAAAATCTTTACATTATATAGCAATTACAGGTATAAATTAAAATAATAATGTAGGTACTAAAAATTAACCATAGACTTATGAAAGTCAGGTAACGTCAATCTGGTATATCCAATATAACCTGAAACTATGTCAACCAAGCGCTGGTCCGTGTCAATGAAAAAACTGTAAAAAACAAAGGAAAACAACAAAACCAAAAAACACAAAAATTAACGAACTTCGGTTACAAAAGATCGAATAATGCTGAAAAAGGTATAGGGCCGTTATCTGAATTTAAAAGTTTCTGTGTGTCACTCTTGGCTATGTATATACTTTCAAAACTATCCAACTGCTGTTTATTATGTACTGTTTTTAGCAAACTTAAGTTATTTATACTAATGTCATGGTTAGTTTCTAAAATATGGTTAGCTACGCTGGATTTGTCCGGTCTACAAAATTTTATATGGGAGAAGTGTTCTTTCCATCTGGTAGCTATTTGACGTCGGGTTTGTCCTATGTATAATTTGTCACACGTACCGCAATTAATTTTGTATATACCAGACTTTTCTAAAGTGGGTATGCTGTCTTTCGGGTTACCTAGGTGTTTACTAATACTATTTTCATTTTTAAAGGCTTTAATTAAATTAACGTTTTTGAATATATTATCTAATCCTTTAGTAAGAATGGGATCGTATGTTAGGCCAATATATTTTAATGGGGGATTATCTGTAATTAGTGTCGTACTATTTCTAAAATTTAACTTTACTTTTTTCTTTTTAAGAATATTCAAAACCATATCTTTAGAATAACCGTTTAATTCAGCTATATTAATTATATTAAGTAATTCTCGATCAAATTAAATTCACTCATGAAATTGAAACCAACAATAGCATACCTTTTTTAGACCTCATGATCCACAAAAAAATAGACTCATTAGAATTTGATATTTATAGAAAACCGACGAACAATAACAGATATATTATGAACCATTCTAATCACCCCCTAATACACAAACAAGCGACCTTCCAAAGTATGATACATCGACTGTTAACTATTCCTCTTAACAAGCATCGTTTTGATCGAGAATTACTTAATATAATTAATATAGCTGAATTAAACGGTTATTCTAAAGATATGGTTTTGAATATTCTTAAAAAGAAAAAAGTAAAGTTAAATTTTAGAAATAGTACGACACTAATTACAGATAATCCCCCATTAAAATATATTGGCCTAACATACGATCCCATTCTTACTAAAGGATTAGATAATATATTCAAAAACGTTAATTTAATTAAAGCCTTTAAAAATGAAAATAGTATTAGTAAACACCTAGGTAACCCGAAAGACAGCATACCCACTTTAGAAAAGTCTGGTATATACAAAATTAATTGCGGTACGTGTGACAAATTATACATAGGACAAACCCGACGTCAAATAGCTACCAGATGGAAAGAACACTTCTCCCATATAAAATTTTGTAGACCGGACAAATCCAGCGTAGCTAACCATATTTTAGAAACTAACCATGACATTAGTATAAATAACTTAAGTTTGCTAAAAACAGTACATAATAAACAGCAGTTGGATAGTTTTGAAAGTATATACATAGCCAAGAGTGACACACAGAAACTTTTAAATTCAGATAACGGCCCTATACCTTTTTCAGCATTATTCGATCTTTTGTAACCGAAGTTCGTTAATTTTTGTGTTTTTTGGTTTTGTTGTTTTCCTTTGTTTTTTACAGTTTTTTCATTGACACGGACCAGCGCTTGGTTGACATAGTTTCAGGTTATATTGGATATACCAGATTGACGTTACCTGACTTTCATAAGTCTATGGTTAATTTTTAGTACCTACATTATTATTTTAATTTATACCTGTAATTGCTATATAATGTAAAGATTTTTGTTTATGAACCTAGTTTAGTGTATTGCTGAAGATGAGAGCATAGCTCTCGAAATGTACATCCACTAATAAACTTGTTGTGGTAAGAAGTAACTATTCTCTATTTTTTATTATGAATGAAAGTATATTTATTAAATCTAATATTATAAATGTAAGGAATGAAAAGACAGAAATAAAGTATAAAATGTATGTACAAAGTTTTCTTTGTTAAAATTCCCCTTGATAATTAAAAGGATTTAATCACTTCCTAAGTAGCCATCACCTTAATGAGTGAACTGTCCTTACGGTACTTACATGTTCGAGGGCAGCCCGTGCCACTTTGCTGATCTGTAGGATTAAACGTTCGTCAGTCGTCAAAGAAACAATTATGAGGATTTGTCTACATTGATGCTAGATATTTACGGCGACTTTCAACGCTAGATCTACTGTTAAAGTACTTTAAGCACTAAATTACAGTAGTAAAATTCTTCTTTTTAGGGGCACCAACATCTATGGTGTTTGGGCCTAACAACAATTCATATTTGCTATTTATTATTTTTAGTGTTACGTGCAAATCGGAACACAGGATCATTTCGGTGTCTGTCTGTCACAGTTAATTTTCTCTTAAACTGCAAAATTTAGTTATTTTAAAAAGTAAAAAATTATGCAGCCCTATTATTTTATTCCAAATATATCGTAAATAAAATTAATTTAAAAATTTCCGAACCCTCTGTCTTATCCAATAATTAATTAAATAATAATTAAACAAAAATTCTAGTAAAAGTAGTATGCAATGAACTGAAAAAATCTACGTGTAGACGAACACTATAATATTATGTTGGTAGTTTGCAGTCAACTTACAAGTATTTTAACTATCAAAATATTCAATTAATTTTCTGTCATTCATTTTAAAAGCGTGACATTTTTTGACATCGTTGAGAGCTGAAATGAAAGCTGAAACCTGATTAGCAAGCTGAACTGTAATGAAAATTGAAATGAATATTTATTGAATGATAGGTAGTAATAACTGATGAACCTGAAAATTTCGATTTTATGAATTATTGTAGTATGATGCATTAGTAATGAGAAATCGATTTCATCATAAATGTTTGTATCCACTCTATTGAAGTTTATTTTTTTCATTATTATATTGTATTTAACAAGAAAACCCACTTTCAATAAACTTTTAAACAAATTTTTAAAAGTGTTTGGTAGTTATAAACACACCAAAATACTTATTCTCAAATAGTATCATTTGTAGTTAAAAAAGACATTTCATTTCGAAGGTAAATTTTTAAAATGCGTTGTAAAAAAAATTTCTCTTTGCAAAATACGTAGAAAATATTTCACTGAAAAATCAATGTTTTATGTTTAGATCGCTGATCTCTAGTTAATAAACTGTGAATGGTGGCCATTTTATGAAGCTTGTATAGTTTCACATTGACAGTTTTTTAACGAACTACGTGATTTAAAATTTTTTAAACCGTTTGAATAGTATCAATACTCCTGTCAGAAAACTCAAAATATTTATTGCATACTAGTGATGTGCCGGATATCCGTATCCGTATCCGCGGATATCCGAAGGAGATTGAAGATCCGTATCCGTATTCGTCAGTTTTTTGGCGGATCTTTTACCTTATTAATTTTCAATTCATAGATGAAATTTTATATATATATATAGGTGATTAGGTAATAATGAAAAACTGTTAAATTCCATTCAGATTATTTTTTATTTTTTAAAATCGTATTTGGCACCTTTATATTGTAAACATTTATCGTAGTGAGTACCATACCAATAGTACATAACTCAAAGGTACTAAAAAATTATCTTTATAATGATATATTGCACATCTATCTTTGGAAAGAGACAATTTGTTATGAGAGTTAAGTCTTAAAGAGGTCAATAACTTTTTCCCATAATAGAGAGTCTCTTAACAAAGGTCGATGTGCAATATTTACCGCCGCGTACTCTAAGAAAGTTAAGATCCGTATCCGTATCCACGGATCTTGAAACCAAATATCCGTATTCAGATCCGTATCAGCGGATATACATTTTAACGATCCGGCACATCACTATTGCATACATCTAGAATTCAAATTTCTGGCTATGATTGTCAACCAAATCACTCCCTAAGTAAATTTTACCAACGTCCTACTGCTTCTAAAAGATTTTAGGCGTTGTATAGAGACTAGTCGTCTATCCGCAATTCATAAATTATATGTAAATGAAAAATTACCTGACCAGTCGCAAGTAAAATAGGCTTAGCTCCTTGACATTCAATGTCTTCTTCCGTCGGTGGAGCAATGAAGTCTCTCAAAGCGTTCCACAGTTCGTTCGATGTTGTCGTGCCTTGTTTGAAGTTGAATGCTCCAGGCCCATCTGTTGTGCCAGCTGCGAAACTGTATCCCATGGCTGGCAGACATCCGACAACCTTGGAATAATCAAAACGAAAATCGACTATTATCAATGATAACGCAACTTATAGACGAATATAACTTCAAAACAAAATCAGAATAACCGAAGATATCCGAGTGCATAATCGAAACTCGACTGTAGACTGGAAACTTTTTAAAGTAACGAATGATCAGAAAAAACGGCAGTCGTTATATTAGATTTTTCTTGTCATCATTGCGCCCGAGGGTATATAATATAATGTTTTTTGCACGCACCTCCTATAAACTACCTGCTTTCACTTTACTTTCAAAATTTTTGACAATTCATTTGTGAGCAAACGTCATTTCTAATAGTATGCTAAAAAACAAACAGTGATTTATCATTGAATTAGTACAGGGCGGACAGTTCTATTTTACTTTGCCGCACTAGTGCGTAATGAGTCAGTTTACATGCGGCTTTTATACATAGATAAAATATTTATAGCAAGCGATATTTCATTAACTTTAAAAAAAATTAAGCAGGCAATTTATTTAACCTTTCTACTGTTGAACAGTTACATAATTAAAACAAATGAAAATAATACTGCGTAGGTTTCGTTATACAACAAAAAATTTATGAAAACAAAGATCAAAGGCGCCTTTTAATTTTTCATATTATCCTACCAGCATAATTCTACACGTTTTAATTTTTTGAGTGGAATTTTCTTTGTCACGATTTGTCTCTGCATTATTAAAGTAGATGTATTAATTGCGCAATTGTACAGGCTACGACATCAAGCGTATGCGAAATATTTTATTGTACATGGCAACAGTTTTCAGAATTTACATATTTAAAACACAAGCCGTTTTCTTTCGACAATCGGCCAGCGATCCCCACTCAACCAATTTGCATAATTAATTGAAACTTTATATGTTCACAGTTGAGTCGTCATTTTCATTATTATTATTATTAAACAACAATCATTTTGAACATAGGCTGTCTACGATTCGAGTTTCAAATGAAAATACATAATTTTAACCGCCAGATGAAGCAAGCAACCAAGCATGTTAGGGAGCATTCACAAATTACGTGAGGCGTTTAAGGGGGGGGGGGGGGGGGGTCGAGCCGAACCTCACATAATCTTACGTAGGGGAAGGTGGGGTCTCGGCTATTATAAAGTTTTTTTCCGCAAGAAATATTGTAAAATTGCGAGAAAATTGAATCAAATTAAGTAAAAAACGTTCCTCGACTGAAATGTGGCTAAATCATCATATGCAATAATATATTTTATTGCGGTTAATAATGTTTCTATGATTCTAGACTACATTCTTTAAGAAGTCTTTAAAATATTAGTCTTAACTAGTCTTAATAAATACAGAGAATTAAGCAAACTATGGTTTTTTAAATAAATCGAACGTAATCAAACACAGATTTACGTATTTACATTAAAAATACTCATTTTGAAAGATCTCAAGTGTGATTAGAAGGGGGGGGGCCGAAAAATCGATAAATTTGCCTCACGTAATTTGTAACCCCCCCTCCCTTAAAATTAGTATTTTTTGTAACTAGGGGCCCTGTCTGTGTTCGAAATTCGATCGTAATTCACACCGCATGTATTCTGCTAATTTTTTAACAGTGTATTAATGTAAACAATGATTTTTTTACAGTGTATGAACTTATGTTTCGTTTTATTTAATTTAATGTATTTGTAACACATATTATACCTAAGTTTTATCTTTCTCAAATCTCCATATGAATTTTAATTTTGCCGAATCCCACACTCCTCCGTGCGCGCAATGTGCTTATATAGGGGTACAAAGTTTTTTCTTCGCGTATTAATATACAGAGTGTATAACAAAACCGAACATAGGGAAAACCCTATTGTGCAAATTAGTTAGGATCAACGATTACTTTGGCCACATATGAGAATGGGTACCATGGTAACATTGGTAACGCTGACTAACCATTATTTAATAACAATAATTGCTAATAATGTATAATTAAAAATTTAAAAATCGATTAAAATAAAAACATTTTTTTATTAAGAAAATATTTATTTAATTAATAATTAAAGCAAACAAACAGTTAAAATAAAAAATTAAAGCAAATGTTCAAATAAACCTCCAATTTGATTAAGCAGTGCCTTAATCGGTTATCAAAACTTTGTCTCACTTTGTCTAACATTACAGGAGTCACATTCTTCACATACTTATGCGATTTTGTTTTTAAGTTCATCCAGATTGTGACACCATCTCGAATAGATTTCATTATGTAAAGTGTAAACCATAGTAACGACCTCTGAATAGACGGCAAAACAATCTCTGATCTTAACTAATTTGTACTGTGTACTTTTCCCTATGTACGGTTTCCTGTTTTCAAAGCCTACGTGAAATGACGGTGACTATCACTAACGTAACAAAAAACATGCGCAAAGAAGTTAATAAGTTTGGTTTTCTCGTTAGCGGTGCAGCGGCATCACCATATCGTAAAAAAGCGGCATCCATTTACTTCTATGCACAGGTTTTTTTTACGTCATTCCACTATATTACGATACCGCTATCTTAGGATACCGAGCTCTTTCCAACAAAGCAAAAGGATGCAAAAATTTTACAGGTAATATTTTTTGGTTTGTGATTATTGGAATACAATTAGTAAGTTTTTTAACTATGCTAAATTTCAACTTGACATACCTTTATTTAATTCAGAGAAATTTGACAGTGACAGACATACGGACGGGCAGCCAAACTTGTGATACTATAGGGATTCCTTTTATTTTCTTTTTTTTGAGGTTCGAAACCACAAAACAACTATCAGAATGTGCAAAACATAACATTAATTGCCTATTCATATTCCTGGAAGCTAATTATAGGTATTAAAATTAACTACTTCAAGTTAATTACCATTTATATGTTCATATTCTAATACCTATAGTCAGGATTATTTAACTTTCATAAGACGAAGCTGTTCCTTTAACTTGCTGTAAAACATTAAATATGATTGCATTCATGTAGAAGACTTGCACAAAAGCTAAACAACAAATTTGTCGCTTTGGTTTCGTATAGATTCTAGACTAGACATCAAATACTTAAGAATAAAAATAAACATTTTTTTTAAACAAGCTTTATTAGTTGTTAATAAAAAAGAACTAAAAAGTTAAGAATAATTTTATTTTGATTAGAAATAGTCTCAAGTTTTCAAATAAACGCTGGTTATACCCTCTTTTTTTCTCTCCTGCTGTTAAAACGTAACACGCTTTTATTTGAAAACTTCAGACTGTTTCTAATCAGAATAAAATTATTTTTAACTTTTTAGTTCTTTTTTATTAACAACTAATAAAAGTTTTCATTTATTTATTTTTAAGTTTTTAGTATGTTTTATTAAAAGTGCGATTTGCCTCCGGACGAAACCGGACCGGTCAGTTAGTAATTATAACATTGTATTGTCATCGGAACTAAAAACCGTTTAACTTAAAAAGCTTTTTGTCCTATTTCATTTTTGTTTTTAGTGTGCTTTATTAAAAGTGCGATTTGCAACCAGGCGAAACCGGACCGGTCAGTAAGTTATAATTTTTTTTGTATTGCCATTGGAACTACATAGGTAGGCACGTATGCAAAATTTCAACTCCATCGGATAACGGGAAGTAGTTAAAAATGCGATTTGCAACCGGGCGAAAGCCGAAACGCTCAGTTAGTTGTTATAATATTGTATTGTCATCGGAACTACATACGTATGCAAAATTTCAGCTCAATCGGAAACTGGGAAGTGGGTCAAATTTAACTTGCAAGATTTGATTTCAAACAGGTGAAACTAATATAAATAAAAGCTTATAAAAAAGCGTAAGGCGGCACAGTTTTATGCGTATATTGTTTCCATGCTAACCATATACAATGATGCGTCACGCTTTATTATCTTCGTGCACTTAATTTGGTAATTTGTGCTCGTAGAAGGTCCATGATGTTTAAATTTTATTGACATCTTGCTCCCTAGTGTTTATTCTGTTACTTCTTAAATAGTCAATATAATTTAGAACCTTAAGAACAAGTTTTTAAAGCTTCTAAGCCCTAAGGGCCAGTAGGTAACATGTTTAGCAACCATGATATATCGTACATAGCCCTGGCAATGAACTACTCTGAAAAAAATTACTAGGGTTATATCATCCAATTCCTGGGCAACTCCGAATAAATACAACTAATCTGATCTTACAACGTTCAGAACCATAGATTTAAAAACATTTTGCTAAAGAAACTCTTAAAAATAACATTACTTTGGCATTTCACAAGACAAAAAGTTTAAAAAAGCAAGAGAATAAACAATGAAAAAACATGCAAATAAAGCTGTAAATAATATATTCATATTGTATCCCAAACAAAGATTTCGCAAACACAAAACTTGAGCTGTCAAATTAGTTCTCAAGTTTATCCAAACTAAATATTGTAAAGTCGGCAGTAAAAGTTTTTGTGTTATTGTCTTAAAAAACAGCGGTTCTCAATAATTATGATCCTAGGTTTTCTAAGAGGACTCAAAATATGTAAATGACTGGATATTAAAGACGCAATTTTTAAGTAGGTCACCTAGAAACTAATTTTGTGAAGAGGGATGATCTACTAATCGCTGCAAAATTGTGTTGCAAGAAGCATGTTAAATATAATATTTATAATTAATAAATTAGTGAATATGTTTGTGAGCATATATTATAAATAAAAGTTACAAAATATGATTAATTAATTCAGTTGGTTCTGAGCCTTACGACCTGTGTTGCCAGGCGCCTATAATTCACAATATCTATCTATCTAATTCGGTTTTCCGTCAATTCACCGCAGCGACAATTCATCGCTACGACAATTTATCGAGAGGCAATTTCTCGCAACAGGAATTTATCGCAATATCACTATTATTGATATCCATTTTTTAGACTTGAGAATTTAAGGCTATGATATGACATAGCTGAATTTTTAATAATATGGATAGCTTATCCAAAAAAAAAAAAAACAAACAAACAAACAATAAACACAGGTAGATATGATGATCAAGGAATGTAAGAAAATATATTGAAAAAATCATAATAAAAATGTGTACATATAGGTATACTATAAAAAATTGTAAAAAATAAATATATAAGCATTATTATCGCAAAATTAAAAGAAAAGAATTTACCACATATAAAACCTGTGGTTCGAAATTGTACGCAATTTTAAAGAAATAAAAACTGTTTTCAGTAGTCGCTAGTAAGGGTCATTTACATGTTTTAAAATAATTGGAGAATCCTGAAAACAGAATATTTTACGACGAATTGTCTCGTAAGAAATTGTCGTAGCGATGAATTGTCGCGCAACGAATTGACGGCTATGAGTTATGCGATAAATTGACGGGATACCTAACCCCACCGATAGTTGTATTGAATCACACACGTAAATTAAATACAACTACAATTAAAAAAATATTGACAACTGCTGGAATACTTATTCAAAAATATAACAATCCAAGAAACTTACAAGCTTCAACTAACAGCTCATTTTATCATATTTATACGAGCAAAAAGAAATGAACATTTAATTTTATTTCCCTATTTCTTGGTTAGAAAGTAAAATTTATATATTTCAAGTGTATGCGTGTTCTAAAGTTTGTTTCATAAGTATTTAAGTTTTTGTATTATTTTTTTTAACTTCCCGCTTTAAAAAAAAAAAAATTTTTTTTTTCAAAAATCGGGAAGTTATTGGTTTCACCCCGATTTTCGAAAATCGAGTTTTCGCCAGATCTCGACGTTTTAAGGTCCTAGGAAGCTATTAAAACTATTTTGGCGATGATGTCCGTAGGGCTGTATGTATGTGTGTGTGTGTGTGTGTATGTATGTATGTATGTATGTAAACCTTTTATATCTTTTGAACGGAGTGTCCGACTGAAACGCGGTTTGCGGCATCTGACGTGATCTTGGTGAACCTAGACTTCCTGAAAATTTGAAACGATTCGGCCCAAAAAATTTTGAGAAATCTTAAAAAAACAAGTTTCAAAAATTTTTTTAAATTTGTTTTTGTAAAATATTTTCTAAACTACTAAACCGAATAATTCCAAAATCTAATCAGCTCTTCTCCTTAACAAACTGCGTCGATTTCCGCAAACCGCATCAAAATCGGTTCATTTGTTCACGAGATACCGTGAACGAAAAAATCGTAAAAAGTGTTTTTTTAAAATGATTCTTAAAATTGTTATCAGATCGATTTTTTTGTAATAAATTACTTTCTTAGGCTAAAAAAACTGCGTCGATCGCCGCAAACCAGATCAAAATTGGTTCATTTGTTCATGAGATAACGTGAACGAAAAATTAGGAGAAAAGTAATTTTTTATAATTACTCGTAAAATTCTTATCAAATCGATTTTTTTGTAATAATTTACTTTCTTAGGTTAAAAAAACTGCGTCGATCGCCGCAAACCAGATCAAAATTGGTTCATTTGTTCATGAGATAACGTGAACGAAAAATTAGGAAAAAAGTAATTTTTTATAATTACTCGTAAAATTCTTATCAAATCGATTTTTTTTGTAATAATTTACTTTCTTAGGTTAGAAAAACTGCGTCGATCGACGCAAACCGCATCATAATCGGCTCATTTGTTCACGAGATATCGTGAACGAAAAATTTGTAAAAAAGTGTTTTTTCTAAATTGCTCGTAAAATTCCTATGAGATCGATTTTTCTGTAATAAATTACTTTTTTAGCATAAAAAATTGAGTCGACTGCCGCAAATCGCATCAAAATCGGTTCATTTGTTCATGAGATATAGTGAACGAAAATTTCGTAACAAATTGTTTTTTTTTTTGAGCTCGAAGAGCTAAAAAATAAACTTCTTGCTATATTTTATATATTTTTGAGCGTTTTGAACTCGAAAATAGCGGGAAGTTACAGGGATGGCCTGCAGGGTCAAACTTCTTTTCAAATTTTTTTTTGCAAATAGATTATAGTTACATAATTAATATTTTTTATATCTTTGAACTAGATTTCTGCTTTGAATTTGCTGAGATTTTTGCTCCTTTAACGTAGCCAGCTACTGGGAAAGAAATGAGCTTTCAAATATAGAAAGAATTTAAAATAATATTTTTTAGTAATTTCTGAAATTATACTGCGTTCACAAAAAATGGTAACAGTGACTAAGTCGTGTATCTTACTAGATACAAACAAAACGAGAGGTGTCGTGGAACACCCGGTTGGAACGAAGTTCTTATCGCTAATTGATTATTAGGTATCATATATTTTTTTTACTAATTTGTCTATAAATTATTCGAAAATTTTATTTATACTATAATATGATTATTAAACAAAAATTCGTCGCAACTCTAAAAAAATAAAAATAACAATTGTTGCGCATATGTCGTGGATCGAACCCGGGCCACCCGCAGATGAGTATTCTACCACTGAACCATTGACATTGCTTAGATATCTCTATTTATATAAGTTTAATAACAAATCGTTAAATTAGAAGGCGTTGCATTTCACAAAATATTAATGTCAAAAAACTAATATTTGAAATGGCATTCGTTTTTGAACAAATGCAATCTTTTCATTTTAAGACAGAAAATACGCAATCTTTAAATGTCCATAACACAGCGTGTAAGAGAAACGGATAACCGATCCACGTGTGCGATTTATTAAGCAAAATCGTATTTATACAGTGTTTGTTTCTGTTTTTTATGTATAAAAAACTATTTGTGCGAATTATGTTATACAAAATGTATGTAAAATGTTCTTCCCTTTCGTTTAAGACAGGTTTTGTACAGATCTTATTTAAAATGGGCGAATTATAAACGGCAAACTTTTTGTTTTCAATTTGCCCTCCTCTGGGACCAAAACCAAAAATCCGACTTGTTAGGATGCCCTATATTATAAGTGTGCCAAATTTCAACTTTCTATGTCTACGGACAGACATACAATAGGTAATTAGATTAGATTTTCGTTACAGATTTTCTTTACGCTTTTTTCTTACGTTTTTTTCTAGCCCTCTCCATACATATCTATAACGTCCCGTAAGCAACTTCGTTCCAAAAAAAAAATATAAATAGTTTTTTGTTCAACTCGAGATTTGCTATCGGGAACTGCTGAGGCATAGTTTTTTTTACTTCAAACTCAACCGGAAATGTACATAGGTATGCACTTTTTTTTCAATTGGCAACATTTATTTTTCTATACATTTTCGAAATCAAAAAAAAACATTAAATCTAATTACTAAATAATTACAATTATTAAATAACTTCGCCCGGTTTTGTAGATTGCTGAAGGTACCATTGAATACAACCGTTTCACTTAATTATTATTATTAATTTTTCAAGATCTTTAACTTACTCGAGATAAGTAATTCGGTCGAGTGTGGACACGTATTTACTCATAAACACACGCTGCATAAAAATTGCCAAGGAAATCGATATAAGGGAATTTTAAAAATGTTACATAACTTGGTTCTCCGGAAAAAAGTAATTTATGTATCTCGGGTGAAATGGCGTTTATTACGACGAGATGTAAAAATGAGTGCCAGCGAGTCTTAAAAGTCACTGAAGTCATTATACAATTCCGTTAATATATATTATAGGTACTATATTTTCATGTTAGCCACAACTTTTGTTTTTCATTACAGCACTAGTGCATAATGGGTTACTGCCTGCATAAATATGTGAAATGCAGCTATTTTATAGGGGACAGTGCAAAAATAATCATACGGATCTGATAACATTACTATTATGACATTGCAATATTACAAAAAATGTTTGTTTTAATTGATAGCGTGCTAGAATATTAATTATATTTTTCCACCTTTAAACATTAGTATTCAGTGGTGAAATCTGGCACTTCCAATTCACAACATTTTAATCGTTTTTGAAATTTTTGAGGCGTAGGCATGTTTCACAAAAATGTAATTATAAATCACAAATATTGTGTTATTTTTATTCGTATCACGACTTCCAATAAAGTAGACTTATAACAAAATAAATGACAAACGAAACGTAATCATAACGCACGTGCCAGATGTATCATACAAGATACACAGATGTTTTTGTATAAATATACAAATGAGTCATAAGAAATTGTATATTTTTTTAAATCCTAATCTATCCTATAAATTGAGAAAATCTGTTTTGAGTCGAATCAGATTACGCGACAAAATATGTCAAAAGTAACCGTTTGTTTAAGTCCCATACAAAATTATGATTTTTTTCTACCAAATTTAACCAAGTGAGAATGGCTCAGTTACTTACAAAATTCACTTTTGAAAATTTTACAATAGTTTTTCGTCATGAGGTGCCCTATATCCAAAAAACAAATTTTTGGAAAACGTCGGTACGTCTGTGGACACGATACAGGTCAAGCAAATGAGCTGATTGAAACCAAAGTTTGGGAGGATGTTTGATATGCAAATATGAAGAGCCCTATTGTTTTTGGGAATAATCGGCGCATCCGCATAAGAGACATGTTATAACGTTGTTTTAATGTAATAATGGTATACTTTGCATAACGGTTTATTATTCTATCTATTTTTACAAGAAAATTTTGTATTTTTTTTCTAAACTTTATAATTTCGGAAATATTTTAAAAATAAAAATTATATCTGCTGTTTTGTTCTGTAGATCTGTTAGGTAGTTGACATGCATGCTCTGGTTAATTTTTATAGACGTTATAACATATTATAAGATAACCATTCAAACGAACAGCAAATGTCATAGTATTCAATAATAGTCGTTATCCACGTCACCGCACGCGTTAACAAAAATTTTAAATTTTTTAGTATATATATGTCAAACGTCAGTTTTTTTTTTTTTAAGTTGGAATGGTCCCGTTGCCCAATTGGCTGGATTTTTTATATTTTGGGTAAGCCGATAAATAGTAGGTATCGGCTGCAAAATTAAGTTTCTAGGCACTGAATCGATCGGATTATTTCGTGTTTTCAGCAGTTCAATAGGTACAGTTCGTTTTTTGCAGACATAGTTATTGTTCTGCAACTTATTAATTACTACTTAAAAAAATAAGAACCATTGGAACATTCGGCCATATTTACCCCTTCTATCATTCTCTGCCGTCACCGAGGCAATCTGATCGATCTGAGCTGGTCGACGCGAACCAGTATGTTGGGACTCATTTAATTTCAGGCATACCAAAACTGGCCGATCGCACCGTTCGGAGTCTTAACTAAAACAATTAACTCAGTTTTCGACCAGAAATACATTTCCCTGTTGGCATAGTTCTGTTAAAAGTTCATTGTGTCGAAAACTTTTGTAATAATGTTAGTCCGCATTTCTTTTGCGAACGGTTACTCGTGATTTTCATCTTCAGATCGAGAAACTTTTAAAACAAACATGTAAGTCTCACGCTAACCAATTAAGACCCGCATATAGCTATTGTATAATATATTGATTTTCCAAAACAAAAGGTTGTTACATTGATTTCTTCTCGATATCCATTATTTGTAATGGTTTTCGCAAACACAGCTTGCAAGTTCTATATAATAACGAGAAAGAAGCTTTCTATTTACTTTCTACTTTTTTATACAGCTAATATGTGTTATATTTTCTTTGTTCGCGAAAAAAGCATCAGATGTCATATTTTTCGCATCCAACAAAATGTTTTGTCAGTTAACAGACATGGTAAGATGGTTCAAGTGTCACCTTCTTAGAAGTTCGTTTTTTCATTTTATATTGTATGCAACAAAGGCAATTATTTTGAAAATATTGAAACAGAAGGGGGAAAAAGATAAAAGATGATACTATTTTTTTATAAGTGAACTAATTTAATAATAATTTAACTGAGCAAATTACATCATTTCAGCTGCTTTAATATTTTTTATTTAAGGAGGTTGAGTCGTTTTACGAAGATAATGAAAAAAATCTGAAATAAAGTTTTTTTAATAGATTTTTTTATGACAAAATTTTCTGTAAAAAATCCAAAATCATTAGGAGATTTATAAAGTTAAAAATTAAAAAAAACTTTTACATGTAGTCTTATGGAAAATATGTCAACCTAGCATGCAAACGGTACATTTTCATTTTTTGCAAATAACCAAATAATGTCAGCAGTTCCAAAAACTAACTATGTAAAGCATCGATGTCTTACGCATATTTTAATATTTTTTCTAATTTAATTAGGAGACTTTTATCAAGTAAAAAAATTATTAAACCTTAGCACTTTTCGATTTTGGACTTTTATTCTTGACAATTTTAACAATTTTAACTGAATTTTCAAATTTTAATGATTTAGTTTTAATTTTTATTACATCTAATTTCTTTAAAATAAAATAAAATACAGATATTTACATAAATTTATTATATCTAACCTAATTTTGTACAAAAAATTCAAAAGTTTGTTCTTTAAGTAAAATACTGAAATAATTAATATTAAAAAAAAAAATTTTATTTATGTCTTTATGACAATAATTTATTAAAATCATCGACTTACAACTTTTTGTAAAAATTTATTATGGAAAAGTTCCCATTTAGAATTCGACTTACTTTTTATTGGGACTGTAACGCATCAACCTCCTTAATTTAAAAAAGTTATTATCTATAACAATCGTTGTTAAGAATTTTGTCTTTTAATAATAATCTAAAAAACTAAAATAATATAAGCATCATTAGGAATCGAAACTAGAAAAAAAAGTTATATGTACAGAGGATAGGTGGAAGAATATTCAATTTTATTGAATACTTTCCTTTTCAACAACTTTGTGAATATCGATTTTGCTATCAGATTATCTACAGTTTTGACGGGTACCTTCGTATCCTGTTTAAAATTTTTTGTACGATAAGTTTGGGTACTAATTAACTTTGCGCCAAAACCGTTCTAACTGGAGTGATGCTAATAGAAATCTCAAAACGCTAGATATCATGTAAAACGAGTTAATATACCTACTTCGTTACTATTTTATTTAGGAGCCATTCATAACTAAGGTAACGTAAGGTTTTATATCTATATTGTATATAGGTTCCACGAAGTCTGTAACCAGGAGACTTAGCTCCCTATGCTTTCTGTGTTTCGAGACGGATCGTTTTCTGGCGCACGCAAGGTGGCGCTGTTATCACTACCTGAGAAAACTTCGGTTTTTTCCACCATAGTTACCAAAATTGTTTAACTTCACAGACACTACACACATGTAAGCCATGAACGCGTGTGCGTTACCCAGTAGCTGACGCCATGTTGGTTAATGCGACAGATATCGGTCCACCGCTACACTCGAGTTGAGTCTCTTGGTTATTGACTTCATGATAGGTTCACAAATAAATTGACTACCTATCTATATGTCTATCTAAAGGAGTGGGGTATTTTAATTTGTTAAGTTTCTTTATGTCTAAGATGGACTGCCCGATTTGCGTAACAAATTATCGTTTAACATGTTTCTCAGTCAACTTATGCATAAGATATGAATTACATATTGTTGCGTGCTCCCTATTGGGACGACTATGGGCTCCATAGAATGTTCCAGACCACGACAACAACAATGGAAAGCAGGTAAAAACCCGACCTTCTTTGAATCGCCTGGAGAATTCAATGCATGTAAAAAGATTGAGATGCTTCCAGAATATTCGATAGGTGGGGGAAAAAGCTATAAAATGCGAGCGGAGTGGTTGGCTAGTCAGTCAGTTGTTCGCGATTGTTCATCTGTTGATACAAGTGCTCTGGCGTTGCGACATAAATCATTCAGTTATAGATAAACTTTGGTGTGTGTAAGCCATTGAGTGCAATTATATAAATCTGGTTCTACATAAGTAGCTTCTGTGTTATAAATAGTCGTGTGAATATAGTTAATAGACAAGTGTGAATAAGTATACTAAATAAACTTAGTTGTGTTTGTGTGTTGTAAATATTTTTTGTGTACATAATTTATTGACTCTATATTCTCTGTTACTTAGTCTTTTATTTTATTATTTGGAACTGTCGTTATTTTGTTTCTGTTAACGTTATTATTACTGTTAAGTTAAAGAAGTGCGCTTTCGTTTGTGTGTTTACCTGTTTTGTTAAACGTTTATTATTGTAAATAAATAATTTCCACCACGGACTAGCACAGTTTTGTTACAATATTTATTGCATTATTGCACAAAATAAATTGTTCATTTTAGCAAGATAAAAACTTGAAAAACTATGTTTTTGAATAAAGTAGTGTTCTCAACATTTAGTTGCGAAAAATGCGTAACGTAATTAATTATAGGTGGTCCTCTATATGTATTGATGACCATGAAATTAAGTTAATAAAAGAAAACCACGAGGTCTGTTTCGTTTAAAAAGAGGTCTTATCTTATTCGCGTTTAAGAAACACTGTTAATAAATAAAGTACTTACGTGCTCAACAGTTTTTGAGGTAGGATTCTCAACGGTGACATTTTGTTTAGGCATATCAACGTATTGGTGTATAATCTTCAGTGGTCCTGTCACTTCTCTGGCTTCCTTATCTGTCCACAGATCCTGAAAACGAAAAGAAATATTGACAAAACCGACAGGTAACATCATTTCTTCGTAGTGCACTTGTTGATATATATTTTAAAAAGACGTGGTCCACTGAAGAAACGAATTGGAAACAGCGTTTTCAAATATGGGCTGCCTTATATATTCTAGTGGAAAACGGTAAAGACATAATTTATTCAGAATTATAAACAATATTTCATGCTGTATTTACTTTTTCTAATTTCAGAAATGACTTTGAAGTTAGGAATTTAGTATGTAAAAATTTTATTTCTCGACTATGTTTTTCGTGTTTATTTTAAGTGAAAAGTGTAAATACAATAAAATTAAGAGTTTCAAAACATTAAAGCAAAAAATTTTTAGTAGCTATAAATGCTAAATAATTTGACAAAAAAAATATCTTTAATGTAAAAAGCGAGAAGTGTTCGATATCAGTACCTAGTCATACATTTTTTATAACTAGCTATTTTAAAAGTAGATTCATTATACAAATATATACAAATTTAGATTAACGTCTGAATAGAACTCTTCAAAGAAATAAAATTATCGATCAATTTTTTAGACTGTTATTATTGAATTATAATTTTATAATTTTTTGTCAATATACAATCTGAAAAAATTGGTCGATAATTTTATTTCTTTATTTATTTTTTTTGTTTTATATTTTTATAAATTATTTAAGTAAGACTGAAAAGAAATAGCCTTTTGCAAGTTAGACCAGACAGACGGGTGGACAGATAGCGTGAGCTTAGTAATAGGATCTCGCACAGAACACTAACGAACAAACATAGAAGAAAACGAGCTAATATTGCATTCAGTTCTCAGCTGTGTTTAAAGTTTTAAGTCTCTAACTCATCGGGAAGCTGGTTTCAAATCAATTGCAAAATTTGCACTCAACAGACAGACAAATTAATAAAAACGTAGCAAAGTAGCTTAAAAGACACGTCCTTGTTTCAGATTTCGAATAAATAAATCATGGCGTCTGATTATTTCTACTATTTTTTTTTTATTTATTAAAAAGAACTGATTATGAAATTTGAAAATATAAATACGGTATAAAATTCTATTCAAATTATTCCTTTACCATTATTCTCTTAAATGTACAGGAGAGTTAATATTTGCAAATGTTTAATTTTATTTCACAATTTCCTATGTGCCAAATATTGTATATTCTTTTCACTTACATATAATACATTTAAATTTTACCTAAAGATGGAAACAAACGCAATAATAATTTTTAAAACAGTATAAAATCGATTTAAATGTTAAAGCATATCACGTACAAAAATTCAATTTTATATGGTGGAAGAGCGGGTACATATGGTGGGAGAGCGGGTACATACCGGGTTGTGATATTATGGTGGGAGGACGTGTCTATTATGGTGGATGTACGAAAGACGTGTTTGTTTCATCAGTGTACCTCGTTCTTACATGTGACATTATTCAGTTTACTTTAACGTTAAATGATAACATATACTTCTATTTCCTTGTTCAAATACGCTTTTTTGCTCCTTGTGCTCAACTAAGGGCTATTTTCTGATAGTTAAGGTGCCTGTATTACTTGTAACGGCCCTGTATACACAAAAAAAGTGTTTTGCAAATTTATAGAGAAAGAGGCTGTAAACTATAGACGCTCGACAACTGATATATTAGTGCTTATCTAACGTCTTTTCAAAAAAATATCAAACGCATAATGAGATATGGATACTTTCAATCAAAATTATCAATAATAATTGTAGGAAATTTGTAAATTTAGGCGAAACAGTTGTAAAAAATGTGTTTTTCAGCTTTCAGTTTAAACTGTGTAAGAACGTTGTCAGGTAAATTAAGTTGCCATATTGTTGAAAATAACCATATTCAAGTCGATCTTTAAATTCTCGGTTTCTTAAGATAGCGGTACCGCAATACAGCGGTCTTAATATGAAGATGAGTAACGTAACAAAAAATGGTTAGCATAGAAGTAAATTGGTGTGGTTTTCTCGGTAGCGACGGCACGACCTTAACGTCAAAGAGCGGCATCCATTTACTTCTATTCAAACGTTTTTTATTACCCAATTCACAGTCATATTACGGTCGTTATCTTCGGAAACCTAAGCTCAGCTCGAACTTGCTATTATTACACTGCATCTAACGTGTCGCTATATGTAACGTGCCGTTATCTTAGCTACCGGAAAATGACCATATCTAAACGTTTCTTGGTTAAGATAAATGAACTCGCAAAGATCTTGAACACACAATCGAAATTCGATCTTCATATGTTACGTTTATCCCGCCTTTCAACACTTTTTCTAATTAACTTATCTCGTCCTCTACGTTGATAAAATATTGTTACGGTAAATTAATTTCATTTTAAGTAATGGGTGTACTAGTGTTCGTTTCAGAATCGCTATAAAAAGAACATTATAATTTTTTTTTTATTGAAAAAAGCCACTTACAAACGCATATTAAAATATGATGTTTTCAAATTCGCGCCAAAACACTGCCACGTGAACTACATATCAAATTTTCATGTCAGATAACAACTAAATTCGTGTATGCATATTGCGTATCGTTGGTGGCATGGCTATTTTGGGTGTAAAAAGTGAAAAATTTTAATGTTTAATAACACTTTCTTGCTTTTTTAGCTATATGAAAATAAATCATGTTATTATTATTATTATTATTATTATTATTATCATTATTATTATTATTATTATTATTATTATTATTAAGACTATATTTGTGAACATTTTTGTTGATGTTTTTCAGTAAAGCGAATCTCATACGATCAATCATTTTGACAGTATATCGAAATACTGTAAATATTACTGTTGTATGCGACGGAAAACACTGACGGACTATCAGTATACTGATGGTACTTTCGGGATCTGGATAGTATTGGAGCGGGGAGCCACAATACTGACCGTGCAAGATGAATTTTTTTTTACGTGATAACGTCTTATAAATTGATGAATCACGTCAAAATAAAAAGATGAAACACCGGCTGCATGCACGAAAAAGTGTAACGTTCCTAACGTTACTAAGTGAGCGACTAGAATGCCTTCGGTAATTTTGATGTAGATATCATCAACCGATTGAGATGAAAATTTGTATACACGTTAAGTTTGAATGACAATGCGTGGTTAGCTGTGTGACGTCACTCTAAATCCAATATGGCGGACTTCTAAAGATGGCGGAAATGCCTTCGGTAATTTTGAAGCAGATATCATCAACCGATTGAGATGAAAATTTGTATACACGTTTAGTTTGAATGACAATGCATGGTTAGCTGTGTGATGTCAATCTAAATCCAATATGGCGGACTTATAAAGATGACAACCAGTACATCACTAGTAGAATTTGCGATAAAGCAAGAGCAATGACGACCACTTAATCCAGGCTATTTAATGATTCCATTGCAATGGTAAGTGACAGTAAACGCGGTGTACTATCTACACGAACGTTACAAAATCCCAGTTCAACGTAACTTATTCATTGACCTAAATTATAAATCTACATAAACTTGCTAACATGGTGAAATCCCTCGAGAGCTGCATCGTTTCAAGTTTATGAAATAAACTTAAAACAATGCAGCCCTCGAGGGGCTAAGTCTAAATTTTAGACTTAATTTTTACTTCGGAGCTTGAATTTTGTTCAGTTCGGAGCTTGCAACTCTCGTAAATTCGACTCCGCGATGGATATTGTCTTAAATTATTGAACTGCCGCTAATATTTCAAATTTGAGAAATATAGCTCGTAACACATTATCAACAGTGCTGTCTGTTTCTATCGCAGAGAAAAATAAAGAACCGTATCAATAAATAATCTGGGAATCATTGGCAACTAATTTTATTGACGTGATAACGTCTTATAAATTGATGAAACATCGGCTGCATGCACGAAAAAGTGTAACGTTCCGAAAAGTGTTCGTTCCGCCTGAGCGTGCAAGCGAGAGCGCGATATAAGCGATAGAGGCACGATCTGCCCAAGTTTGACAGCTACAAAAAATTATTTATTAAAGATCACAAGACACAAACTTCCAATAGACTGCCACAGTTCGCTCGTATATATACTTACAGGGCGTGAAAAATCCACACCACCCGACCGTCCGTTTATTAAAACTGCGTGTATTTTGAAAACGGTTCATTATATTTAAAAACCGTTTCTACAGCTGGTTAGTACTCTAATTTTACTATTTAAATATGTAAAAATAAATGTTTGGAAACGTATACGTATAATGTGAAAAATAAAAAAAGTTATTTTTAAACACTTTACGAGCATGGTGTGTATAGAAATACCTATAATAACTGTAATTGATTTCCTTAATAATTTTCAATGTTTCTTTATGACGTTATCACGTAAAACTATCGTCCGTAAACCGACTTTACAGACAACCAATTTTTTTTTTCACAAATTCCCCATCAGTGATTCCGTTTTTTAGACATAGATATTACAAGAACTATTTCTCAGTCGTACGCCATTGTATAGAGTAATACATACCAACGCTTTGTTATAAAGCCTATTAGCGATGATTTTAGTGCTGTCAAACATGTCAACGCCGGGTCCAGAAGCGACGCATAGCTCGTTTCTAAATGGACATGTGCTTGTTGGGCCGTCACAAGGTTGACCGCTCAATTGACATCGTGGACCGCGAATGTTCGGAGACACGTCGCCTAAATTACTCGACGCAAACGCACCGACAAATTCACTCTGAAATTAATCAAAACAATTTCAAATTAACTAACAAAATGTTATTTATATATTGCAGCATTGCTGCTATCTAGTGTATGTAGACGTTTCATGGAATGAATATTTCATTATATGGCTTGCCATTGCACGAAATGACTAATTGGAGTAAAATAAATGTTTAGATAATTTTCGCAAATGAATAATGTTCGATCTGTAATTTAGTTCATATAAATTTCCTTTTAAACAAATCTAATTCCTTTGATTCAACTCAAAAAAACAAATAAGCATCAATCTATTTTTGGTATGAACGAGTAGGGATGCTTTATTTGGCTTCTCTTTGTTTATATTCAGTAAATGATTTTAAATATTGATTATTATATTTGCTTTTGTACTTGACAAGTCATACGAAATGTAATTTTCCTTTTGACAATAAATAATTCTATTCTATTCTATTCTAATACTACAAGATTCCATCTTCCAGCATGCTTCCAAGTTCTATTCTAAAAGCTTTAAATTATTGTTTGCCTTTTCCATTTTATTATCAAGATTACAAACAAATTGACAAATCGAATTTTAATCGCAATAAGTTTAAAAAATGTATATTTTAATTATTAAATCAAAAACCTTTTAAAAATATATTTAATTTTTGCCGTATACATTTCACATAAATAAACTTCTAATAATAACAGCGGAAGTTTTTGTTCATTTTATGAATTAATACCGTGAATTGTGCAACAAGCTACAGCTGTTTTTATTCTTTCTTGAACAAACATATGTACCTATTTCACGTCTATTTATTCTAAAAACATATTTTCGTCCTTTTATTCCGTCCATTACTCAGTTGGAATTAATTTTGTTGAAAAGAAAACACCACTTTATAGGAATTTAAACTGTTTCACACAGAGTATAATGTAAATATATAAGTTTTAGCTTTACAAATATTTCACTCTACAAACACTAATGCATTAAATATAAAAGTAAACAAGTGAGCATCACCAAAAATTGATTACACTGATTATAAATTAATTATGATTATTTTTTTGGAATTATTTGAACTTGGAAATTAATTTTGTTTTGTGGCTCGGTACGCGATTGACGACAGTAGTGGAGCCTCCGGCTCCACCGTAGTACAATATTACCTCGCAGGGCTCCGCTCTGCTTGGCAGAGACAACAGTAAATATTTTCCCAGTTAAACTATACGATCTATCCAATTGTTTGATCAGCGCAAGCCAATAAAACAACGCTTTCTCACAACTTGAATCGCAAATATTGAGATTTCGAACTAAAAATGTATTTTTATCAAAATAGAATATAGTTTATATTACTCAAGGATAGTGCGGCTTCTTTTGAGTGAAATAATTTTTAGAATCGGTTCAGTAGTTCCAGAGATTACCCCCCCCACATAAATAAAAATTTTACCTCTTTATACAGGTGATTTTAAGTTGATTCTTCTTTTTTAAGAGCGTGAAGAAATCAAATAGACAAACAAATATTTTAAGAAACTTTTTTATCAAAACTCAAAAATAAGAGAGAAACGATCGTTCAAAATTTAATTAAATTTTATTTAATTATTTAAAAGACTGGTTAACACACGCGAAAAAATAGTAGTTAGAATTGTAAATGTGTCCAACAAAACGGGGACAACTTCGAATAATTTCTGTGAATACTTGATAATGACATTATATATTTCCATAGTGACATAACATAACGCCAGGACAGACCTAAAAATATGACAAAATTTAATAAAACTTTGAAAGCCCGTTTCTCTTTCATATTTGAGCTACTTAAAATATATGTGTTAGGCTATTTGATTTCTACACGCTGTTAAAAGAAGATTCAACTTAAAAAACACCGATATGTATTAATATAGATTAGACAATAATTTATTTAAATTAACTGAAATCAGGTTAAACAACCGATTGGATAGCAAATCTAAGTAATATTGCAAGAAGAATTAATGTTTTATTTTTATTTAAATCAGAAATGTTGAATGGTAATAGGCACTTACTCGACCCGGCAAAGACCCCGGATTCATCCTCTGCTCGAGTAGTATAGACGCATATCCAACGTTGTCTGACGACACCAGTTTATTGGTGTTGTTCATGCTGGTTGGATGAACCGCGAACCAGTTAATAGCACCGATTGGCTTACTGGTATTTGCAGCTACCAAACGCAATTGGACCATCTGTTTGTCCACATCGTATTTGTATCTGAAAACAAAAATTCAGTTAAAAAAAGGGTTCCATACCATCAACCGTGTTATTGTCCTTTTAATTTCGAAAGTTATAGCTTTTGGAAAAAAACACCACAATAGTTTTCCTGTAAAGTATATAAATACTCATGAATAATTTTTTTTTAAGTTACGTTTTTTAACTCAGGACAAGAAGTCGACTGAGAAAGAACGAGCGAGTGAGCGATATGTGAGATCGGGCTCGAAACAGGCACGCATATAATATGTATTTGTATTCAGATCATGGCTTACACCAGGAAAGGACTATAAAAACAAAGCACACAAATGCCGTTGATATGATACATTCAATAGTCAAAACATACGTCAAAGGACCCCGCACAAACCTTATGGGATTTGGTTCTCGGTTAAATTGATGGAAAATGGTTTTAATTAATAGTTAATATAGGCCACTAAGAAAAAGTGTCCATGGGCGCATAGCCTAAAAACCAATAGATTTTTAGTTACAGATATGTTTAGCGAGATTTTAGATATAGGGATATCCATTGAATTCACAATCTTAAAAAATCCTAAGCTCTAGAAATATGTTTTCGAGTGCGCTGAATCCGAATATGATATTATTTTATACAGGGTGACCTTCCAACCTAGTTTTCGACTATTTGTCTATTTTTTTAAAAAAAGCACAAAAGTTGAACATGGAACATGTTTGTGAATTCTAAAATCTCGCCAAACATATCTATCTGTAGCTAAAAGTCTATTGGTTTTTAGGCTATGCGCCCATGGATTCTTTTACTTAGTGACCTTTAAACTATAAAATAAAAACCATTTTCGATCAATTTAACCGACAACCAAATCCCATAAGGTTTGTACAGGATCCATTGTGTCCAAACCGATCTATTTTACCGTCCGGTTGTCAAAATTAGAACTTCATTTTGTGCATCTGCTTAAAGTTCGATAATTATTAGATATGTCAAACCTCTCAGGCTTGAATTCCAAATTAGCATAAATTATTTTTGTCTTTTTTACTAATGACAATTTGTTTCATATTTCTTATTTTTTAATACAAGGGGGGATCAGTTTTTGAGGTATTTTTTCAGGAAAAGCAATACAACACTCCTATTGTCAATCATTCGTAAAATTATTGTGAGTACCTAGTACCTACTGTTGGATTTTTAAAAGAAGACCGGTCTATGGAATGTAGTCCTATGACCTTATTGCAGAAGAGCGCACATGTATTTTATATTAGTAAAAGGTAATGATCCTGGAACCGCTTCTATGCAATAAGGGAGTCCAGTCGACCAAACGTGTCGCAATTGTCGTATCGCGATAATTGTACTATTGCCATAGCTGTACGACTACACAGCGACACTTGCTAACAGTACAAAAAAATCATACACCAGACAGTACATAGGTGTGCGTTCACGGACTAAGTTGAGGGGTGTTGTCTGAATATCATCAAAATGGAAAGTAAAAAGGGAAAAACAGTTAGAAGTGGCGCTAGGGAGCTCATAGCGAATGTAATTAAAATGTGCGAGTTAGAGGCTCAAAATAATGCCTTAAAATTTAAAGCTATACATTGTTTGCATGCCTTGCTATGCGCCGCCTATGAATTCCGATAATTTGGGAACACATCAACGACTTCTTGCCCTTTCCCCACCGGTCTTCTTTCGCCGATCGCACAGTACCTACTAATAATCTCTCTTGATATTTAAGCACGAATGTTTATGGAACATGTTCCCAATGTACATATATTATTTATTATAAGTTCTCAGTACCAGTGTACATATTTACATTATAATATTGTAGGCAGCTTATTGACATATGTTAATTTAACATTATTCAAAGCAGGTTCACTATGTTTATAGGACAAACACACAATCAAAGCTGTCGAGACCGAATATTATGTCACCTCAGAAACAGCTTTCACTGAATTCGGCCATCGGCTAAGCAGGCCAATCATTAATTTGGGATGAATTTTAAAACAAAAATCCAAATTATTTTTAAATTTAAATAATTGCTAAGAATTGTATACGTGCTTGATGCATACATTTATTTATTTTAATCATTTATTCCAATTTACAGTACAATTTCAAAACAACTATCAAGATATTAGGATATATATGAATTATTTCACTCGACTTGGTAATCCAACGCTAGTCTGGGAGGACATTAGTACAAAAATTCCAGCCAATTGGGCTACGGGATTATTCCAAATTCAAAATGTCGACATTTGATATAGTATAATAAAGAAAATAAAATTTCTGATATGGCATGGGGTGACGCGGGTAATGGCTAGTATTCAATATTACATTAGCTATTCGTTGCCATGGTTACCTACATATAGTGCCCGCGGTGAGTGATGAAGCTAGGCACCTATGCTATTACTATGACGCGCTGGCTTCATCTTTCGCCGCGCGTACCTACTTTAATATGTTCTACGCTATGTAAAAATTAATCAAAGTATGCTTAACTAGTTTATTACTAACAGATCTACAAAACAAAAGAACAGCTGATTTTTTGACGTGATAACGTCTTATAAATTGATGAAACACCGGCTGCATGCACGAAAAAGTGTAACGTTCTGAAAAGTGTAACGTTCCGAAAAGTGTAACGTTCCGCCTGAGCGTGAAACACCAGCTGCACGCACTAAAAAGTGTAACGTTCCGCCATAACGTTCCGCCTGACCCTGTGCGTGCAAGCGAGAGCGCAGTAATGTATTATTAAATATGATATTCGAGCGGAATACGTTATCACGTAAAACTATCGTCCGTAAACCGACTTTACAGACAACCAATTTTTTTTATTTTCAAAATATTTTCGGAACTAAGTATTAAGTTTAGAAAAAATGTTTTTAACAAAACTTTCTTGTAATAATAAATAGAATAATACCTAAGCCGTTATGAAAAGTAGGTATACCATTATTATATAAAAAACACCGTTATAGCATATATCTCTTCTGCGCATGCGCCGATTTTCCCCAAAAACAACAGGGCTCTTCATCCTCCCAAAATTTGGTTTCAATCTGCTCTTCTGTTTGGCCTGTATCGTGTTCACAGACTAACCGACTACCAGATTAGCAGACGCACAGAGTTTTTTCGAAAATATGTTTTTTTGGATTCGGGGGACCTCAAAACGAAAAGAACGAAAAGATATTGTAAAATTAATGAAAAGTGATTTTTGACCTAAACTAGTAACGAACTAGTACCATTCCCCACTTGTGGTATAATGTTTATAATATAAATATCTTTCTATAGGATCCGTAAAGAAGGCAGATTTCCTCAAAATGAATCGGTGGAACATCTCGGAAATGTGTCACGAAAAACGCGCTTATGACAATGTGATAGGCAATTTGAGTATTTCTTCAGATCTCATCATATTACTAGAGGGTATGTTATATTCTGTCTTATTTGGTCAGCCACTAAATATTTTAAGGTTATAACGGACATATGTGTATTTTTTTTCTTTTTAAGGTACTGCTATTCGATCAACGACAATAGCGTACCTATGTACCGACATATAATACTTATAATATAATTGAAAGAAGTACACATTCCTTGTTAAGTGTTAACGAAATTCATCGGCTTTTGCGAAGGCCTGATTATTCTTATTCATGTAACCTGAATATATGCGCATAATATTTTATTAACGTTCCATTGCCGTCATCTCAATCATAGAGTAGTTCAGAGTTCTATATTATACAAGGTGTTTTAATTAAAGGAGTTAAATTAGTTAAGTTTATGTTTCGTATGAGAAGTAACTGAAACTTTAAGGTCATGATGTAAGAAATGCTTTGACAGTCAACATTACGAACTTCATTTCGATTCTAATTCTTCTTGCGTGATCTTTCTAAGATTATTTCAACCTGTTACGTTCGTACTTGGTTTTCTCACTAGTAAGTCTTCATTAGGACCTTATACTAGTCGCAGTATCGGGGAGATCCGAATTAAGGTTATTCGATGAACAGAGCTTTTCCAGACGAAAATTTGAAATTTTAATACGTTGTTTATAATTATTTCTCATTGAACTATTTTTTTTTGTTTTGAACGTCTAGTTTTCAAGTAATTAGATATTAAAAATGTGTTTTTAAACAATAATAAATGAGAGACTCGCCGAAAATGTACATAAAAATTTAAAGTAAACTCAAACTTTGATAAACTAATTATTCGAAAGGTTGATTCTTTTAGATAACGTAATAGTCCAGGAGGAATCGGCGCATGAGTATCGAAAACTATTCCACCTCAATTTTTTTATGCGATTCTCTTCAAATTACCCTACTGATGATATAAATGCATGTTGCCAGGGGGCAACCCCGTGCCATATTGTTTAAACCGAAATTGTTTAAACAATTGCGAGGAATTGTTATTTTTCAACCGGACATATTTTTTTTGTATTCTTTGTTAAAATACAATTAAAAAAGGTCCTATGGCTTTTCACGATAAAGTTAATATTTTTAGAGATATCAATTTTTAAAGGTTCGAAAAATCTTAAATTTGGGTACTTTTGACCCATGAAAAATATATTAAAAAAAAAAATAAAATATAAATAATATTTTTTTTTTTATTCTTTATACAATAGTTAACAATATCCTTAATTGCGATTTCTAAAAATTTAATTATTTATACCTGTTTTTAATTGTTAATTTCGCGCGTTCACAAGTATGCGTTGCTTACCTATAAGTATCGTTGTCTCTCTCTGACTCATACGCTGCGTCGGTCTCTCGGTGTCCTGAATCATTATTTTACATTTATCTTTTAAATCAGAGGTCCCCAAACTTTTTTGTCTCGTAGACCACTTGCCATGTTTTTCGGTTTTGGGTAGACCCCCTGCTTATCTGATATTGATTTTTTGCAAATTCATTAATTTCAAATATATTTTTGACAACCGGTATAGTGCTACTCACTTTGAACGATTTAAATTTATAACGGTAGTGAAATGTAGTGAGAAATGTTTAGTTTTATACATTTATTAATTAGATTCATATTAAACCAATCAAATTAAAATTTACTTTCTGTTACATAAAATAACTAAGCAAAAAATAAATGCTTTTAGTGTGAGGTATGAACCTGATGCTTTAATAATAAATTTTCAACATTTGACATCAATTTAGTTAGATTTAATCTTAAATCTCTTCGGTTAACGATGTCCAGTTTGTTTCTTTTTTTGTTAGGAGATTCACTATCGTGGACCCCCATTTTCATTTCATGGACCCCCAATTTTTTTCCCGCTGACATGGACCCCTTGCAAGTTGTCGTCGACCCCTGGGGGTCGATATAGACCACTTTGGGAATCACTGTTTTAAATAAATAAAATTATCGACCAATTTTTCAGACAATATATTAACAAACAATATTATTATATTATATTGTTTGTTAATATATTGTCTGAAAAATTGGTTGATAATTTTATTTATTTAAAAGATAAATGTAAAATAATGATTCAGGACACCGAGAGACCGACGCAGCGTATGAGTCAGAGAGAGACAACGATACTTATAGGTAAGCAACGCATACTTGTGAACGCGCGAAATTAACAATTAAAAACAGGTATAAATAATTAAATTTTTAGAAATCGCAATTAAGGATATTGTTAACTATTGTATAAAGAATAAAAAAAAAAATATTATTTATATTTTATTTTTTTTTTTAATATATTTTTCATGGGTCAAAAGTACCCAAATTTAAGATTTTTCGAACCTTTAAAAATTGATATCTCTAAAAATATTAACTTTATCGTGAAAAGCCATAGGACCTTTTTTAATTGTATTTTAACAAAGAATACAAAAAAAATTTGTCCGGTTGAAAAATAACAATTCCTCGCAATTGTTTAAACAATTTCGGTTTAAACAATATGGCACGGGGTTGCCCCCTGGCAACATGCATTTATATCATCAGTAGGGTAATTTGAAGAGAATCGCATAAAAAAATTGAGGTGGAATAGTTTTCGATACTCATGCGCCGATTCCTCCTGGACTATAAAAACTATAACGTTCATATGTAGTTTTGGGGAAATAAGGTACTTAAAAATTATCGAAGCAACTATCAAATTACTTGTCTGTCACATTTGAACTATATCTGTTTCTGCCAAATACAGTTTATACGTAGCGTACTACTGTAGTCAAATTACATCTAATGTTTAAATATTATTTTCTTAAATATCAAAAAGTTGAATTATAATTTATAAGATATAATATCTAAATACAAAATAATAATTTATAAAGTGATATAAAAGTGTTTTTATTACAACAAAATAGGGACGTAATTACTACTAATACGGTGCTAGGCGAATAACCTTAAAATTAAATGCAAGGATACTAAAAAGAGGATAATAAAAATCATGTTCAAATGTTTGATCTACAAAAAAGACATCAAAATAACATAAAATAATGTTTCTCTTCGTTTTACAATCATCTTTCCTGACCTAGTCGGCGTAAATTAATCGCTTTGACGATAATATAGAAATAATGGCGTCAATTTCTGATTTGAAAACGAATAGAGCAAATTATTTTATCTATTTTTTGAAGTCAACTCAATTTTTACGGTTCCGTACCTCAAAAGGAAAACAGGAACCTTTATATTGTCCGTCTGTCTGTCAAGACCCTTTTTCCCAGGAACGCGTGGAGGTATCAAGTTGAAATTAATATAAAATATTCTGCAAGCTCTTAGAGATGTGAAAAAATCAAACTCCTAAGTCGACGCTATCAAAAAATACGGCCGTTTATGCCGCATATTTTGACACTCGCAAGGGAATCTAAACCTATAGGGTACTTACCATTGACCTAGAATCATGAAATTTGGCAAGAAGCAATGTCTTATTATAGGACAAGCTAAGGGAAAAATCCGAAAACCGTAAATTTGTAGTTATCTCACATAAAACATATATTTTTTTGCGATTATATTAACTTATTTGCAGTTGGTAAATTGACCGCGACCAAGCGGGAAAAATCTTTTATACTCGATTCCCGTGATGAGCAAACTATTTACATACCCAAGTTTGCACAGAATCCTCAGGGCCCCAATTCTACTCGCACTTGTCCGTCTTTTTTTTTATTGAAGTGAAACTTCTTCTGGCGTGTTTTCTGAATTTCGTGAAGGAGCAACTCCGTGAGTTGCCGTCACATTTTATACAGTATGTGCTACTATATGCATATGGCTTTTCAGTCTAGAAGTTGGACTAAGAGCCGGAAATACCTGAATAAGTAAATCTCTTCGATATCTCGACTATGAATACTGCTTGTCGCTAACAATATACTTTTTTATTTCAACCGTGCGTAAAGGTTACACGCAAACTTTTTTTTCCTTAGAAAAAAATATGCTTATAGATCGTTGCATTTTAACAAATTTTATTTTATAATAACGTATAAATACCTGCACTAGGAAATGTAAAATTTTATAAATAAGTTTGATAATGTATAGGTATGGTTTGTACTAAAAGTTATTTTAATAATTATTCGAGTCGAGAATTGATTAAAATTAAAGAGAAGACAGCTCTGAAACAGCAAATTGAACTTTATGATTATTGAAAATGATTGTGAAATAAAATGTAAGGCTTCTGCTAGTATAATAGCGTACCAGATACCAGACGAAACAATTATTGAAAAACACCGTTTATGAGCTAAAAATTATTTTTAAAAAATTGTAACGCCTATTATACAATCTGTGACCAAAAATAAAAGTGGTTTTTGTCACAGTTTTCATTTCTTTGAAAAATATTCATTTTATTCAATACTTCTGTTAATAAATTAATTTTGAATAGCTGTGAATGTTCACAAATATTTAGGTATAAAATATTGACTTACTGTTCACGCTCCTTCTCCGGGTTATTCAAATAGGCTGTAGGACTGCGGTTAATGTTAGCTTCTAGAAGCTCTCCTTGCGTCACAAATATTCTGCCATCCACCATCCGTCCGTGTGCTCGTATTATGCTCTGAAAGACAAACAATTCGTAAGCTTTATAATCATAACAACTCTTGTCTCATGAAACAACAATCTTGTGACGTCATATAGCAACAACCACACAACATATGCATAACCTAAATGCAGCACGTTATATACCTAATATCTTTATTGCACTACCCCTCTATAAAATAGCTACTTCTCATGGATGAAATATGCTGATAAGGCACTAGTGCGGGAAAGGCAAACAAAACCGATCGCACTACACCAATTCCAAAGTAAATCACTGTTTGTCAGTTGTTTTACCATTCCAACTCCACAAGTGAATGGTATTAATTTAAGTCAAAATTCACTTCTCAAAAATTGCTATATTTGTCGTTTTGAAGTCCCCCAAATTCAATAAAACATATTTTTGGAAAAAGTGTGTGCATCTGTTTTTCAGTGATACAGGTCAAAAGACCAAGCGGATCGAAACAAAATTTTGGAGGATGTTTAACATGTAAATATGAAAACACCTATTCTTTATGGGGAAAATGGATGCGTGTACAGAAGAGATATGCACTAATTTTTCATATCGATTTATTATTCTGTTGATTTTTTCAAGAAAGTTTTGTAAAAAAACTATTTTTCTAAACTTAATAAATTCGGAAACCATGCAAACCGAAATTCCATTTTACTTATTATATGATATATAAATATCAGCCATTTAAATTTAAGTAAAGTTACCCTTATTTTTAGTCACCTTTGTCACCTGATACCTGTACATTTGTCACAGACTCAATGATGGAGGTACGCCAAGCGTTCTAAGTACATAAAACACTACTCAAAAAGTAAGGTTTCATTTATTTAAAAATAGGTTGTGTCTGGCGGCTCTGGGATCTTACTCTATATGTCAACATGTCATTATTTTTGGAATTGGAATAATCATGTCGCCCAATTGGCTAGATTTTTTTTATAACATACCTACTATTAGACAATGCATTCGATAGTTTAAACCTGTTTGTGCTTTTATTAGTTTTTTATCTTCGAAAATTCAAGAAGCAATTTCTCAGCAACAAATTGATCGAATTGAAAAAATAAATACGGTTGTGTAAGTAACGAAAAACCCTTCCTTTAGGATCATATGACCTCCCGTCCAATTAAAAAATTTGGGAGGGTTGCTACCCCCCGCACAGGCCTAGAGTTGCAGGAATTATTTTTGCGTAAAAATTGATTCCCTTTGATATAAAATCGACGTGTTTTTGGATTTTCGTTAAAACGTTTATTTTGTCGTGTTTCATGGGGGTGTACAAGTTTTCGTTGGGACACCGTATATATAAAACAAATTGCATCTAAGAAACTTCTTTCTCTACCCCTATCTACAAAACCAGATTTGTTACAAGGGGACGGGGAAGTTATAAGAGCAGACATGTACATTTGGAATCATACCGCAATTAGGTCATGAACGGTAGTCCAAACGTTCTAAGTGCAATTCAGGGAAGTTTCAGACATCCATGTTCAATAATAGAAATAAAAGAGAAAAGTATGAAGAAAACTTTATTCCATTACAGTAGGTTCGTTCCAAGCAGCCAGCAAACGGTTTTGAAACCGTTACTCGCATGCGTAGTTGTTAAAACGTGTTCTAAAATCGCCATTAACAGCTTTGTTTTACCTACTGCGCATGCAGATGACGGTTTTGTTATCGTTTGCTAGCTGCTTGGAACGAGCTTAGTATAACTCGTGTATTTTCAAGATGTCGGGACTAATCGACCCGTGTATTTTCAATATCTCTTTTATCCTCACTTCGTGGCAGTCATAGACCAATCAGAAAAAATCTTTATTAATTTGAGGTTAAACGTTGTCAATCGTATTTTTCCATTAGCTGAGCAGCATAGGAGGAGAGACACTTTGTTTGAGAAGAAGGAACTAAAAACTTAGAAGTACGTGGGTGAAATCAGTTGAAAATACATGAGTTCCACTGTATTCCAAATCCGAAAAAGGACAGCTATCTTCCTTTGTGCACGGCCGTGTACTTGACCTTTTAAAGTTAGTCTTTCTAAGTAAGTTACAATAATAATTCACAGGATATACCATATACATATACTACAAAATTCCCCCAGGAATCAAAATTATCCCACTCACAAACTGATGCTTGCTTTATAATTTTATACTCGGTATTTTCGTAGTTAAAATCAACGTATTTAATTTCAACCCTTCATTTCATAAAGTATAATAATTATCATCACATTTATAAGATTATATATTTTATTTCCCTGCAATTTAATTATGGCAAGGCATGTATTTAACGCGGCGACAAATTAATCTGAATTAGGGATTATAAAAAAATTATAGTGGGTAGCAAAAATAGTAGGATGGCAGTTGCTGAGGAGGATAGTATTAAGTAAAAAGTAGCATGTCGAAACACCATTATACTTTTAATTAAAAAAAAAGTAGCAGCTTAATAATCAGTTGTAAGCTTTGTTTTAATTTAAACTGGCATCGAGTTTTTGTTTCGATAACTGAATTTATTGTTAATAGGCATTCCTAAATTATACAATTGAGATTTTAGCATATCTTTCAAGTTATAATCAAATAATCAACAAAGAAACAACATTCAGAACCGTAATATGAAAACGCCAACGCATCGATACGACCCCGTATTTTTTTTTAAAAGAACTCTCCCCAAACGCCCTACCCTTTTCAATTAATTTAGGACAAAGTACTATTCAGTTATCCAAAATATTAGTAAAATACAAAGTAAAATATTATTATTATTGTTGCGGGCTCCCTGTTGGGACGAGTATGGGTTCTGTAGAATCTTCTAGCAACAACAATAATGGAAAACAGGTAGCCAAGAAAACCCGACCTTCATAGCATTGCCTGGAGAAGCCAATGCAGGTAAAGAGAGGTTCTCGGCGCTTCTAGAACAGGCGGGGGACGAAGCTATAAAATGCGAGCGGAGTGGTCGAGTCAGTCAGTCAATTGGTTAGTTACAACGCGTACCTACATTAGATTACAGACAACTGTTAAATATATTGTTCAGTGCCGGTACAGCAAGACCGAAGTAGCTGCTAAGAGAGAAGATAAATGAGCTGTGAACACCATTGAGTGCAATTATATAAGTCTGTTTCTTACTTAAATAGCTTCCGTGTTGTAAATAATCGTTTGAATATAGTTAATAGACAAGTGCGAATAAGTGTACTAGATAAACTTCAGTGTGTTTGTGTGTTGTAAATATTTTGTGTACATAATTAGGATTCTATATTCTCTGTTACTTGTTCTTTTAGTTTATTAATCAGAATTTATTAGTTTTGTTTCTGTTAACGTTATTATTATTGTTTGTTAAAGAAGTACGCTTTCGATGTGTGTTTAACTGTTTTTTTAAACGTTTATTATTGTAAATAAATAATTTCCACGGACTTCAAAAAGTTTTGTTACATTATAATATATATGATATTATAATTCATAATATTTATAATATTGCTTTAAACAATATTAAATATTAGGTACGAATATAAGTTATTTCTATCGTAAATGTGAATTTTGAATAGAACTTCTACTTCTGTAGTGTGTAATGTAAACTACACAGTCTCTTTTGAAGCTATCAAGTGCAACGATATTTATTTAATTAAATTAGTTGTTTTTGATTATCCAACCGCAAGAAATAAAATGTCTCAAAGGCAATCAGTTTAAAAAAAGTTAAAGGCACATCTTGTAGGAACTGTGCCTTATAATATCTCAGATATATTTTGATTTTCATCTAATTGTTTTGACGACTGTATCCATACTTGGCTCTACAAATAAAGAACTATTCTATTCTATTCTATTCTATGAAACTATATAAAAAAATATTTTGACCACGAATATGCCACAATATTTTGCTTCTTAATTCTTGCGAAACAATACAACTATAACAATTAATGTTAAAAGTTTCTTTATAAGTTAAATAAATACAAAGTTGAATTCTAATTTAAAATAATCCAACTCCTTTATTTTATTTATTATCTCAGAAACAAATTTATATTAAAATGTCTTTTTATGAAAGATACTCTATCCACACACTCATTTCCAATAGAATTTAATCAAAAAGTTTAAGTATAAACTACGGAAAGGATGCAATATTATTGACATTTGTACAAGATTACAACTTCAACCGTAAATCTTTAGAAAAAAAAGAGGAGATATATTTTGTTTTCTTTGCAAATACAGCGAGTGGCTCAAAATTTCATTTGTCATCTAACTTTTGTAGGTACATTTCTTTTTTTAACGCCCATATGAAATAGTGCATAAAATAAGAAAATCGGCAAAATAAATTTATATTGAAGTTGAACATTAAAAAAATAAACACAAAACATCAAAACACTAAACATTTTTTCAAAACTTTACTACGTTTTGATAACCATGTTAGCATGATCAGGTGATGATTTCAGCTAAAAGTCCCATTCCGTCTCAAGAGATTTATGGATATGGTAAAAACGTTTCAAGAGTTGCCTCAAAATATCAAAAACCTACCAGTTATAAAATTTAAGGGGGGTACCTAGTAACAGCTCAAAAATAAAGCTTATTTTAAACATTTTATTTCTAGACTAATTATAGAACCATCTTTTAAAACATCTTTTAAAATTCTTTAAAAAAATTTGTATTAATTTTTTCGGTACAAAATGGCGGTGTGGTAAGCATTTCTATTAGACGCGTTGCAGTTGCGACGGTCAATTTGTGGGCGTAATTACCGCCCTTAGAAAAAACCTGGAACATCTGTTCAAAAAATTTCTTGTTAATAACAATCATAATTTAAATCTCTAAAAAATTGAAAAAATCGATTTTTCTACCGATTTGTTTGGCATAGTTATAAAGCTAGTGGGCCACCTATAGACGTACGAAGACGTAAGAGTGAGTCACCGTTATAGTACGGTTCGTTTATAGAGCGGCAAAGAAATAAAACAAAGAAACCATACCCGTCCCATGCATAAAAACTATAAGGTCGTTTACATTACATGGTGAAGTATAAGTGTATAACAAAAAGAGTTCTCCATAAAGGTATTTTTTTAGGTCGTGTAGTTTTTTCTTCCAGTGTGCTTTTGTATTTAAGCACTTCTAAAAGTTCATGTCAAAAATAAAATCTGAAAAGTTTGAAATAAAATTTGCATCACAAAAACATTTAGGTAGGGACTTGAATATAATAATTTGAGAGTTAGTATGCTTATATATTGAAAAGAAGAAAGCGGCTTCTATAAAAACTTTTCATGTCAGATTACAAACATAATACATATAAACTTTCTTGAGAAATCTGTATTTTACATGTCAACATAGTAATATGTTACGGCATTGCAATATTTTTGTACCTGTGTTGCTATTTATCGTTTATAAACAAAATAAAACTCATTCTACATTTATTTTTTTAAGACCACACCTAGGATTATTTGGATCTAGTACATATATATTCAAATTGTTTAAATAATAATTATACAAAAAAAAATGTGAGCCGTCGTGAAACTAAATTTTCACCCTGCCATCTAGATGTCGCCTTCAACAGAAGCAATGTTAGAATCCAACGCATACACACAGCAAACGTTACGCGCTTACATCTTACGAAATACTAGTAAGTAAAAAACGTAATGGCGTCCCATAACAGTATCGCGTCTTCACAGCGTCGTGCCAATTGCACGTTTTTACTCCCATCAAAATGCACGATTAAATGTTTCACATCAAAAAACAACTTGTACCAGAAAGAATTATAACAACTTGAAAAAGGAAACATTTATAACAAAATCCAAGACGAAAAAACGCGACGTTAGTGAAATCTAAGGGAAATTCGCCTTAATATTAATGCTTAAAGGCCGCTGCACACGAGGCTAGAAACACTGCTAGATTCCTTGCTAGATTTGCCTACTAGTTTTCTAGCGCTGGTTTTCTTGATTGCTGTTATTTGCTCGCTTCACACGAGACTATTTTTCAAGCTTGATTTGTGGATAGATCTGGTACGCGAGCAGTGACGGTTCGAAAATAAACACAGGGCAAAAAGTCTGCCATTGAGCAGAATGGCGCCATGTTAGTTAGTGAGCGTTTGTTCAAGTCGCCCACGTGACAAGATACTGCTTCTTGATTGGTTCTTGCTCATACCTAGCAGCGGACCTACCAAAGAAAATAGCCCCTGTTCTAATTTTAAAACCTATCTTGTGAGCTAGCAGGCGATCCCGCAGTGATGCCACTTCCAGCTTCGTACCCAGCCTACCGGCCAGCAGGACTCCAAGCAGCGTTTCTAGCCTCGTGATCAGCGGCCTTAATATTCTCTTTTTAACCAGCTTCAAAAAACAAAGAGTTCTTCAATGTGTTCTGTACATATATTTGTTTATGTTTGTTCAGCCATAACTTTTCAAGGGGTTAACCGATTTGAATAATTTCGACATCATTTTTTTTTAATTGGTTCGAAATTAGGGATTTTTTATATATGTAACCTCATCCTCATATCTCCAGCACTTGTCAACCGATTTTGATGAATCTTTTCTATTTAATAGAGCACACATTTGGGTGATCTCATATAAATTTTACTTAAATCGATTCAGCAGTTTTTTGAATTTAGTATTAAAATATTAAGGAAGAAAAGCGACTAAAAGATAAAAAAAAACATTAAAAAATCGAACCTCCTTTAACAAACGCCACTAAAAACCATAAAATACCAGCATTTTGAGGTCGCCGCTAATTTAATAGACGCATATAAAATGTTATGAAAATTAAATTGACGCCGACCTCAAAACTTTTTTTTTTTCGTATTTTAGTGAATGAGGTTCAATTTTATATAAAGTTTTTTTTAGTGAACGCGCAGCTTAGCCCAGCTAATTGCGTATAGCTTTGTGTTGGTTTCCTCTGCCAATTTCAATACTATCCTATTACTTCTTGTTTGTCTTACATGATTGTTTGACTATTGAGTTTTTTTTACTATGTAATGTAAGCCTTACACAAATCGAAATCGAGAAACACTAAACCAAAATATGTAACCGATTATGACACATTTGTAAAAAGTTTTATTTTTTACTTTTTAATGGCTTTGCACTTACTAATCGACTTGATTACTAAACTATAAAAAAATCTACAGAATCGATTTAAGTAAAATTTATTTGCAGTCAAACGCAAAGTATGCTCTATATTCTATAATACTCATATATTTTACTAAACACTAATCTTAGAACAAATTTATTCGTAAGAGTAAAATTTACTTTCAATTTACCAAGCAAAATATCAGGTATAAAATTTAATTAAAGAATAAATATACACTTCACTATACTCCTTGCTCTTTTTGTTGAATATTTTGACGTTCACCCAAAAATCCGACAGATGGCGTTAGTGTAAACGTCAAAAAATAGTTTCACAGAATAATAATGTTTTATCCTAACCCAGTTGCACACAAAACTTCCACTAACTTTAATGTTTTACAACTACACACTTAACTAGCCCTGGCTAATTACTCGTCAGAGTAAAGGCCATCGTGTTAAAATAAAAAAAAAACTACATACTTCACAAAAGGTTAATAAACAACACTTAAATAAATTCACAAGAGCAAATTGTAGATATAATACTCCAAGTTTATAGGTTAGGTATTATAATCAATGTGACAGTCATTATCATTTTATCAGGTGAATAAATATTTATACCCTCGAAGACAGAATAGATTTATACCTGCGGTAAACATAATTGTTGAATTATCGCTATTTATTCGGAGGAATAGCTACCTGTAAAAAAATTAACCGAATAAATAACTACTTACGTTCGGTGAATATGGCCACAAATAGAACAAAAATCATTAAAATTCGTTGACAAATAGAGGTGATATGGTGTAACATTCATTTAAAAAAAATATACAGTCGATTGAGTCTTTTGAAGTCGGATAAAAAACAACTAAATATTCGACATAAACAGGTTTGCAGTTTGGTCACAGTTCCGGACGTACTATACACCGATAAAACTTGCAAATTTACTGTATCCGATCGTATAGTCGAGGCTTTATTAAAATCGACAAAGAAAAAACGAATTGAAAAAGTACGTAACACTTTTTAAGAAAAAACGACATTTTATTCGTGAAAGTAGGCGAACGGTAACGTCATCTGGATAATAATAAATCACGAAGTTTCTTTGTTGTTTCTGTTTACTTTTGAATAGTTTTATTATTACAGAACATAAAAACTAAATATATATAAAACTGTTTATACGCAGTAAACAAATAAATAAATACTATAAAAACGACTCATAAAAAAAACTACCTTGTACATACGACCGCAAAATTTGCCAGAAATGAAATTGTAATCCAAAGCTTTACCTAGCTTTAGCTGTTAGATTATCAGCAAACATGTGGAATTTGGAGTTCGCGTCCAGGACCCCACTAACCGCGTTTCTAAAATAATGTATCAAACACTTTTGAACGGTAACTCCAATCATCATGAAATTTGGACACAACATTCATCTCAATAAACTAAGATGAACGTGCGTACTCATGTCCCTCCCCCCATTCGTTCTTTTGCATCCGGATGGAACCGGGACGGACCGCTAGTCCTTTATAAAATTCATTAATACATTATTACATCTCAAATCTATGCTAGCAATACAAAGAGAAAAGGTTTGTCTATTTTTTTGTGCCTCTGTTTGCCAATCTTATTTTAGAAGCTACTGAATCGATTTGAAATTATAGGTTACAATTGTTTTGCGAGTGAGTGTTTAGAATGTCACTCGGAGTGACATAAGCTAAACATTATTATGCAAAGTGTATTGCCATACACTTTGGCTAAACTATAAGAGATAAAGTAAAAAAAATGCAACAAAAAACTTTATTCAACTCATGCGCGTTATTGATGTTTTATCATGCCTAAAAACCGAACCCTAAATAGCCATTTACCGACTGGTGACAATTACTTGTCATAACTCAATGAAGATTCCTACTAGCTCGGCCATTGCGCAGTAATGAAAATAAACGTAACTATTTTCTGAGTCGTAACGAAATAGTAGGTAACAACAACTCCGTTGTTACCCATTGAGGCTAAAATTGAGAGGCCGAATGTTTTCGACATGGAGTTTATTCATAACCGGCTAACCTCAAACCAAAACATTGAATCGTGCTGTTTGGTGCTGTTAGTATTGACAGTTTTTTTTATAAAGAAATAAATAAATATTTACAACATCTCATTATAATTAAAACATGAATAACGCGCAATTGTTGAATAAAATTATGGGCGCAACTTGTAGGCTAAGTCATGACAGGTCATGACTTAGACTACTAGTTACGCCAATAACTAATACTGTTGAAATAATCACGTGATTTTAGCCATACATAAAATTAGGAAGTTTCCACTTAACGAAAATACTATAATAATGGTAGTGTCGTCACATGACGATAAGGACAGTTTTAAAAATGCTGAAAAAATTATTTCGATATCTCTAAATTCAACGGAGATATTCAATTATTTATGTGAAACATCTATTGAGGCGTTTGGCAGCATAACTATGCCGTGAAGAAAACTAAATCACGCTTTCTTATGCCCCGTCTACGTCACCGCTCTCGACTTCCTTGCGTGTGCACGCACATCTGTACAGTGTACACACTTCTCTGTGTGGGCTGTCAGAACTCGCACAGAGACGCTGTGTTCTGCGGGTGCAAAACGTTCACCGCTTGTATACACACTTTATATGTATTAGTTACAGGGCTATATTTAGTCAATAGATTTTTGTTAGTTGACGGTGCGAAATTTAGTAACTAGAATTTTTCTTAAATGTATGTTTCACATCTGCCAGGCGTCCCACGATGGCTCTTAATTTTTTGTACGTGGGATCGCGAACGAGGCTCATCGACATCTGGTCGACTGTAATAACATTAAGTATTCATATTTATGTCAAACCTCCAAATTGACATTATATTAATTTTAACATCTATTTGCCTTCAAGACTTGATATATTATTATACAACTATAAATATGACACATGTGCCGCGTTACGTCACCAGGTACTGAGACATATAGTGCGGAAAATTGTCAAGTTCAAATTTTGAAGTTGCATATCTTCGTTGCTTTTAAAAATATTACAAAAATGTGTTCGCCATTCTTTTATATTTTTTAGGATTATGTTTGAGATTAAAAAAATAAAATGGGAAACTTTTTAATTTTGATGTTTTTTCTGTCTCGTCGCCCAATTGGCTGGAATTTTCTTTTTGTAGGTAATAAACAATTTTACGATGAACTTAAACTGTCATTCGAGAAGCATTTTCAAACAATTCTATCCTAATTATTGAAGTCAGCATTTGGTCAAAATTTATGAAAACAGAAAGGCATTAATAAATTTTATTAATGCTTATTGTGTCACGTGTGACGACTGTAGTGGCTGATGATAATAACCATTTACTTCTTAATTAATTATCACAAAATTCGTAAACACGTAACACATTGTTTGTATAGTAATAAAACGAGAAAATAAAGTTCAATAATATTCCCAAGTCAAAACCGTGATGCAATCTATCAAAATCAAAAACACTCGTGCATTTCTGTTATAAGGCATAAAATACGACGGTAACATTTCATTGAGACACTGTTATTGTGAAGACGTCAGTTTCTGAATAATCAACACCGTTATATTAAATATTAATACATAAATTTTCTGTTTGTCAAACAGGGGTTTCACTTAACCACTCTATCATCCGAAATGGAAGACATTTCGTACTCGTTAATCAAATTCAAGAACACTCGTTCAAGAAAGGGGAGCGTTGTATATAAGTAAGTTTATTTCACATAATTTCTACTCTTTGTACCTAAATTTACGGAATTCTAATTTCATTGAAATTACTAACCGTTTGTAAGGTGCTTCTTTAAACTTCAAAGCTTTTTTTTTATTTAACTTTTGCTTTGACAAGTTTATGTAATTTACAATTTGTTTAATTTATTTCTGAAAGGCAAATTTATTAAATAACATAACATTTGAAAAATATCTTTTAGAGCTCTTTATTTGTAATGCTAATGACGTCATGAATCGACGCCATACTGTTGATTCGTTCCGAAATACACTGGCCAGCGCGTTGACGTATTATTATTTCCCTCGTCCACCAAAAGTAATTGTTTACTTTGTTAGGCAGACATTAATGCAAATAATAAAATAAAAAATTCCACAAAGTCTGATGCACACGTGTCCGGTTAAATATTTATGCTACGTCACACCTGTCTCACCAGTACAATATGGTGGCACACCAGTACAATAGTTATAGCGTCGGATTTATGGCTTTATTAGCATTGGCCAGTATACTGGGTTATATTTCGGATACCCTATATTCTTCTAGTATTGGAGTCCATAGTTTCCCAGGTAATAAAGAATTTTTTAAACGCATGTTGCAAGGCCCAGCTATGTGTTGAAGATCAATGAAAAAGGATAACAAATTTTATATCTATCTATATCACACATTTGATATATTCAGAAAATGATAAAAACAAACATCATATAGCTCAATCTAAAATAAATTTAGAATCTAATAACACCAGAGCTGTTGAAAGATATATCAATGTGATATAATACAGCATTATTCTTTGATGTACTGCAGTATAAGGATTTCTAGAAAGTGCGAGAAATTGTGCTTTTTTATAGCAAACACATACAATTAGTATCCTCATTTAAAAGTTTTTGCGAATTTTAATTAAAAAGTTTATTGTGAACAAAATGTAAAAAGTTTTCAGGGATTTTTTTTCAAATCAATGTTTTCTACTGCAACGCCCTCGCTTCTAAAAGCATTAATAAATCACTCAACAAAAAGGAACGGTGTCGTTGCCTTCCTGTATTCGAATAAAAAAATGTTCTTGGTAATAACTATTATAGAAACCAAGGTATCACATCAAAACAAGTAAAATTAAAGAAAACAAAAAGTTTCTATGTGATAATGGAGAAATTTTACCCCCGCTCACGCCCTTCGAATAGGTATGCTAAACTCTTTCGGCCGAATAAAGTTTGTCTATTAAATAATGAGTTTTCCTATCGAATACACTACAATTTATCGAGATCCACTATAACGACGAAACATTTATGGTTTTTTAGGACAATTAATTTTATTATACATATTTTTGGCTTATTAAATCAAAGCGTACCAAGATCATTTTGTTCACTATCGATTTACATAAAAAAAAATCAATTCCGCGATGACGGTACATTCAGTGTCACCGGCCCGGACTATAAGGAACCGAACAATAACTAAAAAAACAAGGTTAGAGTACGATATGCAAAATATCCATTGGAAATATACAATTATTATTTTAAATAACATATAACAGTATTATTACCAATTTTAAGTGCGGAAAATTGATTTTTAAAAATTATTTTTTTTTGTGCAGTGAACAGGGGAAGGCGTCTGGGGGAAGCTCTTTAAAAAAGACGAAAAGCTTTTAAGGAAATTAGTGAATAATCCGCAAACTTTTTTTTCTTTTTGGAACGTCAGAATTTAGCGTTTTCTATGACTTAAAAAAATGTTAAAATTTGGGCACACCGAGTTATCGTACTGGATCCAAAAACCAACATTAAACCGAGCGAAAATTACCGCAGTACAGCATATATATATATTTTTAAATATAGTAATTAGCATGGATATAAAATTATTGAGAGCCCCTGTCTTGAAATAAACACTGATGAGACGATTTTTGGGTAGAATAGTAAATAGCAGCATTCGTCTTTTTGTTCGTATCATCCGTTGCTTCGTTGTTATAATCATGAATGATAAATAATTCAACTGCATACCTGTAACAGTGGTGCCCGCTATCCTTTAAACATTAACCATGCAGGAAAATATCATCTACCTATACTATATAAAATACTACAAAAACCTATATTTTAATAAATAAAGGTTAAGTTTTTGTAATTGTTTTTCAGCCCGATAAAATAATAAACGGTCATATTTATTGGACAATATATAAATAAACAATGACTGTTCCTAGATACGGAAAACTTTTATTTATTAAAGAATGCTAGTACTGGATTTTCTTCAAATCGAGTATTATCAACAAATATTTTTTCCACATGACTCCCCGATATCAAATACTATTGCAACTCGTCAAGTAGTACCTACAAAAGCTATTTAGACGGGGCGAGTTTCTTGCGCGTTTTTAGGCGAGATCTTGTGTGTGATCATCGAATGCGAGAAGAGTTATACCATAATCGTCTTCAACTAATTACATGCGTGCTGTAATCGTAAGCTCGTCTACGAGTACGTTACAGGAAACTGGAAAGAATTCTCGACAGTTTCGTTTAAATTGAGAAGAGTACAGTGTTGCCAATAGAGTGATCTCAAAAGCCTCTAAAATCAAAACAAAACCTCCAAAACTGAAATTTTATCAAATGTCAGGTATGGCGAAAATGTGTAGAATAACAACATTTATGCCACCATATCCATAGACATACACCACCCACTGGCATAAATGTAATAAAAATCTAAATTTGTAATTTAATATCCATTATAGCGGACAGAGTTTTTTTTTTTTTTTTTAATTAAATAGTTAATTATTTTTTTAAAGTCTTATAATAAGTTTTAAGCCTCTAACAAAACCCCTGAACACTATTTCTCCAAAAAGTATCCATGATTTTTTTACCTCTAAATTAAAAAGAAAAAAAATCTAAGATGGCTGCACTACGAAAGTGTCGCTAGCAAGTTGTCGTATTCTCAAATAGCTTCTCGTATGACAGATCGGTTGTCAATCGATATGTGAGCGAGCCTAGCCACTTGATAGTGTGCTGTGTAAACCAACTATTCTCGCCTTACTCTACAAGGGAGAATGTAACCATCTTGTTTAGGCAGATGTCATTAACGTTCTAGTTTAAAAAGCGATTCTCGTCTGTCTATAGGAGATTATAGTCGGAGAGCTGACGACATATTTAGGGTAGGTACCTATGTATTTTAGGCAAGTTGAAATAATAAAAAAAAAACAGTATTATGTCAATGGTGAACCTGGAATCGCGAGTCTGGCAGAGCGTTTGAGGTTATTTCGCTTCTGCGCAGCATATGACATTTGCAAGAAAATAAACCAAATAAAAATATGCTTAAGCAACTTGAAATTTTTTTAGTTTTTTATTTTAGCATTTATACAATCCAGAAATAAAAATCCCACACAATTTTGTCGGTTTTAAAGTGTGATCTGACCCTCCCGAATATAATATTTAATTAAAATACGCAAAAAATGCCAATAAACTTCTCAATAAATTTTTCTCTAGTAGCTATGGCTATGCATAAGACTTTTTTTACCGAGACGTTGTCTTGCGTATATTAATTAAATATATTCGGGGGGTCAGATCACACTTTAAAACCAATAAAATAGTCTAGGATTCTTATTTCTGAATTATATAAATGCTAAAATAAAAGATTAAAAAAAAATTAAGTTGCCTAAAACATGTTTTTTTGGATTATTCTTTTGCAAATGTTATACATATGCTGCGCAGAAGCGAAATAACCGCAAACGCTCTGCCAGACTTGCAACTCCAGATTCATCCATTGAGAAAATACTGTTTTTTTTTTAATATTTCAACTTTTCGAAAATACATTATTTAAATTCGTCGTCAGCTCTTGCGCTATTATCTCTCATGCTGTTTAGGCAATTTTTAATCGCCATTTTTCGCCCCAGTTTATCATCATCTTAGTTTATAGTCTGTATTCACTGATCACTAATTAGACGCATATTTAAAAAAAAAGAATTTCGCCCCAAATGAGCGAGAAACTATCCTCGTTTAACTGAACCTTTATAAGCACACCGCTAACGTGAAAATAGACTTTTTCGGCGCGCTGATGTCAAGTCAAATAACAATTATTTATCATTCAGTTTTGACGAGAATCTTATTTTATAACACGAACGTAACGAGATAAAAAATATCTTATAAATACCAACCTTAGTGATTCCATCAACGAGTCCATCAAAAGTTTCTCTGACGAAGCCCAACGATGTTATATCGAACAGCAGATGCATGAGGAATCCTCCGGGAGTTGAATGTGTGTGAGTTCCGCTGATTATGACATTACGATCGCTGTATGTGCGTCCGTACCGTTGAGACAAACGATTAATAACCTGTTAACAAAATCAAACATCGAATTGAAAGTGCTGTTTGTGTGACGAATTACTAATTATTGGTTATCACAAATTAGGTACCGAGAGTTTAAACACAACGTTTATATATTTTTGGACAAAACTTCCAACATCTAATTTTAGTACAATCAAATATTTGAATATAAATTATGACATTTATTCCATACAGGGTACCTATGTGCACCAGGGCCGTCTTTGGAACATGCGAGGCTCTGGGCCGAATAAGAATTCGTATGTGTCAACAGATGATGAATGTTCATGAATCCTTTAATAGGCTCTTTTTATCATACATTTTTAATTAATTTTGATTGAATTTCGTAATTGAAGTAGAGTCATAAAAATGTTTCATATTGTCTTCAATAAAATTTATCAAACATATTTTTTGATTGTGTACTGTTTGTTACAATTATTTATTTCTCCATTCAATATAGTATATTTTCGAGATCTTGAGAGTTAAGAGGCTGTTAATGTCTGAAGACACGGACCCGATCGACCCACACCTAAAGACGGCCCTGATATATACAGATTTCATAAAAAAATCAACTAATAAATTATGAGAATAATAATATGTTTGTGTTTGATGCAAGGGGATAATTTCTCGAAAATTCGATATCAAAAACTGTAAGAAACTATCAGAAATTCTTCAAAATCTAGGGAATTCTCAGAAAATCCAAAGAGCTTTTTGGAATACTTGAGTAACATCAAAAACATTACCTAGCAAATCTAATAATTTTAATCTTTAAAAAACTTGATATCAATATTTTGTTAGAATCGAATTATTTGGGTACAACATTTGCATTAAAGTTTCTGTCTATCGTGTTCATTAAAATATTCCTTTATCAATCGTTCCTTCTCCATCAAAACCACTTTGAATGCCAAAGTGACATAATTCACGAAATGCAAATGTGCAAACCAAGTTTCCAGATTCTAATTTTATTTATTAGAGTGAGATATAATATGTGTGCTTTTAACAGGAAAACTGTTGGCTGTTTACAACATCTACACCATAGTATTGAGTGATCATAGTTTTCAAGTCAAATAATATGATTGATGATGCAGAACCCTCGACGTGCAACTTGACTCGCACTTGTCCGGTTTTAATAATATTTATCATTGGCGTAACATTATAAACACACTGTATATAAAAACTTCAGCAAATACTTGACCATAAATCTTTGTGTCGCCATTGAAATTTCCATCCTATTCGCGTAGGACATTACAACATTGTAGACCGTATAAACTGACAGAGGAACTCGGTAATGTGAAACGTTTAACATAGGCAATGAAAAACTACAAACTCGTGGTATCATTATCAACTAGTGCGTGAAATAATTAGTACAACTTCAATGCCAGCCTAGAGATTGAGTATAGTAATCTCTGGTTATTACACAAAACGACCTATGGTTAAACTTTCGATCAAATAACATTAATGACGGTTTAGTTAGGGAAGCAGTATTGACCACACGAACCTTGCAAATTCTGGCTTCATTCCCTAACCTAAATCTTAAATGTATATTAACTAATAAAGATGACGCGGCAACCGTTTTAGATCACCTGGAATCAGTGCTATTGCTCCGAATTCATTTTTTTAACTTCCCGCAATAAATAAAAAATCGGGAAGTTATTGTTTTCACCCTGATTTTAGAAAATCGAGTTTTCGTCAGATCTCGACGTTTTGAGGTCCTAGGAAGCTATTCTGACGATTTTGGCGATGATATCCATCGTGTAAAAGTAAGACTCTTATTACTTTTGAACGGAGAGTCCAATTGGAACGCGGTTTGTGGCATCTGACGTGACTTTGCTGAACTTAGATTTCTTGAAAAATTGGAATGATTCGGCCCAATAGATTTTAAGAAATCTCAAAAATACAAGTTTCAAAAATTTCCAGAAATACGTTTTTTTAGAATATTTTTTAAACTACTAAACTGATTAATTCCAAAATTTAATTGGCTCTTCTCCTCAAAAAACTGCGTCAATTGCCGCAAACCGCATTAAAATAATTTGTTCATGAGATATCGTGAACGCAAAATTCGTAAGAAGGTGTTTCTTTTTGAGCTTGAAGAGTTAAAAAATTAACTTCTTGCTATATTTTATATATTTTTTAGCGTTTTGAACTCGAATGAGATATGGCCTCCAAGGTCAAACTTCTTTTCAAATTTTTTTGCTGGATTATGAAAGCCCATGTTACCAGGAGGTAACCGACCACGATACATAATCAACAGAAATTTTAGAATTCGCATAAAACAGTGAGTATAAAAACTACTTTAGCACATATAAAAAAATTAAAAATCGTCAAAACAGTTTTGCATCTGTAGATAATAATTAACAATGAAAAATCATTTAGTCTTCAAAACGTATTTGACTTTTCAGATTTTAATACTTAACTTAAGTCTGATCAAGTCAAACCCTAAGTACAGATTATAGACGTTCGACAACATATAATTTGTAAAATAGAAACTAAAAACATTATTCAGTTAAAAAGAACGGTCAATTTGACTTAAGTGATTTTGATTTTTGTCCACGGAGTTTAATCATGCCTTTTATAAACTACCTTTGTAATAAATCACAACAAAAGGACAGATGAGATTTGTGATCTGTATAAAACATACACACAGAGGACTTTCTCGCGGTTATAACATTTATTCTTTTTTTCAATTCTGCGTTTTTCGCATGAAGACGCACAATACAAAGTCAAAGCTGTATTTTACCATAAAAACGAATTTTATATTACATTTATTCTCGCGTAATATACATTACATAGCAAATAAAAAACTAAATAAAATAGGTAATTTTACAAAAAGCATTCTGAAAAAAGAATACGTATTCTAATAAAAAAAGGACATTAGGCGCGATTGAAAATCGCGCGCCAAGTGCTTTGTACAACCAACAAGCTAATATAATTAAATTATATTTTGTTAAAACTTAAACAGTATCACAAATTAGATTACATTCAATATATTACATAAATTTAACTAATCAAGCAAAATTCATTAATTGAATATAAACAGGCTTCCAATAATAACGACTTTTAGTCCAAGAACGATCTTCGTGAAATACCTAAAATCTCAAACGGCTAAAAATTTCAGTGATCGTTCTTGGGGTTACAAGAAACTATTCTGACTATGAAAAAGTGTGCTCCGATTTGCAGTTAGGGTAGAAACCGCCCCTTTAAATTTTGTTTTCTAATTATCTCACAAACTATGAGATATATGAAAAAAGGTTTCGACAAAAAGTTGTAGATTTTTATATTTGCTACGAAAAAGTGCTCCGCCCTCTTACCCCTATCTGCAATAGTTTACCCATAAATCGCCCCTAAAGGTAAAAAAATTGAAAATCATTATTTTTCTCAGCTGATTCGGGTTTTTTGTGACATTTTGAGAAGAAATTATTCTTGGTATTTTCTTCGAAAAACAATTATTTTAGAAATTACAAAAAAACGGATATTACCCCCTTTGCACAATAGTGTAATCTAATTGTCGTGAATTATTATAAAGAAATCGTATCCATGATTTTAAAATGTAAAACAAACTTAAAATAAACGTTACCATAACTATAATTCAAAATCAAACTTGAAAATTCAAAAAATTTGAATTATATTTTTACATTTATTTTAGAAATTTATTTGTACCGTTGTTTACGTGGCGTGTTTCTATGGTTTTTTAAACAAAATTTTTGAAATGGCCTATGAAGTCACAGAAATGCCACGCAAAAAAGACACGTTTCAATAATAATCAAAACATCTTGCCCAAAAAGTATATTTTTTTTTTAATTTCAATAAGAATGTTTTATTGAATGATTCCATGTGTTTGATAATTTTTAATATGATAATTATTGATTTTAAAATTATTTTCAAAAATTGTGCATATAATAGGTACCTATATTATGTTATGAATACTAACATTCGAATTTTTAGTATTTTTTATTTATTGTTAAAAATTTATAATCAACATAAACTTGTTACCATGTTTTTTGTCTTATTTTAATTGCTATGGTTAGTAATTAATGTTGATTTTCATAATTATTATTTTTAATTTTCTGCATGTACTTGAAAAAGTCTAAATCTATAGACGTCTATAGACTTAGAGTTTTTCAAGTGTGTACTTGAAAATGTCTAAATCTATAGATTTAGAGTTTTTCAAGTACATACAGAAAATTAAAAACAATAATTATGAAAATCAACATTAAGACAAAAAACATGGTAACAAGTTTATGTTGACTATAAATTTTTAACAATAAATAATAAAAATTCGAATGTAAAAAAATATATAAAAATATTTAACAAATTCAATTTCAGAAAAATTTTTTGAGTGGATTTTTTTATGTAGGTAGATAGGTACTGACAAGCAAAATACAATATTATTATATCCTGACATAAAATTAAATGCATATGTAGGTATACATAGAAAAAAATACGAAAAACGAAAAATAATAATTATGTTGCGACATAAGTAATAATTATTTAGGATTCTTCTCTTGAAAAAATAAGATTATTTTTATGATCTTGTGACAAAAAATATAATGTAAGGGCATAATTTTATTATTTTTCTTCAGGATATTTTAAGTTAAAAAATATTTTCAAAAAAAAATTCTGAAATTGAAAGTGTTAAATATTTTTATATAAACCCCCTAACTTATATTAATTGCTATGGTTAGTAATTAATGTTGATTTTAATAATTATTGTTTTTAATTTTGACAGCTGACGATGATATAGTGGGACAAGCTCCGACAATCGCGCTATCTCTCTCACTACAGTATCGTGCAAAGGGGTATCGTTTTTTTGTAATTTCTATAATGTTCATTTTTCGAAGAAAACGCAAAGACTATTTTCTTCTTAAAACGTCACAAGAAACCCGAATCTGCCGAAAAAACAAATGATTTCCATTTTTTTCACATTTAGGGGCGGTTTACGGGCAAACTATTGTAGATAGGGGTAAGAGGGTGGAGTACTTTTTTATAGCAAATATAAAAATCTACAATTTTTTGTCGAAACCTTTTTTCATATATCTTATAGTTTGTGAGATAATTAGAAAACAAAATTTAAAGGGGCGGTTTCTACCCTAACTGCAAATCGGAGCACACTTTTTCATAGTCAGAATAGTTTCTTGTAACCCCAAGAACGATCACTGAAATTTTTAGCCGTTTGAGATTTTAGGTATTTCACGAAGATCGTTCTTGGACTATTTAGCGTTTGTTTAAATTTAGAAAAAAGTAAAATCTTCAATTCTGCGGGAAGTTTTAAAGCAGAGTATTCAGGGCTAATGCAATTAAGACTTAGATTTAGGAAGTAAAATTGAGTTATTATAACGTGATTGATGACTACAAATGCTGTGAGCTGGATACTAACCAATCTCTTCAAATTACATAACAAATAAAAAAAAAACTGTTTACACAACACACTACAGAAGTAAAGCTGGTATAATTGTAAAAAAAAATGAAAAAAAAAATAAAAATGGCACGAGAGGCAAGTGTTCCAACACGTGGCCGGTTTTTATAGTACCTATAGTTTATATAAGGCAACGTTTCCTAAACTTTTTTGACCGTTGCCCGGTGTGTGGTTATAAAATTTTTCGCGATTCACCTTATGAAAACAAAAACATTCACTTACAAAACAAATTTTATTTTTTAATAGAAATAAAGTTAATTATTCAACACGCGTGAGTAATATGTAATTTCGGGACCCTGCTAAATTCGGGAGAAATAATAAATTACTTCATGTTGACGCGTAGAGTGCTAATAATAAGCCGTACCGTGAGATAATGAATTTTCTGCAGTTAATAATAAATAATAATAAAAAAAACTGCACAGCTTCTGGACCAATAGGAACGTGGTAGGCGGTATTGTATATATGAAAACAGCATCGCAATTCAATGAAAGTCAGGGCCATCTTGTGGGCATCGCGGGCGATGAGTACGTCAATCAATGAAGTGATTTATTATTTTTCCCTCTTTTATCAGGTCCTCAATTACATATTACTCGTGCTAGTTGAATAAAATATTATGTGCGACCATTGATCGAAGGAGAATATTCCACTCGCGTGCGAGTTACCGCACTCGCTACGCTCGTGCGGCAAATTTCACGCTCATGGAATCTTCTCCTTCTCTCACTAGTCGCACAATATAACATACTATTGTCTGCTTATTTCATACACAAAAATTGCAAAATAATAATTTATATATTTAAAATATATGTATTTAAAAAATTAAACTATATGAATTTAAAAACTTTAGTAAATAATTTTTTTTTGTGTTTTTATTTTTTTTTTTCTACCTGGCAAAATTTTTATAAGACTCGGTGCCGGGTCGCGACACGCCCTTTGGGAAACGGTGCTATAAATTGCGATATTTTCATTACATTTTCAATCTCAAGACTGAGTTAACCCTACCATGCCAAAAGAAGTTTCTGTTCAAAAAATGTATACAGATTGTATCAAATCAAAACGGTCCATAGGACATTCTGTGTGTAAGACAGAGACGATATATAAAGATCTAAAGCAGTAAGTAAGAATGAGATAAATGATCGCTAATATAGTTACTGTGGTTACGTAAATAAATAATTACGTACACTGTAAATCTTTTTATCAATAATTTCACTAGTGAATACTGACATTTGATAAAATTGTGATTTTTACTGTAGAAAACAAAGACGATACTATCAGATTGTATAACCACAGTAACTATAAGCGATCATTTATCTCATTCTTACTTACTGCTTTAGTGCTTTATATAATATCGTCTCTGTCTTACACACAGAATGTTCTATGGACTGTTTTGATTTGATACAATCTGTATATTATCTAAATGAAACGCTTAAAACGTGTTTTTATGAAAAGTTGGTAGCTAATAGAAAAACCAAAGTTGAAATTAATTCTAATAGCTTTCTATGCATTTCTACTGCATTAAAAATACTCTATGAAGCAAAAACACATCATTAAGCTTATTCATAATTTATTATTAGTTTCTCGAAAATATAACAATAGTTTTACTGTGAAGTATAGACTACGTATATTTCTAACATCACTATGGTGATGCACTTAAAGGAAAATGTCGAAAACTACGTGACATATTATATGAGACATTATATGAGATTTTTAAGAAAAGTCATTTCAAATGATATTCGAGTGTAGCATCACTCTTAACATTCGAATATCGCCAACACGTTATTCTGAACCCATCTTACTGTCGAACAAAATACATAGGTGATTGATCGATCTATACTCGTATTGTAATAGGTATGTATATGTTTATTCATATGTGATACTAACACGTAGTCTATTGACAAAAGAATTGGATTAAATTCTGCTCTCAAATACTCTTCTATCGATTACACGCTTTCATCTTGTCTACGTTATTTGTGAATAATAATAATACAACCTTCCTATGAAAAAATCGTACCCATTTTACAGAAAAGCAAATAGTTAGTTGCGAATTTCATAACCAAAATATTTTGTAATATTCAGGGCCGTAACTAGACAGGGCCAACAGGGGCACGTGCGCAGAGCTCAGACAGAAGGGGCCCCAAGAAGGCCCCAGAAAGATCCAAAAAATTCGCATTATATTAAAGAAAACAGTACGTATTTGAACAACTTTTTGGGAACCTGAATAGCGCAAACGACTCAAAAAGCTAATTCTTCGTCATTTTCGTATACTTTTATTCTATACTGAGCATAGGAATAAAATCGCAATAGAACTGTTAGGGTGCAAATATTTACTTTTGTCTTTTTTTACGCCCTAAGCACTGGCGTATCCAGGAGCGCAAAACAAGCGCGGGGGACCCGGCTTAAGAAATTTCTAATTTGCCCCCTCCTGGGCCAAAAACTGTGTACGACCATATTAACGTCATATAAAAAGACAAAGTTTTTGAAACAGAGATACTTTATTCAGATTGAATGCAAGTACATCAACCAATTCTACCATTGGAGAAATCAGTGAATACCATCGAAAAAAGAGACACACATATAATATTTTCGATACGCTTTGTTGCGTTCAATGGCAATGATTCATATGGTTAAATAATAGATATATATAGTCATATTATAGCGATTTGTGGTATCTTTGGAAATAAAATTTCCTATAGTACTTTTTTTGAGAGGGGGTAAAACGAAACCAATTCAGTGTAAAATATGATTAATTAACGATTGGAATGTCTTACCCCCCAGCCCGGATTTCTTCCCAGCCAACTTCAAGCACCTACACTCTTGGACTTTCGTATCTCTTTTGAAGATTTTAAAATTTACGAAAAACTGGCACTTGGGGCATAAAATAGAGATAATAAATGTTATTTAAAGTTATTCTGACAATTTATAGTATATACCTTCAGAACTACTTACCGAAACGAACAATTCTTAGAATTTCGAATAAACGATTGATTATAAACTATAAGAACGCAGTTATTATATTTTTTATTTATTTATTTTTTGTATAAAGTATTACTTTATTTGTCTCCATGTTAACATTTAGTTGATGTAAAACTCTTTAAGCTTCAGGAAAGAATCTAAATATTCTCCAGACAATGCTATTTAAAACTTTATGAATTATAAACGGTGAACTAACATGGCTTTATGCAACATAATTATGCTTTAACAAGTTTGTTAACAATCCTTTAGACTTTACCTCTTTTCTTACTCCTTGTCCCATCATGGCGGCATCAACACTGACGAACACGATCCTATCTGCGCCATCTTCAATGATGAATGCTCTGGAGAACTGACGCAAATGTAGTCCTTTCCCTTTTTGTTCCAATTTAGCGTATCCCATCTGTAAAGGAATACAATAAATAAAGTATCATGTTATACAAAGTTATCTCTAACGTAAATAGATTAACACGATAAAATACAGAAATATATAATATTTTTTTTAAACAAAATAATATAACAGAAAATTAAAAAATATATTTCCCTGATGATAACCTACTGTCTAAAATTTAGATTAATTAATTACGCAAGAAAACATTTATAAAAATTAAATTGGGTATGTTTTAAAGTCTTTCAATTCCACTCCCTAAAGGAAATTTGAAATTCAGTTAATTCATTTATTAGTGTATTGGGGTCGGACTAAAACTTATCAACGTTTCATAACCCTGAACAATTTGGCACTATTTTTGGAAATGTTTGTGTATATATTATATACAGGCTGTGTCTTAAAACCGGGGCGGTCAATTATTTCATATACTGCGCGTTGAATTAAAAAACAAAAAAAAAACACATGTCCAGTATTTTTAAAAGATCTATTCAGCGACACTAAGCTTGATCCCCTGCCCCCCCCCCCCTCCCGGGGAATTTTAAATGGGTACCCCCAATTTTTATTACAGATTTGTACTCTATATTGAAAAATAGAACACTTTTGTCTGAAACATTTTTTCGAATTCTGAGTAGATGGCGCTGTAAATGACGGAGAAAAAATACGTGCCTAAAAATTTATGTGTCTGTTGTCTGAACAGAATGCGTCATGTTGGTTTGTTGGCGTTAGTTCATGTCGGATACTTGACAAGATACTGTTTCCTGATTGTTTTTCTTTCTCAGAATTCAAAAAAATGTTTCAGACAAAAGTGTCTTAATTTTCAACGTAGAATACAAATCTGTAATAAAAATTGGGGGTGCCCATTTAAAATTCCAAAGTTATCCCCGCCCCCGTCCCCGGGAGGGGGGGGTCAAATTTAGTGTCGCTTAATAGATCTTTTGAAAATACTTTTTTAATTTAACGAGCAGTATTCAAAATAATTGACCGCCCCGATATTTATGACACAGCCTGTATGTATGTGTGTACGGGCAGTAACTTTTGAAATAATTCATTGATTTTGACGAAAATCGGTCCGTATGTTGGAATCAATCACCGCACGAAGCCTATTTAAAAAGAACCCATTCGGGCTATTTCAAGGGTGGTTTTTAAGGGTTGAAAAATGTTGTTGGGCGCCAAAAAAAAACGCAAAAATACGCAAAAAAATTCTCAGAATCGTTTCAAATTTTAAACTTAATTCTTTAGTAACGATTAAAACGTGCAGATAAAATTGGACTTACGTCGAGTTTTATGAAACACTGGTTTGCGGATACGGATTATTTAATTTGGTTCTGATGCATTGGCAACAATATTGCAATAAATTATTATTAAAAAATTCGTATTAATAATAAATAATATTGTCGGCAGGGTGTTGGCAGTGTGACCCGAGTTTTTTTTTTGCCACGAATGTTACAAGAAATAATTTAAATGCCGCTACCGGGACTCTATTCACGCTCTCACTAAACACGAACGAAGCGGGTAATACACACCGCTTATGCATTTATTGTAAATTCCTTTTTTGATAATTGGAGACAAAGAAAGTCTACACTAATTAGCTAAAAATGTTCATTAAATTAACACCGAGAACAATTTTCCACAAAATAAATTGACCTAGATACCTTAATTTTAATTGAATTCAGAACGAAATTCAATATGCACGCCTATTAAAATTTAAGCTTGTATTCTTAATTAAGATAATGTTAATACATAGAGCTGTGCAAATATTTTGTCATGCTTTTTCATCTGATCAAACAAACTAGAATTTATGATATTTACTTGCAAAGCGGTATTTTACTGGACTTTAAATCTACATATTTAAATTTCGCTCCATATATTAAATTAAATTCAAATTTTTAATTTAATATATTTTAAAACCAGATTTACCTTCCCTTTTTCTGGGGGTACATTTTGGTTAGGCAGGCAGATAATAAAAAAAAAAACAAATTTCTCATAAATTTTACAGTTTAGCAAACTCTAGCCAGTGTACACCAGTTTAGTTCCCCGACTTGCTTTACATTTTCGCTTACTGTTCATGCCCCTTTTGTAGTAGCTTAATAATATATCTGTGTCACTCCGTAAGAGGTGGGATTTTAAACAGTGAAAAAATAATTAAAAATTTAAGATTTTCCCTCGCTAGCAAAAATTTTTACTCTTTATAATATTGCGATTGTTACGATGAAGGAAGGTTTTGTTTGAGAATTATAAATAAGCTTTACCAATGTTACGTTAGTGGCTAACATTTCGAAAAATTTATTTTCATCTTCAGGACCTCAAGCTCGTCAAAAGATGGTAAATTGTTAAAACAATATACATGATCATATTATTATGCGTTAAAACAATATTTATATATGATCATGTAGGTATATTGTTTTAACAATTTACCACTTTTTGACTAGCTTGAGGCCCTGAAGATGAAAATAAATTTTTATTTGTCTGTGAACACGATACAGGTCAAATGGATAAACGGATTGAAATCAAATTTTGAGAGGACGTTTAATATGCTAATATGAAGGACCCCTGTTGTTTTTAGGGAAAATCGACGCATGCACAGACGAGATATATGCTATAACGTTGTTTTTTATATTGGTACCTAATACTGGCATGCTTTTCATAACGGTTTATTATTCAATTTATTTTTACAAGAAAGTTTTGTAGAAAAAATATTTTTCGAACTTTATAATTTCGGCAATATTTTGAAAATAAAAAAAATCTGCTGTCTTTTGTTCTGTAGATCTGTCAAAAAGAAATTAGGTAACTGACAAGCATTCTTCGGTTAATTTTTACATGACATGATACCTAACATGTTATGTAGGTAACCACGCATATCATAATATTTAATACTAGCCGTTACCCGCGTCACCGCACGCATTAACAGAAATTTTATTGTTTTATTATATGTCAAATGTCAATAATTTTGAAGTTGATATTTTCTCGTCGCTCGATTGGCTGGAATTTTTTTATGTGATAAATCAAAACTAAAATCTTTTACAAAGCACGATAAATGAAATATACTGAAACTGTAAACCATGAGAAATCAAAGCTTAAAGAAGAGTTTTAATCTCCTGTCGGAAAAGGGTTAGAGAGATTTACATAGACCGTTGTTTTATCGCGTCACTGAGCCACAAATGGCGATCGCTTATAGATTGTGAAAACATATATCCAATCCACCTACACATTATTTATGTAGGTTGGATATCATCACATTTTCCGAAGGTTCCTACTCCTCCTCGTTTGACCTTCGTCAGCGGATATATTTTATTGGAAAAACTCAATAGCTTACTGCAGAATTGTCTTGTTAAAAACGTTTCATATACAACCTTTATATTGATGTTTTGAACAAACTAACTTATAAAGCTATCAAACAAAATGACCAGTTCATTGAAAGATATTTTAAAAATTAAAAACCATGAAGGATTACAAGAAGTTTTTCAACAGCATTATTATTTCAAATTACGTTCAATATAACCGTTCTATTTGATACGGGTACTTATCTGTAAGCGCGTTAGAAGTTATATTTTATTGGCGTGGTTAAAAGCTAATTTTTAATTTGCATCCAAAAATTTTTATTCGTATTGAAAGAAAACATGAGATGACATCTGTCTTATTCACTATTTTACATTTTCGATAGCTGCACCATCACTTGAGTATTTATTAAACGTGCTTAAAATCAAAATATTAGAATGTCCAAGCAAGCAACTTTATCCTGTTAATTTTGATATTACGTCAGCAAATTCCTCCTGTTAAATTTGATCTTACAGTGTCCGCACGAATCGTAAAAATTCACTATTAGCTGCGCAGAATTAGCAAATCCGTCACATGCAATTGCGAACGTCGATTTTAAATTTTTTTTTGTTAGATAATACGAATATAAGTAACATATTAAGTTTAAACGCCAATCGGAGCACCGCACGATGGTTAAAAAAAATGGCAAAAATCGTCCATATCACTTTTTGGCGATTTACGGGAAAACTATGCATTTGACAAATTAAGTGTAGGGAAATAAAAAATGCGCAATAAAAAGACGAATCGAATGAGTTTTTGTGAGCTCCGATCGGTCCAGTAGTTTTTTAGTAAATTGCAAAAAACCGCTTTTTTGGGCCATTTTTTTGAAATTCCATAACTTCCATTCTATTAAATATGAAGACTTGAAACTTTAATGGAATATGTGTTTTATAAGCTTCAATATGCACACAAAATTTCAGCAAGATCGATGTTATACTTTTTGAGAAACTTTGAAAAAACCGAAAAAAGGTCCTTCCGAAAAGGGTCCCTGAAAAAGTTTTGGGCCAGCGTAGACCAATTTTTCAAACGTGCTTTTGTTCATAGAGAGTTGCTCTACAACATCCTGCAATGCCGTACCATTACACCTAGCGAAAGTGCGAAAAAAATTGATTTTAAAAAAGGGAGCTTCCGCGGCATATGCACAATTCTACGTAAATATATAATGATATCATTATTAGTGTATTTGCCATAAGGCACTTACACTATTGGCGTCGGTGGGATGGCGGGACCTAGGGGTCGGACCAAATTTTCTCGACGTTTCATAGCCTTCTAAACACTTTGGCACCATTTTTGGAAAAGTATGTTTATATATGTATATATATATATATATATTTATATATATATATATATATATATATATATATATATATATATATATATATATATATATATATATATATATATATATATATATATGTGTTAGCACGATAACTCTCGACAGACTTAATCGATTTAAACCAAATTTGGTCCACACGTTGGAATCCATCACCGCACGAAGCCTATTTAAAATGGGCTCAATCGGGCCATGTTAAGGGTGGTATTTAGGGGTTGAAAAAAGTTTTAGGGCCCAAAAATACCGAAAAAATTATCGGAATCACTTCAAATTTGAAATTTAACCCTTTAGTAATTATTAAAATGTGCTGCTAAAATTTTAATAAAATCGGCCCGACAGGACCGGACTTACAAATTTTATGAAAACACATATAGATTTACATACTGAAGGGTATATATAATTTGGTACAGATGTTGAATTGATATGTAGTATTGAAATTAAGTAAAAAATGTTGTTTTAACGGGTGTATTAAGGGGTAATTTTTTTTTATTTTGTTCAAAATCAAAGTTTATACAATAGCCACACTGCCTATTAAAGCAAATACACTATATTGTCGGCAGGGTTTCGCACTGCGACCCGAGTTTTTTATTATTGCCATTTTCGCTTTAAAACGCTTTTTTTAATCAATTTTTTTCGCACTTTCGCTAGGTGTAATGGTACGGCATTGCAGGATGTTGTAGAGCAACTCTCTATGAACAAAAGCACGTTTGAAAAATTGGTCTACGCTGGCCCAAAACTTTTTCAGGGACCCTTTTCGGAAGGACCTTTTTTCGGTTTTTTCAAAGTTTCTCAAAAAGTATAACATCGATCTTGCTGAAATTTTGTGTGCATATTGAAGCTTATAAAACACATATTCCATTAAAGTTTCAAGTCTTCATATTTAATAGAATGGAAGTTATGGAATTTCAAAAAAATGGCCCAAAAAAGCGGTTTTTTGCAATTTACTAAAAAACTACTGGACCGATCGGAGCTCACAAAAACTCATTCGATTCGTCTTTTTATTGCGCATTTTTTATTTCCCTACACTTAATTTGTCAAATGCATAGTTTTCCCGTAAATCGCCAAAAAGTGATATGGACGATTTTTGCCATTTTTTTTAACCATCGTGCGGTGCTCCGATTGGCGTTTAAACTTAATATGTTACTTATATTCGTATTATCTAACAAAAAAAATTTTAAAATCGACGTTCGCAATTGCACGTTTTTTAGGACACGAATCAGCTAATTCTACCCGACTATATCATATTTTTTTCATAGCGCTCCAATGAAATATATATATTTTTTTTTTTACTTTCAATAAAAATAATAGTTTGAATACTTAAAAAATATTGAACGGGCGGTGTATTATTCATTTAGTTGCAAGATTTATAAATTAAGGTGGATAAAATTTGTATTTATTTTCTACATGTATTTATTTTTTATCGGAGTGCCTTAAAAACATTATTTTCGTGTTAGATTTTACTTCGAATCTCACATATATTTTATTTCAGATAAGAGCGTTTTTAATTTTTTACAATAATTTCAGAAAATAATATTTGGAAAGGTCACCTGCGACCTAAGTATTTAAAGAGAAAAATATTATTGTTCAAAATGAATTTAAAAAATATATTTTAATTTGTTTTTTTTTTAATTGTCTTATATAAATACTCGTAGTAATATTATCACATTTATTTTGATTATTTTTCATAGCATAGTTTGAAGCCCCAAAAATTATTTTTGAATTGTTTGATCCTCGTACAATGCTTTTACAATGATTCTACTAGATTTTTGTAACTTTCGGCATTAACACGTCTGAAAGATATAATATAACAAATATTTATAAACAGTCTGTAATGACAATAATATTATTCTTGCTTGAAAAAACGATTGAGTCCAAACTAGCGAATCTTTGCAAAAATAAAGGAAAAGCTTAAGTAGATTTACATAGATATATCATCACAAAGCCCATATATTCGTCATGAATATAAACAAAATATATAAAATAAAAACGAAAGCTATGTCTATGAAAATAATATGACCAGAAACAGTCTGTCACAATTCCGTAGAAAACCTTCTCTTATTTTATTACCTGGCCTAAATAGAAGTACGAGCAAATAACACATGCAGGAAAACTAAATAAAATGGCGCTGAAATAAAGCTTCCTATCGGGAAGCTTTATTTCAGCGCCTTTTAGACTCGGTTGGTAGCGCAGCTTCCTAATAAAGAGAAGTTCTAGATTCGCGTTTTAATATTTTTACCACATCTATACTAATATTAATTAAAAATAGGAAAACTTTGTTTGTTTGTGACGAGTAATCTCAAGAACTCCTGTATCAATTTGAAAAAGACTTTCATTGTTTAACCTACTTCTTCCCGAATACCATAATAATAACATATTATATTATTACGCTAAGACAAAATAGAGATGGGCAGCGAGCATAAATATAAAGCAAGTCAAGAATTCCGCAAGTGATTTCTGAGCTTTAAATTAGTTCAGTATAATCTGAAATTTATATAATAGCAAAGGTAAAGTTAAGTGATACAAGAGTGATTTATTGCGTTTGAATATTTCATTAACAAACCAAATCTGCCCAGGCAAAGCCATGTTTAATAGCTAGTATTCAATAAATTATTATTTAGCAATATGATAGTCTCTTCTGGGATTTCACTAAAATTGTGAACGATATTCAGAATAAAAGAGAAAATGGGCGACCAGATGATTATCACGAAAAGGTTTATAAATATTTCTTATATTGTAAACATTCCAAACCTGAACCAATAAATTTTTAGATGAGGTGTCAAATTCCGCTAATAAAAACAAGATATTTTATTATTTCATAAAAACGGTCATTTTCAGATATAAAAGCTACAAATAATATTTATTACTCATATACGTCATTTCTGAAAAATAACAAGACGTTTTATCGATTGTTATATTTCTATTTTGTGTCCCATTGAGCTTGAATATGATAACTTTGAAATATTTATTATCAACTTTCTTTCGGGATTTGAACTGTACCTTCCAATAAGTGCTAGTTTCCTAAAAAGCAATTGGGGGGCATCAAATAAGAAAAGAGCGGCGGAAGCATAAATAAAAAAGTAGAAAGTGTGTGGGCTTTCACGGCCGGCGTTTCCGGGTTTGCAGGCTGTGATCCACAGGTATTTCTACCTGACCGTTCGTCTACTGAACTGCGGTAGACATTATCAAAGGCTGTGAGTCGCCAAGGAGAAAACTTCGCCACTCTGCCTTTGATAATGTCTACTGCACTTGTAGATGAAACGCCAGGTAGAAATACCAATGGATTGTCCAGGAAAACAAAAAGGTTAAAAAAAAAGTTTTGAATAACCGTTAGTTGTGTAAAATAAAGTTAAATTCGTAGTAAGTCCTTTATTTTCCAAATAAATGCGGGTTATTAACGACTTCTTAATAATTAATTTTATAATTTAAACTTCAAACCGTCTTATTTACAACATCGCTCTCTACTCTGTAGGTAGAAATACAGATACATCAAAGAACGCAAACATCGCTGCATCTTTCAGTTTGTTCGCTTAAAGAAGGTAGTTTTCTAGGAAAGCATTGAGTTTTTTTCTGAAAAGAAGCAGTTGGCTATACAGGGTGACCGGTAATTGCTCGTATTCCTCTCGGGAAAAGAAACTATGACTAATTTTGAATTATTTAACCTCTATCAGTTGGGAGTCGGAAATGCGTCATTTTCGGGTAAAACCTACTTCACAAAAATCCGAATTTCGGGAGTTGAAAATTAAAAAAAATGTCATTTTGTGGCTTGAGTTTTTTCATGAACTGACAGCTTACAAATAAATCGGCCAACCTTCCTAAAGTTAAAAACCACGAAATTTGCTGTTAGATTTTATGTTGTGTGTTAAAACTTACAATAAATTAAACAATAATGTTGTGTGCCCCCTGTTGGGACGACTATGGCTTCTGTAGAATCTTCTAGCAACAACTGTCAACAGGTAGTTAAGAAAATCCGACCTTCATACAAATGCCTGGAGAAGCCAATGCAGGTAAAGAGAGGTTCTCAGCCCTTCTAGAAGTTTCGATTTTGTGGGGATCGAAGCTATAAAATGCGAGCGGGTCGCGGGCATGAGTCAGTCAGTTGGTGAGTTCTTCATGTGCTCTGGCGTTGCGACATAAATTATCCAGTTATACTGTGAAGATAAATAAACTTTTGTGTGTAAACCATTGAGTGCAATTATATAAATCTGGTTTTACATAAATAACTTTTTGTAAATAGTCGTGTGAATATAGTTAATATACAAGTGTGAATAAGTGTGCCGATAAACTTTCTTTTGTTTGTGTACATAATTTAGTGACTCTATATTCTCTGTTACTTAGTTTTGTATATTATGTTATTCAGAACTATTACTTAGTTTTGTTTCTGATAACGTTATTATTTCTGTTAAATTAAAGAAGTACGCTTTCATTTGTGTGTTTAACAGTTTTGTTAAACATTTATTATTCTAAATAAATAATTGCCACCACGGACTAGAACAGTTTTGTTACAATAAAATAAAAATTCTTCACAGAAGTGCCATTTTGATAAAAAAATTACGCATTTCCGACCCCCAATTGATAAGGTTAAATAATTCCAAATTAGTCAGAGTTTCTTCTACCGACAGAAATACGAGCAATTACCGGTCACCTATTACAAGTATGGAATCTCTATACTAGATTGTTAGTTTGTGTCACACTGATATGGTACTTTATCATGCAAAAAGAAAATAAAAGCGGTATATCTGGAACAATATAGGTACTTACAAAAGTAACTTCGGCCACAGGTCCAGTGACATCGGCACGGCCAACCCCTATACGGTAGGCTGCTTCTGTCGTTCCCGCAATGCATACCAGGAAGACGACAGCTGCCGCAAACACTGCGGCACGCCGTGACTGCGATGCTCTTCCAACGTCGACACCAGCGGCGATACCCATTCTGCAGAATATATACAACGTTTTAAAGATACAGCATGTTTCACTGAACGTATTTATGCTAAGATTACTCTTTTACGAAATATGGGATTACGTGAACATAAGATGACTTTTAGTATGTTTTCTACACTACGACATTTCCGCCAGTTTAGAGAAATAATAATGCGCTTAATGTCTGTTCCTCGACTTTATGTCATAACAGACGCCATCACTTTTTAGTTTTTTATAATAAGATGTTCATATTATTATTTTTTAACCCATAATAATATGATCATGTATGTTGTTTTAACAATTTACCACCTTTCGACCAGCTTGAGGTATGTAATAGATGTTGTTGTTATTATCATCCATAATTATAAATATATATTAATAATATCAGGAATGTGGACTAGATAAGATGGTAAATAATAATCACTTTATTATTTCTGCAACGTTTCGGTCTTTATTAGATCTTCCTCAGGCATCTGAAAAAATTACATATGTACTTAACCTCTACATTGGCACAATAATTCGTATTATGGTAAATATTGGATTGTAATAATTATTGTGCCAATGTAGAGGTTAAGTACATATGTAATTTTTTCAGATGCCTGAGGAAGGTCTAATAAAGACCGAAACGTTGCAGAAATAATAAAGTGATTATTATTTACCATCTTATCTATAGTCCACATTCCTGATATTATTAATATGTATGTAATAGATTTATATAGTAGCTCTAATAAAAAAACTTATTGTAACTGTTAGATATAATATATTATGATCTAAATTATAAACATATATACATGTTCATAGGCCCTGAAGATGAAAATAAATTTTTCGAAACGTTGGCACTAGCGAAACATTGATAAAGCTTATTTATTTATGATCCTCAACCAAAACCTTCCTTCATCGCAACATTCTATTGGATCAACACTACTTTATCTTACTAAATATAACCTACATACAAATATGGTAGGATTATTGCATTGACCTTGGGAATAGGTACCTACTGAAAGAAAAGGGCCTCGCTGATGCAACTTAGCCCACGTCTAGATTAGTCCACGCTACACCACTGCCTTAGTGTGTCAGTGACAGGCAGGGGAGAGGAAAATATCAATCGCCCAAATCCATACAATATTGTACTAAACCGTAAGATAGTCGTGTTTCAATTGTTATCTATAATCTCTCAGTCAATAAAGTGAAGCGATTTAATTTTCAAATTTCACTTCCAACGCTAGTGTTTTTGATGTGAGACATCTAATGGCGAGTTTGGTTGGGAGTAAAGCTGTGCAATTGAGGCTAGAAATACTAGTATTTCGTTAGATGACAGCGCTGTGTTGGATTGTAACATGGCTTTTGTTGACGGGGGCATCCAACTGAGATTTATTAGTTACTTAGGTGGCGCTGCTAGTAAGTTAAAGTTGCTGTGTCGATAGGGCTTTAGAAGAATCTGTAGAGTGTCCGCAGGCTTTGTAACTTAAAGTTGCATTTATGTTTCACATTTGCCAGGCGTCCCACGATTTTCACTCGTTTTTTTTAAATAGATAACCAACCGATTGTCTAACGTGTGTGAAACATGTTTTTTTTCATTTTAACTTCTTTTGAAAAAGTCTAACAAACCCTATGTGTGTTTTAGTGGTAACAGTCATGTTTCGTATTATAATAACTCGAACGAGATTATCTTTTGTTTACCTAAATGAGAAATAAATTGTGGTTGTAAACGTAACGGAATGTTTTGTTGTCTCCGCAGTCTACGAAAAATACCCCCGGCATATCAAAGCAGTATTGATACCACTGTGTAACTTTAAAAACATAGAGTTTAACCTTTGATGTTATATACCGGCAGACAAAATATTATATCTATTTATAATACATATTATTAACTTTTGCGTTGGTATTTTACGTAAAAAGTAAACTGAAACCCTCTATACCGAGATACCTTCATTCTATTTTAATAAAAAGTTCTATCCAAACAACATGCTGCCCATAAAATATTCGAAGGTAACGAAGTTTGTACACCACTGTCGGTTTTTTTAGTAGAGGGACCTAAGGCCTAGTTTATATGACAGGCGTTCAACGCGCGTTGGCCCAACGCGCGTTTACAATTTCTATAAAGTTGTATATAACTGTTTATATGATAACGCGCGTCCAACGCGCCGCCAACGCGCGTTATCTTATAAACAGTTATATACAATTGTATAGAAATGATAAACGCGCGTTGGGCCAACGCGCGTTGAACGCTCTTCATGTGTGCTAGGCCTAAAACGGTTTGATAATTTATATTATCGTATTTAGTTGCAACTCTTTTGATTTAGATGCTTTATAATAATAAATTATGTCATCATGTTATTTGAATATTAAATATTCATTTTCATAACAAACCGTAACCGTGAGATTAATACGAAGCTGTAAAAATGTTTTTAACAAGATAGTAACATTAGCGGTCCGGTTCAGCCTCGCCCGAATTTGTAGATTGCCACCATTTTTCGTCGACTTACGTTGGAAATTTGTCTCCACGAAAAGCGCTTTTATTTTAACACGATAATGTGTAGCCTATGTTCATCCTGAAGGTATATTCTAAATATTGATGAAAACATTTTTGAAATCGGATGAGTAGCTTCGGAGATTACCTCCTACATCAAACTTTGCCTCTTTATTATATTTATATAATATTTTTGAAGTAAAACTTCTTTAGGCACGCTTGACTTGGGAAGTAAGCTGGTCAATGCCTGACGAAAGCGTTTACGGAAGTGCATCATCGGACGAGGCGAACGGTGCGTGGTCGTTCGAGGCGAACGGAAGTTGAGAGGGACATATAAGTTAGTGAAGATAGTAAGAGAGAGAGTTACGTTTCGTATATTGGAAGTTGAGACATTTTTTTACTTGCGGTAAGGATTATAACGTTTTGAGTCCTGTATAAGAGACTGATTTCTCAAAGAAGGCTGTTTTATGTTTAAGAGTAATCTTTGTTTTGCGGGTATCATATTTATTTGGCTTTTTAACGCCAAATGAGTCATAATTTTTACATAAAAAGTTAAAACTTCATAGGCATAAATACCGTAATAGGTTAAAGGTTCATTATTTTTAAAAATTGGCCGACATACATATTGAATAAAAAGTGTGTTTTAGAGAATTGGTTATTTTATAAAAACCTGAAATTAAATTTTGGTATTTAATAAACATTACTAAATACAGTGATTAAACAGTCTTTTACACAATCTACCAAAAAATGGTCTTGTCCATATTAGCGGCTATACACATTTTGTTACAACTGATTTTTGAAATTTTATATAACGCATTATACAAATCTTTGATTAACGTTTGATTACTGTTCGATAAATAAAATTATCGAGCAATTTTTCAGACAGTATATTAACAAAAATTATTTGAATTATAATTATATAACTTTTTATTTTTTATTTTGAAAAACAAACAACACAAAGTGTGCCTCAACCCGAGGATATATAACTTTTATTAATATATTGTCTGAAAAATTGACCGATAATTATATTTATAATAACGCATTATAGTTAAACATAATTTTCTAATCCAATCATTAATAACCACTTTCAACAGCATCAAATAACAGCAAAGGCATCGTAATCTCATGAATGAACAAAGAGTTGAGTTTAATTTAAATCGCATAAAGAAAATGGATAGCTATCCTAAAAAAACTGATAATAAAATCAATGAAAGAACAGAAACTCACCTGTTGCAATAATATGATATCAATTTATAGGAATGAGGCACCACAAGTTACAGCATAACAATAATTTGAAAAAAACTATTTGTAAAATATTATTTTACACTACATATACCTATGTCAAGCAATTAAAGTAAAATGAGTCAGACAGCTTTATTTGCGCGTTTTATGTACATTGACACAGTTGTTTTTTTTTTTTTTATTCAGATCTATAATATTATGTATGTACTTGTTTATTATATTATAGGTAAGAAAAGTAATAATTTCCATGAAAAATATACATTCACAACCAGTATATAGGTACTGTGTTATCTATGTTTAAGTATCATATCAATATTAAGGTTGCTATTAAAAATATGTTGAGAATTTTAAAGCTTTAAGAAAAATCTCATTCATTATGTATAAACATTTTATTCGTTGTACAAAAAATAATTTACAACAAAGTCTACAATGTAAACCATTCAACGCGTTCTGGACTTTTGTTTATCTGTACCAACATTAGTCGAAAATGTTTGGACTGATTTTGGAGCAATTGATGCCGAAATTTAAAGTATAAGATACTTTTTATTATATAATAGCGGTCCCGTCCGGTTCGAATGTTAACAAAAGTGGACGTCTATTGTATCTGAACAGAACACACGCTATGACGAAGTGTTTGTGGGCGTTTATCCATGTCGCCCACGTGACAAGATATTGTTTCAACAAGCAGACGAACAAGCAAGAAGCCCAGGTTCTAATTTTAAAATCCATCTTGTGACACGAACCCGCAGTTACGTCATTTCCATCCTCGTAGTCCGCCGCACGCCAGCCAGCACAAGTTCCAGCAGTGATTCTCAGCGGCAAAATCAGCCTCGTGTGCAGCGGCCTTTAGACCAGTACAAAACAGTACGGATCAACACGAACGACACATCACTAGGCACTAGCACACTAGATCGGTCGAATACGGCTAGACTGATGGTCGTCGGCTGTTGCTGGTTGCAGGTGCTGATCTAATGTGCGCTACTCCATTAAATAACATTATTGGTATCTTTTGTTCTCCTGCTGTGCTAGTTTTTTAAGCGAACGAACCGCAAATAAAGGCTAGTTATTATATAAATTTAGAAATGTTTATAGTTACCTTAAAATTCTCATTGAGATATGTACTCGTATGACAGATTTTTATCACAATAATTGATGCTTAGTCGTCAATATTTCTTATCATCCTATAACTAGTTAAAGTATTTCGTATCAGTCGCCAAGTACTTTATCAGTAACCCACTGCTTTTTTTTACAATTAGTAAACAAAATGTATCTATAGTATTAATTTCATGTCAGGTGAAATATGAAATAACACAAAAATTAAAAAGATAGAAAATTGATTAATTCACAATAGATTAATTCACCGTAGATATTTCGCTATTGTAGATTATAGACGCTTCACAAGTAAGGTCATTAACGTCTATTCACCGCATTTTTAATTTCATATTACAATTAGCTAAAAAAAATGCGCTTGAACTTTATTACGTGAAAAACATTTTAATTTATCAAAGAAAAAATCGCGCAAATAAATAAAAAAACACTTATCAGATGAAAACACTTTAAACTAAAAATTGTTTTCATACACAAATGTCACGTTTGTTGTTCTTAGCAATAATTATGAAATCTACTAATTATAGAAAATTTGGTATTAGCTTTTCGTAAGGTCATTTTTTATACAGGGTGAGTCAAACCACCCGTATATCAGTCGTTTTTTTCGAAAACGGTTAGTCGTAGAGAGTTGTGTCAAAAATCTGTATTATAAAAGCCCTAATGAAGAATCGAATGGTGACATTTTTCCCCCCGGAAAGGTCGGCTTCCCTGTTAGTTTGCTCCGGAATGTTCAGAACTCCGGAATGTTAAATGGCACGATAGTTAAGTTAGTTAAGTAATATTCGTTTGAAATTATTAAATTAACATGTCAGAATAACAAACTTAATTTTAAAAGTCGGCATTTAAAATCTAGTTACCTAATTAAACTATGTCCCAATAAGTTTTCAATAATTGCAATTGTTTTTTTTTGTCGGAAAATACTTCCAGGTACTCATAACATATCTAGAAGAGCTCCGCAGTGTTTAGAAGTAAATTGAAGACAGTTTGAACATTTGTGACATTGTTTAATTAGGTAACTAGATTTTAATGCCGACTTTTAAAATTAAGTTTGTTATTCTGACATGTTAATTTAATAATTTCAAACGAATATTACTTAACAGGGGTGGCAGTAACAAAAAAAAATGTCCTACAAAACTTGCTTATTTTTTAAAGATCTTTTCAACAATACCACTTTCGACCTATCCTGCCATTTAACATTCCGGAGTTCGGAACATTCCGGAGCAAACTAACAGGGAAGCCGACCTTTCCGGGGGGAAAAAATATCACCATTCGATTCTTCATTAGGGCTTTTATAATACAGATTTTTGACACAACTCTCTACGACTAACCGTTTTTGAAAAAAACGACTGATACGGGTGGTCTGACTCACCCTGTATACTGTATATTTTAATCATTATTACATTTTAATCACTCAAAAAATCAATCAATATTATGTTATACAGCTTATTGATTGAAAATATATTGGAAGAGGTCTAGTGTCTTCTCCCTTCTAATTTTTATTATAAGCTTTCGATCACATTTTTGATCTAAGGCTAAATTTTTAGTGCTTTTATCTGGTACTAATAAAGATTATTTTTTATTATTACTAAATAGTTGACACCTTCTTGCAGATCAACGTCAATTTTCCGACGGGGATTTGACTAGTTATGCGCGATATATGGCTTCGAAATAAAATCCCATACAAAATTGAAATAAACATTATGTTCAGGGAATAAAGACAAAAAATAAGTCAAACTTTGGAAATATTAGTAGAAAGCTAGACTTTCATATAGACTTCCCTATTGTGGTTTTAAACAATATCCCAAAATTCCCTGTCAATACATCTGCCACTAAAAATGTTACGCGGATCAAAAGTCACAAAAAACGGCTTGTCGCGAAAATCTTGTTAACGGTGACTTTTATAGAAAAAATAGTTAGCTATCTGATTAGAAAATTGCCTACAAAAACATATAGTGTGTATTACTTTTTGACGTGATAACGTCTTATAAATTGATGAATCACCAATATTATAAATTGATAAAACACCGGCTGCATGTTCGAAAAAGTGTAACGTAACGTTCCTAACGTTCCGCCTGACCCTGTGCGTGCTTTTTGCTAATTTCTCGCTCAATTTAAATCAGATCGGTTTGAAACCAGTCTTAAACGAAAGAGGAGAACATTTTACATAGATTTCGTATAACAGAATTTGCCTAAACAGTTTTTTTATACAAATTTATATAGAAAAATATTTTATACAAATTTATATAGAAAAATAGCTGTATAAATGCAATGTTGTGTAATGCATGGCGCGACGCGGTCGGTTGTCTTTGTTTGCCGTACATGGAAATTAGAAGCAAACGTATGTCTTGTCTTAACATGAAAACAACTGCATTTCTAATGTTTAATTCAATTTTTTGACATTAGTATATTGTGAAATGCAAAGCCTGCTAAGTTAAGTATTGGAATAACTAATTATTATTAGAACATAATACTTTGTAAGTTGCAAACGTCACTTTTGACATTTCTTATCATTCCGACACCAAGGATAAGCGGATTGAAACCAAATTTTGGGAGGTTTAGGTTATGTATTACGGAATACGTTATCACGTAAAACTATCGTCCGTAAACCGACTTTACAGACAACCAATTTTTTTCCGTAAGACTAAAATTTGCAATTACGTACGACAATGGCAACATAATGCCCGTTCACTCACATCGCATTCATTCAATCACTTAGTGAACCGTGTCAGTTTACTCATCCGCATGATGTACATTGTATGATGCATTGTGTTCGTTCGTATAACCACATCGTACGAATCGAAATGACATAAGAAACATAAACGTTACAACTTTTGAAATCTATCGAAAACCGTTAGTCTTACGGAAAAAGATAATAGGTACTAAGTTTTTTGTAAGCAATTTTCTAAGCTACACCGTTAACTAGATTTTCGCGAAAAAACTTTTTTGTGGCATTTCATCGCACTTAACATTTTTAGCGGCACATGTATCCGTGGGGACATGTGGTACCTATATTGTTTAGAACTACAAAAGGAAGGTTCATGCAAAAATCTAGCTTTCCCCTAATTTTTCTACTCTGAAATGTCTCATTCCCTGTATTTAGTTAATTATTTGAAAATAACTGTTTTGCATATCGTTAGTTAAATTTTGTGTGTTCGAATTCAATGGAACCATAATGTTAGTCGGAATTGCAGCTCTGGATCAGTCGTGCATTACACTGATGCAATAAACAATAAACTTGTTTGACTAGTTATTTTTGATTAACAACATCAGTGGCATCAAATTAAATTTATGTAATACGCTGGTCGAACAATTTGTATCGGAATAATTAATAAATGACAATAATAAACAGCGGTATGGTGAACCTAATACATGACTTTCAAAATAATTTTTAATATGAAAATATTTTCTCAAATTTCCACGATAATGCTAGATACAAAAAAAGGCGCGCCATCGGTTCGTGAACACACCACGGGCAAGCTAAGCTTATTACGTATTTTTGTAAGTAATCAGACCAATCCGAAGGGCCTAACAAAGACATGATAAAAGGTCCGCTGTGAGCTATGTGTGCTAGTGAGAGCATTAGTTAAAACGTATGTCATCTTGCATACGTTTTTAACTCAACGTTACGCATTTATTGATAAAAAATTAGCTGTAGTGAAACGACGTAGGCTCTGGGATCTTGGACTATAAGAAATATACAAAAAAATTGTCAGTTGTAAAGAAAAGAAAAAACTTATTTATGATAATTTAGGATTTGAATCTGAAAGGTTTGACAATTAGCCATATTCTATAATTTGTGCTCTAACCAATTTATAAGCACTGTTTGTGATCACTAATGTCATGCTATTTAGGTTAGCAAAATAAGAAACAAACAAGAGTAATCACTGATTACTCTGAATGGTTATTTTGCTAAGCACTTGTTAATCACCGTGGTTACCGTTAGTACAACAGACCTGATTATCTAATAATACGTAAACTACCAATTGTCTTTCAGTGATAACCTTAGAACAAGTTTACAAAATTCATTTTCTAGTTTTGACAGAAAAAGAAATCGATCTTCCCTTTCGTAGACACCCACATTATAGCCTTGGTGTTAGCATTTCTCTCAATGTCGTCCCACGTCGGCCGACATCAAAGCGGCAAAAATACGGATCTAAGGTGCAGCCTACCTGGTGCCGCCTACAGTCAAAAACTGATTTATCTCAGATACGATTTTTTGATCCTATTACGCTATAATTTCTTTTTCTTATGGATAGAATCAAAATACAAAAAATAGTATATTACATCACAAGGGCCGAGATTTCAACTTTGGGCCCGTGTGGTGTATACGATTTTTCTTCATATCCGCTTGAAAGTACGTACTTTCGTCAGCAGGGACGAGAGAGTGACATTTACTAACGGGAGGAAAAAAATTCTCGTGCGTATTTATACTCGTAACTAGGGACTATTTATTCTGTCGCTATAACAAATTGTTTACCGTTGTCATTACTATGACGGCGGGAGGAAAATTTCTCGTGCGTATTTATACTCGTAACTAGGGACTATTTATTCTGTCGCTATGACAACTTGTTTACCGAGCTGTCAGTACTGTTGCTACCTCTAACCTTAAAAATATTTATTAATGATAAATATTTATTAATGTTGTTTTGTCGTCAATAAATATAATATTAAAGTATTTTTAAAGTCAATTCAATACCCTATTAGTAAAAATGAACAATACGTTGACAGAATAAATAGTCCCTAGTTACGAGTATAAATAAGCATGAGAAATGTTTTCCTCTCGCCGTTATAGAGGGAGTAAATGTCAAACTTTCGTCCCTGCTATAAGGGACGAAAGTACGTACTTTCGATCGAGGTATGAAGAAAAAATATTGAGGACCGCGAATTTATAGAATTAATTCATATTTGCTGTAAAGTGAAAACATATTTACCGGTTAATTACGATACTAGGTTTACAAATAATGAATTGTTGAATAAATTTAACACAATATTTTAAATACATAAAGTGTATGTACTGTTTATTAGAGTGTCCTTGAGAAACAGAGAAACGATATACCGTGATTGATATCAGGGTATTTTTCTGAATTTTTCTACGAACACAACTAATTAAAAAAATCACAGATTAATTATCTACACCTGTTTTATTACAACAGTATTATTTATGATTTAAAAAAACACAATTTTTTAACACTGCGTTCGTTAATAATACATCCTTTTGTTGCAGTAATCCACGTACGTAGAGTTCTAAAACAAACATACGGCACAAAAAAAAATGTAAATACAGAATGGTCTCGGTCTACCTTTTTTTTATTTTTATGGATGATAGTAGGTACAGGTCAAAAGAAGACGATTAGATAGTGTTCAAACACTAGTAAGCGTTGTATGATATTTTTAATGCTACTTCTCCATAATTTATCATCATGTCAACAAAAATCAATTTTTTTATTAAAGTTTTCCAGAAATAAAGATCGCCCGTATGTGAGTGTGTGTGCAACCCTTGAATATATTTCAAACGGGTCGACCGATTGAAAGTTCTTGCGGCATTCAAAAGGGTTAAACTGAAATTATATTTTCTGAAAATTTTAACTCAATCGGTAGATTTTAAGAAATCTCAAAATTAAAAAAAAAGTTCAATTACTATGCATCGATCGATTCCAAAATCGAATTAGGCTTAAAAGCAGTGTCGAATGCCCCAGAATGAACAAAATCGGGTAATTTGATCGCGAGATATCGTGAACGAAAGAGTTCAAATATTCAAATTTTCGTCGTTTCTTACAATTAATAAATTCGTAGTGTACGCGTTCTTTTGTTTTTTGAATTTGGTGTGCATTCCTAAATTCGCTACAGTAGCTGTAGCGCTAGCTGTAGCGCTAGCTGTAGCGCTAGCTGTAGCGAATTTAGGAATGCACCCATATTGTCAAATCTTCCTATTCAGAGCCTTTTTTATTTCTGTAATATACTCAGTTCGATGAGTTCGATAGTTTTAGTCAGCGGTTCTCAAACTTTTCTAGCGAAGAAATCCTTCTTAATAACTAAATATTTTACGGGGCCCGAAAATAAGCAAAACTTGTTTTTATATTTATTCTTTAATGAAAATTATACAAAAACGGCCTCCTTTAAATAACACTGTATTGATTCAATTGTAATTAATACCATTATAAACAATTTTTCTTCATACCTCTCTGTTATTTATTATATTAAATGACAGCGGTAACCCGAGTTACGAGATAAATACGCATGAGAAATTTTTTCCTCCCGCCGTTCTTACTGGGAGTAAATGTCAATCTTTCGTCCCTGCTGACGAAAGTACGTACTTTCGAGCGGTTATGAAGAAAAATCGTATACACCACACGGGCCTTAAAAGTTGAAATCTCGGCCCTGCGCGTCATGAGCCCGAGGCGAAAATTCAACTTTCGGCCCTTGTGATGTAATATACTATTTTTTTGCGAAAAAGAGTCCGGTAAAAATTATCCTGACTTAACACAAAGTTCTGTAATGAGATTAAATCTCGAATCTTTTCACAGTGGCTTCGTCAGAAAAAGGTTACCTATAAAATAAAATGTATTTAAATAAAAACATTGTGTTTTATTTAATTTAAATTGTATATATGTAACATTAATTTACATTAGGTATCGACCGAATCTCTTGTAGGTATATCTAATATAAACATTTTATTTTATGAAAAAAAAACATCATTTTGCCTTCCCATTTGTCTCAAAACCACTTTTTTTCACATCGGCCAATTACGCTGAAAACGGCACAATAAAATTAACACTGGATAATTATATACAATAGATTACTTATTTCCGATAATTCTTATTGTTGCGTGTTGCCATTTTGCAACGGTCTTTATACATAAAAGTATGTACGGAAGTTATTTAGTATACTTATACAAGAGACGGTTGCGCGCATGGAGGAGTGTGAGATTTAGCATAGTTAATGTTCATATCGAGGAGTGCAGAAGGATAAAATTTATGTATAATATGTGAAACAAACACATTAAATTAAATAAAATTCGTTGTTTACGTACACTGTGAAATATTAACTGAGTAAATGCGAAGTGAATTACGGTCGAATTTCGACTACAGGGCCACCACTAATTATAATAAGTACACCAACCAAAATTTTATGGGGATATCGGGGCAATAGTCGCGAAATTCGTAAAGTGTGCCGCCAAATTTTAGAAACGTATATAGCAAAAATCAAGCTCAAATTTCTCATTAAAGGTATTCTTATTATTAACTTGTAATTAATCCCTTAATATAGGTAGGTACTGTTGTTTATGGATTACCTACATATTATTTTATTTTACATTTAAAATTATTATCATAAAGTGTTTTACACAGTGTATTATACGTTAGTAAACAAATTCACTGCAGAAATGTGCATAAATCTCTACCTTTATTAAGTCTGCTAGCCCTATATAATCCGTGTACCGAAAAAATCAACTCAGTCGTTTGTTGATTGATGTATATAAATTAGCCTATTATTTAAAATGAAGTACTAAAGATACGTATATACCTTTCATTGAGTTAGAGGGTTTAGAGGTTTATTTTCAAGATGACTAAAGAAATCTACTGACTTTTATTCCGAAGCGGCGAATAAGGCGCGGGCAATATGGGCCACTGTCTTTGACCTCGCGGTCCGAAGGGCCTCGCGCCTTGAATGTTTATACTGCTTTCTTTAACTCAAGAAAAATATTTGACTAGAACCAATAAAAGTCGTAACCGACTAGCAAGAATCTGGCAATACTAGCCTGTACCACATTTTTAACTGATTTAAAAAAAAGAGGAGGCTCAATACTCGAGGGGTATATTTTTTATGTATGTTCAGCCATAATTTTCAGAGGGGTTAACCGATGTGAAAAGTTTAAAAAATATGATTTATAGGCGTATATAAAAAAAATAAATAAAAAAATATACGCGTCGACTTTAGAACCTCCTCCGTTTTTGTTTTTCGTCGGTTAAAATAAATTATTATCAAGACATGTTTGCTTATGTGAAATGCGTGCACTGTCATGACGCTATGCTGGGCAGCTAAGATCTGAAATACTACTTTGGCATCTGGATAGGTCAGCAACCAGATTGTTACTTTAGCTTTGATTTTTTTTATTGTTAATGACTTTAATATTCTTGAGGTAAATGGTTGTATACGTTTCGAGCAAAAAACACTACATGTCTCTGGCCACAGGTTTTTGACATTTTCGGAATTTGTACAGGATGATGATTTTTCCACCTTGTAGGATATGGATGACTGACAGAAGTTTGGATCTCAGAGTGATGATGATACAAGGAGAGAATTGTTCTTGCATAGAGTTGTTCCATTGGCAATACGTTAAATTCTTTGAACAATTCCACGGAAGGGAACAACGGAGGTTTTTTTAATATACTTCGGATAAGCAGCTTCATTACATTTTTAAGCGGAACTAAAATCGATTTGTAGATACATCCCCAAACAGCTATTCCGTAACTAAGCAAAGACTGACATAAAGCATAGTAAACGTTTTTCAAGATTCGGTTATTTAATATCTGTCTTAAAGTCAAGAAGGGATATATTAGTTTTCGTAACCGTTTTGTCAGTTGTTGTACTTACATGATTAGTCATTTTTTTTTATTTGTTGTCTATGTATATCCCTAAGTACTTTATGCAGTCAACTTTATTTAGTGGTACATGTTTGTCTATTCTGTCTACAGGTTTCGCAGTGTACTTTCAGTTTTCAAGACTTGAAATTTAACTGTTTTCTTATGTATGTGAACTAAAGGGAATGAGTCTTACATATCAATATATTCTAAGCTTTAAACGCAATCAATAATTACTATATTTTATTAATTTATACCATTACTTTTTACAATGCCACATACGTTATTTTAGGTCAAGTATTGTGGATATTGTAGTATTATGTAAAACAAATACTTCAAAAGTTGTTTAGCCAAGGTAATTCACATAAAATGTTGTCTCGGTTCGAAACGGTGATAAAAATCTGATATTACATCGCAGTCTAAATAAATAATTTAAATGCATTTCAGCTTTAAATTGGATATAAATATTTCAAGTACCTATAAGATTCTTTATGAATAAATTAAATAAGTAATTAATAAACAAGAACTCATTTGAAGCACTACCAATTAGAAAATATAATGTAATGTCAGTTTCTGAGCGTACCCCGTGAGATACTTGAAGCATTTTTAATAACAACCTTAACTTTTTATTTGCATCGCCAATTATACCGTGAGTTTAAATAGTCAATAATTAATATGAAAGTATCGAGCCAGCACCAGATTTAAAAATCAGTGGAAAATTAATAAAGATGTGCATATTAGTTTCCCTCACTGTAAAATTTTCTAACGGCGCTTATGCTTTCGAATAATTCGTCTTGAAAAGTAAGTTAAAATGAATTCGACATTAACTAAAAATTATTTTTTTTTTGATCTTAGCTTCCGCTTTTTTAAATTATGCACATCCAATTATTACTTTTAGCTCTCGCCTTTTCGTACTCAATTAGTTTTAAATAAGTACATAAAGATAAAGGAAGATAGAAAATTTAAACTTTCGTTCTACTAGGTATAAAGTTCTGGAAGAAATATGCTAAAATTTTATGTAATTGCGTAAAACTTCATGTTATTATTCGTGGTTTTATATGTTTTGTTTTGATTTTAGAGAAAAGAAAGAAGCCACAACATTTGCGGCTAACAAAAGAAACTCAATTAAAGTAATAAAACAATAAAAATAATTAAACGCCGTTCAAAATATTAGGTACACTCAGAATTCAGAAATAATAAAAAAAATTAGGAATTAGGTGCTGCGGACTATATTTAATGGAATTGAAGAAAACATATATGTATTACTTACTTAGAAACCTGTTAAAATATTTCTAATTTTACAAAAAACACTTTTATATTCAGTTAAAAATGTACTACATTTCTGCACAAAAATTATTTTAAACACTTTTTTTCACTATGTGTTCACACTTTGCACAATCAAATCGCCCAAAACCAACAAAACTCGACATCTCATCGATTTTCTGTTGAAACTGGTACAAAATAGTACAAACATTTCGCACTTTTACATTAAAAAATTATCAGCATCATAAAAAGATAATCATCAAACGTTTATTTTAAACATTTGTTTGAAGGTTTCTACGGGATTTCACTCATAACTCTACAAATGATGATTCACAATATTAAATTCCAGGAAGTGATTAAAACTAATTATTCATTAAATTTATTGTCGCGCGTATTCAATTAAACCAAACACAACAAAATCAAACAAAACTTTCTAGATTTCATTTCAGATTGACAACTTTTTAATTGTCTTTCTTACAACTGGCAACACTTTCAGATGCTTCAGTTGATTATTTATATACAGCCAAAACGAAGGAAAAACTGATTATAAAAAATATATCACTTCCGTTATATTATTTTTGTAATAAGGAATTGTTTACAAACAAAAGACATAGGCGCAAACAAATGATTACGCAGGCATGCGCACTTCGAGCGCATTGTTCAAGAGAGAGTTTAAATAATCACTCTCCTTTCGACTGACGCATTCACAACACTGATCTAGTCATTGTCAGACGTCTGTCTGTTATTGTTGTTTAGTAGTGTTAAACCGTTGGCTGGGAGTGGATTAAATTCGTTCTTTAATGAATTTTTATACAGTATAGTTCCAATATCGGATATTCACGTAAACCAGATTCAACGTTTTTACATATAGTCCAGTGCATTTAGAAATATTTTATAGGTGTGACCCAAAAATTTCAGATACATTTTTTCTTTTGTTGCTCATTCGAAAGGGTCTTCGATGGAGATCTTAACCCTGAATTTGCGCATTCTGCAAATTGCCCCGTCCACCGCCATCTTGGATTTTGTTTTTTTTCTTCAATTGCTCATATCTTGCGTTCTAATAATCTCACAGCAATCATTCTGGGGTCGTTGGACTCGTCAGGATTTACTCTTTAATTGAATGTCTGTCAAGTAAAACTCTCCAATGTACTGGAAAAAAGTTATTAGCGTCCAAAGTTTAAGTTCTTTGCCAAAAGTTCTTGCGCCCGGTTTTTTCTCGCGCATCTCTTTCCAGTGCATCTGACACCCCCACCGATAATTTACTATTTAAAGTAGACTCAATTTCCAGTATTTTAAAAAAAAATTTGTCCCGATCGGTTGATCTCTCACCCACGAATCCACGCTCGAAGTTGCGCTATTCATTTCGTGCTATTTTAAAGTCTCTAATACTCGCGCTTCGCGCTGCATTTCTCACTTTTGTAACTAATATAATGCAAATTAATTAAGAGCAATGACATATTCGTTAAATCTGTGCTAAGAAAACGCCTTTTACATAAATTTTTACTTAAATTTATAACTCAGATCAATAGAGTGGTGTGTGTGAGTCAGACGAACATGTAAATATTTTCAGCCGGAACGAGATTACCCCCCCTCCATTTTCGAGGATGCGGAACACGGTGGTGATATTAAAATTTCTCTTTGGGGTTACGCAAAACGGCCAAAAACCACCCCCGAACGGGGTTAAACACGCGTTACGTTATTCCCTTTCCGAAAAAAATGTTTTTCCCTGTTTTTGAGAATGATGAGCACGGTGGAGTTGTTGAAAATTGCATTCGACTTTCACCAACCCCTCCGCCGGCCAAATCTCAGAATCCTCTAAAACGGGGAGATAAACCAATTTTGCTGGTGATATGAAAAAAAATTCACCAGTTTTGGGGATGAGAGGTGAAGGGGTTGGTGAGAATCGACGGCAATTTTCAACACCAGCACCATGCTCAGCACCCTCAAAAACAGGGGAAAAACATTTTTTTCGGAAAGGGAATAACGTAAGGCGCGTTTAACCCCGTTTGAGGGTGGTTTTTGGCCGTTTTGGAGGGTTGTTCAACCCTAAACTGAAATTTTAATATCACCACCGTGTTTCGCATCCTTGAAAATGGGGGGAGGGTAATCCTTTTCGGCTCAAAATATTTACATGATCGTCCGACTCACACACTCCACTATTGATCTGAGTTATAAATTTAAGTAAAAAAATAATGTAAACCGCGTGTTCTTAGCACAGATTTAACGAAAATGTCGTTGGTCTTAATTAATTTGCATTATATTAGTTACAAAAGCGAGAAATGCAGCGCGAAGTGCGAGTATTAGAGGCTTCAAAATAGCACCAAATGAATAGCGCAACTTCGAGCGTGGATTGGTGGGCAAGGGATCAACCGATCAGGATGAATTTTTTTTTAAAATACTGGAAATTGAGTCTACTTTAAATTGTAAATTATCGGTGGGGGTGTCAGATGCACTGGAAAGAGATGCGCGAGAAAAAACCGGGCGCAAGAACTTTTGGCAAAGAACTTAAACTTTGGACGCTAATAACTTTTTTCCAGTACATTGGAGAGTTTTACTTGACAGACATTCAATTAAAGAGTAAATCCTGACGAGTCCAACGACCCCAGAATGATTGCTGTGAGATTATTAGAACGCAAGATATGAGCAATTGAAGAAAAAAAACAAAATCCAAGATGGCGGTGGACGGGGCAATTTGCAGAATGCGCAAATTCAGGGTTAAGGTCTCCATCGAAGACCCTTGCGAATGAGCAACAAAAGAAAAAATGTATCTGAAATTTTTGGGTCAATTTCTAAATGCACTGGGCTAATACAGTTAAACTATTTAAGTCAAATTTCCAACGGACAAGAACGTTGAGTTATGGAAAATTTGAACTGCGTTTTCAAACATATTTAAAATTATTCTTTAATTTTAAAGTATCCGATTCCGGTTAATTATTCCTCTTTGTCTACGAAAACTTTAGCTTCTTGCATTTACTCACAAAACATCAATTTATAATCCTGACTCAAACATTCAAGTGTGCATACATAAAATAGCCGTCTAAATTGACTGTTACAAACACTAGATCATGCATATGGCCGCGGGTATAGTTCCGGTGTTGAGTTGTAAAGTATAATACAAACGCAATTTACTAAGACGACTTTCATATTGATTTTTTCCATTAATGTCGAATCTAAATATGGATAATAAGTATTAGAATAACTGCAACATATTTTAAAGACGTCAGAAAGAGGTTGCAAAGTTAATTTAAAGAAAATAATAGAAAAATTGTTTTAAGAAAAGAACAGTTTTCAAAGAATACATGGTTGTTTAAAATATAACATTATTTTTTGAAGTTATAAAAATGTAATATTACAGTGTAAACTCTTTATAACGTCCTTCGTTATAACGAAAAACTCCCTATAACGTCGAAATTTTTACGATTTGGTTGGTTTACCTTAAAACCTATACATTAATACCCTCTTTATAACGCAACAGCCATTCTCTATTACGAAGAAATATGTTCATATTTAGGCGTCAGCAAATGTTTACAGACATAAAGAGGACCATTCTGAACCATCACCATCTATTCAACAGGCACTTGATGACGCCAAACTATAGGTATATGTGTTTGTATACCTATGTGTTTGGAATAAATTAATTTTGTGAAAATTGGTTATTTTTCTTTCTTCCCTCCATATAACGAAAATTCTTTATAACGAAAAAAATGTTCGGTCCCTTAAAATTCGTTATAAAGAGATTATACAGTACATTGAAGATTATTGTTAATTTGGTTGTTTTTCTTTCTTCACTCCATATAACGGTAACTCTCTATAACGATAAAAAATGCTCGGTCCCTTGAGTTTCGTTATAAAGAGTTTACACTGTATACCTATACTTACGTAGTACATATGCGTGAAAATATTCTAGAAGAGAAAATTTAGAATTGTAACGCAAGCACTGAAATGTACACAATATACATGGTCAAATATTTGTATTCGTTATGAAAATTTTCTAATAAGGAATGTCAAGTTTCCAGACATATAGAAGAAACAGAAGTAGCTCAAATAATAATGAAAATTATGACATCAGCTGTAAAGCTGTGTTTACATTAATGAAGATTCCATCGTTCGACAAGTGTGTCGACTGAATCAAAATGACTTTTGGTTAATCACTTATAAGTTGCCAATGGGATGGTTTCGAATATTTTTATAGTCAGAAATAAGTTTAATATAAATATGTTATATAAAACTGTTATTTTTTTAAGTATATCAAACAAGGATTAAAAGAAACTTCCAGAACATGTGTCGGTGGAATTAACTCTACTTGCAATTTTATACGATTAAAATTGACTAAAAGAACGTTCGTTTCAATTATATCATATTGTTATTTGTCACAGCTAAACATCAATTACATGACGCTCTAAAAAAAGCTTATTCAAAAAATTTTAATTAAGCAGCGTGTGAATGCCGCTCTAAAGAAACAAGTTAATAAATGTAGAAGCATTCATGTACAAACGAATGAAAAGCAAATAGATACAGTGTAAAATGGTGCAGAAAATTATTAAGAATGAAATGAAAATATAGTGAAGGAAAATGAAAAAACCGTTGTCAGAACTGCTTGCCTTCTGATAGACATTACCGAATATAATGTCGAGAAACAAGAAATAGTTGGATAACTCTTGACCGTTTAGAAAGGTTTCTTCCTCTATTTACTCTAAATTGACAATTTTTTAAATTTGAAGTAAAAGATATACTATTGTTATTGTTTTTATTAGTACGGAATTTTTAAACTATTATAGTGGTTGTATTTAACTTTTGTACTTACTTTTGTGTGAACTTGAGTTATATAAGCTGTTTAGCATTTATCAAACTTTGATTGAGGTAAACACCCCAAGGAAAACAAAGTTATAGGTGGTTTTATAACTGCTGAAAATGTATTAAAGTTATAAGATCTTTAATAAATTGTAAAATCAACGTAGATTTATCGTAGATAATTGTTCCCACTAATTCAACATTGAGTTTCAGTAGTCAATTTTTTCTGTCATAAGTCTGCGCGATTATTGAACTTTTAATTAGTCAACTAACAGTGTGCGATGTTCCTTAATTAATTACGGTTTTGTAAACGTCGTATTAATAGGAGTCGAATCTCCTACCGACCTCCTAAAACTTTATAAGACACTTGATTTTTGATCCGAGGATACATTAATTTTTAGTATATTGTTACAAACTTCCCGTTGAGATGACAAAGAAGTTCGTGAGACGACCATCAACTCGTCATTCTAACAAAGATACACCGATTGTTGTGGGAGACGACAATCGGCTTGATTGTTGTTCCAACAATAGGCGTAGATAAAAAGAGCTTTGTTGCCAAATGCCAGACAACAACGAAAGCAACAAAGGAAAAAACTACCCAGCGCCTTAGTGGAGACACAACACAGGGACAGTCATACAAAGGTAGTCATGCAGAAACAGTGATATATAAATTCGACATAAAGTAACAGTCAGTGAACAGTGCCGTGGTAACTGCTGAAATAAATAGTTTAACATAAATAGTCTCCTGTGGATAAATAAATAAATGAACTGTGTAAATAATCGTGTGTATATAGTTAATAAATAAACAGTGTGCTAAATAAATTTAGGTGTGTCCCTGTGTTGTAAATATTTCGTGTACATAAATATTGACTTTGTATAATTCTTATTAGTTATTCTTTCATTTTATCGGTTAGAACTATTATTTTGTTTTTGTTACATTATAGAGAAGTGTTTTTTAGTTTGTTTATTTGTTCTGTTAAAGCTTTACCATTGTAAGTAAATATTTTCCACCACGAATTAGAACAGTTATATTAAATTAAAATTAATGTCTCTCTTTTAAGGTGTTCTTGGCCAAAATTTAGTTTTGGTTAGACAACTCTCGACTGAACTAGATAGTTTTACGTCAGCTCTACTTAAAAAATTTCTAATTATTTAAAAGTACTTAGTACGCAGTATTGCTGCCTTTAAGTTGACATTATAATGGAGTCTCTATACACATAAATCGTGCCGGAAGAATGAACGTTTGTTTTTGATTTTTTTGCGTTATAAGAGATGTACAATATTATTTTTTTATTCTTGTTGACTTCATTTAAACCCCATAAAGCTGTATTTGAAAATACTAGTCATGCGTTTCGAACAGAAGTGGAACTAGTTTTATTAATTTTTACAAAAAAAAAAAAAAAAAAAACAATGTAAAATCCAGTATTAAATTTAGATTTGCATTTATTATTAAAAAAAAATGTTAGCCGTTATGGAACGCCTGACTGATGTGGGACATAATTTTAAACGAAGTTACAAAATTTAGTAAATATATTTTGCTCTTTAACTAAATTTCGCCCTGTCATCTAACGAAATTCTAGTACCTAACTAAATTAAACGTATCAACAAACGCCATCTTCGCCACTCCAAAACACATACACAACAAGCACTAACACTTAACTGTCCAACGCATACGCACAGCAAGCGTAAATGAAACACGTCCCATGAACTGCGTCGCGCCAATTACACGGTTTTACTCAAACGTGCGATTAGATGTTTCACATCAAAAAGTAATCAGTAATTTATTTTCGTCTGTAGCATTGTGTTGCACATCGGCGTACAATTTCCGGTACTCCTACTGTAAATTACGAATCCATATGCTAAACATGTGTGACCGTCAAATTACTGTCATGAATGACCTTCTGATATAAATCTAACACGACCATCAGCTGAGTTGACAGTGTGATTGCTCTTGTGACTCATGGGCCATGGTCGATTTCTGAAACCACAATTTCCGATATGTTAAAATAACTTTTCTGTCACAATGGACGAACATTTTATAGTGTGTGATTTATTAATGACTAGCAGCTGAGCTCGGTTTTGCCTGTGCCCGGTGCCCAACCATTTTAAAACAATTTATGTCAAAACATGAGTTGAATGCTACCAAAGTAACTTATATTCTTTTTTCGATGATAAGTACCTATTACTGAAGTGAAAACTTTCACTGTTCGTCCTTATTTTTTACCAACTTCAAAAAAAGAGGTTATCAATTCGACACACATATTTTTTTAATGTTCAGCCATAATTTTTCGATGGGTTAACCGATTTTGCAAAATGGTTGCCCGGATTGATATTTTTTAAATCAATTTGTTACGATTTTTATATATCCAGGCGTGGTGCTCAAATAAAAACAACGTGTAAGTTCACAAAACCAAAAATAGAAATTTTTATTTAGTACGAATAATTATTTAAAATATCATTAGATGTTTTCATGTTGAAATAAAATGATAGAATAATTTTAAAATACCAAAAATTTTATTGAATAATTATATAGTTGCATAGGTAACCATTAATAGATAAAATTAAAGATGCGTCTCAATTAGAATAAAGCGTACTATTTAACACAGTTCAGTCGTTTTTAAATGACTTCAAAAAGTTTTTTTTATGTGTTACTTCATATCTTCAGCATTTATGATCCAATTTTTATTTATCTTTTTCTATTTAATTTGACATACCTTCTTGATGGTCTCACATAAATTAGGTATACTTACTTAAATCGGTTTAACAGTTTGTATTCTATTATAGTAATATATTTTACGGAAGAAATAGGTTAATAACATGCAAGCTACGTAATGCAAAGCCAAAAAAAAAATTAAGGAAAAAAATAAGAAGAAAGAACGAACCTCTTTCAAATAGGCAACATAAAGATTAAAATACAAATATAAATACAACGTTTTGAGGTTGGCGCTAATTTATGTACATAGGTAAATTAAGAATTATAGTAATTAAATTCGCGGCGACCTCAATGCCTTATTATTTTACACTTGTGAATTTCCAATAGATTTTTTAAGAAAGTCAATTTTTTCAAGTTTTTTTGATATGCAGGATAGAGATATAGGCGGATAATCTAATTGAATTTAGCCCGGTTTTATGACAATTTTAAGTCGTCGACATTTTAAATGGGTATTCTGCAGAGAAGGTAGGTACCTCCTATCACGAGGTAGGAAGGAAATAATTAATTACATTCATGTTTACGATCTTTTAATTATTACATATTAACTTTTTTCACACTAGTCACTTCTGCCATAAACCTTGTGTCGTTTATCGTGTACGCGTGTATATGTACGACATACGTACTGCCAAGTGAAAGCCGTCAAAGGTATTGACTGATTGAGATAGATTCAGGGAACAGTTCTAGCATATGACAGTGCCAGATGCGTATTTGTACTAATGTGCTGAAGGTAGATGCAGCTCGAAGCCAATCTAAATAAGACCCTATAACTTGTGGATCAGGAGTTGCACGGTGTACACCGGGGGCATTTGATGACGACGTTTCATGCGCAGAAGAGCGCCTATGAACGCAAGAAAGACTATCACACAGAAGACACACGAGTTTTATAATCTGCCAGTGGCTGTTAAACGTTAGCGTTGGTTGTGTAACTATTACACTATTTCATAACATTTAATATTGGTTAAATATGGTAAATATATATCATTCTGACATTATGCAGCGCTCATGGAGGATGCGCCACTGGTGTTCTTGAACATTTATCGTCTCATTTAGAAATAGTGATAGTGAAAGTAAGATGATCGTATTTTAACGGATGAATTTAGTCCCATTTGTAGTTACGAAGGTTAGTGCGCAATTTGACCGTCATAATATTATTGTTGCTTTAATCAAGTCAACACAATAACATGTTAATAAAAGAAATTATGTCACGTGTCTGTGATAAAAGTGCAATATTAACAGTATACAATGTCCTCTACACTATTTAATCAAAATCTCTGCCTCTCGATTACAAACCCTGTCGATGCTATTTTCAAAGAAAGAGTTCGGGTAAACGTAAAAAACCAAGAATTACATTACAACAGAGCCAAGGGCGTACATACGGGGGTAAAGGGGGTAATTCCCTCCCCCCAGGACCATAATAATAAAAAAAAATTGAAAATATTACGAACACCTAACTAAAAAGTAAAATTTGGAAATACTTCTTGATAAAAATCGGTAAAATTAGTCTGATTCTTGGTTCTTCATTTAGTATTCACCGGAAACTTTTAGCTCTAAAAATAGCGTCGGGAGATCTATAACCTTTTTTTGCGGGGAGGAAGATTTGAGATCAAGAGTGCAGGGAATGTAGATACTTACTCTCAACAAACACAAAAAATCTATTGAGATAGAGGTTAGGTGAATTTTTATATATTCAAAAAATTATTATAATTTCTTGGAGACGATTTTTAAAAGCGAAAATTATTATTAAAACTAAATAATTTGAATACATCTCTTTGTTTACAGGTAAGCAAATTTTACTAATAACTACGCTAGAAAAGAAAGGTAAGAAATATTTTTTCCTTTGATTGTCGATTTCTTGAAAATATGGACGAATTTATGCATACATCGTGAATCAGATACCAGTTCGATTTAAATGTAGATACGGGCGTCTGTGTCAGGCTTAGCAAAATTGTTCTGAAAATATTTAAAAAAATAATATTTTTATTAAAATATCGTAGCACCCAATTTGAATGATATTATAGCTTTAATGAATTAAGTAATTTATCATTCTTATTTTATTTTGTGTCACGTTTTTGAAATTAGTAATTTATTTTGCTTGTCAGAAAGGATTATATATTTTATATCTAGATAATATCATTTATATCCAACATTCAATGGAAGCTTACAAAGCTAATTGCGTTTCTATCCACATTTCGTTTTATATCGTGTTAGCATAGCAAGTGACTCAACATAGATTTATTCTATTTTTTAATAATTGGATATTAATATAATGGAATGAAATTGGTATCTTCAAATCTTTACTAAAAATTATAAAAGATAATATGTTTAACTTCCAAATTTATTGTTTTTGTCATTTTTTTTCTTTTTTTTTTAATTTTCTTTATTTTCCGGTTGCCTAAAATTTTGCTAATGCAATTGGAACAGATCATAAAATAATATATTATCTGCCAGTTTAATTAGTAAGGACAAATGGTAGCTATTTATTATGTTAACCAGAGCCATATTGAAGATGTATTTAGATACTTGGCAACAATCGAGTGCACACATAAACAAACAATCTCTCATCCTAAAGGCATATACCTTCTCCGTTCCGTCGTGGGTAAAAATAGAGTGCATATTATTATTTCACCAAGTACAGTGTAAACCCACATTACTAGGTTAATTTTCTTAACAGTCTCAGTCAACAAAAACTGCCATTTGTTTTTAACTAAAACTTTACTAACATATACATGTCTGCCCTCTGTGAATATTTTTGTTCACTATAAAATACATGCATTGAATAAAATCAATATAAATGCAGAGAACTCCTCATCCTTTGCGTAGTTATAAACCAGTTCGGTAGATGGCTGATACTATAGTTTTACAACAAATCTTTAAAAGCCGAGAGGGGTGACGTACCATTCAGTGCGAGGGACAGAGAGAACTAAATGTTTGTATTACACTCTATTTTATATGTCGCTTGACGGCAAGTACATAGAATCCGACAAGGGTACAAGAACTTGAAACGTATAAAGAAGAAAGAGACAAAAATCGTTAATCATGTCTGAATGAGTTACACAATATAAACGATCTCTGTCTGAAAAGGCGAAATACATTTTAGACATGTAAAAGAAGGAGATGAGAATAATAAAAAAGTGTTCACATGTGGTATAATAATATACAAAACACACATGGTCCCTGCCGATCCTCGGCTCGCCGTCAGAAGATCTTAACGATCACCGATCATGCGTTACACTCTTCCATAACATACTTCTCCTATATCTTTCATCTCACTTGGACCGTTAGGATTCTGTACTAATACTAATCGGCAGTATACACTAGTGGTCGATTTCTTCTTCATACCATCAGTGTAATGTCACGCTTCTAGTTAATTCTAGTACAGTTCATTGTCGGCGATAATATATTAGTTGTGTTTGTGATCATCTAAGTAAAGTGTAAAAATGAAAGATACAAACGGTGTGGTTTTCAAATCAAGATCTGTATTATAATAATTTATACAAGGTTTGTATATTCATTCCCCTAACCCCTTCATAAATATTTTACACCCCTAAAATATTATACTTTATCTCACTGATCCGTATATTATATTCAGATCAGTGGTTTATTGTGTCCATGCAATTTTGACGCATTTAACTTAAAAAAATATACTCCCCCGCATTTCTTTCATTTTATATATTTCGATGCAAATTTACCAATTTCAAAAAAAAAATACATTTCTATTTACAAATTCTCTTCTCACAGATTTTTACTAAAAAAGAAACTTATGAACGTTTTTGGAAATACACTCCTAATATTTATACTTCTATACGGATATTATAAAGAGAGAGAGCAAATTTTGTGAGTGTGTGTATGCGGAGGATAATCTCCGGAACCACTGCACCTATTTTAAAATATTTGAAAGGTACATTACTCTCGACTAACATAGGCTATATATTATGTATATTATGTGGAAATTAGCTAAAGTTGTGATAATATTCGTCAACTAAGTCGTAGAAAGAGAGCTTCCACAGCGTGCGCTACGGGAATAGTAAATGTTACACGAAAATAATGTATGGCTAAATTGTTCCTCTTGAAAAGTTCTAAAAAAAAGTCTGCGACAGCATATGTCTATCTTCTAAGGATAACTCACAAAAACCATTTTTATCTTTCAAATTTGATAAAAAATAAGGAACTATTTAGGAATCTGTTTTAACCGATATAGTGTTAATCTACGAGTATATTTAAATAAATTCGTTTATTATTTTAAGTATTTAAGTAAGAACATATATTTGACAAAATATCTCTGTTGACGGTCGGTGGGGGTGGTGATGTCGGCGTGAGGGAGGCTCAGGTATGCGAAGGGGGAACCTAACAAAATAAATTATGTATTACGAGCAGGCCCTAGAAAAACAAATGTATATTAAATATGTCAAAATAATAACGATACACACCGTAAATCACCAACTTGGACAGTAAATGATTTGATTTGAAAGGAAAAAAGAGAATAATATTATGTTTTCAGTGAGTAGTTTTAAGTAATCTTTCTTTTTTTGAGTCTATATAGTCTATACTGTAATATTATAAAGAGAGAGTGCGTATTTTGTGGGTTTGTGTGTGTGGACGATAATCGCCGAAACTACTTATCCGATTTCAAATTTTTTTTCAACAATATTTAGAATTGACCTTCATGATGAACATAGGCTATATAATATTATCGCGTTAAAATAAAAGCGCTTTTCGTGGAGACCAATTTTGCAACGTTAGTCGACGAATAAACGGTAGCAATCTACAAATTCGTACGAAGCCGGACCGGGCCACTAGTATTTATTAAAACGGTTTTAATATTAGCGCAGCGGTTAGAAATATTTATATTCTGATTGAATAATTTAATTGTATCATTTCTGGCTATACAGAGTGTATACAAATTCCGGCCGGTTATTATACAATTAGTAAGTATGAATGTGTTCTTTGTAATATATATATTTTATAACATTATAATTTATAATTACACAACTTAGTACATGCTGTTCAGTGACGTAGATATAAGAGTTCAAAAGTACTTTTTTTGTAATCATCAATGGTTTAGATAATCACGCTGATGCTGTTATAAAACCGCGAAAATCGAAAACTTTCATGTATTGTCGAAATTTGGAATGTTTGTCGTACGAATTACACTGATTTCAATGATCACAAAGCATTTTTGTACGTGATTTTCATCGGTGACAATAGATAAAATTTTGAACAGAGCTTCTTGGATATGTAATAGTGCGAGATCTAATATAAGAAATATATACCCTCATCTGTTATTTGATGATGACATAGATTATACCTAATATGTTAGATAATGTATACATTGATAAATCGCACATGGGTTGCCTAGCTAAATCGCGTACCGATGTTGTTAAATTAAATAAATTCTAATTAACTTTATGGATTAACTGTCTCGATTTGTTAATCATAAACATCGAGCCTAAGATGAGAAAATATGACACAAATAAAATGTTAACATATATATATACTTTTGGGCTCGATTTTTATGATTAACAAATGAGGGAGTTGATCCAAAAAGTTAATTAGAATTTATTTAATTTAACAGCATTGGTACGCGATTTAGCTAGGCAACCCTTGTGCGATTTGTCGCAATATATTATCTAACATATCTATGTCATCATCAAATAACCAGATTTTAGACTGTAAGTAACATATCCTAAAAATTGCAATTTATTCTCGATGATTTTACTGCGTGGTTTGCTGCAGGTATTAAACCATGAACGCGCGAATTTTCTCATTAGAGCTCATGTTAGTTTCATAATTATAAATTGTTAAACAATTTAGTAAACTGTTCTGAAATTTTGGATATACTTATTACAGACATATTATTAAGAAGTATTTCATTCATTTCTCGGTGATTTGAGATACCCCTTATACATGATGGATAGATATTATATTAAAAACATTTGAAACCACTCTGTATATCTCTCATATTATGTTTAATATAGTTACCAAACAACTATTATTATTATGCATGCTAAATATCATTGTTTTCGGATATATGAAATTAATTTTTAAACGATTTTTTTAAATTTATACGACATTTATAGTATATCTTGAAGTTTTGAACCATAAATTTGTGTAGATTATTGCAAAACAATCACGAGCTTTCTGTCGATTTTTGTTTGAAAAATTTCAAATTATATTGTGTCCCTTTCCATTTTTATATTACTACGTCTCTGTACCATTTTCTGTATGTTGATTATGCATATACACATTTACAAACATAGTGCATCATATTAACTTTATTACTAATAGCGTATAATCAATTTGTTGTCCCCGCTGTCTGCAATGCATTACATACGCGTCTGGTGAGATACTGTTTGTTAAAATTACGTCATTCCTAACAAATTTGTGACCGCATTGATATGATTTGAATACTATTTTCATCAGTGGCGCAGCAATTTAAAGATCACCAATTCGTAATTATTAAGTATTGGATTGTTAAAATATTTCTAGTCATATTTCTTTTGGTGCGTTATGAAAAAATTATAAGAATGAATTTTTACAACGCACACACTAACTAATAAAAAATTAACAGGATGTAATTGCTCGTAGGTACTAGCGTGTGCGTAACATCAAAATTAACAGGATGAAGTTGCTCGCAGAAAAAGGCTATCAACAGAATAGAGGAAGAAACTATTGACTTACACTAGTGGACATGCCTTCGTCATAAAATCGTTGTGATTTTTTTTTCTTCACTAAGTGAGGAGGATAGAGTATGGTAGAGATCATGTTCACATGCGCGTAGCGTATAATAGCTGTATTAATGCTATAATCTAACAACTAGTTTTATTATTTTATTTCAATAAATTTTTAGCAAGCAAATTAACAATTAGTTTTTCATCACGTCAACGAAATATACATTTTAACACGCGCTCATATAAGTACACGAACCCTTTTTTATGTCCACTTACAAATTCATTTTGTTCGTACTACTGGAACTAATATACTATAACGCCCAGCTTTTGCTCCCCTTTCTTTCCGTGAAAGTCGTTTTTTTTTTTCGCTCAGCTTACACACAAACCCTCTATTAATCTTAAAAAGAGACGCAGATATATTTTCTATACGCTTTGTTGCCTTCGCTCACCGCACATTTAGTAAATAGACAATGCTTCATATAGTAATTATTTTACCGAATGTTTCAAAAGTCCCGGAACGGCTAAATATCTCAGAGATTAAGTTTTTTTGAAAAATGTTGCGACTGAAAGTTTCTCAACTCGCTATAATGTCTTTTTCGGTCACAAATAATCCTCCCAAAGGGTGCCCTCATGGGGGGCAGGGGGTAACTCCTAAATTTTAAATGGCAAGCGCAATTTTTTTTATATTGGGTCGAGTTCTTCGGGAAAAAAAAAACATTTTTTGTCTCAAACTTTTTTGTTCAAGCTAGAGATCACCGAGTACGCGGGATAAAATTTACAGTGTTATCCTCACCCCCTCAAATAAAATTTGTTCATTTTGTAACAGATCAAGGAATGGTACTCTTTTACTTGACCTTGATAACAATCGTAAAGATGTTTCTCATTTTTAAAGTCGATGTACAAAATGAACAAATTTTATTTGAGGGGGTGAGGATAACACGGTAAATTTTACCCCGCGTACTCGGTGATCTGTAGCTTGAACAAAAAAAAGTTTGGAACAAAAGATGTCTTTTTTCCCGAAGAACTCGACCTAATTAAAAAAAATTGCGCTTGCCATTTAAAATTTAGGAGTTACCCCCTGCCCCCCATGAGGGCACCCTTTGGGAGGATTATTTGTGACCGAAAAAGACATTATAACGAGTTGAGAAACTTTCAGTCGCAACATTTTTCAAAAAAACTTAATCTCTGAGATATTTAGCCGTTCCGGGACTTTTGAAACATTCGGTAAAATAATTACTATATGAAGCATTGTCTATTTACTAAATGTGCGGTGAGCGAAGACAACAAAGCGTATAGAAAATATATCTGCGTCTCTTTTTTCGAAGTAATTCCTTGGTTATTCCGACAATATGGCGTTAGCCAATCAGGACCAACCAGCTCTTACGACTTACAAAAAGACAGAAGTATATGTTTGCACCCTAATGATTCCATTGCGATTTTATTCCTCTGCTCGATATATAGTTAACGAAACAGAAGTCCCGTAACAATAATTGTATAGATGTGTACAATCACGATAAAATCAAAGTAAACAATCTTTTATTTGTTAAAGTTAAACGTATTCAATTGCATGTGTTTTCAAAGAAGAGAAAGCAGAAGATCTTATAAGATTGAAATTATAAAAAAAAACTATCATTTATTTATAGGTGACGTAGCTACGACACGAAGTCGTTTAGAATCTAATGTATGTAGTTATTTATTCTAAGCAACCATATAGGGCAGACGTTGACATCAGACACTGGTTTGCCTCGATACCCACAATCATATATTATTTACACCAGCCGTTCAAATAAGCTGACACCAGCTATTATTACACGTGCATCTATTGAAATGCATCCTACTTTTCCCAGAATTCAAATGAGATAAAAATTTTAATCTGAATTAAAAAGCAGTTTTTTTGTGCTGCTAATGCCTGCGATATCAAAAAAATACTATAATAAGGTAACTTTAATAGAAGGTTACTATTTCAATTAACGGGTACACACCTCAACTCGTAGGATAAACTACTTTATATTCTGCTTTATTTACTTTAAAGTACGACTCTAAATTTTTATTTTAATAAAAATAGGTATTTTGAAGTAAAACTTCAGTGATTTCAAGAGGAAGTAGCTGTTTCTGTAGCCGTGAAGCAGTTACGGATCCAGAATTTATCTTTGGGAGGGGCTTGACCCAGCTGCGGGTACGATTTATCAAGATAAACACTAAAAAAGCACACTAAATTTTATTTTGCTCATTTAATGACTAGCGAGTCTCCTCGGGTAACGTTTTGTAAATTCTTCAATGACTTCGACAGGTTGTATCTCAAGTACTACGCGCAACCGTGGCGCGGGCGGGCGGGTGGCGATGGTACTTAAAATAAATTAATGGCCATATTCACCGAACGTAAGTAGTAATTTATTCAGTTCATTTGTTTCATTCCTCTCAATAAATAGCGATAATTCAATTCACCAAGCATAATAATTATGTTTACTGCAAGTATCAATCTATTCTGTCCAAGTTCTCGGGTATAAATATTTATTCGCCACATAACCTATAAACGTGGAGTATTATATCTACGGCTTGCTCTTATGAATTTATTTTTGTGTTGTTTATGAGCGTTTTGTGGAGTGTAAGTTTTGTGATGCAATTGAGTTAGAATAAAACATAATTTTAATGAAACATTTTTGTTTAAACTAACGCCATCGCCCATCAGTCAGATTTTTGGGTGAACGTCACAATTTGGTTGGTGAATTGAAAGTAAATTTTATTCTAACGAATAAATTTGTTCCAAGACTAGTAACTTCTATATTTAATAGTGTTCGATGATTCGATGAATATGACTATAAGTAAGTTGTACTCTAGGTACTGTAGTACTATAAAAAAGTAGGATATTATCAAGTTTGACATTTGTAAGAGGCGGACCCAGATGCTGAGAGAGAGGGATGAGCTCCTTAGGCCTCCCTGGATCCGCTACTGTCAAGGAGATGGAACGCGTGAACAATAACAAGAAGGGAGTTGTGAATTCTTGTTTAAAGTACAATAAGTGAGCGGAAATGAGGAATTTAACTTCTACTGACTGGTCTTAAGCACATGCTCTCTTTTTTAATAGAAAATCAACAAAACAACTCAACTGACTTTCAGTAAAATTCAGTCCACATTAGGCTTCCGTATTCGAAGGGTATAACTTTCCACACACTTAGATCTACTGCATAAACATTCCTAGTGGATTTCTAAGAGACAATTAACAATTTTCCTGTATGACAAGTCCTAACAAGCGAATGCATTTCGAAACTGTAATAACTATACTTTTTTAAAACATTCTTAAATTATTATTCACACAATAATGTGCTTAATATATTATTAAATAAATTACTATTTGAAAACTATTCGCTTTTCACTTGCTTTGAAATTATTTGTTATCTTGAAAAGTCGCTGATTTTTCTTTTTTTAAAGAAATATAAAAAAAAGTATTAACTTACATTAATGACATCAGAAGTTGCCGAGCGGCTATAATCTACAATCTCTGCCTCTTTCCGCAATGCAACAAAAATAAAGAAAAATAACTTGCAGCAAAATCTTCTTTCAGTTAATTAGTAGATAGTTTTATTTATTAATCATCTTGAGTATATAAAAGTCGCTATATTTGAATAAAATTACTTCATCAATATTTTTATTCGTAAAAATATTGACATCCATGTAGGTACTACAAGTTTTTTATAAGATATTATGTAACGTTTAATTGCTACGTTCAATTCTTATGTTGAGATAACACCGTTGTAGAGATATACCTATTCCTTTCAAATAAATTGTTGTGTGCATCTTCACTCGAAATAAACCGGATACCAGTGCTTAATAACATAAAACTGCAGTATAATACTCAATTTTATCAGTACTTTCGATTTTTTGATGTTTGAGTATTTTGTACCTAAACGGGATTTTTTGTCTGTCCGCCTGTTTGTACCGGCTGGACTAATTTGGATGGAACTTGATACACAATCAATTTGTATATTTTTCCCGACTGCTAAAATCATAACCCTTCCTTTTGGCTTTGCCGTAGGCAGGTATATAAAGTATTCCTGCCAAAGACGACAGTAACCTGAATTAGTGCGCAAAGGGCCCCGTGCAAACCTTATGCAATTCTTGTAAATTATAGAAACTCGACAACCGAAGTCATAAACGTACATTTATCTTTCATCCCAGCTTAGTTCTCAATCTATGAATCAACTTATTTTTTTTGTTGTTGTTTTTAAAAATAGTAAGTTATAATGTCTAATATATGCAAGGTACCTACTTATTTTTTAATTCCATTCACAATTCTCGCGTATCAAGTAGCTGTTATTTATTCATTTGTATTCTGTGTAACAAACACTGACCGTTTGTTATCAAACGGCGCGACGTGATAAAAAGTTATAAATATAATGACGGAAATATCGTAGCATGTTTATTCAGAAATGCACAGACTAAAACTTTAATGACGTCCTCTTAATAATTCTAGAAATTATTTTTGTTTTTTGCGTGATTCAAAAGAAAAATAAAACGGCGATATATTTATAGCCACTGAAATTTTTTCGAATGTCACTAAAACGAAAAATTAACTTTAGGTATCTTCATGTTCTGGAAGTGTAAGGATTGTATTGTAGTATCCTAAATGCAAATATAAAAAATGTTAAAGGCGCAGTTGGGGTCCTAGTTGTAGCGATTTTTCGTGAAAACGTCAGATTAAAATCACAACGAGTATCGCCTTCCAAGTTCCAATCCAATGACGCTTGCACATGATAAATAGACGTTTGGGTTATTTCGTTTCCTTTTTGACGCTGCCGCTGACTGTAATTCCGAGCATATTTACAAGCCATACGAATTATTTTGTAATATTCAATATAATACCGATTTTTACATGAATGCCGCCGAGTAGTTTTATTGTCTAGCTTGATAGTGCTCCACGAGCTCTTCTCAACGACACCCGAATCAACGTCCTAGCCAAACGCGTTTCCACGCTACATTAATGTAAAACTTTACACAAAGCTAATTCGTGACTATCTCACGAATGCGCCTACACTCCGTGCGATGACGTCATATAGATAAAACAAATCCGGCGCGACGAACTCATACATAATATATGCTCTACTCGTTATGGGCTCAACCGTCGTTAACGCATTATTAATTTCGTAATTAGCGAATCTAACGGTATCTGGTATAGGTTGCTGCACACGAGGCTGGAAACACTGGTGGGACTTCTGCTGGCCGGCAGGAAGGCTACGAGGTTTGAAATTACGTCCCTGCGGGCTCGCCTGCTAGCTCACAAAATAGATTCTAAAATTAGAACAGGGGCTATTTTTCTTGCTTGGTCCCCTGCTTGCTCTGAGCAAGAACCAATCAGGAAACAGTATCTTGTCACGTGGCCAACATGAACATTCGCCCACAAACAAACACTGTGTGTTTTGTTCAGAGACAATAAACGTCCACTATAGTTATCGACCACGAGCGAGTAGACGTTTTCACGTCAAAATATTTACACGCGGCTCTTAAATACTTAAATTATTTTGTTACAGCCTGCACGCAATAACATGAACTTGTGGATAAATGCAAGTTCAGAGGGAATAATTATTGTCATATTCAGCCTGGTCGTCAACCTGTTAGTTGACTGAAATCACATTTATTGTATTTGTTATTATATGTGTGGTCGAAAGACAAAGTGGCTTATGTCAAACTTCTGATAAAGTAGTGGTCCAGTGTAGAGTATCAAATGAAAATGTTATAGACAGATTGGATAATGACTTAATACAGGTTGCTGCACACAAGGCTGGTTTTGCCGCTAGATTCCTTGCTACATTTGACTGCCAAGTATCAAGCGTGCTGTGACGCTGGTTTCATGATGACTTTTATGTGTTCGATTTATACGATGCGTGTATTAAAGTTGGTTTTGTAGATGGGTTTGGTGCGCGCGCAGTGAGAGTTCGAATGTTAACAAAAGTGAACGTTTATTGTCTCTGAACAGAACACACACTATGACGCCATGTTTGTTTGTGGGCGTTTGCCCATGTCGCCCACGTGACAAGATACTGTTGCCTGATTGATTCTTGCTCAAAAGTCGACAAACAGGTACGAAAAATAGCCCCGGTTCTAATTTTGGAATCCAACTTGTGACCACGCACGCGAGTCCGCAATTTTCATTTTCTCAGCCAGTGCGCCAGCCAGGTGCAAGTCCCAGCAGCGATTTCAGCGGCAAAATTAGCCTCGTGTGCAGCGGCCTTGGGAAGAATACAAAGAAGTCTGTTATAGGTATATACTCTATGGGATTACTGCGGAATCTGTCTAAACGATGATTTATTACTCTACAGCAGTGCGGGCTCATAAATTTATTTGGCTTACCGCCCCCTTTCCAGAAAAAATATTGCTCAGCGTCTCCTGCTGATTTTTTTTTTAATTTTAATAGAAATAAACAGAAAAATGTGTGTATTAACGTGTCTACCTTTTTCGTAAAATATAGTAAAGAAAGGTGTAAATTAGAAGCATTGAAGTTTGAAATTATGAAACTATTTATTGAAATCACCGCCCCTCTGGATCCCTGCAGCACCCACCAGAGGGGCGATAGCGCTCACTTTGGGAATCACTGCTCTACGCTATAGTGGTGAAAAATAACAAATTAAAAGTATGAATTTGTACTACTTACACTGGAAGTCGGTGACCTTAAAAATATATCAAATTCGACATAAATCACTTTGCCTCGTTGTCATCACAAAACACTTGTTTACAATTTTTATATATATATGATTCTGATTGCACGCTCCAATTTATTTGAAATAAGTAATGTTTATTTTCTATACATCCCGTGCATAATAATAATTACCAACTGTAGCATATTAGTAAATAATGGCAGCTGTTGGTAGCTCTGTCGCAAAGCGACATATACCGGAAGAACGGATACGAAAGCTAATTACTTCAAATCGGAAGTTCAGTAGACCCTCGATATTTTTCTTTGTTTAATTAAACAGTAGGTATATATATCTAGTGCGTGAATTATTATTTTATGACGCGGCGTGACATTATGGTAAAAAGAGCGCTAGCAAATTTTGACAGTCATAAACTATTCACGCATGTACGTGCACTACAGCTGATTTTCAGTTAATTTTCAGTATCTTTAACTATGTTTTGAGCAGGATCACTTCTATAGTTGTAGGTTGCGCTCAATTCTCATGCGATTAGACTACGATTTACTACGAAAATGGTAGTATTTCACCTGACGTTACTTTACATTACTAGTGTTAAATGTGTCATTTTACGATCACTATACAAACATGTAAAGCAGCTATTTTATAGGGAATTGTGGAAAAAATGTGTGCGAATTAACACACTCAAATCGGTACCGCAACGTTTTTCCTTTCCGTATTTATATATGATGATAATATTCATGTGACTGTTAAAACTCACCATCGCTCGTTTTTTTCACATATTGTTACAGCTTGTGCGTAATATAATCTGCACTGTTCGGTCTTGTTTATTTAATTATTAGTATGTGTGTAAAATTTATTTACACCAGCGGTTTTCAAACTGTGTACACTAACGCTCCCCTTATAAAAAATCTGACATCTGCCCCCCTACTTTGAAAAAATGTATACACAATTCGTAAATAATTTCTTTACTGAAAAAATCAGTGTTAATATAAGATGTTAATTATTTGGTAATTATGTTTGAGCGCTTATTCTTAAAGCCATGATTTTATCAGAACCAGGGCTGTAACTAGAAACTCGGTGGCCCCGGGGCAAGGAGTAAAATTGGGGCTCCTATGGAGAATTTAAAAAGTCCTTAAAATGGCCATTACATATTATTATACGGCTTTGATCAGAACAACGACGATATTTGCAGTTAATTTCCGCCCCCCTGGTGAATCTTGCTGATATACATGAATGTCTTATGTTTGCCGATATCATTTTGTTACATCCTGTAGCATGTTCCTACTATAAATTTAAATCCCCTCTATGGTTGATTCATAGCGCAGAATTAAAATCATTTAACATTTTATAAAAGTAATATTGTCACAAACTGAGTTGTGTCAATGACTGAGTACTTATACTGAGTAGTGTTCTATTATTTATAAACGCTTATATCCACTGACAGTCTATCAATTATCGTGACAAACTCATAAATAATGTGATTTAAGTAAATAGTAACTTACTAGTGTGGTATTGAAACAGCGTAAATTAAACAGTGTAAGTTTGTGTTGCGATGTACTATTGTGGCTGATCGAATTCGTTAGAAATCTTAGCAGATTTTTTAAGTGGAACCTTTTACAAAGCGCTTACTTTGAACGGGACAGTCCCGCTTTTAAGCCAAAATACGTAAAAATGAGCCGCTTTTACAAAAAAAAAGCTTAGCCGCAGGCAAGTCTTATCGGCCGCACGTGCACAGTCAATGTTACCTATGGTATATTAAAAAGTGGCACCTAAATAAAGCGGTAGATTAAGAAAAAAACGGTAGATTCAAAAAGTTTAAAAAAGGTATAAATTACTTTTATCTCTTGCACAAATTCGTTGCTTGTAGTCAGTTTTGACAGGTCCTGATTCAGTCTTCATACTCTGCTGATATTATTTCAATTGACAATTATAATTTTAAGGTGCCCCACTCTGAAGAAAAAAATAAATGTTCACGTTAGTTATAGGCTTCTTTGTTGCAATCTTGCTCAAACTGAGATATTAGCATAACAAAGTTCTAAGTGTGCTAACCTGTTATGTAAATCGATTCCCAGAGTTCTATGTCAATTTTATAAGCCACTAGCGACCCGATCCTGCCTCACCCGAATTTGTAGATTGCCACCGTTTTTTCGTTGACTTCCGTTGCAAAATTGGTCTCCACGAAAGCGTTTTTATTTTAAGGCGAGAATATATAGCCTATGTTCATCCTGAAGGTCCCTTCTAAATATTGAACATGGTTATATATATTTTAAGAACATTGAAATACACAAAATGTTTGGATATTAAAATATTATTAAAGGTTTACTTCGCATACTTCCAGTCATTAATAAATTTTGGCATAAAATTTTGGGGGAACTCTGCCTCTGTACAAAAAAAATATTATTTTTACAAAAAAAGTGTATCCATATTATGACAAATCTGGGCCCAAAGGAGAGCTGCCGTCAACATTCTATATAGAACTTGAAATTCTATCAGCCTTTGGCCTGTATAGATTGAATGTGCAGTCTTTGTTCATAATAACATCAATCTATTTGACAACTATAGTCACCCGTAATAAAGAAAAGCTAAAACCAGAGGCCTCTTCACTTACAGTTGTGCAAAAAGGGCTTAGAAACGCCATGATACGGATATACAATAAAACCCTCGATGAAATAAAAAAACTACCCAAAATAAAAACAAGATTAAAAAGATTCTTAATCCAGCATGCAAATTACTTGCTTTAAAAATTATTTATAAAATTACGCTATTTATACATGTTAATGTCCAAAAAATAAGGACTTATTATTAATATTATTATTTTTATTATTATTATTGTTGGTGAAAAAAATTGAAACGGCATGAGTAGTTTCGGAGATTACCTCCTACATCCAAACTTGCAAACTTTACCTCTTTATAATATTATTATTAGATAATAAACGTGTAAAACTTCGACTCTCCTATTGCGTGGACTCTGTCGTGTTATGAATTAAGTTGGAAACAAAGATATAGGAAAAAATAGTTTTATAATGCTATAAGAGTGGGTTGTATTTTGTTTACCTTTGTCAGTAAGAAAGAACGATTTAGTTAAGTATTGTTAAGCATTCATTTTTTTAGACGATATAAAAGTTTTATATTGAAATTGAATTTACTAAAACCTTAAAACCTAGCTATGGCGTGTTTTAAACCTAGGCAAACAAAGTGCCGAATTTAATAGAAAAAAATTAAATACTTTGTTAAGAAAAGTAACTATTCTTATATTAAATTATAAATGAATGATTTTTCCATAAGCGCTCATGGTAATTTCGAATTATAGATTTTTTAAACGAGTTAGTACACTGTTCTGAAATTTCGAGTACTTATTTATTAAGAAACAAGTTGACAAAATCTCTTTCATTTGTCAGTGATTTGAGATACCTGAATATATCATTAACATAAAATATCTATCCTGTCAAAAATCATCGCAATCTTTACTATATTCTTCAACTATGGTCTTGAACAACTGACAGATTTTACAATACAGTTTTGATAATTTTTAATTACAAAGTGGACACGAAAACCGAAAGCAATTCTAATTACAAGCATTGAACAATTTCGAAGAGTGACTGAAATCCCACGGCCTTGAAGGGTCATCATGAGAATAAAGAAGATCGAATGTTAATTATCTTTTGGCACGTTTAGCATTTACATGTTTCTGTTCATAGGTCATGCGTTTAAACGAATTGACTTTTTAATTATAATGTTCTCAGAGAAAGCGCAATATTACGTCGTGATAATGAACGCAATTTGTAAATTTACTATACTATTACATCACGAAAACATAATTCTTTTAGGAAATGCTATTATTTTATGTACGTAACTAATTCATATTGTAAAAGCAGAAAGTCAATGTTTTCGGAAAATCTAATCCACTTTCAGAGAGAAGAACTGGAAAGTTTAAAATTGGCTTATTCAAGGAACGTAAAGTGATTAAATAAGATGTTTTTGCTAGTTCGAGAATTTATTTCCTGAACCTTGTAATCCAACCTATCATCTTTAATTTTTTTTTTTTATCAACTATTCATTATAAAAAAAAAACTTCGAGACCGGAATCAGTATGAGTTAAAAAAGATATACAGTTGCCCTTAGTTTTACAATTACCTTCCCGGTCTGCATTCAATTTGAAATCGACGCAATTATTTGTCAAGACATTCTGATTCCTTTTTTGAAGTCGTTTTAGGTTTTTTAATTTGTTTAATTAAATAACGTCTAATCCTTTCTCATATACTTCATTCAAATCGTCCAGTAGTTCTTGCGATAATTTCCCACTTTTTGTTATTAATTTATTTGTTTATTATTTAAATAAATTAATAACTATTCCAATAGAGATTATTTATGAATAAAACAATTCCTTTAGATAAATGTCAAAATATTGAACATAGACAATTTATAATCGATATTATTATTTTTGATTACTGCAGGCTTGACTGTACTGATGTAGGTTATGATAATGAATATTTAAGCACTAAAATGGGCTATTTAGTTAATTTCGCATTTAATATTTTATATTTCAATATATCTTACTTTTATGAATAAAAAAGTCCCTTTCGATAAGTGTCAAAATATTGAAAATAGACGAACTACTAGCGATATACATATTTTAGGCTATTCGCTTTACCGTATAGTAAGTTGATCGCTCCTTGTCCATTATAGATTATTATTTATATAGATTATTTATATATTTTATCACTTAACTTGGCTATTATGAAAAATACGTGAAATGTACAGGTTACAGGTCATCTAAGAAATTTTTATATAAGGCTTCGTTTACAAGATACGACATGAAAATATGTTTTTAAAAGAGATTCCATATATTTTATTATTTCATAATCTAAAAAAGACCAGTTTTAACAAAAAAAATGTTGTTATAAATGTCAAAATATTGAAAATAGACGAGGTATAACGGATTTAATTATTTTTGGTAACTCGCTTTACCAGACGTTGAAGTCTCTCTTGTAATGTGAAATTCAATGGTAATTTGTATTTTGTTACATATCTCGGCTCTTATGAAAAATATAAATAATTTACTACTTACGAAAATTAATGTTACTTATATGAGGTATATCAAAATAACCAATTTTTCATATAAAGCAGCATTTACAAGATTTGCCAAGCACCTATGTTTTTTTTTAATTGAAATATGAGAGATGTATATAGTAATATACTATATACTTATTATCTATTCGCGAATAAGATGAGTTGCAAAATATTTTATAGTTTACTATTTACACGGTTTCGTTTCGTCATAATATATTAAGTAAAGATATAACACGAAATAACCTCTGCAAATGACACATAGAAATTTACACTTTAACTTATACCAAATAAATATCGTGATATATACCTCGATGATGATATTTGTTGAAGATGGACGCAATTATGTTATTATGTAAAGATTACAAGATTTACACTTCAATTATCACTGCTCGCAAAGTGTTGCACTTTCATTTTCGCAGATAATTCTATGACAATAAATAATCGACTGATCTCTAATCATTTATTTCTTAATTCATTAAACTGTGAAAATTATCGCTTCAGAGAATATTCAATTTATCGTTTTTAGTTTGAATAGCTTAATTACGTGACATTTTAAATGAACTAGTTCCTTGTATTTGAAATTATTAAAATAAACACGCCGTAAAAAAGACGTGTGGATACAGTTATGGTTACACTGCAGTTTTCGGTAGGATTACGTATTTTTAAAAAAAATATTTTAATATTTTTTTTTAAATAGTCATAATAATAATAATAATAATTTTATTACTCCAAGAACATACTACAATGTATAGGAGAAGTCATCGTTTACAAAAAAAAAATTTAAATAATATAAAATTACCTATTAAAAAAATCACTTAAAGAATAAAAACAGCTATTACTCAAAAAAGCTCTGAGTCTCTTTTTAAAGTGATGAACGTTAGGTGCGTTTTTTTATGCTAAATAAACTAACAAACGCACATTAAAAATGTTTAATTATAAATAAATGGAACTTCTTTGGCTTAGGTTCGAACCTACAACAAAGTTGCGTGTTTCATAAAAAGTGGTGCATGAGGAACTCGAAGTGAGTGGCGTAAACCTGCGATCATAAACTCTGTCCTGCATCAAAATAGAAAAAAATGGAACTGTTTTGCCAGTTTTTAAATTGCACCACAATATTAAAAATGAGAAAAATGCGGATATATAGATATTTATTATATATAATTGATATTTTAAATGAATAAAATTGTCGACCAATTTTTCTCAGACCATATAGGTAGGTATTGACAAAAAATAATTAAAATACAAATCAATACAACACCGGATGACGTTTCGATCCGGATTTGGATTTTCTTCAGAAATATCTAAAAAATATAAAAATTAATTAGTATTAAGTTATTTATTATCTAATTAATTTTTATATTTTTTAGATATTTCTGAAGAAGATCCAAATCCGGATCGAAACGTCATCTTGTGTTATAATGATTTGTATTTTTATTATTTTTTGTCAATATATGGTCTGAGAAAAATTGATCGACAATTTTATTCATTTGAAGAGTTCTATTCAGACGTTAATCAAAGATTTGAATTGATATTTTACTTAAGATAGATAATATTAACTATTTTATTACAGATCTGAACGACATTATTTTCATAAACCGATATTTATCAATAACGAAACAATAAATACCAAAGATGTACAAAATTATCATCCTAAGTTTCTTGACTATAATTTCTTTTACAAATGGCGAATTGTACACTGCCTTAGCCGATATGGAAGAACTAATGGAAACGGAAGCTGTTCTAATGTCAACATTGGACGGTTATATAAATGTGATAGAACATAAATTAGATATACTAAGAAGGTACTGAAAAATTATGAGCAAATCTTCTATAAAACAGACAGGACGCGATATTGAAGATAGCTGACAAAATTTTAGTTGAAGACAATGTTTTCTCATTGATTGAAAAATGCAGAATAAACACGCAATTATTGTAGTATATTTCACGTTAATTAAGTGACGATTCCTGATTTTATATTTCAGGAAAGATCAGAATATATTATGTGTAATTCACTACAGTTATTGCATTTTAATTCTTGATTATTCATCTAATTTCAAGAAATCGTTTCCAACGAGAATTTTCTCGTACTGAGCATTGTCTCTATGAAAAATTCGGGGGTTTTTGTCTACAAAATACGCTTCATTTCGACTGACTGTAATATTTTCTTATTTTGCAAAAAGCATTGTTTCATTTTTGAGACAAAGCATAATGCTTATCAGTCTTAGGATATTTAGATATTATTACGTGTATCAATTTCTGCTATTTCTTCCTTGTTAAGATAGTCGTTGCGACCGCAACGGAAGACAATGATGTGCCACGGAGATAATATAAAGCAGCGACTAATCTGAAAATAAAATTGAGTATGAACCAGTTAAGCATAGGAATGGCTCTTTGAGTTGCTTCAGTAGGAATCTAGAATTTTTCCCAGACCTGTGATTTTTTAAAAAGCAATCTATAGCTTAAAGATCGAACGCCAAAATTTTAGGTTTGAGAGTCATATGCAAACTTTGTCACTAACTTAGACCCTTAAACGTTCATAATAAGCAATATGCCCGCAGTTATGAGAATCTATAAGTACGTAAGCGTTTGCTAATTAATTTTATTTGACTTTGCGATTAGAAGAGCCGAGGAGTATCATAAAGAGCATGAAGAGGCTAGTAAAGATGTTCAAGGATATTTATCCAATCCAATAAATGCATATTTACTCGTAAAACGTCTCACGACCGATTGGAAACATGTGGAATCACTTATGAATAATGATGTTGGAAAAGGTAATAACTTAGGTTACCTTGTAAAAATAAACAGTTATACTGTAGTGATCAATGGTATTAGTACCTATCAAATAACAATGATGAACCGTGCATTACCGGATATTGTTTACAACTAATAAAAATAGATGTTTTTTGACATAAAATTTCAATTTTTTATTCGAATCTATAACTAGTCCTGTTTTGCCATTGTTCGTTTGTTCATTGAACAGCCTAAAATATTATTTATTTTATTTATGAAAACTGCATGAAAATGTGTTGATTAGTTTCCGAGTTTATCGTGATCAAACAGGCGTTGCCTTTTGTGTAACATGTAGACTGTAGAAAATATCGGTAGTAAAACATCAAACATATTTTGTCTTCTCACAAACTCGGATCTGAAAAATATGGCTTCATTCAATATCTTCATGGCTGCCTTTATACCATTGCATTAAGTATTTCGTTAAAATTTTAGATTTTGTTGAAAATATTACAAATTTTCGAGAAAATCTAAAATTCCCAACGGACGAAGATCTAAATGGTGCCGCTGTTGCCCTGATGCGTCTACAGGATACTTACCAACTCGACACGGCGTCTTTAGCTCGAGGCGAATTGAATGGTGTCCAATATAGCACCGAATTAACTTCAGGAGATTGTTTTGAATTGGGTAGACAATCGTATTCCAACGGTGACTACTACCATACTGTACTTTGGATGAAAGAAGCCGATTATAGACTTCAGCAAGAAATTAATAAAACAGCTGATAGATCTGACATTTTAGAATACTTGGCATTCTCAAGTTACATGCAAGGTATACTCGATTTTCATAAAATATTATTCATAATTATTTATTACTTCACTTATTTGTTCTCTTGCAATTTTGCTCTTCGTTTTTTTGACAGGATGAATGAGATTTGTTGATTTTCAAAATGTTTTTTTTCTTTTGAACAGGTAATGTGCATGTAGCTTTAAGACTTACAAAGGAACTGTTAGAAATAGTTCCAGCTCATCCAAGAGCACTTGGTAACATTGGTCATTATGAAGCCGAAATTAACAATAAACAACAAACTAAAGAAAGACGCAAAGGTGAGGATGGTAATGAATCAGACGATATGTTGTTTGATGATGAGGTAATTATAATAATAAAGATGTTACACTATTTCGACTGACCATTCCAAAGGTCGTTTTGACTGAAATATGTCGAGTGAGATAGAGGGAAGAATATTATTGACGTATTCCACTAAAGGACAAGTTGTATAGTTTACCATTTTCCTCCACAATTGTCTTCAAATCTAAATTAAATTCCATTACTATTATGAATAAGAAAATTTATCTAAATTGTTACTCGAAATGACCGAAAGCTAACTAAAGTCAAAGAGCACACTGCATATTATATTTTCATGTTCCAAAAGTTATTCGAATAACAATTTTTAGCCTGTTACAATAGCAGAAAAAAAGAATCCAGCAACTGATTATTTACCGGAAAGAGAGCTTTACGAAATGTTGTGCAGAGGAGAAATAGCAACTCCGCTCGATATTACGTCACGCTTACGTTGTCACTACGTAACTAACAACAACCCATTTTTATTAATTGGGCCTTTCAAAGTAGAAGAAGCTTATCTTGAACCAAGGATTGTTATCTATCATGATGTTATGTCGGACTCTGAGATTGAAACAATTAAAAAAATAGCACAACCACGGGTAAGAAGTGAATAAAATATCTATTGAAAATTTTAATTTTTTATTGATGGAAACTAATTTTCAATGACAGCACGGTTTAATAAAAACGACAAAGTACACGCTCTCGATTTTGTTAAAATTAATTTTAAAATAATTATAAAATGGTGTAGGTATAATTCCGGAAGAAAAGACCCGCACGCTTCAAAATATCAAAGTTTTGGTTTCCATCGAATTATGTTTTTATTTCAGTGTGTTTTTTCCAACAACATTTATACATAATTCTATTAATTAAAGAAAAAAGATTAAACTATCTAGTGATACTTTCTAGTTCAAACGAGCGACAGTACAAAACCATAAAACGGGAGAATTAGAAACAGCACATTACCGTATCAGCAAATCAGCATGGCTAAAAGAAATAGAGCACAAACATGTTGCGAATGTTGTTCAAAGAGTTGCTGATATGACTGGACTTACCATGGAAACAGCAGAGGAGCTTCAAGTTGTTAACTATGGTATCGGTGGTCATTATGAACCACATTTTGATTTTGCTAGGGTTAGTTAATTTTTTTCAACTAACTTCTCTCAATTTCTTATCTTCCATAACTTTTTACCTCCGTGAAATAATTTTGTTATCTATTGTTACATTTTGTATATCCCAAGGTAGTCTTTCGATATTTTCGAGCGCGGTGAAAGATGGCGACATGCGACAGCGACGGCCTCATAATCGCAGTTTAAATAACATTGAATATGACAGTTCAAGATTAGCGACTTTTACGTCTGCGCATCTCTTGAGTATAGCACAAAACACTGTGTCATTGTTGCTCGTCGCGATCGCAAGTTTCGAATGACTAAATGTACGCTAATTGATTAATTTTGAGATTGTTGTGAGAAAATGGTCATTGTAACCTTGTAATTTTGATTTATATTTACTCAAACGAGAATCATCTACATTTTCTTAAATGTTTGGACATTTAATCAAAAAATTAATTAATATCAATTAATATCAATTGCAAAATTCTTTAAACAGTCATAAGCAGAGAACTTTTGTTTCATATTGAAAACATTGATTGTTACAGAAAGATGAAATAAATGCCTTCAAATCTTTAGGCACTGGAAACAGAATAGCAACTGTTTTGTTTTACGTAAGTCTTTAAAAATTACTAGAATTCATATTTTTGTTTACTTTGTCTACATCATGGTTTCTTAACGATAGATGAGTGATGTACCCCAGGGCGGTGCGACAGTGTTCACTTCTCTAAAGACTGCGCTATGGCCCAAAAAGGGCACAGCTGCGTTCTGGCATAATTTATATCCTAGCGGCGAAGGCAATTATTTGACGAGGCACGCAGCTTGTCCGGTATTAGCGGGCTCGAAATGGGGTAAGTTTACGAATAAATAAGAGTTTGTGTTGTTAAAATTATTTCTTTATTACGTTTTATTAATAATCTAACACAATTGTATGCTATAATTATTTTCTTTTTGTCAAAAGACGTAAAATAACTTATTATATTATAAAAATTTGATCCGAATTTCTGTCAGAGCTGGACAAAGCATTGAACCTAAGTACTTGAAGACCGAGCATCGAACACTTTAATAAATGCTCAATTTCATTTTCAAGCAACAAGCACTTACAGTTTATCAGAATGTTTAAAGGCATCAAGCAGTTACTAGAGTGCTTAAAAAAATTAAGCATCAAGCATCAACCATTTTAATGTAACTTCTTAAATCTTAACTTCCAACATTAAGTTAGGTATATATCATATAAATTTTGAACATGAACAATATTTCAAATTGGAAAAAAAATTTAGGCTTAAACAAATAAGATCTCTAACGTCAAATGAAATAAGAATTATAGAAGGTGAACGCAATGTGTGATATTAAGCATAGAATGCGCTCATTAAGCATTGAAGCTATTTGCTTAACAAGTAGCAAGCCAAAGCATCATCCATCTGTTTTTCAAAGTGCTTTAAACGAAGTGTTGAAGCATTATAAGTGCTTAAAGCATTATTATAAGTTCTCGGCATTTCCCAGCTCTGATTTCTATACCTTCTTAACCATTAAAGTTCATTAAACATATACCACGAATATAAAATAATTATATATTTTTTACAGTGTCAAATAAATGGATTCATGAAAGAGGTCAAGAATTCAACAGACCCTGTGGTTTAGAGCGAGATCCAATCGAACCAGATCATTTTAATCCAAATTACTGATGATAAACCAAATAATAATTTATTTATTTTGAGATGATACCCAATGTTTTATTAGATAACTGAAATATTACGATAACATATCAGATGTAATTTTAATTACATTATATTCCTAAAGTTAATATTTCGGTTAAAAAGACTGTATAAATAATTTTAACACTTTTGTCAACACTAAGAAAATTACATTTTTAACATCTAAACACAAAAAGCATCAACCACATATCACGTTTTTATTTAATAAGTTAAAAGTGTGTTGAGTTAAAATTATGGAAACACGTTGATAAAACATTCTAAATTGAAACAATATTAACGGAAAATAAACACATCAACGTTCCAAAAATTCTAATCAAATACATTGCGAGTATTGCGACAAAAGATTGAAAATCAAGTCATATTGAAATACGTTCGTGTTACGACACTGCTTTCTTTTTCAAGATGACAGAGTGTTAAAAATGAATAAAATTTAATGCAATTTTATTTATATTGTGCCATATATAATAAACTACTGGCCATGAAAATATTTTGAAATATTGTGAAAAAGTATTTTTATTTTTTTATAATGTTGACTTTATAAATGTACCTATGGTACAATCAATATTCAGTTTGATGTTTTTGTAACATGATATTATAATACCACATGTCACCAATTAAAATAGATTTTTATATGAAGAATATGTTTTTTATTTTATTTCGATGTCAGACTTAAGAGGAATCTAGTTCCCTTCCTCACGCTTAAAAGTTAATTACACACTTCCAATCTAATTTTGCATAATTTGAAAACTGTTCATAGAAGCGAAATAGATCAGCACGACAAAGAAAATATGTAGATTAATTTTGATTTATCTAGTTATTTACACGAAAACAATTAATATTCTAGGGCGGGCCAAGCCCTCCTGCCCCCCTCTTGGTACGCCAATGGAGTTTAGAAATACTAGAAGATAGTGAATTCGCTGGTTAGTAGACTGTAAGCACGTTCAATGTAATAGAGCCCTTACACGGCACGGCTGCGTATGAGCTGTTCATTTATATAATCGAAGAAAACACTCAATTAACTCACGTACGTTAAATTCGATTGCCCATGATAGATTTTTAATTTTCGATGCCACTCATTAATGCTGCGAAACTGCAAAATTTTAGATTGCTTACCCAAAAAAAATACGTACAACTTTGACATTTTTTGAGCACTAAAGAAAACATTTAGGGGTTTCGCAGCAATAACGAATCACTAACGATTGGCATAAAAAATCTGTCGTAGGCAATCTAAGGGTACGTGCACCACGGAGCTGTGATACTAGATGATAGCAGTGATGATAGCTTAGAGAGTGGAATACAAGCGCTGATGGATGTGCACAACTAAGCATTGCTTACTTGCTGCGATTGTAGAATAATTTCAATAGCCAGTACATTAATTCAAGATGTCGAGTAGTAGCGACGATGATTATTTCGCTTCTGCAGCGACAAAATGGTTTATTTTAAATAGGCAAACTAAATTTTTGTCTAGACAATACCACGTTCACCCTATAAATAAGAACCGATCTACGCTTGGTGAATATCATCACCTCTTTAATGAATTAAGAAATTTTCCACAGCGTTTTTTTGAATAAATGAGAATGGAGCCAGTCACGTTTGATTATATTTTGGAAAAAATAAAGCCAAGGCGTGAAAAACTCGCGGGGCCCAATGTAGTCAGCTTGCAGCGCGCAGAAGAATGGTAAATACCATTCTTTAAAACACAATCGATTGTAACAATTCGCATACTCGATGTACTCTCTGCTTGGTTGTGCACGCTTTCATATAAATATGCGATAAAATTCTAATAGCGCTGTAAAGCTATCAGCTATCATCACTGCTATCATCTAGTATCACAGCTCCGTGGTGCACGTACCCTAACTTAACGTGTGTGATTAACTCACAGCGTGGTGTTGCAAAATGATGTCAGAATGCAGTACTTACAACCTGCTATGTGTATGTAGGACATTTGCATTCAACAATAAAAAAAAGAACTTAAGATATGATTAATTTTACACAGTGCTTGTAATTAATGTCGATGATTTCATTATTTAATGATTTATATCTTCCCTTTTTTTGAGCAAATTGAATCAATACTACCGCATTTGTGAATGAAAAACTTATTACCTGTAAATATTCATTTTAATAATTTATAAACTGAAATTACAATAAGAGTGCATTTTAAAATTTATACTTACAGTAGTAAACAATGCATAGTCAATAGTAAACCAACCACAAGCAGAAAATTTGACATTTTGACAAAATAAGTGTAGCGAACAATCATTTTTCTAAAAACGAAATTTATTGATATGAAAAGTTATAATTGTTTTTAAAAAAAGTATCTAAAACTGTTCCAATGAGAATATTATGCGGTGTACCTCTTTCAAAAACGCAGGACATATTTCACGTGCATAAAGTAATCGTCCAGTTTCAGAAAGCTAAAAATTTTGACAAATTAAAATCTATTATTTAGTTACTCAAACACAAACAAATAAGTTGAGAAGAAACGGATTTCTTTCATTCTGCATTCCCCATTTGATATCGGCCCCTTTTAGTTCGAATACTCAGGATTTCAATGCAGCTAATTTAAAAAATCTTTTTTTTTTTGACTAAACACTTACCATTCCAACACCACAAGTGGGGAATTGCACTAATTTAGGTCGAAATTCACTTTTCAAAATTTTACAATATTTTTTCATTTTGAAAGTCAAATAACATATTTTTGGAAAAAGTCTGTGCGTCTGTTATTCTGTTTGTCTGTGAATACGATACAGATCAAACGGATAAGCGGATTGAAACCAAATTTTGGAAACATGTTTGATATGCAAATATTTAATAAGAAGAGTCCTATTGTTTTGTGAGGAAATCGGCGCATGCGCATGTGCCTATACTATAACGTTGTTTTTATATGATAATGGTGAACTTTTCATAACGATTTATTATTCTACCTATTTTTACAAGAAAGTAGTGTCCGACGGAAACTAGTTTTTATGGCCGAAACCGAAACCGAATTTCAGCTTCAGTCTCAGTTTCAACCGAAACCGAAATTTCATGTTTTCGAGGGAAAAATAACGTAAACATTATCACAATCAGTCTTATTTTTTTTATTTTAATCATTTTTAACTAATCACAATAACTTTAGGAAGCATAAAAGACACTTCGTCGCTCGCAGCTACACCGAACATGTCTGATTTCAGCGCGAAACCTTCCGAATATAGTTTCTGTTTCGGCCGTAGTTTCGGCCGAAACTAGGCCGAAACCGAAAGTTCGGTCGGACACTACAAGAAAGTTTTGTAAACATTTTTTTTTCTCTAAGCTTTATAGTTTGGAAATTATTTAAAAATAAAGAAAAATCTGTTGCTTTTTTGTTATGTAGATCTGTTAGTTAGGTTTATTATAATTTTTACAAGAGGTGATTACATAATATTAAGTAGATAACCATGCAAACGAATAGCAAATATCATAATATTTAATACTAACCGTTATCCGCGTGACTGCACGCGGTTAACAAAAATTTTATTATTTTTGACGTGATAACGTCTTATAAATTGATGAAACACCGGCTGCATGCACGAAAAAGTGTAACGTTCTGAAAAGTGTCACGTTCCGCCTGACCCTGTGCGTGCAAGCGAGAACGCAGTATAAGCGATAGAGAGTCGGTAAAAATATAGTTTAATAGCTACTAAAATTTAGGTTATGTATTATTAAATATGATATTCGAGCGGAATACGTTATCACGTAAAACTATCGTCCGTAAACCGACTTTACAGACAACCAATTTTTTTTTATTTATTTGTTAAATGTCATAATTCTTTAAGCTGGAGTGATCCCGTCGCCCAATTGGCTGGAATTTTTTTATAAGAAAACAACTAAATATACTTAAAAACGATTGTGCGTTAATTCCATTAGAAAATATTTCACTTTATTAATCAACCCATGTCCTCGCTTCGTACTTTATTTTATTGAATTCGATGCAGAAGTTCTCGAGTTATAAGCAAGAAATAAACTTACGGACAGATGATTATTTTTTTATGTCGCGTGTTTCAGTTTAAAATTAATAATTATAAGGAATTTTGAGAAAATTCGAAAATTGCAAACAGATTTTACTTTAGAGTACATATATTAGATATAAAATATGTTGAACGGTACAAACCTGTTTTCTTAAGTTGACACAAGGTCTGATAATCACCAAAGTTAAAAAATAAAAATCCCAAATCACCCAATAAACTGTACTATTTTGAAAAAAATTATACAAATACAATTTTTCAAAGTTTCCTGTTGTCGAGAACATTAATAAAATTGTGTAGAATAGAGTGCATATTGCGTAAGACGAATTTATCATATCAATTATTTCACATATTTGTGAATGCAAAAGATATGCGTTTTTATAAATCATGGCAAATCTGAATTCGTTTGTTATTAATTGATCTCTCTTTTGTTGAGACAAATATTGATTAACAGTTTCCAACTGTTTAGCCACAAGATCAAAAAGAGCGGTATGAAATTGTACAACAATATGAAGTATTAAATATAAACTACCTTGTTGAAGCCAGAAATAGGTAGCATGTATTTTACTTGTCCCTTTGCTAAACAACAATCTTTCGATTAGTATCTTCAAACTAATGAAAGTATATATACTTTCATTTAGAAAAATATTACGTTGAATTTTATTAGTATACAAAACTTGGATTCCAAATAATTCGGTTATAGATTTGTTGACGCTACTAATTTTTAAAAATATTTTCGCAAAGTAATTTTGTTTGTAAAATTGATAAATTAAAATAAATGCAGTAAATATTCTGACAAAAAATGCAAACACAGAAGTAAAACCGAAAAAACATAATTCATTAATATAACACCCTTTTAGAACAATTATTGTTTGAAAAGTCACGAGAAATAAATATGGAATTAAAACTGGTATTTTTGGAGGCACTGAAACAAATATTTTTTTATTTTTGATTTTTACGCATTTTACCATACATATATTTAACCACTGAGTTACTTTCAAAAAAACAGAAATAGAATCGAAAGGTTCCATTTTTTTAAATTTCTCAACACACAATATCTTTCTTTTCTGCTGTCGGTTTTAAAATAGAGTGTGTTATTTTATTGTTTTTCATTTGCTATTAATATTCATATTCATATCAGTGATAAAAAATAAATACAATATGCAGGCTATTTTTCTAAATTATTCCTTATTTTATGATTTTAATATTTATATCCAAAAAACAAGGATATTCATCATTTGGAATACTTTATGAATCTTCACTCATTCATGCACGTGTCAAATATATTTATAAATAGTTGGCAAAACCAAAAGTGCACATCCCGCAGTTTTCCACTGTATGATAAAAAAAAACAAAATTGGAAAGATATTTTTAAAAAATTTAAAGAAATAAATAATTCAAAATTGAAAAAATATTTTTTTAAATTTGAAAAAATAAAAAAAAAATAAGAACTATGTATACATTATATAATATATAATTAATATCAAGTGGAATAAAATGGAATAGAAAAAAAAAAATAAAAATCAATTATTTCGGAAGGAATCGAACCCAGGACCTTACTGTTGCGGGTATGATGACATACCCACTACGTTACGAAACTTGCTAAGCATTCTACTGTTATTACGGTATACAAGTGTAGCACTTGTTTTATGGACATTTACACAGTAATTATTAATATTGTTTTTTTCAAACTATTGACTGTCAAAAAATAATAAAATAAAACTGTTTATAAAAATTAAACTACTGAACACATTTTAGTGAATTTAAATAGGGTTCTGGTCTGATAGTAAATAAAGTGAATAAAATATAACCCAAGGCAATCTGACCAAAATTGCGATCTGTAGAGTCGTGACGTACGTACGTACATACGTACGTACGTACATACGTACAGACCAACCGACAACTGCTGTTCGTGATTTTCAATTACAATTTTAGTAGTATTTATGAACTCGAATGGATTTAAAAATGGTTCTGTTTTATAGATCAGAATCTCCTCTTTTCAAAAAGCTTCAATTTGAATGGATTTCTTGCGAAATTAACTTAGATACAACTTCTTATGTGAACGAAAGTCAGCTCAGACGCGCAAAGCGATAATAAAGCACATACCGCTAGTTTAGCGGTATGTGCAATAACTGAACGGCACATATTATTCACAATTTAATTGAATAATATAATATTTCAATTACTTGACAATTTCAAAACATTTCGGTTATGGTAAATTTTCTTGACGATAATGGTAGCTATATTTTATTAAATAAACCACTTCTTGTCATTAAACAATCGACAGAAACGAAACTGATTAAATAAAAGAACGCGCACACTTTTGGATCTGCGTAACCAGCAGAACACAAACCGGCAACCTGCTCGATATCACACACTAGACCAGCACAAACCAGCAAATTTTAGTGCCGATTTCGTAATGTGCGGAAGACATTTTACATTTTTTATGTAGTTTTCTCAAAGTAAATGAATTAATGAAAACGATATATCACTAGCACACAGATATTGCAGGTGACCGACTGACGGTCGTTGCTGGCTGCTGGTTTCAGGTTGCTGGTTGCAGTTGCTGTTCTAATGTTCCGTTAAATAACATAGATACCTTCACGAACAGGGTTTTTTTGCTCCGTGCTGTGCTGGTCGTGCAGCTCCGTGCATGATTGTGTGCGCGGCCTTTAAATCTTTTTTTTTGTGCAGAATGAATTTTATCAATTCAGACTTAAATCACATAATGAAAAGTTGTAAGTACGTTGATAAAGCATTTATGTTTCTCAAAACTGTTTTTAGTGCGAATTCCAACAACCAAAAATAGCAGGTGACGACAATCATTTGGCCGATTCCGAATGAAAAATGTTTAACTTTTGATTAAGAGTGGATATGGATAATTATAATAATTATTACAAAATAAAATTCTGAAATTATCGAAAGCTAAAGGGGATGCATTAAATATTTCATTTTCATTAATTGAACGACACAAATATTATATCATCGAGCAAATCTAAGGAACCAGCGTATTTATTGAATTCAAGGGGTGAAATTATTTTATGATAAAGGTTTTGGTTGAGGAGCATAAATAAGCTTTACCAATTTTACGCTAGTATCTTCATTTTTTATGATTTTTTTATACTTGATTTAAGTTTATAATTTGTATTATTTACCGGTGCCCAATCACAAACAAATGATTAGAGTGTGATAATATAAAATAAAGTAAATAAAACAATTAAGTTAAAAAAAGATTTTCACTTTAATTATCAAAATATTACATATGTTTCGCTGTCACAGCAGCTTCATCAGATATACAGTATTACAGTTCACAAAAATAATCTATATAGGTCTAAATTAGGTAGATTTTATACAACTATAGGGGGGGAGGATAGTGGGGTGGGATATCCCAACTCATAGAAAAAGAACAAAGGAAGAACAACATATTCATTAAAAATTAAACTTTAGGTTTAGTAAAGGTGATGTGGAGATGTCTTTTTGATCATTTAATAGAAGGGATGAATTTTTGCGTTTGTTAATTTCCAAAGCTTCCAATAGATTTAATTTTAAACCTTTCTGTTCTATATGTAAAATATCAAAATTATTATTAAAAATATGTTTCTCTAACTTTAAATGATCGGCATAAGTAGAGTGTTCATTATTATTAGTAAATGAATCTTGGTGGTCTTTTATTCTTGTTTTAAATGCCCGACCCGTTTGGCCAATATAAGTTTTTGAACACGAACCGCAATTTAATTGGTAAACTCCACTTTTATTATCTTTGGTAGTTTTATCTTTATTGTTTTTAATGATTGAGCCTAGATTATTGTTAGTTTTATAAGCTATTTTAATTTTATGTCTATTAAGAAACCGTTTAATATTATCACTAGCTTTTCCTAAAAATGTTAAAGATTTGTAACTAAATTGTTCTTTAGATATGGGCATGACTTCTTTTAACGCATTATTAAGTATCATTTTAGAATAAATCTCATCAATCATACTAAGATTATATCCGTTATTAACTGCTATTTGTTTAATTAAATTAAATTCTTTCTTGAAATTTTCAGTAGGCATAGGGACATTAATTAAGCGGTGGACCATGCTAAAATATGCTGCTAACTTATGATGAATCGGGTGGTTAGACTTGTAATTAATAGTTTGGTCAGTGTGGGAAGGTTTATGGTATATCGAAAAGTCAAGTTTATTATTAATTATCTTAATAGTTAAATCTAAGAAATTTATAGAATTGTTACTTTCTAATTCTAGAGTAAATTTAATTTTAGGGTGCAAATTGTTAATGTAATCAAAAAGTGTAGTAAGTTGTCTGTTGATACCAGTGAAAGATAGTAAAATGTCATCCACATATCTATACCAAAAAAGACAATTTTTGAAAAGGTGATGGGATTTTATTCTATTTTCTAAGTTATTCATGAAAATTTCAGCTAAAATAGGACTCAATGGGTTACCCATAATAGTTAGGTACGCGGTGACAAAAGTGCCTTGCAACTCCCAAACGGATGATAAGCACGTTTTTGTATAGTTCGAGTGTCGTTCTCGAAATCCGTGTTGTTGAGTAGGGGTCTGGCGTCCGGCGTTGAGCGGCTATAGCATTTTTTCCGAATTTTGCCCAGCGGTTCCAAAAATCATTTCCCAAACGGATGAAAATTACTGGAGGGCATCTACGCAAACCCCCAATTACCGGAAAAATATTTTCACCCGATTTGATATTTGCAAAGAGCTCTTCCAGAAGCTCTAAAAAAAAATGGAAAAAAGGGGGGGAAAAAAATTTCCTCATTTGAACTTGAAATTTGGCAGGGAGATATAGTTCGTGTCTGAGAATATGTAAAAAAAAATTTTTTGCTCTATGTATCGCGATCGCTTTGTAACAATTTTCCAAAATTTAAATGGGCCAAATTTGATAAAGTAATTCCCAAATGGATGAAAATTTGCCCACAGGTTCTTTGACACCTACAGAACATCGAAAAATTATTTTCATCCAAATTTGTTGCGGTCAAGTCCAGATCATCCATAATAATGCTCCGATATATTCATTATCACGAGAAACTGCAGGATCTGAATGTTCAATCTTTAATGTGGAAAGGCCGATTACAATCAAATTGTGTATTATTGTCCTAAACATTGATGAGACTATTTTCCTCTGATTTGACGATTATGAAGGGAACACTCCGACTTTTGGACCGTGTGAACGCTCCAAGCTCATACTTCATCCACAAATTAGCTAGTATCTCTTTACTAGCGTTTGACTCGCTTTGCTCGTGAATTAAATTTGGTTATTATATAGGCCGATTGATACCAAAGTATATATGTATAGCCACATATTATCAGAAAAACGGAGAACTCCGGGATCAAAATCACGCGCGCTGGCGGGGTTTTTTGTTATTTGGCATAGTTTAGCCAGGCGCATTTTGGATGAAAACTTTTTTTTCTAATAACATAAATAATAACTGAAGGAGATTTATTTGGTTGAGGAACAATTAAAAATAAGCTTTACCAGTGTATCGCTTGTGGCCAACGTTTCGAAAAATATATTTTCATCATCAGGACCTATGAACATGTATAATATTCGTTACATATATTATTATAATTTTTAACTTACATTATAAACATTATAGATAGATAATACTAAAACTATAATAGTATTATCTATCTATAATGTTTATAATGTAAGTTAAAAATTATAATAATATATGTAACGAATATTATACATGTTCATAGGTCCTGATGATGAAAATATATTTTTCGAAACGTTGGCCACAAGCGATACACTGGTAAAGCTTATTTTTAATTGTTCCTCAACCAAATAAATCTCCTTCAATACATATTTTGGAACAAAACTTCTACCAATAAATAATAACCATTCATATCAGTCCGGTTGCATGCATGCGGCTGATGATTTTTTTCATTTCGGAGTCTGGGTCCATTTAATTGTACTGCAGGCTACGGCAAGGATCAAATCGGATGAAAATATTTTTCCGGTAATTGGGGGTTTGTGTAGATGCCCTCCAGTAATTTTCATCCGTTTGGGAAATGATTTTTGGAACCGCTGGGCAAAATTCGGAAAAAATACTATAGCCGCTCAACGCCGGACGCCAGACCCCTACTCGACAACACGGATTTCGAGAACGACACTCGAACTATACAAAAACGTGCTTATCATCCGTTTGGGAGTTGCAAGGCACTTTTGTCACCGCTTACTTAACTATAATTAATCCACTTTTTGCCGAATAAATATTATTATTAAATTGAAAATAATTTTGGCTTAAACAAATTTTTAATAAATGAATTATTTCATTAGTAATAATGTATATTTATTACTAATGAAATAATTCATAGTTCAAAGACATCTCCACATCACCTTTACTAAACCTAAAGTTTAATTTTTAATGAATATGTTGTTCTTCCTTTGTTCTTTTTCTATGAGTTGGGATATCCCACCCCACTATCCTCCCCCCCTAGTTGTATAAAATCTACCTAATTTAGACCTATATAGATTATTTTTGTGAACTGTAATACTGTATATCTGATGAAGCTGCTGTGACAGCGAAACAATGTAATATTTTGATAATTAAAGTGAAAATCTTTTTTTAACTTAATTGTTTTATTTATTTTATTTTATAATGGATTTTCATCAAGTAAAGGCAGAAACTATTAGATTTGTGATAATATAATTATAGTTTTTACACGTACAGAATCATTCTAACACCGCGCCGTTGTGAAACTCCCTCATGTGAAATATTATATTTGCATAAAATCAAATGATTGATCAAAATACAAAAAGATCGTTTTGCAATGTAAATTTTGTTTAAAAATGCATAGAAAAGTGTTGTTTCAAAGTTGGAATTGATAAAAAAAACTATGCTATGTACACGTATTCACAGTTTAAAAAATATAACGTTTCAATCGATCATTTATTTTTTGAACAAGGTCAATTTAAAATTCTACTATTCTTTTCTTATGGAGAAATATGTGTGATCACATTATAATGTCATTTTCAAATCAGTTTTTCTGACAATGCTTTCTGTAATCCAGCAAGAGACTACTAAAACTATATACCCTAGTCATAGAATAAAGAAGAGTTCTCTGTAAGTCTGTACTATACCTATACCCTAGTCTAGACCCTACAACTTACAAGTCTATGCTATTTAATTAAATTCTAACGGACAAACGCCAAATTACCTCATTTATCGAGTGTGCTTAATCTACAATATCTCGCTGGCGAACAAAGGTTGCATTTCCAAATAAATTCTGAAACAAAAATACATATAAGTATTGACCAAAGAACTTTCAAATAACCTGCATGAAACTGAAACAAAATATTAATTAGATTAAAACTTCAGGATAATATTGTTTGATTTTCATCAACTAGACTCTAGTCTTTTTTATACATCGACTTTTTGATGCAGAAGCTATTAATAATGAGTGTCAATTCTTAAATTACAAAGGAAAAACGTCACTTTCTATAATATTCTATAATGTATTGTCTGTAAAGGCCCCCATACACCTCGTTCTTTTTTGGCAGTTTTCATCGTCACGATAAAACACGTCGGTCAAAACCGAAGTGTATGGGCAAAAACTGTCGATGAAACACGGCAGTTTTTTTATCTGCCGAATCTTGATTTTAAACACGACGTGTTTGCTGGTTGTCGTTTTAAATCGTAATGTGTGGCGCTTTCCGATAGAATCGACGTGTTTATTCAGTGGTGCGACGTACAGCAAATAAGTCATATTAATTAAATGATTGTAATTAGTTTGAGTATTGATTTATATTTTAACCGTTTTAGTGCTAAGCAATTTTGACAAAAATAAATGAAAATTGCTATAAACATATTGATTAATTTAGAGGAAAAAATAATGGTGTCAAATAAAACACTCTAATTTAGACAAATATCAATCAATTTTATTAATTATTTTTGCATTATATTGTTTATTAATGTTTATTAAACATAAAATAATATCAATATTATTGTATTTTATTTCTTTTAGAAAATAAAAAATCTAAAAAAAATAGCTCTCAACACACTGAAACTGATACTCGCAGCGCTTTTGCGCTGCGCCGCAATTTTCGATACAAACGATCGCAGCGCTTTTGCGCCGCATAGCATTCTAACGGTTAATAATAACTCAAAATAAGTATGTTCGTCCATTCTCAGGTAATTGAACCAATCCCCAGGTTCAAGTTTCAGCTCGTTCAATTCATACAATTGTATCGAAAATTAAAGCAATCTCCTGGTTCTAGTCGTAATTCATTTAGAAGATTTACGTGTGAAAATTGCCTGCGTTTAAGTAACCATTCTTTAGTCCATTTTGAACGTTTTCTTTTTGAAAATTTTAATTTTATAGCCACTGCGGCTGCAACTGCTAACGTTGTCGTAGGATCCATCAAAGCAGATCGTATTAATGATGCCACGACTTCAGAAAAACTGAACGAAACTACGCCTCTGTGTGGATATGGCCGTTGTTCGTGTTTAAATTAACCGTACAGTTTTACCCGTGCGGTTAAAACTGCCATAAAAGAACGAGCTGGGCCAAGTCTGGCTTAAAGCCAGACTTGGCCCAGCCTTGGTGAAAGCCTGGAATGATAACATGTGGCCAAGCTTGATTGCCATGACTGCGCCCGAGTCAAAATTAACGTCCTAATATCAGCCTAGGAACACTCTACATTGAGTGTTTCGAGTGTGAAAATAGTACTTTCTGTATCGGTTAATACATGTTAGTATAACCGACTGACGATCGTTGCTGGCTGCTGGTTTCAGGTTGCTGGTTGCAGTTGCTGTTCTAATGTTCCGTTAAATAACATAAGATACCTTCACGAACAGGGCTTTGTTGCTCCGTGCAGGACTGGTCGTGCAGGTCCGTGCATGAGTGTATTTAGATTAAAACTTCAGGACCGCAGTATAAATTTGTTTGATTTTCATCAACTAGACTTTAGAGTCTTTTTTATCCATCGACTTTTTGATGTAGTAAGCTATTAATAATGAGTGTCAATTCTTAAATTACAAAGGAAAAATATTGTCTGAAGATACAAGTAATTCAAGAATTACAAGGCGCGATATTTTACATAATATACCCCAACGTTATGTTCGAAAATTGGTGTATATTTTTAAGGACACTTTGAGCTTAATAATATAATTTAATTAACTTAATCTAAGAAAAAAATCACAGTTGAAATTATTGAAACACAGAAAGGAAAAATCATTTTAATAATTTATTAATAATAATTAATTTAGGTTCATAAATATAAAAGCGTTAGCTGTAAACTCTATGATCGTTTATTAGTCACAATCAATAATATAATTATGACCCTAAATTATTAAAAATTATATTTTTTTTTTTTTGGTATATTTCAATAAAAACTTTCTTTTTATTAGTATTTTATTTTTCTTGTTTTTATAGTCTTTCAAAATTTTAACTATTATGACATTAATTTATAAAAATTATTTGATTATTTTATTCAAGATGGTTGAGAAGGAAAAGATATTTCGTCATCTTGGGGTATCCGCCATATTGGATATATACATTGTCACCAGACCTATGCATGTGTGTGAAATTTCAAAGCTTTAGTTAATTTAATCTAGTCGAACAAATTGCAGCAATTGGACTATGGGGCCTTTCCAACTAATAAATTATAATATTGACATTTGACATATAATAACAAAGAAAATAAAATTTCCGTTACAAAAAGCGTGACTCACAGATTCACAGACAAAGCGAGTACAAAAATAGGCGCTTCCAGCTAAAGCTTGGGTCGCGCCTAAAAAACGTCACTTTCTATAATATTCTATAATATATTGTCTGTAAGATATAGTAGTGAAAATACGTTATTGGGTGTATTATAATCAAATAATCATAAATCATTGAAATATGTCCCTGGCAAAAGTATGTTCCTGTTTTCTATTTATTTTCTGAAATCAATATCAAAACTTTTTTTGTTTAGTAGCATATTATATTTTACAAAGTAGCTATTGTAGGAAATTCCAAAAATCAGATAAAATGATTAACAAAATTCTCAAATCAATTATATTTTTTTCAATAACCAATCGTGTACACAATTTAATAAATTCTGACCGCCTTTTACAAAAACATCTAAGTACGAATTTATATCATATTGCGTAATATTACTTCATTAGATTTGGTGTTATAAACTTCAGGTCAGTTTTAAAATGTAGATACAGTTACAATGAAATACGATTTTTCATTGTTAATTATAACTTGCAAACTTATTTATTTTTCTGCTTTTGTAGAAAGCAATACTAATATTTAAAAGGAAAATATTTTTATCTATCTTTTGTTTATTACGCCCAAATCTTTGAAACTATTAGAAAAATTTTTTTTCCTAAGCGAAATTATTACTCTACGACAAAACGGGGATTAATGTACATGTTTATCCAGAATATTAATTTTCCACCTGGAGCGAGAATAATATACAAAAAAAAAAAAACGGTCAAGTTGGACACACACAAAATAGAGTATTCCTACTAAATATTGACATGACGGCATTTATTTTTGAGTCTCTGCATTAATAGAAATATGACATGTCATAAAAATACTATAAGGAAAGTTCAGCTGAACTCCATGACCAACTTGTTAACGTATCTTGTATCGTTGAAAGTATTTATAATGTGCTACTCTCTTGATTTTTTTCAGATCTTTTCAATCATATATGGATGCACTTTAATCTCGGGAATTATTCACCTAAGAACAGCTACATAAGTTTTTTTTTTTGTTTCATTACACAATTGTATGTAGGTTCACATAAGATTTTATTCAAATCTCGGGAAAGATAGCGGAGTTATAAGACTGTGACATACGGACAGGCAGATAGATAATGTAATGAGCATGCACAGACCTTTTAAAAGTTAAATATTCATTGAAAAGGATTTTCAACAATTTTTTGCAGCGTATGGCATTATTGTTATTTTTATGAGGTTTGGGGGGTGGCTAAATAGGGGTTAGTTTCATCGAAATCGGATGGCATTGATACACACCATTATTTGTACTTAGGACAGTATAAATTTCGAATGCTATCCGATTTGAACAATTTTTAGTGTGTTTTTTTTTACTTATTATTGGAACAATCGAAAAAAAGGGTTTTCCGGAGACTTTGAGGGGTTGTTTCTCCGAAACTTCCCAACAAGATCGGATGGCAATTTTTTTCCAACGTTTGGTGGTGTCAATAAGTATGCTCACTAATTTTGAAGCGGTTGCCTTTTCACTTTTTTTTTATTCGCTAGTGCAAAAACGGCGCGCGCGTTTCGGCTGGCAAAAAAATTTTATTATATAATTAGGGTATTTCCTTCAAAGCTACCGCATTTTTATCCGGTTGCCGTTTCAAAAATTTTTCGATTTTGCCCCAGCCCCATATCACCGCCCCTGTCCATTTGGGGTCACTTTGGCCGTTACCAGGGGGCTCTGTACCACTCAAAGGCTCAGATTACCACTTGCCATCCGGTAATAATAATAATAATAATAATAATAATAATAATAATTTATTTGTGGTGCCAAAGAGTGGTTACAATCGTCATTTTTAGTAGGTCCATCAAGGACTCCATCATTCATAACTTAAAAAGTCATCCAGTTTATAAAATGCGGTTGTAAGTAGGAATTCTTTTAAGTATTTCTTAAACTTAGAGAGTTTATCGGATTTTTTAATGTTTTGTGGAAGTTTATTAAAGACAGTTATACCTAGACTATTTGGGGATATACCTAGACTATTTGGGGATATACCTAGACTATTTGGTCCAATATCGGCTTGACGTGCCACTGCCTTGAATATATAACTATATTACAAAGAACTGTTTCAAGCATAAAGCGCCCTACACACCTTGATGTTAGCTGCGATGCAGGCATCGACTCTTATGTTTCATGATGCAAGTGTGTAGTACTGAATTACGTATTTGGCATCAGTTGCGGCTTGCAGCGATGCAGAGTCTGGAATCCCATTTTGGTCGGCAAGCCACAACGCCGAGTCTGTGATGCTGATGCAAGTTTCAGCGTGTATAGAAATGCCTCTAAACCAAGACGATATTAATTTATTTTCCCGCGCCATTTTAGAGGTGACTGTTGTTTGTGTGTGTAAATTCCATGATGGAAAGTGATCGTGTATTTTGGAAAGAGTTCATAAGCATTTATCATCTGCATACGTGTCTTTGGAATACAAAATAATGTACTTTTAGCTCTTCCAATAAATTTGCATTTTAATAACGTTTTCTTTCTATAAACCATCTTTTTGATCATTTCCTTTTTTATTTCCTTTTTATTTTATGGAGTATAAAGAGTGCCCCAACTACTGCTAATAAAACTGGTGTTGGCAAAACGCACCTCATTTTATTCGTCAAGCACTAAGTATCTAGAAAATAACTTAACCCTACTGTTCTTGTGTCGCATGAACATCGAGTCTATTCAGGAATCGCAATTGGTTTCGATCAAGGTGTGTAGGCCACTTAATGCTTCGACATAGCGAGCCTAGTTACATAATCAACTAAAAATGTTTTGGTTTGATCTTGTCAAATGACCGCAAAACCCGACAGTAGTAATCTAACCACGAAACAGTGATCAGTGGCTATAATAATTTTATGCGGAGTTTTTCGTGTTACGTGATTCGTTTTCGTCTTTGTTGTTTCGTGAGTTTTAAATCTTTGAACCTGGAATGCGAATACCTGCATTTTGGTGAGTTCGCTTTATATGATTTTAAATATTGTGTGTAACTTATAATATTTAAAAAATCGATATTTATTTTAAAATACTATTTTTTTCGCTATTTTTGTACCCCCTCATAACATTTCGTAACATTTAATGATCGCGCACACTTGTCAAGCATAAATCTATCACATACTAGACCAGCACAAACTGACGGTCGTTGTTGGCTGCTTGTTGCAGGTGCTGGTCAAATATGCGCTACTTCGTTAAATAACGTGGATACTCTAGGAAATTTCAAAATCAGTTGAAATGATTAACACAATTCTCAAATTAAAATATTTGTTACAATAATCGATCACGTTCACATTTCAATAAGTTCTGATAGCCTTTTACAAAAATAGCTACGAATTTTTATTGTATTGCGTAATAGTGCCTCATTAGATTTGATGTCATCATCAGGTCAGTTTCAAAATGCAGATGCAGCGGTTCGAAATAGGTGGATTTCCTACAGTACCTTCATGAACCAGTTTTTATGCTCCGTGCTGTACTGGTCGTGCAGGTTCATGCTTGACAAGCGATTTTTTAATAATGACTACAACCATTCCTTCCCCTCGAAAAGAGTTCGCTCTAGTGAGGGGAAGTATACTTCAAAAAAGATGACTCTTATTTCATATTCAATATTAGTATTTGGTTACGATCCAATTTTTTATTAACTATGTTTTATTTATCAAAGAAAAAAATGCATATTTGTCTATATCTTAATTACATTTGTGATATTTCGCTGCGCAACTACCAGTGCTAGGATAGAACATTCTATCAAGACATCAACTATGATGAAAACTTTATTTGAAAGTTTTATTAAATAAAACAATAGCAATAAATAATAATAGATTACACATCGTTCGTTGTCTTCTGAATTAAGAGAAACGTTTCTTCATTTCAGCAAATTGAATAAGAAAAACAGCATTTGTAGTCGCGAAACTTATTACCTGCAATAAAATATACATATTAACATGATTTCTGTCTAAATATTTAAATTTTCATTTTTATATTCTGACGTACTTATTCCGTTCCGAATTTTATTTTTAAAAAATACTTTCAAGATGATATGCTTCAAGCAATTTTTGAAGTTATTCTTTTTTGGCGCGTTATGAAAAAATGATGATACAGAATAGAGGTTGCGACCTTGTTCGCATGCTCATAGCGTCTAATAGCTGTATTTATGCTCATGTCACTCCAGTCCTTTTATTGTTTTATTTCAATAAATTATTTGCATCTAATTTAAAACTAAGTTTTTAATCACGCCAAAGAATTATAACTTCTAATTTTCTGGAATAACTATCAATCAATTTACAGAGGGATATTATGTTAATTCAAAATACAATACATATTATGAAAAATGCATTATAAATAAGATTAGAAAAAATTAAGATTAGTTTTTTATTTATCTTCATTAATCAATTTTATTAATATTTTCCGTAAAAATACTGTTTTAATATTAAGAAAGTTTGTTTACTTAGTCATTAGTAATGAAAGTTAACGAAAATTACCGTAAAAAATAATGAATTGTCTAGTGGAAACCATCCGTAAGCCGTGAACTTAATTTTTTGACGAAATAACTGAAATGCACATCGGTTTTTCTGCAACAAAACTTTTCAGATAAATCAATTTTCTAATATATAGCTTCAATAATGGAATGTGAGATAATAAATAATGATATTTTTATTTATTTGCTTCAACGGCTAGAATTATCTGAACACAATACCAGTTCAGATTTTCAATTTAAGGAGGTTGGGTCAAAAATTCCAAATGATTAAAATTTGTTCAAATTTCAGAGATGTTCTTCTCAGTGATTACATCATATTTCAAATTTTTAACATTATGGACAGTCTCATTGGTGAAAAAATAAAATTTAAAACATATTTTTACTTATAAAATCAAATATACTATGTCATGATAGGATAAATTTCAAAAATAACTATGCCATGAAATATGCATTTTCAAAGTTAATACAAAAAAACTAGAAATAGGAAACTAATATAAATATAAATAAAATATCAGTAACGGTGCCCCGATGAACTCGTCTACCTAATAGATTTTTATTAGCACTGATTGGCAACAAACTCTTTTCGTTTTTGATAATAGTTACTACAACCATTAGGTGTCTCTTAAAACCTAGAAAAATGTAAATTGAAGCATCTAATATTAGAAGTTTTAGTAGCAAAATTGTATTAATTTATTAAATGTTTGTTTTGTTACCTCTTTTAAAAAAGTTGGCGATATTTCATGAATATACTGTATTCGTCCAGTTTCTGAAAGCTGGAATAAAGATCAGAATAATTTTACTTGATGAAAGATTGTAAATAAATAAATAAAAAAAAATTACTAAAAAAATGATGATTAAAATGTTATAAAATCGAACGAATATTTTTCAATTTACGAATAAAAATGTAATTAAATTTTTTTAAGAATAGAGTATCTGCGTCCTTCATGCAAGGAAATTTTCAGCACATTTTTATTTTGCGAATTGAAAATATACGTCAATACATTAACACATTAAAGCTGAAAATTTTGTTAATGTAACAAAACTTGCTCGATTTTTATTTGCACTAATAACTCAACATAGCTGTTATGACTCACACAACTTTTTATGCATGATACGTAATCGTGTTTTGGGGTTAGCAGACCAATCTTCATATAATATTTTTAATACAGAAGAAAGCTATAAGAATTATCTACGATTTCGGTTTTCGTGATAACTGCAAAAATTATTTCAGGGTAAATCTAATACTAACTGTATATATATTTATATCTATCACTCTCTATTGCATTTGCAGAAGTATATTAGTAGGTCCCCTGACTCACAATACAGTGCATAGTTACTAATCGCGTAACTCAATTTTGCCTCCCAAACCTGTCTTTTTCGAAACCACCCTGAATAACTATACTATAACTGTATTCCTACTGACATAAAGACATTACCATTTCCCAAATTTTAAAGACAGCTTAAGTCACAGTTAAATAAAGCTGTTTATATTCGGCTAAATAATTTACTTGATGTATTTTTTAATTGTAATTAATTGACGAATACTGCATATAGCTATTTCAGATAACATTTTTATTGTATTCTATAAAATTATTTTTAATCATTAGGATTATACATACCTGTTCTGCTAAATTTACACAAGGATTAACGATAGTAAAAAGCATTAACAAATTTCCAAAAATCCAAGAGAGCTGATCAATTGTTTGCAAAGGAAGCAAAATATATGCGTTATATAAATCCAGTGTGTTGAATAGCATTACCGACATTGCCATAAATAATACATTCACTTTAAATAAAGAATTCAACTTATCAGCAGTTCTAGCAATCTGCGCATGAAACTGGCAAGCATTTTCGTAAACTATCACAAATCTGAATTCAGATGCAGTTAAATGATTTCGGTGTTGATCGAGCAAATATTGGTTAAGCACTTGAGTTTGTTTACACAATATTGCAACAAAAGCACCATAAAAATTTGCAGCTAACGTAAACACTAAAAATAATAGACCATCTTGGATCCAGTAGCCAATAAAAACTTGAATTACTGTTTGTCCACTAAAAATGTTGACGATTCCTGATTTAAAAACCAAAACACAAAATATAATCTCTGTGACAAGAATATTTCTTTGAATTTTTGAACCGTAAATTATTTGGATTTTAAATGTGTTTTGTAAAGATCTGTGAATGTCTTTTATTTTCATAAAAATATTTATAATTTTGTTTTGATTTATGAAATGAAAAATAAAAATAAAGAATGAAAATAGTTTAAAAGTTACAATAATTAGCAAATGATAATCAATACGACAAATTTTGTCGATATAGCATGTTTTTGTTAATGATGCAATTTGTACGACAACAAATAATAAAAAATTAATACAAATTTTAAATGATAAAGAGGATGGTACGAAAATTCTAGTGTGTTTTATGACATGTGACTTTATTACACAAATGTTACACCACCGAGAAAATTTCAAAAAACCAGCAATAAAATCAAAAGGGTCATTTGCATATTCGACCATTTCAAATAATATTTTGTTTATATAAAAAACTATAACAATATTAGAAAAATATGTGACCAATTTTAGAATAAAATTCTAGTCGCTCGATAGCGTGGAATAATTGCTGTTTATGGTTTGATATTTATTTTATGTAAAGCTATGTTGTATTAAACTTTACAGTATTGATTTTCATGTTAAGCCCATTTTGGCGCAATTGTATTTTATTTAGAGATTTTTAAATATTATTTTATAATAAAATTATAGCGAATTCTCAATTTCATAAATAAAATCATTTTCATTAACGAAATACACTTTTCAGAGAACAATGTTACCATGCACGTGTCAAGGCGTATATACAAAAAAATCACTCAAAAGCTATACTTGCCCATGCCATCAGTCCCCCTCTGATGTGTTCTATAGTCTTTTAGCACTGAAGTTATAGAGAAATAAACAATTGATTGCGCAAGAATGTTTCAATCCTGATATTTTATGTTCAATCTACGCCTAATTCTCAATGTTCACGATTTTTTTGAGTGATACTTTTGGTAATAAAAGTACTTTTCCCGCAAAATTATTTAAGAAAATGTAAAATTCATATTATATCTATATATAAAAAGTCTCGTGTCACAATTTTGGTCGCGCTAATCTCCGAAACCACTGAACCGATTGTAATGAAATTTTGTAAATATTACTTGCTTGGTGAAACACGCTACAGGATAGTTTTTATTAAATATTTTGTACAAAATTACGGTGTTTTGTGAAAATAAACTGTTTTAGTAACCTGTAACGACATCTGGTAGAATTTATTCAAAGCTAATTGTAACGATTCAAAACTTTTAGATTACATTGTACGTAGTTTAGAGGTAATAATTAGAATTGGGTATTTACTGTACTTGTCTATTTGTTTTGTCACGGCGCGTGTCAATTTTGGTTTTGGCATGTTGAACGACGCCGTGAAATAAATTAAAAATATGTTTTTTGTCTGAAAAAAGGCAGTAGGTTTTAAAAGGTTGAAAGAGAATGTATTAAAATAAGCTGTGAAAAAGTGCTGAAATATTTCCTTTAAACAACATCAGAGAGAATCTGGAGTACTTGGTGATCTACCGATCCAAATTTCTTTTTGCATGTGTCGTTTAATTGTTTATTTTTCACTTTGTCAATTCCAATCACATTAAGATATATCAGAAATTTTCTGTGTGTACATTCTAAGATATCTTGTTCACAAAAATTTGATAATAATAAACATTCAAAATAAATATTTTAAATTGTTTATTAATTTTATTAAAATTTATTTATTTAATTGTCTCAATACTTAGCACAAATGGTTTAAATTATATTACGAGACGATTACGTGAGCTTATCCGAAAAAGTCCAAAGGTAATGGTTTCATAATAATTCAGAAGCAAAAATGTTTTAGTACCAAGTAGCGACATCTGATAGAATTCGCTCAAAGCTATTAGTTCAGTAGCAAATCTGATCGAATTTGCTCAAAGCTATTAGTTTAGACGCGGGGCCGCAAACGAAATACATTTTGCAGAATTATGTCTATCGCTCCAAAATTTTTTTCACAAATATTTAGAATGGACCTTCAGAACGGACATAGACTTATATGTATATTGTTGCGTTAAAATTAAATTGCTTTTTGTGGAGACCAATATTTGTAACGTAAGTCGACGAAAGAACGACGGCAATCTACAAATTCGAACGAAGCTGGAACGGGCCACTAATGCAATATAAATTTAATCATCAATGCTGTTTAGTTTATGTCTATTGAAAATTCGTCGTAAAAACATTCAAACAAAAATATTGGAATAACAAATTATTTTTAAAACGATAATTCATTATTATTATTATAACATTTTCTTAAATAATAATTTAATTTACTCTATGATCTAAAAAAAATGCTTATCACAAAATGAAAATTATATTCTCCAACATAAAATATATAATATATAAAATACATAATAGTAATAATTTAAAATATATAATATATTTAAATTATGTAAATACAAAAAATAAAATATAAACTAAGTACTAGCAGATTGGTTAATAATGGGTAAAATATTTAATTAATATGTGTTCAAAACTGATTAATCATTGTCAGATTTATTACAATATTTTATTCAGAATACTTGTTATTAGAGTTTTAGATTGAAAAAAATTAATGAATACATAACACGTAAATCCTTCGAAAAAATAAATATAAACAAAATAAACGTTCCTAACTTATAATATCAGGGTTTACTGGATCAATTTTCTACTATAAATGTACTACTTTATTTAAAATACATGTCTGCGTACTCATCATATTTTAAATGCGCACAATATACAAAAGAAACTAAAAGATGATTTTTTTGCAGAACCTCGTTCTATAAAATAGCTGGTTTTCAAGCTTGTATATCGGTTGCACTTCAAAGTAGTGCTGCAAAGTATATATTTCAATAGTGATGTATACTTATTAGTAACTGTAGTAATCTTTTGTACCAGAAAGTTACACAAAATGTTATGAATAAATGTCAAATACTTTGATAAAATACTGCAAATGAAGGGAGAATCAGTTATTTTGTTTGGGGGGTACTTGCAAAAAATATAGTATATATCTCGTGATGTTATTTTGGTTCGTGCTACTGTTAAAACGTTGGTTTCAGCATAATATCACTTAACAAAAATAAGCTTCATCACATACTATAAAACAGATGTTTATTTAAATTTAAGGAATTATAAAAATATTATTTGTTCTTTGGTTTGAACTTAATTTAGGTATCTTAGATTACAATGAAAATTTAGTGAGTTGTAGCTCAAAAAAAAAAATACAAACATTGTGTTTTAAAGTTTTACTGCAATACGGTGGAGCAGTTGAGCGGGGCGCAGCCCCGTAAAGCTAGACCATAATAAGGTGGAGGCAAAGGCTCTGTGGTCGCAAACGAGCGGGCGCAGTCCCGTGAGGCAGGTCTGTAATACGGTAATCCCAAAGATTCACTACTGATGTCACAGTCATGTTTCTTCTCAATCACGTGCGGTGCCGCGGGCAGCGACAAGTCTAATATGTCTCTATCTTTCGTGACTTATTCCCTCGAACTGAATTAAAATTATTGCATTTGTGAACGCAAAACCAAATGCCTAAAATCGCAAGAAAGTATTAGCAGAATATTTGGCTATTATACAGAATGAGTCAGACCATCCGTACCGGTCGTTTTTTTCAAAAACGCTTAGTCGTAGAGAGTTTTGTCAAAAATCTGTATTATAAAAGCCCCAATGAAGAATCAAATGGTGATATTTTTTTCCCCCGGAAAAGTCCGCTTCCCTATCAGTTTGTTTCGGAATGTTCAGAACTCCGGAATTTTAAATGGCACGATAGGTCGAAAGTGGTATTGTTGAAAAGATCTTTAAAAAATAAGCAAGTTTTGTAGGACGTTTTTTTTGTTACCACCCCTGTTAAGTTGGCATTTAAAATCCAATTATCTAATTAATAATGTCACAATAAGTTTCCAATAATTGCAATTGTTTGTTTTTATTGAAAAATACTTAAGTTTAAACATTTGTGACATTGTTTAATTAGGTAACCAGATTTTAACGTTAGGGCTTTTATAAAACAGATTTTTGACACAACTCTCTACGACGAACCGTTTTCGGAAAAAACGACCGGTACAGTAATTCTGTAGTCATAGAAAGCTGAAATTTTGTATGCAGCTAGGGTCCACATGCAAGTAACGATAAAATTAAAAAAAAATGTGATTTACCCCTTTCAACCCCTAAATTGAGACGGTACTGACTTTTATAGGTTCTTAGTTCTAAATATCTGAAATTTGGTATGCAGACGGGGTTTCACATACATGTAACGAAAAACTTAAAAATCTGTTATTTCCCCACTCGGACCCCTTAAAACATTGCCTGAACGATTCCTTGATTAAAACCAGGGCACGTTCGGTTTTTTTTTTCGAATAAAGCCAATTTGAGTTCACATGTTAATATGCTCGTGAGTATCGCGTTGCTAACACGTTTGTTGTTTCCTGGTCACCTGTTAGTTCATGAGTTTTAAACAATATATGTATTATGTGGTATTTTTTCCGACTACGAAAAAAGGAAAAGTTTTACTTACTGTTGTCAGCAATTTATAATCTAAATTAAAGAATCCAGATGCAGTAAATTGTATTTTCTGACGGTACAATTGTATGCTACACTCGTTTTTCTATAAAGCAAAAAATAATCATAAGGTACAAGAATTTATACCTATATACTATACGCTCACCCGACAGTGACATTTTTGAATAATAAATTTTTCTAATATTGCATTATAACGTCATATATAAATGCATATAACGTCAACAATTATGGATGTTTCATACTATTATAGCAAACTAATAGTTATTTTGAATATTTCTATTATACATCGATTCAAATCAAGTTTTTAGTTTCTTTAAATTTAAATATGGGATAACGTATACGGCTATATTATATATTTTTTTATTTTTTCTTAGAAATGTTCTGCCGACTCTTTTCATCGATATTTGATAAGCAGCCAAAATAATATGAGAAAATTTAATTTTTGGAAATAATAGTTTCAAATTGTTTAAAGTATACTGCCCTGAAAAGGCAAAGGGCAGTAAGTAACATTTGTTGAAAAATGAGTTCATACTGAAGCCAACGACAACAGTAAGTGCTGCAGTAATAATTTTATTGCCTTTAAAAAATGTTTCCCCCATGTTTTGGTTTCCATAATCTAAAATTCTGGACGGTCAAGACATTTTTAGTAAATCTTGATTTACTCAAATTCATAAGTTGGTCACTTACTGCCTTTTACCTTTTTACGGCAGTATAGTACCTACTGTTTACAATAAGCAGTCGAATCACGTATAATTAAATAGATAATATTAAAAAATATCTTACCTCTTTTAAAAAAGCCTGAGATATTTCATTGGTGTAAAGATATCGACCGAATTTTGACAGCTATAAGTTAAACAAACATGAATAATAAATTGTTAAAAGTTCACACAATAATTACCAAATAAACTTTTGATATATTTTGTTAAAGATCAGCGTTTCTGAAATTAACTGGCTCCATTCGTAACGAACATATCATGTAATTAGCTTTAAAAAAAATTAGTGATAAATTTTTACTTTGTTTTAATAATATCTCAATTTGTTAATTTTTTAGCTTGCACAGCCCTAAAATTTTATATATGCATACAAAACAGAATTTCTGGAAACAGTTGAATTGTATTTTATTTATTTCATTATATACCATACTTTTTTCAATAAATTAATAAATTCAAAATTGGGCCATAACTTTTTGAAATAGTAAACAAAAATTGTGGTGGTAAAATAAATTTTTATTGTCTTATTTATAATATTCACTATAGAAAATGAACTCGTATAAAAAATCAGTAATTCAATGAATGTTCCGTATATTGAATAAATACATACCTGCTCAATAAATTTAGCGGTAGGAAATATAAAAAATAACAAAGTACACATATTCCAAACAGACCAATAGAGCTGCATGATGCAATGTGATTTGCTGGTGCAGAAATATAATCCATACATATTTTCTATCGAAAAAAGCATGATTAGAGTTGTATAAAATAATGCACATGTTCCAAATAGTCTGTTGATCATGAAAGCTGTATCAGAAATCTGAGCGTGAAAGTAGCAAACTTTTTGGTAAATAACTACGAATCTGAATTCGTCTGACGTTGTTGAATTTCGATTTTGTACCATCAAATATCGACAAAGTGCCTCTGCTTGGGCAGTCAATAATGCCAAAAGAGATGAAAAATTGATTTCAAAATGAAAAAGTACGAATAACAGTGTATCTTGAAAAAGATAATAAAATATTAACTGGCTTATAGATCTTCCACTAAAAAATCGCAATGTATCCATCACCAGACTCATAAAAATATAAATCGCTTCTAAAATAAAAATAAGTCTCTGATTGTTTTTACTATACGAAACTTTTATACCAAATGTATGTCTCAACGCGTCGTTTAAGTCGCTTATTTTTTCAAAAACCATTAAAATTTTCGTCTGTTTAAAAAAATTACTTATAATAACTTGCGCTGCAAATATTTTTACCATATTCATAATTACGGTTGTATATTCAAAGCTAAATTTGTTGTCAATGTAGTATTGTTTTACTGCGGAATAAATTTGCAGTCCCAAAAAAATAGCAAATCGAAATAAAACCGTCGGTGTAAAAACATTTGCTCTAAATGTGGTTTTACGGTTGGTTTTTATTATATCAATCACACAAATGTTGAACAATCGGAGTACTTTTAAAAAATCTTTGATTGAATCGAAGGGCTTATTTACAAAATTCTTCATTTTATAGATCCACTCTTAAGAGTGTAGATTTTGCTCGCTGGTTGAATCGTGTTAATGTCGTTTCTCTCGGGAACACTATTTGTTTTTTATTTTTCACGAGCGCAGTCGTGTAGAATATATCCTATATTTGTTAACTATTTTTTTTTAAGATCTCTGAACCATACAACAATTATGTAACGCACAATGGAATCGAAAATCTGTTAAAACTCTTTTTTATTATCACTGGATCAAAAATGTTGACACATTATTAGCTCATGGCATTTGTGTTTTAAAATTGAAGTTAAGATAATATAAATATAGTAACAAAATTAAGGAGCCTGGCAAATAAAAAGCAAAATTCACTGTGATACTTTAAATTTTTATTATATAATGCTTGTTTAATTTCTATTATTCATAGCTATTTTACACTGTTATAATTTTGAAATATTTTAATTTGTGGATAACCCCGTAATATCAGATATACTAAGAAAGGTAAGTTACCATATTATATTGTCACACTGGATATGAAAATTACCAATTTACTTGTAATATACTACACGCATATTTTTGAATCAATAATAAAAATAAACAAAGTCACAAATACAATATAATTTACCTCACATTAAGACCTGACATAATTGAAGCAATGTTGTGCCTATTATATTTTCATATTCAACAATTTTAGTATGCAAAGGAAAAAATTAACTGCCACGACTTAATAATATAAGTATTATTTTTTTATAAAGACCTTAAATTATCTTAGAATTTCTTATAGATATAGTGTAACGTCTTTTATATATAATTCATCTTATCCTTCGTAACTTATTCCTTCGAATTGAATTAAAATTATCGCGTTTGAGAATGCAAAACCAATTGCCTAAAATATCAAGAAAGTATTTGCAAATCATATAAGTATTAATAGACGATCGAACTTGGTACGGACCGGACAGCGGATATGGTCCGCTCCGTACCAAATCTGCTCGTCTAGACAGTAGTCTGCGTGTCCGCGCGGTTCGATGGTTTGCACATCGTACTTGGTCCGTTTCGTACTTATATCCGTGCGTGTGTATACAAGTACGATTGAACTTGATACATATAACCATATAACGACGTCATTGTAATTCAAAACGTTGTGCAACATGACAAATTTTGACAGAAGGCGAAGTTCTTGGTGAAGTATTGGTATTATATAAAGATTTCCCATGTTTGTGGGATCTGTCAGATAAGTTATATTGTAACCATAGAAGCGCGTAACAACGCTCTAGAAATTCTTCGGGAGTGTTATTCAAAATATGATCTTCGCTATCAAGCGATTTTATTAACTTCATATGACTAAATTCATCGCGATCTTTCAAATAGAATTTTGACCACTCCTTTCTTTTCTTCCTTGTTGTTTGTGGCGGCATTATAACGTTGCCGCTAGAACAAACGCAAAATTTTCGCGCGCTTAATCGGAGGCATGATGTTCGCGACCTGTGTACAAGGAAACTGACAGATTCGGTCGTCTGTTGTAATCAACGAACTTGATCCGCCGTACCATGCCCGTTCCCGGCCCGTACCAAGTTCGATCGTCTATTAATACTATTGAGTTATTTATACCAAGAGACTTGTCTTCTTTACAGTAGCACACTTATTATGATAATATAATTCATATCATTTTACTTCAACAATGGTCACAGACTCTTTGTCGTTATTCAGCCTAATTATCTTAATTTACTCATTTTAAATCCTTTTTATGTGTAAATACCTTACTTCCGGTGCCTAGGGTGATGCTTTATAATACGACCATCAGACGCATCACACGTGAGTAGTAATGTAAGTGGGTTAGTGATTGGGTCAGTGCCGGTGTGTATGCGATACACAAACACGAAACACCGATCCAAAACATTACGTATTTCCTTTTATATTGCACCAAATATTAGGATATTGGCAGTTTTGAAAATGATCGTATAAACTATAGATTAATAAAACCACTACACGTCCATAATTTTTCCGAATTAAGCTTATACAGGGTGAGGCACATAAAGTGTTACAGAGCAATGGCACTCAAACTATTGATCATATCCAAAAATATTTCAGACAAAAGTATTAGTGTTCGAGAAGGCCGTCATACTGGACCACCCAATTTTTTTTCGGTGGAGGCGCTGAAGCTACGTCAAGGTCAACTTCACTTTTTTAAACGAAGCCATGTATTTTTTTTCGAAGACATTATTAGTGATTTTAAGACGAATTCAGCAACCTACAGCACAAGGTCATTCTAATCACGCAAAATCGTAGTCGAAAAATCTAAACATATCGGAATATTTACTTTTAAAGAATCCACTAACCCTTGCTTGGGTCTACCTACGGAAGAAGCTCGAAATGATGACATTTGTGGTGTAATTTCGGTACATACGTGACTATTTTGAATATTCTGAATATTGAACAGAATATTCTAAAAATAAAAATTTTGATTTTTTTTATAAATATATATAAAATAATAATAATAATAATAATAAATAATAATAAATAATAATAATAAATAATAAAATAATATAAAATAATTTCAATGACCTTGTGTTGTAGGTTGCTGAATTCGTCTTAAAATCGCCATTAATGTCATCGAAAAAAAATACATGGTTTCGTTTAAAAAGGTGAAGTTGACCTTGACGTAGCTTCAGCGCCTCCACCGATAAAAAAAATAGGGTGGTCCAGTATGACGACCTTCTCGAACACTAAAAGTTTGGTCTGAAACATTTTTGGATATGATCAATAGTTTTAGTGCTATTGCTCTGTAACACTTTATGTGCCTCACTCTGTATATGAGCCCACATGTTTGCACATCAGCTCTCGTGTTCATGAGTATCGCGTTGCTCACACATTTGTTGTTTTCGGGTCACTTTTTGGTTAATATGATCCATTTTATGAATATTAGACAATATATTTTTGTTTTTTTTTTGACTACTAGAAATGGAAAAGTTATACTTACTGTTGTCAGCAATTTATAATCTATCGTAAAGAATCCACATGCAGTGAATCGTACTTTCTGACAATACAATTGTATGCTACATTCGTTTTTCTATAAAGAAAAAAATAGTTATAAAGTACAAAAATATACAAAATAATCAAAATGTTATGTATACCAAATTTTTATTTTTTGAAACTAAAGTTTGAAAATTGTTTAAAGTATAACATGCTCATAAAGTAAGATATTACTTATAAGTATAGGATATAACATGATATCTTACCTCTTTTAAAAAAGCCTGAGATATTTCATTGGTGTAAAGAAATCGACCGAATTTTGACAGCTATAAGTTAATAAAAATGTGTAAAAGTATTGTTAATCGTTTATACAGTCATTACTAAATTAAATGTTTGTTGGATAAAACATCGCCGCTATTATTTTTTGTTTATAACTAATTATTGCTTTTTGTTTATTATAAAAATATTTTTTTCAGTGTACTTTATCATTCAAATTTTATATTTAAATAATTGAATAATAAATGTAAAACATTATGTAATGAAGTAACTTTTTGTAAAACAAATTCTTTTTCTTAAAATAAAAATTTAATTGCTGTTTGAAACTTAAAAGAATTACATCTGAATATTTTTTCTTAAAAATAACCCTACAAAGGTTATGGGCCCAGGTCGTGCCTGTGATAAAGTGAACTTATTAAAACATTATTAATCAAGTATTTAACGATGGCTTCTGGATTAAGCGTCATGATAGAAAAACTTTCCAAAGACAATTATGACACGTGGCGGATTCATATGGAGGCAATACTAGTAAAAAACAACGCGTGGAGTTATGCTGAAGGTACCGCAATAAAACCTGAAGATGCAGTCGCCGCCCAAACGTGGGATTTAGCCGATAAAAAGGCAAAAGCCGATATAGTGTTAGCTATGAATCCTTCGGAACTCTGTCACGTACGTCATTGTAAAACAGCTAACGAAGTCTGGACAAAATTGGAAGATATTTATCAGCCAAAGGGACCGGCAAGAAAAGCAACACTTCTGAAACAATTATTGTTTACAAAGATGGCTGAAGACGGTGACATGGTTGAACATTTAAATACATTTTGTACGACTGTTGACAAATTAGCTGAAATAAAAATCGATGTCGCAGAGGATCTCTTGGCAATACTCTTGTTATACAGTATTCCTGGAAGCTACGAAAACTTTCGGTGCGCAATAGAAACACGCGACACATTACCAACACCGGAAGCTCTCAAAATCAAACTTTTGGAAGAAGCTGAAGCTAGAAAGGGAATGAGAAAGGGACAAGAAACTCAGGAAGCATTTATCGCAAAATTTAAAAGAAATTCACGAGGTAATCAAAGCAATGTAAAGTCTGAAACTGACAAAGAATACTCAAGTACGAACACAAATGATAATTCCACTTTCAATAGAAAAACTTACAAGTGCAATTACTGCCAAAAACCCGGTCATAAAGCTGCAAATTGCTGGAAAAAGGCAGCAGACAGAAGACATAAAGCTTGTAATACCGAGGAAGAAGCAATGTTTGCCTGCGTTCAGAAAATTGTACACAAGGCATCAATTGCTGATGCACTGAGTATGACAACCATGACAGAAAATAAATGGTGCATTGATAGTGGAGCCACATCTCACATGTGCAATAACAAAAACAAATTTTCAGTACTGGAGCCAGTGGCAAATCAAAAAGTAAGATTAGCAATCGATGAAACAACAGAAGTCGAGGGAATTGGAACTGTTCGTCTTACTGTGCCAAATGGAGTCGACGTTGGTATAATAAGACTCGAAAAGACATTATATGTACCGAATTTAAAAACAAATCTACTGTCTATTTCTAAGGCTGTGACTGGTGGAAAGGAAGTCATATTTACTGAAGAGCAAGCTATTATCAAAAATAAACAAAATAAAATCGTAGCTGTAGCACAAAGAAAAAATGATTTGTATTTTATTGAACCGTTTCAAGAAATCGCATCGACAGCAAAAGATGAGATGGGACAGTTAGAGAGTTGGCACTGGCGTTATGGACACCTAAATGAGGCTGATATGAAAGCTTTATTATCAAAATCAATGGTAACCGGCATAACAATGAATTCAAATGAAAAACTTTCGATCTGTGAAGTTTGTATCAAAGGGAAGCAAACTGTAGTGCCATTCAAATCATCAAAAAATAGAGCAAAAAATATACTGGATCTAATCCATTCGGATGTATGTGGACCTATGAGAGTTCAGTCTATTGGTGGAGCACGCTATTTCGCAACCTTTATTGACGATAAATCAAGATGGGTTCAAGTATATTTTCTGAAATCAAAATCTGAAGTGAAGGAAGCTTTTAAAAAGTATAAGGCATTAGTAGAAAATTTGAAGGAACGAAAAATAAAGGTTCTCAGAACGGATAATGGCCTGGAATACTGTGCGGAAGATTTCAATAAGGAGCTCGAAACCTGGGGAATACAACGGCAACGCACCGTGGCGTACACTCCACAGCAGAACGGGGTTGCAGAGCGAATGAACCGAACATTAGTAGAAATGGCAAGATGCATGTTGTTACAATCCGATTTGAAAGTTAGTTTTTGGGCAGAAGCGATCTCAACTGCTGCCTACTTACGAAACAGATGTCCAACAAAAAGTCTTGTCAGTACTACACCGTATGAAGTTTGGTTTAGCAGGAAGCCGAATGTATCACATTTCAAAATGTTTGGCTGTAAAGCGTATGCACTGGATAAAACACCTGGAAAAGATAAATTCAAAGCTAAATCCAAAGAATGTATTTTCGTCGGGTACTCTGATGAATCAAAGGCATACAGACTTTGGGACAGCGAATCCAAGAAAATAATCAAAGGTAGGGATGTAAAATTTATTGAAAAATCTGTTTTAGGTGTGAAAGAAATCAAGAATAATTTTCTGGAACTGGAAGATGACACAAACGAATATAATGAAAAATTAGATGAAATGAAGGCTCAAGAAACAAGACGTGAAGAAGATCTTGAAGATGAAGAGAATCCTGAAGATTTTCAACAACTCCAAGAATTCAAGTCTGAAGAGTCGGAAAGTGAAAGTAGCGTAGAAGAAAATGAAAATTTACGAAAACCGCCTATCACTGCAGTTGAACCTGAAAATGTCACTTTCAAGAGGGGTCCAGGGAGACCAAGGCTGGAACGAACAGGGAAGCCAGGAGCTCCAAGAAAAATTTACTCAAGAGCACGACATTATTCATGTCAAGCTCAGTTGGCCTATGAAGAGATCACCTGCCCAAGTGTTGAGGAAGCATTAACCGGTCCAAACGCAAAAGAGTGGAGACAGGCGATGAAAACAGAATTTGAAGAGCTGAGTAAAAGTGGTGCTTGGGAGTTAGTCGTGCGACCAAAGAATAGATCTGTAATTGGATGCAGATGGGTCTTAAGGACAAAATTTAATGAAGATGGAACTATTGAAAGAAGAAAAGCTAGACTAGTTGCAAAAGGCTATAGTCAGCAACCTGGAATTGATTACCGAGAAACTTTTGCACCGGTGGCAAGAATGAGCTCAATTCGCATTCTGGTGGCACTAGCAGTGCAATGGAACCTTCAACTGTATCAATTGGATGTGGTGATGGCATTTATTAACGGGGATCTCGAAGAGGACCTGTATATGGAACAAGCAGAAGGTTTTGAAATAAAATGTCAAAAAGATACTGTCTACAAGTTGAAGAAATCTCTATACGGCTTGAAACAGGCAAGCAGACAATGGTATGCCAAATTGAGCCAAGTACTAGAGGAACTGGGACTGAGATGCACAGATGCCGATAAATGTTTTTATTTCTTTAAAAATTATGAATGTACTCTACTCTTATTAGTCTACGTTGATGATCTTATTATAGCGACGAATAAGTCAGAGCAATTCGCAAAACTTAAAGAAAAATTAAGTGAAAATTTCAAAATGAAAGATCCTGGACGATTGAAATACTGTCTGGGAATAGAATTCAAACATGATTTAAATAAAAACCTAGTCATTATGACACAACATAAATACATTCAAGATGTTCTGGAACGTTACGATATGATCGATGCAAAGTCGTCAACTACACCCCTGGAACCAAAAATAAAATTATCTAAAAATTCAGAAATCGAAAATAATCACGAAATTACTTCACAAGCTTATCAGTCATTAATTGGGGCATTAATGTATGTAACCGTCGGAACGAGACCAGACATAGCATATAGTGTCAGTATGCTAAGTCGATTCAACAATAATCCAACAATGGAACATTGGAATGCTGCAAAAAGAGTGCTTCGATACCTAGGAGGCACTAGTCATCACGGATTAATATTCAATAAAACCGCCGGCACTCTAGAAGGATTCGTTGACTCTGATTGGGCAAGTAATATAGACGACAGAATTTCTCAAACTGGATTTGCTTTTAAACTCAGCGGAGCGGCAATAACATGGGAATCACGAAAACAAAAGAGTGTAGCTCTTTCTAGCGTAGAAGCAGAATACATGGCACTCTCTGAATCTGTTAAGGAAGCAGTTTACCTACGAAGTTTTCTGAAGCAAATCGGATTCATTGAAAATGATGAAAAAGGAGTTAAGTTGTATTGTGACAGTCAGGGTGCTCAAAAATTAATGAAGAATCCAATACACCACTCACGCACCAAGCATATTGATGTAAGGTATCACTACGTTAGAGAGATATATGAAAAAGGGCTCATTGATATAGAATACTTACCGACCACCGATATGATTGCTGACGTGCTGACAAAAAGTCTCTGCGGACCGAGTCATCACAAATGCTTACACGGATTAGGTGTAAAGGATACACGCGTCGAGAGGGGGTTTGTTGGATAAAACATCGCCGCTATTATTTTTTGTTTATAACTAATTATTGCTTTTTGTTTATTATAAAAATATTTTTTTCAGTGTACTTTATCATTCAAATTTTATATTTAAATAATTGAATAATAAATGTAAAACATTATGTAATGAAGTAACTTTTTGTAAAACAAATTCTTTTTCTTAAAATAAAAATTTAATTGCTGTTTGAAACTTAAAAGAATTACATCTGAATATTTTTTCTTAAAAATAACCCTACAATGTTAATATATTTTTCATAAATTTTATTAATGACCAGCCTTATTAAAAATAAAACATCCTATCCATTTGAACACAAAAAAACTCATTGATATATTAAAATATTTTTTCTCGATTTGTTAGTTTTTTTAAACCGATTCTTAAATATTTCGCGTATTAATCAGAGTGCCCGTCGGCAAAAATTTTACTGACACATACTCTCCCCAAACTTTGTATAAGGCCTCATTAGGCCTAGTCAGACAGCTATTTCCTCTATGACTTTTCTTGATTTTTTGGGGCGTTTTCCCTCTAAATTTTCCGAAAGATGTCGTTTTGACGACATGTAAAAATTTATAGATACTGTTTGTTTTTTTAATTGGATAGCTTAAAAACTTCAACCAGAACGCTAAAATAATGTTATCTGACAAATAACATAAACCATTTAAAATGTCTGACACCTCGAATATGTTTCGACATATTCGAGGTGTCAGACATTTTAAATGGTGGACCAATATTTTCAGACTGTATTATAGTCTGAAAAAAATTGGTCCATAATTTTATTTATTTGAAGAGTTCTATTCAGACTTTAATCAATGATTTGAAAGAAAAATTGTAGTTGCGAAATATTTATTTTTAATATTCACTAAACGAACTCGTATAAATCACGAATTTATTAAAAGCTCCGTATTTTTGATAAATACATACCTGTTCAATTAATTTAACTGTAGGAATTATAAGAAATAACACAGAGCCAATATTCCAAACAATCCAATAGACGTGCATGATGCTGTGTGATATGCTGTTGTGGAAATATAATCCATACACATGTTCTACCGAAAAAAGTGTCATTAAAAATGTATAAAATAATGCACATGTGTCAAATAATCTGTTGATCATAAAAGCTGTATCAGAAATCTGAGCGTGAAAGTAGCAAACTTTTTTATAAATAACTACGAATTTGAATTCGTCTGATGTTGTTGAAGTTCGGTTTTGTGTCATCAAATATCGAGAAAGTGCCTCTGCTTGCGCAGTCAATAATGCCAAAAGAGACGATGAAAAATAGATTTTAAAATGAAAAATTAGGTATAACAGGTTATTTTGAATAAAATTATAAAATATTATGTTGCTTATAGATTTTCCATTTATAAAGCGCAAAATATTCAATACCAGACTCATAAAAATATATATCGCTTCCAAAATGAAAATTATTATTTGATTTTTTTTATTATACGAAACTTGTATTCCAAATGTATGTTTCAAAGCGTCGTTTAAGTAATTTATTTTTTCAAAAACTATTAACATTTTATTCTGATTAAAAAAACTACTTATTAAAATTTGCACTGTAAATATTTTGACCATACACATAATTGCGGTTGTATATTCAAAGGAAAAATTATTGTTGTCTATGTAATATTGTTTTATTATGGAATATATTTGTAGTCCCAAAAAAATAACAAATCTAACTAAAACAATCGGAGAAAAAACATCTGCTTTGAATGCGATTTTACGGTCAGTTTCTTTTATATCAATCACACAAATATTGAACAATCGAAGTACTTTTAATAATTCTTTGATTGAATTGAAGGGTTTATTTACAAAGTTCTTCATTTTAAAGATCTCGGGAATCCTTTTTTTTACAACTAGAACCAGGTTAAAATATCCTACTCTTGTAAGTTTGGGCAACAAAGCCGATAGAAAGCAGAAACACAGAAACCGAAACTATTTAGATCTGGCGGATCTAAAAACCCAGAATTTCTAAAAAAATTAACAAAAGAATACATTAAACAATAGGAAATATGTTATATGATCTCAGAATCATTCAAAATTATGTAACTCATGACGATATCTGTAAATCTGTATATAAACTATTTTGTTAGCACTGGAACAGAGGTCGACATATTAATAAGTTATATTTATCCACGATAACATAAATAGAGTAACAAAATTAATGAATTTAGCAATGAAACGCAAAATTCACTGAGATAATTAATATTATTTATTATATAATGCTTATTTAGTTTTGAAAATTAGATTATTCATAGATAGTTTTTTCGATCTTTTAGTTTTTAAATATTTTTATTTGAGGATAACTTCGTAATATTGAATAAACAGAGATAAGCATGTCACCGTTTATTAACAACCAGAAAATGAAAATAACCGATTTACTTCAAATCAATCAGTAAAACAAAGTAACAAATACACTATAATTTACTTCGCATCAGGAACTGACGTAAATGGAGCAAAAAATTATGGAAAAAATTAACTACCACGATGATATCGACAATCCAGCTTTTGGTGCTATCTTGTACTGGTCGGTGTAAAAATGTATAGTTCTGTTAATTTTTTGTCACTTTCTAACAAATTTAACATCACATACGTTAAAGAGAGACAGACATTTAACGTGTCATCAATTTTAACATTAATCAAACAAAATAGCGTCAATAGATGACAAGGAAAATGTCCCAATCAATATTTCCGTAATAATAGGTCGCAAATACCATACTTTCTCCGAAGTCCGTTATCATTGTAATCGAATAAATAGAAGTGGTTTATAATCGATTTGAAAGTTTTGACCCGAACTGACGAACTGACTGACTGACTGACTGATTAAGAAACGTGTGAACTTTATAAAAAATCAGATGTTCTTTTGTTTTGAATAATTGGTCTGTCAAAAAGAAACGAGTTTGATGAGAGCATTCTTTGGTTAATTTTTGCATGTGTAACCATATGTGACAATAGAAACGAAAACCAAAAATAATATTTAAATATTTATTATTACTTGTTTTCCGCATTATTGAACGCATCAACAGTAACATTATTTCATTTGTTATAAATAGCTATTATGTTAATTAACGTCAGTATTTTTGGAGCTGAAATGTTCCAGTCGTGCAATTGGCTGGAACTATCTGACCATTGTATTCCTTATTAAACATAATTATAGTAGACCAGAAGTAAATCTAAAAAGTGACGCTAAAAGTAGCCTGTTTTGGGGTTCGCAAATTTTCGGTTGATTTGTGGTCGAAATGATAGTTTGTGTTAAGACATTAATCACACAGAAATATGAGGTTGAGCATAAGAAAGCTTTCTGAGATATATAAGGTTACATTTGGTTTTAATAGTATATTATTGTAGAACAATATAGGGATAATAATAACAATGATAATAATATATTACAACAATAATATCAATAATAATAATACATCAACCTCTTCTCCACGTCACTGAACAAATCTACAAATAGGTTTTGTAATTTTGTTTTGTTTCTTAATTTTTATGGTATTCGTTACTTGAATTTTGCTAATTACTTAGCTACATTTGAAAATATTAAGGTAATAAATAGTTTATAACCGTCTTCAAAAGCGTCCTTAAATAAGGGATATAACCATTGACCGTTTCTAAATCGTTTGAGTAGTTTTTGAGTTTATCACATTCAAATATAAAAATCGACGAAAGATAGTTAGCGAGAATGAAAAGAAAAAAAGATAGAAAAGAATAAGAGATTTTATATCTTTGAAACATTTCTTATGCTTAACTCCAAATTTTTTTACGATTAATCTTATCTATGGTATCATTGAGACTACAAATTAATCAAAAATTTTAAGACTTCCAAATCCTTGTTTTTACGGTCACTCTTTTCTTAATCACTTTTCCACCTGTCTTCATCAATATTAAAAAAATATTGATAAGTAATTCCTTACCTTCTACAGTGTGTTATGTGTACTGTACTTCCTAAATGTAATCCAGTAAGGAAATAAATACGGAAAGAAATGAATGCATGCGTAATTTACGGTTTTTATAGAAAAAATCCCACCAAATTCAGTAGTACACATGCAGCCTTGTTATTAGGACATCAGTAGTTTAAAAATTGTTCTTTTTGAGAAAATTTTTTTCCGTCATAACTTCTAAACTAAGACTGCTGATGTCAACGAGCGGGTGTGCTTATATTAAAATGACATGAGTTAAATGCTTTTAGCCAGGAGATTATTTTGTTTGATCCTGCATAGATACAAAACCTTCTACTTACAACTATTTTTAATGTTCCTTTCTGTAAAAGTTCGAAGAAATACAAATCATAAAAAAGATTAATATTGAAATTTTTATTCAAAATTTTATAATATAATTATTTATTATTTGATTAGAACTTAAATTATCTTAGAATTTGATATATTAAATACTGAGCAACGTTTTTAATCTTCAACTCATCTCTATCTTTCGTGGCTTATTCCCTTGAACTGAATTAAAATTATCGCATTTGAGAATGCGAAACCAATAGTCTAAAACCGCAAGAAAATATTTAGAAATGTAAAAAGTGTTCATACGTCGTTCAAATTTAGACCGCACCAACCCAATAGTGACCAAGTTACAAATGCGAAAATTCGTTATTTATACCAAGAGACTCGTAAAAGTCTTCTTTATATATGTCACCGGGATATTGTCAAACCCGTGATATTATAATTTCACTTAGTGAAATTACAATATAACGACTCTTTGTCAATCGTGATATTGTAATTTCACTAGTGAAATTACAATATCACGGATTTGACAATATCCCGGTGACATATACAACACACTTATTATATAATTAATATCATTTTACTATTACAATGGTCACAATTTTTTGTTGTTATTCGGCCTATCTTAATTTACTCATTTTTAATCCTTTTTAAGTGTAAATATCTTCCTCTGGCGTCACAGGTGAGGCTTAATAATACGCCATCAGACGAACTACACGTGTGTAGATTGGGTCAGTGTGTGTGTGGCTGTATGCGACACACAACCACAAAACACCGAACCAATACACTTCATATTTCCTTTTATATTGCACCAAATATTAGGATATTGGCAGCTTTAAAAATGATCGTATAAACATAATCTTTAGAAAAAAATAATGTTACAATACATAATTGATTCCGAATTAAACTATGAAATTGTTTAAACTACTACACGTACGAAATTTTTTCGAGTGAAGCTAACATCTGACCCTATATGTTCTCACATCAGCTCTCGTGAGTTCATGATATCGCGTTAGGGTCGGTCTGGGACCTAAAAAGTTGCCACGCAAATTGTCAAACGGCCTCTACGTGACCGTGTACTAAGAATAAAAAGATCCGGACCGGCCCATGGAGGACCGTCGGCCTACCGGGAATAGTCCCGGTATTCCCTGGGGCCAGACCGACGCTGCATCGCGCTACTCATACATTTGTAGTTTTCTGGTTACTTTTTGGTTAACATGATCCATTTTATGAGCATTTAACAATATGTTTAGTATTTTTTCGCGACTACGAAAAAAGGAAGAATTATACTTACTGTTGTCAGCAATTTATAATCTATTGTAAAGAATCCACATGCAGTGAATCGTATTTTCTGACGATACAATTGTAAGCTACACTCGTTTTTCTATAAAGAAAAAAAATTATAAAGTATACAAAAATATACAAAATGATCAAAATAATATACCAAACTTTTATTTTTTAAAACACGTTTCAATTTGTTTAAAGTATAACTGTTCATAAACCTTGATAAAATAGGATATAAAATGATATCTTACCTCTTTTAAAAAAGCCGGAGATTTTTCATTGGTGTAAAGAAATCGACCGAATTTTGATAGCTATAAGTTAATAAAGAGGTGTAAAAATATTGTTAATCGTTCACACAATAATTACTAAATTAATTGTTAATATATTTTTCAATAATTTTATTAATGACCAGCCTTATTAAAATTAGCTAATTCATATTTTGTAAAGATCATTCCATCTATTTGAACTTAAGAAAACACATAAATAATATCTGGATTTGTTAATTTTTCAAACCTATTTTTGAATATTTCGCGTATTAAGTATTTATACGCAAAATATTTAAGAATAAAAAACAGAACTTCTAGGAATTTGTATAGAAGAAATTAAATTATATTCAGTTTTTTTTATTGTGGATAATACTCTTTTATCAATAAATACAGAATTGAGATGTAATCCCCGAAATATCCAGCAATCCCTTACCTTTTCTATTTTAAAATATTAAAAAAATATTGTTGTGGCGAAATATTTTGAATTTCAGGGTTTTAATGAACGCTCCGTATTTTTGATTAATTTTAAATACACACCTGTTCAATTAATTCAACTGTAGGAATTATAAAAAATAACACAGAGCCAATATTCCAAACACCCCAATAGAAGTTCATAATGCAATGTAGTTTGCTTTTGCAAAAATATAAACCATATATATTTTCTACCGAAAAAAGTGTCATTAAAAATGTATAAAATAATGCACATGTGTTAAATAATCTGTTGATCATAAAAGCTGTATCAGAAATTTGAGCGTGAAAGTAGCAAACTTTTTTATAAATAACTACGAATTTGAATTCGTCTGATGTTGTTGAAGTTCGGTTTTGTGCCATCAAATATCGAGAAAGTGCCTCTGCTTGCGCAGTCAATAATGCCAAAAGAGATGATGAAAAATGTATTTCAAAATGAAAAATTAGGTATAGCAGTGTAACTTGAATAAAATTATTAAAGAATATGTTGCTTATAGACTTTCCATTTAAAAAGCGCAAAACATTCAATACCATAATCATGAAAAGAAAGATCGTTTCCAGGAACAAAATAATTATTTGAGTTTTTTTATTATACGGAACTTGTATACCTAATGTATGTTTCAAAGCGTCGTTTAAGTAATTAATTTTTTCAAAAACTATTAACATTTTTTTCTGATTAAAAAAATTACTTATTACAATTTGTAATGTAAATATTTTGACCGTATACGTAATTGCGGTTGTATATTCAAAGGCAAAATTATTGTTGTCTATGTAATATTGTTTTATTATAGAATATATATGTAGTCCCCAAAAAATAGCAAATCGAAATAAAATAATCGGCGAAAAAACATTTGTTTTGAACGCGATTTTACGGTTTGTTTCTGTTATATCAATCAAACAAATATTGAACAGTCGGAGTACTTTTAAAAATTCTTTGATTGAATCGAAAGGTTTATTTACAAAATTCTTCATTTTAAAAATCTAGGTAATCCTTTTTTTACGATTAAAACCGGGTCCTTTCCTACTCTTGTAATTTTGGACAATAATGCCGATAGAAATTAGGGAAAATTTTATAAACGCGTTAATATAAAATAGTTACTTGAAAACACAAAAATCAAATCTATAGACAGAGATTTTCTATTTACATCTAGCGGATCTAAAAACACCGAATTTTTTAAAAAAATATACAAAAGAACACAGTAAACAATTAAATAGGAGATATATTATACGATCTCAGAACCATTCATAATTATATAACTCATGAGTCATGACGTTATCAAAAATCTGTAAAAACTCTTTTCTTAGCTCTGGATCAAAAGTCGGCACATTAATAAATTATGGCATTTGTATTGTCAAATATATTTGCCATAAGATAATATAAATAGAGTAACACAACGAACTTGGCAATGAAAAGCAAAATTCACTGAAATAAATAATATTGTTATTTATTATATAATACTTGTTTAGTTTAGATTATTCATATAACTATTTTACTACCTTCTAGTTTTTGAAATATTTTTATTTATGGATAACTCCGTAATATTGAATAAACTGAGAAAATTATGTCATCGTAATAAATACTAACAACCAGAAAAATAACATATCCGAATTACTTCAAAGGATATATCAGACGTATATTTTAAAATCAATCATTGAAACAAAATGACAAGCACAAAACAATTTATTTCACATTAAATGGAGCAGATACAATATTCGTTTTACCTACTATTATGTTCTCATATTAATCAATTCTAGTAATGAAAAAAAAAAATCAACTACTACGATGATATCAACAATCCAAATTTTGGTGCTATTTTTTACGGGTCAGTGTAACAATGTGCAGGGATGTTAATTTTTTGTCACTTTCTAACAAATTTTACATCACATAAGACAGACATTTAACAGCGTCAATAACTTTATTATTGACTAAAAGATCATAAGTAAAATGTTTCAATCAATAATTCGGAATTAATAGATAGCAAATACAATACGTTCCCCTCATTCAAGAGTTCTTTATTACTGTAATCAAATAGCCGGAAGTAGTTCAAAATTGACTTGCAACCCAAACTGGCAGACTGACTGATTAGCAAACATGTGAAGCTTATAAAAAGTCAACTGTTCTTTTGTTTTCAAGTCATTGCTCAGTCAAAAAGAAACTAGTTTCCATAGAAACAGGCTCTGGTTAATTTTTACATGTGAAATCATAGGTGACAATGGAAACGAAAAGCAAATATAATAATATAAATATTTATTATTAGTTGTTATCCGCGTTATCACAGGCATTAACAGTTACATCATTTCATTCATTATAAATATTATGTCAATTAGGTCAGTATTTTTGTAACTGAAATGGTCCAGTCGTCCAAAAGTCTGGAATTATTTGATCATTGTTCTCCTTATAAAACATGTAAATCTTTTTAGTAGACCTGAAGTAAATCTATAGTTTTTTAATCACCCTTCACCAACATTTAAACAATATTCATAAGTAATTCCGTAACTTCCACCATGTGTTACATTACTTCTACCATGTATTATTTTACATAATAAGACAGCAAGTAAATAAATGCAGAAAGTAATGATTGCATGCGTTATTTATGCTTACTTACAGAAAAAATCCCACCAAATCTGTTAGCACAGGTACAGCCTGATTGTAAGGGGTATATAAGCAGTTTAAAGACTGTTTTTCTTGAGAAAATTTTAACCGTCATAACTAGGAAAGATGTCAACCGACGCTTGTACTTACATTAAAGAGACATCGGTTAAATGCAAGAGATTATTTTGTTCGATCTTACATAGATACAAAAACTATTTTTAATGTTCCTTTTTGTCAAAGTTTTGAGAAATACGAACCATAAAAAATATTTTTATTGAAATTTTTATTCAAGGATTTAATAATACAAATAATTATTTATTCAAATCTTTGATTAACGTCTGATTAGATCTCTTCAATAAATAAGATTATCGTGAAAGTATTGAAATTTTTATATTTTTTGTTAATATATTTTACCTTTTATTAGAACTTAAATTACCTAGAATTCCTTATATTAAATACTTTCTAACGTCTTTAATCTCTAATACATCTCTATCGTTCGTAACTTATTCCTTCGAACTGAATTAAAATTATTGCATTTGTGAATGCAAAACCGATTGCCTAAAATTGCAAGAAATACTTCGTTAATATTTAGACCTCACTAACCAAAAAGTGGCCAAATGACAAATTTAGAGACTCGTAAAAGTCTTCTTTATATACAGCGTACGTATTATTATATAGTTAATATCATTTTACTTCAACAATGATCACAACTTTTGTCGTTATTCATTTAATCTTGATTTACTCATTTTTAATCCTTTTTATGTGTAAATACCTTACCTCTCGCGTCACGGATCAGGCTTAATAATACGACCATCAGACAAATTACACATAAGTAAGTGGTGTGAAACACCAATCCATTACATTAGATACCTATTTCCTTTTATATTGTACTAAATATTAGGATATTAGCAGTTTTAAAAATGATCGCAAAAAATGATCGTTTGAAAGGAAAAAAATATAATAATAATAATACATTTATTGCACATTATCACTTGTTGGTTAACATGCTCCATTTTATGAACATTAGACAATATATATTTAGTATTTTTTCGTGTTGCTCACACATTTGTTGTTTTCTGGTAACTTTTTGGTTAATATGATCCATTTTATGGACACTAAGCAATATGTTTAGTATTTTTTCGAGACTACGAAAAAAGGAAAAATTATACTTACTGTCGTCAGCAATTTATAATCTATCGTAAAGAAGCCACATGCAGTGAATCGCATTTTCTGACGATACAATTGTAAGCTACACTCGTTTTTCTATGAACAAAAAAAAAATTATGTAGTACAAAATATACAGGGTGTTCGCCGGGAAGGTTTACTATTTGTTTTTGGTATAACTTTACGTAAAATGAAAGAAAAAGTATTCGTAACTTCTTTTTTGTGTTTGCTAAATAAAATAAAATGGTTTAATGCTAATAGACCCAAAACACGACAAAAAGTTATGAATCATGTTACAATAACGTTCTCCATTAACAGTTACCGTAATGACTCGATCATGCTTTATGCATAATTTTCTAGAAACTTGTTTAGTTTTTTGCAGGGCACGGGTGTTATATTGAGGTCAATAGATTATTTTGGATAGCAGCAACGTTTTCATCAGATCTTTTTGTAAGTTTTAGCCCAGGCTTGTGCTTATCTGCTGTAAAGCCTGTTTCGGAAAAATCATTCACTAAATGATAAACAGAGGTTTTTGATGGCACATTTTTTCCACTCAAAATGTCACGTAATTTTCTATTGTCATAATAATCGATGATTGACTTTAATAAAGGGTTTTTAAAATTTAAATACACTCAAACCTGTTTTTGTGCGATTTTTATGCGGTTATAAAAATTTCAAACAAATTAGAACATAATTGACCGAGACGTATACAAGCGGCTAGGTAACTGCAGTGGCGGATTTGCCCTAAGGCCCAGTAGGCCCGGGCCTAGGGCGGCCAGATATTAGGGACGGCCAATCGAGACAAAACACATTATGGCGTACATAGCGAGCCGCACTGCTCGGTGCAGTCTGCGCTGCATCGTATAAAAATAATCTTCCTAAAAAAGTGATAATAATAATAATGATATAATAATATTTCTCTTTATTTGTTATATCTAGAGATAACAAATAGTGTCAAAGAAAATATAATTAAGTGGGATTTCCAAAGAATTCATCGAGATAGTAAAACGCCTGTTCAATTAAATAGAGCTTTAGAGAAGTTTTCAATTTATTGTAACTTTCAGTCTGTCGTATATCAGAAGGTAAGTTATTGTATATTCTTTGACACACATGTCTAGGCCCCTTACTGCCTAAAGTAGTACTGAAAGACTGAATGTAAATATTTTCAGTTTGCCTGGTATTATATGAATGTACAGTAGAGGTCAAAGTAAATAAAGTGATATTCTTTTTGGCAAATAATGCGCACTGTAAAATAAAAAGCGATGGTAGAGTCAAAATTCTGTAGAACTTGAAAATCCCTCTACAATGCTCTAATCGCCCAACCCCACTCAGAATCCTTACAACCCTTTTTTGCAACCTAAAAACTCGTATTGCTGACGTCGAGTTTCCCGAAAATATGATGCCGTAATTAAGTCTGAATTAAAAATTTCCAAAGTACATAACATCAATACTTACATATGTCTTGAGCTTCTTAATTAAATAGCACATTTTAGTGAGTTGGGAAATTATGATTTCTATAATATGTACCGACCAATCCAAATTTATTGAAATATATAATCCTAAGAATTTGCATGTTTTACTCATTGGCGTAGAGGTGTTCTGAGCGCGAATTAATAAGCTGCAGTTATTTAGATTTGAGCGAGAATTGCAAAACTGAACAGCAGAAGTTTTGTTCTCATTGTGGACGAGTCCATTACTAGAACACCAATTTCTCATTTGAGTAATGCTGGAGCGCGCTAAATTACTCATCTTTGCAACGTTCCCAGTATTTAAAAAGTTGCACGTATGATCAGCGTACAAACCTACATACCCCTCGGTGATTCTAGTTAACAGGTCATTGTTATACAAAACAAACAAAATAGGCCCTAACATGGGGCACTCCATAACTGTTGGAAATTGAATGAGATCTAACATTCTGTAAGACATTGTCCTTCATATGCTTTAAGGATACAAATTGTGACCTGCCTTCTAAATAGGATTTTAGCTAGTCGTTAGCCACTCCTCGTACGCCCATTCTTTCTAATTTATATAATCACGTGGCACACAATCAAAGGCCTTTGTTAGGTCATAAAACAAACAGACGGATACTTCATTCTCATCGAGAGCTTTATAAATATTTGTCAAGCATCGTAAAAATAGCTGTATCAGTAGAATGCTGTTCTCGAAAGCCGTTTTGGTTGTTATGTAATAATTTATTTATTTCTATAAATTGTCGTAACCTATTGACATACAAAAATTCTATTATCCTAGAAAATACCTACTGTAATATCTAATTTAGGTCAATATTTTGGACAGTTGAGTTTTTTAATGCATATTTAAAACAGACGACTTATTGAAACCAACAATGGTGGGCTATTGTTGAGGATTTTTTTTTATAAATTTGAGTGTAGGTCACATATCGCTCTCCTAAGATGATTTTACATCAGTTTTGTTGATAGCGCGCAACGTCTAAGTTCAAAAATGAGTTCGTGAAAGTGTATATTAAATATTTTAATTGAATGTGCAATTATCTCAGGAATCCTCGGAAAATATGACAAACTAACAGCTATTACAGTAAACTAAATTTCTGAATCGATTTCGATAATAGTTGGGTAATAAAGTAAATTCATTATGTAGTCTATAATATGATGGGTGCTGAGAAAGGGGCGGCTGGTACTACATGGCCTGGGGCCTAAGGCGGCTAAGACTGCAAATCCGCCGCTGGGTAACCGAAAAAAGTCAACTCTAACCGAGTGCGAGGTAGTATCTTCAAATGACGAAAGTGATTTTGAACAAGTTCACCATCAGAAAATTTGCGTACTATCAGACTATACAGACTAAAAGTTTTGTATGTGTAAAAGAAGTACATTTGTAATTAATAAAATTTTTAAAAATTTCTAAATCAGATTTCAAAAGGTTTGGCGGGATTCCAAGTAACTGCCAAGTCTCGTGTCTTGATTTCGTTTAAAAAAGCAATTTCTGGTTACATATTTCGTCGTAAGGTTTTGCGTAATTTTCTACGGTAAGACTTTTTGACGTGATAACGTCTTATAAATTGATGAATCACCAATCTTATAAATTGATAAAACACCGGCTGCATGCACGAAAAAGTGTAACGTTCCTAACGGTTGTAACGTTCCTAACGTTCGTAACGTTCGTAACGTTCCTAACGGTCGTAACGTTCCGCCTGACCCTGTGCGTGCTTTTCTCGAAAACGGCCCTAACGATTTGGATGAAATTTACTGAAAAGGGATTTTGGGGGGCAAAAAATCGTTTTAGCTAGGTCTCATCTCTCGAAAAAATCGTTTTCTTACAAATTTTATCATTATAAAAATCAATTTTTTGACGTATGACAATACTTAAATATTGTAAGTAGGTTTTGGAATTTTACATAAACAGCGAAACACTTGTTTTATAAATATTATGACAGCTAATCTTTGAGACTTAAAATAAATACGGAAGAAAGAAAGTTAAAAAAAACAATTATATTATATGGTGAGTAATTTAAATAAATAAAATTAACCTAAATTTGAAGCGAAAGATGCAATATCATAGATTCGAATTATTATAATTATTATATGTAAAATTTAGGTTATGTATTACGGAATACGTTATCACGTAAAACTATCGTCCGTAAACCGACTTTACAGACAACCAATTTTTCCAAACAAAAAATATCAAAATTAGTGTTTACCAAATTGGGGATCAAACAAAGTCGCAACCCTTCATGGCGAGCAGCCTGTACAAAAGTTAAGTTATTGATTTTAAATGTGAATTTTAGAAATAATTTCAAAGAAAAATTAGGTCTAGTAAATTTATAATATAGATACACCGATTCAAAACTACTTTTAAGTTTCTTTAAATTGAAAAATTATTTAACGAATATCTAACTAACATCTATTTAAAAGGCGCTTTTAAAATTGGACATTATTCCATCCAATACTTAATTGATTTACTATTTTTCTTACAGATTTTCTGTCGCTCCTCAAAATGCATCCGTCTTAGTGATATTTGGTAAGTAACCAAAATTATATACAAAAAAGTTTTTTTAAACGTTAGTTTCAATTTGTTAAAAATATAAAGTGCTCATAAAGCACGCTATTACTAATAAATATATAGTATAAAAAAATATTTTACCTCTTTTAAAAAAGCCTGAGATATTTCATTGGTGTAAATAAACCGACCGAATTTTGACAGCTATAAGTTAATAAACATGACGTGTAAAAATATTGCTATTGGTTCACACAACAATTACTAGATAAAATGATTATTAATTTTTTTATATATTTTATTAATGACCAACATTACTGAAATCAGCTATTATTCGTGATAAACATATCCATATTAACTTGAAGAAACTCATTGATAAAAATTTACATTCTTATATCTGGATTTGTTAAGGGGTTAGGTGGGTTTCAAAATTTCAAAAAATCGATTTTTTTTTTTGCTTATCTTATAATTCAATATGTTTAGAATATTCTCTTAAAGTTTTAAAACGATCTGAGTAATATTCTAAGAGATATAGCCTTCGAATGTTCTACCCTTCAGGCTATGTTATTTGAATGTAAATCTTTAATCGCGTTTTTCTCGAAACTACGTTTTTGAAATCGGTGGTCACGATTTCTCGAAAAATTATGAACCGATTTCTTTGAAATTTTGCACACTTCTTCAAAATAACATTATCTCGTGCTTGAACGAAGGATTTTTTTTTTCCTATTTTAAGTGATTTTTCAAGGCCATGAAGGTTGCAAATTTTACTCAAAAAAAGGGTTTTTTTGTTCTCAACGCCGCCAAAAATGCAATTTTATTTATATTTTTTTTTCCTTCGTCCAAGCACAAGCTTTAAGCATCTACTAACAGAAAATTATTGGTTTTTGCATTTCCGATGAATCTGTCATGAGTTATCCTGACCACGCCGATAGAACTTTTTTTTGAGGGGTCACAGGAAACGACGTGCCCACGCCTTAATTTTCAATATTTTTTAATGAAAATTTCACAAACTACTTATGAAATATATACCTTTTATACGGTAAATTGATGGAATGAAATATTTTGTTGGTTAAATAAAAAAAAATCGTAAAAATGTACCTGTTTTGAGCCTTTGAAACCCACCTAACCCCTTAACCCGGCGATAGGCGCTAGGTATAAACGAACAGGAACAATCGCTACCGGGTAAAAAATACCACAGTACATGTGTGGCGTTATTTAAAAAAATATTGTTTTTAAAAAGGTTTATCCATTAAAATAACTTAATATACTTTATTTGACGGCAATAAAACTACAAGATTAAAGTTTCTATGTTTATTTGTTTCAATTTGGACCCTATAGTAGAAAAGAAACAAACATCTTTAAAAAATCGCAATACTCTTGGAAAAATCAACACAAATATTTTTTATAAATAAAAAATCGCAGGATTGTGGACAAATATTAGATTTATTAATTGTACGACGTTTCGTCTATAAAATTTAGACTTTTTCAAGTACAAGTTGAAAATTATTAAAACAATAATTATGAAAATAAACACTAATTACTAACCATAGCAATTAACAACTATATTATGAAATTGAACTAACTTTCGAATTTTAATTTATTTTTATTTTTATTGTTTAAAAAAATTTATACATTACTTGTTGCCATGTTTTTGTCTTATGTACCTTAACTTTTGTTAATTGCTATGGTTAGTAATTAATGTTTATTTTCATAATTATTGTTTTAATAATTTTCAACTTGTACTTGAAAAAGTCTAAATTTTATAGACGAAACGTCGTACAATTAATAAATCTAATATTTGTCCACAATCCTGCGATTTTTTATTTATAATTATCTCGATGGACACGATATCTAATATACAAATATTTTTTTTTCTTAGGAACCATGAAAAATGAGATCAATAATCAAAAATTGACTCAATACACTACTAAAATAAGAAAAATAAAACAACTGCAGTTTCATTGAGAATAAAAGCATCAAACATCACGCTACTCTGTAGGTGAAATTTTGGACCCTGTCATAGCAATTGCCACAAATTGGTGTGGTGTGCTCACGGCATATTTTTTTAACTGATCGTCACGTGCAGCGTGCGTGTTTTAAATAACGGTCGAAAGGTACTTAAAATCCTGGGTTGCCAACGCACTCAAAAAAAAATATATCAGCACATTTATGACAACTATGGTATTTTTTACCCGGTAGCGTCTATCGTCGGGTTAACATTTACCTTACACAGCCCTCAAATGTTTCGCGCACACAAACACAAGAAGAAAACGGAACTTCTTGAAAAAATTGAATTATAATTATTTTATATCATTGCGCATAATATTTTTTTCAATAATTTAATCAATATAGAATTGAGACGTACTTCTCAGCAATCTCTTACATTTTCTATTTTGAAATATTAATCAAAAATTGCAGTGGCCATATATTTTGATTGTTTAATTTTTATTTTAAATTTATATATCACAAAGTTATTGAAAGCTCCATATTTTTAATAAATACTCACCTGTTCAGTTAATTTAACAGTAGGGACTATGAAAAATAACACTGAGCAAATATTCCAAACACCCCAATAGAAGTTCATGATGCAATGTGATATGCTGGTGCAAAAATATAATCCATATATATGTTCTATCGAAAAAAGTGTCATTAAAAATGTATAAAATAATGCACAAGTTTCAAATATTCTGTTGATCATGAAAGCTGTATCAGAAATCTGAGCGTGAAAGTAGCAAACTTTTTGGTAAATAACTACGAATCTGAATTCATCTGATGTAGAATTTCTGTGTTGTTCCATCAAATATCGAGAAAGTGCATCTGCTTGCGAAGTCAATAATGCCAAAAGAGATGATGAAAAATTGATTTCAAAATGAAAAATTATGTATAAGAGGGTATCTTGAATAAAATGATAAAATATTATGTTGCTTATAGATCTTCCGTTTATAAAGCGTAAAATATCCATTACTAGAGTCATAAAAATATAGACCGCTTCCAAAATAAAAATTATCATTTGATTTTTTTTACTATAGGAAACGTGTATGTCAAAATTATGTGTCAAAGCGTCGTTTAAGTAATTTATTTTTTCAAAAACCATTAACATTTTCTTCTGATTAAAAAAATTACTGATGGCAATTTGCACTGTAAATATTTTGACCATATACAAAATTGCGGTCGTATATTCAATGGTAAAATTATTGTTATCTATGTAATATTGTTTTATTATGGAATATATTTGTAGTCCCAATAAAATAGCAAATCGAAAGAAAATAATCGGTGTAAAAACCTTTGCTCTAAACGTGGTTTTACGGTTTGTTTCTATAATATCAATCACACAAATATTGAACAGTTGGAGTACTTTTAAAAATTCTTTGATTGTATCAAAGGGTTTATTTACAAAGTTCTTCATTTCAAAGATTTCGGGAATCCTATTTTTTTTCACGAGTAGAACAGGGTGGAAAATATCCTACACTTGTAAGTTTCGGCAACGATGCCGATAGAAAAAAATGTCATTAATAATAGGCAGAAAAATTTGTAAACGCATTATAAAATTGTTACTTGGAAACACAGAAACGGATCTAAAAACACTGAACCATTCAAAATTATTTAACTCATGACAACTTCGAAAATCAATAATAAGTTATAATATTTGTGTTGTGAAATTTATTCACGATAAGGAAACATAAATTGAGTACCAAAATTAACCGACTTGGCAATGAAAATCAAAATTCACAAAAATAATTAATATACTTATTATTATTATTATATTATAATGTTTGTTTAGTTTAGATTATTCATTGCTATTTTACGACTTTCTATTTTTGAATTTTTTTGTGGATAATTCCGTAATTTTGAATAAACTGAGAAAAACATGTCACCGTATAGGCATTAAAAACTAGAAAATGAAAATGACCGATCATTTACTTTCAAATAATATACTACACGCGTATTTATATGTCAATCGTTAAAGCAAAGTGACAAATACATTGTAATTTACTTTACATTAAGAACTGACATAGATGAGGCAAATACAATATTCGTTGTACCTACCGATTATGTTCTCGTATTAAACAATTTTATTGATGGAAAAAAATGAACTGCCACGATGGTGTCAGCAATAGAACTTTTCATGATTTTTTTTACGGTCAATGTAAATATTTTCAGTGCTTTTTTCACTTTCTAACAAATGTAACATCACATAAATTAAAAGTGAGACAGACAGCGTCATTAATTTTAACATTAACCGTACAGAATAGCGCCAATAGATCACAAGGAAAATAATATGTCAATCAATATTTCCGTGATAATAGGTTGCAAATACAATAATTTTTCCGTGTTCAAAAGTTCTGTATTATTTCTCACAAACACACAGAAAAATTGATCATTGATGTAGTATATTATTATATTTGAATATAAAACCAATGTCCAAATCATACTAATTACCTGCTCTGAGATATAAACCTGAAAAATATGGATTTTTCGATAATAATTGTACTCGTATTATAAACATCATAACATGTGATCCCTTTCAGTACACTCTAAATAAATCTTCAATTTTCTATATCAATTTATCACCTGTTTTTATCAATTGTTAGTAGAAGTTTTGTTCCAAAATATGTATTGAAGGAGATTTATTTGGTTGAGGAACAATTGAAAATAAGCTTTACCAGTGTATCGCTTGTGGCCACAAGCGATACACTGGTAAAGCTTATTTTCAATTGTTCCTCAACCAAATAAATCTCCTTCAATGTTTTTATCAATATTAAAAATTATTTATAAGTCGTACCTTAACTCCCACCATATGCACTGCACTTCCACCATTTATAATTTTACGTAGGATGTATTGGCGTGGTGCAGGGTATAGAGTAGGGTTAATATATAATAACGGTATTTTGTAATTATAATTTCCATTTTATAAATATTTTTACATAAAAAAAAAATAATTCACATATTCAATGACCATATAGAATGGCACCATTATTTTGTTACAATTACAATTTTTAATTTTAGTTTTACAGATCTTGTTCCTTACAGAAAAGTAGTTAGCTTATAAGTATAATTTACTATATTTAATTCAGCATTTGTTACGTGCAAAAAATAAACTGTATATTTCAGACGCTAGAGTATTTTGGTTCGTGCGACTGTTAAAACTCACTCGCGCTTATATCAACATATCAATTACTCACCGGAAATAAGCTTCATCACACCGTAGATAAATAAACTTCCATTTACAACTATTTTAAATGTTCCGTCTTGTTAAACTGAGGAGAAATTGGTACCTACCACAAAAGAGACGTTTATTGAAATATAAGGAATTAATAATACGATTATACTTTATGCTTTGATTTGAACTTAAACTAGGTAATTTAACATTTCTTATTTTAGATATTGGTAACCTTAGTTGTCTAACGTCTTTACTCTCTAATATATGAAGATAAATTAGTTAAGACAATTCCCAAAAAAATATATTCATTCTTTAATTAAGCGCTTTCGGGATATACCCCATCATCCATCATCAGAACATCTATAAAAAAATATACACTATGAATAGCTGTGAATTACAATTGTGTTACATTCCATACTTACATTATATTATAAATGTCAAATCAAATTAAAATAAATCCATCATAAATTTCCATATCAAGAAAAACGGAAGAAAACGTAGCATTCAGCTTATTAATACTCAGCAGAGTAAACATTTTCTAATATATATATTTTCTAATATCTATCTTTCGATAATGATTCCTTTGAACTGAATTAAAATTATTGCATTGGTGAGCGCAAAACTGATTGCCTAAAATGGTAACAAAGTAATAGCAGATTGTTTGACTTTGTAAAAGTGTTCATACTTTGTTCACATTTAAGCCTCATTAGCCAAAAGTGACCAAGAGACAAATTTTTGCAAGCGTAAATTACAGTAGGTCCTCGATAAGTTAAAAACCTCTGTAACTTAAACATTTTTCGAATTCCGTTTCCTTCAAAGCCTAAAACCTCCATTACTTAAAGCACAAAACCTCTGTAACTTAAACAAATATTTTGAGCGTTGGCCCTCAATAACTTAAAATAATATTTTTGTGGCCTCCATAATTAAAAATATTATCAGTGAGTCATCGTGAATAAGTATACAAACAAAAGGTTTTACCAAGAACTTTATTATATTTCACTTTAGTCTTTCAATAAATCGCTTTACGTATTGCTGTGCGCATGAAATAAACAAAAAAAAAATTACTGACTTTTTCGTTTAAAAATAAATATGTAATTGAATAAGTAAATAGATACAAAATTTATTAGTAATTTATTAGAACGGTTGAACCTCGTTAATTTAAAAATTGAACTTCCAAAACCTCTCTATCTTCAATTCTCGATAAGTAAAAAACTTAACAACTTAAATTTTGCAACGTTTCCCTTGAACTTTAACTTATCGAGGTTCTACTGTATTTATACCAAGAGACCTATAAAAATCACCCTTATTAAGTATTTATTATTATTTTACTTCCACAAAGGTAACAGATTTTTGTGGTTAATCAGCTAAGTTATCTTAGATTACTCATTTTCAATCTTGCTTATCATTTTATCTTTCGCTTCACTGTACGGGCTTGGAAGTTCGACCCACAGTGTGTGTTGGTGTGTGTGTATGTTATATTGCACCAAATATTAGAAATGCTTAACTGATTACTTGATACAACCAACTAAATTTGAAAATTATTTACGCCAATGCACTTCCGTTATTTTTTCATATGGAGCCAATATGTGTTCAGATGTTTGCACATCAACTCAGATTTGCACATTTGTTGTTGTCTGGGGACTTTTTAGTTAACATAATATATAATAGTCCAATTTATGTGGAAATGTAAAAATCTGTTTCTGTAAGCAATATATCGGGTATTTTTACAATGAAAGAAGGAAGGATTATACTTACTATTGTCAACAATTTATAATCTATTGTAAAGAATCCACATGCCGTGAATCGTATTTTCTGACGATACAATTGTAAGCTACACTCGTTTTTCTGTAAACAGACAAATAATTTTAAAGTACAAGAATATCCATAAATTAATTTATTGGTTTGAAATGTGAATTTTATAAAACATATACCACGGAAGAATTTAATTTTGAAAATGTCTAATATACACCGATCGACTTTATAATTTCTTTAAGAATAAAAATGGGTTAACAAATATCAACATTCAGTTATAAGCCAGTTTTAAAATCTGAAATTATTCCGTTCAATACCTCATTAATTTTTTAAAATATACTTAATGCATTTTTTTTAAATAATAGTTTCAATTTGTTTAAAGTGTCACAGCTTACAATAAGCCGTGGAATTGCATATAAATATAGAATATTAAAAACTATTAACAAGAAAAAATCGCAGGTGTGTGGACAAAAATATCTTAGATAAATTTATTTATTGTACGTCACACAATAAATAAATTTATCTAAGATAGTTTTGTGCACATACCTGCGATTTTTTCTTGTTATCATTATCACGAGGGACAATAATGTCCAATATAAATTGAAAAATATCCTACCTCTTTTAAATAAGCCCGTGATATTTCATTGGTGTAAAGGAATCGACCGAATTTTGATAGCTATAAATTAATAAACATTTATACTAATATTATAAAGAGAAATGATTTGTATTTTTGTTTGTAATGAATAACCTCAAAAACTACTGGACCGATTTTAAAAATTCTTTCACCAATAGAGTGCTACATTATCACTGATTAACATAGGCTATATCGTTAATCGAGTTAAATAAGAGATTCCTAAGAAAACTCCAATAATGTAACCCAATGTGTAAAAATATATAAAAACTTTTGAACGATAACTCCGATCATCATGGAATTTGGACACAACATTCATCTCGGTAAACTACGATGAACGTTTGTACTCATGTCCCTCCACCCAGTCGTTCTTTTGCACCCAGGTGAAATCCAGATGGACCGCTAGTGTTAATAGTTTTCACAATAATTACCGAATAAATTGTTCACATATTTTATTAATGACAAGCGTTTTAAGATATTACCTACACAAAAATCGTGGTGGCGAAAAATGTATTGTATTATTGTATTATTTTTATTTTTCACTAAATTTAAATGAATATGTATAACTTATTTAACATTCCGGATATTTAATAAATACACACCTGCTCAATTAATTGAACTGTAGGAACTATAAAAAATAATATAGAGCCAATATTCCACACAATCCAATAGAAATTCATGATGCAACGTTGTGTACCAACGCTGATATATAATCCATACATATTTTCTACCGCAAAAAACGTCATTAAAGAAGTATAAAATAATGCACATGTTTCAAACAGTCTGTTGATCATAAAAGCTGTATCAGAAATCTGAGCGTGAAAGTAGCAAACTTTTTGATAAATAACTACGAATTTGGACTCGTCTGATGTTGAGTTTCGGCTTTGTACCATCAAATGTTGAGAAAGTGCCTCTGCTTGCGCAGTCAATAATGCCAAAAGAGCTGACGAAAAATTGATTTCAAAATGGAAAATAATGAATAACAGTGTGTCTTGAATTAAATCGCAAAATATTATCTTGCTAAATGATCGTCCATTCAAAAAGCGCAAAGTATCCATTACCAGAGACATAACAACATAGATTGCTTCCAAAATAAAAATAATTATTTGATTTTTTTTGCTATATGAAACTTGTATTCCAAATGCGTCTTTCAGAGCGTCGTTTAAATAATTTATTTTTTCAAAAACAGCTATAATTTTCGTTTGATTAAAAAAATTACTTATAACAATTTGAGCTGTAAATAGTTTGACCATATACAAAATTATTATTGTATACTCAATAATAAATTTGTTGTCAATGTAGTATTGTTTTATTATGGAATATATTTGCAGTCCCAATAATATAGCAAATCGAAATAAAACAGTTGGTGTGAAAACCTTTGCTTTAAACGTGGTTTTACGATTTGTTTCTATAATATCAATCACACAAATATTGAACATTCGAAGTACTTTCAAAAATTCTTTGATTGAATCAAAAGGTTTATTTACAAAATGCTTCATTTCATTTCCAAAACAATCGATTTTGCTCGCTGATTGTCGCGTATCAGTGTCGTTTCTTTCGGAAACTCTATTTTTTTTATTAATCATGTGGAAACTGTCCTTTATTTTTTTTGAGCAATGATGCCAATAGAAATCAGCACACATTTTGTTCTTAAAAAATATTATTTGATAACACAGAAACCAAAACTATAGCTAGATGTTCTATTTAGATCTAGAAGATTGAAATCACTAAACTTAAAAAAAATGTTAGAGCACATTAAACACAAGGAGACAATTTATATGATTGCAGAACCGTACAACATTATGATGAAATTGAAGATCTGTTAAAACTCTTTTTGGTTACTTCTGAATCAAAGTTATGACATTTGTGTCGTGAAACTGAAGCATAAGATAATATCGAGTAACAAAATTAACGAACTTGGCAACGAAAAAGCAGAATTCGCTGTAATACTTAATATATTTCTTATAATATTGTGATTCTTTAATCAAGATTGTTCATAGTTATTTCACGTCTTTATAAATTTGAAATATTTTAATTTGTTAATAACTCTATAATAGTAAACTGCGAAAAGTATGTCACCGAATATTATAACAAATAAGAAAATGAAAATAACAAATTTACTTCAAATAATATATAACACGCATGTTTTAAAATCAATGATCAAAATAAACAAAAGCGACAAAATATACAACATAATTTACCTCAAATTAAGTACGGACATAGAATTCTTGGATAGAGAGAGAAAAAAATAATAATTGTTGTATTGTTATGTCATAGCTTCATGTTGAACAATTTTAATATTTTAATAAGGGAAAAAATTAACTGCCGCCGCAATTGTCTCAACAAATTTTATTTTTTTTAATTTGATTTTAATTACCACTTCCCACTTCTCCACTGGTGAAATTGGAATGTTAATATACGGGGTGTTCCATTTTAATCAATGTCGCATTAAACTGTACCTACCGCTCGATTTTTAAATATAACACTACACTGTTTCTTGTGGTTTCCGATTCATTGTAAAAAATATGAAAATTTTGTCAGAAATTTTTTTTTGCATTAATGATTCGTTCCCCTTGTGAAAATGTATGCATTTTCCTGTCACTATTCACACGGGAAACTCATCTCAATGAAAAACAATATATTGTTGAAATTTAAGAGTTGCATCACTGGAGATACATGTTATGATACTTGTTATCAATGTAACTGTTTAGAACATCTGCAAAACTACGCTCGGTTTTGAATCGAAGTGAATTCGTCAAACAGAAAGCCATATCTGTCTAGCAATTTATTATAATTAAGCAATCAACAAGCAGGATTAGAGCTAAACGATATTTGAGAAGCATTTGGAGGAATAAGGCGGTTTTAAAAAAAGTGTTTCTTAAGAAATCATTGGCGTATCCATTCGAAGAACAAAATCTGGCCCCGCAGGAGAAACCCAGTTTTATAGTCAAACAATGTTTTCCTCAAACCCAACAATTTTTGTATGAAAAGTTGTTTTCATCGAGATTATATTTATAGGCAAAATAATCTTCCATGAATTTTTACAAATGAACAAAACATTCTTGCCGAAAATTTTTTAAACAAAATTTTCACATTTTTTTACAATAAAAAGTACAGGATAACATTTAAAAATCAAAATTTCCCCCTTCCCGGTGGGGGCGAAGAGAGGAGGTACAGTTTTATGCGCAAAAAATGTTCTACTTAAAACCAAACAACTTTTGTATGAAAGATTTTTCTATTTTGAAAATGTGACCCTACAGAGATATTTCCCCATATTGATTAAAATGGAACACCCCATATATGAGAACTTTTTTCAAACGCTTCTGCAGCTCTGTTGTGAAATGAGATTGTTGAGAAAAAAGATATGCAACGGGGGCGAATTAGAAAATAATCGCTAGAGAACTCAAATAGTATTTAAAACTTGCGTAAATGTGAAATCTATTTTTTTCGTAGTCAATAACAAAACAATTTGAAAGTAATTAACCAATTACTTTCAAATTGTTTTGTTATTAAATGGTTACTTCAGAAGTTCTAATAAGTTGAAAGGAAGTTTGAGATATCTCAGAACAAAAACAAGTAGAATAATATGTTAAAAAGTATTGTATTTTTGTATAAAAAATCGCTTAAGATTATTATCTAATACACCTATGATTTAAAATTGCATACAGTTGTCTTGTAAATTATCGTTGATATATAAAATAATCTTAAACCAATTGTTCATTTCTAATTTCATTGAACTGGATTAAAATTATCGCATTTGTGAATCCAAAACTGATTGCCTAAAATTGTAAAAAACCAACTGAAATTATTTTGCTGTCTAAAGATGGTGCTACATATTCGAAATAAGAATAATTATTTAATAACATAATTTGTTCATTAGAATGCGATGGATAATTTTGCATATTTAATTACCTTTACAAAAAATCGATGCAAACTTAAATCAAGTCTTTAATAAAAAAAAGAGAAACACTCTTATATTGATTTTGTACAATTAAATTTTTAACTCTTAGATGCATGGTGTTTAATTTATGATACAGATTAAAAATGTTTAATGTTTGGACACATATCATTTTTTACGAAAACTACGCCTGCTTTGTTATATAATTTCCTCTTACTTTATTAAATGGTAACTGACAGGTCGCTTTTGAAAATTACTGTTGTATTACCAGGATTGCCTTTTGGTATTTGTTTTAGATCGAAGCACGATTCCGTCATGAGTTTATTACTGCTCAGGCATGAAAATTAACTATTTTGTAGGAGGATGTGCAAAAAATAATTTTTGAGGACCAAAGTTTCCAAGTCGACAGAGAATAAGAAATACGAATGTGAGACAAACGTTGTAAATGTGTTGTTGAAAAATGTATCTGTGATTAATAAATAATATTTGTTATTTTTCATCTATTTATTGTTTTACTTACGGTTGTCAGCAATTTATAATCAATAATAAACCATCCGCATGCAGTGAAACGAACTTTCTGCCGATACACTTGTAAACTAGACTCGTTTTTCTATAATGAATTATAGGAATTATTTAATATCGATTTTATTGCAGATCTTATCTAAAATTCGATCGTATTTGGATGGAAAGTAGCATATAGTTTTATTTTGGATTAATGACCAAGTTTAATCGAAATCAGTCAAGCCGTTCTTGAATTTTTTTAGCATAAACAGACAGACAGACAAACATTCTGGAAGCACGGTCTGCCGCCTACAAAAAATATATTTTCAATATGCCTTCAATTTAACGAGGATAATAATATATTTTTGTGTCCTCGAACGAAGTTGGTTCTTTAGAATTTATTAATTGATAAGTAATTATTTTACAGATTTATTATATTCCTAGATGAGAATACCTAATTATAAAAAAATAGTACAAAAAGTCTTACCTCTTTTAGAAATGCATGAGATATTTCATAAGTGTAAAGATTTCGACCGAATTCTGAAAGCTGCAAAGTTAGTAAACAAAATATTATATTAAATATGAAACTCTTTAGACACATTTTAAAATGAGATTTTTTTATAAATAAGTACTGTCAGAGTGTATTTCACCTGTACGACTTTGAACGCGAAATTTACTCACAAAATATCGGTGGTATACTATAAATTAAAATTTTTCTAGATTTAAAAAAAATTGCAGCCAATTGGGCGAGAATACAAATTATTCTTACTTAAAAAATCTTGGAATATGACATAATATAATTATAATAAAAGAAAATATCTGTGTACGGTGACGCACTTAATGACTAATATTAAATATGATATTTACTGTTGGTTTGCACGGTTACATAATATGGTATAAATTACCCAAAGCAGAATAACAGATATGCAAAGCAAAAGAACAGCTGATGTTTTTTATTTTTACAATATTTCTGAAATTATATAACATAGAAAAAATATTTTTTTACAAAACTTTCTTGTAAAAATAAATAGGAAAATATGAAAAGTATACCATTATTATATAAAAAATAACGTTATATTTCTTCTGCGTATGCCCCAATTTTTCCAATAGGACTCTTCAATTTTCATATTAAAAATCCACTCAAAATTTAGTTTCAATCCGCTTATCTGATTGACCTGTATTACTTATATTCACAAACAAACAAACAGACTTTTTCCACAAATATGATTTTTGAAATCGAGGGATCTCAAAACAAAAATACATTGTCAAATTTTGAAAAGTTATTTGGATTTTAATTAGTACCATTCCCCACTTTTGCAGTTGGAATTATAAAACAAACTTACACAAACTCGAACTAAATAAGTCATGAACGTATTAAAGGCTCAATATTTTCAATAAATAAATACGCACCTGACAAATTAAATTAACTGTAGGAGTTATAAAAAATAACAAACTGCAAACGTTCCAAGTCAACCAGTAAAATTTTAAAGTACATTCTGGTCCATCAGCACAATAATATATTCCATGTATACTTTCTACTATGAAAAGTGTTATTAAAGCTGTATAAAATAGCGTACATTTTTCAAAAATTCTATTGACCATAAAAGCCGTATCAGAAATCTGGGCGTGCAAGAAACAAGCCTTTTGGTATATGATTACGAATCTGAATTCATCTGCAGTGTTTAGATTTCGATTTTGTGCGAGCACATATCGACAGAGAGCCTCCGCTTGTACAGTCAATAATGTCAGAAGAGCTGACGAAAAATTGATAACCAAATGAAGGAAAACGAAAAGCAACGAATCTTGAACCAAGTTATAAAATATTATCTTGCTTATTGATTGTCCGTTTAAATATCGAGACACGTCAGATACCAATGACATAGAAATAAACATCGCTTCCAGAATAAAAATAATCGTTTGTTTTTTTTTACTGTACGTAACTTGTATACCAAACATACGTTTCAATGTCTCGTTTAAGTGCGTAATTTTTTCAAAAACTTGTAGTAATTTATTCTGATTAAAAAATTGACTTATTAGAACATACAAAGCAAATATTTTGACTACATACAAAATTGTAGCTTTGTATCCCATAATGAAATTATTATCTATGTAGCATTGTTTTATGATTGCAAATATTTCTAGTCCCAAAAATGCAGCTGATCGTATTAAAACACTTGACGAAAACACTTTTACTGTAAATGTAGTTATAGATCTTGTTTTTGTTATATTTATCACACAGATATTAAACAATCGAAGGACTTTCAATAGTTCACTGATTGAATCCAAAGGTTCATTAACTAAATAATGCATTTTTTTTTGCAAAACAAGAAATATATTTTAATTAATAAACCGACGTAAAGTCACTAAATTATGTTGTATTAGGCAACATAAGAATACTTGAAAATATGCCAAGAAGCTCAAATAACACCAAAACAAAAATACGATCACGTTTTCACCAACATTGTCTTAGTGTCGTGAAAACGGCAGACGAGGTAATTATGTAGTACGAAACGAGACAGTAAATAAAGAGAAATTTGAATACCCCTGTTCCTTCAAAGAGAAATTAATCGAACGAAAAGCAAAATTGACAATAAATTAAAAATATTTCCTGCCAAACAAAATCTGTAATATAATGACGTACAATTTCAAATTCGTTTGTTTTGTTATTGAATGGACGTATTTACTCTGAAAATACATTAAAAAATGTTATCATTATTTTTTTATAAAATAATATGTTTAACTACAGTTCGTTGTTATTTTAGGTGTTTATATTATATAGTGTGAAAACAAAATGAGTTTTTTAGTTAAGTGTTTTCTTTCTAGTGTGTAATTTTGTTGTACACTTTCACAACTTTCCGTTAAATATTTAACTGTATGCTAACGTTGAATACAAGAATAATGAGAGAGGTCACACACCGTATTCTCTATAAAGCCGGGTACTCATTAGCGAGCTGTAACCGTAACATGTGTGATACAGTAACGAGGTTCTAGTGTGTACGCGTGGTACAGTTACAGCTCGCGACGTCGCCGGATCGCTTTCACCGAGCGTACTCATTAGCGAGCTGTAACCGTAACATGTGTGATACAGTAACGAGGTTCTAGTGTGTACGCGTGTTACAGTTACAGCTCGCGAGGTCGCCGGATCGCTTTCACCGAGCGTACTCATTTTGCGAGCTGTAACTGTAACCAAACAGATACAGTTCGAAGTTCTAGTGTGTACGAGAAGGCCAGTGGCCTGACAAGCCGGATTCATCCGCAGGTTTGAAACTCCACGATGTCGGACGAAGTGTCTCTCGCTTGTGCAGCATACATACATACAATAGTTGTCGATGTTGATACAACACAAGTTACAACCTCTCCTCTTGACGTCCACAAGCCCACTGCGAGCGCCCTTTGATTCGCGGCAAAAACCGACAATCGTCGGCTCGCTGCAAGCGGCACGCGTACCGCTCGCAGCAGGTTTACGAACCACGTACACACTATGTTTTTGGTAACAGTAACGGTTACCGTTACGTGCAACGTTACGGGTTCAGAAATGAGTACGTTGTAAACGTCCGCTCGCTGCAAGCGGCACGCGTACCGCTCGCAGCAGGTTTACGAACCACGTACACACTATGTTTTTGGTAACAGTAACGGTTACAGTTACGTGCAACGTTACGGGTTCAGAAATGAGTACGTTGTAAACGTCGGCTCGCTGCAAGCGGCACGCGTACCGCTCGCAGCAGGCTTGCGAACCACGTACACACTATGTTTTTTGGTTACAGTACATGCAACGGTTACGGTTACGGCTCGCTAATGAGTACCCGGCTTAATATACTTGGTACGACGCTTGTGACGTTAGCAACGTTAGTAACTCAGCAAATCATACTCAGAAAATGTTCTTGAAATGCACCATTTAACTGTGTCGAAACAGATACTATCAGTATCAAAGATTTCACACAAATGAATTATTTTCTTCTGATTTTATGCAACACACACAATTTTTTAAACAAGCTTTTTTCGGGGACAGTAAAAGATTGTATTTCTCTCATGGCAAGAGAAACTGACTATATATGGTGGAAGCTACGGGCCATTTTTGGCGAAGGCGACGGATCATTTATGGTGGAAGATTCTATTTGAGCCTAGAACCTCCCTAATAACTGCGTCTATCGAAATTACCATATTTTGTTGATTTGGTACGAAATATACTTTTATTTGTATGGGAATCCTTCGTTAACGAAAGTGAACCTGTATAATATAAAGTAGCCTATTCTGGTTGACGATTGCTATGGGCTATGTGCAATGAGGCGAAGTTACAAATTTTCCGATGCGAGCGTTTGTGGTGAGCACTAGGAGTAACTTCAAACTCAAATTTTCCGTATGTCAGTAGCAATGTTTATTAAAAGTGAAAATAGTTATAATGTTATGAAGTTTTTTAATTACAAAGAAAACATGGGCAAAACTAACCGATCTGGAAATGCTTGTTGTGTTCCGGGCTGTTGCGCTGATGGCGATTTAAGTAAAATAAAGACCATTCGCGTCTTAATTTGACGTTCCGCTGTCAGTTTAAACAAATTAATTATTTATATAGGTAATGCAGGTCATATTTGATAAAAAAATAATTCTCATGCACCTTTTATGTTATGCTATTTATATAATGGTCTACAATCTGAATTTTATCAGTTTTCCTTATTACAGTTTTCTTTTGACACATCGTGTCCAACTAAAATTTTTGACTTATCACCATAGAAACATGTCGCGATTTCCATAAAAAATGAGTTCAATAATTCTCTATTACCCACTAGCGGCGCTAGTAGGCTTCGAGCACACAGCCTATATACGTGTACCGAATTCCATTGCAATCGAATTAGGGTTTTTATAGTCATGGTAGAACAGGCAGACAGTTGCAAAGGCAAACAGAAAATACTTTGATAATGATCTTATAAAAGCTTTGTTACGCAAAATGTCTAAAAAAATATCAATATTCAAACTCTTTTTTAGATCCACCCAATATAGTTTTGCTTTTATTTAACCACAAACTAATTGTGAATAATAATAATAGCACGTAAATCTAAAGCAGGATACACATTTTAAATCTACAGGTAATGAAAATAAAGCAATAATAATAATAATTATAAAAACTCCGGGTTGCAGTGCCAAACCGTGCCGATAATATAGTGTATTTGCTTTTATAGGCAGTGTGGCTCTATTGTATGAACTTTGTTTTTGGACAAAATAAAAAATTAACCCTTAAAACAACATTTTTTTACTTAATTTCAATACTACATATCAATTCAACATCTGTATACCAAATTATATACATCCTTCAGTATGTAAATCTATATCAATAAACTTATGTTTTCATAAAATTTGTAAGTCCGGTCCTATCAAGCCGATTTTTCTTTTAATTTTAGCAGCACATTTTAATAATTACTAAAGGGTTAAATTTCAAATTAGAAACGATTCCGAGAATTTTTCGGTATTTTTGTGCCGAACATTTTTTTTCAACCCCCAAAAGCCATTCTTAACACGCAAGTGGAATAATCCTTCGATCAATGGTCGCACATAATACTTTATTCACGAGTAATATGTAATCGGGGCCCTGATAAAAGAGGGAAAAATAATAAATCACTTCATTGATTGACGTACCCACTGCCCTCAATGCACACAAGATGGCCATGACTTTCGCTGAATTGCGATGCTGTTTTCATATATACAAATCGCTACCGCGATCCTATTGGTCCAGAAACTATGCAGTAATAATTCATTACCGTATACAGTTTCGGCTCGCTACCGCGTTCCTATTGGTCCAGAAACTATGCAGTAATACATTATCGTATAGTTTCGACTCTACGCGTCAACATGAAGCTATTTATTTTTTCTCCCGAATTTAGCAGGGCCCCGAAATTATAATAATATATTAGTCACGCGTGTTGAATAAATATTTTTTTTTACACTAGAGGAATATTTTAATTTTAATACATTTTTAAAATAGCATAGTATATTTTCATATCTAATGTTTTAATTTTACCATTCCAACCCCCAAGTGAGAAATGGTACTAGTTTAGGTCAAAAATCACTTTTGTTTTATGGATCTGTCAGAAATAAACTAGTTCGGCATGCTTAGATTAATTTTTGACGTAGAACATATTATGTAGGTTACCATAGCAACAAATACCAAATATAATATGGAATACTAGCCATTACCCGCGTCACCTTACACGATATCAGAAATTTTATTTTCTTTATTATAATCAAATATCAACATTTTTTAAGTTGGAATGGTCCCGTCGCCCAATTGGCTGGAATTTTTTATATGTTTTTTATTTGACCATTGCTATCGTACTGTCTTGTTTATAAGGGGTATATTTGGGGTGAATTATTATTATAAAAGTAAAATCAAGGTATTTCCGGCATCTAAAATACGCTTTAGAGTTATTTAAGTGAAAATAGTTTTTCATTTTAAATTTTATTTCTTTGTTAAAGTATTAGTATAATAGATTTAACTATGAGTCAGTGAATTACTGTTAGGCACGTATGTAATTATTAGGTTATTAGCTTAATTTGGTGCTAACAGTGTTTTTGAAGAATGCTATGGTTTCTGTTTACATTTACAAAGGTATTTAACCTTCAACATATTTTTCTTTTTCTAATGAAATCCTTAAAAACAATCACATTAATAAATATTAATGTCATGTATTATATACACTTTTATGACACTCGACGCACACGATTTGTTTTTTTATCTTTTTCCATCAAAATGAGTAAATGGCCGACACGTTGTATTCTCAGTGTGGACGTTATATCTATCTGTCTGCTATCTTAAGATCGCTGCACACGAGGCTGATTTTGCCGCTAGATTCCTTGCTAGGTTTCAAGCGTGATGTGGCGCTGAATTTCGTGATGGCTTTTATGTGTTCGCTTCACACGATGCGTGTGTTAAAGCTGACTTTGTGGATGTGTTTGTTGCGCGCACAGTAACAGTTTGAATGTTAACAAAAGTAAATGTTTACTTATAAACAGAACACCTCCTATTTGTTTGTGAACGTTTGCCCGTGTCGCCCACGTGACAAGAAACTGCTTCCTGATTGGTTCTTGCACGAAACAAGCTCTGGTTTTAATTTTCAAATGCAACATAACCCCGTACGTTATCCCGCAGTGGCATCATATCTTTCTTAGTAGCCAACGCAAGTCCCAGCAGTAACTCCAGCGGCAAAACTAGCCTCGTGTGCAAGTGCAGCGGCCTTTATCTATATATAAAAATCTAGTATCACGATGTTCGTCCGCGATAATCTCTGAAACCACTGAACTGATTTTGTAAATGTGTCTTGCCTGGTCCAACTTACATTTAGGATAGTTTTTATAACATTTTGTACAAAATTATAGTGTTTTGTCAAAAAAAATAGTTTTAGTAACATGTAGCGACATCTGATAGAATTTGCTCAAAGCTATTTTCGTCAAATAAATTTATTATTATTATAGTTCAGACGCAAACAAGAAAAAACTGTTTTAGTGACATGTAGCGACATCTGATAGAATTTGCTCAAGGCAAACCTTGTGGAATTTGTTCAAATTTATTAATTCAGACGCCGAGCTGCAAAACGAAATACATTCTGCAGAATTATATCTATCGCACACGAGTGAAACCGGGCTGAGCCGCTAGTTAGATTATAAAATTCATATCGTAAGCCCAACATTAACGTAAAATATTGTCACCAGCAATAACAATTATTTCAAATAAATAATTCGTGGTGTTAAATCAGCTTTCAATGCTCTCATTTTATTTTGAATGTGCTTACATGAAATTATTGGAAAATAATTCAATAAAAATCGATCCGCTCCAATTGTGTATTTCATAAGTTTTCTGTCATTTTTTTATAAATATGTAATATTTGATACTAAATTACAACTTATCAATTTTTTGTAACTCAATTGGAATTTTGTGGCGTAATAAAGCTGTTTTTTTTGTATGTTTATAGCGATTTTATCAAGATAGATAAATTGATTGTAGATTATAAATGGACACTTTGTAGTATGTAATGCCTAATTTTATCTCACTAATATGACATTTTCTTCAAATCGTAATGTAGTAAAAGATGTCATTACAAAAACATGCATACATAAATAACAATCAGAAATGTTTTTAAATATTATAAAAGAAACACATATTTTTTATATAGACGTAGACATCACATTCAATACAATATAAGTCAAATTTCACGTTTCACTACAATAAAAACTTATTACAAGTGTTTTGTTATAAAAATACAATTAATCTAAGGCTAAAAATATATATAAAACTCAGTAAAATGCAAAGTTGATGAAAGATTAAGTCGTGCTAAAGTTGAAAATTTATGATTAAGATTTTAAAAACGTCACTCCATATGGTACTAGTAATTTGCATAGCTTTATATCATTTTCAGAATCCTTTTTAAATGTTTGTTTTCATTTCACGGAATTGAATTAATACAATTGCATTCGTAAAAGCGAAACTTATCACCTAAAAATGTAGAGAAAGAGTTAATACACCTAAAGAAACGTTAAAAAAATGGACATAGTAGACATGGCAATTCCCCAGAATTCATTTAATTTGAAAAAATGATATACACATTACAATTCGTGGAAGTCATTAAAAGCTCACGGACAAAAAAATGACTTGAGTTTTAAGGCGTTATTGCGTATAGTCAATATTATTTACAGTGCTGCAAAATATATTTTCACTTTAACTTAAGTTAAATTTGTTCGAACAAGACAAACAACAGCACTGTGAATTCTTGCGTTGGTCATACTGAAGAGTACTGTTAAATATAATATAGATTGAACATAAGACTGTAATCTACGTAGAACCACCACGTTATTAAAAGTCGAGTTCCCGTACTCATTAAAAAATTTGCATTATTTACATCGTGGCCGGGTCAGTCAGGTTAATCGCATTATTGTGTTGTGTTATAGGATACACGTCTATTATTGGATTGCAGAAAGGGTTGTCAAAAAATCTGATTTGACAATGACCTAAGAATAAAATTATGACCATAAATATTTTGGAATATGAAAAGCATGGTAGAGTTTTAAATCAATCCTGCTCGAAAAATAATTGAACGATTGCAACAATATTTTTCTTAATTTGTGAAAAAAGGAAATCAGCATTGTTTTTTAACAGTTTCTGCTTCGAAACAACGTTTTTCTCTGCATTTTCATCAAAATTTAGCTTAAAAAGCGTTTTCTTTTTCTATATAGAAAAATTATTTGTTTTTGTGTGGACTCGTACAATCTATTCTAGTCTTCTAGATGACAGGGAATTTGAGTACATTATACTGCTACTGATGTATGGAAACTGTAATTATACGATCACAATCTAAGGTCATTGTCAAATCAAATTTCTGACAATTCTTACTGCACCCCAGCATTTGTATTACATCTTCAATTTAAGCAATTTTTTGTCTCCTCTACACTTTGGTGACAATATATTTGCACTTTTTTATGAATTTGAAAGCAGTGAGCTTATTTCAAATAAAAAAAAATATACTTACAGTCGCTAATAGCGAGTAATTTATAGTAAATAATCCGCAGGCAGAAAATTCTATTTTTTGGCGAAATAAATTGTACGCACAACGGTTTTTCTGAAACGGAAAAATTTTGTTTTTCACCAGAAATTATTATTAAAAAAATACCACAATTCACCTCTTTTAAAAACGCTGGAGATACTTCGTGTGAAAATAATATTCGACCAGTTTTTAATAGCTGAAACAATACATGAATTGAAAAAATATCAGTTATCTGCAGTTTATTCATAACAATAGTTTGTTAGGTTTTGTACTCAAGTTTGAAAAACACATAATTTTTTAAATTATATACCGCATTAAGGTGTAGATTATTGAATATATGTAGATTATCAATCAAATATGCATTAATCATGATTTGTTTCCGATATGAAATATCGTATTCTTATTTGGAGAGGATCAATTGACAAAGATAGAATGTTTGTACAATAAAAAAGAATTTCGAGAGTTATTTTTTAAAATAAAGTTTGGATAATCGTGTAAAAAATGTTGAGATATTACGGTGTTCATGCTTTTGAATGGCTGTGTACAAAAATCAATATTTCAATAAAAATTTAAACAATAGTACTTATAATTAAGATCAAATGCGAAGGGCATTAAACATATTTTTATATAGGCTAAAAATATTTAACTGCCGCGTCGGTCGAGTTGTATATCACCTATCGAATAAAAAAGTGCACCTGAAAAAATGCTTAACAGAACGGTCATCTGCTATGGTATGACAGAATTATTGTGAATACTTAAACAACTGACTAATTTAGTGGCACTTCTCTTTAGAGGTTGAAGAAACGTTGAACTCAAGATCGTCGAAAAATCTAAATTTAAACATCTATTAAAATGTATCCCAAAAATTTTAACTAAACGTGTTGAACAGGAACGACTTTACAGATCTTATAAAAAATGAAAATTAATCTCTATAGGCACGAGATATTGAAGTTTGTCTCCACTTAATGGAGTTGAGAAAAGTTAATAACTTATTTAGATTTCCAAATCTTCTTGGTTTCCGGACTTGGAAGCCGTGGTTCAATGGTATTTCTACCAGACGTTTCGTCTACCACTGCGGTAGACATTATCAAAGCGGGTCACAGATAAGTGTGTCTCTAGTTAGTGTTCCCCCATCTTTTATGCTCGGCATTCTAGCGTTCTCTGCTCGGTTGTAGTTTGCTCTTCTGTGATTGGTCGTTCCACTTATTGGATTGGTATGGCTCAGTGTCGGTGTCCAGGTTTTACTCAAAATCAAGCCTTCTACTCTAGACCTACTCTACGGCACAACTTCAATATCTATCACACTGTTTTAATATTCTACATTATTTATGAATGAACTATAACTAAAATTAAGAACACCAACAAACCTGCTCATTGAGTTCTTCGCAGGGGCTGATGAAATAGTATAAAAGTCCAATATACCAGAAAAGCCATGAAATATATTCAATAAATACATAAACTGACACATACATGTACATGTGATATAAAATTTGAACAAGAAATAGCATTGTAAAAATTATGAAAAACATGATTGAAATACCGAACATATTATTTATCTCACTCGCGATTTCACAAAATTGACTATGCAATGTAGAAACAATATGATAAACTGTCACGAGTTTCAACTGGTTACTAATAATCGGTTCCGTTTGATTTTGATTATCCAAGTATTGATTTAGCTCTTTTATTTGTTTTACTAACAATAAAATCACTGAAGAAAATATGGCTAGCAGTATATGGTTTATAATAATTAAAATGGTAAATTGAAGCATCAAGTCTAAAAATGTTTGTATGGTAATTAAACCACTGAAAAACATAACTAAAATAGTTTTTAAAGTACATAAATGAAATATTACATGGCTTATAAAAAAAATTCTTTGATTTTTTTTCTCGTACAAAATGCATATTCCGAAGATAGTACGCAGGGACGCGTTCATGTTTTGTATTTTATTGAATATTTTCGATAATTTGCTTTGATTCGAAAATTGGTAAATTAAATTAATAATTATAGATAATTTATATGCAATTGAAACGATGACACCAAATTGAAAATCGCAGCAACGAGTATTTATAATTATAACGACTTGTAATACACCAACAATCAAAAACCGAACACAAATCGATAATGTAAGAGACGTGGGAACAAATAATATTTTGTGATTTACAACAACTTTTTTAACCAAGCAAACGTTGAACCAACGCGCATATGTTATTAAACAGTCAATTGATGTCAGAGGATCATTAACTGATATTTTAGTGTTTTTCCGAAACATTTTATTTACTATTACGACATATTTTGTAACAGTCAACTATTTATATAGAAGCGCTCCAACATGTAAAACGAATCTGATCTATTTGACTATTAAATTGCAAGCCGATTTGACAAATCCAATTTCGAAATGTGTCTACACTTCATTTTTAAGTCTGTACAATAATAATATGTGATTATATAGTTTCCAAATAAATGTATTTAGTATATTTTGTACTTAATTTAGAAATAAAATTGTTACTTTTTTATAATAAATAATTCAGTCTACTGTCTAACAAATGATTGATTGCCAGGTAAGTACTATCCAAGCTCTGATCGTACAAAAGTTTATTGAACAACACTACTAAATTTTTATTATTGAATTTAATTGACAAATAATATGATAAAAAAAATAAGTTCAAAAACTAAAGCCCGACTACTGAAAAGTATGAAACAAAAAAATATTCTCATTAGGCTTGGGTAACTCAGTTCTGAACCGGTTCAAAGAGCCGACTCAGACAGAAGATCCGTGAGAGCCGGCTCACGTTTTTATGAGCCGACGGCTCAACGGATCCGCATAACTCAGTGAAACACTTAACACACGGAACCAGAAGTATCTGTCAGCTCAAATGACTCATGCGTATGTTTAGCTATGCATTCTATATAGGTGTATACATTATACAACTATACAGTGTACTCACTATGCACTTGGCGGTCCAATACGACAGTGTCTCACTTAATTAAGTCACAACTATTTAAAGTATTGTATTGCATATCGTAATATAATTAAGGGATGCTTATTTTTCATGTGTCGAGCTAAATTTCCTGTTGATCCTTTTGAAATTTTGCACACAATGGAACAATATTTACATTTTGCAGTACTTTCGCCTAAATTTTGAAGATTTAGGCGAAAGTACTGCAAAATGTAAATATTGTTCCATTATTATGTAAATATATGGTTCCACATTTCACTATATTTCCGGCTGCTCATTTTTTAAATAATGTATTATTAACAACCACGGATCACAAAAATTATTATGAACGCATATGATACCCAAACAATACTTTAAATTTGTGTGTAAGTATATGGTTGAACTTGAATTCAAATTCAATAAATAATATATTTAGCTATTAGCATATGATTGGTTGAGCAAATGCGTGGTAATCTGTAAAACCCCGCCTTATAATATGTGAGTCAGTCACTGGCATGATCACAGAACATACTGTTCTGTGGGCAGGTTATTAGGTGATATGATTGACTTGACTCAACTAACTCAGTTGGCTCAGTGGCTCAGTTGACTCGAATAACATATTCAGAACTCGGCTCTTTTTGAACCGGTTCAGGGAGCCGGCTCACATACGGGATGCAGATGCAAAAATGCAGATCACTAAAAAGACCCGTTTGTGTCATCTCTAATTCTCATCTGAGGATAGCCGTGGTGTTATGTCACCTACCCTAACAAAACATTACATTTTAACAGTAGTAAGCAAAGTGCATGACACCATTCAAGTAGGGCCTCATATATATGAGATGGTATACGACTACGGCTATCCTCAGATGAGAATATTTTCTTGTTTGATACTTTTCATTTCAATTTGCTCCTCTCTGGGCCTAAAATTTTTAAAAAAATGTAGCTTATGTTACCCGGACTATAATAACGAATTGATTGACACCTTATTTATCAACATCGGATTAATAGTTTAGGCGCTACGGTGGAACATCCGTAAATACAAACATACATAGACTGCTAAACTCATAACCCTTCTCTTTGGCTTCACCGCAGTTCTTAGATGACTTTTTTTTCTTAGATGAATATTTCCAGAGATATATGGTCCTAAAGTTGTTAATAACTTGCAGCAGATAATGATAAAAAATGTGAATTAGTCTTCCACCGATTCGATTTTTTCAGTATATTATTATCGTTTAAATTCAATAAAAAAATTAATATCGTTGTCTAGTAATCGTTGTACAGTCACAGCTTGGACTATAGATAAATTGTGTACACTCGTTTAATTCTAACATACTTACAAGAACAAATTGAAAACAAAATATAAAATAGATAAAAACTTTTGAACATTAACGAAATATATTATGTATAGACATTTATCGTGAAAGGTGGAATAATAATTATTTATTGGTATTATAAATAGCACAACATATTTTTTTAATGTCCAAATAATATGTATTGATGCCAACTTTGACATCTTTAACATTTATACTGTAATATATATCAAGATTTATTGACAGTGATATGTTTATATTATGTATTTGCTGTCAATTTTGTCTGTTCATTTACGACAGAATGAAATAATATACAGTAATAAACAAACTATTGCGCATTTTTATCTATTAAACGTTCAGAAATTAAAAAATTAGACGATATTAAAGGTTTCGATATTTGAAATCAAATTGAAGATTAGTTTTAAAATAGAAGACGTCTTAATAAATTGATTCGTCTAAATTTATATTTCTAAGGCATGATTTTAACGTGCTAGGTACATGCAATTTGTAGTAAATCAAAATTTTTGTAGTTTCAAGTTTCCTTCAAATTTTAATAACAATGATACATCTTTTCCCTTTCTAGAGTAATAATATTAATAGTGTAAGCGTGTGCTTATACTAAACCATTGGCATTGCGGATTTTTAAACGATCCTTAAATAATATTTACCCACCTGCTCTGTAATTTCTTCGCATGGTTTAATAAACATAAATAAAATTCCAACATTCCAAACATACCAAGTGATATATTCAAAACTTTCATAAAACGATGAAGAAAAATATAGAGTATAAACTTCTTCCACCAAAGAAAACAATGTTGACAGTGTAAAATATAACAATGAGACGCCAAATATTTTTATTATACGATTTGAAATATCGCAAATCTGACCGTGTAAAATACAAGCTTTCCGATAAGTCAATACAAATTTAAATTCATTTGTTACAGATTGGTTCCTATTTTTTTCAGCGAGATATTGATTGAGTGCTTTGATTTGTTTCATTAAAGTAAAAATGAGTGAAGAAAATAAAAAAATCGTTATATGTATCATAACAATCAAAATAATGAATTGAACCCAAAAATTCAGGATAGTGAACATTATTGTGTAACCGCTCAAAATCATGAACATAGCTGATTTGAAACACAGTAAATAAAATATTATGTGTCCAAAAAGAATATTTTTTTGATTTTTCTTTCCATATGAAATATTTATTCCAAACACACAGTGTAATGATTTATTCATAAGTTGTATGTCTGAAAATATTTTCACTAATTTATGTTGATTTAGAAATTGGTGAATTACATTAAACACTGCAAAAATTTTAAGCGCAATGGAACTAAATCTTTCAAAAGTTAAAGAGCACGATTGATATTTTAAACAATCGACCGTCATTGAAATGACTTGTAACATTCCAAAAGTAAATAACCTAACACAATTTGTTGGTGTTAAAAATTCAACAACAAATCTGTTTTTGCTGCTTGCAATGATTTTTTTAATAAAACATACGCAAAAATATTGGGCTAATTTTAAAACGACACTCATTGATTCCAAAGGATCCTCGATTATAAACGTTTCCTTCAACATTGTTTGTTTTTATGAAGCTAATCAACCAATCTTTCACAGTGAAGTAACCTTCGACAATTTTTGTCTTATATTCTATGACAGTATTTTATTCATTGTTGATTACGAGCTAAGATATTTTAGATTAATGTCTGCCCATTACTATCGTCACTTTCAAGTAATGGATCAATACTTAATTTAAATATAGACCGTTTAAAATGATGAACACTCAAAGCTATTCATTATATAACGAAAGTTTCTAAATGTAGGAGCGATAAACAAAGAAGTTTTTGGTTAATCTGGTTCAAATAAGCTTTTTTCAAAGTAGCGCTAACTCAGTTATGAACCGGTTCTAAAATTCGACTCCAACAGAAGATCTCTGCGAGTCGACTCATTTCTTTCTGACTCGATGGTTCAACGGATCAGCCCAGGATCTAGAGGGATGGGGCTAACCGGGACACCCGCCCCGAGTGTCAGTTTTAAGGGGCGCCAAAATTATAATATAATATAGATCAAAACCCAATCTGTCCTTTTTCCGATTTACTCAAACTGAATGTTTTCTGAGAGAGGGGGCGCCATTACCAAGTTTCTGCCTCTGTTCAAAAAAATCGTAGATCTGGGGCTGCAACGGATTAGTTATCGCAATAAAACATTTTAGCCCTGAGACGCATTCTCTGTAACAGAGCCAAAACAGCTCTATAGTGTTCTGATGAACTAGTTCTCATTTTGTTATATATGTCTCTCGTTAGTCTCAGATCCAGTACAGCAGTGTGCATTGTAATGTGTATCTGTTTTAGGTATACTACGTGCGGCGAAAAATGAAGCCACCGCGTCATAGTGACATGAATGCATTGCGCCCGCCTTCTATAGTTTGCTATTGGCTGTTTCGGAGATCCATGTGCGTCGAATAAAAAATAAACATTTTTATTCTACCTACCGCTTTAAATGGATGTCGAATTTATTCCACACGCCACTGTCTGCGGGAAAGATATTATTGATGACGTGCCTTGGTTCATTTCTCATTCAGGTACACGGGATTGCAATATTATACGTACATCTTGAAATAAAATTATGTTAATAATAGTTTGAATATAATAATATTTATTTTATTTTGATGTTCCGACATGACAATAATTGTTCCAATTATTTTTATGCGATGACATAATTAAATTTCCTAAATTATTATTCTGTTACGACATAGGTAGAATAAATGCTTTAAAAGTATGTTGGGGTCTAATAAAAATGATTTAAATTTTTCTATACACATAATGATAATACATAATAATAATAATAATTCAGCATAGTTCACTATCTATTATAATAATAATAATAATTTCTTTATTTAATAAGTAACACAACTTACCAAAGACGCGAAGTTCAGCTTTAAAAACTGCTTTCCAACTTAACCTTTTGATTAAAAATACAAAAAATCAACGTACAATGTAGTACAGACAATATTATAAAAAATAAGAAAAGATAATTTTAGCGACTCGATTCACAAAATTCACAAAATTTCGTGCACATATAATGTAAGCTTTTTGAAATTACGTATAAAACTTTCTTATGCATTGGAACAAAATTTATATATGTTCAGACCTCAGATCTTATTGAGCCGATTCAGAGAGTCGGATTTTATACGGGATATAGATGCAAATCTCTAAAAAAACCGTTTTCCCATCTTTATTTTGGATTCAAAAATATATTAGACGTATGTGTGCGAAGTGTAGAGTTGATCGAATAATTGTACAAGTCGATCAAAATTAACTTGGTTAACTAACTAACCAGTGATGTTAATAAAGAAACTTTATTTTTTATTGCATTTGTAATAAAGAAAATGTTTTAAAATACTTTATTAACTGCAGTAAGAAAACAGCTTAAGATAGGTGTCATAGATTTTATTTAATTTTTAAACATATACATCACAAAAATAAATACATTAATCAATATATTATAATATTTAAATAATGTTATGATCTATGTTAACACGTATATAATTTTCATTTTACATAAAACATTTATCAAAATACATTAATTTATTTAATAACTTAACAATTGCATTATACAAAATCTATTTGGTGCAGATATAATGAAAAAAAATCCGATATTTTTGATACAATTTTTATATATATAAGTAATCAGTCAAGACATTTTCTGAAAAATACATAATTTTAAAAAGTGCAATAAAAATATAAATTGATAAGAATTTGTTTCTAAATCATTGAATTCAAAAAACGTGCATTGTACAAAAATTACAGATAGTACACACATATTATTTTGGAAAGATAATTATTGTGCTTTGTGTAACAGAGCAATTACTCCGAATACAGTCCTGGAAAAAAAGCGACCCTAAGATCTCCTGAATATTATAAAACTGCTCTGATTTTTTTCAGTGATAATATTTTTGGAATGTTTTATTTAGTTAAATTTATTTACTTTGCCCGTATTATCAGAGATGCTGCTTAATTATGTGCATAATTGCTTTTTTTTTTGTTTCCTTCTCATAATTACTTATTGAATAATATTTCCGCAAGCTGGTTTTCACTTACCAATGTAATTCGAAAATAAATAAGTTAGTTTGTAGTAGATTAGTATCAGTTATAAACGAAATAGTGTAAAATTATTGTCTTAGTTAATCTATTGGTACTGATTTTTCATAAAAACTTCATAATATGTGCTCGCCTAAAAACTTTTGAATTCTTAATCTGCTCGAGATAAAATAAAGGTTAGGTACCACGGGGTTAACTAACGTTAAGGATCAGTGCGACCGAGTATCCGTACTAAAATACTCATTAGTCATTACCTATGTTTTTCAACCCACCACGTATAATTGAGTTTCTACTGTACTCTCCTGAAAAAGTCCAAATTGAAGGAAAGATCGAAATTTTCCAGATGCAGCAATAGAATCATTTGTTTTCAGTTGTTTGCCATACCTGCATTCGAAGCACGTCTAATTCTGGAATACTACAAGACTAGTGTATAAATGGCCTATGTACTTTATTGAAAATTCTCTTTCATTCATTTAATTTTTTTAATCATTGATTAATAATTTAAATATTAATACTATTTCTATATATACTAAACGCAATTTATTTAAAACTGACGAGTGCTTGTTTACTACGTTTCTATTTGGTGAAGAATAAAAGAGGATTCAAAAAACCCAACCGACAAAGTCGAGAGGTGAAAGAGTGCAAAACAAGGATATATTCATAAGAAATCGTAAGTCTGAAATATATAATTTTATGAGATGCATGTTATTGTATTTTTATAATTGAACCCTGACTAAGACTAATTATGATGATTGATTTTTTGTTCTGACGTAACTTTTTGTACACTCACACTGGATGTTTGTCGATAGAGTTTTTCGACACCTGTATAATAATAATTGATACAATATAATAACAACATATAAAACGAGCAATAATAATATAAAGGTAATAACATATATTTACTTTTTTTAATAAAACATACACAAAGATGTAATTAGAGTATTTATGACCAACACTGTGTAGGACAATACATATGACTCAAAATAATTAAACTAGTTTGTCTTTCTCGGCACATTCATTATGCTATTTATATTTTCATAACTGTTTTGAAATTATTGAGCGATGACGTGTCTTCGTTAATAAGTTAAAAAATAATACTTTGACATAAACTGACAGTCCCGTACTTATGTAGGAACTTTCAGTTACATGTACGAATTATTCTTTGCGAACTAGTTGGAAATTACTTTTAATTATAACTACATGCGCAAGGCTGTTCTTTTTCAGATTTCAGTCCATTACAAATTTGACGAGATAATTCTGAATTTATTGTGCCATTTCGTTACAAGTTCATACTTTACGATTATTAAATTTCGGGTTCAACGATGGGTTATATTTCCGTAAGTTTTCATTGCAACATTTTCGTTATACTTAACACACATTTTTCGACGAGAAAAACAAGACTTGAATGGACACGTTAGAGCTTTGCAGTTATATTATGTCAATACTCAAAAACACTACCTTCAAACTTAGTTAATGCAAGCCTACTTGATGTTCCATATTTGCCTGTCTTTTTAATGAATGAATTTTGATGTTAATAATAAGGTCGCACCAACCAAGCTGAGCTAATAATTTGAGTAAAATGTCATCAAAATCATACAAAAAACATGATATTATGTGCCGATTTTTGTGAACGAATCAATTATTACGTTTAATGTAATATTAATACAAGATATAATTTCCACATTAACATAAAAATCACAAGACATGACGACATAAAAATTAATAATAAATCCAAATTCAAATTCGAAAACCAATTATGGTATCGTTTTCTGATTACATCGTCAATATAATTGTGATACGTGATTTAATTTTGATAATACCTGCATAAGTTAACTTGAATACAACAAGTAGCATGTTGTTTTGGACTAAATCTAACTTATGACAAACTATAACCTAAGTAATCGTAAGTTGTTTGTGAAACTGAACACATTTACTTGGAGTTAATTAAGCACACAAACTTCAATATATTTCAAATCTCCCCTAAAGTTAAAAAAAAACTAACATGATACAACAAACAGTATCATCATATAAAAATCTAAGTATTAACAGAATTTTGTTTTTCGTTATGACTCACGCATCGATTCGATTCGGGTCTATCCCCGAAGGTCACATAATAATCGAATCGTGCATTGATCGGATCGGTTCGGCAGCCGAATCGATTTTATACTGCTCGTCAGCTTTCGTTAATTCTCGTGTTTTTCAAAAGTTCCGATTGTTTCCAGTCGGGTTAAGCTGAACAAAATCGTTCGATCCAGATCCTGACTTAAAATTGTCTTTGTTGTTGCGCCAATAATTTGGTAATCAGAATTGAGACCGATTAAATATTAAAGACGAAAGCCATTTTTAAAATACGTGACTTATAATTACAGAACTTTATTATCCTGATGAGAGATTTAACAGAGAATCGAATACTATTCTTATACAATGTGAAAACTATGATTTCTAAAAATGAAAAACCGCCTGTCTACAATAACTCTAGCAATACGTTTACGCTTTGAAAAAGAAAGCTATCTTTTTTTGATAATTTTATAATACATTGCTGTGATACACACATATAATAATGTATTGCTATTTGCTTTTGTGCAATTATTTTTGATATATTTAAACACCAAAAAATTAAGTAAATGGTAATGAAAGAGAAATTTTATATAAAGCACATATTGCATTTATCTTATGACATATGTTTATCCTATTGTCTAATATATTGTGCGTCTATCAAATAAATACAAATTGTATAAAATCTATTATTGTGACTGAAACATACCTACTGCTTTATTTTCCTTTTTGCATTCATTCACGAAACATATTATAGTTTTAAACGCTTAAAACAAAAATAAACGTTTAATGTCCAATGAATAATAAATCAATTATAGTTAGGTGCACATGAATGTTTGAATGTTATATCATTCGATCGAATTATCGGATTGTAATGGCTACGCAAATGCATGAAATCGGCTGATTTTGTGTCGGTTCATGCGCGCTTTTTCTCATAATACCGTCACTAAGATCCGAAAATTCGATTATGCACGTTTTTCCCAACTCAATTTTTCATTTAAAAATGAAAACACAGTCCCGAATCTAGGGGGGGACAAACCAGGGCATCTGCCCCGGGAGGCAGTTTCAGGGGGCGCCAGAATCGTAATATAATATGTCCTTTTTCCGATTCACTCAATCTGCTTGTTTTCTGACGGTCTTACAAATTTATTTTGTTTTTTTAAGTAATTTATCTCAAACGCTGAAGAGACGGGGCGCTATTATCAAGTTTCTGCCCCGGTTCGAAAAAATCGTAGATCCGGGGCTGATGAAACCAAAAAACGGGCAATTGGATTATTACAATCCTCTCACTGGAAGGTTAAAAAAATATTTAAAGTTGTTAAATACTCTATTTCATTTGAAATGCTGAATATTAAATTATTTTGAGCTGCTACTTCGACGCAAAAATTTATTTTTAAAAAATAAAACTATCTGCTAAATCCAGAATTTACACCAAATACATGTATTATTATAGAACTATGATTGTTTTTTTTATTTGTTTTTTCTTTTATTTAATTTCCACTTTTAACAATTTTTTTCTTATTCACATCTAACAGATGAAATAACATCAAAGATTTTTTTTTAAACAAAAACATTTAGGTATAATGAATGTCATTTTAAAATATTCGCGAAATTTTTAGATCATCTGCCCAGATTTTTTCAACTTTCGTAAGCATTTTGAAATGATTGTCATAAAATTGAAAATAAAGCTTAAAGATCGCGCACACATATCAAGCATGAACCTGAGCGACCAGCAGAAAAGAATGTTCGTGAAGATACCCATGTTATATAACATGCGCACATTAGACCAGCAACAATCTAGTGTGCTAGTGAAGTGTCATTCGGGAATCTGCACTAAAACTTGCTGGTTTATGCCGGTCACGTGCAGGTTACAAGTTTGTGCCGTGCTGGTACTGCTGGTTCATGCTTGACAAGTGCGAGCGGTCTTTTAAATCTATGATGAAAATATTTTTAAGACATTACTAATTCATATAAAAGGAAAGTTGACCGTAGTATTGCACCCTTAATTTTGATTATTATTTTATTGCTAATTGCTATAACTGAAATTTAATACTTTGGCACGCAGAAAAAAAACTTTTCCGTATAAATTTTACGTTTTCTCTTTTCTAAAACAATCTCTTCTACCCTGTTGGCACACTTACAAGTAAAATGTTAGTTAATAATTTTACATATATTTTTTTAAAGAAATATCACATAGGTACAGACTCGGAAAGACAGAAACAAAAATACTTAAGGAGATATATCTCCACCATCTTTCTTATGATTTTAAATACAGTAAAAAATGAATTTTTTTAATAGTAATTCTTTTGTGAAAAGTTTTTTTATAAAGTAATAATATATTCGAAAATTTCACCTTACAAAATACAGTGTGTGATTTCAATAGGCAATCGTGAACTTTAGGTATTTCATTTCATGGAAAAAACTTGACAAAAACTTTAGTTATACTAATATCAATACGCAATAATAAAAAAATACTTAAAAATCAATTTTCATTAGCACAGATTTGACAAAAAAACATATTTTGCACCGATATCAAGCCGCGTGGTTTTCTTTTAATGCGCTAAAACCGCAGTTGTTGAGCATACATGATCTACATACTCTGTATAATTTTTAATGCTCCTGAAATATTTTTTTTCAAGCTAACCAAAATGAGCATAATCACGACATATCTACCATGTATCGCGAGGTTCCGGTGGTACTCGCTCTCCTAAATCCGTCTTCAGGTCGAAGACTTGAAAAGTCTAATCGAAATTTTCAAGTCGATCTTATTAAGTTGACCTTTAACAAATGACGGTATATAAAAATATCGACGTAAAATTATGCACCCCGAATTCGGTAAATGTTGGAAAAAATACCTCTCTTTCTATCTAAGCTATAAAAAAGTAACGACATTTTCTTTTAATCGTGATTACAGTCGATAAACAAAATAAGTCGCAATCCACATTTTCAAGCTAATTAACTCTTGACTGAGAGATTTAACCGAAGCACCTGAATGTATTTACTTATTTTTAATGATACTATTCAATCTGAATCGTGCTTTATGAACAATTGAGTTGAAAAAACTCGCTAAATGCATCATAAACTGCATAAAGTACAGGCAAGTTTTCTACTTGCGTAAGTTCAGAGTGATCGAACTACTTTAACAATTTCCGACCTACACAATATTTACTGCAATTACGTTATGTGCAAGTTGATGTACAAGACAAATGAAGGGGGGCGTGCAGTGTGCCGTGCAGTGAACGCATTTTGTATAATTTTATCATACACTGCCATTTTATCATGTTCTTATATCAACTTGCTTTTCGTGTATGCAGTCGGACGGAACTTTGTAATTGATATGAGACTAATTTCCTGACGACATAGAGAGTTGAAATTTTTAACATATCTCAGAATTAGATGACATTACAAGAAAATAAGAAAATAATAATAAAAAAAATTAATTAATTAAAAAATGTTTTTATTTATTTTATTATTTCATGTGTTGCTGCTTTTTAACCGTCTTCATTTTAAATTATATTGTGTGATATGGACTATATCGAAATTTGGGGGTAGTGTCTAGAGTCGATTTATAGAAAATCGACTTACGTAATGAGTTTCCGGCGGACGCCCCATTTACGTACATCCGTATTTCACAACTGTCTGTTGTAGCTGAAGTATTAAATTAATTTTAGGTGAAAAAGTTTAACTATTACTCGAATTGTTTATTCAAAAACTCTACCTGTGTACTTTCTTTCCTAGCGATTTTATCCTTTTGTCACAACCAAATATCTTAAAATAAATTGAATAGGTATATATACCTCAAAAATACCATCGTCTGTATTAGGATGTGTTAAAAACTTACCGTCGTAATTATGTAATTTTTTCATCGATATAATAAATAAAACTATTATTTCATGCAATTTTAATAATTTGCTGATATGTCAATTTAATTAATTATAACTTAATTTGTTTCTGTTTGCGAACCAAGTTATTTTCTTTAATAAATTATTTAATAGTCGTAGATACGTTAGCAAAATATATTTTATGGTCCCAATACAATTGTCACTTTTCTGCCTTCATCCAACCCTTTTTTTTCAAATTTTAAAACTTTCTAAAATTATTAATAGATCTGCATTAAACTTATAGACGAAAAACGAAAGAAAAAAAAACGAAAAGCGATACAACCTTAATAGAGTGAGATAGAAACTCCATAATAGAGTGAAATAGCTATACATACACATTTTAAAGGTACTAATGTAGACATGTTTTAAATACACGTATTAAAATTATATTTTCTACATCTATCAGTTTGCTTTAAATAATTAATCATTTCTTATTTAGCTTAAAACAATTAATATAATAACAAAAAAACTATATCAAAATATAAATGTACCTAAAACAGATTTAAAACAAAAAATAAAAACAAAAAAGTATAATACAGGCAATTTTTAGTTGTGATTCTGTAGGAATTTTTGACACTCTGTACGTCTATAAATATAGGTTAAAAACCCATGTTTCCTCCGATTTCGCTATATCTTTTCACTGTTTAGGTTATTATAAATATCTAAACTTGGTTTAACGTAAGGCTGGTGAAATACGCTTATAACTGCTTCAATGGATTAATTTTCGTTATCGCAAAAGTTGATAAAAACATGGCTTATTTTTTATAATATTATAGACGCTTGTTGTTATAGAGCAAAATTAAAAAATAGACACCTTAGTATAAATTATATTACGCCTGGCACGTATATTTAACATGCCAACTTTTTTTGTATAAAATTTCATTTTCCGTACAGAGCGTGACCAAAAAATCTGTGATTTTAATATTGAAATAGGATCATCAAAAACGGTCGACATTTTCATCGCTCATTTTTAGAGATTTTAAAGACAGCCTAATACATTTTCTTTTTTGAGTTCCGTCATCTCCGTGTGAAAGCAAATATATTACTTTTTAGATTTCATAGTTACGGAATTTGCTAACGACTTCATTAGGAGCGTTTGATCCCCAACCGGCGGCACCTCGTCCACCCCAATGTAGATTTGCGCCTCCTTCAGACGCGCGCCTGTGAGCTGCCGATACTCCACCAGCTCCCAAACTAGCTGGACCAGATGAACTTGTATCGCCGCCTTCCGTCAGCATACGGTCTTTTGTCTTTGGATTGGTCCAATGCATTGACTGAAACAAAAAATAAGCAACTGTTTTAACTTTTCAATCTATCAAAAGAAAATAGAACATCTCTAAAACGAGACCCGGATATATCGATATTTCGGTTATAGCGATAAAAATGTTATACTCCGCTATAACGGACATTAATGCGAATCATTTGATTGTATTTGTTATAAATAATTTAGGAGCCAATATTATAAACAGAGTCTGCCTAGTAACGTAATAACTGTGTGGAAGAACGCAACTTTCGCTATTTTCCTAACACTGCTGCCATCAATTTGGTTATAACTTATAACTAGTGGCTCGGGAAGTTTATTGTTTTCACCTCAATTTTCGAAAATCGAGTTTTCGTCAGATCTTGATGTTTTGAGGTCCTGGGAAGCTATTCTGACTATTTTGGCGACGATGTCCGTAGGGCTGTGTGTGTGTGTGTGTATGTTACTTTTGAACGAAGTGTCCGATTGATACGCGGTTTGCAGCATCTGATGAGACTTTGCCAAATTTCCTAAAAATTTGGAATGATTCGGCCCAATAAATTTTGACAATTCTCAAAAATTTTTAGAAATTCGTTTTTTTTAAATATTTTCTAAACTAATAAACCGATTAGAAACTGCGTCGATTTCCGCAAACCGCATCAAAATCGGTTAATCGAGATATCGTGAACGAAAACTTTGAAAGAATGTTTTTTTTTGAGCTCGAAGAGCTAAAAAATAAACTTTTATTTTATATATTTTTGGGCGTTTTGAACTAGAAAATAGCGACAAGTTTCAGGGATGACCTGCAGGGTCAAACTTCTTTTCAAATTTTTTTCAGTCACGCGTTTGCTTTTAAAAGTATCTCGCAACTGATGAGCAATCGTTTTGTTTGTCAATTTATGATTTTTAATTCGAAAAATAATGTTTTCTTGTGTAATTATCCTGTTTGTAATAAAAAGATTTTTGACTATAAACGAATCATTTGAAAATTGTACTATTTTACCCCACTTTATGTATCATTTTGGTAATGGGTCGGCATTTTTCACGGTGCCCCAGAGCGGCACTTAGGCTAAATCCGCCCCTGTTTCTCCGTAAGAAAAGCATTGTAGTATTTTAAATCGAATGTGTTCAAGAAACAATTTTTTTTAAACTATGTTTACATTGTATTTACCAAAATTTTTTGTACAATTTTTACTTCGAAACAACGTTTCAAAATGTAACTTGAAAAGCGACATTTTTCTATGTAGTTCAAAAATTCGTTCCTCCTGCATGTATAAAAATTGTATTTTATAGCACGGCAGTGGAAGGATTTCTGGTAACGTAGGTCCATTCCCACCTGTGAATAAATAAAAGAAAAAAGACGGACAGATTTCTCAAAACGGTGGATTGTTTGGGCTATACCGGTGTTATTTTGGGCCCATAGTGATCAGAGAGGGTACAGCTCCACTTCTTCTACTGTTCTGAGAAACTTGTGCAGAAATGTAACAAAGAAAAGAATATGCAGTGGGTCGATAACAATTATATTTCATAATCACTTCAAAAAACGTGTCGGTGACAAGGTACAAAGAAATCTGATTTACAAGTACATTCTTAATATTAACAATATCATTTGATCATGATTGACAATTAGAAACTGGGGGTAGAACCCTGACGAGGTGATCACTTAATTATCTAGGGAAGTACATTTAATAAGGTTGCTTAAATTAAAAAAAAAATAATAAAACGTGAAAGAGGAAAAGAAAACTAGGCGTGAGCGTCATACCTTTTTCTGAAGAGTACTTACTTACACTTGAACAATACTTATTCTAGGAATACTTTACATAATCCGTGAGTGACTACGGGTATTTAGGCGCTTCATGGTAGTACCATGAAGTCTAAATTCGGTTTGGAGAAGAAGCTTGAAGATGATTCTGTGGTTTATTCCATGAGCGTCCTTTTCATGCGACCACACGAATCGCGGAAAACAACTTAATGTTTGTTATTTTTCCGTAACTAATCAATATTGATTTTAATTATTTCACACCTAACAACTATTGTTTGTCACTTTTTCACTTTTTGAAAATCACAGATACCGCGTATTTAGAGTCAGACGACTGGATCACACGATAGACACACTTATGTTTATAAATCCAAGCCACGCGATCCAAATCGTACCGCGCATGCAAATATCCGCGAATTTAGTGATTTGATTTCCTTATTTATTTATTTTATTATAATAATTTTTATGCTAACATTAAAAAATTGTCGCGGTGCTATGGCACCACGTGACAGGCTCCCCCTCTTTAGTGATTAGGAGGTACTCCGCTATACTACTAACTGTACATACAACAAGAAATTCACAACAATGAATTTATCTTTGTTGTAACTAAGTCAACAATCACTTGACAATCTACCATATCCCATACTATGGCAGTTGAAGTGTGCTCTTCATAAATAAGCTCTAATTAAATTTAACTAATCTAAATTGATCTAACGAGATGAAACAACCACCGATAATACGGAAATTATGGGGTCGTAACCTGACTGGCTGAAGGAGACAGCGTAGACGTTAGACGAAATTGGGCCTTAGGAAAGCGCCGGAATGTAAACAAGGACAAGCTTATAATCTAAAACAAAGGACGAGAATAACGAAATAACACAGGGAGAATTCTTTATTTAGGAAAATAAAGCATAACTCAGGTACGAAAAATAACTTAAACTTTTATTGTTAGTAATAACCTAACCTAACAACACTTGACGTTTGACAGATGTCAGCTGTCTGACATTGAACTTGAAATTAAACTAGAGGGCAATGACCTCGGGTGAATTTTTCAATTGTTAACAGACGGAATTTTCTTCAGATGTTCGATATGAGATTTAAACATCTTTTTGGAGGATGGATCTTGAAGGATGCAGCTAACAGGACTCGTAAATTCTAAAATTACACGGGGATTACTGTAACGAGGACAAAGTTTGAGGTGAAAATTCGGTTTCATTTTGTTATAATGTAACCTTTGTACAACAAAATCGCCGACTTGAAACTTCGACTGCAACGAACGGTTTTTATTGAAATATTTCGCTTGTAGATCATGTGATTTTGACAGAGCTAGGCGAACTTGATTTTCGGAAGGCAAAGCGTCTTGTTCCCACACCGATGACAAATTCCATTGTAAATCGAGTGGAAATTTGATTTCTCTTGACAAAAATATCTTACAAGGTAAATTTTTAATACTTTCATGATATGAAGAATTATTGGCGAAGGTTATGTGATTTAATAACAAGTCCCAACTGAGATGATCGTCAAACTTTTGTTGAAGTAAAATTGACAGAGCAGCTCTAACGTTTCGTATTACTCTTTCTACAGCATTGGACGAAGGATGATAAGGCGAACTGTGAATGACACGTGAACCCCAGGAAGTACAGAATTCATTAAACTTGTTTGACGTAAACGAAGTCGCGTTATCGGAAACTATTTTAGTTGGTGGACCGTACGTGGTAAAGACTTGATGTAGACATTTTATTATCGACGTGGAACTGGAATCAGGAATCGCGTAAGTTATTAACCACTTGCTGTAACTATCCAGAATTAGAAGAACATATTTATTCCCGGAATGTGATTTGACAAGCGGTCCCATGAGATCAATGTAAATTTTATCCCACACAGATTGTGGAGGATTAGACGACATAACTACTTTATCAGGATGTTGATCTGATTTATGCGTTGCACAGAGCATACAATCTTTAATAAATTGACGAACCTCAACAAACATGCGCGGCCACCAAAATCTTCGTGATATTGAACGATACGTCTTCGTGACTCCGGGATGACTGGCGATTTGTGAATTATGAAACTGTTCCAATATTTCTTTCTTGGAGGCGGACGGAACAACAATACGTCGACGACGGTTGCGGCCTACGAGTCGAACCAGGAAATTCTTGTGAATAGCGAAATTTTTCTGAGGTAAACCTTGATTAATTTGACTTTTAAGGCGGTTTAACTCAGGATCTTGATCTTGCAGGATATTAAGTTCGGTAAACGGATTTTTAATTTCCGTAATGGGATTGAGAAAATTTGATTGTATTGCATTTTTCTCAGAAGTTTCGGATTCAGCTACCAAACGGGATAAACAATCGGCAGTACAATTTACTTTACCGCGAATATGTTCGACTTTGAAACTGAAACGACTGATGCGAAGTAACCACCTACCTACACGACCTAAGTTGCGGGGGTGCTGAATTAACCATTTGAGACAGGAACTATCTGTCTGAAGAATAAAAGTTTGATGCGAGAGGTAAGATTTCATTTTTTCCATAGCCCAAATACATGCTAAAGCTTCTTGTTCGTACGTACTGTATTTCTTCTCGGCGGATGTCAAACGTCGGCTTGCGTACTGGATCGGGTGTAGACCATCTTCAAAGGATTGTAAAAGAACACAACCAACATGATTTTGACTGGCGTCGGTTTGCAGAATGAATTCGCGTTGAAAATCGGGAAAACGTAGAACTGGTGAACTTGACAGAGCTTCACGAAGTTTGCGAAAAGACTGAATATGCGTTTCCGTTAAATTATATTTGACATTTTTCTTCCGTAGATCATTGAGTGGCGACATTATCTGAGCGTATTCGGGGATAAACTTAGCGTAATAACCAACCATTCCAATAAACGTTTGAAGCTGTTTCAAATTCTTCGGAATTGGCAAATTCTTTATCGCTTCTACTTTGTCGGGATCCATGGAAAGACCGTTGCTTGAGACACGATGACCCAGGAAGTTGAGTTCGCTTTGGGCGAATTTTATTTTATCCGGATTCACGGTAAGATTAGCTTCTTTTAGACGTCTTAACGTTTCTCGAACGTGTACCATATGAGATTCCATATCGGGACTGTATATTAATAAGTCGTCGAAAAATACAATCACAAACTTGTATCTTAAATCGGCAAAAATGTCAAACATCAGACGGTTTAGAGCACTAGGTGAAATAGATAACCCGAACGGAGCCTTATGAAATTTCCACTGGCCTTCAGGTGTGACGAACGAAGTTAGACTCTTTGATTTGTCAGATAATTCAACTTGGTAAAAGGCGTTGTTTAAATCCAACGTGGTGAAAACTTTGGCGTTTTTTAAGCACTGGAAAATGTGCTCAATCGACGGAACAGGAAAACTATCCATGACAACCTTTTTGTTTAACTGGCGATAATCAATACAAAGTCTATAACCTCCACTTGATTTCTTGACAAGAAAAGCCGGTGAAGCGTAAGGGGATTTACTTGGTGAAATAACGCCTTTATTCAAAAGATCACTAATATGTTCCCTCATTATTTTAGCTTGAGGTGGGGAAAGTGGATACGGGGCCTTTCGGACTGGAATATCGTCAGACAAATGAATTGAATATTTGTAATTTTTAGCTTGACCTAGTTCTTCGGTAAGAACTTCTGGAAATTCTGCAAGCAAACTACTAAAGTTGGCCGCATTTGAATCTATACTGGTAACGTGATCCAGGGAGAAGGTTTTGGACGAAGCGGGTAACGGTACAAAGGGAATGACGTGAGAGGAATCGAATTTGAAAGAAAGATTATTCTCGGTACAATTAACGTTCGCACCCATTTTGCATAAAGAATCATAACCTATTATGACGGGATACGACAGAGCGTCGAGAACTAGGAAATCAATCTTCCAGGTAAATTTACTAATAGTAATGACTACTGTTAACGTGAAATTAGATCTCGCGATAGATCTGTTGGCTACTTGGGCATAAGAAATCGAATTTGTGATCGTACCTATTTTTAACGATGACAAATAATTAGCAAGTTCGGAATTGATGTAGTTCTTGGTAGAACCGGTATCAAGCAGTGCCGAAGCTCGAATATGTTGAAAGTAGAGATAAACTAGAGGGATCGTAGAGCTACTTGATTGACTTGGGGAATTATAGGAATAATTCGGGACGGGAGAAGTCAATCGAATAGACGTATTTACAGGAGAGGACAAGTTAGCTGGAGGGGGGTGGTTTGAAAGGGGTGACTTATTAACTAATGTGGTTAACCGGGGAAAGACATTAATTTGTTCTACATCTTTCGGTTTACTAAAAATTTTGACAACGCTATCTCACCCTTGAGAGGGCAGGATAGCCTTAGGTTCAGAAGGAGAAGGACGTGGGGGACGAACCGGACACTGGGCTATAAGGTGACCTGGTTGTTTACAATATCGGCAACAAGGGGATAAATTAGGAGCGACAAGTCCGGTTGAATTGGGGTGAGTGTACGTTTTACGTTGACGTTCAACTACTCTCAAATGTTTTATAAGCTGGTGAAGCTCAGCTAAACAAGTTGGGGTATCTCTGAATTGTAGATAATTAAATGTGGATTCGTTTTGGTTAAGCCAAATGCGCGCAATTATCTCCGATTCAGACAGGCTAGGACCCAATAATTCGACGTATTTCAAGACGTCTTCAGCATATTCGGGAAAATTCTCAGAGAGGTTCTGACGCCTACTGATATAGCGTTCTATTAGCATAGCCCGATCTATAGAAGTGGTGAAATGGTCTAGAATAAGATTTTTGAGCTGTGTCCATTCGAGTTCAGAATAGACATTAAGTCTCCACCACTGTCGGAGGGGTCCGTCAGTCTTAGTGCCTAAACTCTTTAACAAAATATGAAATGGAACTAAAGCGAATTGACTCACGTTCTCGATTTCTAACAGGAATTGTATCAAAATGTCAAGATCTGTACCTGTAGCGGTAGGTACGTTACGCAACAAGTCCCGGATATCGCCCATATTTGCATGCGAAGCGGTATGATTTGGAACGGAAATAAGAATTGGCTCGGACTTACTCGGTGAGTGCACTGGAGGATCGTCCATCGCCGGCGGAGAGTCTGGAAGTTCAGCGGTGGTCGGAGGCGGACCTGGAGATTTGCTTTGGCCGGGTGTCGGCGGAGACTTTGGGCTGCGGCAGGACTTATGGCGCGGCATGGTCGACTGGAAGACGTGGAATCGGACAGGAACAGGACTCAGGAATTAACTACGCTCTGCTACCAATTATAGCACGGCAGTGGAAGGATTTCTGGTAACGTAGGTCCATTCCCACCTGTGAATAAATAAAAGAAAAAAGACGGACAGATTTCTCAAAACGGTGGATTGTTTGGGCTATACCGGTGTTATTTTGGGCCCATAGTGATCAGAGAGGGTACAGCTCCACTTCTTCTACTGTTCTGAGAAACTTGTGCAGAAATGTAACAAAGAAAAGAATATGCAGTGGGTCGATAACAATTATATTTCATAATCACTTCAAAAAACGTGTCGGTGACAAGGTACAAAGAAATCTGATTTACAAGTACATTCTTAATATTAACAATATCATTTGATCATGATTGACAATTAGAAACTGGGGGTAGAACCCTGACGAGGTGATCACTTAATTATCTAGGGAAGTACATTTAATAAGGTTGCTTAAATTAAAAAAAAAATAATAAAACGTGAAAGAGGAAAAGAAAACTAGGCGTGAGCGTCATACCTTTTTCTGAAGAGTACTTACTTACACTTGAACAATACTTATTCTAGGAATACTTTACATAATCCGTGAGTGACTACGGGTATTTAGGCGCTTCATGGTAGTACCATGAAGTCTAAATTCGGTTTGGAGAAGAAGCTTGAAGATGATTCTGTGGTTTATTCCATGAGCGTCCTTTTCATGCGACCACACGAATCGCGGAAAACAACTTAATGTTTGTTATTTTTCCGTAACTAATCAATATTGATTTTAATTATTTCACACCTAACAACTATTGTTTGTCACTTTTTCACTTTTTGAAAATCACAGATACCGCGTATTTAGAGTCAGACGACTGGATCACACGATAGACACACTTATGTTTATAAATCCAAGCCACGCGATCCAAATCGTACCGCGCATGCAAATATCCGCGAATTTAGTGATTTGATTTCCTTATTTATTTATTTTATTATAATAATTTTTATGCTAACATTAAAAAATTGTCGCGGTGCTATGGCACCACGTGACAATTTATATGATCAGTTGCGTAACAATAGGGTGAGCACAGGAGGATCCTAACATGTAGGTATTATTACAATATTTAGTAATATTTATTAGTTTTGTACATTATTAATTTAAGTTATTTACTAAAGTACATACACAAATTTAACAAAAAAAAAATGTATAACGTTGAGAGAGGGCCACATCAGATGAATTTGCCACGGGCCTCAAGCGGTATAATTACGAAACTGTATATGATCACAACAAGAGATCATTGAGTCATTTGTCAAATAAAAGTTTTTGACAATGCTTTATGCAATCCTGCATTAAGATAAGATACATATATTCTTTTCTACTGATGGTTCCTTATTAATTACCCAGTGGAATAAGCTTAACGCTAACGTGAATGTTGTTTATTAGTAGTCTAAATGCGTTACCATTATTATTTTTTGTGTATATAGGAAAAAGTTTAAAAAAAAAACCTACGCTAGAAAATAGTAGGGGGAAAATAAGTTCCTGTAAAAACCGACATCATTGCGGACGGATCCGTGGGTAAAATTCAGTATTTTATGAAGACTATAAACACAAAGATGAGAAGAACTCAGCTAGCTATAATTGAACGCCTGAGTTTTAAACATAATAATCGTGATATAAACAAAACTTGTTTCATCTTGATGTAATATATTATTCAATATTGTTTTATAGACAATAGCATCAAACTCTACCTTTCAGACGATTCAGACTGCAAAGTAAACATGCCTGAAGCAAGTTAGCTTTTATGCTACAATATATTATTATATTATATATCTGCTCTTTGATAATTTTAATTCATTCAGACTTCCTTTTAACTGTAGTTAACTTCCACGTATTTCAAATCAACGTCCTATAGCTCAGGATTTTTAGATTTTAGATATGAAATCCTTCATAACCAGCTAAAAACTTGCGTACGTATTTAGAATAACGTCTCGAATAATATTCCTAAACTCCCCGCGCCTCCGCCGCTTGCGTCTCGAAATACAGCCCTCCGCCCCCTTCTCACCCCCTAACCTATGCGCGCTATGTGTGGCGGTCAGAGTGCACATTTAGTCGTCCGATGGCATTGTTTTAGGCACAGAACAGTACCTATTCCTATTCTGTGGTTTTAGGTATGACGCGTGACCGTATACAACGGCCCCACCCCTCCCCGCGATCGTTACGTGCATATACCGACAGCGCCGTGATAACCTGTGAATCCTGTGATCTGGATCTTTCGTTTTGCTTGTGTTGCGATATCTTAAGCAATAATGAATGAATGTTTATTGTGTAATCTTTCGCTTGATAGTGGCAAGGTACGAGGCGTAGATTTACTAAAAAATGAAAAGATTTCCATGCAAGCTTTATTTTTGAACTACCTGTGGATTTCCGGATATTGGCTTTATCCATCTCCAGTACCTAGTTGGAATGATTACATGCAGGTGGGTCTGCAGTCTGAGAGTAAATATGAGATCAGTGATGTAACATTTCTTCCTTTCATCAACTTGGATCCCAGCAATATGTCATACATATCTGAGTGTGACAAAATTAAACAACATACTTGTTTCATTACTTTCGATCAGCCATTATAATATGCCAAAGCCACGGATATAGTAGCAAGCTCATCCAACGATGATTTAAAGGATACAGTTGTTTTGCTAGGTGGATTCCATACGATCATGTCATTCTTGGGCGCAGTCGGCTATATTATGTCGAGTAGTGGAATAGAAGAACTTTAGGCTACGACTTATGCAAAAAATGCTGTTGCACATATGATTACTGGTCATGCATATTCACGAGCACTTCGAGCTCAAGCTGGGGAAGCATTTGTTTCGCATCTCTACAATAAATCTAATCTTAAACTTGATTTGGATGAGCTGATGTACTTTAAAAAACTTTAAAGGATAATTTTTAGCTCTCATCTCTGCCACCTACTAAAGCTGCAACTCGGTAGCACTCGTATCGAGTCTATTTACAAGTGCAGCGCTGGATGGGAAACGATGTTCCACCTTGTGAATGGGGTTGGACAAAGCGTGGTCAAACTTTAGTTCCACTAACAACAGAGCAACCCCCTTCGCCTGATCAGTTGCTACATCTTATCAGCTGCGGTTGTAAGAAGGGGTGCGAACGCTGGTGTGAGTGTCGGAAAGCAGGCTTAATGTGCTCGGCGATGTGCCACCATTGCCTTGGTCAATCATTCGAAAATTCTCCTGATGTTATACATGATGATTGAATTAGAGATGAGATAAACGGGTCTTTTTAGTGATCTACATCTTTGCATCTGGATCCCGTATGTGAGCCGGCTCCCTGAACCGGTTCAAAAAGAGCCGAGTTCTGAATATGTTATTCGAGTCAACTGAGTTAGTTGAGTCAAGTCAATCATATCACCTAATAATATGCCAGTGACTGACTCACATATTATAAGGCGGGGTTTTACAGGTTGCTACTTGCTATGGTACAGAAAGCATATTACAATATGCAATACAATACCTTAAATAGTTGTGACTTAAGTAAAACATTGTAATAAGCTGTACCGCCTGTGCGTATAGTGTGTACTATAGCCAGATATATTATGATGCATGAGTCATTTGAGCTGACAGTGCTTCTGTGTGTTAAATGTTTCACTGAGTTATGCGTTGAGCCGTCGGTTCATAAAAAAGTGAGCCGGCTCTCACGGATCTTCTGTCGGAGCCTGCTCTTTGAACCGCTTCAGATCTGAGTTACCCAACCCTAGATTAAATATGTGGTCTTTTTATAATAAGTAATAAATATTCATTTATTTTATATTTTACGCTCTTTTACTAATCGTCCATGCATATGCAGCTTAGTTACTGATTGACAATAAGCTGACCGAGTCATATAAAATGTTTAAATTTTAATTTTGATCCGAATCCCACCTAAAATCAAAATTCCCCCTAACATCCTGTATATCTTAGGATGCAAGCTGGGGAGGGATGGGGAGTTTTAAATAATGATTCAGTACCCTATACAGAATAAGTGTACAAAAATTCAGCTGGTTATAACGCATTTCACATCTTTGGCTAAATTTAATCTAATAATACTGGGCTACTAAACTTTAATCAGAAAAACTAGCCGTTAAACGTATAAATATGTAGTGAAACCGTTTAGAATAAAAACATATTAAAAACGGGACGATTGTCTCCGGCCTCCACAAACATTTAGGTTCAAGTTTAGGTACTGAATAATCTAACTTGCTTCAAAAATCGAGTATTTAAATAATCCAAACGAGTCGAAAATGAGAATATTCTCTAATATTATAAGGGCATTTCTCTACTAACTGGGCCACTTTCACTGAAAAAATGTCCCAATGATATTTTTGCTTGTTAGATGCAATTAAGTGCTTTAGATTGAATATAAAATTAGACAAATATAATTCATAATGGGGCCAGCAGCAATTTCCAGTATTAGATAATTGATTTTATTTTAATTTTTTATTTTAAATGAAATTGACACAGCTGGGACCGATTTTATAAAACTGTACACGAGACAGAGAAAATTTTTCCAAAATTTGATCAAAGGTATCATCTGCTACATTAAAACACATGAACAAGTAGTACCAACAGTTCCCTCTTTCAAAGCAGGGGACTGAGTAATTGAACATAATTTGAGAATATCTTCAATAGTTTTAAAATTTAAAGTTTTCATATAGCGACAGCGCCGCTCTGTCTTCACGTAACGAACTTCACTGGTAACGTTCCGTTCAACTCAAAATCATAGCTTTGCGACCGATAGACAACAGTGTGCATCCTTGAAAAATTTAAAGCAAGGGACTGTGCTCCAAAAATTATGACAAAAGTTTTTACTTTTTTTACACTAATAAAACCATTCATTATGACTATAAATGCCTATAAAAAGGTACGAGGATTTTTTAAAACAATGACGTCAGTGGCTTACAGATATCTACCGTTAATTGTGTAGTAATGTTTATAAGATAAACTCGTAAACCGGTGAACCGATTTGAAAATTTCTTTCACTCTTTAAAAGCTTGCAACTTAGCGAGTCACATAGGCTGTACTTATATTATTACGTTATGACAAGTGGGAGAGGGGAAAAGCGCCGGACTGGGCAGTTTTATTTTATATACTTTTAATTGATTTTTACCTGATGTACGTGTTCTTTCATCCCTAACCACTGTTTATAACTGATGGAAATGCCGCTATTTCTCCATTTGTCGTAGTTATTCTTCTTCAACGGATCGCATAAAATCTCTTTTGCTTCCTGTAATAATCAAATAAAATTAATTGAAATTTTTAACGGTCGTTTTTGCAAACCTCCCTATAAAATAGTTGCTTTTAATACGTGTATATCGATCGTGTAATTACACATTTAACATTAGTGTTGTAAAGTTACAAAAAGTAAAATAAATACAGGCATAAATCATAGTCTAAACGCATGAAAAATGAATGTAGCAATTAGAAGTGATCTTACTCGTAAATGAACTGTTAATTTTTTTGAAAATTAGTCAGTTATTTTAGAGTGGAGGGGGAGGGGCGTACAAAAAATATTATATTTGCATATAGCTTGTTCGTGATTGTCTTGTGACTTGTGTGACTGTTAAAACTCGGTGGCCGTCGTTTTGTCATAATGTTTAACTGCGTCATTAAATTATTATTCGCGCACTAGTTAAATAATCTCCTATTATACATCTAAGGTGGAATTAATAATTTATATTACTCACAAGTATGCGACATTATGTTAAAAACGAACGCCAGTGTGTTTAAACAATCAAACGAGTAATAATATCTTTCCATCCGAGAATTTATATTATATTTTTTGCACGTAGGTACCTCCTATATAAAACAGCTACACTTCATGTTCAGTATTTTTTCAAAATTTTTGATAGTTGACTTTTGAACAATGTAGGTTATAGATATAATAGGTAAACGTTTATTTGCCATTCGCTATTAATGTATAAAGCGCCCAGTTTATTTTATAATTATAGCACTAGTGCGTCATTGGTTATTTTACATGCCTGCATAGAAGCATGTGAAGTAACTATTTTATTGGGACTAGTGCAAAAAAAATTATAAAATTTGTTATGTCTGTGTTATTTTGAGCTCCTCGTCTGGTAGTACGGGTTTCCCAAGATTCTGTATTATTATAATTGCATTGTATTTACTTAAATTTCGGTATTTTAATTTCACAACTTCAGAAATACTTGTATTAAAAACATTCCAAAAATTATAGAAAACTTACTGTTTATTGTTAATTCGACATAAATACAGTGGCGTAACTATAAGGTGGCAGAACGGGCAAAATGCCACGGGTCCCTGGCCTGAGAGTGCCTCCTGCCCAAGAGGCCATTAGGACAGGAGGAACCTATTTTTATTACAAAATTTGGTAAAAAATATCAATTTTGTATTTATTAATTCAAGTAAGGTATAAGTTAAGGCAATGGTGCGTATTTCAATCGGTGGAAAGCAACCGGATGACTCTTGGTATTTGAGTTCCTGAAGCAATTTGGAAACTTTTTTGTTCAGTACCTCATAACCCCAAAATGGAAGGAATTGGAGAAAAGGGGGGGGTTGTCAAAACGGAATTGGAGAAAAGGGGGGGGGGTCAAAACGTAAAAAAAAATTGTTTAGAAACCAAATGGAAAGGCGGTAGCATTAAAGTACGTGTACTCACTATTGTTTAAAAAAATTGTCATCCGAAACGTGTGGACGGTTTGCGCGAACCGATTTTTTGAAAATCGGAAAAAAAAATTGTGTCGCAACCGGTTGCGATTTTGAGGAAAATTCTTGTTTTTGTTCAGAGATGCTGTAAAAAAATTGTCATCCGTTTCTGCTGGACGGATTTTGAGGAATTAAAGGTTTGAGTGGCGAAAATTCTCGATTTTTCACTAGCTTTTTTCAAAAATCATACAAAAATTGCTAAAATTGTTAAAAACGGATGACGTTTCTTATACATGTTCTCAGAGGGTCCAACTATAATATGTATCATGTCATCCGTTTTTATAACATTTAACCCCATTTTTCAACCCCTTAATTTTGTGCGATATTAATCAGAATATTGAGGTTAGACTCGTTTCTGATGGCATACAGATAACGTACAATATTATCAACCCCTTTAGGGGTTGAAAAATGGGGTTAAATGTTATAAAAACGGATGACATGATACATATTATAGTTGGACCCTCTGAGAACATGTATAAGAAACGTCATCCGTTTTTAACAATTTTAGCAATTTTTGTATGATTTTTGAAAAAAGCTAGTGAAAAATCGAGAATTTTCGCCACTCAAACCTTTAATTCCTCAAAATCCGTCCAGCAGAAACGGATGACAATTTTTTTACAGCATCTCTAAAACAAAAACAAGAATTTTCCTCAAAATCGCAACCGGTTGCGACACAATTTTTTTTCCGATTTTCAAAAAATCGGTTCGCGCAAACCGTCCGCACGTTTCGGATGACAATTTTTTTAAACAATAGTGAGTACACGTACTTTAATGCTGCCGCCTTTCCATTTAGTTTCTAAACAATTTTTTTTACGTTTTGACCCCCCCCCCCCTTTTCTCCAGTTCCTTCCATTTTGGGGTTATGAGGTACTGAACAAAAAAGTTTCCAAATTGCTTCAGGAACTCAAATACCAAGAGTCATCCGGTTGCTTTCCACCGATTAAAATACGCACCATTGCCTTGAATATATTAACTCAAGAACAGACTCGAATTATACAAATATCTACTTTACTTCGTCATTTATTAAGATGAAATTACGACGTAAAGCTTTTTTATATTAAGGAAGGGCCCCATCCGATAAATTTGCGACGGACCTCAGGTGATATAGTCACGCCACTGCATAAGTACCTATATTATTTTTATCAAAAAACTTCTAACAAATTCAATTACCTATATATTGTATACTCTATAAAAACACTGATTTAGAAAAAAATTCAAATAAAAACACATGAATTTTTATTTCACTTTCGTTAACGTGATATCGCAAAATGTAATTAAAAGCAATTTATTAAACGACTCCAATTAAACAGGATATCTGATAACGATATCAAATCAAATGTATAGAGTGGTCAAAAATGGATTATTTGTTTTTTTTACAGTGTTTCTCAAATATTATACTGTAACAATACATTTTTTTGGGAATGTATAGTACACCAACAAAAAACATAACTGACGTTTGTCTTTAGAGTATTTAAATTATATATAGCGAAAAATAACTCTTATAATTTAGAGTGATGATTATCCTGTTTAAATATTTGAAGATTAAAGGATGAAACCTGGTGGCATATAATCAATTAAAAAAAAAACTTCAGGATTAATTGCTTAGTTCATTGATCCTATGCCACCAGGTTTCATCCTTTAATCTTCCAATTATATATAGTATTATTTATTATTACTTATTTATTTAGTACTAGCGGTTACCCACGGCTTCGCATGCGTATGAGACGAAACACGAATGCACTCCCATTATTTGGCATAATTACTCCTTTTTTGACGTAGATCCCTCTAATAAAATTAAAAATTGATGAAATTTACGTGATCCACGTTCTGACAAACCTTGAAAATTACACTCCCTATACCCAATCCGTCCAGTGGTTTGAGCCGTTCGTTGATAGATCAGTCAGTCAGTCACGGTTTCCTTTTATATATATTTAGATTCCTTTTTCGAAAACCCAGTTTAAAACGTGTTATTGTTATTATTGATTTTCTTTATTTTTTTTTTTTTTGAAAAATTACCGAATGCTTACACGTTACTGATAAAAAATTATTTATTATATACATAAAAATTGAGATTTTACTATATTAAAAATGAATACTGTAAAATTTATACAGGAGAGCTTCAAAAGTTTTGTGAAACTTAGAAGTCAACTTTTTTATTGTTTTCAAATAAAAAATTCAATAATTACTTTTAGTTTTTGAAACTTCTCTTCTGCTTCTTTGTCGCCGGCATTCTTGTCAGGATGGTACTGTAGAGCAAGTACTTTGTATTCCGCGGTGATTTGTTCTACCTGGAAAACAGAAAATTACCTCATATCAGAGCCATTGGCTTCGGTCACGAAAAAAAATGTAAAACTCCAAAGCTGCTGATAAAAAATATAAACATATAAATTCCGAAAGCTAAAAATAAATGTTATTAAGTACAATTTTTTCCCATTGTAAAACATCAGATATTTTAAAAACTACTCATAAACTTTTTTTTATTTTTCTGGATCAAACACATTTTTTTTGTAATATTTAGTAGAATTCTACTAAAGATTACAAAAAAATATGTTCGGTCCAAAACTCATAAGAAATATAAAAAAATTATGAGTCTTGGCGTCGACTATAATGGTTTGCTATAGTCTTTTTGTGATCTTTAAAGACTTGATTTTTTTTAATTTTAAACCTAAATCTTTAAGAGATATGGATGGGAAAGACTCATTTTTTATGTTTTATGTAGGTATAGATACCAAAAAAGCATATCATCGACATTGTTAGATCTAAAATTTTGAAGAGACTGGCAAAGATCACAGGACGACTATAACAAATGATACATTCGACGAATCTTTTTGATGAGTTTTGGGGTTGATCACAGTTTTATTGTAATTTTAACCCGTTTCTTTATATGACTCATTTTTTCAAATTTTTTGAGGTACCAATTTTGGAATTAAAGAGGGAAAAACACTATGACGTTACTGTGGTTAAACAGTGTGACGTCAATATGGTCAAATATACTTACAACTGTGATGGTACTTTTCTATCTCCGAAATTATTATAGATCTAAATTTTTGAACAAGTAAGGCATATAAAGAAACTTACAAAGATCTTAGACAGACTATAGCAAACTACATGCGGCGCCAGTAATCATAAAAAATGTATGAGTTTTGACATCAAAAAAAATTTATTTGTAATTTTTACTGACTTCTTTATACACCTTATTTTTTTCAAAATTTTTGAGGTAGGGGAGGCCGGGTACAAAAGTAACGGCGGGTGAAAAGTAACAAATGTTCTGCAGGTTTATCCAATAGTCAAAAAATCACTTCGCTGCCCTTAGGCGATAATCGGTTGTTTTAATTATCATATAATAATTATTGATCTCATTATACATACATACTTAAACTAAGAACAATTTCTAACGATGAGTTAATAATATTGATTTGTTTTCATAAAATATATAACTTTTGAGCATTTAAAATCCAAATGTTTATTTGTGTTATTAATAAAAAGTTTTCTAATAAATAATGTGTTGATCTAATGTCATATCATATTCATTACAAACCCCTTTGTCCTGTTACTTTCGACCTACAACGTGTTACTTTCGGCCTGCTAACGTGATCGAAATTTTTTTTAAGTCTCTGTAATTCATAAACAAAAATATAATAAGGTAAATCAAGATACTAGTGTAAATAACATGAACGGAATTTATATATGGCTATATTAATTTCATTAAAATAATAACACCTAACCAGAAACCAAGGTAAAAATACAAAATGTTACTTTTGTACCCGGTCTCCCCTACCATTTTCTGAGATAAAGAGGGAAAATACATTTTTTTTGACGTGATAACGTCTTATAAATTGATGAATCACCAATCTTATAAATTGATAAAACACCGGCTGCATGCACGAAAAAGTGTAACGTTCCTAAAATCCTAACGTTCCTAACGTTCGTAACGCGTAACGTTCCGCCTGACCCTGTGCGTGCTTTTTGCTAATTTCTCGCTCAATTTAAATCAGATCGGTTTGAAACCAGTCTTAAGCGAAAGAGGAGAACATTTTACATAGATTTCGTATAACAGAATTTGCCTAAACAGTTTTTTTATACAAATTTATATAGAAAAATAGCTGTATAAATGCAATGTTGTCTAATGCATGGCGCGACGCGGTCGGTCGTCTTTGTTTGCCGTACATGGAAATTAGAAGATAACGTATGTCTTGTCTTAACATGAAAACGGCTGCATTTCTAATGTTTAATTCAATTTTTTGACATTAGTATTTTGTGAAATGCAACGCCTTCTAAGTTAAGTATTGGAATAACTAATTATTATTAGAACATAATACTTTGACAGTTGCAAACGTCACTTTTGACATTTCTTATCATTCCGACACCAAGGATAAGCGGATTGAAACCAAATTTTGGGAGGTTTAGGTTATGTATTACGGAATACGTTACCACGTAAAACTATCGTCCGTAAACCGACTTTACAGACAACCAATTTTTTTTTTTGGTAGACACCACGAATGAAAAAAGCATGTCTCTCCTCTCTTTACTTTAGACCAACAATTTTGAAAAAAAATCAGGTATAATTATATAGAGATTGACAAAAATGATGTAGAAATTATACAACTTTTCCCGGTCCAGTATCTGATACCGTTTCATTTTGTGGCAGGTAATTTGTTTTAATTATTTTCAAATTATAATAATTAATGATTCTCTTGACAAGGGTTAGAACTAGGACTGGGAATTTATTTGAATAATCGAATTTATTTAAAATAATAATATTATATATGCATTCAATTTCGTATACTTACTTGAATATTCAAATATTCGAATACTCAATGATTCGAATACATTCCTAACTCTAAATTAAGGACATGGGTGATGTATTCGAAAATAAGAAATGCAATTTTTTGTCTTTGTTGTAATCTTTTCACGATCATGCCAATAGTCCACACAATCGTGGGCTTAATACTATTTTTTGCGGCGGATAGGGAGCTTACATCGCATAGTGCGGCATAAAATTTTGCGCACAACATATCCTTGGTGCAATAATACGCTTGGAATTTTTGATCATACTGTATGATTTACTTTCTAATTTATACTTTTTGTAACAAGTCGCATTTAAATATAATACCTACATTACATTATTTGTGTCAAATCATAAAATCGTTACATGTTGTACAAGAACATTGAAACACAACATGATTGTTGCACAATTCAAGATGAACCAATTATTTCTAAGTAATTTTTTTAAATATATAATATGAAGTCAAGAGTAGGTGATTTTAAATTTATGGTCCTGAAAATTGGAAATGAATATATAAAAAGTTTACTTAATTAGTTTTGTTTCAATCATTGTTATAGTTAAATTAATTTATTTATTATTGTAAATTTTATATTGTCTACGACTAAAATCACTAGGAACAACTAGACAGCAAATTGGAAATATTTCACTTTTGATTCGCACTTGTAAAGTAGCTCTCGCTAGAGTGAAGGTTTATACTCTGCGATGGCTAATGAAAAAAAAATGGTTGTCGGGGTATGTGGAATACGTTTTATTATGATAATAATATTATTGATTGTTCTGATGTGTCATTGTATAAACTAACTGATTAAGTCATCCGCCGCGATAGTGGAAGTTTCGGGTTTAAGTCTCGACAGTGACACTGGTGAAAAGTAAATGTTTCTTATATAGCCTTGTAACTGCAATAACAATAGCAAATACTGTGCTATAGATTAATAAAATCAAGTGTCTAATTACATCAAATGCAAGAGTGGAGTTTCGATTTGATAATTATAAGCCAAACTATTTCACTTCTTCCCCATTTTGTGTTGCAGACTTCCAAAGCTACAGCTCTTGGCCCGGGTCTACTCGACCTATATTAATGTCGACTTTCTTTGTTGAACTTACAAGAACCATTTTGTACAATAAAACGTCATCATATAAATTATTTTCTCGCGAATAATACCCAACCGCAATTTTATTGGCGTATAACTTTTTAATGGATAATAAATGTAAAAAAAAAATTGAGTATGTATGAAACAACTTTTTCTAATAACATACCTTCAAAAAAAATTATTTGTATTTAATTTTAAGTGTAGTAAATCAGCGTTTCCTAAACTGAAGTTCGTAAGTATATCTGAGTGGGTCCACAGAAAACTTAACATTTAGGCCAGCGACGGCCGAACTGCATCAACGTTGTCCGGCAAATAATTATGTGCTGTTTACACCACACACTATAGAAGTGAAAAACTGCATCTAAATCTTATAAATTGACATTTACACATCAAGGAAATTAAATAATTAAAGTATACGCTTATTTTGTGTTAATGGAAGGCCATGACAATTCAGATAATCCTAGAGGTCTTTAGGCGAGAAAGTTTAGGAAACGCTGAATTAACATGTCTAAACTGATTGGCAAATTGGTCAATTTAATTCAAAATTTCCATAAACTTTGGTTCATGCAAATCACCGTCTTTAAGTTTTAAATCTCATTGTGCAGTCACTTAAAATAACAATCAAATTAATGTTTAATAATGATGCTTTTTAAGTTTTTATATTACATAATATGATAATTTACAGTGGAACATTATATTCGGGCATCTCTAAAGAAAATAATATAGAATTTAAGATATTCCTCCAGCCCACTTTTCAGACATTTTAACGGTTATAGATATTATATCAATTCGAGACATATTTTTAATGTTTGCTTAGCCTGAACGTCTCGAACCAATTTGAAAGATTTGGACTCCGTTGTGTTCAGAAAGTTGTCAGGGTCGTTCCTTATAATATATCTTAATATTCAAGTTGACATGCAAATTATGCATTTCAGTCCCCAAAAGCAAAAATACTATTTTTTGTAACAAAAATTAGACCTCCTTCAAAAACTCACTAAAAATATAAAATAAGACGATTTAGAGATCGGTGCCAATTTGATAAAAGCATATAAAAAGTTTTAGTAATTAAATTGGCGCCGACTTCAATGTTTTCTTATTTTTCTCTGTTTAGTAACTTTTTTTGAAAGCGGTTTCTATTTTCTTCATAAATTTTTTAATAGGTACTAAAATGTTATGAAAGCTCTTTATATCAAGTTTAAACATCTAACTTAAAATGATTTGCTCACGATATACCTATCTGTATTACATTTTCTTGTCGATTTCTTATACCATCTAAAACAGAAAATTCAGAATTTCATTATATCTAGCTATCGGTCACTTTAAACCGACTGAGTCTTTTTTAATTAAAAACACATTACTATTTTAAATAATTGTGTATTTGTGCCTTCGGGATCGTATAATTTTGCCTAAAACAATTTTTGTTTGAAGCAAACAAATAGATACCCTATTTGTTTGTACCTACAAAGAAATAGATTTTTTTCCTTCAAACAATTTTTTTTATCAGTGTAAATACATTCCCGTCAAAACAAACATTAACCGCAAAGTTGAGAAATACATCAACGCGCACGAATACGAAGCAATTAAGTATGCAAACAAGACACATTTTTGAAAATTCTTCAACTATTCCGTCGCCTTTGTTAGTACATTCAAATTAATCATCCGAGTTATGCCTGAAGTAGCGATTTCGCTAAAACTTTTCGTAACATTTTAAATGTGTATATTTTGCAGTTTTATATTTATATATTAGTTCATAGTCTGCATAGACTAATTACTAACAGGACACAAATTAGAAAATAGTTATTTTAAAAAAATACCAAATGCATCACTTTTTGACTCGTTTTTTTTTTCAATTTAGATCGTTTATTTACCACTATACGCGCTTTTTTAAAAACAGTTATATTAATTATAAAATAAACATAAATTTGTATAATTGCAGAATATTATAACAAATATTTTAACGTTCCTTATTTTAATTTACCTTGCAAAACATATTTAAAAAAAAAAAAACAGATTATACATTTTTACATAACTTTTGTAAAGTTAAAATATATCTAAGTACCTAAGTAAAAAGAAATAAGATTCATTTCAAAATCACAAAAAAATTGTGGAAAAAAAATAACTTGCCGTAGAATTTTCATCGCATCCCAGAATTTTATAAAAGTCCTCATCGTCTGAACGTTTGTAACTCAAAATTTCATCAACACCGCTCATTTTTAAATTAAAAAAACACTTGCTGTCACTTAAACCACTCACTCACTTCCTGTAAGCACCTGTTGACTGAACCAACCAAACAAACAAACAAAACAAAAAAGAAAAACTTTATTAATAATAGATTTAGACGGAGCGATTTATGTAGAAGTCAAATGCTGCGCGCGATTTGTAGTTAGTGACTAGACAGGCCCCAACAGACACTACAGCACAAAGTTGATATATAGATTGGACACGTAGTTCATGTAGGTAAGTTAGTATCTATCCTGCTATCCCGTTTGGACTGTTATGTTATCCTGTAGGCTCGCTACAGACAGAGAACGCAGTCTGTCTCCCTTTCCGTGCCGGGAAAATCCCAGGGATAGTAAGAACGGGTCGATCTGGGCTACCTTCCTACCGTAATATACACATTACTAGACCTCATTGGCGTCACGTAATAAAGGGTAAAGGTATTGGCTTTCGACCACCGACCTGTATTTGACCACTTTTATTGTGAACTCTTACTCAATTATTGTCAGTTAATAAAAATAAATCTTCGACTGAAATGGACTCGTCCCAGATTTATATAGGTTTGGAATCTACAAAACAATTTTTTTGAGAATTTTTCTGAAGCTTTTTCTAAGAGAAAAAAAATTACCAGATGTGTGTATTTTTCAATATATTTTTAAATATATAATAATCCCGCCATGGAGATAATAATAATAATAATAATATATTTTTCGTTACAATTGACAAAAGTTTGTAACAAGTCATTTAAAATTGTTTACACTATAAAATCACTTAGTTTGTAAAATTCTTTGTGTACCAGTTCATTCCCTAGAACTTCCTTGAAACGAGGCAGCGACTCAATATTCTTTATTTTAGTTGGAAGAGTGTTGTATAACTTTAAACAGTTGTACAGTGCACCTCCCTCAAAGGAAGTTAAGGAATGAGCTGGCAAACGAAAATCATTTGCTCCCCTAGTGTTGAGATTATGGTTTAATTTGTAATTTTCAAAAACTGACGGATTTTTCCTGACAAACATAAGACATTCGTAAATATACACACAGGGAAGCGTCATAAGACCATGTCTCCTAAATACCCCTCTGCATGTATCTCGTGCTCTTAAACCGGCTAATGTCCTTACGGCATATTTTTGCAATTTAAAAATTATGTCAGTATTTGCAGCTCCCCAAAAAATGATGCCATATCTCATCCTGGCTAGAAAGCTTCCAAAATACATTATCCTTAATGTGTTAGTGTCATCGTTAGACAGTTTCTACTGATTTGCTGCCTGTATAGTTTAATCAGTTCCACTAGCTCGTCAGATTTGTATCATGCAATAACCAGTATATACATCTCTTTCCATAGACATACCTCTCTTTCACAATGTACAAAAGTCATGTGCTTGACGTCATTATATATCGCCTAAAATGAGCCATTTGAATTTATGTATAAAGAGAAGGGTTGCAACGATAGGTATATCGGTCACCAATATTATTGTTAATATTGAAATGAAAATATCGAGAATTATATCGATATATTTACATTCCTGATACGGTATTTTTGCATAAAATATAGAAGAGTAAATGTGTCTTAAAATATTTCGAATTTCGCGGTTATTTTTTTGTGTTAATTAACAAACTATCGATATTTCAATATTAAAAGAGTCGATATTATCAATTATTGATATTGGTCCGGTGTCGATATATTTGTCGTTATTGAAATCATTTTGCATCCGTAATAACGAATAATGCGTACTGTTAAATAACCTGTCAAGTGCGAGCCGAACTCGCGTAGAAAGGATTCCCTACCATTCCGTTTTACGTGAAAACTAAGACTTAAGATTTTCGTTTAGGTTTTCCTGTAAACTATGAGTGAAGTTCTATATTCCCTATTTTTTTTTCTAAATTTTAGACTCAGCAATTTCCTTGACAAGGGGGGGGGGGTGTAGATAATGTTCGATATCGCATTTTTTCTTTAATATCTTTTAAATTGTGCATTTTAAAAATATACAAAATATATTTTTTTATATTTCATGACGAGCCCTTATTATCTATATTTAAAAAAAAATATAATTGTGTTATTTTCACTAGAAAAACTAGAAAATGTTAATTTGTTAGTGAAAATGCACATCTGGTGATTATTGCTTGATTTTTCGTACTAAATTAACATGTTTTATAATTTTTTAACGTCCATTCAAATGTGCAGAGGCATGGCCGGAATTCCATTCAACAGATTGGCGTAAAATCTTAAATTTAGGATTTTTAAGAAAATACCCTGTGTTTTTTTTTTATATTTTCCGTCTACTATCCCAAGTAAGGATAGTTTATTGATAAAAATAAATTTCATAAATCGATGATCCTTCAATACGCCACCCTCATCTGTTTCAAATAAAAATCCCGAACGCTAGAGAATTGATGAACAAAAATCCTTGGATGCAACGTCAATGCCATGTAACGATGGAAAAGTAAGTTGATAATAAGATTGATAATTCAAATCTTTGATTAACGTCTCATTAGAACTCTTCGATAAATAAAATTATCGACCAATTTTTCAGACAATGATATTAACAAAAAAAAAATATTAATTAATTTTTGTATTTTTTTAGCTCAATTCTGAAGAAGCTTCAAATCCGGATCAAAACTTTGATATATTGAATCATTTATTTATTTTTTTTGTTAATATAATTGTCTGAAAAATTGGTCGATTTTTTTATTTATTGAAGATTGATAATTCTTCAAATGGATTTGGAAACAATTCCAACATTTACGCCACTGCCTTTTCCATTCTCTTTCGGCCATGACAGCGGCAGTCCATGCGCATGACAGTTGCTTGAATCCAGTTTTGTGTGTTTCATGCTCGACTGCTCCAGGCAATGTTGGTTGACTGATAGAGTGCGTATACTACCAAGAAAACGTAAATTCGTAAAATATATATCCAGTACACCTCTAAATAATCAACAACTACGTACAACAGCAAATGTACCTAATGTGTCTACCGCGAATACGTCACGCCGGTGTTTCACCTTATCATCGACAAGGTCGTCACGGCAGTCTGATGACACGGCGTTAATCATATCACACCATAAACATAAATGTGAAATAAGGGGCCCAGTTCCATAGATCTGAAATCAATCGTTGATCATGTAAGCATTCCTCTGGCATATTAGCCTAGTCAAGAAGTGAGTTTCATGAGAAAAAAGTCTCCAAAAAACAATAATAAATAATAAATTGTCTTTATTCATGTGACTGCTAAGTGCTAAGTAGTATTGAATGCGTCCGATACAATTATATAAACTTACCCGAGTTGAAATATCAAACCTAGAATCAACATTAAGCTCCTAAATTCTTTTGATGTTTCATTTGCCCCCATATAGGTATTAAAACTTGTTTTCAACCTTAACCTCCTAAAACAAGGGTTTCAAGGGGCATATTAGGCTTGTTTCAACCCTGTGGTAAGCTTTAAATCCTAATTTCAACCTGACCAATCTTCAATTTTTATTTTGACCAATTTAGAAACGTAACTCGGCGAAATATTTGTAAAATGAATCATTATAAAAATTCTCAACTATAATTTTAATAATATGTATAAACAAGCTGCCCGGTTCGGCTTCGCCCGAATTTGTAGCTAGTCGCCGTTTTTTCGTCGACTTACGTTGCAAAATTAGCCTCCACGAAAAGCGCTTTTATTTAAACGCGATAATATATAGGTAGCCTGTAAATTTTTAAAAAGTGACTTGACCTTAACTGGTACCATTCCTCACTTGTGGGTTGGAATAGTAAAGGAAGTACCAAATTTTCACATGACAAAAACTTGCTAAAACTTGTCACCTTAAACCTCACTTTTTCGCAACCCCGGTAAACCCACTTGACCCTTTTCTCAGATTTGTGTTTTTGGTGGGACTTCAATTACTTAATCTATACTTAAATTAAATATTATTATCGAGAGACATAATGTACAGTTAGGTATATACCATTCTTCATTATGTCATAGTTACATACCACACTTCATTATTTCATTATATCAAAAGACTAGACACAAGTAGTCTTCGAGCGACCGGTTGATGCATTCGGGTCTCAATACTAATTAGATGTTTGTGAATTATGATGATTTTTCAGTGAATCAGGCATCAGTGAAAATCATTGAGATATTAGACTAGAGTACGCGAGTGAGCCGTGAAAGTGTCTGCAATTCAGACAGAGAACAGTTCCTTATATCGATGGTAACAAATGATACAAAACAATGTTGATTTGAGTAAACAAATATCTGGTTTTCTGGGTTTTATGCAGTTTTCCCTCTCTCAACTGAAGACATTTTCACTAATGGCACTCAAAGTTGTGATTTTTGAATTCTTGTATCTTAAGGAAACCATTCTATGAAATTTGGAACACTGCTTTTTAAAAGGTAAACTTAATGTCCCTCACAAAAATCAGTTGTGTAGAGTAACTAGCCTCCGGAGATAGAAACGTGGTCGAAAAGGGTTCGTGTAAATATAGCACAGTGCTTTGCGAGAACTTGGCCGGCGCACTTCGCGCGGTATGAATCAGTATGTCCCAACAGATTTCAGTGATTCCACGAAAACAATGTAGGCTGTGTAAAATTATCAGCGTTACGCCAGACGTCTCGATTTATGCGGGACATTCCGGTTTTTTTAAGCAAACTTCTTTAGCAACGTAGGTATCTGTTTGAAATTGTCTGTTACGTTAAAGGGGAAATGATTCATCCGTAGGGAAATATAAAAGAAACTTTGGTAGCGCAAAATTAATAACGCATTTCAGTGAAACTCTAAAGAAGTTTAACTTTCCCTGTGAGCCTATTTGAATTAATAATAATAATAATAATGCGTTTAACGTCCTTTTCTCAACTTTATGTCATAACAGACGCCATTCGCACCATTACTATTTTTATTCTACCACACTTCCCGTTATTTTCTACAGTTTTTAAACTTCAACTTAATTAATATAGCAATGGGGGAATGAAGGAATTCTTGGACATTGGGATAAGGTAGGCAAATTTTGAGCAAAAGAGTTTGACAACTAATCGGCCATGCGGCCTTAAATAAGGAACCATTGTAATGTGACAACATTACAGGTATTGTCCCAATCATTATTTTGAGTAATCGAAACATAAAATGATATCAATTAATTAAATTCACTTATTTCTGAACACTTAGTATTCTAAATGCAAAACGCTATTAAATCAAATTACATTTACGAACACAATGTACTTTTCAAAAAGATGTTATCTAAGTTTGATTCTGATTGATATCGCTGTAAACTTGAAAATTTCGATCGCACTGATTGGTAAATCAAGATTAGGTGGGGCGAAATAACGCCGTCATTGATAGTTTTTGAAATCTAAAATATGATAAGAAGCTCTCTTGCTTGCGGACTTTAGAAGGAAGCACACGCGATAAGTTCATAGTTTAATTTTTGCTAATCAGTAAATTTTCACTTTTTCGTTACTTGATTTCATCAGTCTTGGAGAACGGAGTTTTCTGGTCATCATGAGGTAATAAAACTTTGGATAACATTTTTAATTAAATAAAAATACAATAGGAAAAGGGAGCACAAAAAATAAAATCAATTGATCAAAAGATGCCTTATGCAAATTTAAATTTCGCTGAGTAGGATTAGACGGTTTATCTTTAATCCAACTCAGTACAAAATAACTTATTTAAAAGACGTCACTTAAAGATATTTTTTTTTTTATATATAATAAATAATACCGTTAATGTTGGTTCGATGGTTTTACTCTTATCAATATTAACGCGTCAATGGGAATAGTTATCAAGTCAACTAATTCTCGCAAGCCCAGCAGGTGGTTTTTTCTCTGCTGTGGTTTTTAAAGTATTAATTAAAGTAAAAGAGCGAAATTTGAGTTATTGGTGAATAAGTAACGCCATTTTGTTGATTTAATAGAAGTAAGGCCGTTAACATTGAATAGATGGATTCTCTCTATCCAATATTAACGTGTCCATGTAAATAAATAAATATACCCAAGAAGGGGTTGTAAATAATAAAATAAACGATTTAAATATAGATGTTCAGTATTAGTTGTAAGTTATAAATACATTAAATATAAAAAATGGAGTTCAAAATATATCTCCACATTAAATTGAATATGAAAATAATTTTGATTTCAAATAATTAAAGAATATTAATTTTCATTTATTTTTGATATGATAAATTTTGTTTATATTAAATTCAAAAAGATTCAATACTTTGCGAATATTTATATTGAAAAGAATAAGATAATGTTTGGAGAAGTTTGCCATATACTTCTTCCTTTGCTATCGAACTTTGCTCAATATTTATAGAATTGAAGTATTAATATAAGAAACAATGCGTTTGATCTAAAAATTAAGAATGAATGATAAAAATTTATAAAATATTAAAAGTATATAATTGTCGACCCGCAAAGACGGGCAATTATAAAAAATTATTATGATGAAATTATGAAATATTATAAAGTATTTAAAAAGGTATTATTATTGTAGACCCGCAAAGATCGGGCAACTACAGAAATTATGATGATATAAAAGTGGTATAAAAGTTAAAATGAATGAATGAGAGATAACGCATAATATCGAATAGAAATAATGATATAATAAAAAGATTTAGCAAAGTCCGAAGATAACGAGGAGGTATATGAATTACTTTAAAAAATAAAGTCATATTTTGATTAATTAAATATTAAATGAAAAATTATAAGATAAAGGAAAAATTATAAAGAAATTATATGTAAATTGGAAAATAATTTGAAATTGGCAAAGTTAAGAAATAATTTGAATTTATGAAACTATTAAAGTGAAATTTTGAAATATAATAAATTGTAAAATAATTTTTGAAAATAAAAGTTAAAAAAGTTAAAGTTAATTTTAGGCTAAGTTAGTTTTAAGTGAAATAAATGAAATTGATTTAAAATATATTTTGATTGAATAAAATTTGAATTTAAAAGTAATGTTGTTTTTGATGTAAAAAAGAAAAGAAATACATTTTTTGGAAAATAATTAAAGATTTTGCCCTCTACAGATATCAACAATAGCGTTGGTATTTGTTCAGGAAGAAGTAGCGTTTCGTCCTTATCAACACGGCGTAAGGGCCAACGGGGAACGTTACACCATCCCGATATTTATCTGGAAAACCTCAACAAGATAGCCGGTACAGGAGTTACCGTTTCTCGGCGAGAGGCAACAGGAAAAAGTCTCGGCGACGTCTGACCCTGCCGGGATTCGAACCCGGCACCTCCCGAATGCGACTCTAATGATCTCACCACTACGCTACATATAGCTCGATGCCTATATAAATTAAAAAATCTTTAACTTTTTGGAATTGTATTATCTTCTCTACTATTATTCTAATATTACAATAAAAACTACAGATTTATACTAACACAATGCATTATGCAAGCACAAGTTGCACGCGTAATTTTTGTTTCAGTGTGCGCAGCATTGGACTGCACTGCTTTGAAGTGAATATAATTTCCTACAGGTTATGTTACGTGCACTGCTCAAGCGCAACGCAAATAAACTAGCTTTGATTCTGTACAAAATATGATGAACCCATAGTTTACAAAATGGTGGTCCGACAAACGTTTATTAATTATATATAGAGATTGTCTCTAAAGTCTATAGAATGAAAATATCGCACGTTGAAAACAATAGTGACACTATATAAAAAAGTTAACTTTCCACCTTTTGTAAGATTCATGTTTTACTGCAAAAGTGTCACTATACGAAAATTTTCGTTTGCTCATAAACCCACTTACTTCCGCTAAACTGAGCTAGTGTCACTTTATATTTTGAAAAAATTGCCCATGGTAATGACTGATAATAACGACACTATTTTGGTTGTGTCAAAACAGTTGTTTGGTACGCACGTCGCTGTAAGTGAAAAAGTGACACATTTTGTTAGACGACAGTTTACTGATTACAGTTGCTACAAAAATTAATGCAAGTAAGTAAATACATAAAATGACACATTTTTTTAGTGACACTATTTGCAGTTGAAGTCTCCAATTTACTGATTATAGGTTATGACAACAATGACACTAAACAAAAAATTATTGTAAAAAGGTCTTTTTTTTAATAACTTTATTTTTAACATTGTGGTCAAAAAATAAATTAAAACAATAACAAATTGTCTCATTATTAACAAAAGAATCTCTATAAGCAGTATATTTTAATAGTAACTTTTTTAGGACAAAACAATAGATAATATTAAAACTAAAAAATGCTCTACTGTAAAATGTCATTTTTTGCATAATGCCACTTTTGTTTTCAACGTGCGATATAGTCAAAGTTTGATAGTCTTTAATAGAATATCTTTTTTGTTTCGAAGTTACTTATACTCAGTAGGTATGCCATAACTATACGCGGTCTAGCAACCGGGACCCACCCCATAGGGGCGCATATTATCAGCAATGCGATGATGATTGTTTATTTTGAATATATCAACCAACAAAAGTTTGAGTGCGATGAAATCAGAATCTTGATGAATCTAATAGTACTAACAGACGGTCGTACTTGGTTCGAAGCGGACAGCGGATCTGGTCCGCTCCGTACCAAATCTGTTCGTCTGTACAGTAGTCTGCGTGTCCGCCCGGTTCGATGGGAACAGATTCGGTCGTCTGTTGCAAGATCCGCCGTACGATGTCCGTTGTCGGACCGGACCAAGTTCGAGCGTCTGTTAGTACTATAAGTTACGATACTGCAGGTTATACTTCTTTCAAAGCGTTATGAAAGATTATGAATTTTTACAATGCACGCACACTGGGACACATTATTTGTAACATCAAAGTTTTCTCGTATAGAAAAGTCTATACAAACATCGAATTATAGATCCTACCGACAAAATAGAGCATATTGACTTACATTACTTCACATTTCTACCTACTTAGTAGGTACCTACGTATTTTTCCGTTCACGCATATAGTGAGGAGAACTGCAGAGTAGGTATGGTAGAAATCATGTTCGCATGCGCGTAGCGTCTAATAGCTGTTATTATGCTAATCTACCTCCACTCCTTTTATTATTTGATTTCAATAAATTTATTTCTATGCATAATAAATTTAATTAATTTTCATGGTGCAACAGATTCCAACGCGGATAAATAAGTACCAAGCATCCATTTTTATTATTTTTTTATGTGCGTAAACATCTTATATGACGACGTAGGTCTACTTCGAATACATGCAATCAACTCAGCGCAGTCGCAAAGCGCACAACGGAAGTGTGTAAGCGGAAATAAAATGTGAAATGTGCGCAGTCGCTATAGGCTCTCATTTACGAATGATGTACCTACTAAAAAGGTGGTTTTAAAGTTTTATTAGTATTACACAAGAATACTCACGAAGGAAGGTGTCAAGCAATATCTTAATTCCCAAACTAATTTTATAGAAATTCCTTTTCAAAAAGTATTTCTAAATTTTATTTTTTAGCCTATAGTATTATTTTTAGTTTAATTTTTTATTATTATGATCCTGGGGGGGTAATTACCCCCTTTACACCCTTCATATTTACAGTCGTTTTTTTATTATATTATAAAACAATATCTTGACCTGCATATAGAAATAATTAAAGTAGGTATATAGCATTTTAATGAATAAGTATTATAATACTCTGCAAATAAACAAGGCTTCCTCAAACCTCAGCACAACGCTATTTTTATTAAAATTCTGGAAACTTTTAACAATATTTAGGTGAGATGTAATAAAATGTTTAGCTTTCATATTTTTTGTTTACAATGAATCACGCAAGAAAATTTATCATCATAGCATCATAATTAAGGAAAATAAATAGTGAACTCATTAATTTTTCCAATCGAATTCTAAGAAAAACAAGTTTTCAGAACACTCATTTTATTAGATCAGTTGATTTCACACTCTTAGAACAGAACCGTCTTAGTGTTCTTTTTACAGTAAAAATATTTGATTGACCAATAAGTATTTTAAAGCTAATTAGGTCTTGTACTGAAACATAAGACATTTTTTGGATTATTTTTTAACAATTATAAATGATAAAACGTTCTCAAAATGATTACCGACTTTTCCGTGTGAAAACACAGGCCTTGTGACAAGGGCGTAGATATTTTTTTTTCTTAAAAGCAAAAAAAGCAATATTTTTAAGTTTTTTTAATATCACACATGAATACTCACGAAGGAAGGCAAAATATTAATTCCCAAACCAATTTTACAAATTTTTTTCAAAAAGTATTTAAAATTTTATTTTTTAGCCAGGTATTCGTATTATTTTGAGATTTATTTTTTCATTATTATGATCCTGGGCGGGTAATTACCCCCTTTACCCCCCTTTTCTACGCCCTTTTCATGTGTAGTCCGTAAGACCGACACGTTTTAAAAAATCGTTACATATCAAAAAACAAACAGTCACAAACTAAAGTATAAAGTTACTCTAAAGGTCTCACAGACCGACGTACGATGTCTTGATCTAAGGGTTAAATTTTATGTTTAACCATTGTTTATATACATACAGGGTGTATCACAGGAAACCGTACATAGGGAAAAGTACACAGTACAAGTTAGTTAAGATCAGAGATCGCTTTGCCTTCCATTCAGAGGTCATTATCATGGTTTACATAATGAAATCTATTCGAGATGATGGCACAATCTGGATGAACCTAACGACAAAATCGCTGAAATATGTTTTAATGTGACTCCTGAATGTTAGACAACGTGAAACAACATTTTTGTTACCGATTCCACTGCTTAATCAAAATGGATGTTTATTTGAAAATTTGCATTAATTTTTTATTTCAACTGTTTGTTTAGTTTAATTATTAATTAAAAAATTTTTTTTTATATATAAAATATAAGATATTGTATTTTCTTTAGTACGAGTATAATCAAATGTCAACATTTTTGAAGTTGGAATGCTCCCGTCGCCCAATTTGCTGGAATTTTTTTTATTATCTATTTTTTTTATAGATAGGTAGTACTAATATTTTAGTTTTAATTATAGAATGGTTTGATGTTCTATACTTTTCAAAAACGGTGCCACACTGTTCAAATTGTTGTTTTAAAGTTTAAACGTCGCGCTTATGGTTCGGTCCCTAGGTCCGCCATCCAACTAAAGCAACAATATCTAGGCATAGGTACTGCAAATACGCTAATTATAAATAACAAAAAAATTCTTTACGAAATCAAATCAAATCCCCCTCTGTTAGAGGTGCCATAAGACCCCGGTCCAATACAAAATTAGATCATCTCGCTTTTTTCTCCCGTGTGCACATGTGTGTGTTTGTGCGTCGGTCTGTCAGTCAAGTGTTTCTTCCAGCTAATCCCTGTAGTCTTATGGACTCGGTAAAAGCTAACTAATAAACATATACTACATATATACATCCATACACATAATATAGTATGTTATTCCCCCTACTCCCGAATAGTAGTAAATACACCACGAAAGTTGTGGACAGGGCTGGCCAAAATTATATGACAGTTAAACTCATGTATTTTCAGTATTTTCAACTTCTCCTTCATTCTCACTTCGCGGCAGTCATAGATCAATCTGAAAAAAAAATCTTTATTAATTTAAGCTTAAACGTTGTCAAACGCATTTTTCCATTGGCTGAGAGGTAGGCCCGCAACTCGCAAGTACAAAATATTCCTAATAGAGATTAATTCTTGTTTCCAAATTGCATAGATCTTCTATATATCGGGATATGTATCTATCAATTTAAAATACAGATAAATAAAATTGTATAACGTTGTCTAAAATTGCGAATTCTGAGTGTACAGTTTATATGATACCTAGTTCATTTTTTGAATTTGTACAGGTCTATCTATCTGTCAGTTTGTTTGTTTTGAGTTAGCTCAAAAACTACTAAACCGATTTGATCGACTTTAACTGCAGTGCTTATTACACATCAGAACCAGAATTGGTGTTAAAATTAATATAAATACAATTTGCGACAATATACCTATTGTCTAAAAATTAGTCGCGAATTGTTATATTTATTGAAGAATATAATCAGACGTTAATTAAAGATTTAAAACTAATATGTAACTGTATATATTCTAAAAAATAAACCAGAATCTTTATGTTAAAAGTCGTTAACAATTTCTAAAGAAACAAAAAATGTCATATATATGATTTGATAAAAAATTGATTTTATGTAGTTAGTAAGGTACCTACTTAATTATTTATTATTAAAGAATTAAAATGTTTTCGTTAAAAATTTTAAAAAATTATTCCGGGTTCTTCGATACGTACCTACTGAAATTAAATTCGGTATTTTTATCCCGCGTATTGCTAAACCTTAGCATTTTTATAAATGACAAAGTTCAAACACCCGTTATGGCAGGGAAAATCTCAAGTTATGTAATAGAAATTTATGCAGGAAATAAACAGGAAATTGAATGTTGCTTTCTCATCAACAGGAGGTAAATACTTGCGTTTTGGTACGCTATATACATTTCTTTTTTAATATAAATAATAAATATGTAACTTTTCCATCTAAACCAAATACAAAATATCATTCATACTTTTCTGCTGATTTATTTGAAAAATTCTGCTATTCGAAAAGAAGGAAACTGAAAAGTTTATCTGTATATACACAGGTGTACCGCAAACATTTTCTTTAGAAAAATATTGTATGAACTTAATTTTTTTTCTTTTTTTTCGAAAAAAAACTGCAGTCTGTTGTTTTATTTTTTCGATATCCATTATTTTAATGTCTAAAAAGTTGCTGAGCTGCGATAATGACATTTCCTGTCTAAAAAATGTTTTACGAGGAAAAAGCAGACTAAATATAATATTTTAGGTCAGTTTCCGCTGTCACAGAAAACTGTTCAGGTGTTCTAATCGAATATTTGCGAAAAATTCAACATAAAATCATTAAAAATTATTTTCAAAACTTGGCAACAAAAAATCATTTTATAAAGAATAGAGAGATCTATGGACAATGTATGGAGCACATGTTTCGCAGATGTTTTTCTCTTATACTTATTCTCTTTTTAAAACAACATTCTATTCGTACTTATTTACTATTTTCTGATATTTATAACATGTCTTAAAAATATAAAGGATTCTTATTACCATAGTCAATTTAGAAAAAATCGGCCGCGGCCTACGGCGTAGATATGGGGGGTAAAGGGGGCAGTTACCCTCTGCCCAGGACCATAATAATAAAAAATAAAGCCAAAAATATTACGAATACCTTACTAAAAAAAAATTTTGACAATATCGTAACAGCATATTTTGGAACATAATATTATTAGTTTGGGAATTAATATTCGTAAATATTCTTGTTTGATATTAATAAAACATAAAAAACTATTGAATTTTTTTGCTCTACTCCTCCAGAAAAAAAAATATTTACGTCCTTGACCGCGGCAGGTCTTCAAATTTTAGAAACGAAAAAAATCGTGAATTTAATATGAGGTTGAATATTTTTTTAAGTACACCTTACTCCGCTAATTTTTTACAATGTATGAACGTAAAAAGTGAATATTTTTACAATACATGAACGTAAACAATGAATGTTTTATTTTATGTATTTGTAACACATATTATACATATACATTTTTTCTTTCTGCACTCCTTCTCAAAATGAATATTAATTATGCCTAATCTCACACTCCTCAGTGCGCGCAATGTGTTCAAAAAAGGGTACAAATAGATTCAACTTTTCATAAAGTGGGAGAAGCTGTTGTAAGGTTGTGACGAGGAGGGCTCTCTCAGAATATGACAGTTCAAATGGCTCGATATCGATGAATCGAATCGAAAAAGGACATCCCTTGAACAAACATCGAAAGTTTTGAGTAGAACGAACTCTTGGCTTATGACATGCACATTAACACACCGGCAAAAGTTTTCTTGCATCTGTTAACGTTTTAGTTTTAGTATTCAACTGTCCCTTTGCAAAGACAGTTGAATAGACAACCAATCATTTTCTAGTAGTTGCATTTGTTATTAACAGTTAAATTACGTATGTGCGACGCGCCATAAGTAACAGACTGACGTCGTCGCTGTATTGTTATCCTGGTCGTTATTTGTTTGTTTGACGTTTGGAGTGTAATATCAAACCGATGTTTATTAGTGATTTGAACAAGGTGTTGTGAAAGTTTTTGATAGTAACATTTTAGTGACATTGTACTATTTATTAAAGCGCGTGTTTGTATTCATAGCTAATGTAAACATTGTTCGAAAGTTTAAATACATGTAAGTCAACCTTAACCTATTTGAAACTGTTTTTCTTTTTGCAAAAGTATCAAAAATAACATTTGTGGTGTTACCTTTTAAACGTTTGGTTTAATTGTTTATTTTTTTTTTACGTAGAAACTTGTAACAACACACGTTAAGCTAACAAAACTGTTTTTCATATGTTTGTAATTTTAAAGTTTTCAAAGAGTGCTCATGCCTCAAAACACTAAAACAAAAGTACATTATTTTAATATTTTTGTTTAGTCTTGAAAAAATACAGAAAAAATATAAAAACAATCACTGAATGCTTAATTAAAAAAAACATTTTTTTACAGTTATTTTAATTGCAATATAATATGCGTCAAGTAGCCTTAGAGCAATACAGTAGTTTTTTTTATTAATTGTGCAGTAAAATAAAACATTATTTATTGATTATATAAATAGTTAATATATGCATTTAACTAAGTTTGTGACGTTTGGAAACATTTGTTGTTATTTTGGTTTTATCGTGTCCCATGTTGACATTTTTATTAATTTATAGTAGTTAAACCTGTGTTTAGTTGACTAAGTCTAACATCACAAAACACCTTACTAAATATCCCGCCATAATTGTTAGAAAAAATTCCAAACCAAATCTTTAGATATTAATGACCGCAGTTGTCAAGCGTCTATAATATTACATTAGCTCTTATTTACAGTAGTATTTTGGATTATATCTAAATTTATTTTACTTTTTGAGATTTGAATGGAAAACAATTCCATATTCTTCCCAGTCTAATATTATAATCATATGTAAATATCTTTTAGTTTCAACAATAGAAATACGTTCACGTATTCACTCGATAACAATAGCAGAAGCAAGAAAAAGCCTTCACTCTATAATTAATTAATTTTATCAATTCCAAGGTAGCTCAGCATATACTTTTTTCATCTTAAATTCAATATTTTCTAGAAGATGATTAACGTTGTTTTGTTACTTTGATATTATGACATTATGACGAATGAAATAAATTCTTCGAATCGTTACAACGGAGAACTTTTTTACTATGTTCTAAATCTTGCTGGTCCTATTTTTAAAGAGTGAACACCTCACCTGCTATAAACCAATCACCGCTTCGATGCTTTAATATATTCTGTATAGTTTGCTGCAATCATCTGCAGCCCCTTTATCACTTTCAAAATAGGAGATAGTAAGTATATGGTGTTTTTTTTTTGTTTTCTTTTTTTGGAAGCTAAAAACGCTCATAACTTCTGAAATAAATTGGTTTAGCAAGGGAGTTTTCCTGGGGGGGGGGGGCAATTGGCTAGTTGATCAGCCACCGCAGTGTCAATTTCGGTAATCCAATTAGAGATCAACTAAACTAAACGAGGGTTTTCGGGGATGATAAAAGAATGTTGCAAAGAATGGTAGTGAACAATTTTTTTAAGATAAAAAATAATGAAAACAGTATATTTCTTCATTACAAACTACATTTTAGTTTGGCACACTAAAATCAACGTCAAACCAATTCTTATGACGAAGGAAGTTATGCAAAAAATATTAGGCGCCAACTTGAAGAACATAATCGCCGGGGCAACCTGGCGCCCAAGATTTGTAGAGTTCTGTCTTTCGCATACTAAAAGATTTTCTTCAACTAATGCTTGCTTCTTGTTAGAGTAATTGAATTTTATGAAGTTATGCATGTTGAAGAGATGCAAACCATATGACGACAGCAACGGAACATTGTGGAAGCTGGTTTATAATATGTTGTTAGTTTATTAGACAAGAAAAAGACGAGAGTGTAAAATGTTGCGTGCAAAGTGCACCAGATATGCAAATTGCGTGTAATGTGGTAAAATACAAAATTTTGATTCACCGCTCAAGGAGACTTCAATCATATTTCGACGTGCAATTTACCCCGTACATTTATTAAATTAATTCTACATATCGCCATTGTGATTTTCGAACGGAGTTTTGAAACTGACGTGTTATACAATTGTCTTCACCGACATTGGATTTGCATTTCTCCCGATCCGATGTCGGCCGATATCGGAAGGAAAACAAACTCCAAGATTAATGTAGGTGTTTGCATTGGAAAGGGAAACCCGACTTCGGCAAGGAAATCGGGCTTGCCTTTCCAATGTGGAAACTTATCTTTGTGTTTGCTTTTCTCTCGAAGTCTACCGGCATCGAATCGGAAGAAGTACGAATCCAATGTAGATGCAGCCTTAGGATCTTTAGGAAACTTTTTAGAGGACAAATTATTTTCACAGTTGTTAAAATTAATACAAAAAAGTGTGTGTGCGTGTCAGCTCCGACGCACGATTGGAGTTTACTCCTCAGATACGCTGTGTAATCTATTCCATCTCATTCTTTTGCACGTTAAATCCTACAGATATATATGTTTGTCTTTTTTGAAACGGACGAGTGTAACACCACACTTAAAGCGGTGGAACGTAACGTCTCACCAATTCATTTTACTAGTCATAAAATTTCCGTACCGGGCTTTATAACTCAAAATCGTTTCTTAAGGAGTAAAGTAAAAAAAAACAAAAAACAAAAATAATGCAACTCCATAATGTAATTAATTCGTAAGCTAAATGTTGAACTCAATCGTTTTCGAATGATGGGAAGATGGAAAAAAATTGCAATTACTTTAAAAAAAAAAATTGGTTGTCTGTAAAGTCGGTTTACGGACGATAGTTTTACGTGATAACGTATTCCGTAATACATAACCTAAATTTTAGTAGCTGTCAAACTTGGGCAAAAGCCTACTGCGCTATCGCTTGCACGCACAGGGTCAGGCGGAACGTTAGGAATGTTACACTTTTTCGTGCGTGCAGCTGGTGTTTCATCAATTTATAAGACGTTATCACGTCAAAAAATATTTTATGTGTCTGCATACGAGGTATGGTTGTTCTGTTGCTAATTTGAATCGCGAACTGCGTATTAACTGTTTGATCTTTTTGATCGATACTATAGTTCAATGTATTGATTTGAAAATATATTACTATATATTGCACAGCAAACTCTACACCGTTATATATTTTACAGGCTGCAGTTTTGATATATTATATTAATTACCGCAAAATGCAATTTATAACACTTCCAAGTGTATGTATATACCGAAAGTTGTTTTTGACTCATTTATGACCAGATTAATTACGACATTTTTATGGTAGCTTAGGTACTGGTACGCTACATACCTATAGCGAAACATTATATGCGAAAAAACAGAACCAGCAAATTTAAATATAATGTTTGATTTTTGATTTTAATACTTTTCTGCATATGAAATTTTATACCTACTCCGAAAAATAGTTGAATCGTTACACAGTACGCTCGTATGTTATTTACAAAATTGTTAATATGCCATTTTGTTTTAGCTTGCGCGGTTCTTAAAGAAGCATGTAAGTCGGAATTATTTTTTGATAATTTTACACAAGAACAAATTATTTTTATGATGTTAAAGTTGATAGTTTGATAAAAAGAATGTCTGTTCAATTTCTCATCGTTTTCTATACAGACATTGATTTTGTCAAGCAACAAAAATGCAGTGATAGATGCGGGTTTATTATTTTCGTATAAAACATATTATTTTATTATTATTGAACTTTTTGTGTGATCAAATTCTCACGACATTTAAATATATTCTTACACGATGAAAATTGTGAGGTCCACAGGGTATTTGAGATTAATTTCTGATTGGTTAGATTAAAAAAATGACAGTGAAAGATGAACGTTTTTACGCATTTTTGACGAAATTTGTGAATAATCCGTAAAGTCTTTTTTTTGGAACGTCTATGATTTAAAAAAAAGTCAAAATTTGGGCACATCGAGTTATCGTACTGGACCCTGAGTTTAAAAAAAATGTAATGCAACTTTTACCTTAAACTTGTGTATTCTAAATCACGCTGTTAAATAATAAATTATATTATCTTGAAAAAAATTAGCGAACATAAAAATAGACAGATAGTTATTTACATTGTTTATGATGACAATGTCAATTGCAGGGTCAATTAAAATTGCAATGTCATATTACTACTAGAATTTATTTATTAGCGTTAGACAATAAATGAACATTAATTTACGTTCAAAATCTACTATAGAACTTTCATCCTCTCAACATAATTATCTGACGTGATTAAATGTTTCGTTAGAAGCAGGTCGCATAACTGTTTTGTTAAGTCCTGTGAATTTATAAGTTAGTTAACAATTTCTGTAATTCGGCCTATTTAAGTTAAGTTTTAAATTAACTTATGTAATTCCAAAAGGGGACTTTGTCTCTGCAGACAACTAAATACACCCTTTCAAGTTCCAGTTAACATTACACGCAAAGTACCGATAATAAAACGTATTCTATGAAATATATTTTATGAGGCTTAAAAGCAGCCGACAAGGGCAAAACATATTAATGTGTAGCATTTGCAAACTATTATGTGTACCTACTTAAACACACGTTCAGTATTTACACTCTTTTGATCTCAAATTAAGTACAGATAAAAGATTAGTCTAGGTGCGTAACTAAAAACTTTTTAAAAAATTGATTGTCTGTAAAGTCGGTTTACGGACGATAGTTTTACGTGATAACGTATTCCGTAATACATAACCTAAATTTTAGTAGGCGTCAAACTTGGGCCGAAGCCTACTGCGCTCTCGCTTGCACGCACAGGGTCAGGCGGAACGTTAGGAACGTTACACTTTTTCGTGCGTGCAGCTGGTGTTTCATCAATTTATAAGACGTTATCACGTCAAAAATATTGCACATTTTTTTAAAGCGGATCTAAAACCATCTAATATTCAGCAGTGTAACCATTTTCTTTTTAATTTGGCTTGTATTTGGACGATTAGGTTAAATTTAAAGCTAAAAGGGAACATTCATTAATTATGTGAGCTCAAAATAGAGGGGAGTGATCCGAAAAAATATCTCATTTAATGAAAATCTTACGTCTACTTTTGATTTCAGAGAATATACATACTGTGTCCAAATTTCATGATGATCGGAGTTACCGTTCAAAAGTTTTTGTCGGATGGACAAATTTTGAGTTATATTTTGCAACTTTTTTCATTGATGCTCTACTCCTATTGGTCTTATAGCGTGATATTATATAGTCTATAGCCTTCTTTGATAAATGGACTACCCAACTCAATTTTTTTTTCAATTCGACCCAGTAGTTCCTGAGAGTAGCGCGTTCAACCAAACAAACAAACTCTTCAGCTTTATATATTAGTATAGATACACACTGATTCCACGGGGACGAAGTCGCGGATTCTATTATAAGTTTCAAACCAAGCGACAGAGCGAATGTTCGAACGCTTTGATAATTAAAAAAAAATCCAGCCAATTGGGCGACAGGACCATTCCAACTTCAAAAATATTGAAATTTGATATAATATAATAAAATATAATAAAAAGAAAAAAAATTTTGATATCGTGTGAGCTGACGCGGGTAATGGCTAGTATTCAGTATATTTGCTATTCGTTGCTTAACTAGTTTTTATATCTGACAGATCTACAAAACAATAGTTGATTTTTTTTTATTTTCAAAATATTTCTGAAACTATAATATAATAAGTTTAGAAAAAAAAATTGTGACAAAACTTTCTTGAAAAAATTAATAGCATAATAAACCGTTATGAAAAATATACCATTATTATATAAAAAAACACCGTTATAGTATAGGTATATCTCTTTTTGTGCATGCGCCGATTTTTCCCAAAAACTAAAGGGCTCTTCATATTTGCGTATCAACCATCCTCCCAAAATTTGGTTCCAATCCGTTCATTCGATTGATCTGTATGCGTGCTCACAGACTAACAGACCAACAAACAGACGCACAGAGTTTTTCCAAAAATATGTTTTTTGGATTCGGGGACCTCAAAACGAAAAAATATTGTAACATTTTTGAAGAGTGATTTTTGACCTAAACTAGTACCATTCCCCACTTGTGGGTTGGAATGGTAATGCTGTCTACAAAACATGAAACTGTTTAATTTCACCTGAAGTCGGAACTCTGTATACCTCCTGGTATGTGCGTCGCACCTGGTCGAAGCGCTTGGCACGTGCTCTTAAAATGTACACGCGCAATACTTTTATAGAGTTCATGGCAATTTAAATTTCGTTTTCCTCATGTTTAACACTAAATTAGAAGTGGCAGATGTTCAATTTGTAATAAATGCTCTGGAATACATTCGCATTAACTATTAATACAAAAAGCAATCAAGGCATCTGGATTCCGATGTTTAAAATAAACAATTATTATATAAATGCAAATTTTCTCCATTATACAAAAAATGCTGCTGCAATTTCTTTCTTCAATGCTATTTAGACACGCGAAAAAGGATCACCCGTGTGTTATATTTAGTGATGTGTCGGATCGTTAAAAATGTATATCCGCAGATACAGATACGAATACGGATCATTAGTGTCCAGATTCGCGAATACGGATACGGATCTCAATTCTTTTACTCAGTTACTATTGAGATTTAAGAATATTTACATTTTTATTTATAATTGTTTTCATCCATAATTTTTATCTAAATATTTAATTTATTTAATTTTTTTTTAGTATTTTCTTGAAACAGAAACGTCGATTAATTATTTACCATTCCAACCCACATGTGAGGGAATGGTAATATATTAGGTCAAAAATTACTTTTCACAAAATCTTTCCGTCTTCAGGTCACCCGAATCCAAAAAATATATTTTTGGAAAAACTCTGTGCGTCTGTTAGTCTGTGAGCACGATACAGGACAAATGGATCAGCGAATTGAAACCAAATTTTAGGAGGATGTTTGGTATACAAATATGAAGAGCCCTATTGTTTTTGGGGAAAATCAGCGCATGCGCAGAAGATATATATGCCTATAACGGTGTTTTTTTATATAATAATGGCATATTTTTCATAACGGCTTATTATTCTACTTATTTTTTCAAGAAAGTTTCGTTAAAATTTTTTTTCTAAACTTTATAGTTTCGGAAACATTTTGAAGATAAAAAAAAATCAGCGGCTCTTTTGTTTTATAGATCTGTCAGAAATAAACTAGTTAGGCATGCTTTGATTAATTTTTACATGACGTGGAACATATTATGTAGGTAACTATGGCAACGAATAGCAAATATAATATTGAATACTAGCCATTACCCGCGTCACCTCACGCGATATCAGGAATTTTATTTTCTTTATTATAATCAAATGTCAGCATTTTTAAATTATAATTATTTGTCTGTAGAATTGGACGTAAAATTGAAATAAATACTGACGTGCTTTTATTTTGTCATTTGAGCCAGGGTTAAAGCGGTGTTTGAAACTACACACTTGATATTTGATTGTGCGTATATTGCGTGCATGGTAGTGAATATAAAGAGATATTAAAATCTATACGCGAACCAAAAATAGCCAGACGTCCTACCACGTCTACATGACCGCCTACATTAATCCAGAATCGCACGTGCGGAGTTGACTGACCGGTTTTTATGTTTTACGCATCAAGCACCCACAATATGACGTCCATTTATAAAAGAATGAAGAATTTATTTTCGACACATCACATATAAACATATTTTTTGCGTATTACAACAATTGTACTCCCAAGCGATTTCTAAACATTGAGGTTCAAATATATATACAGCGACAGATAAGCTCAAGAAACAGCTAACCAAGGAGGAATAAATTAATTCGGCACTAACACAATACACTTAGCCTCATATTATTAATCGGTTTTTGATGAAATGAATTTGTCAAGACTATTTCGTTTTTGATGTTTCGAGTTTAAATTTAATTAGAGTGTGAAAGAAAGGCAATGCAATACCAGTCGGGTTTACATTTTTCCACGTTTTTTTTTTGTTTTATTATAAACTGAAAGTTTTGGAAGCTTTACACGGAGTCCGTAGCTTTGGAATGATGCAGAAGCTTCCAGAACACCCTAAAATACTTCTGAATTATCTAGAAGCTTTCGGAATGTTTGGTTGGCGTATAGCCTTACTGCGATTTCTTTATTATTTATTATTAACTATAATAATAAAGAAATCGCAGTAAGGAACCTTAGACTTGGCAAGACTTTTTAGAGATAAACAAGCAGCTCCATCGAGACTTGGCTAGTTTTTTACAGAACGTTTTTGGTGGAATTTCACTTCTTTTTGTAGAAACGTGGGGATTTTATTTTATTAGATTTTCTTATTTGACACAGTTTTTGATTTCTTTTTAGGTCGATCTCTAATAGTTTGGTTGGGCTCTTGTGTTTTCTAATCAGTGTCACCAGGTACTCCAGATCTTTGATTATCCTAGTTTTTATAGTTTTCCCTTTATGTGGCCATTAAACCCTAACTCTGTACCAAATTTCAGCTCTGAGTTTATGGGAAGTACTAGTTCTATTCTGATGATCATGAGTGAGTGAGTAAGTGAGTGAATGAGTGTCATAAATGCGAAACTTTGCTTTCGCTTAACTTCGGAACTAAATGACCTACAGACTTGAAATTTTGGATTTTAAGTATGTGATTACAGCTTACTGGATGACGAAAATTTCTGCGTTCTGGTCTTATCCAGAGGTTCTCAAATAGGGGCCTGAAAATGCGGCGAAATGGTTCCAGTAAAGGATGGTCCCGCAGTGTTTGGTTCGCGCTAGACTTGGTGGGGGCACTACCGTGCCCCCAGATATTATATTATACTAACGGCCCGTCCCGGTTTCACCCAGGTGCAATAGATATAAATTTGCAAAATGTATTTCGTTTGCGGCCCGGCACTAATGCAGGATTCCGATTTCGCTCCCTCAAAATTTTGTTGGGTAATATAATATTTACACTCCCGTTTGACCCTATTAGGGGTTGAATTAAAAAAAACGCTGAAACAAGGGTTTGTTTATTTTTCATGAAGAGTGCGTATGTTGAATTCAATGTCTCTCATTTTAACGATTTTTGAAATATGGCCGTTTCTTCAGAAACCTTTACACCTCCCTAGGATGCGAATTTTAAAGAATTCCTTCTTAGCGAGTGCTTACGTCATAAAAGGACTCACTGTCTAAATTTCAAGTTTATAGCTCAAGTGGTTTGACCTGTGCATTGATGAGTCAGTCAGTCAGGACAAACGATTTTATATATACATATAGATTTAAATTAAAAAGTTTTCAAACATTAGATTCTTTCACTGAACTGACCTTTTATACTTTTTCGAATGTTCATGTCCTCAAAATATCAATTTGCGTTAGGTATTCATATAAGTATTTGCAAGAGAGAAGACATCGATGTTAAAGTTACCGAAAATCTGACGGATTTTTGTTACACCCTAGAAATACTTTGATATTAAATAGATGTTAGCAAAAGCATCCTACCGCCTATACACTTAGATTACCGCGAATTACGCATTAATGTCAGAATTGTTAACGAAAATGTTTTTCAGTTTTACATGAGCTTACGAAAATGTTACGAGATTTTGTTTAAAATTTGAGCTCGAATACATAATACATGTACCTACGTACACTTTGAAAATCAAGTGAATAGTTTCCGAGTCTATCAGATACAAACATACAGACGTCGCGTCGCCTTTTATATACGACTAACTTTTACCCTGTCTTTTTAGTCTGCGTGGAAATATACAGATTTTGTGGATTCGATTTTTTTTTATTTTAGTGAAGTCGGCTCGGCACATGAGGGCCATTTACAGTTGAGATAAGTGAAGTAAATTCATTGTAGAGTAACGTTAAGACCACATTGACACTATGATTAGAGTGGATCCAGAAACTGTTAAGGGTGCAAATAATCAGCTATCAATTAGGTCCAGTGGAAGCCTTCGTTTGAGCCTGCTAACTGTTAACAGAGCTGGTAGTACACTGCTCCAGGACATTCGTCTATTTTGCTATAAAAGTTTTGGGCGCAGTCTTTCATGTACTGTTCGATCATGGTGATGCCCAGTTCTTCGTGGATGTGTTGGTTTCGGAGGAAGCAAGGAACGTTTGTAGCGATACGCAGTACTTTGTTTTGGAAGGTTTGAATTTTCTTTAGGTTGGAATTGGAAGCTATTCCCTAGCCGACACACCCGTATGTTAACATTGATCTTAGACTGATCGATGATGAACATTCTTTTTGAAGAGGTAATTTTCTGTTAATCAGAGGATATAGCATAGAGAGTCTAGCATAGGATTCATTCAGTTTTTTATTTATATAAAAGGCCCCACTCACGATCAAACTTCATGCCACAGTTCAGTGTTCAAACTTATAGTTCAGTGAAGCATGATAATGTGTGGGACAAATAAACACTGAAACCAACACTGAAGTCAAGCATGAACTCATCAAATGCATCTTGATTTTTGAACGACTTCAGTGTTCAGTGTTCAGTGTTCAAGTAAACTGCTGTGTGTGTGGGTTTTTTTCAGTTCAGTTTTTGGAGTTCTGTGTTTTGTACAACCAGAAGCCAAAAATCTCAATGTTGCTGCAAGTCTTTCTTGTGTAGAAATAGATTTTCGCATATTTGTACCCTGGTTCTTAATAAATGGGGTAGCTAATTCCAGTAAATAATTCTAAGTTAATTTATCCATTCGTAAATAATTATTCCACTCAAGCGGCTCAAGATGTAATTCATTAATCAAATAAACATGACTTCTTGAATCACGCATTTCTAACCAATTTTTCACCCATATTCTTATTTTTTTTTCTTATTTCTCTGTTTTAAATACAATCCCACAGCTATGAACAGCCAATCCTCACCATTTAAATAACTCATTTAGTTCTTATTAGTTACCTATAGTATAATATTATAGTATGTATATAATATATATTTTATATATCTATACTCGACGAGTGTATGCCAACAACTGAACCAAACTGAACACAAAAAATTTTAAAAACTGAGCAGTTTGCATGAACTGTGTGTGGTGCCAGTCAGTCTTTCGATTAATCGGTCCAACTTCACTGAACACTGAACTGTGGCATGAAGTTTGATCGTGAGTGGGGCCTATAATAGCTCTAAGTTAGTCGTCGGTCGATATGTAATTCTAAGTATTTAACAGATTCATCTGATGGGATCCAGTCGATTACATCGTTGTTTATTTTAATTTTATTCGGATTCTGCGGACGTCGAAGTGTAAACAGTTTTGTTTGGCATTTGGATGGATTTAAAGTTCTATTTATTTGTCCATTTTACAACACAGTTACTAGCGAACTTGGAGTTGAGCTGCGGCTTCATTGATGTCATGGTGTAATACTGTATCATCTGCGTACATAGCTATTGCGGCACTGTTGGAATCTGGTATGTCATGAACAAATATATTGAAATCGTCGTAAGCCCTAACACGGAACCTTGTGGGACTCCAGCATTAATGCTTTTCAAGTTGGAAAAGGTAGAGTTAACGAATTCGATATACGTAAGCAACCCACATACAGCTGGCCGTGTGAAAAACGTGGTTTCTAAATGAATGTCAACTACCTTAAGTGTTTGCCCCTACGCTTTGTTTACAATTATTCCGAAAGCAGTTTTTAATAGAAATTGTAATCTTTTAAATTGAAAAGGAAAATCAGTTGGTATAATTGGTATTCGTGGTTTTAAAACACTGCCTCGTCCGACCCAATCCGACCCTGGAAATCTTAGAAACAATTTCACCCTGAGGATATATTTTTCTTTTCATAGCAGCGCGTCTTCGCCACTACTACAAAAATTTATATACTTGGGATTAATACTCGACTTAAACAGCTCCAAAGTAAACATATAAAAATCGGGGTTTTGCATTAGGTCAAAATAAAATCCTCTACTTCACGGTTGCCAGCTTTCACGGATTGTTACAAATACACGTTCTAAATGTATGCAGCACGTGCTCTGTTTAAATCTCTGTTCCTATATAATGTAGTTCGTTTTCATCTCGCGTTAAAAGTTTATATTCGCGAATCGTGCAGCTGTTTGCGTTCATCGAGGGGGACGGAGCGCGGAGAACGAGCTTTCCAATCGATAATGGGTTTCTGTTAACAGCACTAAAGCGAATATATATCCGAGAAGCGTGCTCTGGTTCCATAGGTCACGTTCAGAATAAACGCATCTATAAAACACCCGTTCGTCTCTAAACACGAAACAAATCCAGCTATAAGCGCGTGTACTGTTCACTTGAATCTTATAACGAAGCGCAATCTTTGGTCAATGTTAGAATTTACTTTGCTGTTAAATGGGATCGTCCCACGTATAAAAATTTGATTATTTTGAACGCTGCATACTAGTCTCATACATTAACAAATATTATAATTTGCACTGATTTTTCAATCGGCACTTGGTAATTGGTAAAACATGATTAAAACAAATAATAAAACACATGAAATTTCTACAAAATATTTTGTAGAATTTTCAAGTGTTTTTATTACTTGTTAACAAATATTATTACTTAAATTTTTCTTCTTAATTGCATATACAATAATTAAAAAAATTATGACAGTTTTTAACGCGCCTGAGCATGAACCGCCCTAATATGACGTGGTAGACAGTCACACTTCTTTATCTAGGACGTTAGTGCACAAAGTTTGGAAAACACTGGTTTACACCATTGTAAATTATTACTTATTATGTTTAAAATTTTAAAGATATTTTCATTACTTTGCAAGTATCTCTTGAAATAAAAAATGGTTGCAAAGTTTGTAACCAATTGTCTAAAAGTATCTGTGCTCAATAAAACTTAGATTTAAGGACACCACTGTCCTAGCAACAGGCTGTTTTTTGTCTTTTACCAAAATCTATAAACATATTGTACGAAAATATGTTAATAAAGTTTTATATTGACATTATAATTTTAAACCAAAAAACGATATGTAATGTTAAAAATTTGAAATTAAATCTAAGAATGAATTTTCTTTGAATCAGTAAAATGAAAAGAAACTGCGATATTTTTCTCGATAATCAAAGTGGTCAAGCGTCGTGAATTTACAGGAATTCAAATTAAATATATTAATTTCCGGTAATTCTTCTGATAAAAATTTACCTACTTTTTTCCGCATGGACAAAAGTTGTTTTAAAATAAATTTCAGATATAAGCATGGATTATTACTGTCGAAAAAACAAGTTTTTAATTTGACTTGATTTATTTTTGGAAAAAAACATACAATTTATGTACACGCCATCTCCTTTTTTGTATTTAAGTGTGTATTGTCATTTTTTTAACTGTCACTCGGTCACTAATTATGCGTTGAAACAAAGTGTTGAAGCTGCAACATTTAAACAAAAGTCATTGTGAGATTTTACAAAGGCCAATTATTTTTTGGACAAAGATTTAAATTATTCATACGCGAATAAAAATCCTAATGACTTGCGGCTCAGCAGATTTTGCAATAAATAATGAGGTGGCAGTTGAATGAATAATTTGTCTGTTCTGCGTTATATTTATAGCGAAATGGAACCATTTCTATCAGGCTACAACAAAAAAACTCAACAGTTTCAATTTACAGTAGAGTCTCAATTATTCGACATAAACGAACCGGATAGACGGTTAAAAAAAATGTTAGATGACTGAGACTACGGTCTAGACCAGGCCTGGGCAAATGGCGGCCCGCGGGCCGAATTCGGCCCGCACCGCAATTTTATCCGGCCCGCGAAGCATTTTAGAAAAATAGTAGCGGAAATAGAATGCGGGGACCATTTTTTTTTTTTGCTCTCCACATGCGGAAATAGAATGTGAGGTCCTTTTTTTTTTGCTCTCCGAATGCGAAAATAGATCTTGCGGTGAAATTTTCGTCAACCATCCGGCCCGCGGTCAAATTTTCATCAGCTATGTGGCCCGCCGATCAAAAGATTTGCCCGCCCCTGGTCTAGACTCTAGAACTTGTAATATTGCTCTAGCGATGTCTAGACATGAGAAAAGTCGTTACTATGTGATCACAGTGACTGTTATTCCCGGTTACAAAAAAATTACAGTGAAAAATAATCGTGACTTTGTCACGTGGATCCCGACCGAGCAAACACTCAGTTAGACGTTACGTCGGCTACTCGGCTGGAGCGACCGTCGTGATTGCGGTGACATAGAACAACATACGTTACTTTGGAACGTAGTTCCCTCTTGTCAGATCACAGTGATCATTTTAGACGACTGGTCACGGTGATTTTTTCATCGTGAAGTTATTTATTGCCCAACTCTAGCAATGACGGAGGCAGGCCACTTATTGAAGTCAGTAGAACAAGGACGAAAAATAAAATTGGCTTGAAAATCCATTAATAAGACAAGGAAAAGAAGACTATAACAAAACAAGCTTTAATAAAGATTACCCTACTTTCAAGACACAATACAAAAGCGCGCGCTTCTTTAGACTATAAAATGCAATGAACATAGAATAGAATAAATTATTCCGAAGCAACTACCGTATTTTTCCGACTATAAGACGCACCTTTTTACATAGAAAAATGGACTGAAATTTTGGGTGCGTTTTATGGTCCGAAGGTAAAATTAAAATATTTTTTTCAATAAATCGTCCCTAATTTGAGTTACGTTTTAAAGTCCGAAAAATATGGCATGCCACTGAAGGTAGATATGACGCAAATTAAGACGAGTTATATTAACAATACCTAAATATTATAAATTATGATCCGAAAGTAACATTAAAATATATTTTACTAAAAATCATCTTATAAATTTGAGGTGCGTCTTACAGTCCGAAAATACGGCATTCTTTAAAATAGAAACCGTCACTTAGTGCGTCGGATAATAGCGAATCGCATAAGCTGAACTTTAGTGTACTTTTTTTTAATATGATAGCAACATTTAAAAAGTTGCGAATATATATAACTGCGAATTCAAACGAATTGGTGGTTATTATTAACCGAATTCGTTCTTGTTTTTTTTTTTGCGAATGCACCCTCTGCATCACTTCATAGGTAATCGTTATTCATGAAAGTTGTGGGAAATAGCCACGTTCATATAAACAAGTGGAATAGTCGTGGCCTTTGATGTGTGCCTATTTACAAATTTCAAACGGGAACATTTTCGCTGTTTGGAGAAACACGGCAATGTTGGCACACAAACATGAATTTTACACCCCCACATACGAATTTTTCACGCAAGAATAAGTTATTCATTTATAAACAGTACTGCATGAAAAAACTGGCATTTTGGGTGTTAAAAATATGGGCGCATTAGATGTAATACACTTTTTTGACGGAATTAAAAAATAATTTTTAATTTTCATGCAATTTATTTATCTCAATAAAATAGAGCTGTTAGATACTATGTGCATGTGAACACCTCTATTCTGTTGGTAGCCTTTTTCTGCGTGAACCTTCATCCTGTCGATTTTGATGTTACAGGGTGCGGGCGCATCGTAAAAATTCACTCATCATTTTTTCATAACGTGCCTAAATAAATATAATTTTAAAAACTTTTAATTGTAAAAGATCCACAGTTTTTACTTTGGTTGGATTTTTTTAAACTGAATTAAAAATAAAAAAATTCGCTTGAGGAATCTTTGTGTTCCGCTGAACAAAGGAAATGTTCATCCTGAATTGAAAAGCTCTTTCATTTAGTTATATAGAAATTGAAAACCTTCTTAACGTGATACTCCAATTTCAACAACTTTTTTGTACCATTTAATATAACTGAGTAGACATCAATTATTTACGTTAAGTGAATTCTGTACAGAGATATTATTACAGAATACAGAAACATCAGGCGTCTGCTGCCTCAGTTATACAAAAATATATATTAATACTTATTATATATACATGTATATAAATATATACGTGAGCTATATATAAATAAAAGAATTTTACAGTACGCCAAGCGAATTCAAGTTGTAATACCTACTAAAGAGGCACCCACTTGAGATTGTATCTCGTTGGCGTTTCAACGAATTAAAGGAATTTGCACACTCTCAGATGCATCTTTATAAATTGTAGTTGGCGTCCATAACCTACCCAAAGTTCCTCACTGTTTTCTTAATAGCCATCTGGTGTTCATTTGCAAAGAAAGTCGATGTTATCAATCGGCGGAAATAATAAATGTCAAATTTTTAATCCGTAGAATGTTCACAAAGATTTTGGTTGATGCATCTTTTTGAATTAAATTCCAGATATTGGTAAAACGGTAAATAAACAAACAGAGATGTAGACCATAGACGTTTGATAACTGTGATCATTAGCGTCCGTAAATAAATAAATATCCCAAATAAAGGCCGCTGCACACGAGGCTAGAAACGCTGCTATAGATTCCTTGCTAGATTTGCCTACTATTTCTACCGCTGGTTTTCTTGATTGTTGTTGTGTGTTCGCTTCACACTAGACTTCTTACAAACTAGTTTTGTGAATAAATCTGGTGCGCGCGCAATGACAGTTCAAATATAAACACAGAGCAAAACGTGACTTGTCTGACTCTGAGCAGAATGACGCCATGTTGGTTTGTGAGCGTTTGTTCAAGTCGCCTGCGTGACAAGATACTGCTTCTTGCTCATACCTAGCAGCGAACCTAGCAAGGAAAATAGTCCTGTTCTAATTTTAAAACCTATCTTGTGAGCTAGCAGGCGAGTTCGCAGTGACGTCATTTCCAGCTTCGTAGCTAGCCTACTAGTCAGCAGAACTCCAAGTGTTTCTAGCCTCGTGTGCAGCGACCTTAAGTGTTAATAAAATAGGGGAAATCTTTTTTGAATATTCTAAATTAAATTTCCCCCGTCTGTAATTTCATTTTCATACGTGATGTTTAGATATTTTATGCGATATTATGACGGAACAAAGTGTGTCCAGAAATTTCGTCTGTCTCTGTTTGTGCAACTCAAAAACGGCTGGATTGATTTGTATCAACATTAAAATATCTAAACATAATATTATTAAGGATCATCACAGAAATTATTTAGAGTAGGTAATTAACGTAAAGTGTACTTACTTAAAATTGCAATGTACAACAAACTTTACTGTCGGTGCTTTTTTTACACAATCCGCGTTGTATATCTTATTTCATATACTATGGATTTTTTATTTTATTTTTCTTTGCACTGCTTGTGAACTGTTTTCAATTTAGTTTATTTATTTGTATTTTATTTTTTAACTTCTTTGTAAGCGGTATTGAAATATCAGTTTGCTTGAATAATGGATATGTACATCAAATGCGGCTATATGTGTTAACTAATAATTAATAATCTAAAGTGGATTTTTCATGGCAATTGCGGTTTTCTTCTAACTTTATAAAGTTTATATTTTGTTGAAAATAATTATACTTTGGGTAAAGAACGTCAATAACTTATATGTAATTCAAATGCGTTTAGGTTCCACTATAAATCAAATTAAAATAAGTAGAAATATAATAAAAAATAAGTTCAAAAACTAAAACTCAACTACTGAAAAGTATGAAACAAGAAAATATGTGGATAGCCGTGGTCATATGCCACATACCCTAACAAAACATTACATTATCAACTTAGTGTATAATTATATGTAGTGTATAATTTATGTAGTAATTAACCCTACCCTAGCACTGGCTATGCCAAGTTGGGTAGGTTAATTCCAAAGAAAGTTTATTTTATTTTGATTTTGAATCTGTATACCTATTATTGGAATAAAAATTATTATTATTATTATTATTATTATTTTAACAGTAGTAAGCGATAATAAGCTCTAGGGCAAAGTGCATCACGCTATACATCTACAGGGGTCTCATTTATATGAGATGGCACCACGGCTATCCTCAGATGAGAATATTTTCTTGTTTCATACTTTTCAGTAGTCGGGTTTTAGTTTTTGAACTTAATTTTTATTTTTTTTTTTATTTTTTGCACTTATTGAAGTGAAAACTTCTTTAGCGGCGTTGTAACTTTTTTGTAATGGGTAAAAAATGTTAAACTCGCGTCAGGAAAAGTAAGAACTGGGTGAGACTCTCTAAATGATAGTAATTGCCAGATACTTTTTATACAACGTTAGACATCTAGCGTTGAAATATCGTACATAAAAATGCAATCTATGATACAAACCATTTTATTTACAAGTGTTACCAATAACAAACAATACTTCTAAATGCAAAAAATTAAGACGTTAATATTCAAGTTTTCACTTCTGCCGGCACTCCCGGAGTGCAACCCGTCTTTTTTTTATTTGTTTTCAATTGGCTCCCCTTTGGGACCAAAATTCAAAAATAAATGTAGCCTGTTTTACCCGGGCCATAATAACGAATCGATTGACACCTTATTTATCAAAATCGGATGAATAGTTTAGGCGCTATGGTGGAACGACATCCGTAAATACAAACATACATAGACTGCTAAACTCATAACCCTTCCTTTTGGCGAGTTAGAAGTGAAACTTCTTAGGTTCTAGCATTTGTTGACGATTTTATTATTTCAGTATTAGGAAATGGTTTTGTAGAATTTGTTACAGATTTTCCGAAATCAGATCTGAACATATAGTATAGTGCGTGTTACTTTATCTGCTATTTTCCCTCTAATTTTTTCGCTGACTGCGCGGTACAAAAGTATATGGGAGCAAAAATGTTCAAAACGTATGTAAAAGGGGGGGTTGGAGGCCTCCTGGGCTTGTGTTTGAAGTCAAACTTTTCTTTCTTAATAAATACTCTTGAAAATTACATTTAAAAGAATTTTAATAACACACAAACAAGAAATGATTTTTGACATTTTTAGATTCTGCAGTTCTTTTATAAAATGAAATAAAACAAAAGTGTGAACAAGCCCATTGTGAGCAGAATACGAAAATGGCTGCGCAACTTTAAAAAAAATAGAGGGAACTTTGTTTAGCTGTTGAGCATTTATAATCTACAATCTATTTAATAATGAGTGTTATAAGAAGACATAAACACAATTAGTAGCGCGAAAAAAATAGGGTGCAATCATGGATAGGTAAATTTTTAAGCTAATTAAAGATCCGAAGTATTCATGGAAAATATGACTTATATTTTGTTACACTCATTTCTATGTCTTCAGCAAACTCATAATAATAATGATCATATATATTGTTAGAACAATTTACCACCTTTGGACCAGCTTGAGGCCCTGAAGATGAAAATACATTTTTCGGAACATTGGTAGACTTATTTATGATCCTCAACCAAAACCTTCCTTCATCGTAACTCATTTCTATGTTCAGATTAACTTTCGGACAATCATTCAACTCCATGAATATAGCTTCAGATTCGTTGATAATTTAAAAAAAAAGCCTTTATTAAAACGTATTCATGTTTTCCAAGTTTCTACTACTGTATACATTTATTAAATTATATATCTTTCTTGCAGAATAAATAAAGTGCGATCCCAATGGCCGCAGATCGACATCCTATATCGTTATCGTTACCTTTCGACGCTTGGAAGTAGTCGAGTAGATAATTGAGACCCTCGTCAGCACAACGATGGTGATGATAACTGACGGGTTGCTATGAGTTTCTGCTCACGTGTGACAGTTGACGACTACATCCTAAATAACGGACGACTCTACCTTTAAGATCGATAAAATAATTTTATTTTAAAACCGTCACCAAACTCAGTATCTGCTCACAACATTTGGAAAAAAATGGCGCTTGGTAAGTTTTTTTTTTTTTGTTTATTTTTGTGATTCACAGAATTAAATCAAAGTGGAGATGTTGTAGAGTCGCTAAGTAACTTTAAAAAATCGTGAGTAAAACTACGCTAACGGGCGTAGCGTCAGATTTTAGATTTTTCCCCGGAGGTAGAAATAAAGGAATGGAGTCCGGTAAAGAGTATCGGGCACTTGAATAAGTCTATTAGCCCTTAGCTAATATCTCAAAAACTTACAAAGTTTCTAATAAAAAAAAAACAAACGAAATTTCAAACAGAAAGGCTCGTATCGTATGTTTTTTTCGGTAATGTAACAAAGATTTTATTATATACAATCTACTGATCTTTTTTATATACATGCACAATTTATTTACCAAATACTGTCTTGCTTCTTGTTATTGATTTTCTACTAAAACGACTTCCTATAATGACCTACACTCGAGTATAATTATATTTGATTAACTAACATTATCCACAAATCAATTGATTAATTTAATAACACTAAGGCACATATTATTATTCCTAAACTTTAAGTTAATAATTATTAACATTCTGTAAATTAGGTGACTTCATTTTTTTGTTGGAATTAAAGGCTGTTATGTGATACAATGGTCAGATAAAATTATTCATGATAATATTTTATGCCTACGCATTGAATACAAATTACAAAACGCATTAACGATGCGCATAACTGGGTAGATAAATGCATATGAATTCAAGTCAGGTTAGATAAGATAATGCAGGTGTGTTTAAAATGGCGTTCTTAATAATCTCCCGTAAAAAAAATACATAACTGAATTCCAAACTGATTGCCTCTGAAAATTGACAAAAATAATAAAACACTATTTTAAACAAATTGTGTCTTTGTGTCGTTCTCATACTTATCTTCTTCTGTTTTGTTATTTTGATTTTTTGAAACAGAGACGCGGCGAGTTAATGTCGCTGCACACACGATTCCTTGCTAGATTTGGCTACTAGGTTTCAAGAGTGCTGTGGCGCTGGTTTTGACGATGGTTTTTATGTGTTCGCTTCACACGATGCGTGTATTGAAGCTTGCTTTGTAGATGGGTTTGGTGCGCGAATGTTAACAAAACGTTCATTGTCTCTGAACAGAACACACACTATTGCGCCATGTTTGTTTGTAGGCGTTTGCTCATGTTGCACACGTGGCAAGATACCATTTCCTGATTGGTTTTTGCTCAAATCAAGCAAAGAAACTAGCACAAAAAATAGCCCCGGTTCTAATTTTAAAATCCATATTGTGACTTCGACGCGAACCCGAAGTGACGTCATTTCCATCTTCGTAGCCAGCGTGCCCGCCAACACAAGTTCCAGCAGTGTTTCTAGCGGCAAAATCAGCCTCGCGTGCGCAGCGACTTTTAATTTCTTAACTGTACGCTTATTCTAGGTAGTGACTACTTCACAATATAATACAATGGGTGAGACGGGTGTTTTTTACATTGTTTTTTTGCTTCGTCGCTCCATTAAGTGAACGGTACTATATGGTACTCTCTCCCTATTTTAGAACCGTAGTGTAAAGATAATTTCCGTCGTGCGATTTTTTTTTGTGGTTTTTAAATATGCTATATGTACAAACGTATTTCTACAGCTTTTCTCTATTGGTTTGTACCAGAATTATTTGAGAACGACTGCACCAATTTTAATGAATCTTGGTACACTAACAACGGGTGCTCAAAGTCTAAATGAATCGTGTTTTTTATCCAGCCTTAATCGCAGGTTAAAATAAAATTTCTGTCAAAACCGACGTCAATACGATCGAAGGTTATATTGTTTCTATAAATTCCAAATTCTAAAAACAACTGTTACGGCATTGTTGTCGGTATTTAGGTGTTACAGTTTTTCGAAAACAAGTTAAATAAACAGGATTTAGTTAACTGTTTTCAGATAGACATAAGTACAGCAGTTGAAAACATTTTATTTTACTAAATAACACAGTAATGGATAATTTGGATTGGGAAATAAAATGTATAAAAAGAGATAAAACTGCAATTGGAAGTAGTATGTTTTTTTATACAGTAATCAAGATATTTTATTTATTTTGTTAAACAGTGTACTTCTTATCTTTTTTATGCAATAGTCTCTACTAAATTAATTAAGTATATAGGTAGAGTACGATAACTTGATGTGCAAAATATCCACTGGAAATACACAATTATTATTTTATATAACATAATATTATAACAGTGTTATTAGCTGTTTTAAGTTCGGAAAATTGATTTTTATAAATTAATTTTTTTTGTGCAGTGAAAATGGGAAGGCGTTTAGGGGGGGGAGTGCGGGGTCGTGTCGACACAAACTTTCCCACTTAATAATATTTGTATCTTAATAAAAAAATTCCAGCCAATTGGGAGACGGGACCATTCCAACTTCAAAAATGTTGACATTTGATTATAATAAAGATAATAAAATTTCTGGTATCGCGTGAGGTGACGCGGGTAATGGCTAGTATTCAGTATGATATTTTCTATTCGTTTCCATGGTTCCTTACATAATATGTTCCACGTCATGTAAAAATTAATCAAAGCATGCCGAAATAGTTTATTTCTGACAGATCCATAAAACAAAAGATCGGCTGATTTTTTTTTTATTTTCAAAATATTTCTGAAACTATAAATTTAGAAAAAAATGTTTTGACGAAACTTTCTTGAAAAAATAAATAGAATAAAAGGCTTATGAAAAGTATACCATTATTATATAAAAAACACCGTTTTAGCATATAGGTATCTCTTCTGCGCATGCGCCGATTTTCCCCAAAAATAATAAGGCTTTTCATATTTGAATACCAAATATCCACCCAAAATTTGGTTTCAATCCACTCATCCGTTTGACCTGTATTGAGTTCACAGACTAACAGACGGACAGAGTTTTTCCAAAAATATGCTTTATGAATTCGGGGACCTCAAAAAGAAAAATGATTTTTGACCTGAACTAGTACCATTCCTCACTTGTGGGTTGGAATGGTAAAATATTCCCTTACTCTATATCTATACTAATCTATACAGTATAACTCTATAGATAAATCAAATTAATAAAACTTATTTTCTACGAAACTGAAAACTACAGCCGAATAATGAAATTCTCGCCATCCGGCTCTGGAGCAAATTCTGTCTGAAAGCGAGAAACGACATGTTAAATGTTATTTGGAAAGAAAAACTATAAAAATATTTTTTTTTTAAATTATAAATAATGAAAATGCGGACACAATATATAATGTTTTACTTGTTATTGCTTACGTTTCGTCAATACTGATGACTTTCAAAAAGTCAGCGGTACTGACGAAACGTAAGCAATAAACAGTAAAACATTATTATGTGTCCACATTCCCATTATTATTTGTAATTATTTAAAATAAATATTACGGACGTTAAAATAGAAATTAATTATAAGAATAATTTTCACAATTTTTCTCGTGTTGTTTGTGTAACACGAATCGATTTGATTTAACCGTGAGAAGAAATAAAAGTGACTTTTACAATCAGCTGTTTAGTGAAATCACCTTGGCAGCTGTCCTAACCCATATGTTAGTTATTTTAAAGTTTGATCACTCTTTAAATTTTACTGTTGTGAAAAATTGGCATTTAAACCTGCCATACTTTTTAATTTATTTGCTGCGAAAATTCAAACCTATATTACTAAAAATAAATAAATTTTAAAAATACAAAGAATGATTTGATCAGTGTCTATTTTTATTTTGACAGATATATTTTAATTATTTTGACATGAAAAAAATAGATGTAGTCATACTTTGTCTACCTAAGCAACGCTCATTGGTGTGGAGAAAATACTGATATTGTCTTACCGTAACTAGCTTTTTGGGACCGTGGGCAAGACCTCGTGACACTGGGCTCCCTTACACTAAAGGACCCCGCACAAACCTTATAGGATTTGGTTCTCGTTTAAATTGATGGAAAATAGTTTTATTTTACAGTTTAAAGGTTACTAAGATATCTTGTCCATGGGCGCATAGCCTAAAAACCAATAGATTTTTAGCTACTGATGTGTTTAACGAGATTTTAGATATAGGGATATCCATTGAATTCACAATCTTAAAAAATCCTAAGCTCTAGAAATATGTTTTCGAGTGCGCTGAATCCGAATATTATTTTATACAGGGTGACATTTTCCAACATTACCTAGTTTTTGACTATTTTTCTATTTCTTAAAAAAAGCACAAATGTTAAACATGGAACATGTTTGTAAATTCAATGGATATCCGTATATGTAAAATCTCGCTAAACATTATCTGTAGCTAAAAATCTATTGGTTTTTAGGCTATGAACACTTTTTTTAGTGACCTTTAAACTATGAAATAAAACCACTTTAGATAAATTTAACCGAGAACCAAATCCCATAAGGATTGTGCGGGATCGTTTTATTATTTAAATAAAGCTACTATTTGTTACAAAGTAATCGTGAGAGGGGAAGGATATTTACTATTTTCAGACAGGTTCCCAAAGCCGTAGGTAAAGTTTTTTTTTTGATATACCTAATGCATTTTTTTTATCTTTCTTGGGCCTTTCTGGAGCCCCCTTCTACCTGGACCCCTGTTGCTCCTGCCTTGTAGTTACGCCCCTGATTATTTATTTTCGTAAGACGTAAATCAGGGCTGAATTTGAAAGACGATTGGGGTTCTCAGAAACATCCACGAATTTGTATTACATATAGATGTTTTTGTAATCTCTTTGCATTTTTGAAATATAATTTCAATTCAATATTGAAACTCAGTGAGTGGACGCTCTTAAGCTTCTCGGAAAGACACCCTCGGGTTCTAATCTGAACTGGTAAAAGTATCATTTGGATTTTCTATTAATTATAAAATTTCAGCCAATTTAGCGACAGGACTACTCCAACTTCAAAAATATTGGCATTTGACATATAATTAATAAAATAAAAAAAAACACTCCTGGCTTGGAGAGGGTGCAATTGGTAAAAAATTTCTGCCGCTGGTATTTCCTGGTCATTTGGTTCTAAGAGACCCTAAAAATGAAGCGGCAGAAAATTTTTTAAATTTTATACCATTTTTTTACCAACTTTGAAATTTTTTACCCCTTTTATCTTAAAATGGGTTCAGATTCCGCCTATATATCATATATAAGAAAAAATACTCTAAGTTACAAGCGGCAGAAAGCTGGGACGACATGGTTTTTTTGCGCGTCAGCTTCTTAACTATGACTTCAATGGTTCCATAGACACTAAATAATTATACAAGATCTTTGAAAACTTTTTTGAGTTCGTAAATTTTTTTCAAACCATTGAATTTATTATCGTCTCAAAGCCCTACACTCTCAGATTTAGTGCTTATGATCAACAACCAGGAAACAAAACATTGAATATTTAGGAAGCCCAAAAAATACCTAAACAAAGTTTTTGAGTAACTATTTTTTTCTTACCGATTAAATGAAAAAAATATTTCTGTAATGAACTGCTAATATTGTAATTTTTTTTTATGTCGTTTTCATAATTTATTCACTCCAACTTTTTTCCCTCTGAACCATGAAAACATTTTAATTTTCAGAAAAAAATTACAAACCTTTTAATCTCTTAGTTTTAAACAATAGTTTTGATATTTTTTTATACATTTGACGAGTATTTAGAAATAGTGTTAATGCGACGGCTTGTTATATTTTTGTCACCTGTAAATCCATTACATAACACAACTGCCCACTAACTAGTCACATTCAGATCTGTGATGTTGGCCATTTGTATTCAGGACTTGGCATCGGCACTAGTGTCTAGATGCTTTATGGCTGTTAGATATACAGCACAATTCTTGTAAACAGTACAAAGAACAAATCTAATGATGTGATTTGTTATCGAGTAAACATGTGGCCCCAAGCAAAGTTACTCTAGAAAATGCCGAGCGCAATTTTATCTTGCTAACAGGGCCTTCTTTTAGAGTAAATATTTGAAGTAAAAATATCCAGTTCAAGAAATTTTTACTCGTTTCCAAATCCTATAAATGGATAAATTTTATAATTGCTTGTTATAAAAAAATTATTGGGAAAAATTAACTTTAATGTTAAATTTGTTACAAAGTTACAGCGCTGTACAAATCTAAAGGCCGCTGAACACGAGGCTGGAAACACTGTTTGGGCTTTTGTTGGTCGGCAGGCTGAGTACGAAGCTGGAAATGACGTCACTTCGGGCTCGCCTGCTAACTCACAAAATAGATTTTGAAATTAGAACAGGGGCTATTTTTCTTGCTCGGTCTTCTGTTTGCTCTGTGAAAGAATCAATTAAGAAACAGTATCTTGTCACGTGGGCAACTTGAACAAACGCCCACAAACCAACATGGCGTCATTCTGCTCAAAGTCGGACAACAGACACGTTTTGAACCGTCACCAGATCTATCCACAAAACAAGCGTGAAAACACGTCTCGTGTGAAGCGAGCACATAAAAGCAATAAAAAATCAGTGCTAGAAAACTAGTATAGGTAGTCAAATCTAGCAGCGGCCTTAACACAGGTTACAGAATCGCGCCATATTTGTTATCGAAAAAAATTTAATCCATTTTCGTGTTGTCATAACAACTTTTTTGGAAATGTGTAGTTTCTGAAGTGAAATCCTTTAAAAGCAGTTAATGGTTTCGTTTTTTTAAATATCGTAACAATTCAAATTTTCATTTTATCAACTAGATCTTCTCGTATTACAATTTAGTTGTTTCAGATTACTCCAGCAAATCTCTCATCGTATTTCCTTTCCAATTAATGTTCAGTTCACCTTTGTAATATAATAGGAACATCTCTACAAACAGACTCATTTCATCCAGTTTCAAACATGAAATCAATTCGTAAACAAGCCGTGAGGTGGATATGTTACCGGACAAACCCGATTTCAGGCCAAACTAGTTTGTCCTAGTATGAATAGTAGGCCAAACTAGTTTGTCCTGAAATCGGGTTTGGCCGGTAGCAGATACATCTCTACAAGTGCATCCCTAAAGATCCACGCGACTAACTGTCCAATATTATCAATATTGAATATTAAATATATAGGTATTTAACAAATTAGACCCGAGAATATTTTTCATTAAATAGGTACACTGTTTGTGCAATATTTTTGTTTAAACAAAAAAAAAGAACGATTTGACCGATTTTTGTAAAATTTCTTTTGAATCATATTCCTATTAATACGCTTCGATTGGCACCATAACGAAGTCTATATGGTTTTTTATTAGCGAGAATTCTTGTAAATCCACTTTTTTGCTGTCTTTTTATTTAAATAACAGAAAACCGGCTGGACTGATTTTGATAAAATTTCTTTCGGATCAAAATAACGTTAACACCCTGACGAAATCGATATAATTTTTTTATTCGCGATATATTGTATAAAATCTGCTTTTTGAAGCGTATTTAGTTAATAAAAGAACGACTGGACTGATTTTGAAATAATTTCTTTCAGGTCATATTTACGTTAATACGCACCGATTGGCATCCTAACATAGTCGATATTATTTTTTATTCTCGAGATTTCTTCTAAGGTCAATTACTTCTCGAGTAATTAACTATCACCTTTTTTTTGTTTCCTTAATTGCGAATTGCGCCATTTTTTTCACAAACGGGTTTCGCTGGTCGGACCAAGCCAGAAAAATCACAAATCCATTCAATTAGTATCCCGTTGGAATTTTTGAAAAAATTAATTCTAACCGATTTTATAACGATTGAATATTGGAAAAGTTATATGGTTTTATACGTTTGTCCAAAATTGGTATCGCTAAAGAAATACACCCAAAACTCCTCGCCGTCTTGCCTATTCAAAAATAATTACAAATTTAGAACAAAAGGTTTAGGCTTTATCTGAATTTATCGTGCGGAGTTTATTAATGATGCATGTAAATATAACTTAATTTAAATTCTGATTAACATTTACGAGACAAGTTGACACGTTGTTTGATCTTTCTTGTATACAAGAAAACGCAAAAGCAGTAAAGCGATTATAGTTCTGGTATAATTTCTTGCAAAAAGAAGAGGCTAATTCCAGCACAATTTATTATCAACTTGTATACAATGTTTACAACATTATAGGTACCTAATTAATAAATTAGAGCAAAGTACTATTTTCTTTTAAGTGAATCTTAAATGCTCTATACATGTATGTTTGCACTAGTTCTCCGATTCGGCATTGCTCGAAAAGATTTTGGTATGGCAACAAAATAATCAAGCGCAACAATATTTTTTTATAAATAACTTGACTGTATCTCACATAGTAGTTTAGCCTTTGCGTGCACAAATTTATTTATTTTCCAATAGTAATTTTCGAGTTGAATAAAAAACTCTTCGAACTTTTTTTGTATCTAGTACACACTGTATATAGCTTGTCACTCTAGATGAATTAAGCTTTTAAACAGTAAAAAATTGATATAAGTTTATTATTATTTAGATTCTGGACGAGCGAGGTCTCTTTTTATTTTATCCAATCTACAAATTTATAGGTTTAAATGTACTGTCTACATTTTTACTGATTATTTTGTTTTGTTTACTTTAGTTAAATTTAGTGTGAAATTATAGGAACAGTTTTTTTTTTTGTAAAAAGACAACAGTAACTACCTACATAACTTATTTTATGAATCTTTCGTCTGCTTAACAGAGAATCATATTTATTGAGGATATGGAAATATTTAAGTATCCTGAAAAATAATAAAAAAAAGAAAATGTAGACACCTTGGAATATTATTTTTATCACAGAAATAATTCGTATGATGAATGATGATACATTGTTGTGCTTTTTCGTTATAATGGGCACATAAAGATATAGCCGCTGCTTACATTGTTTGTGTAATGGATTTTTTTAATATTTTAATACAGGAACGGGATATATTATCTACTCTTTTTCATTCTAATGATTTAATTCTTTATGTATGTTCGCTCAATATTTCGAGTTTTTCGATACACACATTACAGTTAATTGTCCTATTTTTAATGAGACAATATTATCATATTTTAAGCCTGCATATTTTTAATAAACTCAAAATTTAAACAATTTCTCCGTGTTCTTTAAATATTTTGTTTTTTATAGGTTAAATCAGTGTTTTTTTAAAATTTGGGTCGCGACACCCTGGGAAACAACGGAGGATAGGGGGTCCCAAAATATGTTTTCATACTAAGGGTGTCGCGCCATGAAAAAGATTAAAAACACTGGGTTAAATAAATAAAAATCGGTAATAAATTATCAGTAAACACACGTTACTGATCAACACATTCAGAAATGTTAAGCATAATTATTTCGAAAAATAGTAGAGAAGATTTAAAATGTAAAAAATTTAACTGCTTTCAATACAAAAAAAAAAGATTTTTTAAAAGACCGAGCACCCTTGTCAAGCATGGACCAGCACGACCAGAACGGAACAAAAAGTTATTTAACGGAATAGCGGACATTGGACCAGCACCTGCAACCAGCAGCCAGCAACGACCGTCAGTCGAGCTGCTATTTTGTCTAGCCGTGCTGGATTGATCTAGTGTGCTCGACTGAAAAGAAATGGTTTTTTTTTTCGAATATTATGTTGAAACCTTAATACGAACCTGTTTACTGCAGTGTTTTTTCGGCTTATATAACAGCAGCGTGTTAGGGTATGTTTTACTAATGTTTGAATATTTAAACGATTTGACCGGTACCGATGCTGTCCTTCGCCTAACCAAGATCTAAACTTGAATCACTGCGCGTGTCCTGACTGCGAAACAATCGAAAGACGCTAGAAACAATACACTATCGTCTTGAATATCAATGTACTGTGATGCTGACGTTCTTTTCTAACACCAATAATATTCTCTTTTTTGATGCTATAGGTACAGGGTGTTTTTTTTTTCATGTCATACGGCTAAGGAATTGGGGAGGGGTAAAACCGTCAGTTCATCACTTGGATAGATTGCCTACTTTACAGGGGCGGAAGAGCTGAATCAACCCTTGTTTTAAGGGTTAAGGAAGCCGTTCCAACCTCAAGTTCCCTATCTCAAATGGCTCCTCTACCCATCCCCTACACGTCCTTTCAGGCTGTGTAGGTAAAAAAAACACCCTGTATAATTTTTATCCCGCCAGACAAAGACAGAATGAATGTTAACTTCTTTGTAGTAAATTAAACAGTATTGTTTTCTTAAAATAATCTTATGAATATACTTATTATATATTATAACGAACATTTCAATTTTTGTTTCTACTGGTATTTTATCTATTAAATATCCAAGAAATAAGGTCGATAAAAAGTGAATTGAATTTCTATCGGCTGCTGACTAGATAAGTTTTATGAAAGTGACGTCTGACAGTTTCTTTTTTTTCACGAATTATAGTCAATAAATTAGACATGTGCCAATTTCAGCTTTTACAAAACACTATTTTTGTCGAGTTTTTAAAGCGTCTCGACGCCAAAGATCCCGTCTGCTGAATTACTGACTGTAGTATATTTATAGTTAGGTACACCCTAAATTCTAACTAATCTCCAAATAGTAGCATTTACAAGAAAAAAATGAAATTTTTGAACAATTACAATCATTTATTATTAAAATGTAAAATTAGTTATACATCCCTGTTAAAAAAAGCTCAAAATGTTTTAAAATGTGTTTTGTTTCAGAACCACGAAAGATTTTGGTTGGCTATAAAATGTATGCACTGTAAATGCTAAAAGGTTAAACAATACACTGACTACGAAAAGACAAAATTAACGTTTGTCTTATTGGTAAAATAAAGATATGAAATGTGAGGAGCGAGACAAACAGATGTTGCCGACGATGGGTGTCACCTCGAGGTGGTTATAAACTTTAGAATTGACTACGACACGCCACCAATACTGAGTATTAGTCCTCATCCGGTACGGTAATGTCGGAGACTCACAAGAAGAGTGTGGATTAATTTGTTGCATCATAACTATACTACTCTCAAAATATACTCAAACTAACCGAACAAGCAGACACGAAATTGCTTGTGACAATTAATCGAAGGTTTTCATGATTGCATCTATCCTGAAAATCAATTTAACCAATGCACGGTTGTTGGAAAGACATAAGAATTAAATGTGAGTTCAAATTATTGGACCACAGTTCTGTCACTAGCACAGTTAATAAGTGTCATCAAATTCGATAAACGCCACAGAAAATTTAAAGATATTATAAATACACCTTGGTCTATAAAGCGAGTTGGGGATTTTTCGTCTATTACTTAGCTAAGCAATTCATTATGGAGATGGTTTTAAATACATAATCGAAAATAAAACATGTACCACATACTTCTAAATCTCAGCCTAGTGTTAATCTAACCCTCAATGTACAAACGGAATTGGTGTTTTTTTTTTTACTTTTGACTTTTGTCAACCGTGGAATAGTTTTCACTGCATTTTGTATTTTTTTTTTTGACTGTTGGGTGCATTACAAAAATGATCACTTACTGGACGTAATCTTCTAGTTTTGCACATAAGTTATGTGATGAATAAGAGGATATCGAAATTGAATAACGATGAAAGTTCGATACCAAACGAGCGGTGTATCCATTGTAGGTTCACTAAGAAGCAGGAGAACAGAGAGGAAAAGGGAGTTACGGAACGTGCACAAAACTGAGAAGGAAGCATCGTACTCACAGAATATTATATTATGATGTATGATAAAACATGATGAATAAGTAATGACTTCTGTATCTTCACTTATTTTTAATATCTATTTTCAAATCCTACACTACCTATTTTCGGTTAAAAATGTTGGATTAAAATAAGTTCAATAGTTTTAGAGCTAACCCGAAAATAAACCCTGACACACAGATAAACACTCTGACAACAGCTAATTCGGTCGACGTATTCTGTTGTTTACATGGCGTTGGATTTTCAGCCCAGCCTGTCGAATAATTCCGAAAACATCTGAGCTGAGAAATATGCGTCTGTTAAACATAAAACAAAATACAAACTCCGTCAATACAATCTTTGCAACGCCGCAACTGTTGTAGATACAATAGTCAATATTTGATTGATCATATCCTTCAGCTACTTTTGAACGATTCACACCAACGCATTCATAATATTATCCAAGTATTTGCTGGAAGCCGTTCATCTTTTAACGATTAGAATAAATAATCGACGCCATAAACTTTTGAATGTGACAGCTATATTTCTTAAATCGACATTAAACGACCACACGATGTTGCAAACAGAAATTTAATTGTCACCTTTACAAATTAAACCAGTTTACAAAATAAGCGTTCCTATTGTCTGAGTTTAAAATTTTTAAATATATAGCATTATATAGAGCAAATTATGCACATATACAAGAAGATATTAGAGTGGCCTGAATACGTAAAAAGTTATCTAGCTGGGTCAAAACGACAATCTGGTCCAGACTCTAGCATGCCAATCACTACTGTTCACCCAAATGGTCAAAATTAATTCTATCTAAAATTTTATTGATTCTGCAAGAGTTCAACGATTAGATGGCATATCAAGATAATAGATATATCAGTTTTATCATCTGAATAATAATGTATTTCAATGTCAATATCAGTCACAGGAGTATTATAATTCGTGGACACGTTACTGAAGTGGTTATCGTTTGATTAAAGTTGCAATTGACTGATATTGCAGCTTGATAACTTAATAATATACAGACGAGATAAAACCACTTTCGCTAAAAAAAATTAGTAAAAAGAAACTTTATACAGACAAGCTTTTATTAAAATTTACTGAAAAGGAAAATTAATTTTTGATAATTTAGGCTCATAATTATAAAAGCGTGAGCTGATCATTTATTAGTCACAACTCACGCCATATTGGGTATACAATGACGTTTCATAGCTTATCGTATTCCACTTGTCAAATTCTTTCGTTTGATACTCATGTCAAGAGAGTTGGGAATAAAAAGGTTATGCGTCGTTTGGAGCGTTCGCCGTATTGGATTTACGCATTGTCACCGTGCACAAAATTTCAAAGCTTTAGCTTAATTAGATCTAGTAGAAATTTTGATTGCAAGATTTGACCCAACCTAACACACTGCTACTCTGACTAATAAACATAGCAAGTTATTATTGTAAATATTCGCTTACAACTTACTAGCGACCGGCCCGATATGACTCGCAAACCACTAACTACTGCTCGCTGTCCTACATCCACATACTCAGTAACATATAAGCCAAGTGAAATATGTCTATCTCTGAATTAATCTCTGATTTTTAGGCATATTTTGACTGAAGTGTCCGATGTTTATGATAGGCACGTGTGTTGGTAAATACTTAACTGGTTCAGAACTCCCAAAGAGTCTGTCAGCAATTCGGAAGCAATTGCGTGTTGATCAAATTATCGGAGATTTCGAACAGTTTGTTCTTTGTTCTAGCAGTTTTTAACGCCTCGAGTTAAGTTTACACTTGCTGAAACCAGACGAATACTCCAAGAATTTGTTCAACAAACACGCGGATGTAAAAAGTTCCCTATTCCACACGGACGTTTTGGGAGTTCGGGATCAGTCCAGAACTTACCAATAAATATACATAATATAAAGTTCATGCTTCATACGATGCGTTCTGAACGTTCTAAAGCTTGAGTCCTGACTGTGTCTAGATCTATTGTAATAACTTTACGGCAATCACCTTGTTTGCATATCAATAAATTGTCAGGAACACGCAGGGATCAATGATCAATGTTCAATCATTTCTATCTTTATCTTCTTCCCCCTCCCCTTCGATAATTCGTTGACAGGTGCGTATCCTGTGGCATCTTTATGATCATCATGTTTGACTATTGTTTCGTCTTTGGACAGATCATATACAACAATGTTTGTGTCATTCGTTGTCAAGTGAAGGATTTTTCGTGTTGATTAATTCATCTATTATATAAAGTTTTAGAAAAAAGTGTTCAACGTTCGTGTTAGTTTTTTTTATGTTTTTAGTTTAATTAATGACATTGTCTACAACGAGTTTGGATGTAATTAAACAAAAGTAACGTGTCTTGTTTGAAAACTTAAACCTATTTTTTATTTTATAAATATTATTGTAGTTGAAACAATAAGAATTACATAAAAGCTTGAATATAAATTATTATAAAAACGCTGTATTCCATTATTGGTTATAAAAACGTATATGTGCTAGTTCTTTTATGTTATAATTGAAGTTTAAATTGGATTACTTATAACTCTTTATATAAAAGTTTGAAAGATTAAAATTTGTGAAGAAACTATAATATTTTAATATTGGTTTCAATATTTATGCCAGATTTTTTTATTTTATAATTTTAGTATAACATTGCGTACAACTGTTACATCATAGTTCGTGCGTAATTAAAATTATTTTCGACTTTATTTTAGTATAGTGAATATCGTGACAAGTTCAAGATCAATATTGTTTAATGTTTAATTATTAATACAATTCGTTTGTGCTAGACATAGGTATACTTTTTAATTTAACAGCGATAAAAAATAATTATATTATTGTAAATTTGTGATGTGTAAAAAATAATAGTTTTTGAAGTTATTTTAACATTAAAAAAACGGTTATGCAGGAGAGTAATGACGTGTTAAAGGAACCATATTTTATAATTGCGGGTAAGAAATAATGCTACTATATTAAAAAGTATATATTTTAAAATAAGAAAAAAAATAAATGCGCTAAATCTCATTCTTAAATTGGATGTTCTTCAATATTCTAATTGAAAGCATTCACATTGGATCTCTGCACTGAACTGGAGAAACACATATTTATCCTGGAATTTTCGAAAAATGGCGATAATTTCTTAGGGCATACCGAGTGGAACCATATCGATTCTATACTTACATAATAATGTTTTACTTGCCAATAAGATGAAAAAAACAACATATACAGTCAAGTCGCGTTATAAAACTGCGTCCCCTCTTTTCTTCCCCAGCAAGCGAAAAACTGTAATTCAAAAAACCTGTCAACTGCGAGACGAACTCGCGTGAATAAGTTTCTGTGCTATATCGTTTTCCGTGAGATCTTTAAGACTTCGTTTAGGTTTTCCTGTAAACTGTGATTTTTTTATTTTAGGGTCAGTTGTTTCGGAGATGCTCGATTTTCGTATACTTTCTCTAAAATTATTTAAATAATATTTATTTGTATTTCTCATAACGACCCCTCTCATTTGATACGCTACATGATAATGTAGGAAAATTTTTTTTTAATTTTCTAATTCGACCCTCAAAATCAGAAATCGTTTATTATGCTGTACTTCCATGATTGGTTAATCGAAATTTATATATGTACCAAATGTCTACTGCCTAACATCTAAATTCGTTTATTTACGCTATACATCCTTGATTAGGTCATCTATAGATATGTACCAAATTTCTACTTCTTTTGTCCAGTAGAATCGAAGAAAATAGGCTGTGACAGAGGGACAGACAGACAGGCATGATGGTGATCCTATAAGGGTTCCGTGTTTTCTTCGGATATATACGGAACCCTAAAAAGGTGTAAATAAGTTTGAATTAATTTTCGCAATGTAACACCACATTAAAACTGAAATCTTATTTGTGTAACTGGACCAAGAATTAACGAACAATTTTTAAATCAGCGATTTTGATACTTTCTTACAGTTTTTGTGTCTGCGCTTTTAAAATAAGGTATTATAAATGTAATCTCTCTATAAAAGATTGAATTTCCATACAATTTACATATAAATTATATTCCTCGTTCTGGGACACATTTATTTCTTATATCAAAAATGTTAATTTGAATATTAAAATACGAGGCTTGTGATGGAAACGGGTTAACAATGCCTCTTTATATCTAAATTGAAATTAAATAAAATCATACATGGCTCACTCCAGTCAATAATATTCTCTTAAGACTACCATAGGAAGAAGTACTACAACTTTCACTGTAAATACATCCTGCAACTTTTTCTATTTTCAATTCATTGAACTCTAAAATTTTTAAGATGCCAAGTTATTGATTCACTTTTACACTAATGGTTCTAGGATAAATTTTGGGAATTTTCGAATCACACGACAGAGCAGTATAAGTTGTTACAACAATTCGCCAAACGAGTTTTATTCTAAAAACAAAAAACTCATCAAATGTGTTATAGCGATTCCATTTAATTAGCGTTAGAATATAATTCTCACACTGAAAACTTGTAAATCTCGTTAATTTAATGTGAATTAAATTAAATTAATTAACGTAACCCAAAAGCAACAAAATGTGGTATTATTATTAATAATTAGAATGTACCTTGTTACGAGCAGCTCTTGTGACAAGGAAGAATTAAAAATATATTCGACAACTGAATATTATCACACAATCAAAACCGGATTCAGAATTGTTGAAGTCCCAGAACAATCAAGACGGTTGGGATTCGTCTTTAACATGCATGTTTTTATAGAGATCCCTAGGCAATTATTCAGTTCTAAATCCGGAACTGATTTTCTAAGAAAACTTTCATAAGTCCTTCAGATCTGTCGTGAAAATAATGCTGACATAAAGTCGTACACTTTGATTATTATGTAAAAAAGTTTTAATTTAAAAAAAAAACAAGCTCCGAGACTTCAGCCTCTGTTTCCTTTCATAATAATACATCCGGATCTATTTTCAATTGATTCATAAGTTTTTAATCGCTACTTCTCACGCTGATTAGCCAATGAAAAAATATGTTTTACAACGTTTAACTCATATAAATAAAGGTTTTTTATTTGGTGTATGACTGCATGAAGTGAGAATGAAGGAAAGTTTGAAATCTCATGAATCGATCAATTCCGATAGGTTGAAAATACACAAGTTATACTGTAATGATTAAATGACAAACGCACAATTAGATTTTAACCAAATTTCTTCTTTCCAGACAATCCGTCGTATTTTTCAATCGCCAGTGGTTCGTCTTCATTACCATCGACATCGAGGAACAAATTCACAATCTTCAAAAAATTGGGGAAAATGGGCAGCGGTGCATCGACATCACCAACTCCTACTGACGATTCCAATGCATCTGGCGGTTCGCAGGAATCGTGTTTACTTTATAACCGACAAACAACGACACCGTCGCCGAACAGTTCACTGCCATCACGTCGTGGAAACAATATTCGAACGTTACTGCGATCGGTTAGTGCAAATTCGTCGGAATCAAATCCTGAATTATTGATTCTTGGTGAACCGCGTCCGTGTGATGTTGCACCGCCGTCTCCGATTTTTACCAGAAGTTTTACAGGTATATGATAAAAATACTTTCACGTCTTTTTACGAATTTTATTGAAAATTGATATCACTTCTTTGTTTGTAATCCATATTGCTAAAGCTACTATTAAAAATACAATTAGGTATAGTCCAAGAGACGGCTGCAGAAAATGTGTCGTCATAAGGTGGACGAACGAAAAAATTAGAGATGATAGTTAAGAGCATAATTAAGAAAGGTCGCTAAGGTTGCCTGCGAAAATCCTGCCGAAACAATGTTTTTTTAATTTGTTTATCAGTTAATAGACCAGTGAAGTTAGTTTTTGACAAGGACAAAATTAATAACAGAAAACGAATGATGAGGAAGGGAAGAAACTGCCGTCAGAAATACAGAAACCAAAAATTCATATGCGTAAAAGGCCGGAGGGGTGTGGGGGGTGAATTTTAGGGGTCAAACGCGGTTTTTCGTTACTTCCGGCGAAAGTTGACCTTCAATCGAAAAATGTTGTAGGTATTAAAAGGATCTACAACTTTTATGAATATAACTTTTTCACATAACCTTAAAGATTCAAACAAATATTGAAAAAACCCTGTTTTCCGTTTTTAATTTTTTTCTCCTGCAAAAATGATTTTTTTTTCATGAAATTTTCAGGAGACTTACCTTTCTATGTCCTAAATAAGCTGTAATTTGCAGGAGAAAAAAATTAAAAACGAAAAACACGGTTTTTTCAATATTTCTTTGAATCTTTAAGGTTATGTGAAAAAGTTATATTCATAAAAATACATCATCTCTAATTTTTTCGTTCGTCCACCTTATGACGACACATTTTCTGCAGCCGTCTCTTGGACTATTACTAGAGACTATTAATGTTCATAAAAGAAATACTGTCAATGATTCTTGATTTACTATTTGAATGAATGATTGTAAATAAAACAATATTTTGTATTATGGCAGGATCGTCTTCACAAAAATCAGGAACGTCATCAAGAAAATCACCAAAAAGCATATTATCTGAAATGCAATGCGAAGATTTGGTATATTGTCCATTGCCAACATCAGATGACGAAGCTGATAAACTATCTGAAGAAGCTGAAGAAGTGTTTCTTGCTGAAGATTCAGCACGCTATTACAATCTCGCGATCGTAAATAATCGTAGACATTCAATCGGAACGTATTATAATCGCGATCGTAAAGCGAGTATCGCGTCCACTTCTCGTAGTTTGAAAGAAGATTTTCCGCCGTCAACCTCACGTTGTTACAGGGAAGATTTTTCGCAGCCGATTATTGAATTCCACGCAACCGCTGATGGTGAAACTGGTAAAGCAATAATGACGCCAACTTCTACAACTGATTACGCTAAGGTCACATTTCAAACCAAGAAGAAATGCAGTCAGTGCTGTTCAAAAGGTGAGTCGAATTTTTCTTATTTAAAATAAAATTTCGATCGCGACGAGTAACAACGACCTATTTTATTTGCGCTGACGCCGATGTAGCGGATAAGGTCGTTCTTCTCAAACTGATTCATATTTAGTTTCATTTAATCAGCGCTATTGCATATCATTATCTCTCGATGCTTTTGAAAGTTTAACCTTAATAGTGTGTACTTGCGACTTAAGTCAAATCTTATTGTTTATACAAATTTTTGAGCATTTTCAAACTATTTCTGTTTACAAAATACTTCATTTATTTTTAATTAATATTATCCTAATCACCATATATTACGAGTCATATTATTAAAAAGATATATTTTTTTGTGCAAAACATTAAAATCTCTCTCTCTATTTGACAAAGTATGTAACTTAAATAAGAAGCTCAACTACAAATCAACCAAGAATAATAAAAAAAGCTCGTTTTTAATGATCGAAAATAAATACGCTATTCGAGTTTTTCAGAATTTATTTGACAGTTAAGTAGTCTTATCTATAACTTTTCGAAACTTAATTTTACCATTACAATGAAGTTTTTAGTATTGATTTCAAATTTCTGAAAGAGCATGCAAGACGCAAACAGTGTTTTTTATAGCATCAATTTGCAGAGAAATTACCAGGCTTTAATATCCGTGGGTGACTATTTTCCAAACATACATTTAACCCATCTAACCTTGATAACATAGCGTTACTTATATTTTCTGAAGTGGCACCTGACAGTGGCGGAGGTATTAAAGCAGACATTCCACTAACATAAGTTAAAAATACGACAAAACTATACACACACGACAAGCAACGTCCATTAATTGGTGATGGCCTGTCTAATGTCTAATTGATTTTCGTATACTATTTTCACAATTATCGAGATAAAATATGCGTGAAGATTTTAATATTTAATATATATAATAATGAGTTATCTGCAGACATTCAGCCTAACAACTCACAAAATTACATAAAATATCAATACACTGCTCTCATCAACTAAATTGTACAATGTACATAACATATAATATTGGATTTGCCATTCTCACTGTCTTAGCATTGTCTAATAAAAAGTTGAAGTAGTTCGTGTCTTACTAGCACGCGAATCAAAAAGTATCTGACTTAGAAATGTAGAATCATCTATCATATTGTGTAGAAACTTTATATGAACATAAAATAGAATTATAATTTCGTAGGGTAGCTAGGGATCTAATAACATACTCTGATCATAGCCATGCTTTCTAAAATATAAATATTTTAAAAACATTTTCTAAATTGTAGATATGCATATTATAAACCGGACGCCAGATTATTGAGGCATATATTCTAAAAGTGGCAAAAGTAGAGTTTTAAATAATAAGGAAATAGTGTTGATATTTTGAAAATCTTTTGTGTTTCTTATAATACAACCAAGTGCTTTATGTGCTTTGACACTCATATTTTTTATGAGTTCATTAAAGTCCATAGTCTTTTGTCTAACAACGCACCTAAGTCTCTAGTTTGATTTTTAAAATCCAAATAAAAGCAATTCATTTTATAATTAAAATTGACATTAATATAAGAAAAACACATGACATTACATTTGATTTACATTAAGACGTAATTTATTTAACGAAACTTTCTTGAAATAATAAATAGAATAATATAAGCCGTTATGAAAAGTATACCATTATTATATAAAAACACCGTTATAGCATATATCTTTTCTGCGCATGCGCCGATTTTCTCCAAAAACAATAGGGCTCTTCATATTTGCATGCCAAACACCCTCCCAAAATTTGGTTTCAATCCGCTCATCCGTTTGACCTGTACTGTGTTCACAGACTAACCGACTAACAGACGCAGAGAGTTTTTCCAAAATATGATTTTTTGGATTCGCGGAACGTCAAAACGAAAAGATGTTGTAAAATTTTTGAAATGTGATTTTCGACCTAACTAGTACCATTCCCCACTTGTGGGTTGGAATGGTAAAATGTTAACATATATATTTAATTAATCCTACTTATAAATTATTGCTACGATAAATTCACTGACAAAAGCTCTGGTCACTAAATATGCAACCATTCAATAACTCGCATATGATTGGTTCCGCGAACTCGGTGGAACATTAAGAACACTAAGTGCAATAATTACTGTAGCATTAGTGCTTTATACTTAGTTTCGAATGATATTTATTTGTGGTGACCTTGATCATCACCGTTGGAGATAATAAATGATGATATTCGCCGACACTGTTCGGTTTGTATTAGTTGTTTAAGCGCAAGTACTGGAACTGTATAGTACGAATCTGAACTATTTAATTAGATTATTTGTAATCTGGCATCAAACACTCGACCTTAATATAGTCTCTGTGTAAACCCAATTACTGTAGGGTTCCCATTGAACAAACGGCACTTGAAAATCGTTTTAGGTAACCGCTTGAAAAAATAAATGTTATATTCGTTCCCCGAAAAACTGATTGGAATTAACAAAGTTTCTCAATAAAATTGTTATTTCATTACTAAGAATTATTAATCCAATAATAATTTGCCTAACTTGAGATCTGATTCGCCGGAAAATGTATTAAAAAGTCTTTTATTAAATTTGTGAATGTTTTATGGTTGCTAAAGTGCAATAAATAATTTTATGAGTTTTTCCAAGCCATGTTTGTGTCTGTTTCAAATAACCAAAATTCAAATAAGAAAATAATTTTAAAAAATCTTTTTGAAATGAAACTTCTTTTTGAAATTTTCTGTGACGTTAAAGGAGAAATGATTCAATAGCTGGAAAAAATAAGCGTAACTTTAAACGTGAGAAAGGAAGAGACACTTGTATACACATACATATTTACACTTCTATTAACTATGTGCCAAGATTGATTTATTTAATAGTTTTACGTGGGTTTTATAATTTTGCATAACTGTCAAAGTACTATATAATCGAAAAACTGTGTCGATTAATAATTTATGTAGGCACAGTATTATTGATTACATATGCATGTATTTATAAATACTTATAAATGCGTGTATTTCGTTGAGTGTCGGCGCATGCGTGATATCAACTACGTCATCATTTCAGCTATAACAAATAATTTCTAAAAAGCTTTCACTATCCCCGTGATCTTATGCGAATGAGGCTCACTCGTGTTTTTTCAGTAGGACTCGATATTCTGATTCAATATAAAAAAAGATAGATAAAATGACAAAATAAAATGAGTCACCCGAGCACGTTTCAGTACAATCGCAGCTGTCATGTCCATTGTCTCAGTTAAAGACTGGTCCGTTTATCTTTGATTGGCAAATTGCTGCTTAACTACATATACTAAACTGTCGCTATAATAGTTATCATTCAAGCAGTGACGTTCGGAAAATGGGATCAGAGAGCTCATACTCAATCAAGAATATTGTAACAGTAATCACTATTGTGCGGCGGCTTAGCTAAATAATTAGTTGTTCACTTTTATATAAAAGCATTAAATTTGGAACTCCGAAAAGGCATACCCTGAATGTCATTTTTAGATATTGACCCACTTCAAAGTTTACTCAGGGGTCCTTAGAATCCAAATGATGGTTAACATTTTTCGATTTAATCTATTTAAAATAGAAAGCGTTGGTTGACTTTCAATTTATAGATTTATTGAGTGTTATTGCCCATATTATTGAAAAAATTGAAAAAGCTTTGTGTAAAAAATAGTCGCACTGTTTATTTAATTGGCACCCATGCTTGATACAAATAAATTTACACGTTTAATACACACGTTTTAAAATAATTGTCTTCAAAGTTTTGCAAGTAATAATTAACATTTTCCCTCAAATCCACACGGTATAGTGCATGAAAGTTTAAAACACTAAACTTTCCCCACTTGTGGTCAATCAACTCAAGAAAATTTACTTTTTACGTCAAAAATAGTACTCAGCTGCTCACTTTACTTCTACAACCAATAATGAATCAAATTTTATCATAAATAACAAAAATTGAATGTTTAACCAGCATCTTGCTTTTTAGTAGTTTTTGATTAAAATTCGTATTTAGCATCTGAAAATGCGTACATTAACTAAATATCAATCAAATAAATTAGAGAATATTTAAATTTTGACCTCCGTCTTGGAATTTAAGACTCCTTGAGTTGGCTTAATATCTTTAAATGACTATACGCTTCGCTGGTTTTTTTAGCTTAGCCCCTTTATTACATTAGATATAAATTTTTGATGTGTGGACGTCTTTACTAGGCTCCTTGATATCTACCAGTGAGTCCGGAAAATCACAGAAAAGCTCGTCTCAATTCTAACTTAGAGTAGGGCAGACTATTAAAGATGTAATTTTTAGATTAAAAAAATTGGTTGTCTGTAAAGTCGGTTTACGGACGATAGTTTTACGTGATAACGTATTCCGTAATACATAACCTAAATTTTAGTAGCTGTCAAACTTGGGCCGAAGCATACTGCGCTCTCGCTTGCACGCACAGGGCCAGGCGGAACGTTCGGAACGTTACACTTTTTCGTGCGTGCAGCTGGTGTTTCATCAATTTATAAGACGTTATCACGTCAAAAGACCTTATAATGCAATGTAGGTTTACATGACACCAGACGTCATTTAAAATTTGTAATAAAAATGGCGTCATTTTTAGGGAACTGACTCACTATTTGTATCTCAAAATATATTCCCACAGACCAGCATTTCAAAATTTGTTTCAAGCTAAGTAGTTCAAAAGATGAAATCGAAAGGGATTACTTTTGGTCTGAGCTAAGTTATAAAAGCTGGAAAAAAAGAGGGAAAGTAACTTTTCTTCAGAAAAAACAAATCACTAAAGTAAAATGTATAAGAAGAACGCCACTGCTTGCTAGTACTCGTTATTATAACGAACGGGGGAGATAATATTGCAGCATGTACATGCCAGCTGATAAAAATATGTAGCAAGTCGTTCATCATTATCCAAGCTAAGGTATTTTAAACGGTTCTCTCTATTAACGAAAGCAACGTTATAAAAGTTTTACTAGGGCGTTCAGATACTTAATTCAATCTCTGCTGAGATTTCGTTTTTTAATAGGTGTATAAAATACAGCGACTCTTACACTAACGTTGTTTACACAGAGAGATTCTGATCAAACAATTTCTGGCTTCTTGCTTTGCGAGTTCTTTTTTTTAACTTCCAAAAATCACTGAATAATCATAATTTATGGCAGTCCCAATCACCAGTAAGAAGTAAGTAATGTATAAGAACTTCAGGTGATAAGACATTGTGTGGAATATCGAAGTCGAGGTCGACCTGGGTGAGGAATCCGAATCTGCGAATGAGATTGTAGTTTGCAGATGATTGGATTTACTTACTAGGTAAAGAGTGTGTTTTATTTGGTGCAGATGTTTAAGTGGTAGATAATATTGAATTTAGGAAAAAAAATATTACTTCATGGGTTGTACTAAGTGGTTCAATTTTTATTTTGTCCTGAAACAAACTTAAGGTTACATAACAAAGATTCAACACCTGTAATGGCACATACGCAATATTGTCGACAGGGTTTAGCACTGCGACTCGAGTTTTTTTATTTAAATTTAGGCTAAAATAAATCAAATTAGTAAAAAAAATTTTAAAGAAGCTTTTATTGAAATAGGTGTATTAAAAAGGAAAAAATAATTTTTAGTAATTTAGGTTGTTAATTATAAAAGCATGGGTTATGACTAATAAACTAGCATAGAGTTTATAACCCACGCTTTTATGATTATGAACCTACTTTTTATTCTTTTTTAGTACATTTCGATAGAAGTTTGGCTTTAAAAAGCTTTTTTTACTAACGTTTTATTTTGTTCATTTTAGTCATTCAAAAATTTTACTATTGTATTGATAATTTAATAATTCTAAAAACAACTGAATCATATATTGTCATCGAGAATACACATTATGTGTACAAAATTTCAAATCGATCGGACGTATGGCGTCCGCCATATTGGGTTACAACGACGTCAAATTGCTTATCCTATTCGACTCGTTAAACTATTTCATTTGATACCCATGTCAAGAAAGTTGTGAAGAAAAAGGTAATCCGCCAATTAGGCGTGTCCGCTAAATTGGATTTAGAACGATATTAGATACATTATAATTCATTGTTACCAAACATACAAATGTGTACAAAATTTCAAAGCTTTAGCTTCATTAGATCTAATCAAAAAATTGATTAGATCTAGCCTAAATTTTTATTGCAAGATTTGACCCAAACTGACAAAGTTAAATGAAAGTTTGTAAAAAGGGATCAGAATCGGTTTTAAAACACAAAATATTTTTTACTCTCTTTCTGCAGTCACTTTACCTTACGTTCAATTAGAAGTCGACGTAAATAAATCACTGTGACCATAATAGAGAAATAATTTCGCCAACTTCTAAATGCAAGTTAGAAAACTTTGAATGAAAACGATGACCTTGAGAGTTAGCTGTAACCCTTCTAGAAAGTGCATTGTGAAGTAAACAACAACAGCGTCAACCGCTGAGCCTACAATAAGATTGTGTGTAGGCACTCAACGATAGAATGTAGATACTACCTAAGTCCTAAATTAACCACCAGTTTACTTGAGATGAAAGCAGATTAAACACGAAACTCTATTGTTTGATCAAACCCAAACCTACGTGGTTTTCCTTGGCTGTAAATTACGTAATTTTGTTTTGAATACGCAGTACGTTAATCAGCTCATATACTTTCGTATTACACAAAAAATATTGTTACGGAAGTCATGCGGTAATGTTTTTTTAACAAATGGTATGTAATTCAGTTTTCGTTGAAAGTATTTGCAAAGTACTACTCTCTGGATTTTTTTCAGAATTTTTAATCACATGGGAGCACATTATTAATTGTTTTTGCATGTTTACAGACCTGTCCAACGACACCCTCCGCAAAGGGGTGCGCGAAAATAGAAATTTCATTCCCCTGTTCTATGTATGGATAGCCACCCCAATTTTTAGCGTGATTTCATCACACAATTATTGTATATCGATATACATAAGACACCTGCCTGTAAAATTTCGTCCGAATCGATGGAAAGATGGCGGAATTATGTTGCTGTGACATACGTACAGTCAGACAGATAGGCGGACGGACAGACATGACGAAATTATGAGTTCCGTTTTTTCCCATTTGGATACAGAACAAAGACATTCGACTTATTTTAATGCTTAACGTCATGATGAGTCTGAATCAGATATTCATCAAGTCTATAAAAATCCGTTTAAAAAATTATGCTTTTTATCAAGAAACTTTTGTAGAACTTGTATTAAAATATACCATTAATGTACTAAATTAAATGCTAAAACCAGTTTAGTAAGAAAAATAGCGATATGTCATGTACATACGTTTGTAAATAATTTATTTCGAAAATTACAAGTAGCTTGTCAATTTTTAAACGAAGTTTTTCCTTGTGAAAAATTGGTGCCAGTCAATGGGATATCAATAAATCAATAATAAAAACTGGCTAACTAAAGCCTGATTCACATTTGCATATCCTCATATTGATTTGAAATTAAAAAAATCATTAAAATCGACTGACATAATTCTGTATTATTATTTTTTCATTTTAAATTCGACAAAGTCGATACATAGCAATAGAATTACTTTAACGCATTTAGAAAAATTGCTAACAACCAGCTGAATTTCATGCTTTTTGATATAAATTTTTATGCCAATGAAGATATTTATTTAAAAAAATTCTCATTTGCAAAAAAAGATACTGTTATTCATATTTGTGTAATATCGTTATGAAAAACTGCTACAAGGATAGAGAAATAAATAAATATCAAAAATTACGTTATGTTGTATGTGACAAAAGAAAGTGTAGGGGAGAGGGGGGTAGCTTTGAACAGAGGCAGCTTTGAACATTGCAAAAATAAAAGAAATAATCTATGTAATGCCGGTAATAAAAGTATTTTTAATGAGGCAACACTAAGAGGTTCAACTGACAAACGTTAGGTTGCCAATATATCACAAAAAACCTAAGTTATAAACGTTCGTTATTTTGGATGTGCTCCGCCGATATTTTGTTTTCTAACACGTAAGCAAATTTCAATTTATTCAAGTAATATTTTTTTATTTATTTACAGTGTAATGACTAGATTATACCTTTAGTCATCTAATAAACATAGTGATTTGATCGTTTTAAAAACTTTTAATACAAAATTATTGCAATTAGTATTGTGACTACTAACGGGGTAGCTTTGAACAAAACAAGAGGGGCAGTTCTGAACATGTTCAAACCTGCCCCCATAACTAAAATCGGCATAGGGATTTGCCCTAGATATCTCTATTGTCTAGACTAATGGTCTTTATTCATCTAGGTATTATTTCGAGGGTATAAGTAGGTATAGATTTGCCTGATAAAATAATTAATTATTGCTGTAACATACCTACATAATAATAGGTAATCTGTAAACTCATGCGAATTTATATTTATTAACAAAATAAAATAAGACACTTTGGTATTATGGTATTATAAAATTATACGGGATACAAGGCTAAATATAAAAACAATTTTTATTCACTAGAACATCATTTATTAGTCAACGTTTCGGCAGATATTCTTTACTTCTTCAGGACCTATAACAAATAAATAAAACCCTACACATCTTAAACATAAACTTAAAATTTTTTAATAAATTTGTATACCAAATAATTACTTATTCGGCTTACCTTAAAAATCTCTAGTAAAATGAAAGGATATATTTTTATAATTTTTAAAATAGGTCTTTTAAAGTTTTTATTATTTTTATTATTTATGAATAAATTTTAAAAAAAGTTTTAAATGTTTGACAATAATGATTTTAAATTATTTTAAGTTTTTAATTTTATGACTTTTTACTAGAGATTTTTAAGGTAAGCCGAATAAGTAATTATTTGATATAGGTTCAATTTTTTTTTTTAATTTTAAGTTTATGGTTTCGATGTGTAGGGTTTTATATATTTGGTATAGGTCCTGAAGAAGCCAAGAATTTCTGCCGAAACGTTGATTAATAAATTATGTTCTAGTGAATAAAAATTGAATTTATTTATGCGTTGTTTATTAGCCTTTTGTGAAGTGTATAGTTATAATTTATAAGTTTGACTTTTCCACTTATAAATTAGGTTAATAAGTAATTTATAAGCGTACGAATATATTTAGTCAAATATCTCACTTATTACATGCCAAATAAATATATTATTTTAAAAAAGACATCCAATTTCTTTCATTTATATTTAGCGTTCAAAACTGCCCCAGGCCTGTTCAAACCTGCCCCCACATGGGGCAGTTTTGAACATTTTCCCTCATTAAAAAAAATGAATTTTAACATATTCTCTGATTGATTATTTCGAATAATTATGATTTGAAATTATAGGGCAATAACTATAGTATCCCATGCAATTAAAAAAAACTTTAGGAATCACTTCTAATTTTATTTATAAAAAGTTGAATAAAAAGTGTTCAAATCTGCCCCCCTCTCCCCTACTAATAAAAAAAAAATTATCTGCTCTGAATAAATTAGTAAACAATCAGAGGACAGTTACATGGAATTTAAAAAAAAATTGACAGCTGACCTAGGAGGATTTCTATAGATGACAGTAGAGCCATTTCACCGAATTCATCTAGCATAAATTTGAGAGTTAGTAAACACACAAAATAATAGTATCAATATTGTAATGCATTATTTTATGTACGATCCGTGACATTGTTAAAACGAGCGATACAATTGAGATACATACGTTTTTTTCACGTACCTCCTATAAAATGGCTGATTTTCACATCATAATAAGTATATTAATATTTTTGACAGTTCAGTTCGGCCATATTCGAATCATACGTGGACTGTTTATGATGACTATGCTGTATCATTTTGCTCATAAATGGCAACTGACAAAAATATATTAATATTGGATTGGCGCAAAAAAGGGTCATTTTACAACCCCTATACTGGCATGAAAAGCGGCTATTTTATAAAGGATCGTGCAAAAAAGAAATTTTATGATTGCAAAAAGTACCTGAATGTTAAACAGGTTTAGTTCTCTCGATAGCTACGTCATCACAAATGAGACTGAGTGACGTCAGCTTATAAGAGGGAGGCTTTGATATAATCACAGCGCTCACAACAAACACACGTCTGCCTTTTGTTATCATTTAATTAGTACACGTATGAATGCACACCTCTCGACGTGAATCCATTTCGCGCAACCCACACTTTCAGATACACATCCCTGTTATGGAAACCCACGCGGCCGTATTTACACGATCGCTTGGTGAAAAGAGCTTTTCAAATTTATCACACTTCCAAACAGATGCTTAACGAAACTAGAGATGCAAACGCGAATTTCAGTTAATTTACCGTTAGACAGTGTTGCCAGATCTCCCGGTATAGCGGTAGATCTTCCGGTTTTTACCCGAGTGCGGCGAAGCAAAAGGAGGGTTATGAGAGTTATGAGGCATGTATGTTGGTATGTAATATGTACATATATTATGTTTTCTGTTTCCTGATAACTTCTAAACTACTTATCGTAATTTGACAAATGAGGTATCGTTGGAAGCGTGTTGATCATCCGCTGGTTATGGGCTATGTGACGTCACATTAAATTAAATATGGAGCCCTTTAGAAAACTATAGTAAATAAAATTTGTGTTTTTCATGCATGTAAATATTTATTGTTTAGAAAAATAATTATCTTGCGTACTAAATGGTAAGTCAGCATAATTTATAATAAATTTTTTACTGATATTCTTAGACATTTAACCTGTTTTAATGTTTTATTTGAAAAAAGATAGTTTATTGTAATGAAATGTCAGCACAGTGATGAAGAAGATTTTGGTAGTGCGAGTCTGAAGCAAAACCTGTCAAAATTGACTATAAGCAATAGATTTGTGCAAGCGCTAAAAGTAATTTCTATCCTTTTTGTAAACGTATTGAATCTATCGTTTTTTTTTTTTTAATCTACCGCTTTGTTTAGGTGTCGCTATCGCTTTTTATGAGAACACTGGTTTTCCATTGAAAATATTCCGGGTGATGATGAAGAGCGTGTCGCCAAGGTCCTACGTTTCTTAGAAATCTCTAAACAGGCTGATCTTTTATAAATATTACTGCGGGGAATATCTTATATCTAAGACATTGTTTCGTATCTTGGATATTGTTTTGTATATTAAATAGTGTATCTCAGATACTTTTTTATCTCAGACACTTTTTGTTGTATTTGCATTTTAAAGTAATGCTCAAATACATAAATCTATCCTAATATATTATAATGAAGAGTTTGTTTGTTTGGTTGAACGCGCTAATCTCAGGAACTACTGGTTTGAATTGAAAAAAAATCTTTTTTTGTTGGATGGTCTATTTATCGAGGAAGGCTATAGGCTATATAATATCACTCTACAACCAATAGGAACGGAGCATCAATGAAAAATGTTGCAAAATATAACTCAAAATTTGTCCGTCCGACAAAAATTTTGAACTGTAACTCCGATCATTATAAAATTTGGACACAACATTCAAATCGGTAAACTAAGGTGAATGTGCGTACTCATGTCCCTGCTCCATTCATTCTTTTACACCCGGGTGAAACCGGGCGGGACCGCTAGTCTAAAATGTTTAAGATACCTATCTTAGATATTGAAAATTTTTAATTTTAGTATACTAAAGTAGGTATAGTTTATTTGGATACTTTCGTACTAAGTATCTACCTTTTAATTCAAAACAGTGCAGTGTCAGGAAAAATATCACGCACGATTTACATCTCCAATTGAACCAACCCGCTTATTGAATTTTAAATATATATCTATTTATTATATTATTGTTAGTGGGCGTTAACAGTTTATCACAATTATATGTCGCTTTTGAACCCTGATACTACTCTCTTCAATTACTTTATTCACAAATAAATAGCGAAATATAATAAAATGGCAATGAAACAGGCGCGTTTACTGTTAACAGTCGTTTATGAATCTAGGTTGTGATAGAGTTTATTTTAAGTGACATAGTGTTACGCGAGCAATAGCGAGTCTTGACAGTCGCATGAACTAAAATGTCGTCACAACCGAGATTCGTAAAACTTTTTTGCACAATAAAATAGCTAACTTTAAGAATATTTCTGACACCTAATGTCATCGCTGTGTGCGGCCATAAGTATTGTATTTCATTTGAGTTATTTACGAAAACTACACCTGTCTTGTGTTGCGTTGATCATATAGTAATAATAATGGTAACTGACAGGTCTCTTTTAAAAATTACTATTGAATTTATATGTTCCATTTTACGCACTAGTGCGTCATGGGTTATTTTTATACCGATCTTCAGGTATAAAAAGTATATAGTTATTTTATAGGGGTTGTACAAAAAAAGTATTTTTATCAATTTGTATTTAACGACATTGCTTTTAAGGACGTAGTCCTATGTTCAAGCTCGTTTTCAACCCTTTTTTCAGAATTTTTTTTTAATAACAAAATAATGTACAATCATTTCAATTTTGTTACATGTTATTACTGACATCGTAAGCTAAGAAAAAAAAATTTTTTTGCTTAATTACATGCCATTTTATAATTGTTTTTTTAACAGTAGACAACTTTAAATGAAGGTAGGTAGGTAGCGCGGGTGATAACATCACTTGGAGTCATCTGAATTATAAAAATTAAATTGGTTATTGTTTCGTAGGCTTGTGGCTCTATGCCGTACTAGAAATAAACATTTTTTGTGATAAATAACAAAATGGCGGGTTTAAAAAAACAACGAGACAATCGTGATTTTGTCGTTGAAAATCGGTTAAAAAAATAGAAATAATTTTTATAATTAAGTAATTCTAGTACCGGACGGAGCTATTGTTGTGTAGAATACCCTGTGCAAAATTGAAAGCAATCGGTTATATACAATTGTTTCAATCACCCGCGCCGCTTACAAAAACGTAGTTTTGAGAAAAACGCGTTTAAAGTTTTGATTTCAGATTTCTTAAAAAAAAAATAAAAATGAATATTTACACTAATCAGCTATGCCTGGTGTATAGTAAACCTTCCGTTTCTTCAAAGGCATCGTTTTCTGCTAATTTGTTTGCTCTACTCTGCGAGAGTATAAGGGTAACGTGATAAAAATTGAGAGGTAAGAGCAGGTAAGAGTCTTACCGTAAGACCGTTGCTGTTCTCGACTATATGCTATAAGCTTTGTAAATATTTAATATTTCGGTCTAAAATTTTTACAGTATTTTCTCAATATATTATACTTACTATAAATGTAAAAAAAATAAATTCGATTTTCGATTTTCCTTAAATCTCGTCAGTCAGTCATTTCCGATTGACTAAGCACGAATTTTTAATAAATGAAAAGAGAAACGCACTTACAGATAGGTACAGAGAAATATACATGAAATATTTTTCGATGTATAATAAACTGAGCCTGGAGTCCAAGCGCGTGTATGTTAAAGACGTAAATGACCCCATCAGGACGTCCGATGCCCGTTTATGTTTATTTAATCCGGTCACGTGCCCTAGGACTTCCGCAGTGTACTCGCTACGATCATTTGTCATATCTTCATACTTGGTATTTATGTACAGGTTGCTGTCTCACTGTCCCTATTGTCTCTCAGAGAATTATTATCCATTCATTATAAGGCTTGTTAATAATGTAATATGGATTAACGTATAGTGGTTTTCTAGTACGAGTTGCGACACTCTAAGGCAGCCATTCTCAAAGTGTGCTCCGCGGAACCCTAGGGTTCCGCAAAACCCCTGTAGGGGCTCCGTAAGAATTTAGAAAAATATTAAAAAAGAATATTGCGTATAATATTTTTTAATATTATGCTATACGCACGCCGACAAAAGAGGCAGTGCGAGCTGATCAGCCAGCAAGAAAACAACGTTCATGCCTATTTAAAAGAAAATTTTAAAGAGCATTTTGATTTCGTATACTGAAATAGTTAATAAAATTATTATTATTTAATGTTTGAATGTGTTAACATTAATTATTTTCATTAAAAAAAAAAAAAAAAAAAAAAAAACAATACCTACCTCCCTTTAGATTTTTTTTAACAAGTAACTGTTACATTGTACCTACTCGTATTATGCATATTAATAAAGAATGCACATTAAGACATTTTTGTTTTATTGGAGGGTTCCGTCAAGTATTTCGCTTTCCAAAAGGGTTCCGTCACCAAAAAAGTTTGAGAACCGCTGCTCTAAGGGATCGCAAAGATGATCCAAGGAGATTTGCCACACAAAACAACTAGTAAAATATTATCTGTTAATGTAATTACCCAACTGGGATTTTGCCTGGAGCCCATTTCGAAATATTCAATATGGCTACCCTGTGCAAAGCGTTTGCATTGTGCACGAAGCCTACTAGCGCCGCTAGTGGGTAATAGAGAATTATTGAACTCAATTTTTTTTGGAAATCGCGACATGTTTCTATGGTGATAAGTCAAAAACTTTAGTTGGCCATGATGTGTCAAAAAAATTTAATAAGGAAAACTGATGTTAATTTGTTTACACTGACAGCGGAACGTCAAATTAGAACGCCAATGGTCTTTATTTTACTTAAATCTCCATCAGCACAATAGCCCGGAACACAACAAGCATTTCCAAATCGATCAATTTTCCTATAATTTCTTTGAAATTAAAAAAAAATAACTATTTTAACTTTTAATAAACATTGCTCACTGACATACGGAAAATTTGAGCTTGAAGTTTCCCCTAGTGCTCACTACAAACGCTCGCATCGAAAAATTTGTAACTTCACCTCCCTGCACATAGCCCATACGAAGTTTCGATATTTTATTTAAAATGTATATTTCCAAAGGGTCGCTGGGTTATACTAATCCTTCAAAACACTGTTTTATTGAAGGGAAAAAAATCGATGCATCTGTAGTGATATAAGGTTAAATTTGTTACTTTCTGCATGCAAACGTCAAAATGAACCCAGTTTACCGGGTAAATAATAGTAATCCGTTTTAAAATGTCGTGGACAAATAAATTCTTTGGCTGGGAAGAGGAACATTTGTCACACAGTTGTAATATAATATAGTATAAGCTAAGTACAGTATTTTCAGTCCGAGAGCCGGAAATAACCGAAGTAAATATTTTCATTATCTCGGCTATGAACACTTTGGAGCTAACAATATAATATGTATTGTTAATATTGTTTTACTTCAACTGCGCAGCACACTTTTTTTCTCACCTTCAACTGAAGTCGAAACCGAAGGTATTTCATAATACTAAAAAAACGCGAGGAAAAATATTTGTATTTGAGGAGTCTTTCTTAATTTATTTTTTTTTTTAATATCATTTTGATAAATGCAAATAGCCTGTTCAATGGACAGATCATTTTAAACTGTCAGTTGTTGTTTTTGTAGTAGTAGCCACACGTGCAGGCCCTAGACCAGAGGTCCCCAAACTTTTTGTCTCGTAGACCACTTGCAATGTTTTTTGGTTTTGGATAGATCCCCTGTTTACCTGGTATTGATTTTTTGCAAATTCATTAACTTCAAACGTATTTTTGACAGCCGGTATATAGTGCTACTCACTTTGAAAGATTTAAATTTACAACGGTATTAAAATGTAGTGTGCAATACTTAGAAAAACACAAGTTAAGTTTTATATGAGGGATAAACCTGATGCTTTAATAATAAATTTTCAACATTTTGCATCAATTTAGTTAGGTTTAATCTTAAATCCCCTCGGTTAACGATGTCCAGTTTGTTTCTTTTTTTGTTAGGAGATCCACTCTCGTTGACACCCATTTTCATTTTATGGATCCCTAATTTTTTTTTTCGCTAAACTTGGACCCCTTGCAAGTTGTCGTCGACCCCTGGGGGTCAATATAGACCACTTTGGGAATCACTGCCCTGGACTGTTGCAATTTTAATTTCACTACCCATTCTTACTTTAACTGTAAATATAGTTGATTCCCGTGTCCAAGCATTATCACATTCTTAGTAAGAAATGTCACGTAAAAATAAAATATCGACAGTCTGTCGTAGCGTACAATACGATTATCCTGGGTTTGTAAACAACAAACGACAGAGTAGAGTAGAAGCCTTATAATAAAATACAAATCACGTCAATAATAGATTCTATATAAGTGGCATTCCATATTCCTTTCACGGTATCTTTCTGCATACAGAGACACTTAAAAAAATAATCGGTGCAAAAATCGTGAGTAAAACAGTATGCTATTAATTTTATTTTGGTGATCAACACTTCACCGAAAATGGTAACAGTGAATAATTCGTGTATCCTACTAGAGACGAAAAAAAATTAAACTGCTAAGGTATATTTCTTAACGTAGGTACTTCAAATTTAACCGGAAGTGTACATTTTTTTTCAAATGACAACATATTTTTTTACTTTCTCGAAATCTCCATTTTTTTCTCTATAAATTCACATACCATTTTCATAAGGTTACATAAGAAAATATTCGAAAAAAAGTTATTAATTTTTTAACTAATTACGAAATAGTGCCACTTTCGGTCAATCGATACTATTATAAAAGAAAATTTGATAATTTCTTAAACACCATCGCATCAACAGCACCCCGTAATCGTTTTTTGAGGAACTCCCCCATACCCTCTTCGCTTTTCACTGCGCAACAAAAACACCATCGCATCAACAATGTTGATTTAAATAAAAAATGAAAACAAATATGGGCTTTCGTAATAAGAATTAAAATTAGTTGTACCATATTATTTTGATGTTTGAACTGTTAGATTGCATTTAGATGACTTAATGACTTATTCTTTCTGGAGGAAATCTGGAATTGCCGATTTAAAAAGTTATTTTTTTGACCGCAAGTGAGATCACCCCTTACATTATTTGCATTTTATCATATTTATGGACCGCAAGTGGAACGAAAATTGTTCCGACCGCAAGTGGAAAGACACCTTAAAAACACAGTAATAATTATTTTTCATAGCACTCCATACATGTGTATGTAAGACGTGGCTAATTACATTAAAGTACCTGGGTGACCGAGCTTTTCTCGGACAGTTAAATACTTCGAATCTATGATATTGCATCTTTCGCTTCAAATTTAGGTTAAAAATTTATTTAGGTATTAAAATTACTCACCTATAATAATAATTGTTTTTAACTTTCTTTCAAATACGTATTTATTTTAAGTCTCACTTGGATAGTAATTAAAGATTAACTGTCATAATATTTTGAAAACAATTGTTTCATTGTTTGTATAAAATTCCAAAACCTACTTACAATATTTAAGTATTTTCATACGTCAAAAAATTGATTTTTATAATGATAAAATTTGTAAGAAAACGATTTTTTCGAGAGATGAGACCTAGCTAAAACGATTTTTTGCCCCCCAAAATCCCTTTTCAGTAAATTTCATCCAAATCGTTAGGGCCGTTTTCGATAAAATATTTAGGGACATAGGTAGATACAAGATTTACAAGTTTAATAATATAGGGGATAGTGTAGAAGCCAAAAATCAGTACCTATATTTAAAAAAAACATGTGTAAATTATTATTAATATAATTATTATTACTGTGTAGACGAGAATCAACCTTCTGTCAGCCGGTCACGGAATTGATGAGACACAGAAGTGAGATGTTCCGATAACCTAAAAACTCGGAACTCGCTAAATTCACTTTTTAAGAAATATATTAAACATTTTTTAGAAGAAAGGGTCTTTTATAGCATTAATAATTTTTTATGTTGCTGATAGCGTTATAATTTTATTTTGTATTTCGTTGAGTGTCAAATAGACGTATGTCTCAACTGACCAAATAAATATCTATCTATCTATACTTATGTAAGCCATGTTTTAACCTTTTTCGATTTTTTTTTTTTTGAGAAAAGTAAGTAAGTACCTACCTATTGTCAAATTTACTTCATAACTTGACATTTGCATACTGCAACTATTTAAATTTTAGTTATATTTTTTAAATTAAGAGCAATTTTGCGTAATAGAATTAATGAAAAAACATTCAGTATTTTGAGGTGCGGTGCGTCATTTCATTATGCAGCATGCCTTCATTTTAGCACATAGCTGCTCGTATTCGGTGTACATAGATATCTTCACTTACGCCGTCATATTTATTCCGCGGCAATCTCATCATGGAGTCTCTGTGTCGTAAAAGGTGTTAGAGACGGCTGGAAGCATTTTGATTACCTTCGTTGATATGGATGTCCCTTTTGTACTCTCTTCGACCAGATTTTCACATGTTTTTTACAACTGAGATTGTCAGGTTTTTTACAAACTTATTCCTTGTAGCTATGTTTTTAGACCTACATGAAAGACTCTAAATTATTCTTGTAAAAACTTCGTTGTTTTTCGTTACGATGTTGAACAAAATAATTGTCATTGCGGCTTAAAGAAGCTTTACTTAAAAACAATGAAATACTTAGAGAAAGAAACGCGTATTCTAGTGGAGTGAATTGGGAATTTCAAACCGGTATGTCTCGAATCGAAAAATGTTTCTTACAAAAATTGTAAAATCGAGCTCCCCTGACATTTTGGTATAGTTTGTGACCGACTGTCGGAGGGGGCGGCGGGGGATATGCCGGTTTAAAGTTCCGGAAAACCTGTTTTTCCCCATAACTCGGCCATCATTATCGGGGAAAATAAAAGTTCCACCAGTTTGTAGAGAAAAAAAATCCGCGTAAGCTCGTTCCAAACCGGGTCTGATTAGACAACCCGTTCGCGAAATATCGCCATTTTAGTGCGTAAAATTTTGAAAAATTAAGTGCCTTTTTTTAAAATCATTGCAACAAGGAGCTTAATTTTGTTTTTATTGCAAAGGTACTAAAAACCCTCTCTTTGCACCGGAAGCTGGACGCGTTGGGTCAATTAGAGCCGGCAGGAGAGGGGGAAAACAATTTTTTTTTTAATCTCCCATAACTTTGGTTCTAATTGACGTATCGACCTAAACGCGACGTCACTTTTTTCGTTTTTTTATCTACTTGTACCTGACAAGTAAAAAAATTCCCTCAAACTCAACTACTGGTGGGCGAAATCAAGTGTTATAACATAAACTCTCTCTCTCTCTCTCATGTAATTTTTACAATTGTATTTTGCTGCGTACCTAAGGAAAAGTAATTTTTAGTTTACAAGCTACGGATCCTAAAAGTTTCACAAAAGCTAAACCAAAATTTCAGAAGATTCATAGTTTCTAAATCAAAAGAGATAGAGAATTATTATAATAATTCATCAAAAACATCATATAATATGATGTTTTGGATAAAGAATTACTTCGTAGCGTAGAGTCAAAAACAAAAGCAAATACTATGGTAAAAATTGCATTTATTATGCTGACTTTTCGATAAATATTTTTGTTATCTTGTCGAAACGTTAGCATAGTGAATGTAATTTCTACTATAATATTGCTTTTGTTTTTGATTCTATGCTACGAAGAAGTTCTTCATCCAAACGTCACAATCAATCAAGGATCTCGCTTATCTCTTCCTTGAGATAAGTTTTCTTCATAGAGAATTATTCTGAAGACTGTTGAAGTCAGGGTGTCTTTTTCTATATATATATGGTCAGTTTGAAAATATATCTTGAATACCTATGCCCTTAAAAAAAATATATTTTTGGGGAAATATCTCCAATATTTTTCAAATTAATATTACTTATAGAAGAAAAACACGTTAATTCGAACATAACATACCCGCATTCCTGGGTCCTTTTTGGCTTAGGAGTTACGAGGTTTAAACTCTCCCCAAAGCTAAACTAAAATTTTTGAAGACTCATACCATCTAAATCAAAAGAGATAGAGAAGTTTTCTTCAGCGTATTAGAATCACCATGTCTTTTTCCAATAGTATGCTCAATCTAAAAGAGATCCCAAATATTACGATTTTTTGAATTTTTCAAGCGGGAAAAAATCTGAGAAATTTCTAGCGTTGACCATAAACAGAATAGCAAATGTTTTGGTATTCTATGATAACTGTTGGTCTGATATTTATTACTTTGTGTATTTTATTTAGTGTTATCGAATTTATAATCGTTCAATAAAAGCACAAATAGTTATGTTACTACCATATTTGTTCAGTTTATACGCGTCTGCGCACACCTGAATTGAACATAAATGATGCAGATAACAGTCAAGCGAGTTTCGGTTTTGAATGACAATTGTGTTAAATGCCAGCCAATCACTTCGTGAAACGCACTTTAAAACAAATGCAAAACCAATGATATATAGTAATAAATGGAATTCCGTCATCACTGACTAAATATGGTAACCGTTATTATTATAATACGCGCGTTTTTGAAATGTATAAAGTAAACGATAAACATAAAAGACAGGTGGCCAATGGAGTTATCAAAGACCGACGTTGCATTTTTAGTATATATATTTTAGTTGTGGCACTTGTGTTGATTGATTACTTTTAGTAACTACAATTTTTACACGATATTTCTCACACATTAATTGTCAATTTTGCCGGAGATGTTTATATCTCGATAGATAGATAGATTTTATTTCTTCGCGAAGTCATAAGTGGATGCGAACGTCATACACATAAAAGTACAGTATTAATTATAAAAAACAAAACCATATATTAAAATAGTAATATTAAAATGAGCAGTCATATGGGCAGGCTTTTAATAAAAATCGTTTTAATCGAGCTTTAAAGATGCTCAGGCTAGAGCTATCTTTGATAGTATCTGGTAGCTTATAAAAATAACTTCCTTTATTGGTTGAGCTACAGTGGCGACACGTGAACATTTTAAATGGGTGTTCGGCACGGCCAACCGGAGGTACCTCACGGGATAGGTATTGGTCATTGGGTGATTAAATTATGAATTACATCCATGTTTATAATGTTTTTAATTATTTATTAACTTTTTTCAAACACTGTTGACAATAAACACAATATACACTGTAACACTAGTCACTACTGTCATAAGCCATGCGTCGTGTTTAATGTGTGTGTATGTACCACAGTCAAAGGTATTGACTGAATAAGATAGTTTCAGTAGACATTTCTCGCATATTGCTTATTTGTACTAATGTGGTGACGTTAAATGCAGATTAAAGCCGATCTAAATAAGACGCTATACGTTTTGGGTCAAGAGTTGCACGGTGTATACCGGGGGTATCTGATGATGGCGTTTCAGAGCTCAGAACAGCATCTGAACGCAAGAAACTTTAGCGATGCTTGTGTAACTATTACACTATTTCTTAACGTTAAATATGGAAAATAGAATTCATTCTAAAATTATGAAGTTCCTAAGATTTTAGTTGTTCTGCAGCTCTGCAGTGCTCATAAAGAATATACTAAAAAAGTGACCACGGAGCATGTTTCGATAACCTTGTTAGTATTATCATAAAATGTTTCAAACCAGTTTTATTAATAATTTTTATATCCTGATCACGCTAAAATGTTAAGTGTAATGTGCGTCGAAAAAAAACTGTAGGGAAGTGTTTTGGTGTTTTGAGGTTACTTTTTCAAAATTCGGTGTCTTTACTTCAAAGGTTCCATCCCCCCTCAAGAAATTCATTAGCTGATATTGTTCCAGATTTTTTATAAAAAATGATTCAATTTTCGAGTAATTCTAGTACCAACTGCAAACAGAGGGCTGTCGAGTCGCCGACCACGGTGGTGTGCGAAATAATATTATTATATATGCCGATGGACATAAAAGCTCTGAAAACATTATCTTCCGCTTATAAAATGTAAGGAAAATTTAAAAAATTACAAAAAATAATTAATAAAAACATCATAAATCTATTTTGCTATTAATCAACATTATTACTGAATTAATTACATTCTGAGAGAGATTTAAGTGCTGGAAATGATTAAATGCTTTTCCCCTGAGAGCAGTTTATTTTAAAAGATTGAGCGTATAAATGTAATGTAATAAGTGGTTGGAAGTAACGTCTCGGAGATCGTATAGACTTAATGAAATCAATTTCAATGCTATACCACACCGTAGTAAAATCTTCATATAGGTCAGTACACAATAATTACACAATGAAGTAGATACTTCTATCTCTTGACGATTATCTTTGATTATTTCAACTGTAGGATAAAACTTTTAAAGTAATTAAATTTAAATCTTCCACGACAAATTGGACGTCTTACGTTGTATATATTTATTCATTGTCACCTCAAAAAAAACTTAATAAAGTTCATCAAATAATAATATAAATAATAATAATGCGTTTAGCGTCCGTTTCTCGACTTTGTGTCATAACAAACGCCATTCGAACCATTACTATTTTCCATCTACCAAAATTTCCTTTTATTAAGTAATATTATGGTCAAAAAAGACAGTCGACAGATGAGTAAACTATGATTATTTTATGGCTTCATTGATTGTACAATAAAACCGTTAAACTTAAAAACATATTTTACCAATTTTAGGCAGTATAAAAAATTAGATAATACTTTATTGAAAGCTAGAATGAGAATGAATTAACTTGAATAAAATAAATAACGGTTGTTGAGTCCAGAAAATGTGTTAAATTTAACCTCTCGTTTCATTCATGTTTACAAACAGAGAGAATAATGATGTTAATTATTTATTAATCAACAAACAGATGCACTTTGACTACTGCTTCGTTAAACTTAGCTCATTTAAATGATGTAATTATATTATAAAAGACTAGGTGCATACATGTCATCTAGACCAGTGTTTTTCAACCGGTGGTCTGTGGAGGTTTCCTTACGATCCGTGAAAATTATTTCCCGAATAATACTTGTATATCCACTACAGTGTTATTTGGCGACTAAAGCAAAATACTATCGACATTTTAGCATATCTACATGGAATTGTTAGTGTATTTATTATATATTACAGAACTTCAGCAATCTACTTATAAGTACAATTATAGAGTACTAGCCGTTACCCCAGACTTTGCACGCGATTGAGACGAAACACGGATGCGTTCCCATTATTTGGCATAATTACTCCTTTCTCGACGTAGACACCCACAACTACGGATTTTATGCTAATTCTATCCAAAACGGATTTTTCACCACCATCACAATATATACTCTCTCTCTCCCCCCCTTCGTCCTGGATATCTTCCTCTCTCTCTCTCTTTCTCTGTAAATATTATATTGACCTCCCCCATCTACGCAACCATCCAAGTAACACCTCACACCCATTGTACCTACATACGTAATGGTAGGAGGAAAATCCTTTTTGGATAGAACTTACATAAAATCCGTTCTTAGAGGGATTCTACGTCGAGAAAAGAGTAACTATCCCAAATTTCAAGTCAATCGGGCGTATAATATTATATGCGTGAGATTTGTAAATTTTTTACAAATTTTAGATAAAGTCACCAACGTGTAACGCAAAATGTTATGTAATGTTTGATTTCTGCACTGAAGAATCCACTGCACTCCAAAAGTGCATCACTGTGCCACCAGGCTAATCGTTCCAGAATTGAATCTACTATACAGTATATATGGACAGAGGAAGTACTTTATTAATGCATTCAATGCAATGTATTGGTCCACATCTGCTCAATTAACTTAAATATAAATACAATAAGTAAAAAGAAAGCCTTGATGATGTCGATGTGTCTCTTATTTCTCTTTCGTTTGTGTCATCGTCTGATGGCTCACCGAGTCACCAGGGAATGTCAAGTTTAGCTCATCAATAGAATGCTTTGTTCAGATTCATCAGTAGCGTCTACCTCAGGTTAAAAACTCCAGCCAATTGGGCGACGGGACCATTTCAACTTCAAAACTATTGACATTTGATTTGGTATAATAAAGAGTATATCGCGGGTAATGGCTAGTATTCAATATGATATTTGCTATTTGTTGCCATGATTACCTACATAATATGTTCCACGTCATGTAAAAATTAATCAAAGCATGCTTAACTTATTTCTGACAGATTTACAAAAGTATACCATTATTATATAAAAAAAACACCGTTATAGCGTACACCTCTTCTGCGCATACGCCGATTTTCCCCAAAAACAATAGGACTCTTCATATTTGCATACCAAACATTCTCCCAAAATTTGGTTTCAATCCATTCATCCGTTTGACCTGTATCGTGTTCACAGACTAACCGACTAACATAGACGCACAGATTTTTTTCCAAAAATATGCTTTTTTGGATTTGAGGGACCTCAAAACGAAAAAATATTTTAAATTTTTTTGAAAAGTGATTTTTGACCTAATCTAGTACCATCCCATTTATTGGTTGGAATGGTAAAATAAATTTATTAAATTCATTCAAAACGTTTGTCTGAGATTTTTGAAAATGAGTGATCCATGTTCCTTGTTTTTTCAGGACTATTAAAATATACTTTTAAATTACTACAAAAAGTTCTTGGCGTCCATCAAATTACTCACTCCACAATTATTATGTTTATTCTAAAAACATTACCCGTTATAACTTGAATTATTAATTAATATTATAAATGCGAATGTAAGTTTGTTTGTTACGCTTTCACGCAAAAACTACTTAACCGATCATCATGAAACTTTGCACATACACTCTTGAAGGTATTAGAAGTAACATAGGATACTTTTTATTAAAAAAAATAAAAATTTTTTACGAAAAATAAGAAAGGGTTGAAAACATTTTTTGGGCCCAAAAATACCGAAAAATTTCTCCGAATCGTTTCAAAATTGAAATTTAACCCTTTAGTAATGATTAAAATGTGCTATTAAAATGTCATTAAAATCGGCCCGACAGGACCGGACTTACAAATTTTATGAAAACGAAAAAACTACTTAACCGATCATCATGAAACTTTGCACATACACTCTTGAAGGTATTAGAAGTAACATAGGATACTTTTTATTAAAAAAAAATAAAAATTTTTTACGAAAAATAAGAAAATTGTTTGTCAAAATATGTGCAATACCTCAACCCCTGATATGCATGTCAAAAGTCAATTTCCATCTCAATCGCGGGCGTAGCCGCGGGTAGCGGCTAGTGGTTTATATTTGTCATTAAACTTTGAAAAAAAAGCTCAAACATTTCCATTCCAGTCAGTTTACAATAAAGCAACCCAACTTATTTATATGATTTTTATCTCCGTTACTGACTATTTATTAGTTTTATTCATTGATTTATATTCTTAATTTTATTGCTTTTAATCGTGGGTGGTTCATTCATCAAAATTACTTACCAATATGTTTTAAAAAAGATACGTGCTCATTCATAATTATTCCCAAATAACCTGTGATTTTCTACTATTTGATTTATTTAAAATTAAACAAGTTTCTTAATATATTCTAAAGTACCAATTCTAGAATGTTGAACAAAATACTTAGATGGAAGGTTAGAGCTAAGGGAGATAAAAGTTCTCTTATTTCGAATTATTATAGCTGAAGGATAACGTCCTTGGGGCATACTTACCGTTTTATTTGTTCTGTCGGATCTTTCATGTGATGATTACCTAACCTACACATTCCACAACACCCACTGTAACAGCCTCCCTGTTTATATAAAGGTGATTATTAATCACGCGATGAATACAACTTATTTGTAATACTAATAGTTGACCTTTCCCTTTGCAATGAGGGTTTGAAAAAATCCGAGCGCATAGTGATTCCGCTAATCATATAATGTATTCTTACAAGCTCCCTGCAGTTCTCAGGTTCTTAACACACATTTCCATTTCATCAAGAGATCTTAAAAGATCAACATCCGATAAATTATGAGCAACGTAAAACCATATATTCTATTGAAAATTGTCCCGCTTAAGCCTAGCACAAGATTACCTGTAGGAAAATAAAAAATAAAATACGTCAACAAAGACACCCGCCCCACACAAACCTTATGGGATTTGGTTGTCGATTAAATTGATCAAAAATGGTTTTATTTTATAGTTTAAAGGTCACTAAGAAAAAGTGTCCATGGGAAAAACCAATATATTTTTAGCTACAGATTTTAGATATAAAAATATATCCATTGAATTCAAAAACGTGTTCCATGTTCAACTTTTGTGCTTTTTTTTAAAATAGAAAAATAGTCGAAAATTAGGTAATGTTTGAAATATTAATGTTATTAAGCTTAGGATTTTTAGATTGTCAATTCAATGGATATCCCTATATCTAAAATCTCGCTAAACATAGCTGTAACTAAAAAGCTATTAGTTTTTAGGCTATGCGCCCACACTTTTTCTTAATGACCTTTACACCATTTTCGATCAATTTAACCGAGAACCAAATCCCATAAGGTTTGTGCGGGGTCCTTTAAAAACGGTTGACTGATTGATTGTAGACTATAGACGCTTGACATTCGCGTCTAAAAAAGAGTTAACGATTCGTGAGGTCACTTCTAGGAATTTTTAGTACACAACTATCCAGATTTCATTGAAATCGCAATTGTATTTTTTGCGCCAAGTCGGAACTGACATATAGAACTAAATTTTTATTTTATTTATATACCCAAGATTGAGAAATAATAAATGTTCGGTTGAGAAATTAACTCAACTGAATCACCTGTAGTAATAGTGGTAGTGTTACATTCTAGAAGTTTTCTTTGACTTTTCCTTTTTCTCATTTCCAGCATCCTTTTCGCAAGTTTTTCCTGACTACGTTTGCATTCAGTAAAAAGCATTGAAATAAAAAAAATCGGTCGAGTCCAAGCTATATTGTAGTTTGTGTTCTGTGCCATCAGCCCGCCACTTGTGTAGATATTCTATATAGCCAAATTTTGGTTCTACTGTTATAAAGAAATAATCAATTAAATTGTTTATATCCAACAGTAATTTGAACGTGATGGAATTTTTCAATCCTGATAATTTTCGTTCAATCTACAACTAATTCAAATGTTAATGATTTGTTTCAAATAGTTCTGAGCGATCGTTTAGTCGATATGGGTAAGAGACAGCCATTTTTAATAATTTTTTCCGTAAAAACTATTAAAAAATGAAAAAATAAAAATAAAACAAACATATTGTTGAATTTGAGCTTCCGTAAGTTTTCATTTGACAACCTACACGATGCCCTTGAAAAAAGTTTTGTTTTCCCATTTCACTCCCTGAAATCCCTTAAAGAATCAAAATTCTACCTTTTTTTACTTCACGTCTGTGATTGAGTCACCACACTCTGTCTTGTCCTGAACAAATTTTTAAGTCAAATAGTTTCAGAAAGAGTTTTTGAGCTAGTGTGCAAGATAGTCTTGCATAGACTCTAGCGATTCTGTTACCGTTCTCTGCTGCTTGGGGCAAACCTATAGTTGTTTGCGAGTGATTCCGGGCTGTAACCATTTTTTGGAATTGTTTTCTCTAATGCAAATATCACACAAAATATAATAAAAAAGGTAAAACCCAAAAATACAGATGAAAGTGCATAGCAATATTGGAATTGTGAGGCTTGTAAGTTTAGTTAGACTGTCTACATAAAAGAACCGTATAATCGTGTGAATAGCTCAAAATGTAAACATAGTACCAATTTCTCGTTCTAAACATTATTACAAGTTACAGGATGTCGAAAAGTTTATCTTTTCTATAGTACGTAACTTTTTAACTGACAAAGTATCTAACTGTTCAATGAAAATTTATTAACGCCGCTCACTAAATAAACCTTTATTAAGGAATTTTTATGTGTCACTAAACATTGATATTTTACTATTTCCTTCCTAATATCGCAGTTAACTATTTAGAAAATTGATAAGTGCCAGAGCTACCTGAAATTTAAAATTTTAAATTTTTTTGAACACTTTATATTTAGTGAATTTCATAGACGCAAAATCCATATACGAGTTATGTTGATATGGTAACTATGAAAATCATTCGATTTTTATGTTTTTAATATCACGTCATGTTTTGCAGCTATTTTACGTTGATGTTTATCGAGGAAAACAAATTCTAACTGAAAACTTGAAATATCAATATCTTTGGTAAAAAAAACCTATATTAACTGGTATTTTTAAAATTTTTAAATACCTAATTATACAAAAATCGACTAGCTATTGTAAAGTTAGATCATGATTGTACATTATAGACGCTTAACAGCTGAGGTCATCAGCGCCCTATTCTCAAGTGATAACTATATAAACAGTTGATAGACGGGAAGACAGACAAATAATAATTTGTGAAAAAACGTGTCCTTAGTCCTATCATCCAATATACCCAAAAAAGCTCGCAAGAAAACGAATTTAGAGGATACCCTGGTACAATATTATATTTTAATGTTGATGTTTGTTTAAAAAATATTTTTATTCAACACGCGTGAGTAATATGTAATTTCGGGGCCCTGCTAAACGTGGGAGAAATAATATATTACTTCACTAGTGTAATAATGAATTTTCTGGCGTGGGAGAAATAATGTATTACTTCACTAGTGTAATAATGAATTTTCTGGACCAATAGAAACTCAGTAGCAAGCCCAAGCGCTAAATAATGAAAAAAACTGCAAGTAGCTTCTGGACCAATAGGAACGTGGTAGGCGGTATTGTATACTTATATGAAAACAGCATCGCAATTCAGCGAAATCATGGCAATCTTGTGTATACACTGACGGTGGTACGTCAATCAATGAAGTGATTTATTATTTTTCCCTCTTTTATCAGGGCCCCGATTACATATTACTCCTGCTAGTTGAATAAAGTATTATGTGCGACTATTGATCGAAGGAGAATATTCCACTCGCGTGTGTTTTACCGCACTCGCTGCGCTCGTGCGGCAAATTTCACGCTCATGGAATCTTCTCCTTCTCTCACTAGTCGCACAATATACTATTACTTACGTATTTCCAACTCAAAGTACATATATGCCTTTGTTTTTCATATATGTAAGCAAAACAAAGTTACAGGCTATTTTCAAAATGAAGATAAACAGTAATCCCCAAGTTTAAAGCTTAGAGTACTTATACACGGCATGCTCTTTGACTATCTATCTTTTACTCATATGTCAGTATACTCGACTGCAACTGACTCGTTGACTAACTGACTGATTGTAATTTTTTTACAAGCTTATTATTAACTTTACATGCTAGTTACTTAGTTGGGTAATTAGTTAGCTAGCTAGTTGTTAGGGTAAAATTTTGTAATCCAATTTTGACCAACCTCTATATGTCCGTTCGACTTGAAACTATCCATAGATACGATGTTCCGATGACAATACAACATTTTTCTATAATGATCAAATTTACATAATCCGTTCCTACGTCATCGAAATACCCATCTCAGTCCCGTCATTTCCACCATAAATATTCCGTTTCTCCCGCCATGCGACCTAATATTATCTATTTTAGCACGTCTCCAAAAAAACCCTTTTTCAAAAAAAGCATGAGTGCATACACGACCGAAGTAGAACTTTTTACGAATGGAATAATTTAAAATTAGTAGAAGTTTTGTTCCAAAATATGTATTGAAGAAGATTTATTTGGTTGAGGAATAATTGAAATAAGCTTTACCAAAGTATCGCTTGTGGCCAACGTTTCGAAAATTATATTTTCATCCTCAGGGCCTCAATGCAAGTTGATATGGTAAATTGTACAGATTATTGTAGTATACATGATCATTCAAAATTATGAATTTCAACAAAAATTTTTTTAATTTAAAAATATCGTAAAACAGTGTTTTAGATAAAATTATTCTGTCCAATGAGAACATAAATATTGTACTGATAATATAAATATAATTTTCGAACTGTTGGCCACAAGCGATATACTTTGGTAAAGCTTATTTCAATTGTTCTTCAACCAAATAAATCTCCTCGAATAAATTAAACTTACTTTGGTGATTCATTTTATTTTATTTTTATGTTCCATTGGATGTCATGTATTTAAAATTTGTTTTTGATAGTTGTTAATAAAGTGCCGTTGTTTCTGTTGCTTCGTCGTAACACTCATTTGTTCCGTTCATTTTGCTCCCTAAATTTGTTATGTGCCATATAGAAAGTACACATTTTTTTAGTTCACTAAACAGAGCGCTCAATTTAGTTCATCATTATTCCGCCAACTAGTTTGCTCCTTATAATTCGTTTTAAGGCGCTTAAGGTTCGAAGAAAGAAGAGAAAAAGTAGGATAAAATAATGAAACTTGCATAGTATTGGACAGAAATGTCAATTAAAAAAAAAAACGTTTCTTAGCTTATTTTTGGAAGGATAATTAACTAATAAAAAAGTGTCGTACAGACTCTGCAATAAATTAATTTCTTGTCGTCCACCATTTTCACTGCCTGGTAGATAATTGAACTGATGAACTTAGTTCTTGATTAACTGCGAACTATAGTTCACTCAGTTCACACATAAGAGCGCTCTTCAGAACTAGTTCATTCGAGTAAGAAAAGCATCAATATCCAAGGTTATTTAAATCAGGTATCAATATTAGTTTATTCTTATTTTTTATAGTAAACCGAAAATTAAGTTTTTCTATTACCAGAACATCATAATATAACCAACTGTCTTCCTACGATCTCAAGCTTTATTATTACTTCGTGGTATTTAGATTCCAAAAATCGAGTCCTCGAAACTTTAGAAAATATTTTTGTTGAGTGATTGCAAGCGTTACTCAAGTTTATTAATTCTGTTGTCAACAGAAGTCGGGGCACACTTCAACTTTCAAATATTATATAACAATCTCTGCCAGACAGACAGACAGCCATGTACTTCAAAAGTATGTAGCTACAGGCTCTTCTGTAAGATCACTTAGTTATAACTTCAGATACTAGAACAGCGTATTCATGTCGAAAACAAATACTGCATTCATGTTTGTTTTTGGCATATATTTCCATTGGTAAATATTGATTCATCCCCTCGTCTTTGAATCTATATAATTAAGTTAGAAACAGAATATAGACATTCTCAATATTTTTTAAATTTTATTTCCCGTATATTTACATAATTCACAATTTAATTTTGTAGAATAAACAAAATTGGCTTGGACAGTTCATTCGCGACGTAAATAAAGTATAAAACAGAAAACTTGGTCAAATACTCGAGGGAACAAACAGATCAAAACTAGTATCCAAAAAATTAGCAGAGATACAAATGAACGCAACGCTAGCTCACTATTGAAACCATAACATACGGGCAGACAACCAGATTAATGAGAACACCACAGTCCGGAACGCCACATACCTATACCTATTAAATATATTAGGACATAGTAAGAGAAATAGATTCTCAAAATTGAAATAGGAAGCAAGTAATAGTATAGTCAATAATGGGTTATATTAAGGCGAGGTGCGACATTAAAAGAAGTGGCATCGAGTTGTAACAATCACACGAGCCGTAATACAATTACGCGCGAGATATATATGATATTTTTTGCGTGCATCTCTCAGAAAATAGTCGCTTTTCAGTTGATTTTTCAAATTCTTAGAGTTCACTTTTAAACAAACGTCACTTCTCATAGTAGGTTATGAAAAAAACCACTGACAGACAAACAGTGATTCACATGTGGTTTCACTATGGTTTTGTATACTTTACCGCACTAGTGCATGTAAAGGAGCTATTTTGTTCGAGTTGGTACAAAAAGTATTTTAATCGATATTCAAATCGCCCTTATTTTTTGCGCACAAATGTAACAGCCTATCAGGATTAATTTAAGATTATAGAACAATACGACGGTTAGAGTACGATAACTCGATATGCAAAATTTCCACTGGAAATTCACAATTATTATTTTATATAACCGTCCGGGTGCAAAAGAACGAATGGGGGCAGGGACATGAGTACGCACGTTCATCTTAGTTTATCGAGATGAATGTTGTGTCCAAATTTCATCAGGATCGGAGTTAACGTTCAAAAGTTTTTGTCGAACGGACAAATTTTGAGTTATATTTTGTAACATTTTTCATTGATGCTCCGCTCCTATTGGTCGCAGCGTGATATTATATATAGCCTATAATCTTCCTCAATAAATGGATTATCCAACAAAAAAAAAATTCAATTCGGACCAGTAGTTCCTGAGATTAGCGCGCGTTCAACCAAACAAACTTTTCAGCATTATTAGCCGTTTTAAGTGCGGAAAATTGTTTTTTGTAAATTAATTTTTTTTTTTGCTCAGTGAAAAGGAGAATGCGTTTGGGGGGAGTCCTTTAAAAAACAATTACGAGGTCGTGTCGATGCGATGACGTTTTCTTTTGCGCAGTGAACAGCGGAAGGCGTTTGGAGAGTGCTCTTTAAAAAACAATTCCGAGGTCGTGTAACAAAGTGAGATAGTAATACAGTAATTCTACACTAGTTGCTATGACGTGTATACGTGATTTCTGATTGGTTGGATTCAAAAAATGACAATGAAAGACGAAAAGTAGTTCCGTTTTTTTACGTATTTTTGAGGAAATTTGTAAATAATCCGCAAAGTTTTTTTTAACGTCAAAATTTAGCGTTTTCTATGACTTAAAAAAGTCAAAATTAAATACTGGACACATACGACCTAAAAATAAACAATAATTTTAATATGAAGGAAGGTTTTGGTTGAGGATAATAAAATAAGCTTTACCAGTGTTTCGTTAGTGGCCAACGTTTCGAAAAATTTATTTTCATCTTCAGGGCCTCAAGCTGAACAATTTACCACCACTTGACCAGCTTGAGGCCCTGAGTGAAAATAAATTTTTCGAAACGTTGACCACTAGCGAAACACTGGTAAAGCTGATTTTATGATCCTCAACCAAAACCTTCCTTCATCTTAACATTCTTTTGGATCAACACTACTTTATACTGAATAATTTTAATCATTGAAGCTGTACAGAAATAATATATCTCTGAAAATGCTGAATTGGTTTGAACATCATGTGAATTAATCACAATCAATATACAGGTACACTCAATGCACACGCCGTATGTAATTAACATCTGATCTGGATATAGCTGACCCTACATGACATCAAACATCTGTAACAGTTACATGATGTAAATGCCCTGTAATGTAATCAGGAACAGTAATTATGATATGACACGTTCGTCAAAATAAATACTGCCAAATGCGACAACTGACACTGAACAGATAAAAACATTGTACAAATAAACCAGTGAAATATTTTTATACATCATTATTAATTTACATTATATATACGTTCGGCGCGTGTTTGTTTACATAAAAGAACAATTTGATTATTATTGAAAATGTGCGTAATGTTGATGCGTTTACGCGTGCTACGCAAAAATAGATTATCGATTGTATACAAAACGAACGCCGTGCTACAGTAGCACAGCGTTGTTTTTGCTACTCGATTGCTTCGACAGATTAATGATGGCAGGTGAGACAAGTGAAAATCATTTTGATTTACTGTGAGCTTGAAAGAATAATATTAAATTTGAAAGAGACCAGCATTCGTCTGCACAGAAATTTGAATCCACTAAAAAAAATACTGATTTTAAGGCGAATCCCTGCCAACAATTAATGGAGCATTAGCAGTTGCTGATATACGCAAATTATTATATTAACTTAGTCCGGTCCGGATTTTCCCAAATATTGCCGCCGTTTTTTCGTCGACTTACGTCGCTGAAATGGTCTCCACGAAAAGCGTTTGTATTTTAACGCGATAATATATTATAGAGCCTATGTCCATTCTGGAGGTTCATTCTAAATAGTGCTGAAATAATTTTTCAAATAGGTGCAGTGGTTCCGGAGAATACTCTCCACATACACACAAACACAAAATTCGCACTCTCTCTTTATAATATTAGTATACATTATTACATTTAAGATTATCACTATTTTTAAAATAAAAATTCAATGATACTTTTTAATCTTCAGTAAAGAATTAAATTTCGTTTTCGAAACAATCCGCCAGTGTTTTCGTGTTTTTTTAATAACAAACAGTTTATTATCGAGTTTTGTTATTTATTAAAATTAACAATTTTTACATAAATATAAACATGTTAATTATTATCAAATCTCATTTTTTTATGAATGAAACAAGAAACGTATTTCCGAGAAACTTTAACTGTTAATTTTTTATGCTCATAATTTATTTTTAGATTATTTCCACAGAGATAATTATAGTAGGTATATCTAATCTTTTTTTCTTCCGTTTCATTTGAAAAAGTAAAGGGTAAAACATCGAGGGTGGCATAAATATACAGTGAATCCAAAAATATTTTATTTTGTTTTCAATTAAACGTGCCTAAAAATCTTGATTTCTATCCAAAACTTAAAGAAAAAAGTATTAAATTTTTATGCTAGTTACCTAAAATATAAACTGTATATTTTGATAGGATATACCTATATTATATTATTTAAAATACAACACTCAATTTATACTGCCATGTAGATAGCGTTTTTGAATAAAGCTTTATATTACTTCAAAAATCCAATTGGAAACTGAGCCCTTCACAAAAAAATTACATTTTTACTGGAGGAAAAATAGTGGGCTAAGTATCAAGTACGTTAATTATTATATTATTATGCAATGTGACAATATGGTAAAACGAGCGACAATACAGTAATGTTTTCACGTACGTCGTACCTCCTATATAAAATATAACTGATTTTCACTTGATATTGAGTAAATATTTATGTATCTGGCAGTTGATATTTGTATTATTTACAACGCTTACTTTGCCGTCTCTCTATTGGATTGACTACGCACTAATATAAAATGGGTTATTTTACTACCGCTGTAAGGCACTTTGTAATAAATTAATATTCAAAACACGTTCAAAAATTTTTGAACATTCAGTAGAATGATGCAAGAGTTTGTCCCGGTCGATTTGATCAATAAACCTTTAAAGAACAAAGAACAGCTCTGTGCGGATGGTAGGTTTTCAACTCTCTCATCTTCTCATCACCTTGTGAGTAGTAGGTAGCATCGCTTCGCTTCCATTCAACATTGCAGTAGTGGCCAACTATTTTACTATCGGGCCGTATATTTGTGAATACAGATAAACGAATGTAAAGACTTGTGCTGGCTGCGAAGATGGAAATGACGTTACTACGGACTCGCGTGTGTGGTCGCAAGACGGATTTCAAATTTATTAGAACCGGGGCTTGTTTTGAGCAAGAACATAGAGTCCTCGTATTTGTTCTGTTCAGAGACGTCCGTTTCTCTACTTGCCATAACAGACGCCACTCGCACTATTACTATTTTCCATCTATCACACTCCCCGTTATTTTCTACATTTTTTTCAACTTCAACTAAGTATAAATAGCAATGGGCGAATGAAGGAATTTTTAGGACATTAAGATAAAATAGGCAAATTTTGAGTATATAGAAGTTTGACAGGTAATAATCGCCCATGACCTTGAATAAGAAATAATGTCGATATTTATCTGGAATTATTGAGAGAAACCATGGAAATACTCAATAAGATGACCGGTATAGGAATTACCGTTTCTCGGCAAGAGGCAACAGGAAAAAGTTCCAGTCACATCTGCCCCCGTCGGGATTCCAACCCGTTACCTCCCTAACGCGAGTCTAGTGCTCTTATAACTACGCTACACCGCTCGGTTTCTGTTTAGAGGCAATAAACGTCCACTTTTGTTAACATTCGACTGTCACTGCGCCCGCGTCAATACTATCTACAAACTCAGCTTCAAAACACGCATCGTGTGAAGCCATCACGCCACAGCACGCTTGACACCTAGCAGCCAAATCCATAGCAAGAGATCTAGCGGCAAAACCAGCCTTGTGTGCAGCGACCTTAATGCCTCCATAATTCTAGATCAGTGTTATTCAAACTGTGTTCCACGGAACCCTGGAGTTCCTCAAAATGTCTTAAAAGGTTCTATAAACTATTCATCAAAATGATGAAAATAATAGAAGTAAAAAATAATGCTCAACTTTTAAATGATGAAACATGGTTACAGCTACTGGCATATCTGGCAGATAAATGAATTTGAAAGCTCTCTTCTGAGCCTTAAAGTTAATATCGATAAACTGAACGATAAATTCAATTTTAAAATTAGATTTGTGAAAAATAATAATGTTTTGCAATGTTTTGAAAAGCTATGTAATTGATTTTCTTATCGAAAATGAAAGAAATTTCAATGAAGATGTTAAAGATAAAATTCAGAAACACATTTTACAATTAAAAACCACTATTGCCAACCACTTTCATCAACAAGAAGAATCGAAAATCCATTTCAATAATAATAATCAGAATTTGTTACTGCCGTACAGGAACAACTGATTGAATTTAGTTAAAACGCAGGTATACGAACGAAAAGATCTTGATTTTTGGTTAAACATTTACACGGAAAATCCTAAAAATTCTGCAAAATACTATAAAGCCTTAATGCCCTTCGTTATAACATATTTGTACGTAAAGTCATTTTCAGCAAATATCGGAACATAAACAAAACACGGAAATAATTTGGATATTGAACATTAAATACGTTTACAAATAACGACGTGACTTCAAAGTTTTGTGCAAAACAAAGGAAGCTTTACCCAGTCATTAACTTCAAAATACTTTTGTTATTATATATAATATAGGTACCTACTTAATAATATTAAAACGCTCTTCTTTGTAAATATCTATTGTTTATGATCCCGGGTTCCGCGAATTAATATTATACTCATAAAGTTTCCTTAAATTGACAAAATTTGAAGACAACTGCTCTAGACGGATAGCGGATTTAAGGGAAAAGTCCCAGGTGTCAAACGTTCCATACCCAAAATCACTTTAATATTCAGAAATTTTAACGGGAAAAAGTATAGGTATTATGAAAACAATTTTACATAATAGTCAAAAATTAGCAGAAAGCTAGATTTTGGTATGAACCTTCCTTTCGTGGTTCTAAACAATATCCCAAAAGTCACAACCAATACATGTGCTGCTAAAAATGTTACGCGGGTCAAAGGTCACAAAAAACGGTTTTTCGCGAAAATCTAATTAACGGTGATATTAATGGTTATCAAATTTGTAATTTAGAAAACATATACCTAGTATTACTTTTTGCCGTAGGACTAAAACTACCAATTACTCGTTCTCTCACCTCGCATTCATTCAATCGCTTAGTGAACCATTCCAAGTTCACGCATCCGCATGATGCATGTCGTATGATACATTGTATTTGTTCGTACAATCACATCAAACGAATCGAAGTGACATAAAAAACATAAACGTTATAACTTTGTAAATCTAATTTATCGAAAACCGTTAGTCTTACAAAAAAAAGTAATACAATGTTTTTTGTAGGCAATTTTCTAAGCTACAAATTTAATAACCACTATTTTTTTTACAAAAACCACCGTTAACGAGATTTTTGCGAAAAACCGTTTTCTTTGAGTCTGTGATCTCTCATCCCGCGTAACATTTTTTGCGGCACATGTATCGGTGGGGACTTTTGGGTTAATGTTTAGTACCACAAGGGAAGGTTTATGCAAAAATACAGCTTTTCTCTAATTTTTCTACTCTGAAATGTCTCTATTCCCTGTATTTAATAATAATAAGAACATTGAAAAATAAAACCGAGACGTAAAATGCTGCTTTGACAGGATTAATTAAGTAGGTCGTTTTAAATGCCCAACACCATTGTTTCATAACTTCAACAATGTACGTTCGTGGCAGATGTAAAACCTGCATAATATGCGGTCTTGGACAAACGTATTAGATAAGACGCCTCATGTAAGCCGATTGAATGAACCTACGTACATGCAGGTTCATTAATTAACTCAACATTATGATGTAAGCTGTTACAAAATAATATAATATTCCTTTTCGGTGATTATTCATCAGATGAAAAGTAAAACAACACCAACGTGCTGCGATGTTTTAATTAAAATGCTGCCAATATTAATTCAGTATTCTTATCGGAAGCATTCGGTCGACTACCGAACAGTTTTGATGAATATTACCTGCTTAATAAAAAAAATTCTTTTCTCGCATTTAAAGAATGTATAAATTAATTTTAACTTAAAAATACCGACTAGTGATGTGTACACATGACTCTTTATTGGGAGCTGGCTCCGTGCACTCCGCTCACTGAAAAGAGTCGCTCAGAGCGACTCGTTCAAAGGAGTACATACTACACAGTACACAAGAGTGCATACTACAGGGGTGTGAACTGTCATCATGTATTCTCAGGAGTCACGAAACATTGTAGGTACAGCGCAATACGCACTCAGCTCTGAGCTCATTTTAATATGATTCTGATCTTTCGCATTTCGGATAAACTATAAAGTATAACAAAAGCTTAACAATAATAATGTTTATTGTTACAATATTATATCTTCGTCAACGACGTCAATGTGGATGGTTTAAGTCACTGTAAGCTTAGTACTATTACACTTGCAGCGTGTCATGCAACATTAAATGACTCAGCAAAGTGCAAAGTTCACTAGTGCCTCTGTGGCCTGTGCTGTGTGCGCTCTGTAATGTACGAATGTAACAGTACAGAATAGCTCAGCACAGAGCAATGGCGCTCGGAGTGAGTCATTCACAAAAAAAAGCGACTCGCTCCGCTCCGAGAAAGTCGCTCAGGAACGACACATTACTAATACCGATCAAATGCGAGTCGAACTCGCGTGGAGAGGGTTCCGTACTATTTCGTAATCCCTGAGAACTTTAAGACTTAGGATTTTTGTTTAGAGTTTCTTGTAAACTACGGGTGAGGCCCTATATTTCCTATTTTTTTCAAAATTTAGGGCTCATTAGTTTCGGAGATAGGGGGGATGCTTTATTTTCGTATATTTTCTTTATCCTTCAATCTATACGTTTTTAAATTATAAAAAATATATATATTTGAATTTCTCATAATAAGCCCTTTCATTTGATACGTGACATGACATACTTACTTGAAAAATATTTTTTATTTTCTAATTTGCCCCCAAAATCAGAATTCGTTTATTTGCGCTATATTTCCGTGATTGGGTCCAAACTACTTCTTTCGTTCAGTAGATTCTGAGAAAATAAAAATTAGAAAGTCCCCCCCAATTGTCTGATAATAATCAGGAGTACCCCAAAATTGGAGATAAAAAGACTTTTAATGTGTAAAATGAATGTTTCATCTTATGTTCTATATATTTTATGTTATTTTCATAACAAACAACGTGTAATAAACTATTTTAGCTGTGATCATAAATCTTGTGTCAATATCGACCAAAAATATTTCAATATTCATTTCTATTTCCGTCATTTTTCAATCAATTTACGCATACCAAACGGTTGATCCGGTAAGTAAATTAAACGCCACATAGCTCCCGTAATTACACATGTGATGTGAGGGATGTCCTTATACATCCTGATGGCCCGTACAACCTGCAACCGTAACAATTTTCATATTTAAGATATGTTGCTCGTATGGCCACCATATGCGTGTCAGTGGTACGTTACAGAACTTACATATCGTGAAAATAAATCGAACCGACAAAAATTCTTATCCAAATTAAATACACAATCTAGTCAAAATTGTTTACGCTATTTAGGAAAACAGGATTTTAATGTAGTCGATAAAGTCACGATCTGCAATCCAGATTATCACTAACGGTATCTTTTGCATATTATTTGATGTAGGCATATAATTATAATGCATTATGATATGTGTAATTAGTCAGCGTCTGGAACATTATTTAAAAAATTGGCAACTTTAACAATCTTCCCACATCTTTACATTTTTACCCACGACGGAACGGAGCAGATATATGCGTTTAGGGTGAGAGATTGTTTGTTTGTGCACTCGAATGTCGCCATTTATCTCGAAAACGGCTTGATCAATTCAGATGCGGCTTTCTGTAAAAGGTTTGTAATTCATCTGCGATGGTTCTTAGCGCAAGAAATCTCTAAAAAGTTTAAAATAAAATTAAAAGTTTTGAAAAAACCCACGACGGATGTAAATGTTGTAACTGAAAAAGGATTAAATAATATTTTGAAACCCTAGACTAAAAAAAAGTAAGTTATCAAAGAAAATCCGTCGGGGGCTGCCAAAAGAATAAAATGTTTGTAATAAATGCTGATTTCAAGAGGCAAACGCACAGTTATGTATCTCTTTTACTTTAGACGTTGTTGTTGTTTAAAGTTTTGCAAAAAAATGCATAGTGGTCTGTGATACAACAAGCAACGCATCTGGCGCGAAACTAAACATTTTGGATTCTAACCCTACATCAGTGCATTTATCATTTAATGCATTACACGTTGAAACAGTCTGTACAATGAATTAATGTTGAACTGTAATGTTAGCATTACATTGTCCACTGACCATGCTGTCAGTTTCCGGCAAACCCTCCCAGGGAAATTACTGGACCAATCCAGGCAACACACGGGTCACATATGCGATTGAACGATCACTCGTCGGACCGCTAAACGACTCTATAGGTTATCAAAGAGACCAGTGTTTCCTAAACGGTGCTCCGTTAAACTTTATTCGGTATATGTAAGCAAGCACTATTAAATCAATCGGAGGTGAACTTGAACATATAAGAAACAGTTTTTAAATTAATAATTGATAATTAGCAAATAGATAAAAGGTCTCTTCCGAGCAGTCAGAGAACTGTAACAAAACCGTCACCGGCTTGTGCAGTAACTAAAACGAAACTGTTTATATCGATTTTTGAGGTACTGTGCATGATGGAACAGACCTTATAATGAAAATGTAATTTTGCATCTCTTCTATTAAATTGTATGAGTAATTTAAAGAATTTCCTTTTTTTATTTTTTAAGGATTATATACGCCTTTTACCAGTTTAAGTTATTATTGTATTATTGTAATTTTGGGAAAATGTTTGGTATGCAAAAATAAAGAGCCGTATTGTTTTTGGAAAAGAGATATATGCTATAACGGTGTTTTTTTTATAAAATAATGGTATACTTTTCTTAACGACTTATTATTCTATTTATTTTTCCAAGATTTTTTTCTAAATTGTATAGTTTCGGCATGCTTTGATTAATTTTTACATGACGTGGAACATATTATTTGGGAACCATGGCAACAAATAGCAAATATCATATTGAATACTAGCCATTACCCGCGTCATCTTACACAAAATCAGAAATTTTATTTTCTTTATTATATTATATCAAATGTCAACATTTTAAATAATAAAAACTATTAAAAATGGTTTAGAAAATTAGTGGCAGCACTTTGGGAAATACTAAAACGATTAAAAGGTCAGTGGCTTGTATGGCAAACTGCAAATATTAAATTTACATCGCGATTCATAATGTGAACCTACTTAATCAATTAGGTGCACTGCACCATATCATAGTAAACTCATTTGACGTAAGTTAGTTTTTCGTTACGTCTTCAACGTTCAGTTTTCCGTATATTATTTAGCAGTGAAAAGTTACAAATTAAAATTATCTGTACAATATTGTGGAATTATCGCGCTCATATAATTTGTAGTACCTAATACATTTAAATTCGTCTAATAAATAAAATTAATTAGATCAAATCTCTATAACGAATCCAAATATATTAACCGTGTAGTTTAGCATGCCATTTCATAAATTTAATTATGACTAAGTATTTCTAGAATGTTTTATCTATCTATTTTATCGTTTTACTAGGAAATGACTAGACTTTTGATACACTGTTAATTAGTACTCAAACATAGTATGAAATACTTTTTATTCGAATGTCTTAGAGTTAATATAATTAATTATCACTTCAACTTTCGAAATATTTTTCTCTTTTGTTAACTAAGCCACGGATAAAAAATAGTTCAATAATCCATACTAATATTATAAATGCGAAAGTAACTCTGTCTGTCTGTTACGCATTCGCGGCCAAACCGCTGATCCGATTGTGATGAAAGGAGGACATAAGCTACTTTTTTTCAAAGTTGAACCTCTATGGGGATGAAGTGAGGGTTGTAATAATTTTCATAAATTATAGGATTTAAAGTGGGTGTTTCTGTATTTTTAATGCGAAATCTTGATGTGCCCAAATTGTGTAATGTGGAATGGTAGGTACACGTTTACAAGTTTCTCATCTGGGTCGAAATATTATGGCAAATCGAAAGAGATACTCTTTTATACCTACCACGAATATCAATTGTACCAACGGATTTGCCTTTTCAATTTAAAAGATTACAATTTCCATTAAAAATTGCTTTAGGAAAAACTATAAATAAAGCCCAGGGGCAAACACTTAAGGTAGTCGGTATTCATTTAGAAAAACCATATTTTTCGCTCGATCACGTGTATCGAATCCACGGAATCTTTATGTTTTTGCAAAAGATGGTAGAAAAAACATTGTTTATAGGGTCGTTTAAATTACAGTCTTGCTTGAATTTATGATTTTTTTATTTGATTATATTAATTATACACACTGATTCCATGCGGACGAAGTCGTGGATAAAAGCTAGTAATGCATAAAGTACTATTTATGTGACTATGTTGAAGCTAAATCAAGGTTTCTGTTAAAAATGCGTTGTCAAAACTATCAATTGAACTTTTAATATATTATTCTGGACCCAAGTAATTCTGGCACAAGGTAGACTTTAAAGTGAAATTAGTCACAGATAAAAGCTAATTAAATAATAGGTAGATAATTAATAAACGAAAGACTAACGAAAAAAATGACATACAAGCAAAGTTAAAACGTATCGGGTGTATAAAAACAAATCCCCAAGTGTCATTTCCGTAAGACATCAATTCGCGTTCGTGCCAGGCATTGGTAATAAATGAGGAAGAAGGATATTGTACATATACTCCATACACATTATTATAGTATGAATATACTGTCTATGATTATCTAATACGTCTATGAACGCATACATAAGTACATCTCACGTTCAACTGCGATGGGAATATTACCGAAGGATTTATATTGATGCATCAGACCAGGGGGAGGCTATTCACCCAGTACGTGTTTAGAATACGTAAAGTTACTGAAATTTTTTATTAATTGTTTTATTGTAACTTAGTGATGGTGCATATATAGTTTAATTTAAACCCCTAATCGGTACATATTTAACCTCAATTGATTTGTTTGTTTCTGTAATTGTTTTTTGTTTTTTTACATAAGTGTTTCGTGAATATTAATTTAACAATGGTCGTACAATATTTAAATTGACGGTCGGAAGACAGCGATGTATGCTTCATCACAATGTGTGCAAATTAACACACTCAAATCGGTACCACACTTTTTTTTTTCCTCCCCGTATTTATATATAGATAACTAAGGCCGCTAAAAAGGGCTGTTAAATTTCTCTCTCAATTTGATTTATTAGATGTTTTTATTAGAAAGTGACAAAAAATTAATAGCACTTTAAATTCTTACAGAATAGCACCATAACCGTGTCTTTTTTTGTGTCAATTCAAGGGAAAGTATCTTACTCTCTTCTACGCAAAGATTCTTTAAGAGTTAAAATTGATATCGTCCATGATAATAAATGAAATATGAATATAGTAGAATAATGGGCACTTGAACTAAATTTTACAAAGAACCACGCACAAACCTTATGGGATTTTGTGAATTTTTAATACGGTGTAGTGCGTACTACTATTTAATAATTTTAAAGAATAGCTTCTGTTGCTACCTTGTTAAAACACCCATTGTTACATGTCTATATTAGAAAAATTTATTTCTCAAACAATGTCACCATCGGGATACGAACCCCGAATCTTTCCACTATCGCGGCGGACTGAGTTACATTACTCCATAGTGACACAGTAAGGTCAATTCATCATTCTAATATATAGCAATTTGTAACTGTATATTTCACATCATGCGAGAGCTAATTTTTATCTTAGATAACGTCAGATATGAACCTTCACAGAAGTGAGAGCTGTGGGTATATTAGAATGATGAATTGACCTTACTGTGTCACTGTGGAGTAATGTAACTCAGTCCGCCGCGATAGTGGAAAGATTCGGGGTTCGTATCCCGATGGTGACATTGTTTGAGAAATAAATTTTTCTAATATAGACATGTAACAATGGGTGTTTTAACAAGGTAGCAACAGAAGCTATTCTTTAAAACTTATGGGATTTTGTTCTCGGGTAAATTGATCGAAAATGATTTTATTTTATAGTTTAAAGATCACTAAGAAAAAGTATCCATGGGCGCATAGCCTAAAAACCAATAGATTTTTAGCTACAAATATGTTTAGCGATATTTTAGATAGAGATACCCAATAAATTCACAAACATGTTCCATGTTCAACTTTTGTGCTTTTTTTAGAAATAGAAAAATAGTCGGAAACTATAATAATGTTAAAGGTGTCACCTCGTATAAAATAGTAATGTCATATTCGGATTCAGGGCACTCGAAAACATATTTCTAGAGCTTAGAATTTTTTAAGATTGTGAATTCAATGGATATCCTTATATCTAAAATCTCGCTAAACATATCTGTAGCTAAAAATCTATTGGAAGTTATGCTATACGCTCATGAACACTTTTTCTTAGTGACCTTTAAACTATAAAATAAAACCATTTTCGATCGATTTAACCGAGAACCAAATCCCATAAGGTTTGTGCGGAGTCCTTTGCAACGTTTCGTAGATTGTTTGTCTACTTCTTCAGACAAACAATCTACGAAACGTCGCTTTGTAAAATTTAGCATTTGAATTATTTAGTTCAAGTTCCCATTATCCTACTATTCTTTAACAGGAACAATATTAGAAACAGAAGATCTGTACACAGCCATTATTCTCTATATTTTATAGATACCTACGGGTGGTCCAACATCATTAAAGTCTGGAATAATGCCACTATTAAGAATAATGACGTCTCATTGATTGAATGAATGCTCTTGAGTAATTTCTCATTTACATGTTACAAATTATGGGCATGTATCTTTTAAATTATACACAATAAACATTAATGTCTTTTTTTAAATTTATACTCACATTATGAAGAAAATAACAAAAGTTCGAAACAACTGTTTTAAAAAGAGACATTTTCGTTACACCATTTTCCTTCAAGTGGAGCGTAATGTCTTACAAAAGCAACATCTGCTACGACAGAGCTGTACAAACAATGCGTTTCTCGGGGCGCACTTTTTGTATAAAATAAAGTGTTTTGTTTTACGTATTTAGTCAAAAAAAGTATAAATATTTTGTGTAGAAATTAAAAATCATTAGTTTTTTCTCATTCTTGTAGGACGATTGTTTAGAATTTAAATTCAAACCACATGTCCAAATATGACCTTAATTGTATGTTTTAGTCTTTGATTTAAACTTTGGATATTATTATATAAATATTAATTATTTAACAAGAATTGGAAGATTATCGTGTTTTCAATTTTTTAAAATATTCCGTTAATATACTTCAGTTTTAACATTTTCTATTATAAGTACCAAACGGAATTGTTAGCACGTCTGTGTTTGTGAAAAAGTAATTTGTGGAGTCCCGTATATTTAAAATGGAACGTGTGGAGACTAACCCAGATATATGTTAAGGTACAGGGTGTATTTGTGGTTAACTCTCTAATTCTAACAGATTGCAGGAAAAAATAAATTAAAGAGCGTTTTCTCTATGCCAATAAACCGCTCTAAATGATGCATTACTTTATATACTTAAAAGTTTGCACTGTTTGTAGCATATTTGTGAACGAGAGAGTACGGAAAAGTATACCGGTGAATGAAAGAGTTTTGCTTCTGCTTCACACATTCTGTTAGTGTCCGACCGCAGCTTCGGCTTCGGCCTCCTTCGGCCAAAAACCCAACTTCGGCGAGACCTTCGGCTTTGGCCAAAATGAGCCGAAATTTGGGCCGAAGCCGAAGGTTTCTAGCAAGCGCCGAAATTGAACGAACTGTTATGAATGAACGAGAGATGATTAAAATTACCTTCTTATATTATAGTCAATGTAAGCATCCAATTTAAAAGTTTTAAAATCATTTATATTATTAATTGTAGCCAATTTAAACTGAATTTCTTGGGATTTTTAAGTCTTCGGCTTCGGCCAGAAATCGACTTTGGGTCGGACACACATTCTGTTATTTAAACGCTTTTGAAGTAAAACTTGTTGAGTAGCAGTGTTTTCAAATGGAATTAGCCGTTTCTATTAGTGATTGGTAACTGGTGAAAAATAACGAAAACACAGATTCTGTTAAATGCAGTAAGTGAAATAGTTTTACTTCTATCGTGTGGTCATAAGCACACGTACTGCTTTTTTGATAACAAAACGTTTTCCAAAATGCAAACCAAAAGTTAGTTTCCAATTTACAGAAACAGTCTGTATATAATACACGTTTATAGATACGCGCCTGTGGTAGTCAGAGCTTCTGTATTTATATTATACACGTTGTTTTTTTTTATATACAAACTTCCGCTTCTGAATACACAAATTTTCATCGTCGTGTAAAAAAAGAAGAAAAAATATATTTAAAAAAACTCTTTTATTGTAGATTTCTTAAAATTGTTACATCTGTCTAATAAATCGGACCGTAACCAAAAAATATATAAACTGTTCTTTTTTCTTTAAAATTATTATGGTTTTAAGTCATTTACAGTAGATTAACAATTCTTATTAAAAAATACTTTTTGTTTTAAAATGATTTGATTAAGAAAAGTGTAAAGCTTCGTATTAACAATTGTTATGTAACAAGTGGCCCGTCACGGCTTTGCTCGAATTTATTGATTTCCACCGTTTTTTTGTCGACTTACGTTGCAAAATAGACTTCACGAAAAACGCTTTTATTTTAACGCGATAATATATATTATATATAATCCTGAAGGTTCATTCAAAAAATTGGTAAAAACATTTTTGAAATCGTATGAGTAGTTTCGGAAATTACCTCTTACATCCAAACTTATAAATTTTATCTCTTTATAATATTAATATCTATGTAACATTAAAATGGTGTTATAGATAGAGAATTTAAATAAATCAAATCGATACAAACTGATTATATTATTAAGTGTATGAAAATACAGAGTAGAAATTTTAATTATAAAATAATATGTATATAACGTAAAATAGCAAATGTACATTTCGTAAATTCTAATTTTTATTAATTTTTAATCTAGTAATTCCTAACGATGTTTTTTTGTTTGTTTCAGGTGAGTGATATAAAAATCTGATTCCAAAACCATGGTAAGGTGTGCAACTAATTATTTTCCTTATTTTTTTATAACTACTTTCCAAATTTTTCGAAATCTGGCGGTCGTAGAAATACAGATTTATTTTATTCTTGATGATTTTATAAAAGCACCATAACACATCTGCAAAATTATAATATTTAGTAGCCACTAGGAACCCTAATAAATTCATGTGCGTCCATCCGATTTTGACGAAATTCCATAGGAGGTGTCGTTTATACTCGCAATATTAAAAGTTATGAGAAATTATAAAAAAATGTTTCAGTTTTCGAGGTAATCAAAGAAATGTTAAGCAAAATATGCTAAACTGATTATTACAGTGAAAGCTCGTAAATTTCTCTTTCGCCTCAACCCTAAACAACTGCCTTAAACTGTGGCAAGAATTAATTGCTTTTCCAAAAGGAACTCTTCTGACGTATCTATATTTATATAAATAATATATATTAAGCGAGCGGAGCGCGGCTTAGCTAGTGTCAAACATCAAAGCTGTCATTTCTAAAATCACGTTTTATCCAGGAAGTTGTTAAGGTATCCATCAAATCACACTTTTTAATATTTCCTCATAAATACACAAGCACATAAATTTAGTATCTTACTATACGAGCTGTAATACTATATACAGGTGATTCGGAACCGCTCATTTATCAACTAATTGTTATGCCCTCCTACATTTCTTTAAGAATTCTTAATTTAATTATATTCCTGTAGGTACTTAACTTAGATAATGAAATAGTTTAATTTGAAAATAAAAATAATTTGATTTATTCGTAGTGATATTACCAGAGGTTGTCGTTGTACTCTGAAAATATTATTCATTCAATGCAGGTTTTGTTGATAGAAAATATAAAATTGTGATGGTATTCATATGTCTGTAATTGTGTTTTCTAGCGAGATTTCGGGTATTTTGTGTGATACATAGACAGAAGAATTTTTGTCTGTCTGTGTCAGTAAGAGAGAATGAACTAAACCGAAAATGATCACTCTCTGACTAATTATTCATGAAATCTTAAGCTCTGAAAAAAAATTCAAATCGATTCACTATATAAATCAAAAGCTTTAGTGATGTCAACTTTGCACAATTTTACAAGTAGTCTTATGGAAAACATGTCATTATGGCACGCCGTTTTACTATTTAATAGTAAAATATTTTTCCAAAAATAATAAAAATATTTAACAATTTTATATTAAAAAAAAAAAATTTGAGTGAATTTTTTTTTATGTGGTGACAATAAAAATACAATATTATTATGTCATGACATAAAAATAATGTATTTTTATTATGTCATGACATAATAATAAAGTATTTTTATGTTATAATTTTAATTCAAACATTTTTATTAAAAAATTATTTCTGTTTTGACTTTTTAAATTTCAGATAATTTTTCCTCTACTATTAAATAGTAAAACGGCGAGCCATATGTCATTGTGTCCATTCAAACTGATTAAATATATATTATAGGAAAAATGAATTTAAAAATTTGAATACCTACCTATTTGAAAATAAAGAGTTTAGGCATTAAGGAACATAATTAATTATTAGTGAGCAATATTAAAGTCACAGGTATTATTTCAAAAATATTACTGTAATTGTGATGAATTTGTCACTAATTTCTGAATTATTAAGACCCATTGAAAACGTGGTAAAAGAGCATTCATATATACTTAGACATTTTTAACATAACTTTCACCCACTTTTGGCAACACTAACCAATGAAATTAATAGATTTCATTGCTACTATAAATATACTTGGAACGCGATGGCGTCACGGCATATTTTATATTAATATGCACTCACATGTGTCTAGATATTGGATGGATAACAAACTGTACCAATGTAAAAGTTTTGGGTGCACTCAACGTGGGTTCCTATCTTGTGGTACTAGTAGAGCTTACGCGCAGAAAACCTTATGTGTATACAGTGAGGAATACATTCAAGACTTATAAGCACCTTGTTTGATATACTGCTAGAATCTCCGGCTTTTGGTTGCTCGTGATATCCTTGTAATGGGCCATTCAAGTATTACGTAAGCACCAAAGGGGGGAGGGGGTCTTTGCTTATCTTATTTTTGATGACATGGGGACGGGGGGGGGTTAGATGGTGATGACGTTAGCAATAATTAACTTGAACAGATTCAAAAAACTATATACTAATGTTTAGCATAGGGGGAAGGGGTGAGAGTTTTGCTTACTTTTGCTGACAAGGGGGGAGACAAAAAACACTAAAATTCTCGTAATACTTGAATGGCCTCTAAGACACTTTATTCCTGGAGATATCGCATCCAACTTCACGATAGAAAAGAGAACCAATCAAGAGCTCTAAAAGTCGAACAAAAATGGCTGCCTACATGGTGACAAACGGCAACTTCACTCTTGTGTTGTCCTTTTTCTCTTTAGATATGCTGCAAGGGTCATACTTTTGTCTACGATTGTGTCTCCCAAACATCCTTAATAACCATTCCGTAGATAATACGTAACTACATCTTGATGATGTGCAGTATCCTTAAACAAAGCTCCTTAACTGCATGCAAGCTTGTAGTACGTGCTATAAGTGACACCATTTCCGGAATGGAAACATTGTATGTATAATAATATACGGTGTGATAGCAGTTATACAAATGACATAGATGCTCTCGGGTTATTAGTGTCAAGTTCTCGTCAAAGTTGATGGTTTCTGTATGTGTGAGCGAGCAAGTGAGAGCGATGTTTAAATGTTCTTCTTTCTTTGCCTGTAGAGTTCTCTTTAGAAGTAAAGTATATATACCTGGAGGACGAAAGCTTTTAACAAATATTACCGCAAAAATCTATACTACGTACAGCCTATAATAAACGAGACAGTTCAAAGGCTTGTGTTAAAATTAATTTTATTATTCGATTGAACGTAAGTAAATTATTTTGAGAATATTTTTTGTCAACTTTTCCGACCTTGTTTTTATGAATTTAAAATGCAGAATTTGAGACCAAAAAGAAAACAATTTTTATTTGCTTACTTTATTGATCAACGTTTCGACATCTAATTGTGGTTTCTTCTGGATCAAAAATTATTGATTTATGACACATTTAATAAAATAAAATATCCAAAAAATTATTTAAAAATTGTGATTTTATAATGTTCATGTATTAAACTGTCTTATCAGTCATCCATATGTTATTTGTTAATAACAGAAATTATGTTATATATTTAAATAATTTTGTTATATCTTTGTAATTTGCAATTTATATTTTACAAAGATATAACAAAATTATTTAAATATATAACACAATTCAATACAGAGTTTGATGAACAATTTTTAGATTATTTTGAATATTTTATTTTATTAAATTTGTAATAAATCAATAATTTTAGATCCTGAAGAAGGAACAATTAGATGCCGGAACGTTGATCAAGAAAATAAACAAATAAATTTTTTTTTTTGGCCTAAAATCCTGCATTTTAAATTCATTGAAGACACCGAGGTGACACTACAATCAAAGCTAATTTTTATATTAAAAATTTCATTGAGACCCGTTAACAGCTCTAACAGTTTTTCTGTGATTACATTTATTTTAGTAAGGAAGTTAATAGAACTTTTTTGTTCAGAATTTTTGTGTCTATCTCTGTCACATGTTTTATAAATTATTCCGCTACGAGAAGTTCATAACTTATCAGGTGATAGAGTTTTGTCATATTGGCGTATATTTTCATTTTACTTAATAAAAATTGCAGGAGAGTATGAAGGTTTATGAACGTTAATCATATTTGATAAGAAAACGGCGTCCAACCTTTTGAGAACTGGTTATAACGTTGATTCTGAAATTCTATGTAATTTGTGTTGTCCATATCAGTCATCAGTGAATGCTCATTTTCTGATTTTTTTGTACACATTCCACATCTGTGTTTTCTCACCTATGCGAAATTAGTCTGTTTAGACGATGTCACTTATTTTTTTAAATAGTATATAAGAAATAGAACAAAGTACTCATATGTGGATATAATCTACTAGGTTCAGAACATTACCTGGTACAAATTTTATATGTGCATGGATACATTTTAAATCAATATACGTTAATTCCTATTCGATATGTCAGACGCAAATTTTGAAGTTATTTTAATTAGATATACATATTAAGAAGGTTGGGTAGGCACTTTACAGAGGTACGCGGTGCGGGGAAAATTATGCTTATACACCGGCCCCCTAATTTTATATACCTACTAACGGTCCATCCCGGTTTCACCCGGGTGAGATAGATATAATTCTGCAAAATGTATTTCGTTTGTGGCCCGACGTCTAAACTAATAGCTTTGAACAAATTCTACCAGATTTGCTTCTGAACTAATAACTTTAAGCGAATTCTAACGCATGTCGCTACTTGGTAAAACAGTTTTTTTGTTTACTGCTGAACTAACAGCTTTGAATAAATTCTATCAGATGTCGTTACATGTTACTAAAACAGTTTTTTTTTTAAAACACCGTATTTTGTACAAAATATTTAATAAAAGCTATAGCTATAGCGTAAGTTGCAGCAAGCAAGACACATTTACAAAATTTCATTAAAATCTGTTCAGTGGTTTCGGAGATTAGCGCGGCCAAAATTGTGACACGGGAATTTTATATATATATAGATGGTGTCTACACTAATATACATTCGTTAAGTCCGCTGCACACGAGGTTGGATTTGCCGCGAGGTTCCTTGCTAGATTTCACTACTAATTTTCTAGCGCTGGTGTTCTTAATTGCTATTATGTGCTCGCTTCACATGAGACGTCCCTACAAGCTTACTCTGCAGGTAGATTCGATGCGCGCGCAGTTATAGAACGGTAATAAAAGTGCATGTTTACTGTCTCTGAACAGAGGACACACTATGTCATAGTGTTTGTTTGTGGGCGTTTGTTCAAGTCGCCCACGTGACAAGATACTGCTTCCTGATCGGTTCTTGTTCATACTTACCAGCGGCCCTAGCAGAAAAATAGCCCCTGTTAAAACCTATCTTGTGAGCTAGCAGGCGAAGCCGCAGTGACGTCATTTCCAGCTTCGTACCCAGCCTACCGGTCAGCAGAAGTCCAAGCAGTGTTTCTAGCCTCGTGTGTTAAACTCTGAAGGAGGTTAGATAGGCACTTTTTCGGGATACGCGGTGCAGAAAAAACTCTATGCTTGTACAAGGCTCCCTAATTTTATATATAGAATCTACAATAACATATATTTGTTAGATTTATTCAAAGATGATACATTTCAACTTGGACAAAGGTATTGGCAACATTGCATTTACTTGATCACAACACAGTACACATAGATCGCTCTTGCTTTCACATAAGTGTACTATTGGATAGTGCAAGAGAGAAACACGCCCACCTACAGACTTTTATACCTAACCTCGAGAGAACACAAGCGTAGGAGAGCAAGAGCGGTTCTCATTTATTTATTGAGAATTTATGTAAAATTCAGTAAATCGGGATCGTTGTGTTCTATTTAAATTATTTTCTCATCAATTGATCCTCTCAGGACTATTTGATTTTATTAGATTTTTGTTGTTTTATGTCATTAACTGCCATTTGATTGCATTTATTACAGCTATAATATTTAAATTTTATTTTTTTCAACAATGATACTGTCCATAATGTTCAAAATTTGAAATATGATGTTTATCACAGAAGAACATCTCTTTGAAATTTTAACAAATTTTAATCACTTTGAATTTTTGATCCAACCTCCTTAACTGTTTATATAACTGCCAAATGTCATATCCTTAAAACGATAATAATAATAATAATAAAAATAATGCATGACTAAGTAAGTATGTTTGTTAGCGTATAGTATTTCGATCCAAAAATAGGTGTGTTATGTGTTTCTAATAAACTACGAATTTAGGAGAGTTTAAACTAGAGTTCAGGACCGTACAAACTCTGATAATATTATATGTTTGTTTTCGTGAACTCCAACCGGATTTGGGAGACAATATATCTGTCTCAGAACATCTAATTGAGCTGTAGATTTGTGCGTCGCGAACTTCCTGTCTCGTAGCTCACGCCGCGACGCTCTTTCTAAAAAAATAAAAACATTGTCTTGAAACATGCTGGGAAATGACATGTATATACCAAAATACATGTAACCTCGAAAAATTGTATGGTTAATGTAATATTATGTTTGTCAATCTAATAATAAATAACCATTTTTTGAGGTTTTCCGATATTTACGCGGCAGATTATATCATGTTAAGAGTATATGCTACTTACAAATACTCCCCTTTTTCTGTCAAATCCTATCACGTCACCTAAAAACCGTTATAGCTCTCCCAAGGGAATTTTTAAGCTAAAGGATGCTTGTAAACGCCAAATAAAGGATTAAGAGTAGGTAATACCACAGATCCTAAAGGAAAAAATTCCTGGAAAACTTACAACTATTAAATTATGTCATCTTTCAGTAGGGTCTGTTTTCTGACTCTTGTTACAATTACTGTTTCGTTATAAAGTACGCTTCAATGTTTTTATATGAATATAATTATAGTCCAAGCGGCGGACGTAAAAAATGGTTCCGATTTTATAACGAATTAAACTTTCAGACAAAATTGTACAGTGACTTAAATCATTTGCCTAGGCAAACCTGCAAGAACCTGATCTGAGAGCAGGAAACACCACTTCCGGTTTTCATTTGGATGTAGCTACTATAGAGTTGCAGTTTTTTATCAAGTTTTTGGTCGGTACAAGTTTTCTAGGAATACATATAGTTGCAAGGATCAAACATTATAATATTATAAATACAGTCTGGATGTTTCAGTTATATATTATTTTTTTTTTTTTTTATTTTTTATTTAAAAATAATACGTTTCGCCTAAAAAGGCCTCATACTGATGATGCCTTTTTAGGCAAAACGTATTATTTTTAAATAAAAAAAAAAAATAGATTTCTGTAAAACGAAAATATAAGAAAAAAAAATTATAATATTATGTTATTGCATGAAAAAAGAGTTACCATTATATTTGATCATTATTTAAGACGACAACCACATATAGGTATTCCTAAAAAGCTCTTACCGAGCAACAAATTGATAAAAAGACTAAAAGCTCCAACTCTGTGAGAGTAGTAACTACATAAAAATGAAAACCGGAAACAGTGTTTCCCGCAGGATTACCAATGCAAGTGATTTAAGTCAGTATATACTATTTTTTTTTTAAGTTTCACCTCTATAAAATCGGAACCATATTTTTACGTACCCTGTTTGGACTATCATAAGTCTATACTAATATTCTAAAGAGGTAAAGTTTGTAAGTTTTTATGTAACAGGTAATTTCCAAAACTACTCATCCGATTTCAAAAATGTTTTCACCAATATTTAGAATGGACCTTCAGGGTGGACATTATCGCATAAAAATAAAAGCGCTTTTCGTGGAGACCAATTTTGCAACGTAAGTCGACGAAAGAAAGGTGGCAAACTACAAATTTGGACGAACCGGACCGGGCCGCTACTATTATATAAACCAAAGATGCAGTTAAACCAATTTAAATAATAAACTATTAAAGAATATCAACTGGTGTCACAAATTGTTAAGAATCTTCTTTGAGGAAACAAAATTCTGGCAACAAAAAATTGCAATCCAGAGATCTAACATAAAATGATTTGAAAGCTTTTTCAAAAACCGAGATAACATTTTGATGAAGCTGCTGTATGAAAATATAAATAACCAAATAGTACAGAAAATAAATTAACCAGACAGATAGCTTTCATATATCATCCGAGCGTAGCTTTTATTCCTACAGTTTCAGGAAATCAAATTTTCAAAATTGAATTAGTCGAACAAAATATGCTTGTTAGAACATATATAAATGTATTGCACCAGTTTTAATGTTTTAAAATCGTATAAAGCGCTAATTTAACTAAAATTGTAATTTATTATTCAATAATATTTCCACGAGTAAACATCTGAAAAGCTAAATCGTTTCAATATTAATTATTCCCAGGCTAAATTGTATAGTTTAGAAACAAAAATAGCGAAAATTCAGTTACATCAAATTTGCTATTTCTCCGAGTATTAACTCTTAAAATGATAAATTTCTAAATTAAGGTATGCAAAAAACATCTTTCAACCATAACGTTTATTTTTTTTGCACACCTCCTTATAAAATAGCTGCTTTTTATGCTTGTATAGCGATAGTAAAATGATCCGTTTCGCTCTAGTGCGTAAAGTAAAAGTACAAAAATGTGATCTTATCATCTGTTTCTATAAGGCGAATAAAAATAGCATGTGACACAGAGCATGCGTAGTTTTCGTAAGCAACCTAAATGAAATGAAATATGGCCGCACACAGCTATGACACCCGAAGTCATAATTATTATTATGATGTAAAAATTAGCTTCAGCATAAAGTAGTGCTGATCCAACAGAATGTTACCATAAAGGAAGGTTTTGGTTGAGGATCATAAATAAATAAGCTTTACCAATGTTTCGCTAGTTTTTCGAAACTTTGGCCACTAGCGAAACATTGGTAAAAACCTTCCTTCATCGTAAAAATTAGCTATTTTGATAGGAGACACGTGCAAAAAATGTGGTACTTATGTATTTCGAAAGCTTTTATGGCTCGTGTGATTGCTTGAACTCGGTGTTCGCTCATTTTAACATAATGTCACAATGGTACATAAACTATTGCATTACAATCTAGATACATAACCTACTATTTTGTAATGAAATTTGACATTTAAAAGCTGATAACTTATTATTTATTTTGTGTTTTAATTAACTGCGAACTTTTCAGTTAGTTGTACAATGTTCATGACAGCAGATGCAATCGAGTGCATGAATACTGATTCACATATTTATGAATGAATTCCTGAATAAATGTTGTACATCCAGTGATTTTGAATACATGCTTTTAATAAATAGAAAGCTCGAATAATAAGCACTCGAATGTGGTAGACGCGAGCATATGTAGAATCTGGGTCAACACGCTGCTCTTGTAGTTCATACATGGCGAGTTTCACAAACGTGGGCTAACACCTGCATTATCCTTGTAATCCTAATGTTCAACAGGACTGCATAAAAGTTTAAAGGATTGAGAATAGCTGAGCGTGTAACGATGTCGTTTTTTTTTTTGTATGATTTTCATGACTCTTTTATTACTAGCCTCCGCCGTACACTATCTGAAAACTGATAAAATTATAATTGAAATTTTTTATCTGTTTTAAACAATTTTATCAGATCCTTATAATTTCAATCTATACCTAGGTACTTATAGTATTATATAGTTATACTAATATTATAAAAAGATAAAGTTTGTAAGTTTTAATGTAGGAGGTAATCTCCAAAACTACTCAACCGATTTCAAAAATATTTTCACCTATAGTTAGAATGGACCTACAGGATGGACGTAAGGTATATATTATCGCGTTAAAATAAAAGCGCTTTTAGTGAAGACCAATTTTGCAACTTACGTCGACGAAAAAACGGTGGCTAACTACAAGTTCGGGCGAAGCTGGACCGGGCCTCCAGTAATGTTATAATGAGATAAAGTTTGGATGGAGGAGGTAATCTCCGAAACTACTCATCCAATTTCAAAAATGTTTTTACCAGTACTTAAATGGACCTTCAGGATGGACAAGGGCTATATATTATCACGTTAAACCAAAAGCGCTTTTCGTGGAGACCAATTTTGCAAAGTCGACGAAAAACGGTGGCGAAGGTGAACCGGCCCGATAGTATATTAAACAGTTTTCTGAAAATAGTGAACTAGATATTTTCAATTGAAAATACATGGTCTCTATCCTAGGAGAACTATTTAATATTTTTAATTTTTCATTACAAAATAATATAAAAATATATAGATTAACACAAGGCCCAACTAACATTAGTTATTCGTGGTGTTTAAAAAAAAATCGATGTTTTAAACGTGCCAAACACATACCTTAATAGAAAAAATTTTTTTTTGTACGTGAAGAATTTCCTTGAAGCCTTTTGGGTAGAAAGATTGGCTTAATATTTTATGTATTTTTTTTTTGTATTTTTTTAACAATTTTATGACGGCTTAGTCCTCAAAACGTATTATGTCATATTTTAACGTACCTATACAAATATAAGCGTTCCCAAAATGGATTAAATCAATGTTTATGATTTACTCCCACACATCGGTGAAACCGCCCTAAAGTCTATTATTTCAACGCTGCTCTTCTCTGTAAAAGTAAAGTTAATGTCACATCTATAACGCAGCTTGACGTTCATTATGTAAATGGTATTGATACATAATGTGTAACAACGATACTTGTTTCCTGTTGTTTGATAGTGATATAAACAACACGAAAAATTCGCAGCGAAACAAATTTACAGACAGAGGTCCTATTACAGTTTTATTTAGATATATTGGCACAATATTAATGTATAAAATTGTATTAATTGTTACTAGAAGTTTTGTTTCAAAAATATGTATTGAAGGAGATTTATTTGGTTGAGGAACAATTGAAAAATAAGCTTTACTAAAGTATCGTTTGTGGCCAACGTTTCGAAAAATATATTTTCATCATCGACGCCTCAATGCAAGACAATTTACCATTGTCTCAACTTGCATTGAGGCCCTGATCATGAAAATATATTTTTGAAACATTGGCCACAAGTGATACTCTGGTAAAGCTTATTTTATTAATTGTTCCTCAACCAAATAAATCTCCTTCAATAACCTGTAATGCGACATGCAACAGACGGCCATAAAAGTTCGGGGCGATAGAATAAAAGTTTCTCTTTACAAAATTGTATATATAATACTAGTGGCCCGATTCGGCTTCGCACGAATTTGTAGATTGGCGATCACCGTTTTTTCGTCGACTTACATTGCAAAAGCGATTTTATTTTAACGCGACAATATATAGCGTAATTATAGCCTATGTTCATCCTGAAGGTTCATTCTAAATATTGGTGAAAAATTTTTGAAATCAGAGGAGTAGTTTCGGAGACTACCCTCCACATGTACACCAAAATTCGTACTCTCTCTTTATAATATCAGTATAGGTAGTACGGTGGCATATAGTGATACTTTAATTAGATGGTTTCGTAAGATTAATTACCAGAATGTAGGTTGCAAACTTAATTGACTGAATTAATTCAAATTGGATTTCGCGATCGATACATTACAGCCGAATTAATAGACAATATTGATATACTTCGATGATGTGACGGCACGGATATGGATGCTATATTATTGTATGCATGTTTGTTAAGGGAGTACACTGCCCTAAAAAGGCAAAGGGCAGTAAGTGACATTTGTTGACAAAATGAGTTCATACTGAAGCCAACGACAGCAGTAAGTGCTGCAGCAATAATTTTATTGTCTTTAAAAAATGTTTACCCCATGTTTTGGTTTCCATAATCTAAAATTCTGGACGGTCAAGACATTTTTAGTAAATCTTGATTTACTCAAATTCATAAGTTGGTCACTTACTGCCTTTTTCCTTTTTACGGCAGTACAGTAGTAGACGCTCTAAGGCGGTGTTTCCCAACGTGGGGCCCTCGCCCCACAGGAGGGCAATTTATTTGTTAAGGGGGACTCGATGCGAGTTTAACCCTTTCGCTCCGGGTATTGTGCAGAAGCTTTTGATTGCTTTTCCGTCTTCGAATTTGGTAGAACGTGGATTCAGTGCCGTTATGAACCTCGTCACAAAAAAGAAACCGACTAGAAATTAATACTCATGGAGATTTGCGGTTGCTACTCACAAAAATTGAGCCGGACATAAATACACTCATAACATCCCATCAGATTCATCCAAGACATTAATTTAATTTGTATTTTAAAACAAAAGTTATAATTTCAATAAATACTATAAGACATCAAAGTTAAATTTTTAATTTTTCTATTATGCAATTATGTAGTTTATTACTCAGGGTCCGTGGGAAAGTTTTGACTATGAAAGGGGGTTCGTACGCAAATTTTGACTATGAAAAGGGGTCTGTAGGCCAAAAGAGTTTGGTAACCACTGATCTAACCCTTCTGATAGCGACTATATATTAAAAGATAGAATACTTAGACGGGGGAGGGAAGTCAATAGTATTTTTTAACTCTGCCTTTTTTCTTCTGTTGAGCGTCTTCCCTCCTTACCGTTGCCCCGCAACAAAAACTGTTCGTCTACTACTGTATCCCTTTAATGAACCAGCTTTAGTTTCAATAGTATTATTACTATTATTATTGATTCTGCTGCCACTGCATCCAATACTCTGATCATATACATCATGCTGCCCATTCTGTAACAGTGTTGCCACGGCTTAAGCGATTAAGCTCTAAATGGGGGGGTATAATTTTATGACTACATACAAGATAAAATCGTTTATGTCAAATTTAAAATGAAACTTCTTTACACACGGTAGAGATTTATACAGTTGAACGTTTCACGAAACGACGTGTTAATAAAAAGCTGAGTCGTTGAGCTAGAGTGGGGCGCTGTAAAGGCATCGCTACCACTTATCCGAATATTGATAGCATTTCCTCTCGTCTTTCCAATGAGCCAATAAAATATAGGTTTCCATTAAAAAAAAATATAGTTTAAAAAAAACTAAAAAACACGCTTTATATCGGACTAAAAAGTAAAAAATAATTGTTTTAAAATAAGCTTAAAAAGCGTGGGGCGCTTTGTTCCACATTTTCGTACATCGAGCGCCCAACGCTTTTTAAGCTTATTTTAAAACAATTATTTTTTACTTTTTAGTCCGATATAAAGCGTGTTTTTTAGTTTTTTTTAAACTATATTTTATTTTTCACTTTTTAGTTTGAGGATCTATAAAAGAATTTATTAATCCTGGGGGTCCTAATAAGGATAATGGGAAACTGTTATCAAATTATTGCATTGTCATCGGTCCTTGATACGTATGCAAAGTTTCAAATTAATCAGACTTCGGGAAATTGGTGAAAATTATGCTCAAAGATTCCGTTACGGACATACATACATAGTTACAACCCAAACTAATATAAAGCGTTTAATAATAAGGATAATGGGAAACTGTTATCAAATTATTGCATTGTCATCGGTCCTTGATACGTATGCAAAGTTTCAAATTAATCAGACTTCGGGAAATTGGTGAAAATAAAGCGTTTACTACAGAGGATCTATAAAAGAATTTATTAATCCTGGGGGTCCTAATAAGGATAATGGGAAACTGTTATCAAATTATTGCATTGTCATCGGTCCTTGATACGTATGCAAAGTTTCAAATTAATCAGACTTCGGGAAATTGGTGAAAATTATGCTCAAAGATTCCGTTACGGACATACATACATAGTTAGTTACATACATACATAGTTACAACCCAAACTAATATAAAGCGTTTAAAAAAACAGTTGTGGTTCCTATCCCGACTGTGGCGCCTCATGTGACTAATTGCGTTTCGGCACTACATTTTCCCCTCGATATGCGAGACTCGATATATGTATTTACGAAATATATGTACTTACAGAATTTCTTTTAAGCGATATGTGAACGGTTAGTAACAGCTACATTTTTACGCGAATTCTTTTTAAAACAGCTTTCTCAGTTATTTACATAATATAATGTTAAGAAAAAACATTTTGAACTGTAAAAAGTTCTTTTTTTTGTGATGATTATTTGCCAATATTTTATTTTTTCCCACACTGCTCCACAGATGTCACATTGAACCTTTGGACAATGGAGTATCTACGTTTTCATGAGCTGCTAAAATTATATCTTTCACACCGAACAAAATATGTACGGTTTTCATCATTAGAGCTCAGCACTAACAGAAAGTATCTCTGCAGAAAGCTATACTCTAGTTGTTGAGAGAACAGATACAACTCAATAAAAACTTAGTTTTGATTCAGCTCGATGCAACAGATTTACTTACTTCGTTGAATCATACAGGTATAATGATGATGATAGGATTTATTCAAAAAAAGGCGTAAGCTATTGAATATATAAAATACATAAAATTGTGCATCGTAATAGAACTAATTAAAATATATGAAATATAATTTATAAGAATATAAATTAAAATATTGTTATTTATGTTGGGGCTGAGAGTAATTAACTAATACGAGATCTAACCAGTTTTTCTATCAATAATATCTATAACATAAGACAATCGCTAGGAAAACTGGGGGCAATATTTTGTTGAGCATTGAGTGTTTAAAAAAATGGTCAAGTGCGAGTCGGACTCTCGCACAAAGGGTTCCGGTACTATAGAGAGCTTTAAAAAAGGTTGTCCCGGATCGAACCAGTAGGCGCTCTTCACATCTCCGTCACCGAACATGCTTGACTTACAACTGTTATTCTGGTTATACTCGATAATAATAATGTTACCATGATGACTCTAGACACGTCGAGACTGATATAATATTTGCATTCGTAAATTACTTACAACTTCTTTTCTTTTGTGTAATTGTCCATGTAAATTTCAAGTCGATATATCATTTCATTTTGAATTTACAAGCCTCTTACGAACGGACAACGTTGCCACAACAATAAGATTTCGTTACCCTAAATTTGAAAATGCAAAAACAGTATGTCGAGTTTTACCGGCAGTGTCATCTATCGGGTGGATTACTATACTAATTTTAAAATTTTGAAAACGGTTCTGAATGTCACAATTCTGTATAGCGTCAGCTCAACAGCTGCACTGGTACAGTTATTTGAAGTTTGGACAGTAATCCGTTCTAACAGCAACTAAACTATAGTTCTAAGAAATATGATCTTATGTCACCTTTCACCACATGTGTCTGGACTCACTGTCGAATCAATAGCTGACACTGTGGGCCGAAGTCAGACAGATGATATTTCGGTAATTATTTATGTTTGGTACAGACATAATCTCGAGGTCACTCAAAGAAAAATCAAGAAGCATGCCACCAAATATTTACAATAATAGTAAACCTCGCCAAAAAGTGCGTTTTTGCATCTTATGTGTTCTATACTCTCTTTAAGTCTATAAAGTTATCTATATCCCACCAAAAACATAAATGTAAAAAAGAACCATGTTTGATACAAAGAACAAGTGGGTTTGCCGGCTTTGCCGAAAGCCCTAAAGAAGATGTCAATTTTCTACTGGCAAAGGCATCACATCTACTTGTTCTTTGTATTGAACTTGACCCCTGTTTCACATTTATGGTTTGTAAAGTTATATTTTTACTTATTCTACTTAAATAAAATATTATCTAAAGACATCATATTGTAGTTATATAACATACTTTATTATGCAATAGTTTTATGCTACATCGATTAGACGCGAGTAGTATTCGGATGACCAGTTGATGCATTTGGGAAGTTGCTCTCAGCATCTATAAGTAAGTCAGTCAGTGAATGCCCAAAATCGTAATTTTTGAACACTCAAATCTTGGAAACTATTCAACCTAGACGCATTAAATTTGGAATACGAATTTTTTACAGTAACCTTAACTGAAAAAATCAGAATCAGACATTGAAGGCAGTAGAAAAGAGCTCGAATGGTTCGTGTAAATACAGCACAGTGTTTTATGAGATCTTTACTGGCCCATCCCGTGCGATATGATAAAATTGCATCGATGTAAAATTTTGATTCAATTTTCCTTACATCACGCGTTTTCATCACTGTCTAAGCTTGAGTTGTTATTAGAGTTAGTAAGTGTTACCCTCGCAAAATGTTCTTTTTGTAACACAAATATATTGCGTCGATAGAAACATGGCTTTTACCCGTAGAAGTTATAGTAAAATGATGTTATAGAGTAAAATTACGGAATGTACCGCTAAATGTACATATTTTTCCTATTATTTTGATTAGTTGTTGACGGTAGACCATGCCAAAAATATTAATAATTCTAAAGGGTTTCTGATCTATATCAAACATTCCGCGTGTTTTTTTGGCTTTGAAAACGCTTTGGGCTGTATTTAAACATACTTTATTATTTAAACAGGAAATTGTGGAGATGGTTTTCCGTTTGAACATTACAACATTTTCATAATCATAATATATTGCCATTACGCCATCTGTTCGCATTATCTTTAATTAAGTTTGATCTGTGATTCTAAAAGCTTATATGATTTTTTCTTGGATAAAAACTGCTCTTGTTTTATAACGAAACACAAAGTTGATAATTTTTAAAAAATTACATATTATTCCTCATACATAAATAATGTAAACTAATTTTTTGTGCTTATATTCTCCCCTTAAGAATTAAAGAAATATACCGTATTAGCCCGAATATAACGCGATATTTGCGACCATTTATTTTCCGTTAAAAAATCGACTAAATTCAGGGTTTAAAATATAATATAAAATACTGACGATACAGAAGTGACATCAATGAGTTATCATTCTGAATAAACATTTCCGTTTTTTGTTGTTACTTACGTAATATTAATTTTGTTTTACATTACTTAAATACTTTGACATGAATGTAACCTGTGTTATTACCTATAATTACCTAAATAAATGCTTATCTGATTGAATTTTACTTTCTTTGAATTCTTTTATGAGTATTATTTTTTTTCTAAATATCTTTAAAAATTTAGGAGTCGCGTTAAATTCGGGGTCGCGTTATATTCGGGCTAATACGATATATTATTATTTTTTTTTAAGTGTAGAGCATACACTGCTGCATGAAGACGTAGAAAACAGTCACACTTCTTTATAAAAAAAAACGTATATACCTACATTAATTTCTTCCTCGTGATTTGATTTCAAGTTGACAGATTAGTGTGCGTGACACAGATGTAGTCAGCCAATCACTGGCTGAATGATGTTTACGTCATATTTTTTGGAGCGACATTTACGTTAGAAAAAAGTTTCCAGAAAATTCTCAAAACATTTTTGGTTACATTACAATATATCTATTTAGAATGTTAATTCTCACAAAAACAAATATGGGACAACCATTTTTGGATATCGTTTAATAGAGAGAGATTTTAGATTATAGACGCTAAACAACTGAGATCATCAGCAGATATTTAACTGCCATGTGATATCTAGTACCGCTTTTTAGTAGCATCCAAAAAATGTATGTACTTAGATTGTGTAATATAGATTAACTTCAACAAAAATTACATTTGGAATTTGAGTTGAATTACTGCCTCGGATCTACGATTTTTTCGAACCGGGGCAGAAACTTGATAATGGCGCCCCCTCTCTCCAGCGTTTGAGACAAATATAATGGTTGGCATTTTTCATAAACGAGAAACCGTCAGAAAACAAGGAGATTGAGTAAATCTGAAAAAGGACAGATTGGATGTGGTTTTCAACCATATTATATTATGATTTTGGCGCCCCCTGAAACTGCCGCCCGAGGCGGGAGCTCCGGTTTGCCTCCACCCCTAGATCCGGGGCTGTGGATCATGTAATGTTTCATGACAAGATTCACTTAATTGATACCCTGTTATCCCATGCAGTTGCATCCTCCGACAAAAATTACACACACAAGAAAAAAAATGAAAGTACACAGATGACACGAACCCAGACTCTATCACAATAAAAAAAGAGAATTCGTTCTAAAATAAAAGATTAATAAATCAAGTAAAACTTTGACATCTCAATGATGCCAATAAAAATATAATTTGTAGAGCATGTAGAAAACATAAATCGCGCAATGTTTTGAAGACATCCTCTTCGAGTCCAGGACACGACACAGACTTTGCTGCTTTACCATCGGTACATCTGTTTTGTGTTCCAGTTGAGTTCAAATACAAGGAGTCGAGTTCAGAGAAATGGGGGCTCTCTGACCGACCATTCAACTGTTTTTATAGGTGTACCGATGCACTTGTGCTTTCTTTAGTTTTTAATATGTTTACTTATAATAAATGTTTAAACCATGCAACTGGAATTTCAAAGTTATTTTTTTGTTATATACCGGTCGTTTTGCTGTCTGCCCATTTAGTTCAGTCAGTGTATGTTCAGAATTGAAGGATGTTAAAAAAATGTTTAGATATTTTAGCTGTTTATAACTCTAATGGCCATATTTACCGAACGTAAGTAGTTATTTATTCGGTTTATTTGTTTTTCAGGTGCTGTTCCTCCGAATAAATAGCGATAATTCAATTCACCAAACATAATAATTATTATGTTTACTGCAGATATAAATCTATTCTGTCTTACTTCGAGGGTATAAATATTTATTCGCCTGATAAAATAATAATAGCCGCCACATAGATCATAATACATAATCTATAAACGTGGAGTACCTATTATATCTACAGTTGCTCTTGTGAATTTATTTTGTTTATTAATCTTTTGTGAAGTGTATAGTTGTAAAACATTAATGTCAGTGGAAGTTTTTTGTGTGCAATTGGGTTAGGATAAAGCATTATTATTTTGGAGGAGATTTATTTGGTTGAGGAACAATTGAAAATAAGCTTTACCAGTGTATCGCTTGTGGCCAACGTTTCGAAAAATATATTTTCATCATCAGGGCCTCAATGCAAGTTAAGATGGTAAAGATGATGAAAATATATTTTTCGAAACGTTGGCCACAAGCGATACACTGGTAAAGCTTATTTTCAATTGTTCCTCAACCAAATAAATCTCCTTCAATACATATTTTGGAACAAAACTTCTACTAACAATTATTATTTTGTTTAACGTTTTTTGATGTTTATACTAACGCTATCGGTCGAATTCTTTTTTTGGGTTAACGTCAAAATATTCAACATAAAAAGCAAGGAGTATAGTGCACTGTATATTTATTCTTTAAGTAACTTTTCTACCTGACATTTTGCTTGGTGAATTGAAAGTAAATTTTATTCTAACGGATAAATTTGTTTCAAGATTAGTAACTTCTATCTTTAATAGTGTTCGGTGAATATGGGTATAAATCAACACAAAGAAGTGTCACTATGTGACCAAACAATTGTACGGCCTTGTCTTGTTCATGTGAACGATGATAAAATAGAAAAAAATTATTAGATTAACTCCCGTCCTTTTTTCACATCGTTAAAGTCTAGTACTCAGGTCCTTAAAACTGCTGCGAATTTCCTGATTCTTTAAGGACGTTACAGCATCTCCTAGAATACATTATTTTAATATTTCTGTATTGGGTTTTTCATTACAAGCGATTTTATTTAAAAATTTAAAATCGTTTTTTCAAAGGCTTGTTTGAAGCTTTAAAACTTTCTGCCGATCCATTTAGCATGAAATTTTCGATTTTGTGCTTTTAATTACGGAATTGTATGTTTCAAGCCAAGCTAAAGCTTTGTTCCTTTGACGTTTTTTTTCGTAAAATCAAAAATACAATTCATTTTCCCTTTTGCGTGGACACACGGTCCATCATGAAAATATAACTAGGTATTAAAAAACATTTTACTGTTAATAATGTTCGTTTATTGTGCAATATTGTTAATTCTATCTTTACAAAACTATGAATGGAAATAGTCTTAGGTACATTCTGTTTCGTGAATGAACTTTTTTATTTCATTTGTTTTTAAAAAATGAATGATTCCTTGTGATTCGTTCAAAATACTATGGAAGTTGTTCAAAAAGAAAGTAAAGTAAATTCAATTTTCTAGAGTTTAGACGAATGCAGAAGTTCATATTAGATGTTTTCTTCAATAAGCCAGTGGATTTTTTCTTTCGCATGCATATAAATTCCTTCCAAAGCTTTTCAACGATACTTTATATCTATGTTACGTGATGAGCTTTCACAAGTTTGGTACTTACTTCTTTTCAAAAAAATGATAGAAACTGAAAATCAAGTCGCAAGGACAAACTTTTGAAACTAGATTAAAATTAAAATTCAGTGTACAATAACATTAAACTTAATAATTAAACACAACTCTTAAAATTAAAAATTCCTAGAAATAGGCCTCTACTCATAAAATTCGGGAAAATTTTTCAGGGTTTATACGCTTTAAACAGAAATAAATGTAAATTTTTAGAAAGGAAAAAAAGAGTTTTAATCTATGACAAAAATTTAAAGTGATCTAATCTCTAGTGTTTATGTCTGTTCTTAATATATTTTAAAAATTACTGCTAAGTAAATTTTATCTATCAATTATGTAAGATATTTTAAATTGTCTAAAAATACTGGGGAATATTTTGCTTTGAAAACGCGTTAATTAAGTTTGCGTTCTCTCTAAGGTCTTTTGTTTCGACTGTAATATTATTAGTTATGTATTATAGGCTTCTTCACTCGTACCGTCTCTTTTAGTTCGCATAATTTCCTGCGTATTTATTGTGACGAACCAACGTCCGCATTTACGCACGATTCGCGTCTACACTGTTTTATTTTTAAAAAAAACTAGTTTTACCCGCGACTTCGTCCGCGTGGAATCAATGTGTACAATTATTGATATAATTGATAAAAAATTAATAAATTTCTGATGGCCCTATGAGCAATGTTTTTTGTTTTACTATCTTTTGCAAAAACATACTTTTGCGGATTCGATACACGTGAGCAAGCCACATACAGTGTTTGTCCTGGGCTTTGTTCATAGTTATTCCGAACGTAGTTTTTAATGGAAATTGGAATCTTTTAAATTGAAAAGGCAAATCCGTTGGTATAATTCGTATTCGTTGTATTAAAACATTGTCTCCTTTAAATTTGCCACTAATTGTAATAGCCCTAATAATATGTCGTCCCAGATGAGAAACTTGTAAACGTGTACCATTAGGTACTTACACAATTTGGACTCATCAAGATTTCGCATGAAAAGTACCGGAACACCTACATTTAAGCTTAATTTATGAGAAGGAATTTAACCCCCTAGGTATTAATTTTTGAAACAAAGTTGTGAATGTCCTTCTCCATAATTTAAACTATATCCATATTAAATTTCATCACAATCGACCCAGCGGTCTGACCATGAAAGCGTATAACTTCATACAATATACAATCCCTACTTCATCTCCATAGTGACTTAATTTTGAAAAAAAAGTAGCCTATGTCCTTTCCCTAGACTTCAAATTATCTCCATATTAAATTTCATCACAATCGGCTCAGCGGTTTGGCCGTGAAAACGTAACAGACAGGCAGAGTTACTTTCGCATTTAGAACATTAGTACGGATGCGAGAATTTTTTTGCGAAATGTATTTTTGATTCATCAATCGAGAATCGATTCTACGAAACGACCAGCATTTGTAATTTATAGTTAAAAGAACAAAAACGCTTTTATCTGGGCGTTAGCATTGTGACGTTGACATATGCGCGCAATGTGGTCTAAACCGTCAGTGTATTAGCTTCACTACCTGAAACTGAAGCTGTCCTGTTTTTATTGCCAGAATTCTCACTACCAGACGAATGGGTCAAGTACAAAATGTGACCGACAATTTCTAGATCGTAAAGCATCATACGCATGCGTATAAATTAATAGCGTAAACAAGACGAAAGTGTTCGTTACCTAAAGCCATTTATTCAAAAAAAGACTACGATTTTAAAACGTGCTCAACTAACCCCCAATTAAAATTTCTTCGGAATAAAACTGGAAATTGCAATGTTAATGTTAGAAACCTCTGGAAATAGAATTTATCACAATTGAACAAACTTGTTTTTTTATGTTCCTTGCAAACGAAACACTTACGGAATCATTTCGATGTCCGTCCGTCTGTCTCCGAAACTATTTGATGTAAAAATTTGAAATTTGGCACAAATATGAGTGGGGTGGTTCATATACAAATGTGAAGTATGAAAAGTTGAATTTTGATGTTAGGAGTCAATTTTAAGGACTAATTTGGGAAATGAGAAGACGCCCTTTTTGTCAAGAGCATCGTGCAGGATTTCAAATGAAAACTTAATGAAAAACACGAATTCAACCAAAAATTTTAATATCGGCATATATACGTGTAAACCTCAGAACAAATCGGCTCAGCATTTGGACTGAAAGGAAACTCCTGATTAGAAAGCTTTATTCAAATTCTTTATTCACGCAATAAGCACTATAAAAAGACTGCATTCGCAATTACTTATTTCTGGCGCATACTTGAGTCGAAAATTTCGGAGAAATTAATAACCAGACGCTGTAGTTATTACACTAAATGCTCTTGAATAAATAACTTTAAAATTATTATTAATTATTTCACACTATATAATATTTGTAAGCGTGTATGTCGTGTCTCCCATTTTTTTAATAGTTGATGATCTAATTATTTCAGCTGTTTTGTGATGCTTATTCTATTATACACATTTTTGTCACATTAGTCGGGCATAATGTTGTCATAATACGAATATATTATAATATGCCATTTACATTCAATTGTATATATTTCGACGAAAAACATATAACTTACTACTAAAATAATTTTGTTTTTTATTAACAAAAATAGACCAATGTCCTAGTTAAATGGTTCTTCAAAATTTGCATTGCAATAATTTTTTAGTGATAATATCAATTTTTCTTCGAAAATGTATTTTTTACAACTTTGTTATTTTATTATAGGTACAAGATGACTGTATTTACTAAGAATAATTATTTAAACTTTATTTTATATATTTTTTGTAAATAGCGTTTAACTTATTTTTTTTTTCTAAATATATTTTATAGTATACATATAAAATATAAACTGTGTATATAATTAATTTAAAAAAATAGGTTATTAGTAAAAATATAGAAAACTGATTATTATATAAAAGGGTTCACAATACACGTAAAGCGTTTTTGGGGGGAGGGGATCGAACCGAACAAATGTCATTTGTAGACAGTAATAATACGAATGAGTTTGGTTAGAATATAATTTCGGGAAACATATTATTATTATGTCTAAATGTCAAAAATTATTTTAAAAGAATGTTTAAAATATGAAAAAAAAAATTATGATCGGCTATAAAGAATTTTATAAAAGTTTCATAAAGTTCAACATTTACCAGCGGTTTTGCCACTTTGATAAGCTTTTATATGTACTCCCACAAAGCTTCGTTGCATTAAAAGCTCCACATACTTTTTCTACACAATACATAATTGTATTTTGCCACAGCTATTTTTAATGCAACTATTGATTTAAATATCAAAGGACACTTCATTTTTGTTTTTATTTTATAGAGTAAAGTCTTCTTTCAACGAGCACTTCATTTTTGTTTTTATTTTATAGAGTAAAGTCTTCTTTACATAAAAGGTCTTAGAAATAAAAGAAATAATTGCAATTATTTATATTATTCTAAAGAACAATTTTGAACGCACTTTTTTAACATACTTAATTGCTTGCTTTCAGTTCGCTGAGTAGTTAGACACCTAATTTTGTTGTTGAAGATTTCAGAATTCTATAACAATATTAACAACAATAATAATGAGAAGAAAAATAGCGATGAGTAATGACACATCTGTCGACAAAAAGCTTAAGTTTAAATACAAAATATGTAAATCTGTTCTGTTTGATCGGCTGACGCTCTCTCGAAAATAAACGAATTGTGTTTAAAATATATAGATTACTTTGAATTTATTAATATGTCAATCAGTTAATGTAGTATACCATTATTTGCTTTTCATTTTCACGTTAATTAGAATAGAGTTAAAGTAAACTGTGTAAAATTATGTATGAACAAATAAATTCAATTCTTTATTCATTCAAAAAAGACTGTATTAATTTGTCAACCAGTATAATAAATACAATTAAATAATGTTAATAAACACGTTGAGAGTTGTCTATATCGGAGGCCTCAGACAAAAGAGACAATATTTTAATTAATTACAACCGTTTTCAATTAAATAATTGATATTCAACTTGAATAATAATTAATTAATACCGAATGAATAATTAACAGTCTTGCGTGTACCTATATTTAACTTTTAAAGAGAACAATTGATAAATCTACGCCATTTTGTTGTAAGCTTTATATGAGCAAGAAATATTGAATACTGGTCGTATTGATCCAATGATGACTAGGAATGATATACGCCAAAGCCTTCATTATAGAAGTATCACTTAAAAAAATAGTGTTTCTCAAAATATAATATTTCATGAAATGTCTTTACTAGTACATAAATTTCGTATGTGGACGGGAAAATGCATTTCAACAATTTTTGCCTGTCTGATTTTTGTCTAAAGTAATATTAGCGCAAGCACAAACCCACAATCGAAGTTCATCAAAGTAAAACATAGATGATCTTAAAACATATTTGATTCATTACAATACCTATAATATTCAAGTCTTCATTAAGACGATTAAAAAATATTGATCATATTTCAAAATCCAATTTCACCGTAAGATTCAACTCTTTATGTACATAAAACAAATGAAAGAGCGTAAGTGAATGTAAGTAAAACAAATGAAGCATCGCACGTACTCAAACGACCCTTTTTGTTTCCTTGAAAGCGTCGTGTTTTGTTTCTGTAACGTTTACCGTTGACAGTTGATGGGCGATCTTCGTATATCGTAGAACAGACGCCGCGCCGCAGGTAATACCACAAAACCGCCATCACACGTACTAATAATTGCTTGAAAGCTACAAATAGATGATCCTCTAAATAAACAATGTTTCAATGGTCGCCTCTGTTGTTTTAATGTAAAGAACGAGTCAAATCATGTTGGCGATAACAAAATCTGATGTTAAAGATGCGACGTTATTTTTATGGGTCACAAATCAAATTTATTTTTAAAAGTGTGGAATTCTGGAAAATTAAATACCTATATTTAAAGCTTCACCGCACTGACTTTTACGTAGAACTAGATCGACCGCGCACTTTGGTTTGTTTCTAAATTACCCTTTCTAAATTCTAAGACCAAATGATTGATGGACATATTGTATGGTCGACCTTTATGACAAATGAACTGAATCGTTGGATCTGTTTTCGAGAAATCGTAAATTTTGATTTTTGTTTATCAGTAAACGATCCTTATTCAGGGAAGACGGAGGAAAATAAAAGAAACCTAATGAATCCTCTAAAAAACACTAAGTGTAATATTTGGTTTAGATTCGTTGGGTGTGTCAACCGGGCGTCTGCATATATTGACATCTAAAACTCGCTTTTTCAGTATTTAGGAACCATGAAACTTTGAATCTTTCACATTCTCGAATTGCAATTTCAATATATATTATAAAGAGGTAAAGTTTGTAAGTATTGTTTTCATTAATATTTAGAATAGACTTTCAGGATAGACATAGGCTACATATTGTAACAAAACTGTTTTAGTTCGTGGTGAAAAATATTTATTTACAGTAATAATAACGTTAACAGAAACAATTAACGCACAACGGAGAATTACTTCTTAAACGTAACGAAAACAAAACAACAGTTCTAACCGATAAAATGAAAGAATAAGTAATAAGAATACAAACACAAAGTCACTATACAACTATATACACAAGATTATTTACAATACAGGAGCACACCATTTATCTAGCACACTTATTTATTTATTATTAACTATATACGGTTCTATTTATTTCGTACACTATTATTTACACTGTTAATTTATTTATTTATCTACAGGAGTTCAATTATGTTAATTTATTTATTTCAGCAGTTACCTCAGCATTATTTACTGACTGTAAATGTCGAATTTATGTATCACTCGATGAGGGTCTGTGTCCTTGTGTGACTGTCTCCATGCGACTGTATAATGACTGCCTGTATCATCACTGTCCCGCGGTTTATATAGGCGCTGGATAGTTCTTTCCTTTCTAGCATTCATTGTTGGATTGGCAACAAAGCACTTTTACCTACGCATATTGTTGGAACTTCAAGCCGATTGTTGTTGCCCCACAACAATCTGTGAATCATTGTCAGAATAAGACCCGATTGTTGTTACAATGTGTGTCTTTTTTAGAATAACGAACTGATTGTCGTCACGAAATTCTTTGTTGTGCCAACGGGAAGATTATAACAATATTATCGCGTTAAAATAAAAGTCGACGAAAAAACGGTTGCAATATACAAATTCAGGCGAAGCCGGACTGGGTCGCTTTTCATAAATGAAATTGAGATATTCTTCAGCCCTAATACTTATTATTTGTATTAACTGAATTTTAGATTTTTAATTAGGAATAAGTGAGTTATATCAGAAATGCAAATTTAAATCCGTTGCTATGTATATCATATTTCATTCACAGAAATTAAAATATCAGGATTGCAGGACAGACAAAAATATAAGGACTTGCCTGTATTACAAAGTTTTAGTATTTCCCTTGAGCGCATCGGCATTCTTTTTACATTTTAAAATTATTTCTCAACGTCACAACCAACTAATTTTGCTACTTCTTGTGTCTTTTTGAATTTACCTTTTTACACCGGATATTTCGTCCTCTGTGTATGCTTGACACGTTCGACAAACGAGGATATGTCGTAGACTGTCAACAGTTTTTTGTCACAGTCGATTTCACCGACGAAAATTCGGTTTTAATTTTACGCCGAATGTGTATTTAAAAATATTTACAAAAAAAATCGCGGTTTGATTTGCATTTTACCACACTGCAACTAGAATTTACGGTACGAATTTTATGTTTTGTTTTATTTCCGGTAGGGGATGTTTTCAATTTAACTACTATTTATTAGTTTATAATTGCACTATTTCAAAATTTAAATTCATTAAACTTCCAATTTCACTATACATTTTCAAATCACTGTTCACACATTTCATTTATAAATCAAAAACAGTAGGTATTTTGTGATCTCAATTTTTTATGGTAGGTAATAGTTTTTTGGATATTGATTTTACTAGCCTGTCAACAAACCTCCGCAATATTCATAAAATTGTCTTGAGAGTAGCTTAAACCTTTGGATGTAGGGTTACCCCGTTTTGATTTGTCCGGACAAGTCCAGACTTTCGACCTTCCGTCCGGATTTTGTCCGGATTTTTAATTCGGCCAGATTTTTTACGCAGATAGAAAAATAAAAAAATATTTTTTCATTTAATTAAGTAGGTACTTAATAAAATGCACGTATAAAATCGGTCTTCAATCTTTATTTAACTATATATGTACATTATACATAGAAGTACTTCAACTAGTTAAACTAGTTAGTAAGTCTCAGCTCATCTAAAGTCAATCAACTTAGGGCTTAAAAATAAAATAATAATCTTTTGACAATCAACTCTACTAGTTCAAATATTAAAATATATTACTCTTTTGTTTTTATCAGTTAACTAGTTCAAACATATAATAATAGTCTCTTTTGGCGATAAAATAGTTTTCTATAAGACAGTCAATTTTTACTTCAACGCTAGTTTTCTAATATTATATTAATTCTTATATTTTGTGAAGGTCTGATTCGGTAATCGTATATTTATTCGGAAAATAATAACCATCCGTTTGGAACGACCTGACCAGACCAACTGTTCGAAACGTCTAAAACGTGCATTATACGTGGAATTAATTATTTCATTTTGTAACTAAAATGTCCAGACTTTTTTTTAAATGTCCGGCTTTTTGTCTGGACATTTGAAATTTTGAGATGGTAACCCTATTTGGACTTAATTATTTATTCAACGTTGTTATTGCCCGTCTATTACCAGTCCCCAGTATCCAGAATCTAATTTGAGAACTGGTAAAAGTACCAATATATTATTAAAAAAATATTAAATAACCCTAGCTGGTAGTGAGTAGTGACCCATAAAGTTGACAATACCCAATGCGAAAATTGCGCTGTCTTATAAGAAGGGTATTAGAATTATTCAAACTTGTTTAAATTGACTGTTCTATTCGAAATTAAATAATTAATTCTGAGAATTTTTTCCAATAGGATAACGCTATATTAATATTTTTTATTAACTGTAATTGGGGTCTTATTAGTCTGGTTGTTACAATTAATAAAGTTGAATTCAAAAAAAAAAAACTCGGGTCGCAGTGCGAAACCCTGCCGACAATATAGTGTATTTGCTTTTATAAACAGTGTGGCTCTATTGTATGAACTTAACTTTGTTTTTGGACAAAATAAAAAAAATTACCCTCTAATACACCCCTTAAAACAACATTTTTTTACTTAATTTCAATACTACATACCAATTCAACATCTGTACCAAATTATATACACCCTTCAGTATGTAAATCCATATCAGTAAACTTGCGTTTTCATAAAACTTGTAAGTCCGGTCCTGTCGGGCCGATTTTATTTAAATTTTAGCAGCACATTTCAATAATTACTAAAGGGTTAAATTTCAAATTTGAAGTGATTCTGAGAGTTTTTTCCGTATTTTTGGGCCCAAAAACATTTTTCAACCCCTAAATACCCCCCTTAAAATGGCCCGATCGGGCCCATTTTAAATAGGCTTCTTGCGATGATGGATTCCAACATGTGGACCAAATTTCGTTTAAATCGATTAAGTCTGTCGAGAGTTATCGTGGTCACACATATATATATATATATATATATATATAAATATATAAATATATATATATATATATATATATATACATATATATATAAACATTTCCAAAAATGGTGCCAAACTTCTTAGAAACTTATGAAACGTCGAGAAATTTTGGTCCGACCCCTAGGTCCCGCCATCCGACCGACGCCAATAGTGTAAGTGCCTTATGGCAAATACACTAAAAACATTATCTGTCTATTATGTCTCAGTGTTAAAAGTCCACATTTATTAACTTTTATATATTATTATTATTATCTATACCTAACCAATTTTAAAATTACTCGGGACACGTAATTTGAAATTTCGCGGGTATAATTTTAGCAGATCGTCTATATTTGCGCATCTGCATTGGAAAGAAAAAACAATAAAACGTAAAACAAAAACACGTCAACATAGCAGCCTACTGAAATACATAGACGTTCGTGTGCATATATGAAATTCCAGGAAGTACGGTTAAATATTTCGTATGCTATGAAAACGTCACAATAACCACCTTCATGCACCAAGTCGATCCTCCAGGAACTTTATTTAAAATGAAAGTACCTACCTTTTAAAAACTTGAACTAACTTCAAAGAAGGAATCCAAAAGGGTGAAATAGTATCCTCTTCATTTTACACTGACCTTTCTCATCTACGTTCAAATAAATGCCGGCGCAATTATTTCTCTATAATAGTCTTTAGCGGATTATGTACACCGACCTCTAATTGAATGTTGGGTAAGGAAGGTAACTTTAAAACGAAGAAAATAAGTTCGGTTCAATTTTGTTAAGATTTATATTTGATTTCATAGTGTCAGAATAAAGCCGAATAATGCGACTATAGTCTTTTGCACCAACAAATATATTACGTGAATAGCATATGCTCTGTTGTCTGGCTTAGGATCTGATTGGTTGTTCTATTCACTATTGTGTTGACTGTTGAGTTTCCAATAACCGATTACGCAGTTTTATTCCTATGTCGGTTTATGGGACAGAGTGTATAGTTCGAGACAGAGCTAGTGACGATTTTACTTAGTGTTTCCTCAAACCTGAATTTTTGGACATTCATTAATGGCACTAGGTACCCTGAACGTAAAAACCGCAGTCTGGCAGCTGAGACCGGAAACAATGCGTTGGTGAACCCGGTCAAAGATGTTATACTGGAGGTGTCACTTAATATATTTTATCATGTATGAAATTTCTTGAGCGATAAGCTCAGGTGCCTTTGAGCACAAAAACTCAAGTCTGGCATTTCGTACCCGGGACAACATATCAAAAATCGCAGCTTTCTGAAAATATTTCATCAAGGCATCAATATTTTGAAGGAGCTACGAATTTTGACATGTTCAACCCTTAACCAGACGGGGGTTGTCCCGGGTACGAAATTCCAGGCTTAAGTTTTTGTGGTCAAAGTCACCTTAACTTATCGCTCAGGAAATTTGAAACATGATAAAATATATTAAGTGACACCTCCAATTTGACATCTTTGACCGAGTTCACCCACGCATTGTTCCCGGTCTCAGCTTCCAGACTGCACTTTTTACTTTCAGGGTAGTGCCCTTAATGAATGTACAAAAAGTCAGGTTTGAGGAAATACTATAAGTAATATATCATCACTAGCTCCATCTAACTAGTAGGCTTTATTCTGTTCATAAAACGAGATCCACTCGTTATTTGAATAACTGCTACACCAAACAATGTTCAAAGAAAATCGCTGACAGTCAATAAAAAATGAACAAAACACGAGAGAAAATGTAAATCAGATGCTCTCTGTTGAGATGCGCCTTTATATTATAAACGTGGATGTAATATGTCTGAAGATAGAACAACGATGGCCAAAAAATAGTACGTTATCTTTTATTTACCCACGACGGAACAGAGAAGGTATATGCTTTTAGGGTGAGAGATTGTTTGTTTGTGGGTTTGCTTGTTTGTGTGTGCACTCGAATGTTGCCAATTATCTCGAAAACGGTCCGATTAATTCAGATGCGGTTTTATGTAAAGGGTTTTAATAACAGAAAATTGAGTTCTCAGTGTCAAGTTCAGACTTCAATGATTATTTGAAACATGGTTTTCTGATTAATAAGAAGAATAATTATTAATAATAAATGTTTATTGCTCTAAATGTACAAATTTAGGCAATAGAGACAGGATCAAACTAGAGTGTGATTTTTTACCCCTGTACATAAGAGTAAGACTTGAGACAGTACATTCATAAAATCACATTTAAAAAAAATCTAGTTGGTTAACACACTCAGGCACGAAAATTGTTAATGTTAAGTTGCCTTTTATAAACAAATTGTTTTATCAATATTTTAATTAATATTTTTATTACAATGAATAACCTGCAAATTTATATTGTATTTGCGTACATTATGCCACATTTGTTGACAACCGAAATTACGGGATTGAAATATCGAACCAAAGATGTCGATGTTGCACATCGAAATACGAAATCTATTTAAACGAAATTTGGTATACATATGAGAATACATCGCTACACAAAGTCTGTTTAAATCGGATCATTTTAAGAGTAATGTATTTGAAACGATTTCGAAAAGAGAATAGTTCTGCCACGTGTCGTTCTCTCTCTCTCTAATATCTTATATTACTAATTTTTTTGCAACTAGTATATTATATTTCCTAATTTATTGTTCATACTGTATTCTACTAAGCATTCATAAATTTAAAATAATATAGTGGATCACTGAACTGAAAAAGCTTTTTTTAGAACGCCCGAAGTGTATCGAAGATGTAGTCCTGTATTTTAAAAATCCACCCACGTCCTCCTCACAAATATTAAATGGTATTTTTAGTGAGTTTTGTACTGAAAAATATATATAAGAAGCTATTATTGAAGCAACATTTTTTTTTTCATTTCGATGTTAGAGTCAGACGTGCAAATCACTGATTTAGAAATCGAGTCATCTTTTTTTACAAAGCATTTATTCATTTTTATCCAGCTTAATTCCAGTTTAGTGATTTTTTGCGTATTTCAATTTTTTTACGAAATTAATAATATATCTACAAAGATTTTCAAAACCAATCATATCACGCGAAAATCTCAAGTTTTTATAATTGTAAAATCTACATTAGTAAATAAATTTTGATCAACTGGTCGTTTGCAGCACTCATGTAATATAAAAACGTGACAGACAGAGCCGGTTCTATTTTGTGTCTCAAGAAATTATTTGCGTCCTTTAAATTCCTCAAAATCTAGACTCGACTTTAGGAATAATATTATTAATTATTAGCGCAGTATTTGCTATTGTTGTTGTATGAAACGCACATCCATTGTTACGGTTACAATGCTATATAAGAAAAATTTACTTTCCAATAGTGTCTCTGTCGGGACTCAAACCCGAAACTTCCACTATCGCGGCGGATGACTTAATCAGTTAGTGTACAATGACATATCATAACCAATCACTCATAATAAAGCATATTTGCAACTGTATTCCACATTCTCCGAGAACTATTTTTAACTTCTCGCTATAAAAATTCAGTGATTAATTCAAAAAATCGAAAATCGAGTTTTTGTCAGATCTCGACGTTTTGAGGTCCTAGAAAGCTATTCTGACTATTTTGGCGATGCTGTCCATCGGGCTATATGTGTGTGAGTATATATGTGTGTAAACCTCTTATTAGGTACTTTTGAACGGAGTGTTCGATTGAAACGCCGTTTGCGGCATCAGACGTGACTTTGCTGAAATTAGATTTTATAAAAATTTGGAATGATTCGGCCCAATAGATTTTGAGAAATCTCAAAAATACAAGTTTCAAAAATTTTTGTTGTTATAGAATATTTTCTAAACTACTAAACCGATTAACTATACAAAATCTAACCAGCTCTTCTCCTCAAAAAACTGCGTTGATTGTCGTAAACCGCATCAAAATCGGTTCATTTGTTCAAGAGATATATCGTGAAGGAAAAATTCGTAAGAAAGTATTTTTTTTAAATTAGTCGTAAAATTCACGTTATGTATATCGATTTTTGTTGTAATAAATTACTTGCTTGGGTTAAAGAAACATGATCGATTGCCGCAAACCGCATCAAAATCGGTTCATTTGTTCACGAGATATCGTGACCGAAAAATTCTTTTTTTGAGCTCGAAGAGCAAAAAAATAAACTTCTTGCTATATTTTATATCCTTTTAAGCGTTTTGAACTCGAAACAATCGGAAAGTTTCAATTTTTTTTATTTTGCATTATATGCATCGCAGAATATCAACACCTAGCAAGAGCTACTTTATTAGTGTGAATCAAAGGTGAAATTTTTCCTAGTTGTTTATTTAACCTTACATTTCGTAATTAACATTTTAACATAATTTAGAAAAAATGCCATTTTGTTTAATTTATTCGAAATTGTCCAGAATCAGCAGTGCTGTTGCATTACGTTGCTGCCAAAAATAATTTCCTCATTATACTTTCCTTCTGAAGTGCTAAATTGTACTAATAAAACTTTACTGGCGTAACATGCACACATATTTTCTTCATAAATAATTAAATAAATCGTTTTTATAAATCTACTTTTTAGTAAAAGTGATTTTTTTTATTCATCATTTTCATTCTCTTGTCCCACAACAATTTTATGTTGTCAGGTTTATTTTATTGTTCCTACTCGATGTACTATAAATTGTCACCGCAAAACACGTCTTGTTTATTAAAACGCTTTTACATCTTTCTTGTAAATAATTGAAGTATACTTTATCTAAACTGAATTAGGGAAGAAAAAATATATTCAAAATTCCCTCTGTCTGTCTGTTTCACTCACACGAGGCTAGTTTTGCCGCTGGTATCACTGCTGGGACAGGCGCTGGCTGGCGCGTTGGGTCACTACGGGCTCGCGTACGGGGAATCAAGACGCGCTTTACCAAATTTGACTACTTCTTGTCTCGCAATTTTTTTTTTCGTCAGATGTAGCTACATAATTGCAAAATCGCGTGAAAAAAGGTAGAATGTATTCTCTAGCCTGATCCGACACCAAAAACATTTAAAATGAATATCCAAGTTACTCAGTTGGGACATAGTGTATTTCGAACCCAACCATTAGTGTGAGTATTGTGTTACCCAAATAACACATAAACTGTCAGATTTTATTTATTCTATTGTTGTTTAACTTCAATGTATTTAAACATCAACATTATTGTCTTCATTTCAAATCAATCTACATCACCTTTTGAAATTCAAGATTTTTTTAAAATTCGGAAGATTGGCAGGTTTGTCATTTTAAAACGTTGATACAGAATCGTACTATAAGCATTTTTTTTTTTGAAATGTTGCACATATTTTCACTCAACCTCAAATACCTACCCAAAAAATGTGTGATAGCTTTTGGACTATATGGATTACAATCGTGATAATAATTGAACCATTAATTAATACAGAAAATAAATTTTGAGTTTTCTCACTTTTCCCCGTGACTTAACTTGCGTGAAAATCAGTATCGTAGATACTTTCGTTTATCAATTTTTCAACAAGAACACTGCCCTATCTTTACCGAATGTGGCGAAGTAAAAATTTAGTTTAAGAGATACCATTTGATATTGATAGTGTAACAAGTTTCATCAAAATTCGTTTGCGGTAGTATTCGAGCAATGTCATCACAAACAAAAAAAAATCTAAATGTGAAGTGAAACTTCTTTAACCGCGCTATGAGGAATTTCGTTCAACACCATAATGGAAAAAAACTAACGAAAAACTAAACCATCAATAGTTGCGGAAATGAGCTATTAGCGGAATTGGCTGACGGGTAGTGTTAAGGGAGAAAGTTGATAGATACGCCCATTTCTATTTGTTTACTGAGTTACAAATTTTTACCAATAAAGTTTCACTTCAGGCGTGTGAACTTTATACGAACCCGTTTTTGTATTATAAATAGATATTTTTTATCTTTGTTCACGCGACTGTGATAAAAGAAAAGAATATTCTAGGATTTTGAAGTAGGTTCTATATTATTTTTGTAAACGGATTTTATCTGATTATTTATGGATGCTTCTCACGTTTGGATTCAGCATTGTTCAATATTCGCTGTACTGTGCGAAAGTAACATGAGATTTGAGAAGCTATCTAAAAGCCTAGACGCGCATCTTGTCTGTGGGAAATGTACGCACAGTGTTCCAAATATGTCAGTGTTTCCATAAATGTTTTTTTAAAATAAAATCAAATATTTTTATTGGATTCGATATTTACTTCATGTAATTAATATTAAAGATTCAAAATTTAAATACCACTATTTTGTGCGAAGTAATTGTTAAAAAATGAAGTTCTTAATAAAACAACTTTATTTTTAAACAGCATGTAACAATCGCACAATAATTTTAAGAAATTCTTACAAGGTATAATGTGATTTACTTCCCTAAAATTGGAAGGAGAACTTTGAGAGCCACAATGCAATAAAATAATGATAATGTTGAAACTTTTTACATTTTATTAGGTAGATACCTACTAACATATAATTATGAAAGTAATTTATTACGAAACTGGCAAACTGCTAAAACAGCAACAAACCCAGAAGTGTAAGTTTGTTGAATGTTGATAAACAGTTTATTACGATGTAGATTAAAGCTATTTTGTAAAACCAGGGGATGTTAATTTACTCTGCTTACGTGGATTTAACCGCTCTCACTTCATTAAAGGGTCAAGTCTAGTAAATTTTCGACAGTAATTGCTTGCCTTGCCTTCGGCATTCAATGTTTAATTGAGCTTTGAATTGCAAAAGTTGACGTACCGTTAAATTATATTTTCGTGGTACAAGAAACATACCTATACATTAAAAACTTTCAATTCCAATACTGTAGAGCTAGGATAGAGAGCGTACTGTGACGAAAATAGAATTTTTCGTAAAATTACTAAAAAATACATAAATTAATTATTACAGAGTAGCTACTGTTTGCTACAATTGTTAAGAAACACCCATTGTTACAACGCTATCAACATTGTTTGAAAATAATAAACTAATTTTTCTATGTTGATAGCGTTGTAACAATGGGTGTTTCTTAACATTTGTTGCAAACAGTAGCTACTCTGTAATATATTATAATAATTACTAACTGTAACTAAACTCTTCTAAATAAATTAATTATGTAACTTAATCGTTTATGATATTATTTAGCAAGTCTGATTTTTATGTAGCAAAATTGTCCTGTTTGTAACCAGGTTGGGCTGCGTATTTCCGTATTTCAGTAGGAGGCATTGTTGCCTTCAAACTAACACGGTTTTCTAATGCAATATTAACTTAAAAAAGCGTATTTAGTACATTTTTCCATGCACGATTGGAGGACAACCGACGTTAATTCAACAGACGTGAAAATTAATGTTGCATTAGAAAACTGTGTTAGTTTGGAGGCAGTAATGCCTCTTACTGAATACCTAAGCAGAAATACGCGATCGGGTTCTATTTATTATTAGTTACTGTTCATTTTTACCACATTTTTATCAACTCGCTTTCTTGTATGGGCGCGTGGAATTTTGTAATTGATTTTAAACTACCTTCCTGATCAGATAGAGACTTGAAATTTTTAACATAACTCAGAATTAGATGACAATACAAGAAAGTACTAAAAAGAAGAAAATAATAAAAGAAATAAAAAAATTAATATACCTACCACGTTGTTAAAACAATCTTAAAAGTATAAAATAATTGTTTTAACTTGTAGAGTTTTAAACGAAAAAACGGGGCGCATGCGACACAGTGATGACAATGAAAAATATTTTTATGAAATAAAACGAATAATGTGCCCCCCCTTTATCGTTTCAAATCCTACAAGTTATAAATCGGTCTGTAAACAAATTATTTTATACTTTTTAGTTCGTTTTAAAAACGTGGTATATTTAAAAAAAAATTTTTGTTGCGAAAATATTAAAAATAATTCAAAAAAATTATAGCATTGCCATGTAAATGAATGGGTCCTGTTTTTCCCGTTTAATTTCGTATTTGGAAGTTTTGTGACCTGTAACCTATACATCCTTCCCAAAATATGCTCTTTCCAACCATAAAAACCAAGTTAAAATGGATCAAGCGGCTTCCAAGTTTATCACGAACATTTATTATGTGACCTTTGACGCTTTTCTTTTTTTACGTCTCGTTTAAAGCTCGCGTATATAAAAAAATATTGTGTTTATCGACTTTTAGAGGGTTCTTCAAAGCTCAAACATACAATAATGGCAGCTTTTTGAATCAATATAACGACTGTCCTTTGTTCAGTTCGCTTTTGTTTTATTTTTTTATGTCATCTTTTTTTTTTGGTGTTTTTATGTCGTTACAAAATAATTGACGTTCCTGTAGTTTAGTTTAAAAAATTGCGAAAAGGCGTGTGTTTTTTCAAATAATAGCGAGTGTTTTTTTACACGAACCCTATAAAATAACTTTTGTTTAAAATAGGTTTTATTTTAATAAAATCAAAATGGCGACCATAAAATACAAAACGCCGGTATAGACGAAAAAAAAATTGCACGAGTACCATATTGAGTGGCACTAAGAAAAATGGTGAAGTTTATAAAAACAACAGACTTAATAAAATATATTTAACGTAACATTTTGTTATTTTATTTTATTTTATTATTTCGCATAAATGACCAAGTTGTCAAAAATGCACTTTTAATAAAAAAAAAAAATATACCAGAAAAATAGTAGGTACTTACTTAAAAATTAATACTTACCTGGTAATACATATTATATCTTTACGTGTGTCGTATGCCGTATTGTATGATATGATTGTTATCCAAGTTATTGTATAATATGCCTTATGGCAGTAGTGCTAATGACCCAGACAGTCGAAGCACACTTTTTTTCCATAAATAAATTTTAAAAAAATTCTTGTTGCACGTAATGAATGATTTTGTTGTAGGTATGTACTTCCTAAAGTACTAATTAAAATTGAAAACTCAAAATCAAAATTTGTCTGTCCGACAAAAACTTTTGAACGGTAACTCTGATCATACAAGTCGAAAAATCTCAACATGCAACTGGTGGCGACCCATTCAAAAACAAAAGAAAGAGATAAATAGGTCTCCATCTGCTGCATGTTAAGATTTTCTAGCCTAATTTCCTTTATTTTTTTTATTAATTTCATTTTTGTGTAGTCGGGTTTCTTGTTTTTTAAATAAACATTTTATTTTGTTCTATCTCTCTCACTATAAAACTGGCTACTTTCATTACGTTTTATCTCTGTGAAAGAAGTTTTTCTTCGCAGAAATATTGAATTTTTAAAATAAATAAAAAAAGTAAAATTTCAGTGCAAATAGTAATTATAAATCGAATCTACTCAATTTTATCATGTTAAAAACTTTTAAGTGTGTTCTTGAAGGCTTATTATAATTTATTTTTATAAGAATCCCGATAAAAACTATGTGGTTTCTTCCTATTTTATTTGTATAAAAATAAAAACTACAAATTGGCTGACATGAAAATTGAACAGTGAAGTTTTTGTATACCGAAATTGCCGAGGTCTTTGACTTGTCTTTTTATTTAAATATTTATAAATACTTAACTTGATGGTGCGCTCTATATTAAAAAAATTAAATTTAAACGGCACAAGTGTTGAAAACTGTAAGTGTATGCAGTGAAATCATCTTTTTATAACTGCATCAAAGAATTCAACATCTTTATGAGTGCATCAGAAAATTTAGAAAAGCATCGTTCAAACGATTAAAAAAATATCACCGCGATTTAATTCTAAACTGTCTCGCGTTCAACTTAAAAGTGATTAGAGTTCGGGACATATTATATTCTTGAAAGATTAAAGAATACTAGTGTGACCTGTACGAATTATTCGCACTAAATAAGTATAATAATTTTCACTTTACAAAATTATTTTTTTTAAATATGATTGCAGGTATTCAATTCGTTTTAATTAATTTTGCACACTGCTTATAACGTTCTTCTTTTTGTTGTATTACAATATGAAGCTCAGATGACAGATCGAAGAAATATTTTACAAAAATTGTCATATAGAGGCGCAAGTAGCAAAAGCGTTGAGCTAAGCCGTCAGATGGCATCATGCAGCATTGCAGTGACGTTGTTCAGCGTTGCTCGCTGTTTATAATTAAAGCCGTTAGATGGCAGTATGCAGTATTGTGTATGTTGTATTACAATATGAAGGTCAGATGACAGATCGAAGTGTTGACGTTGTTTCAAAATTAAAACCGTCAGATGGCAGACGTTGTTCAGCGTTGCAGTATTTTAATTAATTTACAAAAACAAAAGCAATAATAAATTTTTTAGTTGTCGATGTCAGTAGAGCAAGCAATTATCTGTAAAATGATATATAATTTATGTGGAGAAATTGTGAGGTTTTTTTCTAAAAAGGGAGGCAAACATCTTTAACTTTAGCGTATTAATATATATGATACAAGTACAGACAGAACCCGACATACATAAACCTAACTTACATAAACAATTCCCGTTTTCCCGGCTAGAACTTAAGGAAATCACGTAGTTTTCCAGTTTTCGCGTGGGTCGTGTATTATGCTTGTCTTGTTACTATTTTTCACGTACTGATGCCTTTTTTAATTATTATATACCCAGAAATAGAAATCAGTCACACAAAAACATATATATTGTTATTTAAAGCGCTGCAGAACGTTAATAATTACTAAAACATACAGACACGAAAAGTGTAAAATAATTTTAAAAATTTTTGAACCATCTTAAAAAAAAGAATAAAATGATAAATTCATTTCTCCTTTGTTTTTTACATTCACAGTTTCGGGCCAAATCTAAGTGATTTGTCAATCATTCGGTGCCATCGATTGAAAAAAAAAATTAAGATTACCTACATTCCCTACTTCCCGTGTCAACCAAAAGCTAAAGGCACCAATCTCCCCTCACATAATCACTGGTGCAGTTGTATCTTTTTTCCCTGAGAGCACGTGTTCAGATATCACAAACATAACTCATAACTTAGCGACACGAGTTACATCTACCGTGGCCTATAGTCAAAAAAAATGGAATGCATCTGCGCCCGCTTTTTATAGCTCAAGGGATTGCATCTCTGATGTTGAGATATGATATCTTGATATTATATGATACAGAAATAAAAACAGTTTTATGTAACGTTTGACTCTGTTTTAGAGTTAAAATTCTTATTGATACTAGATATTAAAAATAATCACAAAGACTGTTTTCTCGGCGTACGTTTCGCTAACCAAGTTATCATCATTAAATGATTAAAACGTTAGAATTCTGAGGAGATGAAACAATTTTAAACATCTCCTAATAAGTAGTCGTAGAGTTGAACGTATCAGTCTTGTGACAGTGGAAAACCAGTTGCAAAAAATGGTGCAAACAACCATCTTAAATTTAAGTTTGCTTGCCTTATTGCAAAAATATTTTTCACAAAATTACGAAAAATTCGTTAAATTTTTGACACTAACGGTCCAGCTTCGCCCTAGGCTTCATTCTGAAGGTCCATTTTAATTCTGGGTTGCAAAAGCAGTTGTTAAAAAATCTGATTGGACAATGATGTTAGATGTTTACATATTTCCCCAGATGAAAAGCATAGCAGAGTTGAAACTTGAAATCCATCTTGCTTGTTTGAACTGATATTTTTCTTAAACTGTGTATACATGTATTTATCATCGTTTTTTTTACAGTTTTCACTTCGAAACAACGTTTTTCTACGCATTTTGATCAAAATTTAACTTGAAAAGCGTTTTTTTTTATATGTAGAACAATCACTTGTTTTTTTGTGAGTACAATCTAATGTTCTGGATGACAGGGAGTTCGAATACAGTCTAAACTGCTCCTGATTAATGAAAAATGTAATTATATGATCACAACCTAAGGTCATTGTCAAATCAATTTTTTTGACAATCCTTTGTGCAACCCAGCATTAGAATGGGCCTTCAGGATAGATATAGCCTATATATATTATCGCGTTTAAATAAAATAAAAATAAATAGATATTGGTAAAAAAAAATTGAAATCGAAAGAGTAGTTTCGGTGATTACCTCCTACATCCAAACTTACAAACTTTACCTCTTTATAATACTAGTAGTATAGATAGGGCCATATACTGAATTGCATCATTTTCCATTTCTTCAATCGATAGAGATGAAAATCAACGTACTAAATATGCTCTGTATTAATACTATGATTCAGACTACAATTATTTATATTAATTACACATTTTTGTTTTATATTTCGTATCACACATATTTCCATACGCAGTATTATACGCATCTGCTAACCTTGAAAGAAGTATTACTCACGATAAGCAAAAAAAGTGATTCTGGAAAGTCTCAGACAACTTAAATAGCTCACAATATTTATTGTTCTTTTTCCAGTGACGTAGTTTTACCTGTGATACCATTTGGGCTATGTAATTTTTTTTTTAATTCATGTTATTTTTAAAATTTTAAATTTTCATTTTTACCGCGTTATTATAGCAGACATTTAAGGGGCAGTAGGGTAGTAAAGATGTTAACACATCAAAAACTCCTTCAAATATTTTGTAAATACATTGCAACCCTGGATTTTCTGTGTATTTCTAACTAAAACACGCGCTAAAAAGTTTACATTATAAAATAACTATCTATACCAATGTTTATGTTTTTGCAATTCGTTAAAAACGGAAATAACTTCTCAACATACGTATTCATATAATAAATTATAATTTTTCAGCAAGTAATATTCTTTAGTTCGTCACGTTTTTTTCTTTATTAGGCCCCCTGGAGGATTATTACTCACGCACGTACAATATTATCATTAATATTAATTTTTAACCACGGTGTCAGTTTTCTGACACAAGATATCGAGCGTGCCTGCATTGCTGCCAACTGCGGGGTGACACTCGGTGCTCCCTTAAAGCTGACAGTTTTAGATACCTATCTGCTATGTTTGGCCTGGGAATGTTGCCTTCTGTGACAATTATGGACCGGTTTTAATGATTTTCTTGCTTTAGCATTTTGTTTTCAAAAAAAAAGTGAAATGACAGGCCCAAAAATTATCCACAGTTTATACTCAAACCCTTAGACAACGAGAATAGATCAAATAGGTAAATAGAATAGCGTGTCCTTTCCGTGCCGTGTAGGTGTTTTATTGTTTTTTATTTAAACAACTTGCCACGTGTTTAGGAAATCATTAAACAGACCTTTTTGTTTATTGATTTGTTCTTTTCGCAGTACCTGAACTATATTTAGTTAACATAATTTAAGAATTTTCTTCCTTAAGAAATCTAAATTCTCAAACACTACAATGGCTACAAAACATATAAAAACGATTTACGTTACAAAAATAATAATACCGTACATTGTTTACTGTGGATATTATAAAATATGTTATTTCGTTATCAAAAAAATTTCATTTAGGTATAGGATAATCTATAAACTTTTCGTCTGTCATTTGTGAAAATTAACTTTGAATGTCTTAAAATTTGCTCGATCCGATCCTGAACGACGAGACACGTAAAAAATCTAAACTAATTGATTGTCTAGTGAAATGATTGATGCTTTCGCTAATTACGAACGTGACAAAACACTGTCTCGAAAGGTAAACGTTTCGCTTATAAATCTTTATCTTTTTTTCATTTTTTATATTGAATAGGTTTTTTCAGTTCAACTTAACAACTTTTATACTTTAAAACTATCATATTATTTATATTTTACGGAAGCTTAAATAATTTTTCAATTAATTCTTTTAACTTTCCAGTAAAATGCCGATTGTGTGTCAAATCAACACAGCAATATTTTTATACAGGCACTAGCGGTCCGGCCCGGTTTCACCAGGATGCGACAAATATAGTTCTGCAAAATGTATTTCGTTTGCGACCTGGCGTCTAAACTAACAGCTTTGAGCAAATTCTACCTGATTTGTTTCTGAATTAATAGCGTTGAGCGAATTCTAACAGAGTCGCTACTTGGTACTAAAAAGTTTTTTTTGTTTGCTTCTGAACTAATAGCTTTGAGCAAATTGTATCAGATGTCGCTACTTGGTACGAACAAAATTTCGCTTCTAAGACACGATATATATAATTTATGTATAAGAATAGTCTCTCTCCGTGTTTCTTGCAATACAAAAAATCAAAAACTATCCTATAGTGTAAGTTTGACCAAGCAAGATACATTACACAATTTCATTAAAATCGTATCAGTGGTTTTGGAGATTAACGCAGATGAACATCGTGACACTAGATTTTTATATAGATAGTAGATTTAATATTTGAATAGAACTCAAATGTGAATGAATGTGGCATGTGCAAGTTTTTGTGACTAAGAATACTTTTATGCGATATTCTAAAATTGTGATCTTGTGACATACACCTTCATAAACTAGAGTCTTCATTTTTGAAATGACTGCATAAAACAAATTAATACTTTATAAATTACAGTGACTATATATTTTTCTCTAACAAGCGTGCCTTTGTAAAATTGTAACGAAACAAAAGGAATATTTAATTTCATCTCGTATAATTATGACGAATGGATCCGGTCGGAGCAACAAAATATTACAAATGTTTTTCCGGATTTAATAACGTTTCTTATAATTATTGCGAACAACTGACGGACATTTCCCTCATAATCCAGGGAACATCTGCGATTATTTCAAATAATACACACCTATAATCCATAACATATTATAGGATGCATATTTAAAAGAAAATATACAGAGAATTCAAAAAAACAGTATCAAACAAAGTAATTTCTTTCTTGAGCTATAAAGTTTGTTGTATTATTTTCTTTTTATATTCAACAAATTAGCTGAATTTCTTTTAAAAAATTTACTTTTAATTATTTTTTTTGGCTGTACATATTTTTAAAAAAATCGCAGAAATTTCAGTAGGATTACGAATTATGAAAAAAAATTCCACTCAATTGGACGACGGGACGATTCCAAAATATTGACATTTATTAAAGAAAATAACATTTCTGATATCGCGTGAGGGTGATTCGGGTAATGGCTAGTATACAATACGATATTTGCTATTCGTTGTTACCTACATAATATGTTCCACGTCATGCTTAACTAGTTTATTTCTGACAGGTCTATACAAAATAAAAGACAGCTGATTTTTTTAATTTTTAGAATCCTATTTCCGAAACTATAAAGTTTAGAAGAAAAAATTTAACGAAACTTTCTTGAAAAAATAAGTAGAATAATAAGTCGTTATGAAAAGAATACATTATCTAAAAAAAACACCGTTATAGCATGTCTCTTCTTCGCATGCGCCGATTTTCCACAAAAATAACAGAGCTCTTCATATTTGCATACCAAAAATCCTCCCAAAATTTGGTTTCAATCCGGTTATCAGTTTGACCTGTAACGTGCTCACAGCAGACTAACAGACGCACAGAATCAATGTCTCCAAAAATTATGCATGTGTGTATTTTAATTCAAGGTATACGAAGTTGAATAATAAGGTAAGTAACCTAAATATGGGCACCCCTAAACATTTTGTTGATTAAAAGCTTTATTATTCAAGATTAAACTAAAAAAAAAAATAAGTTTGTTCTTGAGGTCATAACGAATACAGAATCACAGACAAAATTTGCAAAAAACATTTTTATATTTTCAAAAAATCACTCATAAAAAAATTAATCAGGTGTCCATATTAAGAGCATCATGTTCTAAATACGGGCACCATAAAAAACTTAAAGAGAAACAATTTAATACCGAAAACGATAGTGTAATTCTTAATATTAATTTAAAAAAAGTTGAAAACGCGATATTAAAAAAAAAGTTTAAGTTGCACAATTAAATTTTAGTCACTGTCTTCGCATGATGGGCACCTAAAAGAGGGTGTGACATCTTTGGCTCTCAGTCCACAGCATTCTTCGTGAACCCAAGTCTGGCAAACGGTACACTGCCTCATGTCTTTCTGCTCATATTCCTTGCAAAGGGTACAGTACCAAGATTCTTTCCGGGGAATTGAAATGCCACTGCACTTTGCTTTATTTACTCTAGTGCCCATATTTTGGACATGCCATTACTTAAAAGTTTCGAAGCATGCATTCATAATACAGAAATAAATTTAAATGTCTATAGCACCACTTCAAAGTAGAGCTCCTCAGTTTCAATTTCGTGTATAGTAACAATTAATTTTGGTACAAATTCCTTACAAAATAAATTAAAACCTACTTACCGAAAATTACAACCTAACTTTTCACATGTGACATCTTCCGATTAAAAATATTTCTGATTGCCTTCTAGCGAGTAATGGCGGAATTTTTTGTATATTCGCAGTTGTATAAGATCCCTGCTAAGACGCATGATGCCTTCTTTTGCTACAATTGGTTACTAACTGTATTTTTTCACTAGTGCCCATATTTGGGGGAGTGCCCATACTTGGTTAAGGTACCTTATAATTAGAGCGGGCTTTTTCCGATGTTTTTTTTTTTTTTTTAAATTGTATAACTAAATAAACTAACAAACGGACATTAAAATTAATGGACAGTTGAACAGATCTTGTTCAGCTTTCAAATGACACCTTAAACATCGTTAAATATTTGTTTTTTACAAAATTTTAGCTATTCTGCATGTTTAATAAAACGCCGCGTGAATAAATGGAAAATCGGAAACATAATATGCACATCAAATTATTTTTGGGTTGACCCTCGACCCCATAAAAACCCACCCACCTATTGAGTAGAGACCTTTACTTATTTTTATTATTTAATATTAATTAGCCCATGAATGATAATTAACGCAAATCAATAATACAAACAGTCTGTATATTCCGTGTGTGGAATAAAGGAATGTGTATCCGTAAGTAATATAGTAATCATTGACACATTCCATGTTTTGGTTGTTATAAACAAAATGTTATTTTCGTACGCAACATCTATATTTTAGTCTCTACAAATGTGAAATTCATATACAGGATGGCGGACGTGAAAATATTATTTCTTCATAACAACAACTCCAGTAGTTCAGTTCGTAAATTGTAGAGTTAGTGACAAATAGGTACTTAGTTACCAACAAGCTCAGCGGAACGATAAATCAATACAATGTAAAGTATATAACCCGGTTTAAGATTTCCCATGCCCAAGCACTGTTACCTACCCTTTATTAATTCGTGGTTTTGAGAAAAACCGATCCCTTTTCTTCTTTATTACAAGCCCCCAGTTCCCAGGTTCTGACTGATAAAAATCTATATATAAATACGGGAAGTAAAAAAAGAGTGTGATGCCGATTTGAGTGTGTTAATTTGCACACATTATGATGAAGTATACATAGTTGTCTTCATTTTAATGAGAGGAAGTGAACAATATACGCTTCATCACGATGTGTATGAATTAACGCAGGTAAAATCGATTCAGGAGAAATACATATAATGAGAAAAGAATCTCAATGAAGTTCAAACTTAAAAATTTATTGAAATTCGGTCGAATTTTGACCACTAGGCGACCACTACTAGTATCAAAAATTGTATTTTCAATTTATTATAAAAAATAATAATAACAACGGCCTTTTTAAAAATCTTGAGCGTACGCAGCTGCCCTCCTTCTGGGAAAATAGATTAAAGTGTGAAAATTCATACAGTTTATTTCAAATTAATCCATTTTTTTGCGTTATTGAATTTTGGCACTGAAAATTTCTCGAATTGCACTAAGAACGTTTATGACGCATAATTGCGATATGGTAAGCGGATGTCCCTTGTTAAAAAATACATTAATTGTGTCAACAAGTAACTAACTGATCATATATTCTTGTGACAAAACAATTCTTGCAATAAGAATAGTTCTTGTTTTTTTTCTTTTGTAAAAAGGACTTTTTCTTCATACCTCGATCGAAAGTACGTACTTTCGTCCCTTATAGCAGGGACGAAAGTTTGACATTTACTCCCTGTTATTTATTATATTAAATGACAGCGGTAACCCTAGTTACGAGTATAAATACGCATGAGAAATTTTTTCCTCCCGCCGTTCTCACTGGGAGTAAATGTCAATATTTGGTCCCTGCTGACGAAAGTACGTACTTTCGAGCAGATATGAAGAAAAATCGTATACACCACACGGGCCTTAAAAGTTGAAATCTTGGCCCTGCGCGTCATGATGCCCTCGGCTTCGCCTCGGCCGAAAATTCAACTTTCGGCCCTGTGATGTAATATAGGTACTATTTTGTTTAAATATGATGGTACTGGGCTCAAATTGAATAAAATAATAAACAGAAAGTACTGCACGCGTAAGTGGGATTTAAATGTACAGCTTGTATGCAGAGCCGGATCTACATATTTTGCGCCTATGGGCTCCCTGAAAGTGCCGCCCCCCACAATTAAAAGCACTCTATATCCCAACCAAAATTCTCTACATATTTTGTGCCGTTCACGGCTGCTTGGAACGAACCTTGTAATTTTGCACCAATGTAAATAATATACTTGGAATATATTGACAAGTGCATTAATGTGGCGAGAAAACTGACAATCATTATTCATTAAGCATTAAAATGATCAACACATCGCTTTGAGTGCAATGTATTTGTTACCTATATCACAGTGTTTCCCAATATTTTTACTTGAGGACGTATTTTATTTATAAGACTGTTCAATATCTGCGACATAACGGATACTTTCTTTATAGGTAATTGATAACCAATAGAAATATACATATATGTAAAAAAAATCCTTTGAATTAAAAAAAATACAGACATTTTCTTGTGCTCATTGGAATCAGCGTAATTTGTTCTATGAACATTCTCATTTTCAATAATATTTGCAAGAATGAAATTTTTTCGATTTTTGTAACGCCTATACCTTAAAAAACTCGGATTCTAGTGGTCACCCAGTGGTCGAAATTTGACCGTAATTTTTAAGTTTGAACGTTATAGGGTGCTTTTATTCTTTTAATTCGCATAAAGTGCATATTCTATTATATATAGGTATATATTTTTTGTATTCTCTGCAGTAAATGAGTCTTCCTGTTGAGAATAAATCTATTATTATTATGTGATTTTTTCTTAAATCGATCTCACCTGTGTTAATTTGTACACATCGTGATGAAACGTATATTGTGCACTTCCTCTCATTGAAGCGAAGAGAACAATGTATGTTAAATCACAATGTGTGCAAATTTACACACTCAAATCGACACTACAACTTTTTCCGTTCGGTATTAACTAAAAAGTTGACGTTAGATTTTCATTACCTCCCTTCTCTTCAAATGAGATTCGTTGAGATTTTGGCGGACCCCTCCCTCCCCTTTTTTAGGTCATCTAATTAAGGGACGTCCTCTTAATGTTAAGTATACGAAGATGGCAGCAAAAAGCATCCAGATTTCGAATTTGTGATAATATATATTGGCCGAATCGGCATTCCTGAACGCAATACAAAAATGTTCCACAACTGGATATACTGCAAATATGTACCTACTTAACACATGTAAACATACACAGACGGATACAAACAAATGTATTTCAATCATTTTGCGTCCAACACATATTTGTATTCCGTAGTGATTTGTTTGAACTGCGAGTGCTTTAACATAAAGAGTCATGTACATAATATGATAATAAGTATACTGAATGATCCTTCACAGTAGAATCGTACACTTTTTTTTGGACTTTCACACACAGATTCTCTCAGACCCTATATAATAGTTCATTTGGATCTAGTTTGAATAAAATATTTTCCTATAATATAAATAAAATTTCTTACTAATTTTTCAGACAAAATTAAAAAAATTAATTGACGTTTCAATCCGGATTTGGATCTTCTTTAGAATAATACTTGAGCTAAAAATAAATAATAAAATATTATAAGTAACAATCAAACAAAATTAAAATTCAAAAATTATATGATTGAATAAAATATAAAATATAAATGATTGAATAAAACATACCTAAAAAATATAAAAAATGATTTTATATATTAGTTTTGCTTAGACAAGCATTCAAAATATTTTCCCCTTTATTTCAAACACAAATTGTGTCGAGCCTTGAATGTTTTTGGCTGTAATTATATTTGTCATAATTTTAAATCTACGTATTTTTCTTTTAATTGGAAGTCTAAGCTCTAATGCGCAAATATAACTTCACAGCGGACTGTCTTATAGTTTATTTTAGACCCCCACTACTTCATATAAGAGAAAACGTGAACCATGTCCTCCCAAATGCTAATGTGAAAGAATGTTTTTAGAACTGTCTGTAAACATCAAAACTAGAATTTAAAAAATAATTAGTATTTTTGAGTTCAAGAAACGTGAAAACTTTTAGGGTCATCCATTTTTCAGCTTTTTTTACCTAATTCACAATTTGCCCGCTCTCGTTACCAGCAAAAGTAAAAAAAATAACCCTCCACCCTCTAACCCAACTTGCATAATACTTGAACACTTCCTTATCCCCTCTGATTGAACTATGCAGAAATAGTGAGACAATGGATCTCAGTAATAAGCAACAGCTCAAGTAATAATAAGTCCATAAGATGTAATTAAGTAATTAAGTCTATATTAACTTAAAAAGTTAGAAAACAGCCTATTTAGTACTTTTTGATTTATAAGAAGCATTTAAAAAAAAAACATCAAAATCCGTCAAATAATCTTTAATTTAAATTCGTTCAAACGTACCCACAATCTACATACATACATATACAAGAATTTTATATAATGACTACCGGTCCCGCCCGGTTTCACCCGGGTGCAAAAGAACGAATGGGGAAGGAAGGGACATGAGTACACACATTCATCTTAGTTTACCGAGATGAATGTTGTGTTCAAATTTCATGATGATCGGAGTTACCGTTCAAAAGTTTTTGTCGATAAAGAGCAGTATTTCAACGTTTTTTAACTAATTATTTTTTTAAATGAATTAAATAAAATTAAAATAAATTTAAATGTAAGCCTTAGAAGAAAGCAATGTAAAAAATAAAAAAAAAATGAAAATATATTCACCCAACGTGGGGCTCGAACCCACGACCCTGATATTGACAGTCGTATACGCTACCGATTGATCTACCTGAAGTTGTGTTCTTTTATTACTAATATGAGTATATCTAGTTAGTGCATTTCACATGAATAGAAGCTTATTTTTGAGATACTTTTTGCAACATTTTTCATTAAAGCGCCGCTCCTAATGGTCGTAGCGTAATATTATATAGCCTATAGCCTTCCTCGGTAAATGGGCTATCCAACAAAAAAAATTTTATTCAACTTGAACCAGTAGTTCCTGAGATTAGCGCGTTCAAACAAACAAACAAACTTTTCAGCTTTATATATTAGTATACAGTAGTTCCTGAGATTAGCGCGTTCAAACAAACAAACTCTTCAGCTTTATATATTAGTATAGATAACACTTTTTATTGATGGTTGAAAAATCGACAAGCTCTGATAGGACCTAATTAACCTAATGAGCGAAGCATCTGTCTATATTCTCGTCCGTCCCTCTGGCTGTACTTACATCGCTCAAAAATAGTTAAACCAAAAACGTGTTGGGTAAACTTCAAATATAAAATACTTTTTATCTGACTAAGTTTAGATTGAAGTAGGGTCCGTCAAAACTGAAATTGACGCCATGAAATCTGCGGGTAAAATCGACACTGACGCGAGCAAAGCCACGGGCAAAACCTTACTTAAAGTCCGATCTATATATTGTAATTATGACACAGCTCGTATATCGCAAACAGGACGCACGCTGCCAGCCATATGTGTGATTGTATACGCTCTTCTTGATGGCGCACACCAATGGCGCCATCATCTCAACACGAACGCGTCAACGTTTGTGTTTTATTTCTTTGACACGATCACTTTTTGTTTATCCTTGACCGTCTATTGTTTCCAATATTTTTACGACCCATTCAGCTCTTGTTACTCAACGTCCAAAAATAGTGTGGATTTTTTTCCCGTGTTATAAGACACTGAACTCAAAACTGACGGAAGTAAATAAAATTTGACCTCTGAACTCTAAAGTGTAATTTTGCTTTTCGAACAAAATGTGATCTGAGGTTATAATTTATTTGAAACTAGCGACCCGATCCAGCTTCGCCCAAATTTGTAGATTTTCGTCGACTTATTTTGCAAAATTGGTCTCCACGAAAATCGTTTTTATTTTAACGCGATAATATATATAGGCTATGTCCATCCTCAAGGTCAATTCTAAATATTGATGAAAACAATTTTGAAATCGGCTGAGTAGTTTCGGAGATTACCGCCTACATCCAAAATTACAAACTTACTATAGATTAGGCCTAAAGACACAGTAAATAATAAAATAAAAATATTTTTTTAAATTATAGAACAAAGTTCCCAAGTATTTTTTCAGATAATTAAATTCCTGAGAAAAGCTATTTCTCGATAGAAAAAATTCACAAAAAATAAAACTGCCCTAAAAAAACATTTTCATTGTTAATATTGAAAAAATAACTGCTGAGAAAACTTTTTTCAGCACACCCCTGTTGGTGCAGTGAAAATTTCAACGGTAAAAAATAATAATAATAAAAAAATTACAGGTATTTGTCTACATACCTGCGATTTTTTTTATTACTATTATCTAATAATAATAAGAAAAAAGTAAAAAGCCATTTCAATTTTGTTTATTCCGGAACACCATGAACGAAGTAAGTAGTCGGTTATTAATTATTTCTAAACTTGAAGTGTAATATTTGACAATAGGAATATTACTTGGACGCCTATGTTCCAGAAAGATGATTCTTTGATAGTTTATTTACCGAAAATTTTTAGAAGCTAACAAAAAACGTAAATATTTGTTTTTAATTTTATTACCACAAACTTACAGTAGTATGCCAAAAAGAAATATTTATCATTCTGGAATACGTTATATGGAAAGCAAATACACCGTTCTTCATTTTCAAAAGTAAATTTTACTAACCATAATATTTCATATAAAAAAAATATCACATGTATAATTTTTATTCGTACTGAAATTAAACATCATCTAGCAACTATCAATATTTTACATTTTCGATCGCTGCGTCATCAGTCTAATTTTTGGTAAACGTATCTTAAAACCAAAATATTTAACAAAATGTCCAAGGCGTATGATTTAGCGAGCAACTTCACCCTGTTAATTATGATATTACAGTCGACAGCTTCATTCTGTTTATTTTGATATTACATCGTAAAAATTTACAATCCCATCATTTTGTCATAACGCGCCAAAAGAAATGTAACTTCAAAAATTAAATATATTTATCACGATGAAGGAAGGTTTGGTTGAGGATCAGAAATAAGCTTTACCAATGTTACGCTAGTGGTCAACGTTTCGAAAAATGTATTTTCATCTTTAGAGCTTCAAGATGAAAATTAATTTTTCGAAACGTTGGCCACTAGCGTGACATTGGTAAAGCTTATTTATGATCCTCAAGCAAACCTTCCTTCATAGTGTCGTTCTATAGGATCAACACTATTATGATTATTGATATATAAATTCTAAATTTGTTTGAAAATACTGGTGAAAAATGTAAATTAAATTCTACCAATTTGCATGTCAATAATTTAAGTGTTTTTGTTTTTAATTCTAGAGTGGTTATTTTTTTGCCGTAAGTGCATATTTATACAAAAAAAAAAAAAAAACGATAAAAAGAACTGATGTTTTTGAAAATTGAAAATACGTATAAACAAATTATTTTTAAGTTACCTATATGATTAGTAATAAAATCACGCCTTAAAAAGATGCAACTAAGCTTTTGGAATATATTTTTAGTCATAAATTGTTACTACAAACTAAAAAAACATAAATTCATACCTTAAAAGACCATATGACGGTTTTCTCAACAGAGTTGATACCTTTTTACCCTCGTTTTACACCCTCTGTATATCTTGAGGGTTGTTTATAAATGGTATCTAATGTCGAGTTACACTTTAACCCTGACTCCCTTATTTGTCAAGTACAGATGGTATCAACTAAAAACTTAACTTTTTTGTAAATTTCTAAAAATACTCCGTGTTGATTCATTTGTTTCCAATATTTTTGCACATTGAGTAAGTTTTTTAGTAGTTATATTATTATTATTACTAGCCTTTACTCGCGACTTCGTCCGCGTGGAACCAATATGTACAACTGATAAAATTGATTAAAAAAGTCATACATACAAGCAAGACTCTAATTTAAGACAAACAATAATTTTTGTTTTACCAACTTTCGCAAAAACATAAAGATTTTGTGGATTTTGTGAGCAAACCGAGCGAAAAACATGCTTTTTCTAAATGAATGTAAGCTACCTTAAGTGTTTGCCCCTGGACTTTGTTTATACTAGTTATTCCAATACAATATTATGGTAACTAATCGACCAGCCTGTAGTCCCGATTAGAATACAATGTTACGGTAACTATAAGCTGACCGACCCGGCTTTATTCCCGATTCCGCACTTTGAATTTTCACTCACTTTTAGTGCAACATCGGTTGTACACTAAAGCCGTTTAACTTTAAAAGTTTTTTTACCTATTTTCATTTTCTAGTTTTTAGTACATCATCGTTTATAACTTTATATCTACAATAAAACCGTTTCACTTTAAAAGTTTTTTTTTACCTATTTTAGTAACCAAAACGAAGCCTCCAAGTTCAAAATTATGGTAGGAAGAGTGTAAACAGTGAACATCTGTTTTTTTTATTTTTTTTTTTTTTTGTGTTAAAAAAGAGAAGATTGTGTTGAATTTCAAATCAATGTCTGTAATAACTGAAGAATTCGGCTCATAATTCAAGAATATAGTTTTGAGAAATATGATTTAAGAACTATATTTTCTGCACAAGACTATAGTTTTACATTTTTTTAGGAATGCGTTATTTATGACTTTTGCAGTCAAAGCAAAATTTTTTGTTTAAAATAAAAAAAAAAATTATGTTATAGAACTATAGTTTTGGCAGCATATAAATTACTTTTGTTAATTTTCTTAAAACGTAATCAATGATGTAATGTCACATTCGCCCTTCAGCTGGTTCTCAGTTAGTTGTCAATGAATTTGTCTTGGGTTAACTATATTTTCTGACCATTCATAATTCATTCATCAATATCAAATTCAAACCCCTAGCATGCAAGTATTGAACAATAGACGAGGGTCTGAATGGGTCGTATGGTCTATTGAACAACATAATCACTAAAAACGGACAGCCTCAAGTGTTATTTAGTGCAAGCAGCAGGTCAGGGTACTTGAAAAGATGGCTCATTGAAACATTTACATGAAGTGTCTTAAAAACCATTGGGGGTAATCGCCTCTGGAGGGTTGTTGTAATTTGTCATTTTATATTTGTACATACAAAGAGCTGTCTCGTTCATGAAAAAATGAGTAATTTGCTTTAGTTACCCAATAATGACAGTTATTTTTTTTTAATTAATACACTCCCTAGGTCTATCATTGTGGTTAGTATACGGATCCAATAAATTACAATATAGTTTAAGATCATTTTAATAGTGCTAACACACGGTCGAACTTGGTCCGGTCCGACAACGGACATGGTACGGCGGATCTTGCAATCTGTTCCCATCGAACCGGGCGGACACGCAGACTACTGTACAGACGAACAGATTTGGTACGGAGCGGACCAGATCCGCTGTCCGCTTCGAACCAAGTTCGACCGTCTGTTAGTACTATAACACTTGTATTGTTTGAAATTCCAGTTAGTTGACTCTCGGTACCTAACTGGTTTCTAAATTTCAAAAATTGTTCTATCTTGTTTAATTCTCAATGAATTTTGTATCTGGGGGTTTTCCAGAACAGTAAACACGATTTCGCCATTTTTTCAAAATTGGAATAATGTTTTTGAATAATAACTAATTTTATTTTTTCAAATGAGCACAAACTTTGTATTGAATACGGACAAATCTATACTTATATAAAGAGAAAAGGATTGTGTTTTTGTTTGTAATGAATAAACTCAAAAACTACTGAACCGATTTTAAAAATTCTTTCACTAGTAGAATGCTACATTATCACTGAGTAACATAGGCTATATTGTTAATCGAGTTAAATTAGGGATCTCTACGAAAACTCCAATAATGTAACTCATGAGGCCATGAAAATTTTCACATAAAACTCCATACATCGCATGCGATGCAAAAATCTATACTAATATATAAAGCTGAAGAGTTTGTTTGTTTGTTTGTTTGAACGCGCTAATCTCAGGAACTACTGGTTCAAATTGAAAAAAAAATTTTTTGTTGGATAGCCCATTTATCGAGGAAGGCTATAGGCTATATAAAATCAGGCTACGACCATTAGGAGCGGAGCAGTAATGAAAAATGTTCCAAATGTATCTAAAAAATAAGCTTCTATTCAGGTGAAATGCACTAAGTATACTCATATTAGCGATGTAAGAGTACAACGCCGGCTAGCGCAATCGGTAGAGCACAAGGCTGTCAATACCAGGGTCGTGGGTTCGAGCCCTACGTTGGGCGAATGCATTTTTATTTTTTTTTATTTTCTACATTGCTTTCTTCCAAGGCTTACATTAAAATTTATTTTAATTTTATTTAATTAATTAAAAAAAATTATTAGTTAAAAAAAGTATAAATACTGCTTTTTATCGACAAAAAATTTTAACTCCGATTATCATGAAATTTGGACACAACATTCATCTCGGTAAACTAATATGAATGTGTGTACTCATGTTCCTCCCTTCCCCATTCGTTCTTTTACACCCGGGTGAAACCGGACGGGACCGCTAGTATTATATAAAGAGGTAAAGTGTGTAAGTTTGGATGTAGGAGGTAATCTCCGAAACCACTGATCCAATTTCCAACATATTTTCACCAATATTTAGAATGGACCTTCAGGATAAACGTATAGGCTCTACATATTATCTTGTTAAAATAAAAGCGCTTTCCGTGGAGACCAATTTTCAAATTCGGGCGAAGCCGAACCGGGCCGCTAGTATATTATAAAGGAAAAATAGCCTAAACTGTCGAACACTTATCTAGCATAAAGGAAAAACATGCATATTGATTAATTTAGTAGTGATTTTTTTAAATTTGTAATTCGAGATCTTTCACCAAATCACCTGCAGATGACTCTTCTTTGACATCGGGAATACTTTTATGTTAACGTCCAAATGCTAACTTGCGTCAATTATAATATATATATTAATTATCTTATTCAAAGCGTCACTTAAATTTTCTTTGTTCTATGGCTAATGAATTATGTATTTCTCGTTGCCTATATTGTATTTGAAGCACGATTTAATATTCCTTTTAATCTGGTGCTGAAATAAATCAATTATTAATTAAAAATAAGTTGTTCGAGACTGTTGTATTTGCTGGCTGTATATATTTTTTCTCTCCTTTCTTGTTTACATTTCAAACAGCGCGCTGCACATAACTTCTAACGGAAGTAATGCACGTTTTGTAAAACATTTTACTTCCACAAATAAATAACTCATTCAGCTGTACAACAAACATTTTTAAAGCCCGGGCTCATGGACCATAGCTCAAGTCTCTTCTTTTTTACGTTATAACTCTTATGCACTAGTCATGTTCAAACTCTTAACTGTAGAGTTGAAACTATTTTTTTTTGAACTGTAAACTTCTTATGCAATTTCGGACCATGACAAAGAAAAACAAATTATTTTATTTATTTATTGTAGATAAGGCCGATAGCGTCTAATTACATCAAATTAAACCGCATCACAAAACATCCATGAGCAAAGATTTGATACAAAGGACAGCGCGCTAACCATTACATCAAGCTGTTCTAAAAAAGTATGAGTGACACGGTGCTAACGAGAAGTTATGTGTCATAATGACTTAGTTCGGAAAAATTATGGACATGCACTGTTTATAATAAACAATGATCTTACCTGAGTAGTACTGAAAAACAATGCGTTAGAGAAAATAAAACTGTAATAAACCGTATGTATTCGTTACCGAGTAACGGGTACATCGTCTGACTCGAAGTAACGAATCGTTACTTACAAGTTCATTTCGTGACTCGCATTTGTCGTATCCATGACAGTTCGACTCGTTTGATGCGGTTATACGAACGTATAACGACGCGACGCGCCTCGATGCGATGGTACATGCTTGATGTTGTTAGTACACAATTGCATGTCGTATGAAAAGTAACGAGTAACGTAACGATACGAAAGTAACGGGTACTGGTTCTTTAAGTAACTAATACATACGGCTACACAATTTCTCGTTACTTTTACAGCTCTGCTATCAAATAAATAATACTCACATTATTTAACTCTTAGTAAGCCTTGGTTTCATACGCGAGATTTCATTGAACTACAAACCCGGCTTCGCTCGGATCAGGTTCTGTGTGGATACAGTCTTTAAATTGCACTTAGAGTGTGAATCTGAATATAAGTATTGGCTAGTACTATAAGTATTTTATTACAAAGAGAATAGTAATTTGAATTCAATCAAATCTACCCGTCCGAAGTGGCATCTAAGAAGCACTTTATGACCGATAAGCGTGCGATTTTTAAATCGTACAACGTTGCAAACCATCGCAACTGGCAACAAACTGAACGAATGTGGTCGTGCAATATCGCTCGACCATCGGAAAGAATCAAACTTAAATATATTTGTTTTGTATGCGATATCGTACGTTTTTTAGTTCAAACTCATGGTGAAATAGTAACTTTTGATAAATTTCAACGATATTCTTCAATAATTCTTCAAAAAAATACAAATCGTGTTCGTCATCAATTTTGAGTGATAACAACCTAACAAATAGCAAATGGTCGCAAGAGATCGTGCGATCTTAAGTGTAACAGCATTCGACAGTAAACTATTTGTATTGACAGTGACAGGCAAACTGTCATGGCATGTGTACCTATATAGTTAATAATTGACATTCATTCTTATTATAATTCTAATAGCTTTAGTTTTCGAAATTTGCGGATGTATGTTGTCGATTCGAAAATAATATTTTTTTATGCTTAATTATTTTTTATAGATTTTACTTTCAGACAAGTATAGATATCGACAACACCTCACGCGTCGGGCTACGAGTTAACTGCGTCTGACGGTTGAATTCAATTGAATTTTACCATTCTAACACCATAAATGGGGAATTCACTTTTCAAAATTTTACAATATCTTTCCGTTTTGAGGTCCCCTGAATCCAAAAAACATATTTTTGGAAAAAACTCTGGGCGTCTGTTAGTCCGTTAGTTTGTTAATCTGTGAACACGATACAAGTCAAACAAATGAGCGGATTGAAGCCAAATTTTGGCAGGATGTTTGGTATGCAAATATAAAGAGCCCTATTGTTTTTGGGGAAAATCTGCACATGCGCAGAAGAGATGTATGCTATAACGTTGTTTTTTATATAATAATGGTATACTTTTCATAACGGCTTATTATTCTATTCATTTTTTCAAAAAAGTTTCGTTAAATTTTTTTTTATAAACAATAGTTTCGGAAATATTTTGAAAATAAAAAAAGTCATCTGTTAATCTATTGTTCTGTATTGATCTGTCACAAAGAAATTGGCTAAGCATGCTTTGATTAATTTTTTGATGACGTGAAACATGCGTGGAACATATATTATGTAGGTAACTATGCCAATGAATAGCAAATATCATAATATGTATTACTAGCCGTTACCCGCATCACCTCACGTGATATCAGTATACTCTATCAAATATCAATTTCAATATTTTTAGAGTTGGGATGGTCCCGTTGCCCAATTGGCTGGAATTCATTTAATGTTGAACACACCTCTAACAACGGTTTTTGTCAAATTTTCTCGTGCGTGTGGTTGGCTATCCTTCTTGTACACGTGTATAAAACGTTTAAACAACGAACGACACATGTGTTGATGTAATAGCTCTATTATCTTATACGGCAGGCCGAAACACCCAGGTCCAAATAAATTAAACCTCAATTCAGAATGAGACGTTTCTGCCATTATAATATGTACTCATGTCAAGTTGTACAGGTTTGTATAAAGTCTACAAAATTCGACAACTGTTTTGGCCATTCTTGCGAGATTCCAGCTAATAAATTATTATTTACCATTTTGTGCACATTTTAGAACAAAATTTTATAAAATAAATACATTTTATATAAATCGCACTAGTACACACGTGTCGTACAAATTATCTTTAATTATTTAAATGTATCTAAAGAAACTCAGAACTCTATCAGATTTTACATTCGATCCCGACTATGCGGAACAAAACAAAGTACACAACTGCAAAAAAGTAATATTAAAATGACAACGGAACCTCTGTGGTTTAGATTTCTTTGGATTTTTAAATGGTATTTAGACGTAATGTTTGTATACCAACTTCACTCGAAAACAGTTGAATTATAATTTGATTAAACCTTTGAGTATATTTAGAAATAGACCAGCAATGCTATTCACACTGTTAAGAACTAAAGCTTTTAAATATTTATAATGGCGTTGCTATGACAGCGGTTGGTAATTATAAGTTTTTTTCACGAAGTCTTTAATCAGGAGACCTAGCTTCCTATATGCTTGCTGTGTTTCGAGATGGACCGTTTTCTGGCGCACGCGAGATGGCGCTGTTATCACTACCTGGGAAAACTTTGGTTCTTTCCACCTGTTTTTGCCGTAGTTACCAAAGTTGTTTAACTTCACAAACACTACACCCATGTAACCCATGAACCTGTGTGCGTTAATCAGTAGCTAACGCCATATTAGTTCATGCGACAGATATCGGTCTACCTCTACGCTCGAGCCGGTTCTCCTGGTTATGACTTCGTGGTTTTTTTTTAAATGTAAGAGAATATTATGTCAAATTTTGAAACGTCAAGTTATTGTCATATTTGACAGGTGCAATTTTTAAAAACACAAAAGTTTAACTTACAACCGACATAAATTTCAAAGTAAATCTGATTTTCAAAAAATACTCAATTACAACAAAACAGTGACCAAAATAATCAGATGTGGTATCTCACACAGAAAAAACAAACTATACACAACTTTATAACTCCCGCTTCTTTTAAATGTTGGGTGACGCTCAATGTGCAAAAAAAGTTTATATAATGTTGCCGATGATCGTTTTACATTCCTACTATGGGAAAAAGAGGTGCAACAAGCTGTCCGGTTCTATTAAATAGTCAAAGGATCAAACGTAGTACGCAATCAGTATGGCGCCTAAACTTGAAGAACAGTGTGTTATTCAGCTAATCATGTCAAAATTTCTATTAAAGTGACACAAACTAAAGTTACATTTTATCCGACTTCGTTCTGGCATAAACCATTATTTTCGCTCATTACTCATCCCCTTTTTGTCGTATATCACCTAAGTTACTTGTCAAAAAGAATATTTTTAAATAGTGAAAGAATTTTTCAAATATGTAGATACAAATCAGATAAATTTTAAGGAGCGGATGGTAGCGAGAAAAAATGATTCTAAACCGAAGCTTTTATGACAGACCTGAGAGAAGTTATCACGATCTGTATATCGTGAACTATGCACCATCCTCGGGTTTCACTTCTGTATTTATGTTGACAGCAGGTGCCCATTGCTGCACCCGTAAACTAACAGTTGAGTGGAAAGTTTACACGATAACGTCTTTTGTCGCGTTAGTAATGAATTTAATTTTACCGTTTCAATGGTATGTTTATAAATTCTCAAATGATGTACGACAAAAAAATCTTGCATCTCAATATTCACGCTTTTCCAAATGTCCCGTCGACATGAAATTTTGCAGTTGTATGTCAAGGGTGTAGATAAGGAGGTAATTACCCCTCCCCAGGATCATAATGATAAAAAATATAACTGAAAATAATACGAATACCTGGCTAAAAAAATGAAATTTAGAAATACTTCTTGAAAAAAAAAATGTAAAATTGGTGTGGGAATTAATATTTTGCTTGACACCTTCCTTCGTGAGTATTCTTGTGTGATTTAATAAAACTAAAAAATACGTGGTGGATTCTGAAAGAACGGGCTTTTGTATAGGTGATGGCGATTTTTAAAATTTGAGAAAATAACTAGGTTAATGTGTTTCCTGTGCATGAACACATATTAAAGTAATCAACCACGAGACAAGTATGCACGTATACCTACTCCCAATGAATTAGCTGATTTTCACATAATTTTTAAAATGTTTGACAGTTCAATTTTGAGCCAGTTCACTTCCAATCAATGGCTGCGTTTCATACATTTACTGCGGAACTGGTAGTACGACTACATTTCGCATTTCTTTTGTTTGACTTTACTCACTAGAGTGAGATGGGTCATTTTACTCCGCTATACAGGCATGAAAAAATCCAATTTCGTTGTGCTATACTCGAATATGAGAAAAACATCCTTTGGAACTATTGAATCGGTCGGAATAAAACCAATGTGTTAATCCGGATCATAAATTACGCAAAACATGCAAAATTTACGTTTTTGTATATTGTTTTTTTCTTTTTTGTTATGCTAATGGATTTTTCCGAAGCATTTATTATTAAAATAAAAAAAAATACGTCTCAACGTTGAGGCATGATTCGTAAGTGAGTAGCAAACATACATGTAAACAGATTTTTACATTTTTAATTATGTTATATAGCGGTCCCGGGTGCAAAAGAACGAATGGGGAGGGAAGGGACATGAGTACGCACATTCATCTTAGTTTACCGAGATAAATGTTGTGTCCAAACTTCATAATGATCGGAGTTACCGTTCAAAAGTTGTTGTCTTTAAAAAGCAGTATTTATACTTTTTTTAAGTAATAATTTTTTTTTATATAATAAATATTTAATTGAAAACATTGTAGGAAAATTATTTTTATATAGGTATCTCTACCTATAGTTGTAACAATTTTTTGTAACAAAATTTTATTTTAATTAGTCGTAATAAACTTTTAAAAAATTGAAATGTATAAGCCTTAGACGAAAGCAATGTAGAAAATAAAAATATATTCGCCGGCGTGAGGCTTGAACCCAAGACCCTGGCATTAAGCGTTTTACGCTCTACCGACTGAGCTATCCGGGCTTGTGAACGTGACGCGCTAATATTGCAATATTTAGTTAAGGAATTTCACCTGATAATATTTGTCGGACGGACTAATTTTGAGATACATCTTGCAACATTTTTCATTGATGTTCCGTTCCAATTGGTCGTAGCGTGATATTATAAGCCTATAGCTTTCCTCGATAAATGGGCTATCCAACAATTTTTTTTTTCAATTCAAACGAGGAGTTTCTGAGATTAGCGCGTTCAACCAAACAAACAAACAAACTTTTCAGCTTTATATATTAGTATAGATTAGAATGTCGCAACTCGCAATCATTTGGCATAAATAGTCGACAAAAACTTATTGTTTTAATCGTTTTGAACAACGATAATCATAGGGAAAGCATGTTTTTTTCTAATTTGTTATCAAATTTTACGACTACGGTGATGTGGTAATTTGATTACAAATCGGATGTACGTATGCGACGACTTTAACATTCCACTCGTTGTTTTCCCGTTGATATAAGTTTCTGATTTGAATTTATTATTAACTTTTGTATTGACGTCCACAATTATAATAGTAAATGTATTACAATATACAGTGCGTCTTTTTTTCGATGAATTAGCGGTTGTTCATTTCAGCATCGTAATTAGGACCTACACGCGAGTGGCGACAGAGGGGCGCACTCGGCGATCAATTCGTAGTATTTGTTTAGTAGGTAGTGGTGAATGAGTTTCGAAGATTATTTTTTTTCTTCGGTATGGAAGTAGTCCTAATTAGGAGATGATCTCCGGGTCTTCCGGCACACGCAAAGTTCTCCGGACCAAGAGGTTTTGCAGATATTTTTCAAATTTCTTTAAGAAAATTAACAAATGATGTAGAGCAAGGGCGGGCAAATCTTTTGATCGCCGGGCTACATAGCTGATGACAATTTGACACAAATTTGTGTGATATTTTTATTCTTTTTACTTGATTTTTACCCACGATGGAATGGAGAAGGTATATGCGCTTAGGGTGATAGATTGTTTGTTTGTGCACTCGAATGTCGCATAATTTATCTTGAAAACGGTTTGATCAATTCAGATACGGTTATCTGTAAAGGGTTTTAAGTAATTTATGTAGATCAAATAATATATAAAATCTGGTTCAGCGTCATACGGGGAGAATGATACATACTTCTAGTTTATTTTAAAAGCATTACCATCAAAGATTGAATAAAGTTTTTCATTAAAATCAGATACTTTTGGAACTTTTTTTAGTGAATTTTTTGAGCACTGACTAGGGGATCATATTGAACAGCTGATAATCTTAAGTTCCTTATTCAACGAATTATTTCTATTTTTTTTTGTACTTTTAATCATTTATGATCAGCCAGGTATCTTATTAAAAAAGTGGCTTGCTAATTTCTGTGTATCTAGAGCAGTGATTCCCAAAGTGGGTCTATATCGACCCGTATGGGGTTGACGACAACTTGCAAGAAGTCTATGTCAGCGGAAAAAAAATTGAGGGCCCATGAAATGAAAATGGGGGTCAACGATAGTGGATTTCCTACCAAAAAAGAAACAAACTGGACATCCTTAACCGAGGAGATTTGAGATTAAAACTAACTAAATTGATGCAAAACGTTAGAAATGTATTATTAAAGCATCGGGTTCATCCCTCACACTAAAAGCATCTATTTTTTGCTTAGTTATTTTATGTAATGGAAAGTAAATTTTAATTTGGTTCGTTTTAATTTGAATTTAATTAATAAATGTATAAAACTTTACATATGGTTTTTTTAAGTTTTTCACACTACACTTCACTACCGTTAATCTTTCAAACTGAGTAGCACTATACTGGCCATTAAAAATACATTTTGAAGTTAATGAATTTGCACAAAATCAATATCAGGTAATCAGGGAGTCTTCCCAAAACCGAAAAAACATGGCAAGTGGTCTTCGAGACAAAAAAGTTAGGGGACCTTTGATCTAGAGGATAAATATGAAATAAATCCATTCCCATTGATTAGGCATAAGCAACATTGACTTGTGACCATAAATATAGATAAAATAACAATATTATTTTAACATCCTCGTCGCGTAGACTGGTCACACTTTCAATACATACATAATTTTACTATTCAGTTGTCTGTGCGACTCCGTAGACCGTTGTATTGTGGAGTCTACAACGCGGTCGAGTTTATCTTTTCCATGGGTCGAAACTTCCTGTGTTTGAAGTTAACTCTTGCAGTTGTGTTCTTCTCTATCAAATAAACATATGCATCGTCTGTGCGGACAGAGAAATGTGCCAGAGAGAGCATCTCGTAGTTTTGAATTCACAGAAACAAGACAACTTAATTAAAATGTCTTGTTAGCGCGGACCATTACGTCCGAGTACACTACTCACTGTGTCAATTATCTATCATTTCAACTCATTATGAGTAGTACGTCACTCATAAATTCATGCGCGCGGTTTCAAGTGTATCAACTGTTTAGAGACAATGTGATTCGATTTGTGTAACAAGAAAATCTGCCGGAAACAGTGTGAATGGTTGTTGCAAAAAGTGTAATTGGAAGTTTTTTCGTGTGTCGGTAAATATATTATAGTTAATAAACTAATAACAAATTTTGTTACAAATCTGTTATTTTTGTGACTTTTAATTTTCAACAATTGATATCAGCGTGTCTACCAGATTGGGTAGCAAAACGTGAAATAGGTATGTGTAGTGTGTTAATAATCATTGGCGTAGCAAGAGGGGGGCCAGGTGGGCCTGGCTCGCCCTAGAACCCTCCTGGTTCACCCTAGAATATTAATTGTTCACGTACAAATAACAAGATAAATCTACTTAATAATCTAGATATTTTCTTTGTCGTGAAATTTCTCCAGAAAGTCGTGTTGATCGATTTCGCTTCTAGGAACAGTTTTTAAATTGTGTATAAGTGGCAGCTTGTAATGGTAGATAGAGTTGAAAATTTTGCCCCCCTTAGGATAAAATCGTTGCTACGCCTATGTTAATAATCCAGATCTCTATATTATATATGTTGCAGTCAAAACTCTTAATCAGTCAAATGTACTTTTGACTAAGTAATTCCGTCAAAAGTGGTTTTGACTGGTTGTATCAGTCAAACTCTTAAAAAGTTAAGGTGGCCGATAAAAATAACGACAAACGCACATATAAACTTTTATATTAGGTACTCATTATTAGTGGAGAACGTGCTGATATTAGAACAAAAATGAGTGACTACGAAAAGAAAGAACGCTTTTTGCAAAGAATTTTAGCGATAGAAGATATGAAAGATAGTCATTTCAATGTAATGACAAAAGAAAAATTTGAAAAGTTTGCAATGGATATGGAAGACGCGAAATTTGATGAAAAGAAAACACCATTACAGTACAGTAGACTAAAACGCTTTAACACCATTAAAGTTTGTGGTATAAAAAAATTAGTTACAAACACACAACCTGTCAAATATTTTTTGCCGGCTGAGGAAATCTACGACATTATTGATTTTTCGTAATAAACGATTTCACATTTAATAAATATCTTTTTTATTCACGTCTAACGAGTTAATAGTGCTTTTGACTGATGCTTTATTGCAGTTAAAACCAGTCAAAAGTACTTTGAACCGCAAATTTGCAGTCAAAAGTACTAATAACCAATAATTTTCAGTCAAAACCACTTTTGACCAACCTGTTTAGTTAGTCAAAAGTACTTTTGACTGATTTTGCTAGTCAATAGTACTTTTGACTGGTTAAGAGTTTTGACTGCAACATATATAAAACAAACGTCTGTCTGTCTGAACGCGATAAACTCGAAAACAACCGAACGGATTTCCATACGGTTTTCACTAATAGAAAGAGCGATAAACAAGGAAGATTTATGTAGGCATATAATTTGTAAATATTTTGCACAAAATGACTGAGCTATGAGTCATAATTCAACCAATTATGAGGAGGGCGTTAGTGCACAAAGTTTGGAAACCGCTGATGTACTTCAAGATCAGATTAGATTTTGGTAATAGACGCTCGACAACTGAGATTATTAGCGTCTAACTATACTTCAAATAAATTCTTTTGGGTACATGGGGATGCTCTTATATTTATATGCAACGTTTCAATGACAAGTCTATTAAATATCAGTTCCAAAGAACTAGTGAAAGTATCAATTATTGTACTTACATTTTAATATAACTATGTAATAAATTGAAAATATGGATTGGTCCTAGGTCCAGATAACTCGGGCAGTGAATGTTGTTATATTAAAAATAAAAAAATCAAAATTTTAGTCTGGAGGCGCCGGGTATCGATCCCGGTACCTCTCGCATGCTAAGCGAGCGCTCTACCATCTGAGCTACGCCCCCTGTTGATTTTTATTTCAAACATTTTGTAATTCTTAAAATGTTTTAAAACTAGTCGAATAAAATATTCAGATTATTATTTTAATGCCTTGATTTTATAAGAAAAGGTCAACATAACTTTCACTCTTGTGTGAATGATATTCAGGTCTTTATTTACCTGGGCACTGTTGTCAAGGGGGGCGTAGCTCAGATGGTAGAGCGCTCGCTTAGCATGCGAGAGGTACCGGGATCGATACCCGGCGCCTCCATATCAAAGTTTTGATGCCCGGCGCGTCCAGTTTTTTTTTCACAAAACACCGTTATAGTAAAAAAAAATTGTTTTCGCACGCTTAAATGCCTAACGCTGGCCAAATCTTTAGAGATACATCAAAACAATGTACTTTGATAGTTCTGCTGTGTACATGGGAAAGTCAGTACAAGGCCGTAGAATTTTTTTTCTGGAGGTAAAGCAAAGAAAAATCAATATTTTCTTAAGTTTTATTAATATTACACAAGAATACTAACGAAGACACGTGTCAAGAAAATATTAATTCCCAAACCAATTTTACAAATTTTTTTCAAGAAGTATTTCTATATTTAATTTACCTATATTTAATTACCCCCTTTATCCCCCCACATCTACTCCCTTAAGTCTATATATTTCCAGAACAGTTTTGCACCCGGGTGAACCGGGACGGGTCGCTAGTATAAAATAAATCAATACATTACGGGTGGAAAGTGTTTGACTTGAAAACATAGTCAATAATTCAATGAATCCCTATATCTAAAATCTCGCTAAACATAGCTGTAACTAAAAATCTATTGGTTTTTAGGTTAAGCGCCCATGGACACTTTCTCTTAGTGACCTTTAAACTACAAAATAAAACCATTTTCGATCAATTTAACCGAGAACCAAATCCCATAAGGTTTGTGCGGGGTCCTCTATAACAAGACAAGTTAAAGTGCAATAGAAATTTAAGAGCGCCTTGTTGACCATACAGAATAGCACCATATATTATGAGCTGGTTGAATGCTTTTAGAAATTTTCTTCAAATAACACGTGCAATGAAAATTTAAACTTCCTTTACAAAAACATAACAGTATTGTTTACAAAATTTAAAACAGTACGCCAGTATTTCAACTAAACAAAAGAATGTTTTAGAGGTTTGCATAAAATAAAAATAGATTTTGTTTTATTAAATAATTAAGTTTGATCTAAAAATTCACCATACATTTAAAAGTTTTGACTAGCGTTAGTTAGCTTTGCATACCATAATATGTGAGACGGTAACGACCCCGAATTCTGTATTCGAAACTAATCGTATTTACTCGACGTTACCCGAAAATTAGCATTCATATTCATGCATATCCACTCTGTCTATTCGCAAGACCTGCATGAAAATCGGTTGAATATTTTTTGATATTGTCGCGCTTATACACTGGCAAATGTTGCCTTTTTTAAATGTGCTAATTTTTTTAAACGCTTTATATTAGTTTGGGTTGTAAATATGTATGTATGTAACTAACTCCGTAACGGAATCTTTGAGCATAATTTTCACCAATTTCCCGAAGTCTGATTAATTTGAAACTTTGCATACGTATCAAGGACCGATGACAATGCAATAATTTGATAACAGTTTCCCATTATCCTTATTAGGACCCCCAGGATTAATAAATTCTTTTATAGATCCTCTGTAGTAAACGCTTTATTTTCACCAATTTCCCGAAGTCTGATTAATTTGAAACTTTGCATACGTATCAAGGACCGATGACAATGCAATAATTTGATAACAGTTTCCCATTATCCTTATTAGGACCCCCAGGATTAATAAATTCTTTTATAGATCCTCAGATTAATTTGAAACTTTGCATACGTATCAAGGACCGATGACAATGCAATAATTTGATAACAGTTTCCCATTATCCTTATTAGGACCCCCAGGATTAATAAATTCTTTTATAGATCCTCAAACTAAAAAGTGAAAAATAAAATATAGTTTAAAAAAAACTAAAAAACACGCTTTATATCGCACTAAAAAGTAAAAAATAATTGTTTTAAAATAAGCTTAAAAAGCGTTGGGCGCTCGATGTACGAAAATGTGGAACAAAGTAGTGGTGTGCCTAATATATTCATAATAGGTAGACGTAACCTAATATGAGCAAGTTTATTGGAATATGATTACCATGATATTGTGGATTAGGTTATCGGATATTCGTATTATTTTTCTACTCAACGTTTGAACGCACATACTACCATGCAAGCAACGTTGTCATTTTACCGTCGCTTTGTATTAATATATTAGTAATAATAGTAATATCTTCTCTTCTCTTTCGCACGTTTAAGTTGCACTTTGCAGATCTCGCCGAGCTGCCGCACTCGCACTGCAAGCGTGTACCTAATACCGAATACGTACTTGCCATGCCTCTATCTGTCCTATTCTCTCACCTAGCTTCTTTACTGCAGTAATATGCACGTCTCCTTTTCTAAAGCTATCCTATTATTTTAGACGAAAACAACACAAACCAATATCTTGGTATGCATAGCGTATTAGGTACCACATGAAACGAATATCAGAATATTAGTATTAACACAGTTACGCATGTAACTACCATGTTGATCGGTAACGCTATTATATTATATTAATACGATCTGATGAAACGGACGGTGAACTTCGTTACTATTACTTGACTAATACCAGGTAATAGGTAAGCTACCTAATATCAGTAAACCGATATATTCAATATTAGGATTACTACAAAGTGACCATAATATAACATCTCTAGAACAAAGCGCCCCACGCTTTTTAAGCTTATTTTAAAACAATTATTTTTTACTTTTTAGTGCGATATAAAGCGTGTTTTTTAGTTTTTTTTAAACTATATTTTTTTAACTGAATATTATATTGTTTTTTGTATATTATAATATTAGCTATTTCGATTACCTAACGCTTTTTTATTATTAACTTCATTTGTATGTATGTACCCATGTATGTAGTAATGGAATCTTTCAATTTAATTTTCACCCGCTTCCAGACGTCTGATTAATATGAAATTTTGCACACGTATTAAGAACCCAAGACAATACAATAATTTATGTAAATATTTATAATTATATAAATAATTTATATAAACATAGTCATTTGAGTTATAATTAAAATTAGAGATCAAAAAATCTCAAAAAACACTCTTTCTAGCAATGTGAACTGTAAAGTAAAAAATCATTATATATAAAACCTAATTTTTACTGTTTAGTCCACATTTCTATAAAAGAGTGTTTTTTTTTTATAGTTTTTTTAAACTCTAAATTTTTAAACATATGAGGATTATTATTTATAAACAGGTATATTTGTATGACCTTTTGTGAATACCTAGTGACCCGGTCCGGCATCGTCCAAATTTGTAGATTGCCACCCATTTTTATCGACTTGCGTTGTAAAATTCGTCACCACGAAAAGCACTTTTCTTTTAACTTGATAATATATAGCCTATGTCCATTCTGAAGGTCAATTCTAAATATTGGTTAAAAACATATTTGAAATCGAATGAGTATAGTATCTCAGATTACCTCCTACATCCAAACTTACAAACTTTACCTCTTTGTAATATTAGTACCTATAGATAACTTTTTAGTTTAGTTACAACTTACATCACAAAATGCCAAAAAAACGATTATTCCTAAAGCCTGTTCTCAAATTAAAATAGAAGAACTGAAAAAGCAAATAATTTACATATTATCACAAAATTTTACAATTATTGTGTTTATCTATTAAAAAAAAATGATGATGCGAAACGTTTGCGAATAGATTTAAAAAAAAAAAAAAACGTTTAATCTTTAACACAGTGAATCACTCATTAAATAGCACCATGTAACCACATTTCAAATCTAGAATAGTGAGTCAACCACGTCTCTTTATTGTTCATGTCACTCCGTGGTTTCGAGAATCGAGATTGGAAAAAATGACTTGTTTTTTGAACAGCTGCACTGTGTATTGTTTACAATACTGTCTTCGATTTAATACTAAAGATATGGCTCACTTTTAGTGTTTAGTTCACAACGTCAATGGAGCAAAAGTTGACTGGTTAGAAATGAGCCGAGTCGACTGTTATATATTTAAATAAAATTGTATAGGGCATTATAAAATAACCAAAAAACAGCAGTATGGAAGGAAATATTTATAATAGGCGGTATATCTACGTTTTCTAGTTATAGTTAACGTGTATAAAAGAATGTCAACCAATTAGGCGACATGAAGGTGATACTAACCCGTGCACAGTTGGCACCGGCTCACCCTGCATAAGCCCACTATTTCCGTGTCTTAAGTCCAGGCCTGGAAATCTTCTAACTCCTATCAAGAACAAATTACCCTTTAGCCTTTTTTATAACAGCCTTCGTTTTGTATACAGTTCGGTATCGACGTTTCTTCAATTAATATTACCATTTATAGATTGTTATAAAAATAAAGATATTTTTAATAAATCTGTCAGTCATTGCACGCAGAGATAAACAAATAATAGTCATATCTGCTCATAGCTGGAGGCCTATTCGAAACATTAAAAGCGGTTTTTGTTGTTAACAGGGGCGTATTCAAACCTTTGAAAAAATAAAAAATCATTATACAACTGGTTCCTGTTAGAAATCTTACCACAAACGTGGCGTTTCTTTTATTTCAATACCTACGTTAAAATACAATTTTTTAAATATTAATGCCTGTATCAAAAGTTTATTATGAAATCGTTTTAACTTATTAGGCTGAAATGAAATTTTGTGAGGAATTAAAATTGCATAATGTAAACAATAACTTTTGACAACAGTTGTAACATAATCTGATTCGAGCAGAGATGTATTAAGGGGTATGTTTTTATAAAAAATATGATTATACATTACACCATTATTTTATCTACAAATTTCGGCAGTTTTTTAAATTGTATTATTATAACGTGACCATTTATTTTTTTCTCAGAGCGAGACACCCTTAAATTATTATTGTTAATTAAAATGACATATCAGCAGAGTATGAAGACGTTGGTAGTGAAACTGAATCAGTCAAAACTGACTATAAGCAACGAATTTGTGCAAGCGAAAGTGATTTATATACTTTTTTCAAACTGTTTTAATCTAGCGTTTTTTTTTTAATATAATCTACTGCTTTATTTAGGTGCCGCTTTTTAAGATACTAGATAACATTGACTATGCAGCACGTGCGGGCGACATGGCTTGCTTGCTGCTATACGTTTTTGTTTTGTCAAAGCGGGACATTTTTACGTATTTTGGGGACAGCGGGACAGCTTAAAAGCGGGACGTATGGTCACGTTAATTATTATCATTTTTTAAGACAAGTAATATAAAATATATTTATTCATAAAAAAACACCCAATTGCGCCCCTGCTGTTGGGGTTATCACAAAACAATTGTCTGTAATAACGACTACTGTTTGTATTTATCGATAATAAAGCAATTTGTTTTCAAAAATGTAGAAAAAATATTGACATTTCCTTGAACAGCAAATACGATTTTCCAATAATTATTATTGATTAGTACGACCAACCTTTGAGTAAATTATTATTCAAATTTGTTTAACATCAAAGGTGGGAACATTGCGTGATGTATATAATAACACAATATGTATTTTTAAATTATTTTTGGTTTACCAGATTTAGTTCATTTTTTTCGCTCTTTGAAGTTTTTAAAATTGTATTAATTTTTACATGAACAGTATTTAAAATAATATAACGTATAAGATCCAGCCCCGGATCTACGATTTTTTCGAACCAGGGAAGAAACTTGATAACGGCAACCCCTCTCTCCAGCATTTGAGATAAATTACTTAAAAAACTCACAAATATATCATGTTGGCATTTTTCGTGAACAGAAAACAAGCAGATTGAGTAAATCGGTAAAATAGCATATTGGATGTGGTTTTCCACCATATTAGGTATATATTATGATTTCGGCGCCCCCTGAAATTGCCACCCGGGGCTTGGGCCCCGGTTCATCCTCCCCCCTAGATCCGGGGCTGATAAGATCCAAACTCTCCGAACATTATAAAATATTAAAATATAAATAAAAATTTTCTTAGAAAATAATCCTCAATTATTGTGCATTTAAGCTAATAAATGCGAAATTCACTCCAATAATTGCGTTTTTATTCTGAATATTTTAGTCAACTTGAAAAAATTACCTTCAACGAGAATTTTCTCAGCTGTATGTAAAGCAGCTATTTTATAGAGGATAGTGCAAAAAAAATGGTAATTTCTGACAAGCCAAACCAGTCATTAAAAAAGTTAGTAATCCTTAGAACACTTGAAAAAACTGGCTGAAGCTATATGTGCCAAAGTCGTACGTATTTCCTTAGTAAATAATAATCTACAAAAAATAATTATGCGTAATGAAGGATTTTAAATTGCGTTTGAAAATGTTACTAAAAATCTCTCATATAGTAACTATATTATAATTAAGATATTATGACAACTGACAATTAATTAATTGAATAATTAAACAATTAAAAACTATATGAATAATCGTCAACTTTTTAAGATTAATTACACTATATACAGCTAATTTTTATGTTTTTACATTTTTATCTGTTTTTTTATGAAAATTTACGCACGTTTTTATCAAAATTTCGTGATAATTATAATGTCAAATTCAATTTTATGAATAAATCATCATTTTTAACGTAAATATTTAGACGCTTCCGTTCTAGTTTCGATGATTTGTGGTTAAAATATTAAATTTATCTTTCCCAATTTACAAAAAAGAAAGAAACAAAAAACAATTAGATATTTACTTCAAACTTTCATTTATTGTATATTTTTGTTTCTTTTCTAACCGTTCGTTCAGTGTTTGGCTTTATTTAGCAAAAAATACAGTACAAAAAAAGAAGCGTATTCGCTTCAATATATTGACACAGAAAAGTCGCAATATCGGGATTTTAACCCGAAACTTCCATTATCTCGCTGGACGAATATAGATAGTAACATCATTCTAGACCTGTATTTTTTCATTTATAACCTTTCCTGAAATTGTTCCCCTGTAAAACTAAATTATTCTGCATAAAACTGAGCTTTCAGCGCCGTTCACCATATTGCATTTTGAGGAAATAATTGCCTATAAACATTTAATAACTGTTTGTCTTACAGAAAACAATTTACAATTTTATTGACCGCTATTAATAGCCGCACATTCAGCAGCCGATAGTAATTCGATTGTTTTGTTTGTTTCAGGAAGCGGAAGAAGTACCGGTAAAAACATGGAGGATATCCTGATCGTGTCGAGTCGCCACAGTCAGACCGCTGGCCTCTGGGTCAATTACCTCATCACCTGCTTCGAACAAATCAGTCAACAGAGGACGTCCAAACATCCCTTCAAGTCAGTATCAACTTCATATTGCAGTATATTAGCTATCAGGCCTGACTTCTCTCGAAAAAAAAGACTAAGGCAGACAAAATTTAATTTTAAAAAAGTGACTTACAGGCAAATCTCCCTTTAAAATTTTATTGTCATTGTTGATAAATGAAATATTATCAACATATTCTGTTAAATCGTTGGAAGCTGTAATTGGTAAAAAAGAATTTAATGGTAATAAATTCGACGTTTATTCATTTAATTATTATGACTTCATCAGCAACTTAAACACTTAATTCCAACTTCCTACAATTTAACATACTATTAGGTAGGTATACTATAGAAATGAATATTGAAGCATTATCAACATTTGTCTCAAATTCTTATCGATTTATATGTATAGGAAATAACCTATGACATATCAAATACTACTACTTTATTATCCATATAGCTTCGCCCTCTATAATCCCTTCAAAGAGATTACGGAACGTTTCTCTGGACACAATTTCAAAGGGATTACAAGCTGTGGCTGCTTTTTCTGTGGACACACTATTACTATTGAAACGATAATACACCACGCGTGGTCGCTTTCAACCTTACTTTAGATATTTTAAGCAACGGCAAAGTTCTAAAAGTAATATTTTAACCGTATTGACGTCAACACTAACCACAGTGACGTCACAATACCTTTTCCCTCATTATCTCCGAAACTAATACGTCAAAATTTTTGAAAAAAATCAGGCATGTAAGAAAGCTGGGATATATTACGAAAAAACTGTGCTCGACGCCAAAACTCATCAAAAATGTTTTTTTTTATTTTTTAACGAGTTTTGGCGCCAAATGTCCTCCTGTAATTTTTACCAGTTTTTTTCTATGCCTTATTTTATCAAAATCTTACATCTAATCATTTTGGAGATAAAGAAATACCGCTCAGTAATTGTAAGCATATTTTAACCGTACTGACGTCAGCACGGTTTAATCGCAGTGACGTCACAATGCATTTTCTATCTTTATCTCCGAAACTTACTTGTCAAAAATTTGGAAAAAAAATCAGGCATATAAGAAAGCTAGTAAATATTACAAAACAAATGCGTTCTTCGCCAAAACTTCTCAAAAATATTTTTTTTAATTTTTTATGAGTTTCAACGCTGTATCCTCTGATCTTTATCAACCTCTTTATATATTATGCTTTTTTCAATTTGATGCCTAAACTTGTGGATTATTATGAATGAATTAATATAGTGTATATGTCACCGGGATATTGTCAAACCCGTGATATTATAATTTCACTTAGTGAAATTACAATATCACGACTCTTTTTCAATCGTGATATTGTAATTTCACTAGTAAAATTACAATATCACGGATTTGACAATATTCCGGTGACATATATATATACCTACCTATTTAATTAATAAATTGATAACGTTTTTCTCGTATATTTTCTTATGTAATCTCATGAAAATTTTATATGAATTTATAGAGAAAAAATAAAGATTGTCATTTGAAAAAAATGCATGTACACTTCCGGTTGTGTTTGATAAGTACCTATACATGATAATATACCTCAGCTGTTTCCAATAGTAAATCTCAAGTTGAACAAAACTAGTGGGATACACGAATTATTCACTGTTACCACGTACCTGTATATATATATTTTTTGATGAATTTTTGCTATAGCCTTTCTATGATTCCTATCAGCCTATTTATATGCATAATTTTTTTTCAAAATTTTGAACGTAATACTTTCGGTGAGACCTACACCAGAGCGGTAAAATATATAGTCCCCAGCAATAAATCACAACGCTCTGACACATTTACATTATTTTGAAATTATTCTTCAATTAGTGTACACAACAAATCGTGCAAGAGTAAAAAGAACTTTGCATTTGAATTTTAAAATAAACGGTAGTACTGTTTTATAAACAGAGTGGCAAGAGAGAGATAGAGATTGTATTTTGAGGGTCTCTCTCTCTCGACGCTCTCTACTACACACATTTTTTTCTACATGGAAATAATTCATAAATTAAGCCGCTCCTCCCCTGTTTTCACCGCTTCGTAAGTTATTTAGTGATTTTAAATTAAATGAGCGAAGAACAAAAATTGCCCTCCTCAAAATATTGGTCGCTCTGTGCAAATGCACCGAATGCACAGTGCGTTAAGCCGGCCCTGCGAAACATTCTAGTTAGGAGCTGACGCGCAAAAAAAACATGTCCCAACTTTCTGCTGACTGGTACATAAGCTATTTAAGTAAATTAGAGCATTTAGGCGGAATCTGGACCCATTTTAAAATAAGGGGGGTAAAAAACGTCAAAGATGGTAAAAAAATGGTTAAAATTTAAAAAAAATCAGTCGCTTCGTTTTTAGGTTCTATTAGGGCCAAATGTCCTGGAAATACCAGCGGCCAAAATTTTTGATCAATTGCGCACCCTCCCCAAGCCACTCATAAGAAAGTGGATTTATGTTCATAATTCATTTTTTTACCATCTTTGACATTTTTTATCCCCCTTATTTTAAAATGGGTCCAGATTTATATCATATAAGAAAAATGCTCAAAATTACTTAAATAACTTATGTGTCAAGCGGCAGAAAGTGGAGACGACTTGGTTTTTTTACCCGTCTGCCGCCTAAATTCGATGGTGTATTAAGTTCGTAAAAAACCTGTCTAAAAACTAAAAAGCATACAATAACTTGGGTAACTGTAATTTGTTTTAATTAAATTGAATCAATTAATTATAATTTTAAATAACCAAATTAAGCCACTCTATACCACCCGCTATAACTGACTCTTACGTAGAACATCCCTAATCTACGAATATATTCAAAATACTCGACAATAGGGTTATTGACAGTAATTAAAATTAAATATAAAACTGTGTTATAATGAAAGTTTATGGTCTAAAATATCGTTTAGAATTATTATTTTTATTAAATAAGTGCGTTAAATATATTAAAATAAATAAATAAAATCACGATTTTTAACCTATGTCACGTGACTTCAAACACCAATTGACGTCATTAATCATGCATTCATAGACAAGGAACAATACGTGCATATACCTATCTTCTTTGGTTATACCTGTATGTTCTCTGGTACCCGCTTGCTTAGTGTTTACAGATTGCCTACTGTGACGTAGGCAATCAGCAAATATGGCTGTCAAGGTCAATTGACGTTTTGGCGCAGAATTTAAAGTCAAAATAAAAAACAACTAATAATGAGTCAAATCTGTCATATTTATGAGAAAAAGTATTTTTTACGGGTACATATACCTTTATTCTTTTATTTTAAATACTTTTTGAAATTTTGTCAAATACCCTATTCTAGAACGTTTCACGATATTTTTAGGATATTGCACATTGGTTTGGAAGAAGTAACCGGCGCTAGTGGTGTATCAGCAGCGCTTGAAGAAAAGATTGCGTCTGTCAAATTGCAAGTGGTGATCGTATGCCCTTCTCTACTGGAACATGTCGCTGAACATCCAGGACCAAGTTCAACTCTCGGAAGACTATTGCAACCGGATAGGGTGTTGGCGATATTGTTGGGCGTCCAAGAGGATGATGTTAGCGAACAACATAGATCTGGTTAGTTACACAAACAGTTAACAAATGCTTTGAATTTTTTTCTTTGGTAGGCTCTTTTTATATATATACCAAAGAATCATTGAATTCTAGTGCTATTTCAAGAACCAACTAATTTTGAACATCGTTGCGAAAAGTTCCGATCAAAATTAGTTTAAGGAAGTTAAAAATAAGTCTTTAACATTAAAAATATTGATAATATGAAATTAATCATTTCATAAAATTTTGCAGCTTTAGTATCTTACTATCAATGGAGACGACTCATCGTGAGAGATAAAGATCCTACATTTATCAATGACTTCTTGAGCATGGCGGGAACCATTTTGAGCCGAGTATGGCGGAAACATCATTCTGAACAAGATAAATCTCAATTCTCTATTATTCCGAAGAAAGTGAAATTGGTAAGTTTTTAAAGAATCAAAATTACACGATTGTTGTTCTCCATACAAAAAATTATGCTACTCACAATCATAAGTTACCGCTTAACGCTTTAGTCTATAAAATTAGTAAGGTACCAAAATAGTAGGATACAGAATATATTTACATTAAATTGACTCTATTCAATAAATAGAGTAATTATGATCCACTGAAGTTAATGAGAGGTATTTGGAAAAAATTTCGTGGCGTAAGGATCAAAATCAAAGAAATATTAGTCAGTAAGCCAGCAGATTATATGAAATTGACACTATTCAATAAATAGAGTAATGTGATCCATTGCTTTGCTTTTGATCCTTACGCTATGGATTTTTTTCCAAGTACCTCTCACAGATATTTACATCTAATCTGTTACGGAACATCCCGTTTTCTATTCTGTCTTGTTTACTTGAAACATCTGAACCCATTTCATTTTGATTGTCACAGCGAGTATCTTATAAAAATGTAATTTTCAGGGACAAAATCGCGTAATTGTGTTGTTGAACGAGCCGTTGACAACTGAAGATGTTGTTAGAGTGACTGTCGATAAACAAGGCAAATTTATGGAAGTGGAATCGGTAAAAAGACGCAACCCTTACACCTTGCAATTTTCGATACCAGATAATTGCATGAAGGTATCAATGATCATAACGGTGGGTGTAGAAAAGAACGGTGCTGTACTGGGATACCAGCCGATCAAATGTGAAAGTAGGCTACGTGAACTTGATCAAATTTTACGCGCTAGCGATAATCCACTTGAATTTATGTGCCAGGTGCGTGCTTTATTTATTTTAAAAACGTCAATACGGTCACCCCACATGTCAGAATTTGATGATTTTATTGTATTTCAGACACTGGGGTTCAGCGCTGCCTGCCCAGAAGCTGTAGATAATTGGATGGTTAACGCATTTCAACGTAATTTACCACCTCATTTTAATTTAATTACGGCTCCGATTGATGTAAGCCAACGTAAAATCAATAACAGTAAGTCTATTGGATACTGATTAAAAACATCTCTAAGATAAATCGTTTCGAACAAATATTGTATACATTTTTTCCATTTATTTTTAGGTCCTGAAGAATATCCAACATTACTGCATTTCGCGGCACGCTTTGGATTAGAGAAACTCGCTTGGCAATTATTAGAATGCCCCGGAGGTGAGCAAGCTTGCGAAATTCGTAATGTCTGTGATCTAACCCCCACCGAAATGGCCGAAGCGGCTGGTCATTTAAAATTGGCTAACGCATTGAAAGGATACATGGTAAGATTATCGGATAAATTGATAAATTAACTTCTGGACATGGTCACAATATCCCTCCTTGTCTAGAGAACCACCAAGTGACTTAAATATGTCTTTTAATTTTGCAGCAAATGAATGAATTTTCGAATATATATCAGCTTCTTAAAGGAATGAGTGAAAAAAGGGAGGAAACATCCGAAACAAGCGGAGAATATCTTTTGCCGCGCCCTCTAGACGAAACGTATAGCGTTCCTCCAACGGCAAGGCCGTTTACTCCAAGTTCTTCACCAAACGCGCAGTCTTTTACAGGTTACATGGAAATGCATCCATCAGGTAATTATTAAAACTTTACTAATCATTTTAAACATTCCCTGCAATAAACTGGAAGAAATGTTGATAAAAATCTATGAACAGTCCTTACATATAAATGATAACATGCTATGAAGCAATATTATGAAATAAAACAGTAGAGACTTAGATGATAGGTGAGGAAAGAAAACTTTAGGTTTATAATTCGTTTATTCGTTCAATTTAATCCCTAAATAAAAATAGTATTTTAATTTTCAGGAAAGAATACACCCACTCCGTCGAGAACGCAATCAATAAAGAGATCTAAAAGTCCGAACCATAGTAGATCAGTTTCTCCTGCCAAATCACTTGATCGTTTCACAGAAATTAAACCTTTAAAAGTACCTGAAAATGTAAACCAATCAAATGACTATTCACAAAATAAACAATCAAAATTTCACAATTTAGTGTTAGAAGATCGTGTTCAAACTGAATTAGCGGAAATCATAAATGATTTCAAAAATAACGTAATTACGATACAGGAAGTAGAAAAATTAGTTGAAAATTGGAAAAATCGAAATGATGTTAAACAGTCATTTAAACATAAACAAGAAAAACTGAATGAGATGAGAGAACAGTATAATAGGATTCAACAAATGATGAAGACAGATATGAAAAGACAAACTCCGTTCGATAGAATCAAAAAGTTTTTTTCTAAAGGAAAATCAAAAAGTTCAGATAATATACTAAAAGAAAAAGATGACACATACAGTAATTCTAGTCAGCAATCTAAAATTGGAATGGATGGATTCACTTGTCCTAATCATCGACCCGTCAGTAGTCTTAGCTGCCAAAGTTCATCAAGTGAGTCTTTATTTATTTTATTTATTATATTTGTTTATCTAGAATATCTTGTTTCTGGGATTAAAGGCAAAAATTGCGTCCTTGGTTTCGAGTATACTGGAATAGCTAGATATTCAAATTTGAATATCTAGTAAAGTAATAACTTAATTTAGTATAAATTTGTGCAGAAATAAGTGTCGCGTATTTGCATTATTTTACGTATTTAAACAACCAAACTAAAATAAAAATTAATAAAAGTATTTTTTTTCTTGTAGGTTCATCGTCATCAGCAAGAATGAGTACTGCCAGCGGTTGTAGCGGTGTTAGTTTTGGAGATAGCGGCACCCATTCAGATACAGACGACAGAAAGGTAAATAATTCAAATATCAGCGCAGAAGTATCAGAAGTCTTTTAATGAATTTTTTCAAAAGTTATCAAATTAAACACAAATTGCGAGTTACGTTCGGTCAATTTAGATAGTTGAAGTTAGGGATTTATATTCTCTTAATTATACTTTTTTAGGCTCAGACTTTGAATAAATAAACTATACACAATTCTTATTAAAACATGTAACATTGAGAAGGATACTTAGGTCATTAACGATTAACGGGTTAGATTTTAATTTAAGGTTTTGAAGCGAATCTGAAATAATAAAAAAATGTAAATAACTGAAATATTTTTTTTGATTTTAGCATAGCATGGCACAGTCTCATAATTCCGATTCTGATACGCCATTTGGAAAAAACATGGATCTTTATTATAAAATACCACCGCCTCCGAAACCGTGTTTTAATAAAAATGGCGTCCAATCTAGTCGATTCAATCCATTACCACCGCAAACTACGTGGAAATTCAATACTATTGAGGTTTGTACATATCTATTATTCAGAGACGTAATAGTAATAATAGGTTCTACAAATACGTGGGGCACTCATACAATGTTATGTAAAATACGCTTAAAACGTGATAAAAAGTAGTTTGCCAGAGACGTAAAAATGCCAGTACGGCTCTATGCATAATATGTAATTAATTGAAATCGATTGGTACATTGCATAACAAAACATTTATTTTTCATACTTTGTTACAGGAAAATTCTCCTCAGTCCAAACAAATCGAAACAGACACGCATTACATTCTTTTCCCGCCATCTGGATTACCAATTAATCGTAAGTTTTGTTAATTCATTTATCATTATCGTAATTCCATATCCCTTTGATAAGTGTTTCATCGATTTTGCACCACCTTCAACCGAGTTTTACGGTATAAATTAACTGACTCGTTTTATTTTAGCTGTGAAACTTAACCAAATTAAAGAAATGGATCATCCAAATGAAAACGACGAAAATTGTGAAAACATCGACCAACCTTCTTCCAACGGCATGGAATACATGAATATAGGTGCCAATAATACAGATATCGTTAATTTGAATTTAAACAACAATCAAGAAGAAAATGACAGATTTCCAGAATATATGAACTGCACTATAGGAAAGAAAAAAGTGCCACCGCCCACGTTACCAAAAAGTTTCTCCAAAACGTGAGTGTTTGGAATCGTTAATAAGTATTTGGTGACGGATTCATTATTTTGCGTGCCTTCAAAAATATTGTTTGGTTTTTGTTGGAATCCTTTGTCGCCGTTACGAATCACCACTGATGTCCAATTAATGGATAGCGAATAAGAGCCATTATGTGAAACTTGTATCACCTGTGCAAAGCCACATTCACAATTAATAGATAACGTTACTTTGTTAGAGATTAATTTTCAAACACCCTCTTAAACTTCAAGCGTTGTTCACAGACTAGCCGTCTGTCTGAGATTCATTATTTAGTGATCAGCGCAAATAATGAACAGATTAGAGAAGGGGTCGATGACGCGTCAATCGTTCTTTCCGCAGTCAATGTGTAAAAAATTCATAGAAATTAATTAGTGTTTTTATTAAAGTGAATTTTCTTGGAAGGTTTGATTTTGTCTCTTATTTACTTCAATATCTTTGTTTCAATTAGCCAATGCAAATTAAACTACCAAGAGTCTCCTAGCATCTAAGTAAATCTTTGATTATCAACAGCACCGGATTTGACTTTTCGGTGCCCTATTGAACGGTGTCTTAGTTTTTCTCTTTTTGTTGTTTTGGTTCATAGGATACGATCTCGGCTTTTATTAATATCGTCTTCTTTTAATATGTTTGTTTCACTTTCTAAAGTTTCACTATTTTTCATAATATTAGATTTAGAACAAACGTCATCTACATTTTCATGAAGTGGTCATAAATAAAGTTCTGTGCAAACATATAATTTTTAATCAGAAGTCTAACAACCGAAATAGTTCTAACTCTAGGATATGACTCTAGGAGAAAAGTATTCTCGTAATGTGGTGCTCCCTCTGTGGTGGTGCCCTAAGTAAGTGCCTTATTATAAATAGGTACATCACTGATGATTATTAGCGAGTTTGTTGAAATCTTTTCCAAATAATATAATGGGCGTGTTTGGCCGAAGTAAGTACTTACTAAACTTAGTAAGCCAGTTAGCATAAAAAAATTAAAATCTTACAAGCTGACTATAGCGCTTTTCGGCCAGAACAGACTTACTGGCTTGACAAAACTCAAAACACTGGTTTACGTTATATCCCGTACATAACCTCATAGACTGAATATAATTGACAGTACTAAATTTATCAATATAATTTAATTCACGTAAATAGTTGCAAATGGATAAATGACAGGTCTGTTCCTGTCTGTTTTGTTTACATCAACAATAAGCAAAATGGCGTCTTATATTAAGCCATGCTTACTGCGTTAGCACTTATTTTGTGTTCCGGCCGAAAATTTTGTAAGTATAGTGAGTAACTTACTAAATTTAGTAAGTACTTACTTCGGCCAAACACGCCCATTGTGCAAACAGATTTATTGACTCTCGACATCTGAGGTGATCAACGTCTAGATACAAATATCAGATTTCTTACAAACGGTATGTTAGCCGGGAACTCTCGTATTACCTATGATTAATTCATTTAAAAAACTTCTTGTTATAACTAGTCAGAATTTAATGTCTCTCGTAAACCGCATCTTTTTTGCCCGACTGCGTCAGAAACAAAAGGAAGGGTAATGGTTTTATTTATAATACGTATAATTAAGATTATAATACTGTACCAAAAATGTTGCATTTCATACTTCGCTATAGTGAGGTTGTCGTGACAGCGCCGTAAAGGATTTCATAATCAAAAATAGTACGTAATGCATGTTAAAAGGAAATATTATATTATGAATTTTGAATTAAAAAAAAATATGTGTATAAAATTTATCTTTGAAGAAATGATATATTTTAATTAGTGTCAATAATTAGTACAAAATAAGTAATGTCACAGTAAAACTGCTTAGATCTGAAAATAAAGTTCTCCATTTTGGTTTATTTTATTATGAAACTCAACGTCTCAGATGTTGTATTCTTAATTAAGTCGAACTTTGATTAGGGATTTTTCGTATTATGATATTTATATACAAAATGTTAAACATATTTTTGTACTAAAATTTAAAATTTAGAAAACACTGTTTTTAGAAAACATTTGATTAAAAATTGACATTGTTTGCCCAAGAAGAAAAGCTTATTTTAGTAAAAATGTTTAGTTTGTGGCAGTTTTTTTTTCTGTACAAAGATCTCAATTTATGTTATTTTTTAACATAAATATTTTATTTAATCATAATTTTTATAGTGTATAGCTAGTTACATTATTAGTATGTTCAACCAGTGTCCGTGCATTTACTTTAAAATATTTAATTTTATCAACATTTAGACAAATTCATAATTCTAGTTTGAAAAGATTTGAAAAACAGATAATATAGCGATCACTGACCATTCTTGTATAGTAAAGGATGATGGTTGCTAATATTAGAAACGTCGTTATTACTTCAGAAAGAGAAAGGGGTACTAATTATAAACAGTTCTGCTTCTCTTTAATCGCGGAAGGAAACAAGTAAAACGTATATTAAGTACTTCGAATTTTTTCTGCCCGTTTGCCTACGGTTCAGGAACAATTATTGAACAACAATCGAAACACGATTTTTTCAAACTAAAACAAAGGAAAACAATGATGGTATGATTTTAATTCTTGTAAATAAAATATGGAAATTCATTTGGCAGCAAAAATCAACTAGGTACTGAAGACTGGTTAGGCAATATGCGAAAATCGTTTGAAATGCATCAATGTCACATTAATTATGATTAGTTCGTCTTTTGTTACATAAGTTCAGTTGGTCACGTATTTGAACGGACAGCTGTTGATTTTTTTGTGGAAACAAAATCACGACTGAGTTTAAATGTCAACGTTTAGTTAATAAAAATGACCGGTGATAATTTCTCAATTATTTTCGAAAAAAAATTGTATTCAGTCTTTTCAAAGGATTTCCCTATTCTTTTTTTAATAACATATTATTATGTTTGATAATTTTGTGTGTGTGTGTGTGTGCTTTTTTCTATGTTGTGTGGTATTTTAGTCAATATAAAAGAAAAAGTTTATATTTATTTGTATTTTAATCGATAACTTCTAAATATAAGAAACAATGTATATTTAAAATCTAGTTTTAGTAATTAAACATTTTTGTACTTTCAAACTTAGATGTTTTTAATATTAATTTCAAAGTTTTACTCAAGTTTTTTCAGACATGATATCAATAAAAATTATTTGAAACATGAATATAAAACTATATTTAATAAATTATTAATTAATTGTGTTAAATATTGTATTATTATTAAATTAAATGATTTATCCTTAAAAAGATCATCTTGGATAAGACACTGAAATATTTTTAATTACCAAGAATTTCATAACTTGTGCAAACATAAAAATTATAAGTACCTACCTGTTTTTAAGAGCGATTAAATGATTTCAAAACACAGCGCAACTACAAACTAATCTAGAAACTTCCCTCATCCTGATAAAATTGGAAACTGGAAATTTCTCTTGCAGTCGGGACACTTCAGAGAAATATTTCCACCCCAGGGTTCTAAGCAATAAAAAATAAGTTATTTCGGATTGATTTTAAAAGAAATATTATTTATTCTCAAATGTACAATTCATACATATTGTTACATTCGACATTTAAAACTCATTTCAAAATAAAAACTTATTTGGAAAATTTCCAAATCATTAAATATAAACTTTGGGTTTGATTCTTTTTTTTGTTTTTGGGGTGTTTGTTATTGGTTTTTAGATTCATGGTGAAAAGTAATTATCCCACTATATTTATAACCAGAGATATAATATCTCTGTTTATAACTGCTATAAGTCAAGATGTCGTTAAAGCTAAATTATTGAAAAAAAGGTAAGTCCTAACAATTTTCTATAATTTTTACTAATCCGTAAACACTCGATCGTTTCAGTGTACTTTTCGATATATATTGTAGACGCTCAACAACATAGGTCATTAGTGTTTATTTTTTGTTTTAAATGAGGCACAAGACTATAAGAAACTTGCATTTTTAAAATGAATATTTAATATTCATTTTAAAAATACACTAATATCGTACAAATAGGGTCAATTATTTTACATGTTTCACATTTTTGATGTAGCCCTAGAAATTTACCGCCCTAGACTTGGAGCTACACAACTTATAAGTAAATCCGAGACTGATCGATCACTGTTAATTGCTATATTTAAGTTACAAAATAAATGTAAAAACAAAACAATAATTATTTAAACCCATTTATTTACAAACAACACTATGCTACAAAAAAAATACAAAAAACTTAATACAATGCGTTTAATCACAAGTCATTGATATAATGTGTACTTTAGACTGAAATTTAAAAAACTTATTCAGTGAATAAAAAAGTACAATTTTACATGGGAGTTTAAGCATGAGCGTTGGTACGTTAACCCAATCCAACAATCCATAACAAAGATTTTAACAACCTAAACGTTGTTATGTTAACCTGCTTCGATAAAAACACAACAAATTAATGGAATGATATTCCAAACTTATTGCAGATTCTGAAATTTCATATAAAAAACGCTAAAATGCCAATTTTTTCTTATATTTTGTACTTTTAAATTTTACGCAAGGATAAAATGCAATTCAAAGCGGAGATTGTGACGCCACTAAATACATGCCGTTTTCTTAAATTATTTAGTAAAAGCCGCCAAAATCGCCCAAAATTTCGATTAAAGACTTTGTAACTAGACGCAAAAGTAATGCAAATTCGACGCACTAATAGATATTGCAAATTATAGACGCTCGACATCAGAGGCCTTAACCAATAAGCGTCTATTAAATGGCAAGTCGAATGCGCACGCGCTAAGCTGGAATTTATGACGTCACAACTATCGAAATTTTCTAACACAGTCATTACAAACAAAAAACTCAATGATGTATTTTTTTTCAATTTGCCATTTTTCCATGGAACTGACAAAATGCCTTTCATTTAGGTGTATCATGTTTTAGATAGTCTACATACACACTACACTGGTTTCAATATATTGAAATTTAGCCCCACGGCCCACATGTTAAATTACTAAAATTGCAATGTGCAGGTTTACCTCCCTAACTCCGCAAATTATTGACTAATCTAACTGAATTAATTTTTTGTATGCAAAGTAAAAAAAATAAAATATTTTCAACGACAGCATTTGAACTGTGTTTTAACCGAGTAAGTTTGGAAGTTAGCACACATAAAATGTTTACATTTTATCATTCTCATATAAAATCAAATTATACTGTTTATTATTTGACTTTAAGCAAATAAAAACTAAATTAAGCCTGCTTACAAAAGTTATCGTAACACGTTTTTCACTTTAAGTGTTTAAGAAATTTAAAAGAACTCAACATACGTTATGTTGGTATTTTAGCGGCACCTAGTGATATATTAGTTTTGGAATTTCTCTGTTGTCTGCGTTGTTGTTGTTCCCAGGCACGTCTCTCGCGTTCCTGTCTGCGTTTTTCACGTAACATCATTTCCGCATTTTCCCAGTCATTTTTACTTTCATCTTCCCAGCCAGCTGATTCTTCCCATTCTCCTAGTTGACCCGTCTGCAAAAAAAATACGACCTATTTTGTAAATTCATAAATATGAATGGATTTTATTTTTTAAATAAATTTAAAATATGAGTAACCCGAATAACTTGGACAATATCTGTTTGTCTGAACGCGATAAACTCAGAAAATATTAAACTTATGCGGGTTTCGCCAATAAGCCAAATATTTGTTTAAATTTTTAGAGAAAACGGTTATAATTTTAAACTTACAGGAACTTTAAATTCAGGAGCTAAACTTAGTCTGTCTACACTATCATTAGTGGAATGTTCATCTGCTTTCCCAACAAGTATTTTCATTTGCCCGGTAATTTTCGGCGTCATATCTTGAAAAAAGAACTCAGGTGGTTCTTCTTCTTGTTCAGGAGTTCCAGTTTTAGCTGCAGCTGCTTGTTGACGATATAATTCTATGTGTTGTTGGATTGTCGTTGGTTTCGAAGGAGTGGCGGACGTTTGTTGATTATTTTCATCCCAACTGTTCCAATTCTGTAAGTCTATATCCTGATCATTCTGTCGCAAATAGAAAAAAAAAATTGTGTGAGTCCAATCAGTACTCTCATATTATGTACAATGTACATCTTGTGTGTTTATACAGCTCAGTAAAATAACTGACGTGCGCACTGGCTTAGCTGTTCGGTTTTCGTCACACCAATTTTCTGAGATTATTGACAAATGACATAATATAACAGTTTTGAGGGAGAGGCGTTGCTTAGAAGTGTACACATAATAAAAAACTGCGAGTTCTTGATATTCTCAACGTAATAAAAATATACGCATTTAGATTCACATGTACAACGTGAGCTACATAAAATAATCTCAAATGATTTTGACATCTAACCATTAACACAGCTAACGGTTGACCTCAGGTCAAGAGACAAAAATCATAATTTTAGCTTTTTTGCGACCTCTCACTGCATAAGGCGCCGGCTCACTATCAGTTCAGTATGGGTCTGAATTAAAATTCTTCTGTTGTGTTAATTTTATAAATTGAACTAGGGATTTCACCAAAAGTCTGACGTTATGAGACGAGAGCCCACTGGCCACAACTTACAGTGAATCCAGCGCTTCTAGTCATAGAAAACATTGAAGTTGGTCGCTAGATCCGACTGTACACCCCCCTGTCATAGTCAGGAGTTCGATGCTTTGACCCTACCGGTGATCATGTGTTATAATTTAAAATCATCAAACTTACTGTCAACCCACTTGTTGATGCATACACCGAATGATTAGTTATAACATCTACAGTAGTTAGAGGAACTCCATCACAAGAAGGGCGTCTTTTTCTTCTAAAAATGCATAGTGCCCTTCTCCAAACGCCAATAATCATTAAAAATAAAAGTTTAAAGCGATGAAATATAAATGTTAATGCCATCTCAAATGCTTATTTGATATTATATTGCTTTAGAAGACTAGAAGGTTATGTTTTGACAGTGAGCATACTGTTATAAAAAATACTTTAACACATTTAAAATATTATTCCGATGCTCATTGATTCACTGTATTATAAATATAAAGTTTGTAAGCATTTTGGGTATACAAATTTTATGTTATGAATATACAATAATTTTTGACATTTACACACCGCTTTTACACGACACTTGTCATTTTTTGACAGTGCCACCACCCTTCAAAAGTATAAGTAAAATGTACTTATTGCAAAAAAATTGTGTAATATGAAAATGCTGGCAAATCTAAAATTATGAAATGATTATAAATAAATAGGTAATTGGTTATAAAAATTGTCTAAAATTCTATAAAATATGAATAGTGTATTTTTGTATTTTTAATGTTGAAGACACTGGAATTGGATTCTTTTTTTGGAACACGTTTGGAGGTTTGAGATTTCAATTAAAATTGACCGATGTCACTAACATCTACACGAGTCATTGCTACTGTCGTAGTGACATCTAGGATCTTTCATTTTAAACATCAGATTCATAATGAGAAAACTTTGGGACTAAAATAAGACTGTAAATTGATTTGAAAAATATTTTTTTGCTCGACGGGCAGAAAGTGTCAACTTTCGTCCCGCTGCGCTAAACGAAGTTGCCTCTTCCTGCCTACGTCGAGCAAAAAAATAGTATACACACCACGGGAAGTAAAGTAAGAAAGCCTAAGATAACACCTTTGTTGACCTCGGCTTCGCCTCGGCCAACAATTATATGTGATCTCAGACATTTCTTACTTTACTTCCCTAGATGTGTAATATACTATTTCAGAATCATACAGAAAAGCAAACTCAAAAACACTAAATTAAGGGCATTTAATAGTTTTTCAAAAAATATTTTTCTTTATGACCACTGTTTCAAATTTTTATTTAAAAATTAGTTTCCAATGGTCAAATTATTTGGTTTTCAGCGATGACCGCCATCAAACAGATTACTAGCAAACTTTAAATAGAAGTATTAAAACAGGGTCTGCGAAGAAAACAATTTTCGTATCCCTGTGTACAGTGAATCAAATATTCATTCATAAAACAGGGTCATTTAATAACCTACACTTTAACTTATTACAGTGAGTACACATAAATTCACACATTCTAACGCCTTGACATTAAAAAATTTCTGATTTTAATATTCACATGAATTTTGCGAATGTCAAAAAAATATGCGAATGAAAATATTCGTTACATCACTAGCCTGTATAGCAGTAGTAAAATGACCCATTTCGCTCTAGTGCGAAAAGTAAAATAAGATAAGCGCAATTTTTCTAATCCTATGATCATTTTAATTCGTATGAGCAACAGAGACCGCAAAGTAGACGTTGTCTCCGTAAACAATTCAAATAGATTCCAATATGGCCGCACCTGAACTGTCAAATATTATATAAATATATATAAATATACCTATACTTATTATGATGATAAAAACAGTTATTCATAGGAGGTAGATACTACGTGCCAATAATGTAGTATGTATCTCGATTGTAATGCTTTTGACCAGTGCTGGATTAACCTATAAGCAAAGTAATAAATATAAAGTAGGTACCTCACCAATCCACGACAACAATTTTTTTTTAATTTTGTCTTCTCAAAAATTTGATCAACTGGTATAAAAACTGTCTTAGGAAGTATAGAAGTTAAAAAAAATAATTTATTTTTTAAAATAAAAACCATTTTTTTTATTAACTGTTTTCCGGCACGTGCTAATTTTTTTAAAGCTTGTTCTTGCCTTTTTACATCAAAAAGTAGTTTTTTAGGGGGCGTAGAAAAAGAATTAATTCAATTTTTCAATTTTTTTCTCTAAAATTCTATGCTTTTTAACTTTTTTCTATCAATTTTAAACTTATGACATTCACAATTTGAAAAAAAATGTATACACTTCACATGACATAGGTCATAGATAATATTAGAATTAGACTGCTGTTAGAGATGAGTCCCCATAGACAAGAAATGCTTAGGGCATCAAGGAATTTTGACTCGTGCATAAAACAATGCATTACCATCTAGATACACAAACTACTAATATCGCCATAAGAAAAAATACATTTTCTGCTAATATTTTTTTATTCTTTTGAAAAAAGTTGTTTTTCAGTTTCCTTACAATAAAAATGTCAGGGTTCAAATCTTTGATTAACGTCTGATTAGAACTCTTCAATAAATAAAATTATCGACCAATTTTTCAGACAATATATTAAGAAAAAATATAAAATTAATACATTAACGTTTCAATCCGGATTTGGACCTTCTTCAGAATTGATCTAAAAAATATAAAAATAATTAATATTTAAAATCTAATTCGCTTTTTATAGAATCTTTCAAAATTATTTATGATTATCAAAATAATGATAAATAATAAATCATAAATAATTTTGAAAGATTCTATAAAAAGCGAATTAGATTTTAAATATTAATTATTTTTATATTTTTTAGATCAATTCTGAAGAAGGTCCAAAACCCGATTGAAACGTTAATGTATTAATTTTATATTTTTTGTTAATATATTGTCTGAAAAATTGGTCGATAATTTTATTTATTGAAAATGTCAGGGTAATGAACTCAAATTTGCCGTCAAATAGTATAGGTAATAAGTACATATCAGAATAATATTTATTTGAGTCTATATACGTATATTTACTATTTATATCAAATTAGTTATATCAAATTGATAAATTTTTACCACACATCCTTCCGTATGATTTCAATTCATTAAGAAACATGTTTCTTGATAAAGTATGTACTATATACTTACCGTTATAATTTTATTTTAAAGAAAATAAAATACTCTTAACTTTGGTTTCTGTGGATTGTGGTTTTTCCAAACTATTAAAAAAATATTTTTTTCGAGAATCCACAGGTCTGTAACGAATTGAATACTGGTGTACCTTGAAAACTAAAATTACTGGAATAACTGATTTTACATCAACGGCGACGCCTTGAGAAATAAAATTACTGGAATAAAAATTTGTAAACAGTAACGTATTAATAAAAAAATTAGTTAATGTTTTTAATTATGAATGGAAAGTTTTGAACGACTTGAAACAATTTTAAGTGTATTTTTAAAGGATTTTTAATTTTTCATTCGACTAGCTACAACTTACTTTTTACACACTCCCATTCATACTTTTGATTTTTTAATTGATCTCTTCGACTTTGGGTCTTTATTTTGACACTAATTAAGTCAGTCCTTGCAACGTTAAATTTAATTAATTATTAAATAATTTTTCAACGTTTAAACATCTCCGTTTTTTTAACAGTAAATGAATTTTCTTAATTAAAAATATCAATAACAATCATAAATTTGTTGAAATACTGACCTGTGTTTTAACATTGACAGGAAATAAATCTTAAAGCGTTTTTATTAAAAGATCGCATAAATAGGTGATGTAAGAAACAATCGTTGGTTATTTTTGTTTTTGATAGCTCAAAGAATATTGAATACCAATAATTTATTAAACAACAAAAATGTATTTGTTTCGTTTCGTGATCGTGGCATTATTATCTTTAACAATCGGTATAATGGCGCAATTCAACGACGTACAGAAACCTGGTGATTGTCCACCACCGACGCAAGTTAATATTTGCGAGTACAGGTGTTTTTCCGATAACCAATGCTCAGGGAATGGAAAATGCTGCAGAACTATGTGTGGAGGATCGATTTGCACCAGGCCTGTTACAATGAGGCAAAGCGCAAATTTGGGTAATTAAAACTTTGGTTTATTTGTGAGCTCTATAAATATTTCGACTTACTTTTGGGTGAGGATGATGAATGGTACAAGGGTTTTAAAGTCATTTTGTACTTTGTAAGAAGTTGAATATTTTTTGCCAATTTTAGTTTTTCTTAGGATTTCTTGTTTAATGCTACAAAAATGAATAAATTACATAACTTAGATCTTAGGGTATCTGCTTCAAATTTAAAAAAATATTTTGCTTCCTCCTTCTCCTTGTTTAATTTCTTAAATCTAGAATCTAAGAACATAATAAATTGTGTCCTTATAAAACACTAAATAATCTCGGTATATTTTTATAGTTAAACCTGGAATTTGTCCAGAGAGTCCCACTGGACCTTGGGTATGCACCAGCACTTGCGCTTCAGATGGTGATTGCCGAGGAAAAGCTAAATGCTGTAAAAACCGATGTGGGGCATATGCTTGCACAAGAATTTAAAAATCCGTGGTAAACAAAACTGTATAATGTTGTGTCTACTTTAAGAAATTTAATTTAACAACTAGTGAATATTATAGTATTCAAATCTTAAAAATTTTAATTTTTCTGCTTATAACGAGTTTTATATATTTTTCTAAATAACAAATTCTATCGGTTTTAGTAACTTTAAAGATAACATCTTATACGTATCTTACATAACAAAATAATATGTTACTATTTTTTTATGGAATAAAATATTTTTTTATAAAATAGCCTTTTACATATTAATATTATAATATTATATATTCGATTTTATAGTAGGTACCTACAAGTACACGTTTTTCGAATTTTAAAATTTAAATTTAAAAAGTAAACATTTTCTTTTTGCATATTATACCTATATATTAGCATATTTACCGTATTATTTTATAGTAATCAAAGTACAATTTATTTTATTTAAAGTGTCCTTGGTTTGGATGATTTATTAAATATGCAAACCTGTTTTCGTTAAACGATTGTTATTAACCATTTAGGTAGTAAATGTTATTAACTAATCATGTGCTCAATATACTTAAACTTAGGGTATGTAAGCAAAATTTTAGTAATTTCTGACCTTCCTTCCCCCTTGTCAGCAAAAGAAGCAAAACTCTGACCCCCCTCCTATGCTTACGTAATACGTAAACATAGGTAAGTATATATTTTTATTTTTGAGCAGCAGTTTTCCAGTTTAGAAAAATAAGGCATTTATAGACTATTAAATAATTTAATGCACATTTAATATTTTATTCGGTCAAATTATTAACATCCAATTTAAATATTATATTCTTAGCATAACCATAAAACACCGCGTGATAGCGAGTAAGCAATAACAATGATTAACCGACTTTAAAAAAGAAAAAAATATTGCAAAAGTTATTGTTGTCTTAAAACTTATGCCGATCTCAAAATTTCGGTATTTTGCCCTTTTTAGTGACCCTTTTTTGAAGGAGGTTACATTTTTTTAAAAAGATTTCTTAGGGAATCCATTAAATTTTAGAGAAAAATCAGAAAAAGTAAATAAATAATTAATATTGCTGGCGTAATCACCCCCTCGGGCCCCTCTAACACTCTTGTGCTTACGTAATACTTGAATGGCACCTTATATTGATTTCTCGCTTATCCAAAAAAATTAACAGACATATAATTTTCCAATTTATGTCTACGTAATACGAGGTAAATAAATTATATTTGATGTTCATAAATTCAAAACAAATTTTTGTTTATGTGACACAAAAATATATAGTTGGTGGAATAGAGATATAATGAGAGATATTGCAATGGTAGATACATAAATTTTAGCAATTTAAAAATATTAAATTTTTAAGTATTTTAAATTTTATATTAGAATAATAAATAGAAATATTAAAGCAAGGATTGTATAATTTATTAATTCACAGCAAACATAATTTTTTATATCGATTTTAAAATATTTATATCTACATAAAAAATATAAATATAGTGCAGGGACGTATCTTTGATTTGAAGGGGAAAGAGCGTGAGTTGTCGAATTACGTTATAGATACGATGAGGATTCCAAACGTCAACAAAATACTATTGACGTCAACAAAGCTGAATGACGTCACATCTCGTTTAAATAGCACAGCAACTAAAATTTTTGCGCTTCAATGAATCGCTCAATGTTCCTCTACTTGAAATTTTTCTTCAAACCGTATATTTTTGTTCTACGTAATAAGAAACATCCCATGCAAAGTACCCTATTGTTTTCAATAAATATCATATTATTTTATGGAAAATAATGTCGTTTCGTATTTGTTTTTATCATCACATATTATATTATGTAAAATGTAGATTATTATCATTCAACCCGGCTATGCATCGTATAAACTATAAAGTAATGTAAATGATTGTCAACTTTCGATATATACTTATAGTGGAAGAAGATAAAATTTGCGTGACTTGGTTATATAATAACTTAAGAATTCAAATTCTGTAAACTTTAAAGTCACTTGTTCAAAGACAAAAATAAAATTTATAAATCCTAAATGGTTGCGATTTTAAAAAATAAATGTCTACTGACACAAATGTTATCTAAAGATTATTCAAAAAGATTTTCTTTCTCAACAATTGGGATTTTGCCAATACAGCAGAAAAATGGGCGGTAGGTACTTATTTATAAAAAGTAGTAGACGTAATTGGATATGAGGTACATACCAATACTTCACTAATAAAAAGTATAATATGTTTCGAAGTATTTTTTCATATGAATTTTTCTTATTCAAAAGGTGATGCTTAAAAATTAAACTGCCAGAAAGTTTACCCCCAGTTTTATAATCATTTTTTGAATATTATGAGATTAAAGCAAAACTTTCTAAAATTTTTAATACTACCAAGTAAGAGATGGCACTTAAGTAAAAACTACATATTTAGATCACACCCATAGAGTTACTTATGTTACTCTTGGTTACTCTATGACTGTATAAAGATTCTTTGGCAATGTTGTCAAACTTACAAAAATGTATTTTATAGATAATTATCACAATTTATTTAAATTAGCAACATAAACAATATTTGCAATTGAATAAACTTAAATGCTTAACAGCTGTGTTAAATATAGAATAAAACTGTCTTGAATTTTCTTAGTCTGTTGCAGATAAAATTGCTCGTTGAATTTGGCAACAGTGCATTTTATCTCGCTTTTGTCAAAACAAAGGCTTTTGACAATTTTGGTTAAAATTTTATTTTAAAAAAAATTGGCTGATTTTTTATTGTTTAATTTACTGTCAATATGGTTAAAATAGACGAAAATATGTATGGGAACAAATAAAGGTGAGTTACTTAACACATTTATTTTTCTAACTATTTTTTCTAATAAACCTAACAGCTGATCATTTGTCATTCTAATTAAATGTCAAATATGATGTCAACATAATTCTTTAAAAAATAAATAGTTAATATTGATTTGTAAAGTTATGTGAGAGATATAAAATATGTGTGACATGTGAACTGTAGCCTGGCCTTTTAAAATTCCTAGACTGATTCGTAGTTTTTATTGACCTATAACATGCTATGTGATTACATAATACATAACTTTTTATATTTCATTTTTATTGTACATAAGTAGGTAGGCATACCAAAGTTTTTTATTTATCGTAGATTTGTAGACCCTATATTTAGTAAAACGTCGATACAATAAGCATAATATAATGAAATTTTAAATTACGCAATGAAATAAAAAACAAACGACTTCATAGACTTTAATATGACACTGGTTTAATCACTTTTAAAAACTTGAAATACCTGTTTCGTTCAATTTTAAAAATGAAAATTCGTAAGAAAAAGGTTATGTATAACAATAATTAATCAATTATTTAATTGCAATTTTTTTTTCAAAAACTTCTATTAATGGGTTCACACAGTATATTTACATAATTTTTTATTTAATGTGATAAAATGGACAACGGTTCGGGTTACATTGAATTCTCTAAATTTTCATCAGTTTGTTTTAAAATAGGCCTTTCACCACCACGTTGGCCACCGAACAATGGAAGATATAGAATGTGCTGGTTTTACATTTATATCAAATTTTGATTCGGGAAATTTGGCTCAGGTGGAGTTAGTAACGAAAAAGGAAACTAGTAAGTCATATCTTCTAATATTTTTATGAATATGTTACACACATTATTTCACTCTATTCTATTTCGAACGGAGATCCAAATATTACGTAGCCAAGTCTCATTCACGGTTAACTTAGAATTAACGAAGCAAAGGTCAAGTAATTGATTTAATTTTATGCACGTTATCTTTTGTTATATTTTTTAACGATATGTTAATCAATCTTTTTTTATGTGATCAATTTAATCACTTCCTTATTTTGCACGTGGTTTCCAGCACCTGTGCCTGTTTCAGAACCAAACAAAACACCATCGTTAACATCTTTATCGGATGGACCCCAATTTGAATTTAATTTATGGACCAAGCAGGACTGTCACTCTACTGAATTTGAAAACCCGAATCGAACATGGTTTCATTTTGGAATCAAAGGTATGTAATTATTTTTTTTAAGTCACAATATATTATGTATTCGTAAATGACAGTTTAAAAATACTTCAAGAGTATCACACGAGAATGCATGTGGATGATACTACCGATATATAAGTCGAGTGGCAATTAGTATCAAGATCCTGGTAAATTTGGACGCAACTCTAGGGACAACTATTTGAAATTCGTTGTTATACCTAAATTGTTACACAGTATTTGGGACAATTAGCGGTTGTTTCTTTGTATAGGCAAAGCTCGGCTTTGTATTCCCAATTTAATAATACTCAGCGTCCAAAAATGCTTACTTCGAACGTGTGCTAAATCTGTGAAAACTTCCAAATATATCACATAAAAAAGTATTAATTTCTGTCATTAACTTATTATTTAAGGGGGTCCACCTTTCGCTTTGGTGAAATTGAACCTGGTGAATCTCAACAAGCAAGCAAAGTTGTACAGTCAAGGCATGACTCCTGTATGTCGTATTGTACCAGGAAAGCCGCATTGGGAACGTACAAGAGATAGACCTACATTTACTGTAATTAGTATTTTTTATTATTATTTTCTTGGTGGATCTGTTTTCTAACATATTTGTCAAAAACTAAGGGATGAACAATATTTTTGATTGGTGTTACCATGCATCATTTAGTACAAGACTCAGAACCTGAGAACTGATGAAAAAATGCATCGGATTTTCAATGCATTTTTAGAAATAATAGTAAATAAAAAATATTCATGGATGCTAGGTTGACAAATGAAATTTGATCTAGATATATGTAAAATTTCTGTCAAACATGAGAGCTTATTTCATTTCAGACCGAGGATGGCGTATTCACATTAAGTTTTAAATTTGTTTGCCCGGAAAATCCCAAAGCGATAACATATTTTGCCTTCACATATCCGTATTCTTATACCGAGCTACAGGGCTCATTGATGATAGCGGATAGCAAACATAGCATAACTCGGGCACACCCTAATCTTGACGACATTTATTACGTCCGAGAATGCGTTTGCAAAACTTTAGAAGGCCGAAGAGTAGATCTAATCACTGTATCATCGTATCACAACATTACGTCGGATCGCGAAGTAAGATTAAAAAATTTGTTCCCAGATGAAGATGTCAAAAGACCTTTCAAGTTTCTTAATAAAAAAGTAAGTTGTTTCAGCAATCTAATAAAATCTGATCAGATAAAAAAATATTTTTCTTCATATTGAAATCTTTTAGGTTATTTTTCTTAGCGCTCGTGTCCACCCTGGGGAAACTCCGTCAAGTTTTGTGTTGAACGGTTTTTTAAAATTGTTATTAAATCGTGATGACAACACCGCTATAAATTTGCGTAAACTGTATGTGTTCAAATTAATTCCAATGTTAAATCCAGACGGTGTAGTCAGGGGTCACTACCGTACAGACACGAGAGGTGTCAATCTCAACCGTTTGTATTTACAACCGTCGCCAATTCTCCATCCGTCTGTTTATGCTGCAAAATCACTCATTAGATATTATCATTATGGTGCAGAAATGGAAGAAGATTGTAATAATTATGAACAAAACGCAGATACAAATATGTCATTGACTCCCGGTGATTCCACGGAATCACTGTCGCCGAATAGACTTTCCGATGGTGCTACCTCTTCTCCATTATTGTCGGACAAAGTATCTGTGTTGACACTGAACGAAGAGAACCGTATAATGAGCGCTCTTTGGTGCTCTAAATGTAAAAATAAAATAAATCAGTTAGAAAACGAAATGCCAGGAATCTCTAATATGATACCTGAAATTAATACACGAACAGTTGACAAATCGCTGTGTCAAAATTGTTTGGAACCTTTAAATAGTGATGGATCCGACTGTGATAAACAAAAAACTGCAGACAGTAGTTTGGCTGAAATAGATTCAGGATTATTTTTGTATATTGACATGCATGGCCATGCTTCGAATAAAGGCATTTTCATGTATGGAAATTATTTTAACGACACTGAAAAAAGCATTGAATGCATGCTCCTACCGAAATTGATGTCAATAAATAACTTTAATTTTCATTTTTCTGCATGCAATTTTAATGAGAGAAACATGTATCGCAGGTAATATATCCGTATTTTATTTTAAATTTATCGATGACTGCAAAGATCGACTAATTAAGATTTAGAAACTGATTAATCGATTACAATTATGTGTACAGAGATCGTCGCGATGGAATGAGTCGAGAAGGTTCAGGGCGTGTTGCCGTATTAAAATTAACCGGCTTGGTGCGCAGTTACACATTGGAGTGCAATTATAATACGGGCCGTATGGTCAATGTGTTACCGCCTACCGTCAAAGAAAATGCAACCAAGGCAGCTGTTCATATTATACCCGTGCCGCCGAAATATACGCCTCAAGTGTTCGAAGAAGTAAGTTCCTATTATAAAACTTTGCACAATGGGCCCTTTGAAAGCATGAGCACAGTAAAAGTGGGAACGATAGCAATCGATAATTACCGGTGTTTTGGATTACTGAAAGCTATCAGTATAGTTTGAACACTGACTGTCCATAACTATATTGTTGACAATCAGTTGTTTTTAACATCTACTTCTTCAAAATTTATTGAAAACATCTCTTTCAGGTGGGTCGTGCATTAGGTGTGTCGATTCTTGATTTAACCGGTGACAACTCTAATTCTCGAATTCCCAACTGCGAATTTCGCCATTTGACCGGTATCCGAGAATATCTTCGACAGCATTACCACGGACGCAAGCCTATGACGCAAACCGGAACCGGTATCGAAGCACAGGTAGGAGACGATAACACTAAAGATGGTGGTTTTGTAAAGCAATGCAATATGTGCTAACATTTTATTCATCTTATCACTAAAGAGCGAAATTTGTCTACAATCTACATAGTATTTTAAAAGTAAAATGGCCTTTATTAAGATATTTAATATCTGTACTGACCTATATAAATTTCAATGTTGAAATTGAATTTAGAAAGCCCTTAAATATTTCTGAATATTTTCAATGGATTTTCTTGGTTTTATTTAGTGCCTTAAATATTATTTTTTGCCTTTGATTGAGGATTGTTTGATTTGTAATGAAATTTATTTCAAGAATGTTTTATCGTATTCAGTTCGCAGTAAATATTTACCAAAAATTTGTTGATTATTCGAATGCCAGATTAATCGATTCATTTAACTGCAATTCATTTGACTAAGATTGGTAGAATTGTTAAAGAATTTATTAATGAAAAAATTATTTAACTAAATATTTGAGTTTTCAAATATAAATTTGATGTTCACTGCTGCCATATAGTTTTTTTTTTGTCTTATAGTTTGTATTCAATTTATATTTTGCTGTATTTCAAAACTCAGGAAATGCATTATTACATTGTTTTTTGTATTCTTTATTTCAATATTTGAGAATCAAATAGCTGCATATTTATGTTTTATTATAATATATAATGTTTATAGTTTAATCGATGTTGTGTGTTTTTAAAGGGCAGTTTTTTGATTTATCGTTTATAAGAAACGTTAAGTTTTAAAAAAGGGAACCATTAGATGTCTATATATACAGTCAAATACTGTATTATTTATATGTCATATCACTTTTACTGACTTCAAGTAACTACTGTCATTTGTTTAGGTTTAAATTGGTGTTACACATTTGCAATATAAAAGAATTCCCCAAATATCATTCATAATAAATTTCCTCTGTGAACGGTCACTTCTATCATAAAACCTTTAAACGTTTCTAGTGTACAGCTTTACGGCAACTTTTTTACGTTATTTTTGTTTTATTAATATTTTTTATATTTATATATTTAATGACTTTGAAACATGTTTTTTAAGTACCTTGAAAACCTGAAAACGATTGCATAAGCGAAACAGTAAGTATTAACGGTTATTGATGTCAATTTGTTCCTTTTTTGTCTCTGAATGTTTTATCGATATATTAGATCTAAAAATTATGTTTGGTATCATTGTTTTTTTAATATTTCTGAATTGTTAGGTGCTTTTCAAAAATACAGATTAAATTTTAGTTTTAGGATTCAAAAAGTAGAATCTTTGACAAATTGCTATTTTGATCAGTTATTGGTTTTAATAAATAAAAGAAGGAACGTAAAATTCAGTTGTATAGACATTTTCAACAAACAAAATAAAATTTAGTGTCCGTTTATTTTTATATAAACGTATGAATTGACAAGAGTTAGGGCAAATAATATTAATTCACACAACAATATTTTTTAAAGAATTTAATTGTATTTTGAATTCTTGCAAAACTTCACATGAAAGGTTGTTAAAAATCTTAATGTAATTATTTGGTATGTTTTTATGTTTGAAAGAAATTATTATATTTTGAGATTGCAGAATAAAATGTTCTCTTTATTTTTTCGATTTGTAAATACTTTTTTGAATTTTAGTGAGAAATAATTAATTTTATTATGTAATACAAACGCAAAACTATTTATAATTGTTAAAAATTATAGATTTTCAAATATTTTATTTAGTAAAAAGACAGATTTATGTACATATACAAAGTGTTTGAGCAAAAAATCAAGATTCTTTGTTTTAGATGCTATTTTTTCACCATTCCGTAGGTTTGTATATATTTAGAGTATATATTGCTATATTTCAGTATTGTATTTTGACGGACTGTACACAGTTTAGTGATAATAAAAAATGTGGTAAAATATGTAAAAAAAAAACTAAAAATAAAAATTATCAGTATGAATTTACTTGTGAATAGCTTTATTAAATTAGAATAGACAAAGGAACACTATTTAATTTTTGCAATTTACGTCAAGTCTTTAATTTTAGGGATGTCCGAAGATTTGAAAGATTTTCAGCTTTGTAGTTCGACTTTAATAAAATAATTTAATGAAAACACATAGGATGTTATTGTAGACATTTCTTTCCAATAAAAAATTTTTAAGTCAGGTTAAATTTTACTGTAGGATATACAGGAATAAACTTGGAGAGTTAAATAACTTGTTACAGGTACCTAAAGTTCCCCGTCTCACAATGACAAAGCCAAGATCGCTGTTGACAAAAGGGGGAACGACTAAACTGTTGCATCCTGAACCGAGGGCTGCAACTGTTCCCGTTGAACGTAAAGAGAATATCAGACTCGGACAAAACAAACCGACGCCTTGCAGTCAACAACAGCCTGGTTGTTCTCGGACGCTGTTTCGAAACTCACCGTCCAATGCTAAAATCGCTATGCGAACAAAATTTACCGCGTCGAATTTGGCCAATACTATGCCACAGAAAGAAGTAATGTACAAAGTGAGAAAGATTGATGTTTTAAAACCGCAACTGACTGATCCGAAAGCAATACAATCGGTTACTGTACGAGTTAAAAGCGATTCCATAAAAGCTAGCGACTCGGAAAAAACGGATTTCGAAAATGATACTGAAACGAAGGTTGTCAAAAGTCAGTATCTGAAACAAGGTCCAAAACGGATAAAAATTGCACCGGGTGGCTCTAGAAAAACCGGTTTGCCAAGTGCTCAGAATCGACTGAAATTACAGGAAATACAGCTCGTAAAAAGCGGTAGCAACAAAAAACTCGTAGCTAAATATAATAATTTGGCGGGAACAAGCAATGAAACAGAAGATTTAATACTGTCATGGAACTCGAGTTGTATACCGAAAATTTTATCGGTGAAACCAAATCCTGTTGTAAATAGAAAGCCAACTCCGCCAAAAATTAATGCAAAACCGAAACTGCAAAAACAGTTCACAGTCGTTAAATCGGCCAGTAGTTCATCGATAAAAAAAAAAACTAAGACTGCTATAAGGAAACTATCGTCTTCGGAATGTAGTTTTAAAACCGCTATTAAAATAAAGAAACGAAAGAAAAAACTCGTGTAGGAAAGATCTATTGATTATTTTTTATGACAGTTTGTGACGATTTAGATTTTTTTTGGTTGTTTCATGATGCATTTAGTGTGTTCGATGTCCCTTTTTTTTGGGCGGAAATTTTATTTATTGATTTGTTTTTTGTGTGAACCAAATGTAACGTTCATTGTATTGTGTAAATAATGTATAAAAAATTTGTTATGGCTTTTTAAATTTTATAACATTTAAAACAATATTTATTTATAATCAAACGAAGGCAGTGTGAAAATTTATTGGTGAATATATTATTTTTTTGCGTCTATTACGTATAGACTTGCTAAATTTTTTTCTATATATTGTATCTATTATATTACATACTTAAATTTAGTATTGAACGACGCAATATAATTTAGTTATGTTGAGATTAGGTAATGCAATTGATTAACAAATATCTACTATGACATTTATGTAGCTATGACGATGAGGATGTATTCAGATTTGCGGATATTATGCGGACTACAAGTTACCTCCGCTACGTTTGTCATGGTCTATGTTTCCCGTGGAATTGAGACCATAATATTACTGTTATCTGTTTATGATTACAAGTCAAACTTTATCAGGAAATTTAGAATCATTTGGTTATACGCCAGTAATGTCAGTTGTCGAGCGTCTTATGTCTCTAAAATTGTTCACTTTGTATTTGCAACATAGAGAAACATAGACCATGACGAAGGTAAAGTGTACTTCGAGCGTGGTCTGACGGTAGTCCAAACATTATCAATTTAAAACAGTGGGATCAGGCAAAGTTAGGTGACATTCTATAGATTTCATTTTCCTGCATCACGTCACTAATAATTCTAGCCAATAAGAACACTATGCGCACTTTTCTTTTGTTTCTTTTATACAAAATATAATTAAAATCCTGAAAATTCCTGTGCAATTAATGTTTATTAAATTAAATTATAAATACATTTTTTTTTTATTTCTGACGGTCTGAAATTTTGCTACATTTTCATGAACTGATTGTTACACCTCGTCTCAACATAGACTAAACTTTATAAACTTATCGATGGAACAAGAAATATATATTTTTATTTTGTGAACAAGATATTTATAGAACAGTGCATGTAAAAAAATATTTTTCTTATGTATTCAAAATTGTATAATATAAAACCGTTTTCATTGGTAACATTTGACTTAGTATAGATATTTTGGATTTTTTGTTCCGAAAATCATTTAACGTAGAAATAGAAGGTGGAAGAAATTTCATATTATTTTTCTTTGAAAGTTTTATTATGGATGCTCCGGTAAGCAGCTGAATTATAATATAGTCAGCAATTATAAATATTTATTGGTTTTTTTCTTGTATAATATAAAAGATCAACATCGACTGACGTGTAAGGATTCAAGGTGTATATTAATTAACAATCTTGTCTGGTCAGACAACGTTGACGTATTGTAAAATTTTTTTTGTTTTCGAAATTCTTATTTTATGAGTGTAAATTCTTTCATAATGAAATTGTAAACACTTTTCAAATCTTTGATTAATGTCTGGTTACTCTTCAATAAATAAAAGTATCGACCAATTTTTCAGACAATATATTAACAGAAATTGTATAATATTATAAATAAAAAAATTGACGTGTCAGTCCGGATCTGGATCTTCTTCAGAATGGAGCTAAAAATATATAAAAACTAATTACTAATTCATTTTTATATATTTTTTAGCTCAATTCTGAAGAATGCCCAAATCCGAACCGAAACATCAATTATTTGAATTATAATTATAAAATTTTTGTTACTATATTGTCTGAAAAATTGGTCGACAATTTTATTTACTGTAAACAATTTTATTACTACTTTTCTATATTGATTTGTAACCGTAATATTATTTTTATTTTTCCGATATAATAATGACACAAGTTATGGTTGTCATCCAAATGGCCGTTAATTGTTGTTGCATTGTATTAATAAAAATGTTTTTGACTTAATTGCGGTATAACAATTAGCATGTTGAGATGAGTTTTTGAGACATTAAGTCGTTTTTTATTGGTCGACATAACATCGATATGTCATCGTCAATACTGGTGTAATAATATCACGGCGCTTTAAATGTGTAGAAGTTCACTTCTCCTTACAATATAGACGATGATAAATTAGGATCTTCTATACACTTGAGGTTCCCATAATGTCGTTATCAAGTAGACCAATGAAAGGACGTTTTAAAGGTCATAGTCAGTATGTACGCAATTTTAGGAAACGGAAAAAGTACTCTCGTCAGACGATATATCCCTTTACAACCAGTCCTATACGATCGTGATGATTGACAATTTTTTTTTGCCGCGAAACCGATTAATTTTTGTGAATCAGCGTCGGTCTGGCCTCAGGGAGTACCGGGATTTTTCCCGGTGGGCAGCCAGTCCGGATTTTTTTCTTAGTTACACGGTCTCGTAGAGGCGTTTGGCAATTTTCCCGGTAATTTTTTGGGTCCCAGACCGATCCTGTTGTGAATGCACATTTCTTTTGGGTTATTTTCACAGTTAAGCAGGCGTACAAAAAATGTTTTTATTAATTTTTCTAGGTTCTTTGGTCCCTAAATAATTAGAATATACAATTCATACAGCAAAAAAAAAAAACAAAAGAAGGTTCGCCGGTTGTAAAGGCATATACACTCTATAGTATAATATGGAAATTATGTAGGAAGGTGCGCGACTCGACTGTCAGCGCATTCTAGTGGATTTAGTTCATAACAACAGGATGCTTTATCCAATTTATCTCAAAAAATACCAAATTCAAAGTATGCTGTTTTTCGGCAACTAGAAGTTTGAAGTATTGTAGCAGTCATTTGTTATTAATTATTTCCGCTGGGCGTGTTGAACAGAGGCGTTGATAATCGAGACATGTTTTCTTCCCTATGCAAAAATTATCGGTTTTGGGTTCGTTTTAGATGTTGAAATTAATATTACTGATAAGATAGTATAATGTTTTGGTAGTATAATTTGAAAATTATTTTTTTGGTTTTCTTTTTCAAATACAAATTATTTGGCTCAAGTTTTTTTATTGTAATTAGTGCTGTCTATTTTAGTTTTTTTTAGAGCAACTAGTTTTTTTTTTCTAAAAAATAGTGGTGTTTAAGCTTGTAAAATGCATCATGCAAATACAGTGGTATCTCTTTCTAATGATCACGTTTACTGTGAAATAACGACTAAAACGAATCATTTTCAATTAGTGATTTTGTTTACGCATGTGTTTAGTTTTGATTACAAATTCTTTTCACATAAATTACGACCTAAAATGTGTAATAACTCTAATAACCATTAAAAATTCTTGACTGTTACTTTATCTCTAATTGGCCTGAACAGGTTGACAATATCATTGTTTTTTTACATGCAGTTGGAAGAATTTTTTCTGAGTTATTAACCTCAACAGGATGTTAAAGCAGAATTGTTATCATTCAGGGTTCATTACAGACCCCCTATTATTATTATTTTTTTTTTGTTTGTCACACAATTGAAATATGCCACGATTTTAACGACGAAATCATGCGCGGTCTCTTAAAATTCATTATAATCAGGTTCCACTGTATTTGGATCTAGAATAGACTATAACTTAATTTTAGACTATAGAAGTTTGCCAGCACTAATCACAACTAATATTTTTAACATAGCTTTTGTATAATGTTATTTATAATGAGTTGCTACCAAAATATGCAGGGTTTGCATCAGGCTACAAAAATAGCATATAGAAAAGTTTGCAAATTTATATGATGATTGAAAATGTGATAGCAATAAATATAAAGCGATTGATTATTAAAAGATTTTCATTTATGGTGGCCAATACAGAGACACTAAGAGGGGAACTAAGCACACTTAAAAATAGCGTATTTTTTAAAGTATCGTGTTTAATTAATACCCTTTAAAAATGTACGTTTTCACAAGTGATTATCCAAAAATGTTCCGTCACCAATGAGGAGGTACTGTAACCAGCTGTCGTAGTTAACCTCCATTGAGTTTCTATTAATTACGTACGGTCCAACGTCTTTTCTAAATTTTTTAGAGAGGCTGAAACAATAAAATACCCAGGTATTCCAAAATATAAGTTACACCGGGATGTAATCTTTGTCTTTATGGATTGAAAATCGTTACTTATTAATGGTTTGCCACCACAAATGAAACTGCTTAAAAAACGTATTTTCTTGTTTGTTTTTTTTTTTACGCCCGTCTTTAGATAGGATGTAACTTCGCGACGATACCAGATCTTACCAAAGCTGTGTTAATAGCATTGGTACCGTCACGAAGCTAATTTCATGTCCTTTCAGACGACATGCTTTTGTGCTAACTATTTTCAGAATTTTATAATTCTGTTATATTTACGACGTACTGTCTTTTTGTTTTTGTTTTGTCTGCAGTGGCGATGTTTTATTAATTTTCGTTTTATAAAAATGGATTTTGGTCAAAATTTTATTGTACCAATTTAATGAAAAAGAGAAATTATCAAGAAACTCTGTTTTAAATTATTACTACGTTTTTTATAAATGTCTTCTTATTTAAATCTGATTGTAGAAAACAAAAGATTGTAAAGGTTCCGTAATGTAGCTAGAGCTTTAAAATGCACAGAAGAGAACATAAGACATCTTGTGTCGAGCAGAGATGAGGCACGATGAGAAAGTAAGATGCGAACACTCTGGCAGCAGTACGTGAAGTGGTCTCTCCTCACTATTTGATATCGAGCTCTGTACGAATCCAAGTTTCGAGTATCAAGTTACATTATGGAACCAGTAAATATGAATTTACGTTGCAGATACTTACAGGGGTTCCGCGACTTATAACTTTGATATCTTATTCCTGAACTGATTTTAACAAATCAATATTATTTCGATTCTCATTTGTTATAGTTGTTACACTGTTACAGCTCTTTAACAAGTAAGAATCAGATTCAGACCTATATATTTTTTTTAAATCAGTACAGGAGTAGGATTCCGAAGTTATAAAATGGCAGGATTAGAATACTTGCATATCCTGTTATTTTTATAGAGGTATAATTCTTTTGTTTTATGCAACAAGATTTGAAACAAGGTTATGTTTAATTTATGCAATTTGAATTTTTTGTTCCTATTTTACTGCAATATAGAGATTTTAGATTTTATTCATTAACAGTTAGTCATTATTATTTTGCCTATTTTTATCATGACATTTTTATCTATCATGCGTCAACTGTTTAAAAAAAATTTGAATGCTAACATAACTGGACTGGGTACAAACGGTACATATAGGTACTTTGCGATAAGCTAAATAAAAATGTACCATTTAATTTTTGACACGAATTCTGCATTTATCATAGACGCTGATGACCTCATCTGTGGAGCGTCTATAATTATCTATTGCTATTATTTTACAACTAAACCAAGTTTTAAATATCTCAGTCTTCTTTGTTAATGTGATAAATATAAAAAAAATAGTCATAAAGTAAAAAAAAAAACATTTTCTCAAATGAAGTGTATTTTTAAGTGTTTCGCTTTCTGAAATTCTTGCTTCTTCTTTCCTTAGTTGTGTGCAATTGAAAGAGTTGCCTTTTATTAGACTGATACAAACTCTTGAAAAAATATCTGTTGTGAACCCTATAAGGTCTGACGCTGACAGACAATTATTAGTCGGATGACTATTTAGGTGCGTGAGTGACTACCAAGCGTTCGTATGAACATGCGCTCACCGGCAACAGTTAAATCGGCCGATTAAATATAGTCTGTCTTATCAACTAAGAATTGCCTGTCAGCGCCGGGCCCAACTTAGTAATTTTAATTGTGTGTTAACGTATAAACTTTAGTTTATTAGTTTTGATAATTAAACCGTTGTGTTCGAAAACTGTATATAAAAATACGGTGTCTGATCTGATTTAAATACCATAGTTTCAAAACTAAAACTGCCCAAATAGTAATACGTGACAAAATAAGGGTAAAATATTCAATTTATTAATTCTCTTTCGGCTTTTTCAAAAGAAAAAAAAATAGACTGTCAATTGAGATTGAGTAAAATGCATCGTGCTTATTTAGATAGTCTTAGTTTAAAATATGGTTTAGCTATTGAATAAATATGCTACTTTTTTTAAAATTTTAAATACAGCTTCTCTTTTGAGTAACTGCCCCCGAACTCTTACAATAATTGTTTAAATGTAGATTTAAAACTGAAAGTTGTATTAAAGACCCAGCATTAATGTTTGTGTGGTCACTTTTTTAGTATTCATGATGATGAAAAATCGAAATAGTGATAATTATATTGGATTTGTATCCTTACTGCCCTAGCTATTCTAATGGTATATAATATATTTAACGATTGCACAATTTCAATAATTTTTCGAATATTTTATATTGTCCAATATATAAGATTGTCACAAAAACGTAATTTTTATACAGTCAAAATATTTGTAATATTTTGTTTGTACACGTATTTCAATATTTCTATGGTCCATAATCTAGAAGAACTTTAATAATATTTAAACAATACCTATGTAATAATACTATAAATGTGGTTAACAATGTATTGTTTATAATATTTGAAATATTTTTTTGAAAACAACAGTGCCAGAAGAAAATAACTAAAAAAGTAAAAATGATGTACCTATGTTCATAAATTTACTTTTTTATTACTAATATTACCTAAAACTGTGATTTCAAATTTGTTATTTGAAAACTAATATGTTCATATAGATTCAAAATAAAATAACAAGTATTAATTTAATTTTTTGTGGTTTTATTTAGTTATTTATCAGGGTTCGATTGAAGATAACTATACAGACTTATTTTTGTGTTCGATGATAAAAAAAGCAAAAAAAAAATACAGAAATTGGTAATCATTATAATGTATTATTTTTTAAACTGGCCTATCGTTGATCATAGGCTTTCTGTGCTAGTGCCGATCGCACTGATCGGAGTGCCTCGGTTTCCCTTGCCAATGAGGCCCACTCCGATCACATGCTTTGATGCTCAATGTTGTATCGCCGATACAACATTGAGATTTGAAAACGTATGAATAATAACATTCTCTACTAGCATGTTATTTTCCGCAACACCGTTGACATTTTCAATTTTCCATGCTTCCGTTCACTTTGACTAAAGTACAAGATTTTTTTTATATTAAACTTGTCGACGCCGCGTATCTTCAAATATACTTCGACAGTCAACCCGTTAATGTTAATCCTTCGATCCTAATATTAAAACTTATTTTCCATTTTTCTTTTCAGTGCACTTTAAAAACAAAGAAAATCAGTGTTATTTAGGCGCGACCTAAGTAATGCACATGTTATAGAATTTCAGCATATGTGGAGCTACATACTTGATTTATGTCTGACATTAGTTTTATGAAAACGAAGCAAACAATTTAAAATCTCATTTTGTCGCTTTTTTAAATCTTACTTTTAAAAAACGATTTTTTCAAACAGTTAAATAACTCGAAAATCCAAGCAAATTTTCATATTCTGTTGTTAAAAATTTTAATGTTAAGTAATGAAAGATCATGCATCGTATCATCATAATTAAAATAATTGATTATTATTTAATTAATTACTTAGTTTATATCTTCTTTTATAAAAGTTTGATCTGAAAAAACATTTGCTACATAATATTATATACGAGACGTCTTCCGTTTGTGAATTTAATATTACAATAACGGTTAAATCATAAAACGAAAAAATTAATGTTGGCAGTAGCCAGTCAAGGGGTGAGTTGTATTTTATATAACGAAATTAATTTATTATATCATACTTTCGGTTTCCAAGGTGATATTACGTAAACATAAAATGCGAGTACAGATTACTACCTTCCACGCGCGCCGTTTGTCAGTTGTTATTTGACGGCGAAGCTGTAAACAGTTGACTGCTATGTGACTTCTGAACTGTGGTGAATAATTTCTTTATTATTTTATGCAACGCGTGTTGTCTATATAAGTCAGTCCAGCTCATATTGTAGGTGTGGTTATTGTTTACTGTAAGGTTGTAGTGAAGTGACTAATATTTTTTAATTTCAATTAAAAACAAATTTTGAAAACATGGTGTTAATGTGGGGACAGTTCGTAATTGGTGTAGTATTATTGGCTGTAACTTTGAAATCAGGTAAGAACAAAATTTCATTTAATATTTTTGTTTTCAATAAAACTTGACAGGTTACCTGTTCGCCAGGTGTTATCCAGTGGCGTGCCTGTCCTACTAATAATATTCGAGAAAATTAAATATATAAAAATTAATAGGACATCATTGTGTAATTTATTGTTATTCTCATATAATTTGATTGAAAAATAAATAATAATTCAATTCGTAGAAATATAATATATTGTTATAAATATTTAGGTTGAAAGTTTATCAATTGTTTACGTTTTTATCTGCAAAACTGTTATTATTGATATGACTTCTGCAATATTTATGTTTTTTACAGTATTGGATTTAAATAAACAATAGGAAATTTGTTGCAATAAATCGTGTTTCAAAAATATTATCGTTAAAACATTTTTTTCAGAATTTCAGCTTAAAGTTGGTCAAGTACCTAGTGTTAGCGCAAAAGTTATACCTACTTAACGTGTCACTGTCAAAGAACAAAATCAAGTAAAATGATAAAATCGTACTTAAGATCAGCTTAAGATGTAGTATAATAAGTCCATTAATTTTTAAGGTCCCTACTGGATTAAAATCAGAATCCAGATCATCAAAAATATTTAAATATCCTCTTTATTACTTTTTAATTCTGTTCTATTGGCGGCAGTATAAAAATTTATTTAGAAATCAATACTGACTTAGGTTTTTCATGAAATATTTCTTTGTCATGAAGCTGTCGAGCGTCTATAATTTACAATCTATTTTCGAAAGCTGTCAGACCATTGCAGTTATTTTGTACATAATTCCGATTGATTTCCCATAATTTCTAAAGTAATTTTCATTGGATCTCTAAAAGTGAGATTTTAGTTTAAGTTAATACTTCTGTTTCAAATTATTGCATTCGCAGAATAATTTTCATGCGAAACTCCTATTCTAGCTTTACATATTATTACTTTAAAGCGCCTTTTTTGAACCATTCAAGCAAATAATTTCTTTTGAATAATAATTTAGCAATTTTCATGTTAATTTTTTCCCCAGACCTCCTTCAATATCATTCTTATGTAAATCGGGAACTTTACTTAATTTGTTAATAGATTGAGCGTTTTTTAAAGGGAAATTCAAATTGTACGATGCAATACGAATATTAACATGTCGAATTGGCAGAACAATTAATATTATGTCAACTATTTTTCAGTTCCTGAGTTGTTAAGCGTTTATAACGTACAATTTACCCATAATATATAATAAGTACTTAGAACTTTCTCAAACTTGAATTCTTTAAATCGCAAGAATCCCAATGCACTAATTTCCATTACAATGGCATTAATTTCTTAGTTGAATTGATTAAGTAGAATCAGTTAAGTCGCGGTCTTCTACTCGTTTAACGTCTTTTTCAAAGTGGTCGTATTCACTTTTAACTAATGGCCAATTACAAATTTAAAAATATTATTAATAATTGGCTTTTCGACCCGATTTTTTTATATTTTACATACTGTAAGTACTGATTGTTTTGGTTTAGTCAGTGCACACCGTTTTAGTTCAGAAATCGCGTAATAATATACATATAGCCCATGCTACTTGGACAGAAATGGATTTTAAATCAGTGAAAATATTTTGCAAAATCGTTCACTAGTTCTCAAGATTACTCGCGAGTCAAAACAAACATAAAATAATATAATAAACTTTTCCAAATCCATACTAATATTATAAATGTGAAAGTAACTCTGTCTGTCTGCCTGTTACTCTTTTACGGCCAGAGCGCTTGACCGATTGTGACGAAATTCAATATGGAAATAGTTTAAACTCTGGGGAAGGACATAAACTACGTTTTTTTCCCAAAAATTAGCCCCTAAGGGGATTAAATACCTTCTCATAAATTGAGGTTAAAAGTATGTGTCCCAGTACTTTTAATGCGAAATCTTGATGCGCCCAAATTGTGTAATGGTACATGTTTACAAGTTTCTCATCTGGGCCGAAATATTGTTTTAGCTATTATAATTAGTGACAAATTTAAAGGAGACAGTGTTTTAATACAACGAATACAAAATATATCAACGGATTTGCCTTTTCAATTTAAAAGCCTATTACAATTTCCATTAAAACTGCTTTCGGAATAACTATAAACAAAGCCCAGGGGCAAACACTTAAAAAAACTATTTTTTTCGCACGGCCAGCTGTATGCGGCTTGCTCACGTGTATCAAATTCACAAAATCTCTATTTTTCAAAAGATTGTAAAACAAAAAACATTTTTCATAGGCTCGTCTTAAATTAGAATTGAATTTATTAATATTTTAATCAATTATATCAATAATGTACACACTGATTCCACGCGGGCGAAGTCGCGGGTTAAAGCTAGTGTTAAACATAACTAAATATATTTTATCTTTACAACATTAAAATGGTACAAGATAATTTTATTTAGGAAGAGTTTACTGTATTATAAAAAATAGCGATGATTCTAAAAAAATCACTTTAAAAAAAGAATTGGTCAGCGTATCTCAAGAGATTTCTCGATGAGAAGTTTCTCCCAGTTCGCAGTTCAGAATCAACATATTGTAAAAGTTCCAATGCCATTCCACTTGTAGCTCTGGGATAATGAAAATGTAGGTCAAAGGACAATGAAAGTGTTCGAGCCTATAAGAATAGATTGATAAGTACAAAGTTACATAAAAATTCAGTAGGTACAGCGAAAGTTCAATAAAATGACCGAACTCATCGTTGAAGAATTTTATGTACATTGATCTCGGTAATACCTATTATTATAAGTTTTTAATTATGGTGGAAAAATGATGTTAATTTTGTTAGCGAAGGTAATCTTTTTCAATAATGTTGTGCATCGTCTTCGTCAGCGTATTTATTTAAATAAAAAAAAAGATCGTGTTTTGCGACTTGATTGGCTCGACTCAGGGTAAACATTTAATATATATCTCAAAGTGATGGAGAAATGTTAAATTTGAAAGTCATGTCTATTTGTATACATATGTAAATGAAGGATTAAAATCAAGGCAGGTATAGAGGTAGGTAAATGAATATGCTGATCAGAACATGTCATGATGGAATTCTCTCCCTTTGATCAAACTCCCTCGCTGAACGGTTGTGCACACGTTCTCCTTGTCAGATATTTTGGTTCATTGTTGAAATGTCGAAACACTCGAAACATTTGATGTAGGATTTAGGTACTGTCAACTTAGCTAAGAATACTTCGTTACACTATTTATTATACATATTGTGTCCGGTAAGACGTAAGTACCGCACGGGATTAATGAATTGGATAGAGAATACAATTCTGAAACGAAAAGTCCTTTACCATTTTTTCACCCGACGTACAGGTAATGAGCAATTAATTAAAGTAAGTAGCCATTCAGATGTGCGCTATAGCAGTAAGTAGGGATTCACTTGCGTATTTGGTTCAATTTTCTTGTTTTCTCATTAATTAAAATTTTCGTAGCAAGAATATCAGTTTAAAAAATATATAATATACACTGTCTGAGAGATAACGCTGTTAAAATTTTTATGTATAGTCCGTTAAGATATCTAAAAGAGAATCTAATTTAAATTTACCTACGTTTATTTAAAAGAGTATATTATAGTCGTAGTGCCATATTCTGGGACCGAAACCGAATTGAATCCACCGAAAACCGCACCGTAATTACTATTTTAGCGAAACCGAAAATTTAATCTTAGATAAACCGTAACTGAAACCGAAACAGCAATTTGTAAATTTCAACAAACCGAAATACAGTTTTTTATAACTATAAAAAATATATATGTCGGTCAAAATTTTACGTCAATGTAAACTTAGCCATTGTTGTTAGTTGTGTACTGACTCCTGTTCAATAATTCAAACATTTGCTGATGCCCTGTCACGTAACATAATTATAGGAGAATTGAGTTATTATCAGTTTCAAAGGTAGCTCAAATTTAATTATTGCAGCAAAAGTGTTTACTGTTTACCGGATGCAAGTGAAAACCACAGGCTTGAATCTGGTTAGAGTTGCCAGGTGTTCTGATTTGCAATGAGTTTCAATATTGTGAATCTTTTTTTTTGAGATTTAGTGCAAATAAAGTCACAAATTCTTAGCTGATTTTATTAATCAAGCTTAGCTGATGATAATAATGATTGTAAATTGTAAACGTTCGAGAATTGAGGTTTTTATTGATAGAAAACAAAACCAAAACAACAAAGAAATAATTATCAAGCAACAAAAATAAATTAGACACGTCCCCATTTTTCAGGTTCTAATCCAAGTTCAGCCGGGTACTCACTAGCGAGCCGTAACCGTAACATGTGTGATACAGTAACGAGGTTCTAGTGAGTACGCGTGTTACAGTTACAGCTCGCGACGTCGCCGGATCGCTTTCACCGAGCGTACTCATTAGCGAGCTGTAACCGTAACATGTGTGATACAGTAACGAGGTTCTAGTGTGTACGCGTGTTACAGTTACAGCTCGCGACGTCGCCGGATCGCTTTCACCGAGCGTACTCATTTTGCGAGCTGTAACTGTAACCAAACAGATACAGTTCGAAGTTCTAGTGTGTACGAGAAGGCCAGTGGCCTGACAAGCCGGATTTATCCGCAGTTTCCTCTGACCATTCACTCATGAATATAAACTCGAATATTCTATTGTTGATACAACAAACAAGTTACAACCTCTCCTCTTGGCGTCCACAACCGCACTGCGAGCGCCCTTTGATTCGCGGCAAAAACCGACAATCGTCGGCTCGCTGCAAGCGGCACGCGTACCGCTCGCAGCAGGTTTACGAACCACGTACACACTATGTTTTTGGTAACAGTAACGGTTACAGTTACGTGCAACGTTACGGGTTCAGAAATGAGTACGTTGTAAACGTCGGCTCGCTGCAAGCGGCACGCGTACCGCTCGCAGCAGGCTTGCGAACCACGTACACACTATGTTTTTGGTAACAGTAACGGTTACAGTTACGTGCAACGTTACGGGTTCAGAAATGAGTACGTTGTAAACGTCGGCTCGCTGCAAGCGGCACGCGTACCGCTCGCAGCAGGCTTGCGAACCACGTACACACTTTGTTTTTTGGTTACAGTACATGCAACGGTTACGGTTACGGCTCGCTAGTGAGTACCCGGCTGAACTCGTAAAAGTATCCAACAATTGAATTTTCACAATATGAATTGTTGTAAACAAAACGTTCTATCTGTTTTATTTTTCAAGCCCCTCCAAACTTTGCTTAGAAGACTCAAATACAGTTTATTGTATTATTTTTAATAGTACGTAATAATATTAAATAGCAAATTCAATTAATGACGCTTTCCCAACATCTCAGAAACTGAGAACTGGTGACTTTAATAGAACTTAGAGGAATCATGGCAGCGTTGCAACTTGCCACACACACAGTTTTTCCAAGCGCAATACGACGGCGTGGCGTTTTGATCTCGAATATTCTCAAGCCATTGATTTCTTTTTTAAAATACCATTGTTATAACTTCTTTGATTTATATTGTTACTTAGTGTCAGCAATAAGGTGTTACCAATGTACCGCCATAAATTCGACGCATCCATTTCAGTGTAATGAATGGTTGGATGATTACGACATGGAACCAGAATCTTGCGATGCAGTTTATGGAGCCAAATTTTGTGTTAAACATATTGGAAGGTTTGAAGGTACCTACTTACAAACCTTTACGAATGTCTGGTGAAACGGACTAAACAAAGCTTCTCTATTTAATATTTCTAGCAGTTAGCACTAACAAAACTACATTTCCAAAATTGGAAAACACTTTTGCATACGTGGTGGCAGAATGATAACATATTTACTAATCCAATATTTTTTTTCAGTATTAACAAGATTATGTTATTTATGCTAACCAAAGTTGATTGCCTCTAAAAATTTAGCAGGGATTCTTCAGAAATAGTTGTAAATTTGTCTCGGAGCGAAGTCGCCGATTAAAAGCTAGCATTTTCGTCAAAGCATATTTCTTTTTTGTGTACGCGAAGCTACTACTTGACTTCTTCCCATATATACAGTAGATCCTCTGGTATTAGTCATCTTCATGCAGTGGTCATTCCTAAATATTTATGGAATCGTCGGAGTTACTACAAAACATGTCTTCTTTGTACATTGACCAATATCCTAAATGACTTACAATCCTTCGAAATCGACAGTGGCTATTATACAGTATACACTATATTTTTATGATGAGATCGCTATATGGATTTCTTCCGAACAATAATATACTTTTGTCCTAATAATTTTATAAACAAGAACAACAATATTCTATATTAATACCATTTGTCTGTTTTTATGCGGCTATTTTCTTGTGATGGATCACAGTTTCGGGGTTAAAATGTTATCAATGCACGTCAGCCGAGACTATCTATTGTGCTGATGGCATGATTCAAAGTGATGGGATTGAACCCACAAGTTGCGACAATGTGTTTGAAGCCCAATATTGTGTTAAATCATATTCTTTGGACGGTTTGTGCTAACAGGTTATATTAGCATGAATTGAGTTTATTTTATGAGTATCTAATATAAATTTATTAAATGTGTGCTTGAATTTGTAGTAAAATAAAAAGGAAGACTACAGATTAGGAGAAGGAACGTCGCACACAGGTCTATGGTACATTATGCAACATATAATTCGGTATGGCTCGAATTGAAAAAAAATTGGAACGAGATTACGCGGATTCTTTTTCTCTACAACTCTTTTGGAACTTTTTTCCCCCCTGATAATAATAGTCGAGTTATAGGACAAAAACGGGTTTTCGGGAACTTTAAAGCGGCATATCCCCCTCTCCGACAGTCAGTCACAAACTATACCAACATGTCGGGGGAGCTCGATTCTACAGTTTTTGTAGGAAACATTTTTCGATTTGAGCCATACCGGATTGAAATTCCCAATTCACAGTTTTCTCTCCTGGTTTATAGTCTTCTAGGTAGAAAGTAAAAATAGGCATGTTGCCCTAACCGGAAAATTTTTGAGTGACGCCCATGTTTGACAGTAGCGTAGTGTTTATTGATAATTTTGCTGTTTACTAAAGATTCGAATATACGCTTATGATCTCTGTTGTCGAGCGTCTATAAATATCTAACAAAAGACTCGACTTGATTTTTTTCATATTTTCAAGAGGTTTCTAAACTATCAATGAGTAATGAACGCCTGAGGATCTTTCTAGATTATTAAATTTGGTGACACACGAATTGATATTTTTAATATTATGCTTTATTTAATTGCTTTGGCTATTTATTACAATTGGCTTACAAAAATCACGCTTAATAAAGTAATAATTTGATTTTAAGTAGATTTTTTGCACTTTTGGTACAATCTTGAGATTTAGTTTTTCATTATTTTCAGATATAAGTTCTTGACTCATATAATTTGTCTATTTATTTAGGCACAAGCATTGAATAATTACGTAATAGCTACACCAACTTTTGCGCATCAAGTGATAAATTATGTTATGCAAATCAGACAGTCTTTTTTTTCCTCACAAAAAAAAAAAATAAACACAATTTTTAATAAAATGAAAAACTTATCTCAATATTTTAAGCCTGCCGTCCACTTTGAGCCAACAGCATAGCTTAATACAAACTTACTCGCAGTGGACTACAAGCTTTATTAAGTATTAACTTATTACTTTGTTTAACTGTGTTTAAATTTTGTAATTATTTTGATTGCATGCGTACTTTTAAAATTTGTTTTGGATTTGCCTACTTATAATTATTCTGCTATTGTTATTAATATTTCGAAAATTCTTTAAACTTACACAAAACTATTTTAGTAATAAAATGCTAAGTAAAAAAATTTACTTCTCGATACTCGATGCATGAAGGACATCAAGCTAATACGGCGGTTAAATAACGCCTCAATATATTATTATTGTGACGTCATTTGACTAATTAATCTTAAATTTAATCACAAAGCACCTTTTACATGACTTACGTTTACAAAAAAAATATTTTTTGTCCTATACCCCATAAAATAACTGCCTTTCATACATTTAAACCTGTCATGAATTAACCGATTCAAAGTTTGTGAACATCGGGACGCTAAAGCAATTTTAGAGCCTGTTTATAATGGGGAAAAGTAAAAAAAAATAATTATTTTAACGAATGTGGAACGTCTAATCTATAGGGAAACCACAACCTAAACTATGTGCATCTCTCTTTACGCATACTGTAAACCTGAGACAGCTTATAGACGGTACTTAAATAAATTTTCAACCAATTTTTCTCAGACCAATATATTGACAAAAAATAAAAAAAAATATTGATTTGTTATTTTTTTATTTTTTGTCAATATATTGGTCTGAGAAAAATTGGTCGACAATTTTATTTACTTGAAGAGTTCTATTCAGACGTTAATCAAAGATTTGGTACTTAAATATGTTTACAGTAGCCTACTACTCATTGAAGTTCAGCTTGCTAAACAAAAGAAATGTCAGATAGTAAAAAAATTGAAAAAATAATGTTGTAAATACTGCAAGTCTAAACATAACTCACTATTTTATAGGGTGTCGGACAAAAAATAGTGTGTATCAAGGACGAAATGCGATTTTGACTCGTGTAACATCGACTTCATTACGCCCTTGATACAAAATCTAATATATCATGATAACACGTAAATTCTCTTGTACAGGTGGTATCGGAGCTAAACGGTATTGTTCGTCACTTGATCTCGGGAACTACTGCAACTACGTAAAGCAGCCCGGAGACCAGTTGGAGTACCGGACATGCGTCTTTACGTGTACGGGAGACGGTTGTAACCCTGCGGGCATTAATAGCCCGATAAGTATAGTTTCGGTTATGTTAGCAGCGATTTCATTGTATGCGTTGCTGTACTGATGGTAATTTTTTTTATTTCGTTTTTATACCAAAACATTTTTGTAAATATTTGATGTAGGTACTAATCTGTGTACTTAGTACAAGAGAACAGTTAAAGTTATGCGTTTATCTTTTCAAAAAAATCTTAATACTTTAACAATCATACATACAAAAATTACTTTAAAATTTTCGTTTCAAAATTATATATAATTACAAGTGTCAAGAAATTATTTTTATATGTTTGTAAACCTATAAATTTATTTTTATGGACATACTTTGTATGTACTTTAAGTCGGATTTATGTTAATCAGTATCAAATCATGTTGGCAATATTGTAAAAATGAACATCAAGTCATAATAATTATACTTTAGAACATCTAGAAATTTTTGTGTTTGATATTTTTATTATAAATCGGTCACAGCATTATGAAATAGATCAGCTGAATCATTCGAAAGTGTGAAACCTAATTCGCGCATACATGCTGCGCATTGACGCAAGTAGGAGCCATGTTGACACATCTGTCAGTTCTGACTCAAACTTTCAGTTTCATAGCAGTCATGTAGTAAAATTATGGGCGGGGTTAACGCACGTTTGAACACAGTTGTGTTTGACTGAGTTTAAGTTGACTGACAAACAGTCGAGTGAATCTGCTGACGTTTCTGTCGCTATGACTCAACTGTTTTTAAAGTTATGTTGCCATCTAACGCACTCCTATAAGAATCATTCCAAATCCGTTACAATTTTATCTATATATTTCTTACAAAATATTGAAATACAGTAGAACGCCGATTATCCGAATTAATTGAGACCGGGGTCGATTCGGATAATCGGACATGTAGTGTCTTGCCTCTAGCTTTCAACCATAACAGTTGAAATGTATCTGGATTCCAGCGAGTTCCAACTTCGACGTGTGCTGATACCATTGTAGCGTCTACACGGCAATTGTCGCTCGCATTTTTGTATTCTTGCGTCCCCACAAAACTTGTTTTTATTGAAAAATTACTTGGTTTTAATTTTATTTTTTATATTGCGCTTAGGACCGATTCGGATAATTGGCGATTTGGTTAATCGGCGTTCTACTGTAGTTTTATTTTGATTTCTGAAAATTTAAATTATCTTCGGTGATATTGCAAATCAGCTACGTCACTCAGCAGTACCACGTATGACTTGGAACAATATTTTAAATAGCACAAACAAATGTTTAGTGAATTTCGTATCCGCTGTATTGTTCTTAAGATTTGAAAGCTCTTCTGATTGGCTAATTCAAATAAACATTGATTTATTAAGCGCTAATGATCACGTCTGTACAAAATCTGTTTTGATATTTCAAGCAGTTCCGTGGAATTAAGAGTGACGTTACGCAATTTTGCTAGAACTGTTATTATATTGATCAATGATATCAATAGAATCATATTATGAATTCTATTGAAAAAATTTTAAATTATTAGATCAATGCTGCCAACCTTTTAAAACAAAATTATCAAATCGATCTTAAAAATATTGAATTTTCGATATTTATAAAGATTACTTACGCGGTTTTTGAATGTGCTAATAAAAAACAGAATAAACGCTTAATTTTTTTAAAGATGTATTTCGTTTGTTTGATTCTACGGTTGGCAGCATTATGGCAAATATATTATGCAAGCGTACAGTCAAATTGGTAATAAGCGACTTAATATAGGTATTGTTAATTTACTTAATTTTAAGACAGATATGTTTAAAAGTGTTACAGTTTTTTTAGAAGTGGTAAATGTATGTACTTTAAAAGGTTTTCTCAATGCCTGTAGTTTTCTTTATATTCATTGTTTTACAACTTTACTCAAAACAAAAATGTACTAGCGATTCAAAATGATTGCTAGTACATTTTCGTATAAATATTTTGAGATTCCATTACCATGTCGCTATAAAACACACAAAATTAATAAAAGGCACGCGTCGCATTATTCCGCAATTTTGCAAAATTTTGCTGAAAAACCTTGATTTATTGTGACATTGAAACATGATATTATTTTATACGTTTCTTTTTAACAACTTTTTCTTCAAAGTGGCAATATGTCGACATTTATGAGAACTACTCCTCAGGTTTATTTTTATAAAATATTTATGAACTGTAGTGTTTTTATTTTGATAAAATTATACATTTTATGTGTGAACAATAAATTTTTACATTCAATAAAAGTGTCCGTTTTCAAGATTACAAGTTTCCTGATAAAAATACATTAACCTTCCAACTGTACGTAAACTTTTCTTTAAGGCCTGCGCAGTATGTTTGAAACCATCTATTACGCACCTTATATTTTGTTTTTGAGTAATGCTTTTTAAAAATGACAACAATCAAAAACACTTTTTCACACATATTTTGGAAAAATATATTTATGATTATTGTGTAAGAGCTGATGGTTTCGCTACAGCCGCGTGTGGTTAATGCTCCTATAACTTTATCCGAAGATTAGGTAACAGTAACATCCGTGATTGGAAGATTAATTACAAATCAACAATTAAGGTTTATCTTTGGCTTTTCAAATTGCATGTTAATTTTTTGGCTTTTTGGTAACACTTTAATTTTGCTAATTTTAATTATTTGATCACAAGTTTTTTTATACCCTATTTTTAATCATTTTATATAGTTTACTGAGACTGAATTTGAAACATTAAGCATTTATACATTTCACAAAATATTACGTTAAACACACCACTAAGCTCATATAAAAATAACATTCATACTGAACTATTTTTTTTTTTACATTTTCATAAAATTTTATCTTATATAAAATGGAAAGCTTGTGTTATCACGAACAATAGCATTTACTTAAATACGTAGTATATAGTTGTTGCACTAAATTAAAATTACAAAAAAAAATAATGTATCTTTGAACTGCTTGATTTTTAAAGAAGTCTATTATTCATATCATCTAAGTATTTTATAAATGCTACCAAATCAAATTAATTTATTTGGTGTTGTTAATTTTTGATATTTAGTTGCTAAAATAATACTGCAATTCCTATAGTACTTTAGAAAATTTGTCGAGAACCGAACTGTTATGTCATCTTTACATCTTTAAATTATTTTGAAACCACTATTAGTCTTACATATTGTTTTAAAAACAAATTGTTGCGTAGAAAGCTTTAGAGATGAAAAGAATTTTAAATACAGAATTAAATAATGTCAAAACTGAAATTAAAACTTAACTAAGGTAATTAAAAATCAAGGAATGATTGAACTTTGATAAAATATTAAAAATGTAAAAGTTCTGTGATGGAACAATTTAAGTAACAAAAATATTTGTTAATATTACTTAACATATTATAAAATATTTTATACAAAACATATTACAAAAAGAAAATAATTCATAAATGCAACGTCAGACTTAAAACTAGTTCATAAATTGCAATCATAAAATAATATAAAAATTATAAAAATGTATAAAACATGCACCCACGTATTTTGACTTTTTTATGATACATACTTTTTTAATATAATAGCTATTAACTCTAAAAAATATTTTAGAGAAAATTGCATGTCACAGTTAAAAAAAAAAATTTAATGGCATACGATCGATCGAAAAATGATGCTGACTAAATCAATATCGTTTTACGATTGATCCTATGCCACGAAGTCATTTCTCCACGATCAACTTGTACTTTTTTTTAGGTTACTGAAAAGTTAAAATATGCATCACATATATCACCTTGTCTTGAAATGCATCAGTATTATCTAAAAATACTATTTAACGAACTTAATTTGAAAAAACTAATATTTGTATCAAAAGCAGATTATTTTTATTTTAAAAACATACTTGCTATATGGATGCATTTTATATAATTCACAAAAGCGAAGAAGCTCTCTGTGAGACAGCTTTAGCAAAATATATTCTGTTCCGTTGAATGAGCCAAATCGTCAATAATAATACTATTGTGGTTGTAATATTGAAAACTTTTTATTTGTTTCTTTGCAGAATTTTTACCTGTTCTTCAAGTTCTCGAACTTTTCTTTCACTGTTAGTAAGCTGCTTTTTAAGAACACGTATTTCTTCTGCTTGTCTATTGAAGGCTTTTAGTAACTGGAAAATGAAGAAAAAGATTAAGTGAAGAGAAAAGAGCTGATGGGATTTCGCTGTACTCTTATATCGACACGATATTAACAATTTTTCTCGTCTTCAACACGGGATCGAGACAGAATTGTCAAGATTTCGTTATCGAGACGAGAAAAACATCCTCGAAAAATTCCCGAAACCAGAGTTGTAAAAACCTCTACAAGACAAGTTTGTATTTCATTCTAAAAAGTCTATCGAAAGATAAAATACCTCCGATTCGTTGCTGAAATTGTCACTCATAGTTCCAATTTGCTTGTAAAGTGGTATTTCTTCATTTTCATTATTCACCGGTGCATTACCGAACATCTGTTGAAGTTGGTGGAATTTTGTTGTTTGATTTGTGGTTGTTTTCTGAGTTTTTTCATTCAAATTTTTATCCATTCGGTAAGTTACATCCTTTGGTCTATAGTCTGGTATTGTTTCGCAGGATAAGAAAGCAAATTTCTTTTGATTATTATTTTCAGCTGTTTGTATTGGCAGTGGAGCTGGCTTAAACACTCGCGGCTTATGAGTACTGATGTTAACACCTAAATAAAAAATTTATATTTTCAGTTTAAAGTGAATTTTTCAGATTTTGAAGCTGACTGTCAAAATTGACTAAAAAGGCATATCTACCTGTTTTAAGAGACATTAATAGAGGCTGTGCGTTCCTTCCACTAATCCAGTCGTTTGCGCTTATTGCAGGACGCGGTGCAGCTGTGTCCGGATACAAATCTTCTTGAAATTGGTCACTCTTACGAGGAACAACCATCGCAATTGGCTCACATAAACCCCTCGTTGCATGCAATTTATAAAAACGGAACACTTCGCACTGTGAGGTGTTCAAACCGCGTTTTGACATGAATCCTAATCCGCGCTATAAAACGTAATAAAGTATTTTGAAGTGCCTTTTCAGTTTACGATATCAATTACGTGGATACAGGGGAGGGCTACTCTAATACTGTTTCTTACCTGAGGATTACCGGATAAGAATTGATTCAGGAAATGTATCCAAGGTGCTTCGTTAACAACTTCGTAGTATCTAATATTGCCATCTCCTTTACCCGCTAAATACAATACGTTTGTATCATAATCGAAGTAAGGAAACACTACTCCCGATGAACTATCGATCGTTTCAACGATCAACGGTTGTGATAAATCATGCTGATCCCAAACGGCATACTGCCTGTCCGAATGACGAGAAAAACCTGTTGTAAGTAAACGACCCGAATCTCCCAAAAATGTAACCTTACTCGCTTTAGTTCCTGCGTGACATAAGGCTTCCTAATAAAATAAAAGTAAAACATAAAAACGAATCCAACATTCACTCCTCTAATTATATCTTGTTCGAAGGGGTCTGGAAATGGATGTTACAGGCTTCTAATTCATAAACCGTTAACTGAGTCATAATTAAAATGAATGAATTTAAAACTTACCGAGACTATCATACCGGAACGAGGCTCGATCACGCGTAATTTTTTGTCTTTACAGGTAGTTGCCAATAAGCTGCCATCTCTATTCAGCGACAAACAATAAATTACGTCCGGATGACAATCGATTACGCTGACGGCTTCACCACTACCGATGTCCCATACAATCAACTAAAAAATTATATTTAACAATTATAATATATAAGTTATTAGATAAGTATAATTGATTAGATAAGTAAAATGGATTAATAAATAGAATTCATTAATTTCTTCGCCAGTTCCCAAGTAGATTTAAAGAAACTGGGGTTTCTACTTTTTATTAATAATAATACTCTGAAATGATACGCTACTATGCCTTTATATTAAAAAAAAAAAAATTAATTCAACAACTTTATACTTATCACTAATGTATTAGCTTACCAGATGGTCAAAACCGGCACTAAACAAAATATTTTCAGCTGTTGGATGCCATTCAATATAAGCAACTCGCCTCTTATGACCTTGTAATTCCAAAATCCAGTCTTGTAAATGCATCGACAAACCTCCATCAGGAATATGCCACAGTTTAATCTGTACCATTAATAAAAAATAATTTCACACAAATCAAACCTCAACAGAAAGTGAGATATCAAAAAAACAAACTTTTCACTAAATTTTATTATTTTTATTCTATCAATGAAAGGACATCAATAATCGACAAAATCCTTTCTTTATCTTTTCATGGCATTTTGTATTTGTTTTTAAGAAATAAAAAATATAATTTCAACCCTTCAGGACGATCGAACTTTTATTTTTGAAGTGGTAAGTTATGGCTGAAAAAATTCTCGTGTATCCAAATTTTTGTTAGTCCAGGATCGATGTCGATGGAATTTGGCACATTTTAAATTTATATCTAAACTTAAAGTACAATGTACCTGACTATGTTCACGTTAAGATGTTTAACGCAAGAGAACATGCGGGTAAAATAGACGTGTTGAACCGAGTTTAATCACGCGGGAGTAAAATAATTAAAGAGCTTTTATAAATTTACTTACAGTACAGTCGTCCGAGCAAGAAGCGATGATGTTATCATTAAAAGGATTCCATTTAATGTCAAGAACAGGTCCCCTGTGGCCCGTTACTCGGCTTGCATTGAAATCCAAACGACCAGTCTACAGAAAACAATCATAAATATTTTTCGGACGTGAAACCGAGAACCGGATCTTAGTTTCTATGATACATACGTTGTCGATGGGTATAACGAGAAAAGCTCCTCCGCCGGCGACTTCCGTAACGATGGCAAGAAATTTCGGATTGACCGCACAGAACATTGAATCGTGAGCATTTTTGGTAATTTTTATATTGTCGTAACATTTTTCTCGTTTAGCCGGCACACCGTACACATGTCGAAATTTTGAGCTGCGCACCCCACGAAACCATAACTGTAAGTCCAGCGAGTGCATATCAGCATTTAGCGTCATTTTTTGTTTAGCGAGCGTTAAAACAAACGACAATTATAACAAATGAATGATGTTTACGGGACGATTGTTACTAATTACTATCATTTAAATATTACACGATAAAACTATTAACTCTTTTATCACACAAATAATATGGCACTATAAATCACTTGTATCAATATTCAATTTTAAAAATACACAATGGAAACAAATCAATAACATTGATAAATGACAATCCTCATTCAGCTAATAACCGAAGAGGACTGAACTAGTTCTTCCCTCAAATAGATCAACTTTACTGATATCCAAGGGAAATGCGAGAGTAAAAGTGTTAAGTCTGACTTTCTCTAATTTGGCAAATAATTAATAATTAATGATGTTATTCTGCATAATCATATATGTAGGTACTTTATTTCATGAAATCGTTCACTGTAACAACACAGTGCTTATTGGGTAACTCCAGTGCATATATGATATGATGCAGAAATACATAATCAGTTTTTAAGTGTGAAAGCATACTTTAACGTTGCATGGAGATATTTCATAATTATTTAAATAAATTATCAGTTTTATACATAGGAAAATAATAAAAAAAAAATGACGAAATCACAATTATATAAATTACTTTCAGTTGAATATAATCCCGTTTATTAATTATAGCATATTTAAATATCATCCGTGAAGAAAAAACTACTCAACTGTAACGGAGGGCCATAATATTGTGTCGTCGCTTCGATATTAATATTTTTTAGTGAATATTAGGATTTTGCCTCGAGGCGGAGTCCATTTCAAAATATTGACCGTATGTTCCGAAATATAACCCAGTATACTGACCAGTGCAGCTATAGACGTCAAGAATCTGACGCCATAATTGTACCGGTGTGCCACCACTTTGTACTGGTGAGGCAGATCAGGCAGATGTAACCTAGCATAAATATTTAACTAGACGTGTGTGCATCAAACTTTGCGAAATTTTTAATTTTATTTGTTATTTGGAATAATGTCTTCTCAACAAAGTAAACAAATACTTTTGGTGGACGAGGGAAATAATAATAAATGTCAACGCGCTGGATAGTATATTTCGGAACGAATCAACAGTATGGCGTCGATTCATGACGTCATTAGCACTGGCCAGTATACTGGGTTATATTTCGGAACATACCCTTTATATGGCCGCCCTATGCGAAGCATGCATTGGCAGTATACGAGTTACGATCTTTTATTTAAAATATGTATTTCCGAGAAGGAAAATTCTCGTTGGGGTGATGGTAATGCTTAAAAACGCATTATTTTGAAGGAAAAAAAAAACCCGCGATTACTGCGGTCAAATCTTATAATGTGGCAGAAGCAATGATACAAGCTGTGGTGATAAGGTAAACTTTATTGCAAACGTTAATAAATTTGAAAGAGAAACCGCATGAAATCAACGGTATATAATCAGCTGATAACAGTCACTTTTTTAATATCAACATTTCCTCCTGATTTACTAACATAGATACTGCACAAGTGACACAACGCATATCATGCTTTTTCTTCGATTTTCCAATGCCGTGTGTAACTTCTACGATTGTGAACTATAAATATTTACAAAAATACGTAGCGCGCAATGCTTCTATATGAAACGCTCCGCATAGGATAGTTCACTTAAATGTTGAGTAGATGGCTCACGGTCCAAGTAAAATTCAAATATTTTAAACACAATGTACGAGAAAATATGTGGCTCATATATATATATTTTCTATGTAAAATTAAAACTTCAATTTTAAATGCATTTCGAAACTGTTTGTGAAATACATTTAACTGTATAGAAAAAATCAATCTGGGAACCTAGACTTCCAACGCTAAATCTTGTTTAATAGTCGTGCTTTTTTATGACGCGGCATCATCATTATAAAATTTCCTTGTGCGTGACAGTACAGCATAGTTAGTAAGTCCGTCTGAGTTATTTTAATAGTACCAGCCGATACTATTATAGTATCATGTAATTATTTTTATACTTTGGTAGTTGCAAATTCATTTGGCATTAATGAAATAAAATATTATGGCATAACGGAAGAACACATTTAAAAAAATTCGACGGTTTTCTCTTTTTCTTATTTCAGTAAATATTTTAGAATATCTAAATCTTTCAAAAACAAATATTTCTATCTTTGTCTGATATGATTAAAAAAAAAAAAAACAATTACATGAAGTGGGCATTCTTTTTTGATAGTAGAATATCGATAAATTGTAAAAAACAATCGTCTATGTACTTTTCTAGGTTCTAGCTGATAGCTGAGTAGTAAAATCAGCGGAACAATGTACAATATCGTCACTTGTTTTCAGTGTATAAACATAAAGAAAAAAAAAACACTAAAAGCAATTCATTAAACCGACACAAACATTTAAAACAAAACTAATGTCACTTTTTTCACTACTACAATTTATATAACTGTTTCAAATCAGTAAAAAAACTACATAAAACAAACAAATAAAAAACGAACCACGAATATCCCATTTCTATAAAATAATGAAACAAAATTTCACTTTAAACATGAAATGTGTGTAAATGAAAATGTTTGCAGAAATGTACTTAAAACATAAAATGACTATTTACCTCTTTGCCAGTCATGATTTAAGGAATGCAAACAGAATAGTAAATTGATGTAATAATGGAATTAAAAATAGTTTGCATGCTGCTATTTGCATAGAGCAAAGGTATGTTAAAATATTGGATCAATAAAATGACCTTTAATATTTTAAATTTGCATAGGTATACCTATATCGTGTATTGGAAAAAAGTTAGCACTGTGCTGTTCATAGAATATTTATGCATAATATCAATTATCTCGATTTTTACTTTTACAATGAAAAAAAAAAAAAAATCCAGCCAATTGGACGACGGGACCATTCCAACTTCAAAAATGTTGACATTTGATTATAATAAAGAAAATAAAATTTCTGATATCGCGTGAGGTGACGCGGGTAATGGCTAGTATTTAATATGATATTTGCTATTCGTTGCCATGGTTACCTACATAATATGCTCCACGTCATGTAAAAATTAATCAAAGCATGCCGAACTATTTTATTTCTGACAAATCCATAAAACAAAAGAGCGGCTGATTTTTTTTTATTTTCAAAATAAGTATTTCCGAAAATATAAAGTTTAGAAAAAAAAAATTACGAAACTTTCTTGAAAAAATAAATAGAATAATAAACCGTTATGAAAAGTATACCATTATTATATAAAAAACACCGTTATAGCATATATCTCTTCTGCGCATGCGCCGATTTTCCCTAAAAACAATATGGCTCTTCATATTTGCATACCAAACATCCTCCCAAAATTTGGTTTCAATATGCTCGTCCGTTTGACCTGTATCGTGTTCACAGACTAACAGACGCACAGTTTTTTCAAAATATGTTTTTTGGAGTCGGGGGACCTCAAAACGGAAAGATATTGTAAATTTTTTGAAAGTGATTTTTGACCTAAACTAGAACCATTCCCCACTTGTGGGTTGAAATGGTAAAAAAAGTTCTAATCTAAACATTTTACCGGTATAGATAAGTGAATTATCTATGAATAAAAAATTATAAGTAAGAAATCTCACATATTTTTTATTTCCAATCAAACAGAACTTCATTCCAACCCACAAGTGGGGAATGGTACTAGTTTAGGTCAAAAATCACTTTTCAAAAATTTTACAATATCTTTCCGTTTTGAGGTCCCCCGAATCTAAAAAACATATTATTGGAAAAACTCTGTGCGTCTGTTAGTCTGTGAACACGATACAGGTCAAACGGATGAGCGGATTGAAATTTTGGGAGGATGTTTGGTATATGCAAATATGAAGAGCCTTCTTGTTTTTGGGGAAAATCGGCGCATGCGCAGAAGAGATATATGCTAAAACGGTGTTTTTTTATATAATAAAGGTAAACTTTTCATAAGGGCTTATTATTCTATTTATTTTTTCAAGAAAGTTTTGTTAAATTTTTTTTTCTAAACTTTATAGTTTCGGAAATATTTTGAAAATAAAAAAAAAATCAGCCGCTCTTTTGTTTTATGGATCTGTCAGAAATAAACTAGTTAGGCATGCTTTCATCAATTTTTACATGACGTGGAACATATTATGTAGGTAAACATGTCAACGAATAGAATATCATATTGAATACTATCCATTACCCGCGTCATCTCACGCGATATCAGAAATTTTATTTTCTTCATAATAATCAAATATCAACATTTTTGAAGTTAGAATGGTCCCGTCGCCCAATTGGCTGGATTTTTTTTTGGAAATGATGATAATTAAAAAGGAAAAAGTCTATACTAATATTATAAAGAGGTAAACTTTGTAAGTTTGGATGTAGGAGGTAATCTCCGTAATTACACATCCGATTTCTAATTTTTTTCATCAATATTTAGAATGGACCTTCAGGATGGGCTTAGGCCTATAAATTATCGAGTTAAAATAAAATCACTTTTCGTGGATATTAATTTTGAAACGTAAGTCGACAAAAGAACTGTGGTAATTTACAAATTCGGGCGAAGCCGGACCGGACCGCTAGTTTTCAATAAATGGACAAATTGGCAAATAGGTACTTGTGTGAAAGCGAGCCTATTTTAGTGTATAATGAACAAAAAAAAAAACTTACTTGTGAATTTGTCATGTTTGCCCAAATAAATTTTCAGGATCATGCAACATTTAAATCACAGGACTCATTCAAAGCTGCGGAAAAACAAAAGTAAATAAATACAACACTGATATCTTTCTGTAACTGACAGAGAAAATAAAAAAAAATATTTAAATTATAAAATTGATTTCAGTTATTAAAATCCGAAAGAACTGATGTCTGGTTAGCTTCCAACATTTTTGTTTTTAAATCACATTTATACGATTGAAAACTTTGGTTGCTGATAGTAAATATACTTACATTTGAAAATAAACTTATGAAAATTGTATCCATACAAAAAAAAATGAAAGCACACACATGCAGATTTCATGCAACAGGTACCGATAATAATCCGTTTTTTTTTTATTTCAAAAAAATCTTATAAAATTATTTAATCCTCATAAATAGACCATAATATTGTTTAATTTACAACTCTTAAATTAAAAACGGCATATTCTAATGCTTTTTTTAAATATAGAAAAAAGAATCAGTAAAAATAATACATGATTACATCCAAATCTTTGATTAACGTCTGAACAGTAAAATAAATAATATTCATTTAGTAAGTAGGTAATAATCGAATTTCGAAATAAATATTGGGAACATCAATCTACCGGCACATTTTTTGACATTACACACGTAATAACATCTTGAAACGAATTTAAAGTTATTGAGGCAAAAAATCTTTTACTACACTTTACACACTTTGCACGTACTAACTTTAATAAGTAAAACAAATATTTTTTTATTATAGACAGAATATCGCAAAGTGAATATTAAATAAAAATCTAGCACAGACTTCAAAATACAGCAATAACCATAATGTAAACCAACAGTTTATTAAAATCTCACAATTGTTTCTTTTTTCTGAAGACCAAATTTACATCTCATCAACCTAATAAGCAGAGATGTATTCAGGAAATTTATAAAAAACATATAAAATCACACGTACCTGTAATAATTATGGAAACAATCTATAGTTGTAAATGTAGTAATAAAAAACAAGCGATCCAAAGACCAAAATTAGTTATTAACTGTTTTGAAGACAACGTCTTCAGTTGCCAAAGGATCCTTTGGCCACTGAAGACGTCTTCAAAACAGTTAATACCTATATAGTTGTAAATGTTTTACTAACTTTTTGAACTAAAACTTCATTAGTCACTGTAATTTTATAGATAAAACGCATTGGAAGCGTTTTTATTAGTCTTTTTTATAGTAATAAAATTTTGTTATCTTTTTGCGCGATTACACTGGTTAAAAAATCAAAACAAACTAGTGATCGCCAAGTGGTCGAAATTCGACCGTAATTTATTAAATTTTTAAGTTTAAACGTTATTGAGGTTCTATGTTATGAATTTCTCCTAAATCGATTTAACCTGTTAATTCGTACATATGCCGTGATGTAACATACCTCTATATTGTGCACTTCCCCTCGTTAAAACTAAGAGAACGATGTATGTTTCATCACAATGTGTGCGAATTAACACACTCAAATCGGTACCACCCGTATTTATATATGATGATATAAAGTTACTTATTCCACTTAGGTACCTATTCAGAAACAAAATAAAATCATTTTCTGAATAAAAACGGGTTAACTCAAAAACAAATAATAAAAATTTACGGGCGTATTATTGCCTCATTTAAAATATACAGGTGTTCTATTTGAAATCACAATAAATTTAATTGTTTTACCATTTTGGTAATTGTAATGAGCGTAAAAAACATGAAAATTAAAATTCATTCATTTTTTCTACACGCTGTACGATTGGAATTATGGGCGTCATTTGGTTTACATTCTGGTCTTTTTTCACTGGGTCACATGTGATCTGTTTCCATAGTTACGACATATATACATGGGTGATAATCAAAAAGGGGCGGCAGCGCACTGGTATCAATTTTTGCTTTGTAGACTTGTAGACATTCAACAACACAAATTACAGAAATTAATTACCGACAATTACCTATTAACAGTTAATTTAACTTCTAAGTAAGCATAAAATGTTAGATAATTTTTTTAATGGTTTTAAATCTAAATTAGAAAGCATTTATATTTTGTTAGCCTCAAAACCGTCTCTGAACTGAAATGTCACTCTATTTCAGTATTATTTTAATTAAATAAGGAGGTATTTGCGAACTAATAATAATCATAATTAGATATTATAATCCCACGATCCGAGTTAGTAGGCCATAATGAAATATAATTATTTTGTTCACACGTCGGTTTTTAGAGAAAAAAACTTATAGATGGCTCAAAATAGATTTAATTAAATAGACGTCACGGCACACACGACAGAAGTGGAACTTATGTACCTATGAATAATATAAGCTTACTGTTGTTATTTATTTTATTTTGCATTTTACACGCATTTAAAAATTATTTTCGATAGTGGATAATAACGATTTGTCTGCTAATTATTTATGTTAGCTATGTTCCAAACGCTCTGCGAACAGTAACAGAACCGTCTGAGTCATAAGCAGTAACTATATAACGAACTTAACGAAGCTGTTTGTATCGATTTTGGAATACGTTTTAGCAACTGCGCATGACTGTGACAGTTCTGTTACCGTTCGAAGAGAGGTTGGAACATAGCTATTACTATAACTAGAAGTGACGTCTGCTCAAAAGTGAACTGTCAATTTTTTGAAAATGAAGTATAAGGACGTACGTGCAAAAACTCCAATTATAGCCTCGTAAGTAATGGTATTACGACTCGCAAGTGCTCGTTTTAAACATAACGTACCGCCCATCGTAATATAACCCATTACGACAAGGTATACAATCTACTATTACAACTGATGTGACAATATCATTGCTTACTTCAATAATGTTGATTGTCATCTATTATTTTTATAACTATACTATGAGTTCATTCTGTGTAGCGCAATAAAACAATTAATTTTAATAATGGAGTGCGTTAAATATTCATATCATAACGAAACAACAGTTCTACATTTACAAATTAACATGTTAATTAAAATAAAAATAACCGTTAAGTTCTGAAAATCTTTTTTTATTAAAATGTTAAATTCATTTACCTATATTATTTTTCATTAAACAATAATTTAATGAAGATTAACGTATATTAATTTATTTTAAGTAGTTACATTCATAATAAACGCTATTATTCTAAAAAAGTATAGTATTTTATCTTCAAAAAAGCGGATCAATGCATTCACATGCAATGTACAGTAATAGTAGGTGCAAATTTGTACATGAATGAAAAAAAGCATATTTTAGCACAAAAACCTTACTTTAGTTTTCGGTTTGTTGCAAGCTCTCACATCTATCGAGTTAGTTATCAATGCACTTCTATCTGTTCCATTAATTACATTTGATTTATCAAATGTTTTATTATCATCAATTACAATATTTTCCCTCATCACATTCATGACCGTCCCAACCACTCACTTTGCTTAGTTGTGATTTTTTATGACGTCAATTGCGTCAATTAGATTTTCATCTACGCCAATGGCGGCTGTCAAAAGTGTCGGTTTAATTCCTTGTTGAGTTATGACTTATCACACATGGAATAAAGGCGATTAGCGAACATCTAGTTTGGTCTTTGACAATCTTTTCTCTATGGTTTGACTGAGTTTGACAGCCAGAAGATTGGTCACATCAGGTCATATTTTATGTGCTCAATAATTTTTCTACTGACAATTGACATTACTTTATATGTCTTATAATTAAGTTTACGATTATTACCAGTTTTTACAATAACATTAATCATGAGTGATAATAAAGAACTGCCAAGAAGGTGGTCTAACCTTAAAAAAGTTCTTGAAAGATCCGGCCCTTTTTGTCATCCAGAATTTGAACCCTCGCCTGAAATTATAAATTACATTACTACACAGTGTAAAGTGTTAGTAATTGGTGCTGGAGGATTAGGTTGTGAATTATTGAAAGATTTGGCATTGATGGGCTTTCAAACTATCGATGTAATTGATATGGATACAATTGAACTTTCAAATTTAAATCGACAGTTTTTATTTCGTCACAAAGACATAGGTGCCTCAAAAGCGGAATGTGCTGCTGCCTTTATTAATAAACGTATTCCAGGTTGCAAAGTAACGCCACATTTCTGTAAAATCCAGGACTTCGATGATAGTTTTTATCGAGATTTTGATATTGTTGTTTGTGGACTCGATTCTATAGTAGCAAGAAGATGGATAAATGGCATGCTTGTATCAATGCTAGTTTACGATGAAGATGGAGCGCTCGATCAAACATCGGTAATACCTATCGTAGATGGAGGAACCGAAGGATTTAAAGGTAATGCAAGGGTGATCTTACCAGGGATGACGGCTTGTATCGAATGTACTTTGGATTTATATCCACCTCAAATCACGTATCCGTTATGCACAATAGCCAATACTCCGAGGCTACCGGAGCACTGTGTAGAATATGTTAAAGTAATACAGTGGCCGAAAGAAAATCCTTGGAAGTGTGCCATCGATGGCGACGATCCACAACATATAAATTGGATTTATGAGAAAGCGAACGAACGGGCATTACAGTTTAATATTACGGGAATGTCCTACAGACTAGTACAGGGCGTTGTTAAAAATATTATACCTGCAGTTGCGTCTACGAATGCTGTAATAGCTGCCGCTTGTGCAACGGAAGTGAGTATTCATTTGAAATGAAAGTTCAACTAGCTTTTTGTACCCAGTGTTCTATCACAGAATTATTACGTTTAGTATTTTTGCATTTCTAAAGCCTATTGTGCCTGTAAATCTAATGTTTCGTCCTTTGCGATGCTTATAAAGAAGTTTTTACTAATTTTAAGATTGCAATAATAATAATAAACTTTGAATTGTACCGACGGTTTGGAGAAATTAGCTATTGAAAAATTTAAGTCAACTGGTTGTTTCCTGTTTTAATTAATGATTTGATTTAATTGATTTTAAGGTATTTAAAATAGCAACGAGCTGCTGTATAACTTTTAACAACTACATGGTATTCAACGATGTAGATGGCATATACACATATACATACGAAGCAGAAAAGAAAGACGACTGTTTGGCTTGTAGTCGGAACATCATACATAACATGAATATAGATGAACCAGCGACTACTAAATTACAAGATATTATCAACATATTATGTGAAAGTACAACCTATCAAATGAAAAACCCTGGTTTAACTACCAACTTGAATGGTAAGAACAAAACGCTGTATATGTCTACTATTGCCAGTATTGAGGAAAGAACAAGAGAGAATTTAAAGAAGTCGTTACTTGAACTGGGTCTTACTGACGGTGCAGAAATTATGGTTGCAGACCTCACTACTCCTAATACATTAGTTTTTAAATTAAAATTCAAAACTATGGATATGTCATCATAATGTTACATTGGAATAGTTTGTTTTTTATTTTTATTGTGAAATGTAGGTAATTTATAAGAATAAGTTTGTTTTAATAAATTTTGTTTTTTTTTTTTAAACGAGAAGTTAAAAATACATAAGGAGTGTTTGTTGATACAGTTCTGACAGCTCTGAACTGCAGTGGCGATTTGCAGTCTTGGCCGCCCTAGACCCCAGGCCATGTAATGATGTAGTAAGTACCAGCCGCCCCTTTCTCTGCACCCATCATATAGACTACAAAATGAATTTACTATTTTGCCAACTTTTATCGAAATCAATTCAGAAAATTAGTTAACTTTAATAGCTGCTAGTGTGTCATATTTTCCGAGGTTTTAGGGATAATTGCACATTTAAATAAAACATTTAATATACATTATACTCGTATATATATTTAAATACACTCTCATGAACTCATTTTTGCACTTAGACGTTGCGCGCTATTAACAAAGCTGGCGTAAAATCATCTTAGAAGAGCGTTAAGTGACCTAAACTCAAATTTATAAAAAAAAATCCTCGACAATAGTTCAACATTGTTGGTTTTAATAAGTTGTCTGTGTTAAATGCATTTAAAAAAAACTCAACTGTCCAAAATATTGATCTGAATTAGATATTCCGAGCACTTTTTTAGGTAGATTATCGTTACATGATGTGATGCAGACTGCACCGAACAGTTCGGCACACCATACGCCATAATCGATTGGCCGCCCATAACATCTGGTCGCCCTAGGCCCGACCCTACTGGGCCTTAGGGATAATCCGCCACTGCTGAACTGTTGTTATTATCAGTAGGGTGACCATTTTTATCATAACATAATGCGGAACCGGACAAAGCGTTATTGCATGCGAAGCATACGTAAATACATGCGCGTGAAAATTTTTGAAAAACATCCTTTAGAGCCCTTGCGCACTAAGCAATGGGAAAAATCGCGTTTTTAGTCGATTTTCAAGATTTTCCAATGTTACACTTTTCAGATCCAGACGGCTCATACTAACACGAAATGACTCTCCGAATCAAAAAATAAGCTCAACTTTTGGTTCGGTGGGCATTTATAGTGTTTTTAAACACCGAAGCGACGTTCGAACGCCTCTATCTCCGAAACGGTTATAGATACAGACCTCCGGGTGCGCTCATTGAATTCAGCGTGTCATTTTCTATCTGTACACCGAATTTTAAATGCATTCGATGCGTATTCCAGACTTTCCAGAAAACCACTTCGAACGGGTCTATCTTCGAAACGGTAAGTGATACGAAGCAACGGAGGGGATCGGTGACTTCAGCGTGTCATTTTACATAAGCCTACCGAGTTTGAATCGGATCGGAGACATTGTCCAAAATTGTCTTAAAAAAATCGCAAAAAAACTAAGACTTATACTATGGGAAAAATCGCGTTTTTAGTCGATTTTCAAGATTTTCCAATAACTCGCTTTTCAGGTCCAGACGGCTCATACTAACAGGAAATGACACTCCGAATAAAAAAATAAGCTCAACTTTTGGTTTGGTGGCCATTTAAAGTGTTTGTAAACACCGAAGCGACGTTCGAACGCCTCTATCTCCGAAACTGTATTAGATACAGATTTCTGGGTGCGCTCATTGAATTCAGTGTGTCGTGTTCTATCAGTAAACCGAATTTAAAATGTATCCGATGCGCATTCCAGACTTTCCAGAAAACCACTTCGAACGGGTCTATCTTCGAAACGGTAAGTGATACGAAGCAACGGAGGGGATCGGTGACTTCAGCGTGTCATTTTACATAAGCCTACCGAGTTTGAATCGGATCGGAGACATTGTCCAAAATTGTCTTAAAAAAATCGCAAAAAAACTAAGGCTATACTATGGAAAAAATCGCGTTTTTAGTCGATTTTCAAGATTTTTCAATAACTCGCTTTTCAGGTCCAGACGGCTCAAACTAACAGGAAATGACACTCCGAATCAAAAAATAAGCTCAACTTTTGGTTTGGTGGCCATTTAAAGTGTTTGTAAACACCGAAGCGACGTTCGAACGCCTCTATCTCCGAAACTGTATTAGATACAGATTTCTGGGTGCGCTCATTGAATTCAGCGTGTCATTTTCTATCTGTACACCGAATTTTAAATGCATTCGATGCGTATTCCAGACTTTCCAGAAAACCACTTCGAACGGGTCTATCTTCGAAACGGTAAGTGATACGAAGCAACGGAGGGGATCGGTGACTTCAGCGTGTCATTTTACATAAGCCTACCGAATTTGAATCGGATCGGAGACATTGTCCAATATTGTCTTAAAAAAATCGCAAAAAAACTAAGGCACTATGGGAAAAATCGCGTTTTTAGTCGATTTTCAATATTTTCCAATAACTCGCTTTTCAGGTCCAGACGGCTCATACTAACAGGAAATGACACTCCGAATCAAAAAATAAGCTCAACTTTTGGTTTGGTGGCCATTTAAAGTGTTTGTAAACACCGAAGCGACGTTCGAACGCCTCTATCTCCGAAACTGTATTAGATACAGATTTCTGGGTGCGCTCATTGAATTCAGTGTGTCGTGTTCTATCAGTAAACCGAATTTAAAATGTATCCAATGCGCATTCCAGACTTTCCAGAAAACCACTTCGAACGGGTCTATCTTCGAAACGGTAAGTGATACGAAGCAACGGAGGGGATCGGTGACTTCAGCGTGTCATTTTACATAAGCCTACCGAATTTGAATCGGATCGGAGACATTGTCCAAAATTGTCTTAAAAAAATCGCAAAAAAACTAAGGCTATACTATGGGAAAAATCGCGTTTTTAGTCGATTTTCAAGATTTTCCAATAACTCGCTTTTCAGGTCCAGACGGCTCATACTAACAGGAAATGACACTCCGAATCAAAAAATAAGCTCAACTTTTGGTTTGGTGGCCATTTAAAGTGTTTGTAAACACCGAAGCGACGTTCGAACGCCTCTATCTCCGAAACTGTATTAGATACAGATTTCTGGGTGCGCTCATTGAATTCAGTATGTCGTGTTCTATCAGTAACCCGAATTTAAAATGTATCCGATGCGTATTCCAGACTTTCCAGAAAACCACTTCGAACGGGTCTATCTTCGAAACGGTAAGTGATACGAAGCAACGGAGGGGATCGGTGACTTCAGCGTGTCATTTTACATAAGCCTACCGAATTTGAATCGGATCGGAGACATTGTCCAAAATTGTCTTAAAAAAATCGCAAAAAAACTAAGGCTATACTATGGAAAAAATCGCGTTTTTAGTCGATTTTCAAGATTTTTCAATAACTCGCTTTTCAGGTCCAGACGGCTCATACTAACAGGAAATGACACTCCGAATCAAAAAATAAGCTCAACTTTTGGTTTGGTGGCCATTTAAAGTGTTTGTAAACACCGAAGCGACGTTCGAACGCCTCTATCTCCGAAACTGTATTAGATACAGATTTCTGGGTGCGCTCATTGAATTCAGTATGTCGTGTTCTATCAGTAACCCGAATTTAAAATGTATCCGATGCGTATTCCAGACTTTCCAGAAAACCACTTCGAACAGGTCTATCTTCGAAACGGTAAGTGATACGAAGCAACGGAGAGGATCGGTGACTTCAGCGTGTCATTTTACATAAGCCTACCGAATTTGAATCGGATCGGAAACATTGTCCAAAATTGTCTTAAAAAAATCGCAAAAAAACTAAGGCTATACTATGGGAAAAATCGCGTTTTTAGTCGATTTTCAATATTTTCCAATAACTCGCTTTTCAGGTCCAGACGGCTCATACTAACAGGAAATGACACTCCGAATCAAAAAATAAGCTCAACTTTTGGTTTGGTGGCCATTTAAAGTGTTTGTAAACACCGAAGCGACGTTCGAACGCCTCTATCTCCGAAACTGTATTAGATACAGATTTCTGGGTGCGCTCATTGAATTCAGTGTGTCGTGTTCTATCAGTAAACCGAATTTAAAATGTATCCGATGCGCATTCCAGACTTTCCAGAAAACCACTTCGAACGGGTCTATCTTCGAAACGGTAAGTGATACGAAGCAACGGAGGGGATCGGTGACTTCAGCGTGTCATTTTACATAAGCCTACCGAGTTTGAATCGGATCGGAGACATTGTCCAAAATTGTCTTAAAAAAATCGCAAAAAAACTAAGGCTATACTATGGAAAAAATCGCGTTTTTAGTCGATTTTCAAGATTTTTCAATAACTCGCTTTTCAGGTCCAGACGGCTCATACTAACAGGAAATGACACTCCGAATCAAAAAATAAGCTCAACTTTTGGTTTGGTGGCCATTTAAAGTGTTTGTAAACACCGAAGCGACGTTCGAACGCCTCTATCTCCGAAACTGTATTAGATACAGATTTCTGGGTGCGCTCATTGAATTCAGTATGTCGTGTTCTATCAGTAATCCGAATTTAAAATGTATCCGATGCGTATTCCAGACTTTCCAGAAAACCACTTCGAACGGGTCTATCTTCGAAACGGTAAGTGATACGAAGCAACGGAGGGGATCGGTGACTTCAGCGTGTCATTTTACATAAGCCTACCGAGTTTGAATCGGATCGGAGACATTGTCCAAAATTGTCTTAAAAAAATCGCAAAAAAACTAAGGCTATACTATGGAAAAAATCGCGTTTTTAGTCGATTTTCAAGATTTTTCAATAACTCGCTTTTCAGGTCCAGACGGCTCAAACTAACAGGAAATGACACTCCGAATCAAAAAATAAGCTCAACTTTTGGTTTGGTGGCCATTTAAAGTGTTTGTAAACACCGAAGCGACGTTCGAACGCCTCTATCTCCGAAACTGTATTAGATACAGATTTCTGGGTGCGCTCATTGAATTCAGTATGTCGTGTTCTATCAGTAACCCGAATTTAAAATGTATCCGATGCGTATTCCAGACTTTCCAGAAAACCACTTCGAACAGGTCTATCTTCGAAACGGTAAGTGATACGAAGCAACGGAGGGGATCGGTGACTTCAGCGTGTCATTTTACATAAGCCTACCGAATTTGAATCGGATCGGAAACATTGTCCAAAATTGTCTTAAAAAAATCGCAAAAAAACTAAGGCTATACTATGGGAAAAATCGCGTTTTTAGTCGATTTTCAATATTTTCCAATAACTCGCTTTTCAGGTCCAGACGGCTCATACTAACAGGAAATGACACTCCGAATCAAAAAATAAGCTCAACTTTTGGTTTGGTGGCCATTTAAAGTGTTTGTAAACACCGAAGCGACGTTCGAACGCCTCTATCTCCGAAACTGTATTAGATACAGATTTCTGGGTGCGCTCATTGAATTCAGTGTGTCGTGTTCTATCAGTAAACCGAATTTAAAATGTATCCGATGCGCATTCCAGACTTTCCAGAAAACCACTTCGAACGGGTCTATCTTCGAAACGGTAAGTGATACGAAGCAACGGAGGGGATCGGTGACTTCAGCGTGTCATTTTACATAAGCCTACCGAATTTGAATCGGATCGGAGACATTGTCCAAAATTGTCTTAAAAAAATCGCAAAAAAACTAAGGCTATACTATGGGAAAAATCGCGTTTTTAGTCGATTTTCAATATTTTCCAATAACTCGCTTTTCAGGTCCAGACGGCTCATACTAACAGGAAATGACACTCCGAATCAAAAAATAAGCTCAACTTTTGGTTTGGTGGCCATTTAAAGTGTTTGTAAACACCGAAGCGACGTTCGAACGCCTCTATCTCCGAAACTGTATTAGATACAGATTTCTGGGTGCGCTCATTGAATTCAGTATGTCGTGTTCTATCAGTAATCCGAATTTAAAATGTATCCGATGCGTATTCCAGACTTTCCAGAAAACCACTTCGAACGGGTCTATCTTCGAAACGGTAAGTGATACGAAGCAACGGAGGGGATCGGTGACTTCAGCGTGTCATTTTACATAAGCCTACCGAGTTTGAATCGGATCGGAGACATTGTCCAAAATTGTCTTAAAAAAATCGCAAAAAAACTAAGGCTATACTATGGAAAAAATCGCGTTTTTAGTCGATTTTCAAGATTTTTCAATAACTCGCTTTTCAGGTCCAGACGGCTCAAACTAACAGGAAATGACACTCCGAATCAAAAAATAAGCTCAACTTTTGGTTTGGTGGCCATTTAAAGTGTTTGTAAACACCGAAGCGACGTTCGAACGCCTCTATCTCCGAAACTGTATTAGATACAGATTTCTGGGTGCGCTCATTGAATTCAGTATGTCGTGTTCTATCAGTAATCCGAATTTAAAATGTATCCGATGCGTATTCCAGACTTTCCAGAAAACCACTTCGAACGGGTCTATCTTCGAAACGGTAAGTGATACGAAGCAACGGAGGGGATCGGTGACTTCAGCGTGTCATTTTACATAAGCCTACCGAGTTTGAATCGGATCGGAGACATTGTCCAAAATTGTCTTAAAAAAATCGCAAAAAAACTAAGGCTATACTATGGAAAAAATCGCGTTTTTAGTCGATTTTCAAGATTTTTCAATAACTCGCTTTTCAGGTCCAGACGGCTCAAACTAACAGGAAATGACACTCCGAATCAAAAAATAAGCTCAACTTTTGGTTTGGTGGCCATTTAAAGTGTTTGTAAACACCGAAGCGACGTTCGAACGCCTCTATCTCCGAAACTGTATTAGATACAGATTTCTGGGTGCGCTCATTGAATTCAGTATGTCGTGTTCTATCAGTAACCCGAATTTAAAATGTATCCGATGCGTATTCCAGACTTTCCAGAAAACCACTTCGAACAGGTCTATCTTCGAAACGGTAAGTGATACGAAGCAACGGAGGGGATCGGTGACTTCAGCGTGTCATTTTACATAAGCCTACCGAATTTGAATCGGATCGGAAACATTGTCCAAAATTGTCTTAAAAAAATCGCAAAAAAACTAAGGCTATACTATGGGAAAAATCGCGTTTTTAGTCGATTTTCAATATTTTCCAATAACTCGCTTTTCAGGTCCAGACGGCTCATACTAACAGGAAATGACACTCCGAATCAAAAAATAAGCTCAACTTTTGGTTTGGTGGCCATTTAAAGTGTTTGTAAACACCGAAGCGACGTTCGAACGCCTCTATCTCCGAAACTGTATTAGATACAGATTTCTGGGTGCGCTCATTGAATTCAGTGTGTCGTGTTCTATCAGTAAACCGAATTTAAAATGTATCCGATGCGCATTCCAGACTTTCCAGAAAACCACTTCGAACGGGTCTATCTTCGAAACGGTAAGTGATACGAAGCAACGGAGGGGATCGGTGACTTCAGCGTGTCATTTTACATAAGCCTACCGAATTTGAATCGGATCGGAGACATTGTCCAAAATTGTCTTAAAAAAATCGCAAAAAAACTAAGGCTATACTATGGGAAAAATCGCGTTTTTAGTCGATTTTCAATATTTTCCAATAACTCGCTTTTCAGGTCCAGACGGCTCATACTAACAGGAAATGACACTCCGAATCAAAAAATAAGCTCAACTTTTGGTTTGGTGGCCATTTAAAGTGTTTGTAAACACCGAAGCGACGTTCGAACGCCTCTATCTCCGAAACTGTATTAGATACAGATTTCTGGGTGCGCTCATTGAATTCAGTGTGTCGTGTTCTATCAGTAACCCGAATTTAAAATGTATCCGATGCGTATTCCAGACTTTCCAGAAAACCACTTCGAACGGTTCTATCTTCGAAACGGTAAGTGATACGAAGCAAAAAAATTGGTTGTCTGTAAAGTCGGTTTACGGACGATAGTTTAACGTGAAACGTCATAAAGAAACATTGATGAACTCTCTGACGTCACGCGAGAAGAGAGAGAAATGTGTACAAGCCGACGCTTGGGCCGATCGTGCCTCTCTATCGCTTATACCACGCTCTCGCTTGCACGCTCAGGCTCAGGCGGAACGTGACACTTTTTCGTGCGTGCAGCCGGTGTTTCATCAATTTATAAGACGTTATCACGTCAAAAAAGAGCTTTATACAATTAAGTTTAATAAAAATTGATTTTAAATGAACTTACCCCGTACTAATATCTAAAATTTAAAAACAAAAAAAATGATGATTTCGTTGGTATTCATCAATTCATTTAGTCGTATTTTTCCTCCAAAATATCTTGACGTTGCTATGTTTTTTCCGTAATTTATTTTGGACTCTGGAGGCTAATAAAACGATAACACACAAATTGATGCAGCTTATTTTCTAATTACAATCAATTTCATAAAATAGCCATGCATTCGTATATTACATTTACGTGGGTACATTATGCAGTGGCGTGTCTATTTTTATTTTGTATTACCGAGATTATTTTTTACTGTAAGATGACAGGGATTTCGTCAAATAACTTACCTTTTTCTCAGAAACTGGGTACAGGGGTGGTGCTCATTGAATTGTCTATAACCGTACAGACTTTGAGAGTGATTCAGCAGTTTGTCCTTTCCCGATTGTTTGATTTTTTGAATAGCCTTTACAGGCCTCGCACTCTTGTCAAACACAAACCTGCACGACCAGCACAGCTAAAGTTGCAAACTGCACGGTGTCGCACACTAAACCAGCTATGATGCGAAACATCTAACGGCGCGTTTGGTTGGGAGTAAAACCATGCAATTAGAACAACACTTTTATGGGAGCACGTTACGTTTGTGTGCGTTTTTATTAAACATAGGTAATTACAGGGCAAAAATTTGGTACAAGGATATATAAAGTTAGATGACATAGCGAATTTTAGTTACTAGAATTTCTCTTAATTTTATATTTCACATCTGCCAGACCTCCCACGACGGCTCATAATTTTTTAGTGCAGGTTTCGTAGACATTTTGCAGTTTTCAAGTAGCTTTATTAATGCAAATTAATTAATGAAAACGACACATCACTAGCACACTAGATCGGTCCAGCACGGCTAGACAGAAATTGCAGGCGACCGACTGACGGTTGTTTCTGGCGGGTGCTGGTCTAATGTGCGGTATTCCGGTATGCGGTATTACTTTTTTGCTCCGTGCTGTGCTGATCGTGCAGGTCAATGCTTGACAAGTGTGTGCGGTTTTTGAGACAAAGAAAAACCTTTTCATAGTGACATATACTTATCACAAGTCATCAATGTATATGATAAAATTTGCTACCAAGTATCTTTCAGATACGTACGTCAATGATAAGCAAGTGTTTACATTAACACATAGATACATACTTACTTTGCATATGTATGATAACCGACACACTAAATGCGCTGTTTAAATTTTACGATGGACATTTAGTTATTGTTGCCTAGTCAGTTAGCTGGACATCACTGCTATTTACTGTTTTAATTATTTCTTATTTTTTCATCATTGAGTTAGTTTAGTGATCAGTTGTTTTAAAAATAATAAAAATGGTTAACCTTAGTATTGTACTTGCGGCCCTCGCCTTTATTTTTACCTATTTGATGGAAGAAACTGATGCCACTTCGGAAGAGGAAAATGAATTAGGCGAAGAAGAAACTAATCTACTACAAGTTCAAGTGGTGTGTAATGTATTATTATTTTTAGAAAAACTTGAAATACAGACTAGAAAAATAAGTCAGTTGATGTACTGACTTTATTATTATTGAATTGTCTCTACATTTTTTTTATAAAACATTTAAGTTAGTACGATCGCCAAGGCAACTTTAAACAAAAGGCTTGATTTTTTTATATTTCTGTAGATGGATGATATGTTTCCATTGATTCCTCCAAAACTAGTCGGTGGAAATTAAAAAAAAAACTATTTGAGTTAAAGTTAAAACCTTAATAAATTATTGAAAACAAAGAAAACCTGTTGTGCCCGACTAATTAAAAAGATATTTAATCTTTTTGATTAAATATCTTTTTAATTAGTCAATGTTAAATATGCCTATTTTTGAAGTCATTTATTTATTTAAATAGTCGGGCAAACACCCTAAAATTTTCAGAATTAGTTTAGACTTAGTCCAACTTCATATAAAAGAAATCAAGCCTTTTATTTAAAATTGCCTTGGTGCTCATACTACCTTAATCATAAAATGTGAAAAGAAAATCTACATAAATAGTTACTTATTTTTTATTACAATTTTTTTAAAACTTCTGTGCTAATTTGGTAGATTCGATTTACTATCATCCACTTTCCTTAGCTTAATTTTAATGTGACGTGTATTCATAATTTTGTCTATTTGTTCCCGATTAACACAAAAACTACTGAACCGATGTTGGTTAGACTTGTTATACCCCAGGGAGTAGAATCGGTTATTATCATCAATGTTTATTAAAAGGGACTGTGTGGTAGCCAAAAAACCAACTTTAAAAAATGCCTATTTAAGTGATTAATAAAACTAACGGAGCCAATGAAAAAATTACATGTTTCGCGTTTCTTTTGTTATAGTTTACCCACTAGTGTGAGATGAGCCTTTTTAGTATCGCTATACTGTATGCAGATGTCAACAATACATATATTTTGGTTCTACGACGTATTATCCGTGGATACTACATCCGCAACTTTAAATCCGCATGGAAATATATCCGCGACAATATATCTGCATGCAATTATATCCGCAAAAACTACCGACAACGAAATAGCATAAGTACCCGTTTATCGTTCACCCCGGAATGTTTTTTAAAAACTCTACATTTGCCCCTTCCCGTTTCACTGCAAGACAATTCGCATACCCCTTTATAGTTCACCCCGGAATTGTCTTTTTAAAAACTCCACATTTGGCCCTTCCCGTTTCACTGCGAGAAATTCGCATACCCCTTTATCGTTCACCCCCGAATTACAATTCGCATACCCGTTTATCATTCACCCTGGAATTGTTTTTTTAAAAACTCTACATTTGCCCCTTCCCGTTTCACTGTGAGACAATTCGCATACCCCGAAATTACAATTCGCATACCCGTTTATCGTTCACCCCGGAATTGTCTCTTTAAAAACTCCACATTTGGCCCTTCCCGTTTCACTGCGAGAAATTCGCATACCCCTTTATCGTTCACTCCAGAATTACAATTCGCATACCCGTTTATCGTTCACCCTGGAATTGTTTTTTTAAAAACTCTACATTTGCCCCTTCCCGTTTCACTGCGAGACAATTCGCATACCCCGAAATTACAATTCGCATAGGTACCCGTTTATAGTTCACCCCGGTTTATTCGGATATATTGTCGCAGATATATTTGCAGGCAGATATACTATCGCGGATATACTGTCGCGGATCTAATGTCCGCGGATCTTATGACGTGTTACCATATATTTTAAATATATAATTTTATAGAGTTTATAGTCAACCCTAAATATTAAAATAGCTGGAATTTAACTAATGTTCAAAAATAAGAACTATAGAGGTGCTGAGAATTTCTAATAACTGACCTATTTTTGTCGCATTTTTCACACGCTACAATAATTAACAAAACTATTAAATTTACTTATCTCTGCTTACGGACAACTCTACATTTTATTTATTTTATTGTTACTATCACAAACAATAGTTTTCTAGTTATCAATATTTAAAGTACAAATAAAAGTAAATTATCTTCCAAAAAAATAACATCAAAAGTTATATGTTTTCATCTTCGTGTAAATAATATCGTTAAATGACATCTAGGTACTTATTAAAACACTGACAGTTCGACAGACAATTCACAGCCTAAGACGATGGGTCTAGAAGTATGAAATTTTACACGTATGTGAGCACTAAGAAACGATTTTTGAAAATTCATTCCCTAAGTGGGTTATATATTTAATCTATATAATATATAGGTATTAAAAAAATGTCAAATATAAACATTACATGCATCCGAAAAAATAGCCAACAAATAATACGGTGAAGCCGAGGGTTCCACTAATTTTGTATAAAACATTGTTTTATCTCAACTGCATGCGTCGAATGTTTTGCAAAACTTCGTTACGTATTCCTTTGCGTATTTGAGCCCTTTTCGAGATTGTGCCCGATGACAAAACTGCTTTGCTACGGCACTGCTTCTTCGATACTCTGTAGAGCCATTGCTGTAAAAATGATACATAATATAATAAGCAAGGGTGTAGATAAGGGGGAAGGGGTAAAGGGGGTAATTGCCCCCACCAGGATCAAAATATTAATAATAAAAAAATAAAACTGAAAATAATATGAATTTATGCCTAAAAAATAAAATTTAGAAACACTTCTTGAAAAAAAAAATTTGTAATTATAGTTTGAAAATTGATATTTTGCTTGGCACCTTCCTTTGAGTATTCTTGTGTGATATTAATGAAACTTAAAAAAATACTGATTTTTTTGCTTTAAAGGAAAAAATAAAATATGGGGTTTTGAGTAGTGTTCATGTGTATGTTACGGTCTATACCCGAATTCGGTCAAAGCTAGTTTTGACCAACGAATATTTCCCAAACCAGAAATCTTACATTTAAGCGGGTATTGAGTGTTATAAAATGAGCAAAACTAGTTTGGCGCATTTTCAATTGGACTAAACTAGTTCTGTCCATTTCTGAACGGACAATACTAGTATGGCATCGGAATCTTCTTTGCGTTTTTAAATTAACTTTTCCACATCAACGATAGTTATTATATCAAAGCGATTTATTCTTCTGTATTGTTTAGCACTTAGCAGACAGATGTTTTAATTCAGCTTTCAATAAATTTGCTTTCTTAACCTCATTTAGTGTAATAAGGTAATTATGTTTCATCATAAAATTATGTTTCAGAAGCCTCCAACAAAATAATGTATAGTAGAATTGTTCCTCTTTTATAGGTCTACAGAAAAATCCGCGATGGCATATGTCTATCTTTCAAAGATAGCTTACTATACCCATTTTAATGTTAAGAGCTTTTCGTGGATATCAGTCTACAAATTTGAGCGAAGCCGGGTGACCGGGTTTTTTGTTACAGGCATTTCGTCACGGAGATCGAACACCTGACGCCTCGGACTTTTATCCTAACGACCCTTATAAAAATATGAGTTTTTATCCTGTAGGAATTGGTGAACTTACAAATGTGAGTATTTTTTTACGCATGTACTTAGTGGCAGAAAAAAGGAGTGATAATAGTTTACGTTTACAAGATTATGACGTATTATTTTATGTACGAGATATAACATTGTTGATAACCAGCGAATAGTGAGTTTTAAAAGTCACACGAGTCATAAGAGCACTACAAATCGGGGATACTGCGCACAAACCATTAATTTTCTGTGAATTTTGGAGATCTCCAGCTAATGGCGTAACTATGCCGCTTGAGGCCCGCGGCAAATTTGACTAAATGTTATAATAATAAAATGTTAGGATCTTCCTGTGCTCACGGCCTTTTCAATATACATTGTATACAGTCGTCAAAAAAAAGAAAAACAATTATAAAAAGTTTTACATATTAAAATTAGTATAATCACTTATCGAATAAAAATAATTTGATATTAGAAACTGCTTCAAAACTTTTTTAATGTCGGTATTAGAGATACATTTTTTATTTCATTTGGCAAATTATTATACAAAGTGACGGTATTGATATTTAAATTAACTTTTGGTACAATGAAAAGATCTTGTGAGATGTTTGTGATCATAAGTGCTAAATTGCCTTTAGCACTCACGGAGTCAATGCCCCTGGAATAGTGTAGAAGTGGCTTAAAAAACACGCTCACATACCCAGCTGATGTTAGTTTTTCATAAGTTAGTGATTGCTGAATCGTCTCGATTTCATCTAGTTTTTGCTCCATTGAAGCAGTCGGTCTTGACAAATAATTGATTATTATTATGATGATTTCCAGCTGTAACAGATAATTTAGGGATTTTCTTAGTTTAATCCACATTAAACTGGTGATTAATGAAATGTTTACAAAACACTTTCGAATATATCTTTATCTGGTCGGAATATTTTTAGAAATCAAGCGTGCTATTATTGTTTATACATTGTGTGTAAATTTTTCAATAATTTAAAAACCTTGTCATCATTTATCAAAGATAATTTAAATTCCAAAAATAACATGAATTTATTTTAGTTTATGATTATGCGTATATTAATCTTAAAAATATATATTATATAGATATATAAAAGAGATTGTCCTGACTGACTGATTCATCAACGCCCTGGTTAAACCGCTTGAGCTATAAACTTGAAATTCGGACAGTAGGTTCCTTTTATGACGTAAGCACCCACTAGGAAGGAATTTTTTGAAATTCGCATTGTAAGGGGGTATAAAGGTTTCTGATAACATGGCAATATTTCAAAAATCGTTAAAATGAGAGACATTGAATTCAACATACGCACTCTTCATTAAAAATAAATCAACCCTTGTTTCAGCGTTTTTTTAAATTCAACCCCTAATAGGGTCAAAAGGGGGTGTAAAGGTTTCTGATAAAATGGCCATATTTTGAAAATCGTTAAAATGAGAGACATTGAATTCAGTATACGCATTCTTCATTAAAAATAAACAAACCCTTGTTTCAGGTTTTTTTTTTAATTCAACAAAATTTTGCGGGCGCGATAAATTTTGCAGAATTAGGTATATCTATCACACCCGGGTGAAATTGTGACGGCCTGCTAGTTAAAAATATTTTGTTTACATAATTTGGTAAACATGTGTGTGATTTTTAACGGATCATTGTTTCGCAATTTAGTTTGAACGAGAAGTGCGAGTCGAACTCACGAGTACACTGCACTGGTACAAAACAATTAGGGGCTTGTAACGTCGTTTTATTTTCATGTTGTTTTCCAAAAATCGGATAGAAAATATTTAAAATTGAAAGAGACATTTAACTTGGTGTTTTTTATTCAAAATGAAGGGTTTTTGCAAGAATTGGTTTCTTTCAATTTTCAGACAGGAAAAATGAGTTCGTATGCCCTGGGAGTAAAGCTCAGAAAACGATACAGCGAGTTTCTGGGTGATGTTTACGATTCGCAAATATTAGAAGCGTCGAGTACAGACTTCGATAGAACTAAAATGAGTTTGCAATTAGTTTTGGCTGGACTGTGGCCGCCAGCCAATGGACAAATATGGAACGAAAATCTTCCGTGGATGCCGATTCCTTATGGATATCGGGAACATGCATCTGACACGGTAAGTGCATTTTCAGTCACTGGTTGATTGAGAATGAATTTCAGCTCAGAAAAAATGTCAAGAAAAATATTTTTTTTTTATTTTTTTTTTTTTATTATAACACGCTCAGCTGCTATGGCTTTATGCGTGGAATGTTGTATTACTGTCTTATTATTATTATTATGGTTCAATTAGTAGAGTCAGGTAAATATGTTGGTGGGCACCATATTTTATTGTCAGGTAAGTATAAAGTAGACGCATCACTTTGATTTATTTAAAAAATAATATTATACGTACTGATTTCAGATGCATTTTCTCATACAAAATTGATAAATAGCGCATAATTAATACAGTGTAAACTCCATTTAACGACACTCCTTAAAACGTCGAAATTACTTGACTCTAGTTGGTTTATCTTGTTGCTCAAACAATGATACACTCACACTCTTAATAATGACACACCTACTCTAAATAATACGTCATCTTTAAGCAATAAACAGTATTTGTTTGTTATTTTGTTGCTTTGTTGTCGGCATCGTGCGTAATTACTCGAAAAGTACTTTTTGTATAACCAAATTGATCCCACAGTATCTCAAGATATGAATAAAATATATAAGAAAATACAATTAAAATAATGGAGTAGCGAAAAATGTCAGACAAAGATAACAGACTATACGCAATAAGCGTTGTAATTTGTGATAGTATCAATGGTCAGTTGTAAATTTTATATATTATGAGTAAATACATAAATTATAGTAAAAAAATATTAATGGATTATTTTTTCTATCCGTTTAACGACAACTCTCAATAACGCCACAATGTGCACAGTCCCTTGAGTGTCGCTATACAGAGTTTACACTGTATAGTTTTCAATTTTTATTTCAGTGGTTACGAAGACCCAACGAATACTGCCCAGTTTATATGAAAGAATTAAATCGACTTGCGGACACAAGGGGTAAAGAAATCATTAAAAATAATAGTGAAACTTTTGAATATATCAGAAACAAAACTGGCAAAAACATTCAAACGTTACTTGAAATGTTTCATATTTATCAAACGCTTCACGCTGAGGTAAATTCTCATTGAATTATTTACATTACTCAAAAGATTGATAAATAAATAAATAGACATAAGCATATTTTTTTCTATTTAAAGCTTGTGATGGTATCAGTTAAAAATATATATGTTTTTTAGAATAACATGGGCTTAACCCTTCCGGAGTGGACTCAGAGTGTCTATCCTTTTCCACTTGCCGATCTTGCATCGCAGCAATGTGTGTTAGAAAATGGAAATTTATTGTTGAGGCGACTGAATGGCGGTAAGAAAAAATATTATCTTGATAATATGTCCAGTCTCTCGAATCTTTTGTTGTGAATTTATTCCGTCCCCTTACTTCTCGTTGCAAATTATATTAGATATATATATAGTACTACTGGTCCTGCCCGGTTTCACTCGGGTGCAAAAGAACGAATGGGGGGAGGTACATGAGTACGCACGTTCATCTTCGTTTACCGTGATGAATGTGTCCAAATTTCATGATGATCGGAGCTACCGTTTAAATGTTTTTGTCGGACGGACAAATTTTGAGTTACATTTTGCAACATTTTTCATTGATGCTCCGCTCCTATTTGTCGTAGCGTGATATTATATAGCCTATAGCCTTCCTCGATAAATGGGCTATCCAACAAAACAAATTCAATTCGAACCAGTAGTGTTCCTAAGATTACCGCGTTCAACCAAACAAACAAACAAACAATCTTTTCAGCTTTATATATTAGTATAATACCTCTCGTCTCCTGAACGCCTTGTAGCAAATTCATTCTCAGCTTGCACAGTCTATTCCTGATTTACCTGATTTTTCAATATTTGTTACGAAACATATTTGGATATTAACCACATTTAGAGCGACAAATGAATCTTCTTATTTATAAATACATTTTAATGTTCGAAGATATCTTTTCGAAAAACCAATTTTCATTTTTTCGTATTTTCAGTGCTATTTGTTCGAAGATTCAAAGCAAAAATAACTGCAGGTCAGGCAATTAGATCTGAAAAGCAGAGCTTAGGAGTTTTAAAAAATGTTTTGATAAATATGTACTGTAAAAATTAAACAGGATCGGATAAATTAATTTTATAACATTTCTAGGTAACATATTGCGAAAATATTTGTTAGACGCTTCGAATAAAATAAACGGAAGTTTGGTTCCAAAAGGGCGTAAAATGTTTTTGTATTCGGGCCATGAAACAAACGTTCTCAACGTACTTGCAGCACTGGACATTTTCCAGCCTCATATTCCAACTTATGCAAGTGCTGTTATGTTCGAACTGCATTACCGAAATTCTACTCAAGAATATGGATTCAAAGTAAGAGTACTTCACATTTTCTTTGAACTATTCAAATACAGATTTTGATTCTTGTTGATATAATCGGGATCATTCCTAGGGCTGTTGGTGACCCAAGCTATTTTTATTCTTTGTTTTTTACTGAATTTATTTTCTGTTTTGAAGGATGCCAGATACAGAACAAGGTGTCGTCTAGCGTTAAATTCCCTGGACAGATACTAGAATAGTTGACACTTTGAACTGATTCTGAATTTTAAAAAGGAGTTTTTACGCTTCTAAACTTTTGTTATGTATATGTTACGGTTAATACAATAAAGTAGTTAATTCGCGAATTAATCGGCTAATACCCGAATTAACCAATCCATGATGTTGGTTAATTCGGGTATTAGCCGGTTAATTCGCGAATAAACTACTTTCTTGTATTAACCGTAACATATATATAAACACTGTAATTTTAAAATTATCTTTATATATAAAATTCCGGAATGCATGTGTTCGTAATTCTTTTCCTTCCAAACGCCTTGAACGATTTTGATGATATGTATTTGTTTTGTACTTATGGGGTCACCTGGATGTAGGTTCTTAGCTACAGTTGGACACTCTAGGTGGCGCTGTTGTTGAGATCCAGAATATTTTTTTTAATTTTCCGACCAAATTTAAAAATTTTTTTTTGGATTTCTCACATACTCACATTCTTACAGCCTCTCAGAACCTCAGAATATTTTTTAATTCAATAACTTTTTTATATTCATGAGTTATTATATTATATTGAGGTATTTCAATTATACTGAATAAAAGATTTAATTTCAAGAAATATATTTTGCTAGCGTGATCTGTGGCAGGGCAGCGCCTGCCTATCGGGTCTGCCAGTAAACTATAAAATCAATCTGATAAAGATGTGTAAACTTCTATTGCGGAAACACATTATTATATTTTAAAAACAGGAAATATGTTTATAATCAAAACTTTTTCGTTTTTAGATTTTCTATGATGACAATATAAACCCGGAACTGCATTTACTGAAAGTGCCAGGTTGTGGGCATTTCTGCCCGTTCAAAAAATTTATTCAATTGACTGAGAATGTCGTTCCTAAAAACTATACCAAAGAATGTGGTTCCAATGTTAATATAGATAGTATTCCAAGGTATACGGCTTCTCCTACAGCCAGTCCTTAGATAATATATTTTGCATTAAGTACCTACTATTTTTTTTATTTCAAATTCCCGGTATTTTTATCAAGTTATTAGGTTAGTTAAGCTTTAGTAATAATTAATTTTTGCTTTAAATTGTTAGTTCAAAAATCATTGTGTTGTATCGAAGTGCCAGTTGACAATAGTGGGATGCCTGGACAATTTTTTTATCAGAGCTTATTATTTTGTAGTTGACATTCATCCGATATGATTAAAATTCGTCTTCCCTATTAACTAAATAAACTACAAGGCAACCGATAAAAATCGTTCCTGTATCCAGCTAGTGTTAACAGGCACTAAAGACTAATGTGCTGACAGGATAATTGGTGTCTTCCCACTTGTGGTCGTGCCATTTGCGGTCGCGTCCCATTTGCGGTCATATGAAAAAATGCAAATAATATTAAGGGTGATCTCACTTGCGGTTAAGAAAATAACTTTATAAATCGGCAAGTTGCGTAGTAAATAGCTGTGGGGGTATGGGGAAGTTTCTTAAAAAACGTATACGGGGTGCTGTTGATGCGATGGTGTTTTAGAAATTATCAAATTCTCACACCTAACATTATTTTCTTTTAATAATATCGATTGACCGCAAGTATGACGATAATTGTTCTGACCGCAAATGGCACGACCGCAAGTGGCTCTAATTCGGATAACATTTGAAATACGTTTACGTGAAGTTATTTAGTGACTCAAAGCTGTAAATATGTGTTTATTTTATTATATAAAAAATTGATGAGACTATATAGACCCACAGGACTATTTTATTCGGTTTAAAACCGTGAGCTTTCATTAAAAACCGAAGTGAAGATAGTTAATAAACACAATTTTGTGGTCGTTAGCAATGCTTATAGTATTGTATAAGTAGTTAAATATCAAAGTTATAAATTTTGATAATTTATGTTATAATAACTCAAAGGTTAATCGTGATATTTTTATTTTCATTTAAACTTCTAATTACTTTCGATTAGTAAAAGTTTAAAAATTTTGTAAGTAAAGTGAAGTTTTAAAATACAAACTTGAATGTTAGTGGAGTGCCGTAAGACATAAAAATCTGAAAACCTCGGAACCTGGTTCCACTGAATGAATTTTCGTAAAACCTTTTCGATTGCATTGTTAAAAGCTTAAACAAAAAAGTTTACCCATCAATATTTGCCGCTTTCGATGTCAACAATACAGGGTGGGGCGTTTATCTTAAGACGGTAGGACTCGATTATTTAGAAAAATCTCAGACAAAAGTTGTTTAGTTTGAAGGGGGACTTCGTTTGGAGACAAATACCACCCCCTACCCTCATCCTCTGCACAGGGATGAGGGTGACTTTGACATTTTTAATAGTAACATCTATTTTTTATCATAAATTATGATTTTTAGGGAAAAAATAAGCAACATTTGTCTGAAACATACTTTTAAAAAACATTCATTTTAATTTGATGTGAACAGAATTGATTTGTGTTCAATATTTTTAAAGAATCTTTGTGATTTGTTCTATTTATTTTAAAATTGACACTTTTTAAATTTAAACATCATTCTTTTATTTATTTATGATTAGAAATTGTAATGTAAAATTATTTTTTTATAATAAAATATGTAAAAAAATGTACTTATGTTTAATTAAGATTGCTTAGAAAATTTACGAAAAAATACCTTTTTCATCAAAATTTCAACAAAACGAAATCGATGGCGACTCAAAAATGTAGGCAGTGATACTAGGGAATGGCATGTTTTTTCATAAAATCTTTTTATTTGGGGTCTAGGGCGTCAAACAAAGAAATTTGTAGACATAAACGTTTTCTTTCATATACTTACATAGAACGCTGAAGTTAGTAGTCGGAATTGGCAACTGGATCACTGCACGTAATGTTAACAAATCCTTGCCATACTGTCTTTGATTATGGAAAAATGCTAAACGGTTCAGATGTTGTCCCTTAATACGAATGTCAATTTGACCGACGTTGTAGCTCCAACATGTACAAAGTTAGCAATTTTAATTTGTTTTGAACATACTATATATTTCAATAATATAAATATCTAATTTTATATTAATAGCAAAGTGTATAGCAAGAAAAGATAAAATAAAATGGTTGAATTATTTTGAAAAAATTATCTCTAAGCACCAAATTTAGTGACACGCTAAATAAGTCATATTATGTAATAACAAATATCTACTATTAAAACCTATAACCATTCTTATTTGCGTTGCTAAAAATACAGGAGACAAAATAATTTAAAAGAAATAATTTTTAAAATGTCAATTCCTTCCAATGTTTTTATTCATATGAAGCATGATTATAAAACCAAGCAACAATGTATTATTTATTAATGTTAATATTATTATTATATAACAACAATATCTTTATTATTTTTAATCACGCATGGCGCGCCTAACAATTATTTATATGTATATATAATAATATTTCATTTAGTCTATGTTTATATACAAATATTTTTGTGATCCCATAAAATAAGGTATTATTATCAGGGACTTCTAGTTAAATGAGGAACCAGTGAAAATGTACTTACATCAAATTAAGAATAAATTATTTGCTCATCAAAGTTAACACACAAACAAAACATGCACATATTTATTGCATTATACTACGCAAAAATAGAGGTTGAAAATCCGAAAAGTCATTTTGCATCTAGAAATTACCTAATAAATAACTTTCAAAATTTTAATGTTGATTAAATGATGTAATATGGATGATAATAATTAAAATACGCGATTGATGATAAAGATTCCCATTTGTACTGGTTATGCTTGAGTAAAATTTTTACTATTTACAGCTTAACGTAAGATCACTTCTTGAAGTTTCGACATTCATTTTTGAGCAGTACTTGTAACGCCTATAAGACAATATAACTGTTTGCTAAAGTTTAAATTTTACGAAATAAACAAATTTCTGAACAATGGAAAATAATGGGTTAAAAATACTTTATTCAATGTGAAGAAAATAATATATTGTCCCGTGGGGCTACTGGTGGTGCTACAATAATCAAAATCAATAAAAAATATTATGATCAAACCTTATAACTGCAGGTTGAAATATTAATACATATTACATTTGTTCAATTTTCGACTGGTTATATTTTCTGAAAATTTCGAAAAAATATATTGTATCACTTGACAAGAAGTCCCTAATTAGTATATAGGCATTTATGAATTCGACGCCTATATATTATGTTTATTTTTTATTTATTTTATTTATAAATGAATCATATTTTCTATTTTCGAAACTATTTTCGTATATATTACATAAATGTTCTATTAATTGAAATTATATTATTTGATTTGAAATAAATAAAGTAACACAAAACTTATCTGAAATGAGTTTTAACTATTGTTTTGGTTTTATACTTATTTTCAAATTTTAAGAAAAAATAATAGCAATGTGTATATAAGATTGATTTTTTCCACACTTTTCCATATTTTGCATTATTTTTTAGTTTAGAATTTGTCACTCAATCCACTTTACTTCACTTTGATATTTTCACACTTACGTAACTAAATAACTAAAGATTTGATCGGCAAACCCAGGGCCGGGACAACCCACTATCCGTTTGGTGCATTTGCACAGGGCGAGAAATTTTTGTTCTAGTCATTAATAAATCCCATTATATCCAGCCCCGGATCTACGATTGTTTCGAACCGGAGCAGAAATTTGATAATGGCGTCCCCTCTCGCTAAGCCCCCTGAAACTGTCACCAGGGGAGGGTGCCCCGGTTTGTCGCTCCCTTAGATCTGAGGCATCAGATCTCCGAAAATAGTAAGTCAAAAATTTTGATAAAAATCGCACATATAAAGAAACCGGTTTTGATATCGAACACAATTTTTTGAAATATTTACCGGCCTCTTTATATGCCTGATTTTTAAAAAAAATTGACGTATAAGTTTCGAAGATAAAGAGATAAAAGATTCAATATTTTGGTAGACTTCACGTTTGACGTTTTTAACTCGCAAATTTTGAAAAAAAATCAGGCATATAATATAAAGGATGATAAAATATCGCATTAATCAAATATTCAAAAATTCTAATAATCGAATATTCAAATTTTCGAAAATTTGAATATTCGAATAACTATATTTTGGAATTATTAGAAAATATCCAATTGTTTGAATAGCTTTCTAGTACCAATTTTTAGAACATGTGTGGTGTATTCGAAGATAAACAATATTCATTTTTGCCTTGGTGGAAAACTTTTCACGGCCATTCCAGTAGTCTCTATAACCGTAGGTTTGTTGCCCGATTAGGGGACGGCAAATGCCTACTTTTCACAGGGCGGCAAAAAATATAGTGTCCTTCCTCGGCGAACCACAACCTTAGTTTAAGCGACAAAACGTCTTTTTTTAAAGATAAATGGGCTTCTAGATCTGATAATTGTTTCATTTTGGCGTTTCTACCGCCTTATAAGAGAGAAATTGTTTATTATAGACGCTCGGCACTTGAGGTCATCAGTGTCTACGGAATGAAATAAAACAAGATAATTTTTGTATTAAAATTTCTGTTTTCCTTGTTCGTTCTCTGAATACTGCTGGAAACTTTTTAACTTTATTCTATTGAAAATAAACAAGTAAAAACTAGAAATAAAAATAAATAATTTCAAATCAAATAATATTTCAAGTGAAGTTCTGATATGAGAATATAAATTAATTGCGGGGATATCGTTATTATTATGTCGTAATTTTTGTATAATATTTTCGTATGCTAAAATTGATCTTTAGTTTGTCGTAATAAAAAATACTTTTTTGATCATTTTACTAGAATTATTTAGCAGATACAGGCAGTTCCCGAATAATGTGAACCGACTTCAAAAAAATATTTACGGATAGGGCTTGCGGAAGCATGTGATGTGCAAGTTGGCGTCCTCAGACAAAGGATGCGACGCCACTCTCCCAGTTTTATGCAGACTGAGTGGAAAATAGATTTACCTAAGAACTTTCAGGATGGTTCATGAAGTTGAGAACTGACTGTACATAAGTATAATGATACAAAAATTGTGTTATTTTTGCGAGATTTAGAAATAAGTTTATACTTGTTTTCTTTTTAACGAAGAAAAAAAAATATAAAACTGGGTAAAAAAACTGACATTATTTCCAATTGGATGCAAAATTAATTTAGTTTTGTACAGATAATTTTAGCATTTTGACTTTTTTGAAATAAGTAGAAATACTTATAAAAATATTTCTTTTCTTTTCAGCATTTTTTTTATTAATATATAATTAATAATAAACATCTATGTATGTACAAATAATTTTTATAAAGTGTCTCAAAATATGAAAATTTTGAAACATTTTCTTAGATTTACTACCATATTAATTATTTGCATAAAATATTATAAGGGTATATACATTTTCGCAAAGATGTAATTTTTCGTGAAAAAGTAATAAAATTGTAAGCGGTTTTGAAAATACAAATCTAATGTCATAAACTTTAAATTTTAAAATAATGCTTTGAAATTTGCTACAAAGAAATCGAATGAATTGTTTAGATTTGATTTTGGTTATCGATGTCTGATTTGAAAATTAAAAAAACAGTAGTATGTCGTAATTTTTTATATATTTATCAAGTTTTTACGATCCTAAAAATATATATATTTGGTATTGATAACTAGTCTTGATATGAAAAGTAAATTTTGATCTCAATTAGTTGTGGAGTTGAAATTGTAAAAAACAGAAACGTATGATTATAATTGACAAGGGTGTTCTGATGAATGCATATACCCTGTATAAACAAATTCTAGAACAGATGCGGTGTTTAAAAATATTCGATCTTTCGTGAACAATATTTTGTTAATTACTGTGACCTTGAATCTAGTTTTACTTACGCAGTTATAATTTATAGTATACTAATGTCAGGGATATTCAGGCTATTTCAAAGTTATGAACGACGAAAATTTCAATTCTCTTTGAACCTTTTATCGCAGGACACTCGCTATACATATTTTAAAATTATCCACACCTTCTGCTTAAAAATAAATAGTGGTTTATGTTTCTAAAACGTAAGTCGCAAAGGCATTTATTAAATATACAAATTGTGACATCATCGGAAAACGAGCTGCAGCGAGTTTTAACAGTCACACAAGTCATAATATTATTACGTTCGAAATACATATTGCATTTTTGTACGTATCTCCTATAAAATAGCTGATGATCACGTCATAATAAATTAAAATTCCAATTGTTTAAATTTTTTTCCATGGATTGAGTGGAAGAGCAGCTTAGTTAAGCTAAGCCTTACTATTATTATTTTTATTATTTTAATAATAATAATTATTAATACTTTAAATATTTTTTACAGCTGTATGTGTAGCTATTTGCAATCTATATGGATTGTTTACGTAAACTACGGCTGCTTTGTTATCTCTATTCCTCTTATAGTGTAACTGTCCGATCGTTTTCGAAAATTACTGCTGAATTAGTAAGATAGCATCTATTTGTTTTAGAACTACTATTACTATCGCTATACAGGCGTGAAAAGCAACTATTTTAGAGGAGAGGGTGCAAAAAATAGTTTACACCGCCAACAGTCGCAAGAATGTTTTAATTTTCTATGGACTAATACGCAGTATTATGCTGAAATGCTTTCAACTTCACTAGTGCTAGTATAATACGTACGATTCTAGCGCTAGTAACTATTTACATTACATTTGTTTGAAACATGCTAGTCAGCACTGGCGTCAATTCGACGGTATTAGTGAGTGTGAACGCCGCTTAAGAGCGATTGACTTGACAAATCATTGTTTTCAATGATCAAAACATGCAAGAATTAATTACACGAAATTGGCATATCTTAGACTTTAGAGGCTTAGAGAACACTAACTTGTATTTAAAAGTTGATTATCTTAATTTTGGATTAACGATCTTTTATGAGATTTATTGCTTTCATGTTCTGAACATCCCTGAACTATATTTTTTACATGAGCTTTGGAATAAAAAGAAATATTTTTTTAAATAAAAAACTTAGATGCGAATTTTTCAGTTTCAATATTTTTCATGACTTAAAACGAAAATAAGGTTAAATACGTTCAGTGCATATTAATATAAAATTTCACAATACCCGCTAAGAAAAATTTCTAGATCTCAGTGGCGTAACAATAGGGTGGCAGGACGGGCAAAATGCCACAGGTCTCCGGCCGGAGGGGGCCCCCGGCCCGAGAAGTCGGTGAGCACAGGAGGATCCTAACATTTATTATTACAACATTTAGTAAAATTTATTAGATTTGTATTTAATTAATTTAAGTTACCTACTAAAATACGTACACAATTTAAACAAAAAAATGTATAACGTTGGTTGAGTTTCTTTACATAGATGGCCCCATCCGATGAATTTGCCAAGGGCCTAAAATGGTATAGTTACGCCACTGCTAGATTCATATTATGTTATTGTAAGTTAAATTGATCTTGAAGAAAATTTCATTTTCACTGTCACAGAGTTTCATTTAGAAAAAAATAATTTTGTTTTTTATGGAGATAGAATAAATTCCAAATCGCTTCATATTATAATACAGGTATGTAATTTCGAAATGTTGATATGTTTTTATAAATGCTTTGTAAAAACACCAATTCGGAAACATGGCCGTTTTAAAATATTTACGATGTACAAAATTGTAAGTACGATTTGAAATTTCATTGATGAAAGACAGTTTCAAATATTTCTCTTTATTCATTTTACGACATATAAAACAAAGAGCACTTGAATATAAAATTCAACAGTTCGTTCCCATGCGTATTTTTTGGGTAATTTTTTTATCTTAAAATGTTGTGCGATAAAGACGTTATAATATTACTGATAAAATGAGAATATGAAAAGTTCACGAAATCTATTAGTTAAAAAAAATTAATAATATTTGGAAACGTTAGTTTGTTTAATTTATTTGATTGACAATTTTTTTTGAAAATCACACTTTATCAGTAATAAAGGAATCGACTAATTCGGAAAACACATTTATTAATTTTGAGATTAGAAAAACATTTTTGTGTTTTCATTTTTTAATGATGTAACATTAATAAATTACTTATTTATACTAAATCATAAAGAAATGAAAAATAAGAGCTACAGGTAGTTTTTTTGTATTTTTTCTGAATCTAATGATTTCAATAATATATAAAACCCTGTTTAATCGTGAACTTTTTTTTGGAATGTACAAAATGCCAAAAAAAGGTCTAAAAACAAAAATATGTTTTAATGGAATTTTATATTGAAATGCTATAATTACACACATTTTTTTAAGTCGTTGGATTTCCCAATTCAGTAAATAATGGTGTATATTATATTCATAATTAAACGTACAAATGTGTATTTTCATTTAATATTCTAAAGCTCTACAAAAATCGTATTTATATTAGTTATGAAAATTGTCCCGATTATCATTCGTCACATTATTTAGACGTATTTTTTATTTAAATCATGTTTTAAATATTTTCCGTTTCTAAGTATATCACTTAAATTTAATTAATTTGAAAAGCTTCCTATAAAAGCTCCGTTTCAAAAATACGTTGCGATTATTTTTCAATCAGAAACCAACGTCACCTAATTTCATTAACTTATTGCGTTTTCTTTATTTATTTTAAAGACTTGAAGTCATTTTTAAGTATGCTTGTTTTATGTGATCAATTTTATTAATCATTTTTATATAAATAATTTTTAATATATAAAATCAGTTTTTTGTTGTAGAATGACCAAGTTTGTATATTTCAAATTCAGTTACTACAAAATTTGTGCGTTTTTTCGATGATGTGAATGAATTTAGGTACATTCATTATAAAATACAGTAAACTGTTTTGGTATGACTCTTTTTCGGCACAAATTATATTTGTTTTTACATTTAAAAAAATGTATATTAATTAATGTTTTACACGGAGATTTTGCAAATATAAGTGGACCATAAGCTTTAAATTATTAATTTTATAAGATTCGTATGCAAGTTTTAATAACGCCTGTTTATTAAAGTGGTTTCCAAATCAAAAGTAAGTAAAAAGTAAGGCATGTGTCGCGATACACACGACTGAAGTAAAACTTCTTATGTCTGAATAATGTTTTTTCCATTAAGTATTTAAATAAAAATGTAATAAGTTTACCATTGTTATAAAAAAACCTAATAAATTAATTATTAAAAACAAAAATCAACGTAAAACCACAAAATTTTATATGGCTTATTATTTATATTCGCGTTATTATCAAAAAAAGTACGTCGATCATTTGTGAACGCATTTGTGTCACTCTTAATTTTCGTTTCATTCATTTTACTCTTCGAATCGTCAATGTTTCATTAAAAAAATAGCGAAGCCCTGGTATTCCCAAGAGAAAAAATTTGGGAGCGGACCAAGCACGGTAGAATATAACTGACAGTAGATCTTTTGCGTCACACTTTTTTTGTTACATTTCATGTATCACTCTAGAAAAAAAATTTAGTAGAGGGTAGTCATTAAAAATGTTTACACATAAAAAACTTGGTCAATCTAATTTACTTTCTTGAAGTAATTATAAAAAACTGAGCAATATTCAATTTAATTACATACACATTTTTATACAAATAATCAATATTGGCACACATAATAATATTATTATAAATTACTTCTATTTTTTTTATTTATTTAATTATTTATGTGGATTATACGATTTATTTAAATATCAGTATTTTATCTGACCTTTGTTTATTTTGTTTATTTTTAAAATATTTCTCCGTCGTAGATATGGACAGTTTTTTTAACCCTAGCCATATCGGATAATATACAACTTACCATTTGGCGTTATAATAATCAAAGGCAACACTGAAATATCAGATCATAAGAAAGGGTTCACTGTAGTTACGCGTATAGGATGTTCATAAATCGTGTTGCTTTGTAATTTAATAGAAACAATTACAGAATAACATTTTATGACCATCCTTGTATGTAGTTTAAAAATTTCGACATTAATTAAGGATTTTAAATTTTTTTTATAGACAAGTCGACGATTTCGAATACTTTTACATATTTTTGTAAAATCAAAAATCACGGTACCTTGACATAATATTTTAAATTGGCGCATTTATAAGTAAAAATAAAAAATTAGAAGAAATGTGACTCTTTTAAATGAAATATTTAAAGCTATCGATATTCTAGAAAAAAAAATCGCATATCAAAAACTAAAACCATAAAACAGTGTAAAAATCTTTATATATTTTTTGAAAAAATAAGTGATTCTGTTAAAAAATGTAATTATAGAATATTCAGTGGTTCTTAAACTTTAGTATACTAGAAATCCCACTTCATCAAAGTATTTTTTAGACAGTTAAGTAAATGTCTTTGATACTTTAATATAGTATTTTATTAAATATTCACACAAGTTTCCAAATTTGGGCTCGAGTTTTAGGAATACTGTTTTTTTTTTGTGGTAGAATAGAAGAAGACTAGGGGTAAAATCATATAAAAAATTTATTTTTGCATTGGATGACTGGAAAATATTGCTATCGCTCCGATAATTTGTTAATGAATAAAAAAAGTTAACATTTAAATGGCGTCAAGACGCGACACGACGACGTGGCAAATAGTTGTTTCTAAAAATGTACGTGTTTTAAAAGCATCGCGACGCTGCAAAATTCAATGCTTTGATGTACATTGCATGCCATTTTTTTCCGGTTAAGTTTTTCACTTTCCAATAGATCCGCTAAATCTAATACTTCGTCGTCACTAGATGAACTTCTAAGATTTTTCAGACTAACTAATCTTGACAGTTATTTTATTACCCAAGGACGGATCTAGATTTTTCAGAGTTTAGGGCTTATTGAAGTCCAATGGGGCCCTAATTTGTCAAAATTATTGTGAAAATTTATCAAAAAAAAATATCAAAATTCAACCAAAAATTTTTAAAAACTCACACCAAAAATTTCTCCGAATTCACCTAAAAAGTTGTCAAAATTCACCCACGAAGCTGTCAAAATTTACCAACAAAATTGTTAAAGTCTATCAAAAATTTGTCAAAATTCACAAAGAAACTGTCAAAATTTACCAAAAAAATTTTTACCCAAAAAATGATCAGCATTTACTTAAGACAATGAAATATTAATATTAATAATAAATCAATTTTTATGAGCCCTTGACATTTGCCCAGTGTTCAAGTTCTATTAGTTCCTATGTAGCTCCGTCCCTGAGCATACCCATCGTGTTAGAATCAACTATATAAAACTGTCATATTGTGCCGCATCGTGACGTCATCTGAGTATCGCTTTTAAGAATGCTGTAATTGTAATATTGATTTTTTCTCTAAAACACCTTTTAAATGTTGAAATTTCTAAACATAACCTTTGTAGTCTTATAAAGATAGTTCTGTTACCGGTATAGTAAAATACATTTTATTTCTTAATGTTACTAAAAGACCTAAACATCTGAAAAGTTCTCTAAAAAGTGTGATATATTATCAACACCATTGCACAGTCTAAGCTTATTATGAAGTTTTCTTTCAAAATCTCTTCAAATACCGTTTTTTTATATCAAGCTACGCCATCAAAATTTATTATCTAAACTTTCCACTATCTGAATGTTCGTATTTAAATGCTTTATTGCTAAAACAAAACTTAGAGAACTCGATAAACACTTTGAACTTTAAAACTGACAACACGAATGCACAAAATGAACAAAAAAGTGTTAAATGTTCACAGAGCACTTAAAACAATGTTTGCATTTTAGTTTTATAGCTAACGGTTATTTTTTTTAATAAAACATTTTTGTGTAATAATGCCAAAAAAGATACGAGAACTGAGAACAAACTGAATAAAAAATAAATGAATGTAAGAAAAGAAAAAATTAAAAAAAGAAAACTTACCAACAAAACAGTTCTATCTTGATCAATTTATCTAGTTTAGCAGCATTTTAGCCAAGTTTTGTTAAATACTATCTTGAAATTAATATATATTATAAATTTTTGCTATATAGTTCACGTGTATTTTATATATCCTAAAGTAAAAATATTGATAACTGTCACTTTTTTCATATTTAAAAAGTTTTACTTTTACTTATTGCACTTCTTCGTAAAAATGTTTATATCAGGGTCGTTTGAAATGTAATTAATTATTTAATTTTAAAGATAATTAGTTAATAAACATATGTGAATTAAAGACCCTATTTTTAATTTAAAAGATTGATAAATTAGCTACTATTTTATATTGCTTTTTATTTTCGGCGCCGGCGAATTTAGTTTACAACTTCAGTTAGGTTAGTTGCTGTTTACTTATTATTTTTTTAATTTGTATGATATTTGTTATTGAGTTGTTTAGCATTTTAATAGGTAAAAAATGTATTAATTGAATTATTTCGCGACTTTTCAAAAGCGAGATGAAAGTTAAAATTTTAACTCTTTAAAACGATATTAATTTATGTTAACAATTGTGTAAATATCACTTCTACTTGACTTTAAATTTTCTGTGTCCATTTTATAAACTACGCAGTATTTCATAGTCGTCATATGACGTTCTTTCGTTATTATCCGGCAATACAATTTCGATCTATTTTAAAATAAATCATTGGTTCTCTAAACTTTGATTAAAAATAAATATCGATACACTATTTGTCGGCTGCAGTTGTTTGGATGAAAATAAGTAAAGTGCAAAAATCTACGATAAAATGTTTGTCCAGGTCGTTGACTTTTTTATAAATATATAATTCAGTCCATCATTTTATGCGAACGACCCTGAGTGTAGGTACTTTGCTTTTTAATAATATATATTATATTATATATTTTAATGAGTGTTGTGCTTAGTAGTTAGTACGGTAATTACTATAGTAATGTTGCAGTACGAAGGCATTATATTAAAATGAACGTGTGTTGTCTGTGAGACAAGGTTGGCGAGTTATTGGTTTCATTGAGGCGGACAGGGAACGACCGTTGTAGAAAACTCAGAGAACTTCTTATCAATGGGAATGCGATCGTCGTAGAGGGTAGGCGCTTGCAGGATAATGCCGGCAGTGCCGGCCAGGACGGCTAATGTAAAGATCCACAGGAACAAACGATCCAACACCATCGCCACGTATTTCCAGTCTTCTTTCACCTGGCAACAAAAAAAGAAACTGTAAACACTATATGCTACAGAAGTTAAACTTATAGTCGCGTCGACTAGAGACACAAACATTCATGGTTATTTATACGCACAAATTGCCTGTTACGATCGCTACATCGGAGCGCCTCTCACTAGCTCAACCGCGTGGTAATAGAGGGGCGTCGAGCGATGCAGTTTCGTGAAAACCACATGGGTTGAGCTTACTCTACCGTGCGTAAAGAAGATTCACTTCGAAAAATCTGATGTAGTTGGTTACACTCCGTAAAAGTGAAACATTATTAATTAATACAATTTCGTTAAGTATTTGTTAATACATACTATGTCCATTTATATTTTATAATTAATGCATTGTTACCCAAAATTTTGTCGTTATTAGTAAGCGGTGACTGAGGTAACAAATGTTCTTAATGGATGCCCTTAAGACAGCTGGACAAAGTGTAGTTAAATATTTAGTTTTTAGAATATGTAAGGTCACTTGCCAGTTTCCGTTATGGAAAATTCTGAGTTATTGCGCGCTAAAAAGTTTCACTTTACAAAGAAAGAATTTAACACTTGGCAAGGCTAATTGCTCGTAAACTACCAATCGCAACAGATATATATATATTTATTAACCTACAGAAATTTATATTAAGTAGTTGATAAATAGTAGGTGATAAATAAATGAAATATGATAAAAGATAAATTCATATAAAGATAAAACTTAAAATTAAAATTTCTGTAAAAACTATTAACAAAACATAACAACGATAAATGATGTCGCCAAAGTACCTACCATAAAAATATAAATCTTGGCAGATACTACCTATATTGAATTATTTTTTTAAATGAAAAAAATATGGCATCCAAATATTTTTCCAAAATGTAAATCGGTTAAGATCAGCGATTTAGTGTTCACAAAAGGCCTCCGAAGAAAAAAAACACACATTTATGGTGGGAGTGCGTGTCACATATGGTGGGAGTACGTGTCACATATGGTGGATGTGCGTGTCACAAAAGTCTGGTATCGTGCTAGCGTAAAAAGCATTAACATTTTTTACACTATTGCGTTTGTTACTGCGTTACGTTTGTATCTGCTTGATATTTCAGTATTCGACCTAAAAGTGTAAACAGTCCCAACTCTTGAGCAGGAGAACGTAATGCAGTGTGCATCACGTGATAGATGTTTGAATTTGACAATTGTTAGAATAAATTACACTTTTGGTAAATTTAATGTACACTTTTCAGTGTAAATTTCATTGCGTTATCTGCACTACATCAATATACCAAACAGATCTAGATAGTGAAAGAGTCAGGTTATAGATGGTGGACCTACGGGTTGAATATGGTGGTGGTACGGGTACTTAAACTATTTTTTGAATATAATGACGGTACGAGCGGGTTAACTTGAGACTTAAGATAAAATTGATATCAGTTTAATTTTAATCTTTAAATATACAAAGAGAAAATCTTTTAAATAAGTTGTGAAATGAAAATCTAAATTAAATTGTTATTTGAAAGCTTTGTTAAAAATTAATAGATGTCTTATTTCAAAGTTTTATGACGATTGACCGACCGGTTACCGCTTTTATTATTATTATTTATAAAAAAAAAACAAAACTATTCTCCGTACATACCTTTGTGGAATCTTCGAGCATTTTTGTATGCTCAGCTATAAATCGAACACAGAAGCACGATTTGTGTATTTCCGGAGGACATCGAGAATGCGAAAAGGCAGGATTCCGGATGACCGGACTCTTGACTTCTTCATCCAAACCTCCTGACATGCTCAAATCTTCAGATTCTGAATGCTGAACACCGATCGGACCATGGATTTGACAGCTTCCACCGAATGGGCCTCCGTCTGCCAAACTATAGTAACAGCAAAATTAAAAGACTTTAAAAATTAATTTTTTAGTTATGTGTGGGTTTCAAAAGTAGCCGTTTCAAAAAACGTTTAGAGAAAAATAAAGTGAGTATTTTTAGGTTTATAAATATTATAAAACGTTAAAATCAGTGACACAAGAGCCTTATCAAAAAAAAAAAAAAAAAACAGTATTTTGAGACATGCCAGATTTTGGAAAAAAAGAAAAGAATATTTCAACGCAATCAAACTGACTGCATGCATTTTGCTGGCAGCTCAACTGATTGGGTTGCATTGGAATCCGGGTAAATCAGTGCTCTTTAACAGATTATAAATTTCAACTAAGAATGATGCCTTTTTAACAATGAAAACGTAGGTAACCTATTATTATGACGTCACAAAAACAAATTATAATTAATATAACTTTATATATATTTAAAGTTTAATTTTATTTTTAAAATCTCTGTTCTTCCTGGAATATAACATGATATTATGATCTGCTTAGTTCTAGATTAGTCATGCAGTTTGTGACGAAAGTTAATGAAATGTCCCTAATGACGTGACGATTACGTAATGAGATGAATTATTCATAAACCGCGAATTAATTCATCAGACTGGAAACGGAAACCATCCGTCAGATATTTAACAAATGCAAGAGGCTCATTTTTAAGTTTATCAGTCATAGTCACCGCTTTTCTCGCAGATGAAGTTTCTTACGCTATGTATTTAGTACGAAAATGTTATTTATATAATAAAATACAGTGCGTTTTAGGGATTGTGAAATAAACACTTTACAGAAAATAAAGAAAAACAGAGAAATTTGTGATAGCTGTCAAATACAATGTAAGTCATCTCTATTTCCTGTGAATAATTTTGATTTTCAATCTTTATATTTAAAATTCCGGTGTGCGTGCGTTCGTAATTCTTCTCCTAAACGGACAGATAACTGAATATGAAAGTAGTGGAATAAAAGCTAAATACTTATCCCTTGTTAACTGCTATTTAAACAGTTAACTCCTACCGGTGTAGAAATAGAAGGGGCTTTTTCTGCAGGTGGATATATTTGCAGTTTTGTAAGAAGTGGGCAGAGGGAAAATATCCAAACTTTTTAAAAAAAATTGTTGATGGTGTGTTCTGATTAAATGAACAGTTCTGAACTTGAATATACTATTGACAAAATTTCGAAAAATACGTTAGTTAAGACGTTATCGGTTATTATCATCCATATATCAGTTTATATTTTTCATATTCATATTTATGCTTAATAAAACTCTGACAATGACTGACTCACAACCGACGCATAGCCTAAGCCGGTGGGTCTGGAAGCATGAGATTGTACAAAGGAGATCCTTATATAACGTAACTGAACATTAAGAAATAAATTTTTAAAATTCATTTTCTAAGGAGATTAATCTACTTATTTAAAACAATAACACTGACTGAATGACAGACAAAGTACACCCTAAACAGGTGGATCTAGAAGCATGAGCACAAGAGTTCTTTATATAACGTAGGTGAGCACCAAAGAAGATTTTTAAAAATTCACCCCCTACGGGAGTTAAATATTTAATCTGACGGCTAATTTTAGATGATATTAAAAATTCCAGACATCCGATAAATAGCCAACCAATAATACTGTAATACGATAGAGCCGAGGGCTCCACCACAAACATTGTTTCATCTCAATTGCGTGAGGAGCCTTGGGTAGCAACTAATATCCTATAACATATTATATAAAAATGGTTTAATGTTTGAGTTTCTGTTTATTTGTCAAATTCAAAGAAAGGCTTATGTTGATTTGATTGAAGAAGATGACGGATGTGTTATTACCTTGGAATTTGCAAAAATAATTTTTTTTTTTAAATTCTGCGGAATAAATGATAATTTCTCGCAAAATTCCCGCGGGAAAATAAAGTGTGCGAGACTAAAAATAAAGATTTATTGTTAATACAAACCTTGATGGTGATAAGTCCTCTTTGGACGGTGTTCTGCTGGAGTACCTTTTAGGGCTGCAGGAGTATTCGTCGTCACTCTGTGCAGTCGGCTGATAAGGATAGTAACACGACTGAACCTCCTTACCTCGCGCTGGCATCATTATCCGACCATGAACATTTCTACTAAAATATTAATTAAAAATATTTTTAAAATTTTAATTCATACTTTAATAATACTATAATATAATAAACTAATAAACTGAGAGAAAGATTTTTATTTACTGTATTATTTTTACAATGGCTAATGATATCATTACGATTAAATTCCAACTACAGCATATTTTTTTCACTGAATTAGTGAAAGCATAATATTAAACGATTTTATCGTCATAATATTTTTTAGAAAGCTTTATATATAAGAAAAATTTAAATGTCACTGTCGGGACATAGACCCGAAACAACCGACAGTGACATTAAAATTTTTCTTATATATAAAGCCTTCTAAAAAATATTATGACGATAAAATCGTTTAATATTATGCTTTCACTAATTCAGTGAAAAAAATATGCTGTAGATGGAATTTAATGGTAATGATTATAATATAGTAGTTAGGTAGGTACTAGTTAAAGTTATTTGAAATAGCTTCATTAGTTATATTTCATATTTCTAAATATGTACATTTATACTCCGGAGAGAAAACTGAAAATCTGACTTCGTTAGATTCTGTTCTGTGTCCAGTACTAAAAATGTGCTGAGGAGTCTAATTCACATGTCTCTTTTGAAGAATTCCAGTCCTTCTTCACCGAAAATTATGATCATGATGTCATTCAATTCGGAATGACATCTAGAAACTTTTTGAAAATATAGTAGGGGATGAAAAAATTGCAAAAGTTATAAGCATTTTAGGTTTGGTTTTTTGCGAATATCTCAAAAACTGTTGTAGATATCTGAAATCACAAAAAAGATTCTGAAAGAACAGAATATTTTCTACAAAAAAGTCCCTTCTCCCGGGACTCTACCACCGATATTTCTAATTTCAATTTAGAGGTGAAAATAGAGCCAAACATTTTTTTTCTACTTTTTATATAGTTTTAAATATTTTTTGTGTTTTTAACTTGTATAAAAATAGAAAAGAAAAGTTTTTAGCCCCATTTTCACCTCTAAATTAAAATTAGAAATATTGGTGGTAGAGTTCCAGGAGGAAATTTCCTGATCTTTTAGAGTCTTTTTTGTAATTTCAGATATCTGCAATAGTTTTTGAGATATTCGCAAAAAACCTTTTTTTTTACTAAAATGTAACTTTTGCAATTTTTTCGCCCCTCACTTCATTTTTTTCAAAAAGTTTGTAGATGTCATTCCGATTCGAATGACATCATGGTCATAATTTTCGGTGAAGGAGGACTGGAATTCATCAAAAAGGGTCATATGAACTATACTAGAGTTTTTTAGCTTCCTTAGTCAAAAAATTATATAGACAAAGTGACGATTTTATTTTCTTGGATCGATGTATTGGTTAAAACATTTCGATGATATTCAGCGAAATAAAAATAAATTGAAATGAAGAAATTGAGTGATAATATAGTTTTAAAAACTTTAAATAATTTAGAATTCACTGCAGTAAGCACGATTCGGGGAGAAACTAGAACTACTGTTTAATCCAGGAAAAGAGAGAACTTTTCACGAGTTAATATGATGTACACATACATGTTTTAAAAAGTTGTAAAACTTTTGTCGTAATCAAAAGTAAAAGAAATCTTTGAGAACATTTCTATATAACGACGTTTTGTGTAAGTTTTAATATTAAAAGACATGACTACAAGTCGACAACACAATGGCATTGAAAATGTTGACTGTTAGTTTTTAATTAAAAGGTCATATATTTATAATAAATTATATCTCACCGACATAAATTTTAAAATTGGAAGAAGCTTTTAATAATGGCGATACATCCTGCTATTTTCTATTAATCTTTATAGTCTAATATTCGGTATTAGAAATATATACCCTCATCTGCTATTTGAAGATGATAAAGATTGTATTGTTAGTTAATATACATATACATTGATAAATTGCACATGGGTTGCCTAGCTAAATTGCGTACCGATGGTGTTAAATTAAATATATTCTAATCAACTTTTTTGGATTAACTTCTCCGATTTGTTAATCATAAAAATCGAGCCTAAGATAAGAGAATATGACACAAGGAATTGGAATATACCATTGATTCTATACATAAATATAGATTATCCACATAAACAAACCTTGTAAATAGTTGTGTTTTGTGTATTTTGAGTTTATTAGTTTTGTTAACATCTTATTTGTGTCATATTCTCTCATCTTAGGCTCGATTTTTATGATTAACAAAGCGGTACGCGATTTGGCTAGGCAACCCATGTGCGATTTATCAATGCATATATTATCTAACATATAGGTAATCTTTGTCATCATCAAATATATATTTCTAATACCGGATCTCGCACTATTAAGTTAGTTGCGCGTAAATGATAAATCAATAGAGACCAATCGAAATAGTTATGATAACGTTGCGATATGAAAAGGGCGTACGAAATCGGTCGATTCATGTTTTGGTTGAAAAATATACAGCGTGTCCCATTTTAATGTCCCACCCCGGATAACTTTTGTCAGTGACCTTGAATAAAAAATTGTTTGGTACAAAAGTTGTACAACTTGGAGGGGGACATTCGATGGCACTAATACTTTTGACCTTGGGTATAAGGTTCAAGGTCATTCAAACTTTTTTTTTTTTAATGGAACGTCCTATTTTTTACATCGGCAATCGATTGCGCGTGAAAAAATATGAGACTTTTGTCTAAAACTTTTTTCGAGAACGGGCAAATTTTCTCAATTAATTTAGCCTTGAAAATTGAAAATTTTTGAATTTTCAACTCGAGAATGGGGAGATTTTCTTCAAAAACAATAGGGCTTTTCATATTTGCATACCAAACATCCTCCCAAAATTTTGTTTCAATCCGTTCATCCGTTTGACCTGTATAGTGTTCACAGACTAACCGAATAACCGACTAACAGACTAACAGACGCACAGAGTTTTGCCCGTTCTCGAAAAAAGTTTCAGACAAAAGTCTCATATTTTTTCACGCGCAATCGATTGCCGATGTCAAAAATAGGACGTTCCATTAAAAAAAACAAAGTTGACTTTGAATGACCTTGAACCTTATACCCGAGGTCAAAAGTATTAGTGCCATCGAATGTCCCCCTCCATGTTGTACAACTTTTGTACCAAACAATTTTTCATTCAAGGTCACTGACAAAAGTTATCCGGGGTGGGACATTAAAATGGGACACGCTGTATAATTAGAGATGATTCTTTGAAAAAAAATTACTCCGGCTAAACTATATGAAGTAGTGTAATAATGTATAGTCTGAAAGAAGAAGGATTTTAAAAAGTAAAAGATTTTATTGAATCGGTTCAGTAGATTCTGAGACTAGTGCCGACAAACACAGATAAAGTAAAGTGATGATTTATAAGAGATTTGGTTATGCCGTTGTCAAACTGAAATTTATCCAACAAAGGCGACGAAATCTATTATGAGTTCTTAGCTTATAATTAAAACATTGGCCATTTTTGAATCAGAATATCGTTAACTAACAGATTGTATTAAACTGAGCGCGATTTTGTAATCGTTTGAGCACTGAACTCAGAAGATTATCTAACATTACGTTACATTACACTCTAGTTTTGTATAATTTCGAAATAAAGTCTAAAGTACACGAGTCGAATGTTTCGCAATTTGAATTTCAAACCGATTCAGGATCGTTCTGTGATCTTTCGTACGAGTATGAGAAGCCGCACATGGATCGACAGAAACACGACCGATTTGAAACTAGTTCAGACTGGACGTATTTACAGCTCGCGAACCAATTTCAGTTGCATAGTTGCATGTTGTTAGTGCAGGAGCAGCCAATTCAGAATCAGTCGCCTTCGTGTGCGAACAGAGAACCTCAGTCGGTTGCAAACCGATTGCACAATAGTCGCATCCTGAACTGCTTTGAAACTTAAGTTGCGGAAATAGTTGACTCGTATGCGGAGGGCCTAGATCAGAGGTCTCCAAAGTTTTTTGTCTCGTAGATCACTTGCCATGTTTTTTGGTTTTGGGTAGACCCCCTGTTTACCTGATTTTTTGCAAATTCATTAACTTCAAATGTATTTTTGACAACCGGTATATAATAGTGCTACTCACTTTGAAAGATTTAAATTTATAACGGTAGTGAAGTGTAGTGTGAAAAATTTAAAAAAACACATGTTATGTTTTACACATTTATTAATTAATGTTAAATTAAAACGACGCAATTTAAAATTTACTTTCTGTTACATAAAATAACTATAGGCAGAAACTAAATGCTTTTATTGTGAGGGATGAACCTGATGCTTTAATAATAACATTTGGCATCAACTTAGTTAGGTTTAATATCTCCTCGGTTCACAGTGTCCAGTTTAATTCTTTTTTTTTGTTAGGAGGTCCACTATCGTTGACCCCTATTTTAATTTCATGAACCACCAATTTTTTTTCGCAGACATGGACCCCTTGCAAGTTGTCGTCGCCCCCTTTGGGTCGATATAGAGTACTTTGGGAATCACTGGCCTAAATTGTCGAATAGTTGTGTGACCAGCTTTAAATGCATATTATAGTACACGATGCATACAATAATAACACAGCTATTAAATTCATACGGCCACTGCAACGTACCAAATATAAAGTTTGCGGTTTGACTTTCATTGTTCAAACCGTGGCAACAACTGCATTTCATGGGCCGTAAACAGTGAAGTTCTGTCTTGACTCAGCAAGTGAAGTTTATGAACTTCAAAACTCACTAATTCAATTTTACACGTGCAGACCGATCCTTCCTTAATAAAATTTTAAATATATGTATCGGAAAAACTGTCATGAGTTGATTTTAAAATATATTTGTGAAATTTTGAATTTGAAAAAGAATACTTAAAATACTGAATTTTAAATCTCAAATTGTAATCAGCTTTTTACTTGCTGATCTCTTATTTTATGAGAAAAAGTAATTAGTCGTCAGTAACAATAGTGCATTTAAAAAGCTCATTAAACGTGATTTATTACGACAAGTAAACGAACGCCTTGTTTTTACGTCGTTCATTGGTTAATGTTTTACCGTGATGACGTCAAACTACCGCTATTGGCTAGGTTCGAATCAGATTGTCACAACAAATGTGATAATTTTCTTATTGAAACATCTCATTTAAAATTGCAATTTTCTTCTGTCAAATCCTTTTTAAACTGTGTCTTAGGCAAGTAAGAACGACAGGGTTATGTTACATATGTGAGCATTTTGGCAGTTAGCTGTTTATTATAGAACAGCCTTTATGCTTTAAAAGATGTACCCCGCTGTCAAAATGCAGTAACATTGCAGTAGTACAAATGTTTGTAACTGTAAAAATGCACCTGAAACACCAGATGTAACGCTATGTATTATATTATGTATGATACACTGAATACACAATTGTTTTGAACTCATCTTTAAATACATTTTAAATTATTTCAAAATTATCCTAAGACTATAAAGATTGGTTGTAAGTAATAAGTTATTCAGAGAATTAAATATTTGCGGGAGACTGTACTGTGTCCTAGAGCACGTGACCAAAAATTTTAAAAATTTTACAACTACTATTTAGGGTGCAAATGAGACACTAGTCGGAGGTCAGGATATCTGGCCTCGAAAGAAAAATTGGTATTTCGTAAATATCGAAATTTGGTATAGTGTTAAATTGTTGAATCAAATTTATGAGAAAAAAGATTATAAGAGGTGTCCATTGATTATATTACCGCGACACAACTGTACATGTTAAGATAATGTTAATTTATTAATTAAATTTCAAACCTGGTGGTTTCGAATGAGTACTGAGGCCTCCTCATGACGAGTAATCTCGGCAGGATGTGAATGAAGACCCTCTTGACCCACGGGGCCATTCTGTGTGTCTGCGGTGATCTGAAGTGAACGTTCAACACGACCACCGTTACGCATATACTGAAAACATTATGCATACAAACGAACATGGTTAGCATTTCATTAATAAAACATCTATATCAGCTATATAATATTATGACCAGAGTTCGAAAAGTAAGGTTTCTCATCTGTTCATTTTAGTCCGAGCTCTGACCATACAAAAGCATACCGGATAACGAAAACTTTACTATTGAATTTAACAGACAACACAGCGCGATGAAAAATCTCAAATCGGTGACAGACTGTTTCAATTTCGTTTATCATTTTTTGACGACTCAACACTATTTGATGACATTTACAGAGATTATAGAGTAGTGTTAATTAGTTACAATTATCATCTTGCATTGCAATTATTTTTTCATACCTGGCAGGCCTCACATTGGACATTTACCATTTGGAGAAAGGTCTGCCAGGTATTCAAAAACATTTGAAAGGCAGACGAAACTTAGTTTCACTCAATCAGTCGTATGAGTCGTGAAGAAACATTACGGATATGGTTAGCAGTTTACTTCAAGGTCTGACACTCATCAAAATGACGATAATCGAGTTATTAATGTGTTGGCATTTCTGTATGCTGTGTCTGAACTGAACAATAAATAGATACAAAACTTTCACTGAGCATTTTGAAAGCTAGATTTTTTTTTTACAAAATTATTAATTGCAATTTATAATACCGGTTTTCAAACTATTTTATTTTTGCGATAAAAATAGAGATAAATAATTATATTCATGACGTCACCAGAAATTTGTTTTCATAGATAACAAGTTGTACAATTTAATTAAGATTTGCTGTTCAGACTAAATTTTAATTAATCTTAGATAACCATGTATTTTGAGGCCTGCTAATTAAGATGTTATCTAATGTTATGAAAACCGTTTCACACGACCGTATTTTATTTAAAATAAAGTACCTATATTCCATTAAAGGATTTTATTTTATTATTGTCGCAAAAACATTTTTATAAATTGCGCTTTCTACTTGTTGACAAAAATGATAATAATGACGTGGTTTGGTTGTTTATTGTATGTCAAAAAGTATAAAATATTAAATTGTATGAACATAGCTTGTCTTTAGTTATAATGAAAAGAACTTCGATGAGCACCAACAAAGGCAAAAGTTTGTCGACAATTTGTCAAATTCCCAAATACTTTTAATAAGTCAGTAACTAGATAGGTAGATATTCTAGATTAAGACGCTCGAAAACCGAGATCTTCGACATCTATTTTACAGTAGCAGTAATTGCCACTTTTTTTGGTAAATTTCAGAATGAGAGGACCGAGTAGTCGCTAAGGAGACCCATAAATGAAGCTCATTGTAAATAAAATTAAAATATTAATATATCAATAATTAAAAAATACAAATGCTACACCTAAGAATTGAAGCAAGAATGAAATTGGAAACTATTGTTCATTCACATCGTAAGCAAATAAGTGCCCACACATCTAGCTGCCTAGAATTCACGCTATTCAAATGCGATGATCAGTAAGTTATTTTTTGAAGTAATACTTCTTTTTGCGCGTTATGAAAAAACGACGGTAGTGAATGTTTACGATGCGCACGTACACTGTAACAGGATTAAGTTGTTCGCAGAAAAGTCTACAATCTACATACAGAATAGAGGTAGTTTCATGTTCGCATGCTATTTAATCATGTGACATATACGACACGTGTTTAATTTCTGTAGGAATAAAAATTATACATATTATGCTTATAAATTATATATAGTAGTAGTGATTGATAATAAGCATTGGTTAATATTATTGAAAACATTTGTTAATTGTGTGATAAAAAGTGTTTATAAACTAAAGCGCTTCGATATAATTGGGATTATCTGTCACGCTAAAGAAGTATAACTTTTAACAGATGTATAAAGTACACACATCTACTTTTTTATGAAGTCTGGCATTAAAAGGTTAAATGTCAAAAGACAAGATACTATGAGAATACTCTTCAGTTCTTGTACAGTGCAGTCGTATGGAACATATTCGCAGTAGCTCGAAATTTTTTCATACCGCGGAATTAGGTTGAGTGTACTTTGGAGTGTATAGTCAGTAGAGTAAGTATTTCAATCTAAACATAGATTCTATAGCAACACAAGTGTTGTATCGATGTTGAACATAGGTACTCTGAAGCCGCGATGTGGTCGACATTCTGGCTGCAATAACACTTGTGATTACCTCTCCTGTAGTACAGGTATGTCTACTGACAGTCAAGAGTTCGTGGTCAAAAATTTTAATATGTAGCAGCCAAATTACCACGGATAACACACGAGTAGGTATTATTTTATTTTAATATTTTTTCAAATTTTCTGCGATTTTGCTTTTTTGTGAATTTAGAATTGTTCACGATTTTTAAGAATGTTTAAAGCAATGATATGCATGTAAGAAATCACGAAATTAATTATCCCAACCTGTCATTTTACCGATAAGTACCTAAATACGATATTTTACCTTAGGTAAAATATATTTTTAGCAACAACATAAGATTTATAAGCCTCATTAATTGTCGTTTTTATATTCTTCAAAACTACACACCTAATATTATGTAATTGATGTTGTCATCACTATCTATATCAGGCATGTCAAACTCATATGATATTGCGGGCCACATTACCTATCTATTTTGTTCTTGTTTTTAATGTTAAAAATATTGATAAAATACGGTTGTTAGAATGATTACATTATTAGACTCAATGTATTTTTAACGTCTCGGCGGGCCGCAATCGCTGTATGGGCGGGACACGTGTTTGACATCACTGATCTATATAAATAAAATAAAATCCCTCCGCCTCTGTCTGTCTGTCTGAATTCGATAAACTCAAAAATTCAAATTTTATTTCATTCCTTGGACAAAAAAAAAAATGTATGGAATAGGTCAAAACTACCGAGCGGATTTTCATACGGTTCTCATTAATAGAAAGAGCTATACGAGGAAGGTTTTTGTACATAATTTGTAAATATTTTGTGCAAAAAAACGGTGTTTTGTCAAGAAAAACTATATCCGTATCATGTAGCGACATCAAGTACGCGGGAGCTACTAGTTACGTTCAAATGGCGCGTCACTGCGTAGCACACTTAGCGGCAACCAGCGGTGTGAGCTAGCGGGCACTGTCTCCTTTTTAAAGCTTCTCGACGCATGAGGTCCCAAGAGCTGACTGTAGTATATTATTTATTTACACACTAAATACTAACTAATCTGAAAATTATAGTTTTTATAAAACACTTGCAATTTTTTATTACGAGCTCTAATAGGTAGAGCAGGTGTGCCCTCGGGCAGAACAGGAAACTGCGATATGCGATTATTGTACACCACCATTCTGCAGCTCTTTTCAACCGACGACAAATTTAATTAAGTACAAATGTTTAACATACAACTTTGATACAATATATACAAAAGTTTTCCATGAAAGCCATTCTGGTTTTAATTATAATATATTGAAATATATCCAGTTATAGCTCCAGTTAATAGAACGCATTTGGATATTTCATTAAATGGGTAGACTGATCCTTTTTATGATGATTTTATGGCAATAAGGCAAAGTGACATAAGTCACATTTTTGGTAGTTTCCTAGGCGCGATAGTCTGGCGTACCTATAATATATATATATATATATATATATTTTATTACACTCGTTTTGTTTAGACTTCGGAAGGAATCGATAAAAAAAACTTTTTGTTCAGTTCCGGCGTTTGGACTATACGTATGATACAAAAGAGCATTGTTTTTAACTGTGTAAATTACTCTTCCCTATCTTTCGTCTTTGTAGCAATACAATTATTATTGCTATTGAAAACGATGAAATGAAGTTATTTCAAAAGTAATTTAAAATTATTACGTACAATTTAATTCCAATGGATAATCTATTACAATAGATTGTCTAACAATATTAAGGAATTGTCATTTTAATAAGTTTATTATACCATTAAAGTATAATTTAATATTATTTAGCGGAATTATGTAACGAAACAAAGAGTGGAAATATAATACAAGATAATTACAGTGGCCGTATTTTAGATGCGAAAATCAAATCTTCATTATAATTTCATTTAAATATAAATTATCTTTCTCGAAAGACAGATGTCTGATAAAGAAATATCTACAATTTCTCTCTTGATTTATGTATTTAAGTGACCTATATTGCTGATGAATATTCCGATACTGAAGTTTCTTAGATGAATAATTGCATGATTATATGCTGATAATATCGAAACGGGTTGTGGAAATAAAATGAGCAAGACGTTTATTATACGGGATGTTACATTTGGCAACCGCGCGTGAACTTTCAATTGTTCCTATCATACTGCTCATTTTTATAGTAAAAACGCAACATTTTGCTAACAAAAATAACTTTTTAATTTAAAGTCGAGCACACAGATATGCTAAATGTTTCTTATTTACATTTTAAAAAATATTACAATCCCACTATCTCTGTATCTCTGTCTCAGAAAATCTTAAATAAATATTTGCAAATCTTAATTTGTTAATTAATTACACCCGGAAGGCTAACGATAGCATGCAATGTTTTCTTTGTGATCGGGGTGTTTTGATTAAGAGTATTCGTCCCTGCAAACACCCCCTGCACCCTTCATCTCAAACCTTTTCCCCTCGCCTAAAAACGGTTCGCGCTCTCCCGACGTTATTTTTAAAGCTAGGGGGTTCTAGTAAACGCCAAATGAAAGACAAAGAATCAGACTACAGATCCTTCAGGCGAATTTTTTGAAAAAAAATTCGCCTGAAGGATCTGTAGTCTGATTCTTTGTAGCTTTAAAAATAGCATCGGGAGAGCGCGAACCGTTTTTAGGCGAGGGGAAAAGATTTGAGATGAAGGGTGCAGGGGGTGTTTGCAGGGACGAATACTCTCAATATTACGTCTATAAAGGTTGGTATATCGTAATATTCAAAGTTAAACAAAACTGAGATTTCTTTTTAAAATATATTCAACAATATTTAAGTCAATAAAAAATATACACTCAGGTGCGAAAAAAAGTTCATCGTAAAATTCTGATTAAGTTTTACGCTTCTTAACTTTTTTATTTTTACTCCTATTTAAATAATTTTTTAGAGAACTGCAGATACAGCTACAAATTACAACGCATATTTCTTACAAAAGATCGAATTTCTTTGTATATCAAAATTAATTATGAGTTCCGTAAAGTTTAAAAAACTAAATATCAATATGCTTAATATGCTAAGTATTAATAAGCTGATTGATTCGTTTTATTGTTTTGACGTGATAACGTCTTATAAATTGATGAAACACCGGCTGAATGCACGAAAAAGTGCAACGTTCCGAAATGTGTCACGTTCCGCCTGACCCTGTGCGTGCAAGCGAGAGCGCAGTATAACCCCAAGTTTGACAGCTACTAAAATTTAGGCTATGTATTATTAAATATGATATTCAAGCGGAATACGTTCTCACGTAAAACTATCGTCCGTAAACCGACTTTAGAGACAACCAATTTTTTTCCATATTATGTACCTATTGAAAAAGATGGATGCATTTAATTTTATTGACAATTATAATAATGTAAGTATTAATTTCACACAATTATAATTCACAGATATTCATAATGTATATTTTTATAGATTTTCTGATGACGGGATACCTATTTCCTGAAAGCGCTTAAAATTATAGAATGGATAAATTTTTTTTTTGGAATTGTTTTATCTAATTTACCTTCATATTAATTTTAAAATGTCTGTACAAATTTTTAGTGACATTGGTTTTTTTGACATATTATACAAGGATAATTCAAATGGCGTTGTTTTTTTGCTTAATTTCAAAACACCTGTCGAATAATAATAATTGGATGACAAATTTATTTCAATGTCAGTTTTCATTAACTGTCATCTATTCTTTACATTCTGTTTTTTTGTTCGTGTAATCACACAAACGCAAAATGTTACAAACAACAACTTTTTCACTTAAATAGACTCTAGTCCTGAGCTATTGCCTAGACATGTAGGTTTATGTCATCATTGAGCCTGCGAATAGCATCTTGCTAAACATTCCTCCATTCTTTCTGAAATGCCCAACAAAGCTCGTTTAGTGTAGCTGGTGTCACATCTGGGTCTCTAACATGTTTTCCTTGTATGTCCCACACGCCCTCTATGGTGTTCAAATCCGGAAAATATTTTACAAAAATATTTTTAACAAAAAAATTGAACCGACTTCAAAATATGCACTAAAAAGTAAAAAAAAATAATTATTATTGTTATTTTTGGAGTCGGTGTCACATCGGAATTCGAAAGTAGCAATTTAAATCTTACATGCCTCTAGTTCTCGGAATAGATTTCATTTTGGCTGACATACCGACTCCAAAAATAACAATAATTTATTATTTATTAAATATTTTATTTTTCTCTTTTTAGTGTTAGATAAAGTATTGCAATAGGTAGGCCAAGTATGCGTGCCTTTGAAATTTGAGAGTTTCCCTCGATTTCTCCGGATTCCACCATCAGATCGTGACTTGGTTCCGTTGGGACTACCTCGGAAGTGCACTCTTTCGAATAAAAAAAAAATTTTGAAAATCGGTCCATAATTGACGGAGAAATCGGTGAACATACATAAAAAAAAATATACAGTCGAACATAGAACCTCCTCCTTTTTTGAAGTCGGTTAAAAATGCTATTTGCGGGCTCCTTTATGGTATGAACCAACCTGTATAGACAGTTGGGGCTAGAGGAAGCAATACAAAGTAGTGGGTCTATTTAAATAAAAATGTTGTTTCTGATAATTTTGCATTTGTGTGAATACAAAAAAAAATGAAATGTGAGGAATAGATGACGGTTAATAAAAAAAATTGGTATTTTGAAATAATTTTGCAACTTATTCCACAGATCGTTTTGAAATTAGGCAGAAAACATTTGGATTATCCTATGTCAAAAAAGCAATTTAACTTAAAATTACAATTCTTTAAAAAAATATTAAAATCGTATTAAAAATAAGAATGCTACGAAGCCGAAAACCTAATCAAAATTTTACGATGAACGTTTTTTTGTACTGAGTGTATATTCGTATTCTCTAGTGCATAATATTCTATAGACTTTGTATAATTATACCGTTTAAGTTTGGAAATTAAATTCTAAAATCTTCGTTGTATAATGGAAGAAAAAATTTACATCGGTTAAGGAAAGATGTGAAACTGTATATTTTAATATAATAAGAGAATAATATTATTTAAATACAAGAAAATTGTGACGTTGAATTTATTTTTGAAATAATATTTGCATGACGTATATCAGAAAGTTTATTCGTCTAAAATAAAAATTATAACTGACACATAGTCTAAAACTGTAACACATTGTTTTCAACGTGAAATTTGAATTTCAGATTTATGACTGAAAGATAGGTTAGTGGACTATCATATTATTTACAATTCAGATTTCACTTTCTAGTTTCTTGTCTTTAGCTACCTGACGTCCCTGAAGAATTTCTTTACAACGATATTATTTTGCAATATATTATTTTCGATTTGCTTTCAATCTTTTTATACAAGAATGAAATATTGTTGAGTTTTATTTATTTTCAAAATCGCATCGTTCCATTTTTCAATATATTAAACGCGTTATAATTTATAGTGATATTGTGACATATTTTATCTCTTCTGCTTTTTTCTCCAAAACCAATATTTCAATATTATTTCGCAACAAGCATTTCTTTACGTTTCTGTCGAAAGTTGAGTGCTATGAAAAAAAAACAATATAGCCTATTTATAAACGGATTTGCATTCTTTAAAATTTAAAATTCTGAATAACTGTTTCACATACCTGATGGAGACTAAAATCATCGCAAATATGAGATATTTTCCAAGCAGTGGTACCACAAGAGACGTCGGCGGGATGATCTCAACGACCAGTAAAAAGAACACATGGAGACTAATGAGAATTGATATCGACAGCGTTACCTGAAAAAAAAAAGATTTGTTAGAATAGCTTATCTAAGGCACTACTATCTTCAAATCTCCATAGAAAATATTCTACTGACATCTACTGACCATCCGCGCAGTCGCGATCGCACCAATCAGTTGGTAACAGGGCGAAATTTCGTCATGCAGTCGAACAATCGCAAGTATTCTCATATATATGTAAGGATACGTGAATATGGTTATTTAGGAAACGTAACACAGAACAGGGAAACACTTGCCTTTACAGTGTCACAGATTTAAACGAATCTCATGGTATATTTCGACATTGTTTTTTTCTACAAAATGGATAACGCGTTTAATTTTGTTTTTCATTATATTGCACAATTCATTGGACGACAATCTACCGTATTTTCAGACTAAAAGACGCAACCAAAATTTGAGTCTAATTTTCTATGTAAAAGGGTGCGTCATATAGTCAGAAAAATATGGCAGACATTCTAAAATAATTGAAAAATTGTTCTTCGTAATTTCTAAGTTCAATAAACGAGTGATGAAATTGTCCATGTTACATTATCTCGATTCTAAAATCGGATGAACCGAGAATTTTCTTTGTTTTCTATGTCATCTTCGCCTGAGCAAAAGAAGGAATAATATTGCAACAAGAGTAAAGCGAGTAGCTTGAGCGGTTGATAGTCGAGCAGTTGATAGTGACTTGAGTAGTCGAAGTTACTGCAGAAAATAAAAAATCGCCATATATCTAATTGCAGACTGAAGTGTATCCAAATATTTTAAGTTGTGAATTGGACTTGTTTGGACTCTAAGGTGTAAAAATAATTTGAACAAAACTTATTTTCATTTATAAAATAAAATCAAAGTAAGTTTAGTTCAAATTATTAAAAAAAATACAATATTTTAAAACCCAAATGCCGTTGTACTGCTAATAAACGCACATACAGAATTTAGTAGCATACATAAAAAGTTACTATTATACCACTCAAAGGATCCCGCACAAACCTTATAGGATTTGGTTGTCGCTTAAATTGATCGAATTTTTTTTTGTTTTTTTATAGTTCAAAGGTCGACACTAAGTAAAAGTGTGGGCGCATAGCCTAATAAAAACTAATAGATTTTCAGATACAGATATGTTTAGCGAGATTTTAGATATATATTTAATTCACAATATTAAAAAATCCTAAGCTCTAGAAATCTGTTTTCGAGTGCTCTGAATCCGAATATGACATTATTATTTCATACAGGTGACACTTTCCAACATTATCTAGCTTTCGATTATTTTTCTATTTCTAAAAAAAGCACAAAAGTTGAACGTGGGACATGTTTGTGAATTCAATAGACATATACCTATATCTAACATCTCGCTAAACATATCTGTAGCTAAAAATCTATTGATAATTAGGCTAAGCGCACATGAACACTTTTTCTTAGTGACGTTTAAACTATAAAAAATCTCAAATCCCATAAGATTAGTAGAAGTTTTGTTCCATAATGTGTATTGAAGGAGATTTATTTGGTTGAGGAAAAATAGAAATAAAAATATAATATTCGAAACGTTGGCCACAAGCGATACTTTGGTAAAGCTTATTTCTATTGTTCCTCAATCAAATAAATCTCCTTCTATACAAATCCCATAAGGTTTGTGCGGGGTCCTTTGGGTACTCCAAAAATGTTAAATTATATCCAATATAGTTTTTTGGGTATAATTTTGTGAAGTGTCGAAATTAGATCTACTGGTAACATTTTGTCTATTACTTATTTCCACCTTCTCAAGTGTAATATCGTGATATAATATATTATTTCAATTTTTCGTTTAGAGGGGAACGACTTGGTGCAACGAAGTCGTAAATAGCACTGTCAGACTGTTGTATAGGATCGCCGTCTTCTCCCCGTCGAATACTAACGCTAAGGAATGAGACTATTGTAAGCCCAGGTTTACAAAATGCAACGAGACCTTAAAGATTAATAATACGTATTTCGAAAATTACAGTCATAAATAACTAAACATTTGTCACCGTCGAGATTTAAATCTGAAAACTTCGATTTCGTGTCAGATTATCTACACAACACACGACGTTCAATTTTTTCCTGTTAATACATTTGTCAATTTGAATTTTTTACTAAAAAAAACCATATTGTGCGTTTGCAAAGAAACAATTCTCCAATCGGGCGACAGGACCATTACTGTTAAAAAAATAACTTAATAAAGAAAATAAAATTTATGTTAACGTGTGAGAAGACGCCGGTAACGACTGGGAAGAAATTTTATAATATTTGCTTTTGATTTTCATGGTTACATAATATGGTTTCACATGTAATTAACCAAAGCATGCTTGTCAGTTTCCGAAATTATAAAGTTTAGATAAAAATTTCTTCTACAAAGCTTTTTTTAAAAATAAATAGACATGAAATTTTTTAAAACTATAACGTCGTGACAGAAACACAACGCTATAGCACATATTCCTTCTGCGCATGCGCCGACTTTCCCCAAAAAACAATAGGGCTCACAGACGAACAGACTTTTTCAGAAAATATGTTTTTTGTGTTTGCGGGAAAAAATACAGTAAAATTTTGAAATGTGAATTTTGAGCTAAGTTGCTACTATTTCCCACTTGTACAAATAATTAGTATTTACTGTGTGCCGTTGTTTCCAAAAGTTTTTGATAGAATAACTTGATGAAATGTCACGGAAATGTGTGTCGCTATCAATTTTTTTGAGGTTATGTTTACACATCTCTTGAGAGTGTCATAGAGACTCACTGTTTTTTTTGTATTCTCTACAAACATGATTATTGTGAACCAGGACTAAAGAAAATGTAACGCAGCAGAAAATTCTGTATAGAGAACGCCGAGTAGGGAACAGACTCACGTACGACAGACCAATGACTGGTTGAATGTTTATATACAAATAAACTCAAATGCTGAAAAATGTTTACACGGCGACGTTGATTAAAGTCTTCCTCCATTTCTTTTATTTTACAAGTGGAGTTTCACCCGACGAACGACATAAAAAATAATTTCAAAGACAAAAACCCGGTTCTCACACCATATAATACCTTTTCTTCCACCACAATAAGAAAATGTAAGATATTTCGATTCAATGTTTTATAGGAACAATGTACATTTTTAGACAGTAGTTAGGAAAACGAAAACAATTATATATCTGACAGTATTTTGTTTGTTCACGTCAGTTGTTCCCAAAGTGGAGTCCGCGGAAAATTTAGGATTTCGCGAGACAAAATGTATAATCAATGAGCTTGAAATTTGATAGAATGTTACTTTATAAAAAAATGGATAAAATAAAAAATAAAATGAGAGTACTGTATATAATAGACATGAATAGACATAGACATACAATAAAAATGCATCTTTGTTTAATAATAAAATACATAGCAATGTCCCAGACTTGTTTGTTGTTTGAAACTGTGAAAAAATTGTTTATAAAAATTAAACTACTGAACTCGTTTCAATGAATTTAAATCGGGTTACAGTCTTATTATACGAATATATAGTAAACAAAGCGAATAAAATATAAACCGAGCCAATCCATCAAAATTGCAACCTGTATATTTCTAACATACGTACGTACAGACCAACCGACAGCTTTTGATTGCGATTTCAAATTACAATTTTAGGAGTAAATTATTACACATTTTAATCAATGGTTCCGGTTTATAGAATAAAATCTCCCTTTCTTGAAAAGCTACAATTTGGTTCGATTAACCTAGACATAGCTATTTGTAATGGATGCAATCATTTATTGAGTAATCTGTCCATATTACGAATTCTCGGTTTATATATTATTGCAGTGGTCGGCAACCTTTTGGCAAGCAAGGGCCACATAGCGGCAAATTGAAGTAAAGGCGGGCCGCACTTGTTCATAATTTTAATAATAAGTATTTGTGATATTAAAAATTCGAAAACAATTTATTTGAATTTTATTAAAAATTTAACTGAGAACTTCAAAATAGAACTGTTCTTTTACAAAAAATAGTGTGAAGTTTGAGGTTGTATTTGAGTGGCTATTTGTTGTATGTTAGCTTCCAGGTTTGTAGTTGCAATTCGTAGAATAGCTCTCAAATGCTCATCTGTGAGACGAGAAGCATATTTATTTTTTCTGTAATTGAGAATCGAAAAGGTTTGTTCGCATAAGTAAGTACTACCAAAAATTGTAATTAATTGCAGAGCAAACCTTTTCAGTTCGGCAAAATTAGATGGCAAACTGACAAAATTTAACAAGATCTTTGATTTCAAAGAAAGAGTTTTTGAGAGTATCATTAGATTAGAGATTAATCACGTTCATTTGTAAATGACTAAGTACTTCCTCAATATTACAAGAAAAAGGATTTGTGAAAATTAATTTAATTATTTATTTATGTAGGTAGGTATATAATACTTTTAATTATAAAACAGTCACGAGCCGCGGGTATTATTGTATAAATATTATGAAGCATGCTGATTTTATCAGAAACAAAAAAAAATGTTTTCTTCTGGATCTGTTTTAAATGTATGTGCAACTTTAGTGTATCGCGTGGAAGAACAGAAAATGAAAACATAAAGAAATTGCACGGGACGTTGTCATCATGACATCTTGTCCCCGCTAGGGGTAAATTTGTTTTCGCTAAAAGTCTCTTTGTGTAGTCAGTAGTCACTACTGAATTTTACGATGACTTACATAGTCTTAGGTACTATTTTATATAAAACAAACTTTAAACATGTAAATGCACATAAAGCTGGCCGAAAAACACAATTTTGTTGCAATTAAAGCCTATCCAAAAGCTAATTCATGGACACTGACGTTACAGGAAAAAATATTTGAATGTTTTTTCATGAAAAGAACCGATTAATGAACATAAATATCATAAATTGTTGAAATTTTTCATGTTTTGAATAATGGTCTGCATGACTGATGAGGACTTATATCACTACATAATATTATAAAACAAAGTCCCCCCGCCGCGCGTCTGAACGCGATAAACTGAAAAACTACCGAACGGATTTTCATACGGTTTTCACCAATTAATGTTTTGTTGCCTAATCCCTTTGAGATATAATAAAACAATGTGTAGTGGAATTGTTCCTTTTTTATCGTTTAAGGATAGCTTACTATACCCATTTTAATGTTAAGCGATTTTCGAGGATATCTTATTTTGCAACGCAAGTCGACGAAAAAACTGTGACAATCTACAAATTCGAGCGAAACCGGGCCGGGTCACTGTTATTAATAATTCTTACAAAATAAATCTTTTTATGTAGTGAAGAATCCCAGAAAACAATATCGTACTGAAGATTGAAGTCAATATAAGAAAAATAATTATTTTTTCTGATCACCCGGTTGGATTTCTTTTAAAGATTGAAGATTTTATATCAAGCAGGATTTTATTCCTTTCGATAAACATCTAACACTTTATTTGAAATGAAGACCATAAAACTAGAAACTGTTCTGAAATATACATTTTATTAAAGCTGTTTGGGCAGTTTTATGTAAAAATTTCGAAGGTGATAATTAAGGCTAAATAAATAGTAAGACGTTTATACTGTTATTGAAATTATACTTCTTTTGGCGAGTTATGAAAAATTGATGATAAGGAATATTTACGATGCAATGAAATTTTGTAAATGTGTCTTGCTTGGTTCAACTTACACTATAGGATAGTTTCTATAATATTTTGTACAAAATTATGATGTTTTATGAAAAACTGATAGAATTTACTCAAAGATACTAGTTCAGAAGTAAACAAAAAAAAATTGTTTTAGTACCAGGTAGCAACATCAAAGCTATTAGTTCAGAAGCAAATCTGGTAAAATGTGCTCAAAGCTATTAGTTCAGACGCCGGGCCACAAATGAAATACATTTTGCAGGGTTTTACCTATCGCACCCGGGTGAAACCGGGACGGACTGCTAAGTATTATATAAAAAAACGTTATAGTGTATATCTCTTTTGCGCATGCTCCAAAAATAATAGGGTTCTTCATATTTGCGTATCAAACATCCTCCCAAGTTTGCTCTGACCAGCGTTAACTAAAACCTGGCCAAAGTGACTATTTTAAACATGTATATAAATCGGATCAGCGGTTCTTGAGTTATAAGCCTACTAACGGGCAGACAAACAGAAATACGTTGCGGTTTATAATGTTTATAGATTATCTGAGTTTTAAGTTGAAAATCCAATAAGTAAAGGGTCGATTGTATAGAACAGACCGTTTTAAAACAAGCGGAATATAGGTACTGATAATATTAAATATGATATTAAAATATGCAAATCCAGTTCTCGGCTCAGAGAATACTGACGTCTAAGTCCATTTAATCCTATGCCAACCGAAATGAAGTGCTCCAAAGCTTTACATCGCGAAATTACTAGTACGCTGTGTCGTTTGATATTTTCTATGACCCCAACAAACTGACACCGCAGATATTAAATTAAAAAGTTTTGTTTTTCATGTTACTTGTAAATTATTACCTACATATAGTATGTGTAACGAATCACGAATTTTTATATTACAAGTTTAAGAACGAACTATATTTCATATTTGAAATACATATATGAACAACAAAAAAATACAGACCTGAAACTACATACAGATGAGAATTTTAATCAATTAAATATTCTGGGAGTATTCATATGTTTGTCAGACAATGTGTCAGTTTGGGGCAAATCTTACAATTAAAATTTAGACTTGATATACTTAATAAATTACAAAAACATAATGTAATTTATAAAAATAATTGTGAAAATTGTAAAATGAACTATATTGGTCAAACTTAAAGATTGCTTAAAACAAGAATAAGAGAGCACCAAAACAACTACAAATTACTCACTGATAAACATTATGTTAGGTCACCAACTTGATCGACTTATTTACCTTACAAAATTGCAATTTTTAAATTTTGTGAATTTTTTACTGGGGAATGGTGAGGTTTAGAGGAAAATACTAAGAGACAAAAAATATATTTTTGCATGAAATGGGCACATTTTTTTTAGAATTTTTTGAGGCAATTTCAATTTTTGTTGCCTCTAAAACTCAGCGATCGTTTACAAATGCCTCAAAAAATTCTAAAAAAAATCGTGCCGATTTCTTGCAAAAATCTAATTCATTTTTTATTTGTTGATATTTTCCTCCTCACTCTCCAGTCAAAATTCATAGAAATTGCAATTTTGTAAAGTAAATAAGTCGATCAAATTGGTGATTTAAAAAAAAATGCTTCGGACAAAAGATTATTGTTTTTTTACCTACAATTTATTGCTTATATGAAAAATAGGGGTGTCTATTTAAAAAAAAAAGTTAACCTCCAATGGCCTTGAACCTTCCATCCAAGGTCAAAAATATCAGTAGCATCGGATGTCCTCCTTTAAACTAGACAGCTCTTGTACGAAACTTTTTTTCATTCAGCATCTCTGCCAAAAGTTATTCAGGGTGATCAATTAAAATGGGATATTCTGTATGTATATTTTCATAAAGCAAAAACTCCCTAAATCAAGTTTTTTGTGGCAAATCGATATCTTAAAAAATTTAGAAGTTATAGTCGTAACCAAAGTTGAAAATTACGCTTTTTCGGCAAGCGTATTCTTTCTTAGATAAATTCATAGCAAATTAAATGACCTAAGCTATGATTTTATGTTCTTCTGAGTTGAAATCATTATTAATTCATAATTATATTAATCTATACTTCTATGCTCTCTATACTAATATAATAAAAGAGATATTACGGATTTTCTGAGTTTGTGTATATGTCACCGGGATATTGTAATTTCACTAGTGAAATTACAATATCACGATTGACAAAGAGTCGTGATATTATAATTTCACTAAGTGAAATTATAATATCACGGGTTTGACAATATCCCGGTGACATATTTATATAGAAAGGGTAATCTCCGAAACTACTCATCCGATTTCAAAAATTTTCTCACCTATATTTAGAATGGACCCTCAGAACTTTTCTACCCGATAATTTGCTTGGTGAATTGAAAGTAAATTTTATTGTAACGATAAGTGATTCTAAAATTAATAACTTCTATTTTTAATAGTGTTCGGTGAATATAGACAGTTAAATGTTTGTCACTTTTATTCGAACCATCTCGACCCCAATTTTTTTATAGAATTTCCTTTTGAAGCTTATCGAGGTTATACTGTAGTTCTTTTTGTGAGCTTCCTTGATTTCTAAATGGAAGGTGATTGTGCATTTTGTAATTAATATTAAGAAAGCAATCTTTCAAGTCTCTTGAATTTAGTCCTCAGAGCAGGTAATGAATACAACATAAGTATCCTAGATAGTTCAAACAAACGCCGCTAATGAAATGAGGTTATTATCGGAATTCAGTTGACAGCTTTAAGTGCGCCTGATGAAAGGTAAAACAACAAGATGGATGACCATATCGTTTAGTCTGAGAAGTGCTTCTTCTTCTTTTTCTTTGTCCTTTTATTTCCTCTTTCAGGTAACCAAACGCAGATTCTACTTATTGCTTGTGGCAAGATTGATCTTTACACGGTTTTTAGTTCTCGAGGAATATTACATTTTTTCTTCAAAACATGTAATAAAGATCGGATAACGCATTTAGCTAACATACTGAAAAAATATGAAATAATATAAAAATTATATTTAATATTTGATTGCTTTATTTCATTTTTGTAGCTAAGCACTCAATATAATTGCTAAATGAAACATTTTTTTAATTTTCATTAATATTTAATGCAAATTAAATTTAAAAAAAATAAAAAATAATTTTTTTTAAGATGAACGCTTTTATTGTACACTCGATAATGTGCTAAAAAAAACTAGAATACAAATATGAGTCATCATAAGAGGCTTTGATTAAACTAAAATAAAAGCGTGGGGCATTTAGTAGAAAACTTTCATTTGTTTGAGATTGGAAATCATATTTATCTTTCGACTGTTAAACAATATGGTTTATTATCTTTAGACTCCGAGGTTAAATTGAAAAACGATTCGGAATCACGCTCATCACATTCAGTAAGATACTTTGAATTATTTTTTGTTTCTTAAGGCACATAGGTTCTAAGTGATCCTTTTCCAAACAAATATTACAATTTCTATTTTTAAAGAAACAGTCATCAAAATTATGATTTTTTCATCCGCAAACCTTACACTTCTCCATACTTTCCTGTCCATTTTTATTCTTTTCCATTTTGTTTTTACGTATCAGATTGATTTCTGCCGTATGTTGAATATTCATTCGGTCGCGACATGCAGCTTCTTTTTTCAGGGCAATTTCAACTACGGAGTCCCACGATGCAGAACTCGCAACTTCTTCGAAAAGGTGGTCCTTGATTGGCCCTCCATTCATTCTTGCTACGAAAATATCCGTCATTATGGTAGATAGTTCCGTCTGAAATTCACAGTTTGATGCTAAATTCCGCACCCTGGCTGCCAACTTGCTAATAGACTCATGTTCTTCTTTGTTTGCAATATAATATAACTCATGTCGAGCAGCATAATACGTCTTGACTGGACTTAAATGTTTTTTGACGTGATAACGTTTTATAAATTGATGAATCACCAATCTTATAAATTGATGAAACACCGGCTGCATGCACAAAAAAGTGTAACGTTCCTAACGTTCCGCCTGACCCTGTGCGTGCTTTTCTCGAAAACGGCCCTAACGATTTGGATGAAATTTACTGAAAAGGGATTTTGGGAGGCAAAAAATCGTTTTAGCTAGGTCTCATCTCTCGAAAAAATCGTTTTCATACAAATTTTATCATTATAAAAATCAATTTTTTGACGTATGAAAATACTTAAATATTGTAAGTAGGTTTTGGAATTTTATATAAACAATGAAACAATTGTTTTCAAAATATTATGACAGTTAATCTTTGAGACTTAAAATAAATACGAAAGAAAGAAAGTTAAAAAAACAATTTTTATTATAGGTGGTGAGTAATTTTAATAAATAAAATTAACGTAAATTTGAAGCGAAAGATGCAATATCATAGATTCGAATTATTATAATTATTATATGTAGAAGATAGGAGAAATAGAAGATAAATTACGTATTACGGAATACGTTGTCACGTAAAACTATCGTCCGTAAACCGACTTTACAGACAACCAATTTTTTTTAATAATTTAATTAGCTGCACATAAGTCTTACTTGCTGGATCCTCAGGCACGCATACATTTTTTAGCAGTAAAAAAGTATTTTCTGACAAACAATGCAATAATGCCGCTTTTTTCAGCGCGTCTTCTGTTATTGCGTTTAAAACAAAAAATTGTTCAAACAGCTTTAAAGTTATGTATGTTATTTAACGTATGATCAAACTTGGCCAAGGTTCCAATTGTCCAAATTGATGGTTCAGACTGAATCATTTTTGTTTAAAAATTTTGTTAATTTTTTGTATTATGCAGTATGGCACAATTTATTCGTAATTACGTAATGTTTTATATTAATTTAAATAGAATTTAAGAACAGAAAAAAATTTTTTTTTTTGACTGATTTCAATTATATATTATTTTATTATGAAAATAATTTGTTTTAATTAGTATGAATTAAAGACTTTTGGAGACACAATTATTTTAAATACCGACTGCGCCACTGTAACGTATTCACTCTAGAATCATTTATTACTAACTGATAATTATTACAATTCATTTTAGTATAGTTATATAATTAGTACATAGATTGTATAATAAATGGACAAAGATATAAATAGATAACACTTTTAGTAATTTTTGGATAAGAAATATTTAACAAAATTCGAACAGTTTCGTGACATAGGTATTCATTTGCGCAGAATACGTTTAAGAACCCGAATGTATTTTTTTGCTCTTATAAAGTGGTAAATATTTTCGGTTTAATACTGTCATTTAAATGTTAAACACGTATAATTTTGTCTGGTAGAGTTGTAAAAATTATACAGGCTGTCCCAGAAGTAACACATATAATTATATCCAGTTTTGTCTTGTGCTGATCATTATTGGTGTTCTCTGTGTGTGTGTGTGTGTGTGTGTGTGTTTTTTTTGTAAAATATGGCTGCTCCAAACAAAAATGGTGTAAATACGAAAATTTTAAATAAACAACCATCGCTAAAACAAAGGGCAAAATTTAAAATATTGACCATGCTTCCAGTGTCCAAAATGGCAAAGGTGCGTTTGTCAAATTCCAGAGAGGACACACGAGAATACGACGCCATTCGATGTTTTAAATATGCACTATCAAAATTATCATTACCACGACAATTAATAAACGAAATGGAAGACATTTTGCCGCAATTTATTGATGAAATTGAAGAATTCACGGAATTATTAAACCGTTTGAGTGATAATAATATAATATCGTTTAATGATCCAGTCTGTTGGACGGAGACAGGATCCATAAATGGCAGATTAACATTAAAAAAATATATTCTGAAAAACGAAACCATAGACATTTTTGTACGATACTTCTGTGCCTGTATTTTTTGCTGCATCAATAAAGATAAATTTTTTGGCCTTCGAAATAATACAGCTTTAATATTTCTGGTAAGAAAATTAAATAATGAAATTCTTAAGCTTTCTATAAAACCGATCTATTTTCGTCTACTCGTTTTTTGGACAAACGTTCATTTTGTAGATAACGGTCGTATATTTTTTAAATTTATGTATAAGAGAATTCTGAAACAACCGAGAACGTATTATACGTATGAATATTTTTGGAAACAATTGACGCCTGAAGAACAAATCGAAATTCTTGACTATGTCTGCTCTGGTGATATCTTAACTGATCCTGGATTTTATGTTTTGAAACAGTTGAATTATTCAGATTTACTGCGATATATAAAAACGTATCAGTTCGCTTCAAAATTATTGATTTATATTACCGAGAGATATTATTTACACCATTTGTTCTCGAATGTACTTCAAACTTTGATTCAAGAAGGTTGTATTCATAGCACAGAATATCTACAACTGATGCAAACAATTGATACTAATTATTATTTAAATGATACTAATCCAAAGTTTTTAAGAGAGTTGCGCCTATGTGCGCCTATATGAATAATTGGAATCGAAAAGATTGGTTTATAATTTACTGTTCTGTAATAAATCTGACGGTGTAAAAATAGTACTTAAAATTATTGCAAGAACTTGAAAGTTTCTTTAAAATTAATAACAATATACCATTGAAGAAGTTGTCAGCTTTATTGCAAATATTTAAAAAAATCTAATTTTATAATTTATTATAGCCTTAAAGTTAACAAGATTTTGTTTTTATAATTACATTCAGAGAGTTTTTTAGGTGTGTTTTGTGTAATGTATATTATATTGTTACAAAAGTTTTGAACTATCATTTACATTCTAAGAAGCAAAATCTAAAATTAATTTATCTACTACCGTGATTGAATTTAATTCAACTTAACGTTTGCGATTTGTGTAGTGGAATGGTGCCTCAATTTTATTAATAAATATTTTCTTTATAGGTATAGAGTATAGACAATAAGTAGACTTCGAAAACGTTATTAAATTATTTTTTGACTTAAGATAATACGCTTTGTGACATCATACATTGCATATGATACATTATAAAATATTGTAAATAATAATAAAAATATAAAACTGTTTTTAAAAAAATTATCGTCTCTGATTAATATTGAGTATTGAAGTATTCAAAAAGTCTTTTAGTTCTAGTTGGATTGTGAAACGCATGTCTGTATACAAAACTCATTTAAAGTGTAGATTGCGATTGTACAAAGATAGTAGAGTCCAAACGCTGTAAGTTAAACACCGGTACGTCATCGGTTGATAACTGAAGCTTTGTCAGTAGGTATTTGCCTACTTGAATTCCGTGGCTTAATTGTGGTACATTTATATTATTTATTTGTGCTCAGGAAGATGCCGATGTAGTCCCATATACTTTTTACTTAAATCGGTTCAATGCTTTTTTTCTAGGAATTAAATATGCCATTAGGAAGATGACTGTACAGACATTTGTTTTAAAGTCGATAGTCATGTTAGATATTATAATTAAAAATTAAAAGAGTTAAAAAAACTTTCAAGTTAAATGCTTTTATTGTACAATAGATAATGTACTAAAAACTAAAAAATACATATGGGTCACCATAGGGGGGCTTTGATTAAACAAGAATAAAATCGTGGGGGGTATTTAGTAGAAAACTTTGAGATTGGAAATCATATTTAACTTTCGACTGTCTTCTTCGACCATAATGTAACTATAAATGCCGCCCACGATTTTATTTTAGTTTAATCAAAGCTCCCTATGGTGACTAGATTTTAGTACATTATCGATTCTACAATAAAAGCGTTTAAATTAAAAGTTTTTTACGTATTTTTATTTTCAAGTTTTTAGTTTGATTTGCATTCGTACGAAAGCCGGAACGGTCAGTTATTTATTATAATATTGTTTTGTCATCGGAACTACATACCTATGCAAAATGTCAACTAAATCGAAAATCAGACGCAGTTGAAAAGCTGTCCTAAGATTTGAAACAAAGAAACACGGAAGCAAAGAAATATACGGAGTTTTAAAAAAACTTTTTTTTAAAAAAGACAATTTCTACAAATTGCAGGGAGGGAGTTGTGGTAGCGACGATTTACATACTGTATAGTCAGTAGTAAAATATGAACAGCTTAGTCTGAGTTGTGTCGGTTTATTTTCTCATAAACAGAAAGTTTTCCATGACTAGAGATCAACGGAATCACGTTGTCTGGATATGCACTTAGCAACAGCGGTCGATGTCCGAAATTCTAACAAAAGCACCCTTTTAGCGCTTCTAAACGGTAAAACACGTGTATTATTATGTGTTCAATGAGTTCAGTATTCAAAATTCACTCCTTGGGTTAATGCGAAACGAAAGTTCTTTTATGTTACAGTTGGCACGACAGATGTGAATTATTTTCAAGAAAATTAAATGAACCATTTATATTGATCTGAAGTTTTTAGAGTTAATAAAAAGTCATATAATTGATCCATAGCCTATAGCAAATATAATTCACAGTTATGACAAAAAATCGTGAATGTGTAAAAGTACAAAAAATTATTTCCGTTTAAATTCAAATTTGAAATACGTAGTGTGGCTTATCGTTGATTATGAGAAATATTTTTCTTTTGAGAATGTATTTCTCTTCTGGAAAAATACTGAACAATTGAAATCCATATATCGACCACATAATAACTAAATCAAAAATATTGACAAACAATTTTTCCGTAATAATTTGTTCTCTTCTGCGATCTAAATTCAACAAATGTGAATTTTGGTGCACAACTAGGGTTTATCTACGTACCGTAATACAAAATTAGTAAAAGCGTGATTTCATTATGGCCTATCCTATCCCCTGATGTATAACAAACACTACAGTCAAAATTAATCAAATTGGCTCGGTATATTTTGAGTAAAAAAAATGATAAACTGACAGACTGTAAAAAATTTTGTCAATAGACAATAAAGTCTAGACATATTATTTTATAGAAGGTATTACAGATGAAGTTAAAATTTCGTTTTTTTCTAATAATTCATAATTGAGTTAATCTAAATATATAAAAGGAAACCGTGACTGATTGACTGACTGATCTATCAACGCACAGCTTTAACCACTGACGGATTGGGCTGAAATTTGGCATACAGATAGTTAATATGACGTAGGTATCCGCTAAGGACGGATTTTTAAAAATTTAACCATTAAAAGGGTGCAACGGGGGTTCAAAATTTGCATGGAGAATCAACGCACAGCTCATACTACTGGACGGATTGGGCTGAAATTTGACCCACAGATAGTTATTATGACGTGGGCAACTGCTAAGAACGGAGTTTTGAAAATTCAACCCCCCAAAAGGGTGTAACGGGGGTTCAAAATTTGCATGGAGACATCATATAAGATAGATGCATCAATTTGAAAATGCGCAGGATTACTCCTGTCAACCAAGAAATTAAATCGTGTTTCACGCTTTTTCAAAAACAGCCCCTTCAGAGGTTGAAAAGAGGTAAATAGTCTAAAAATCAACATGGGTGTCATTTTCAAGGTTTGTTAGGACGTTGATCACGTGAATGTCATCAATTTTGAAATTTATTTGGGGGTTCTACGTCGAGAAAGGAGTAAGTATGCCAAATAATGGGAATGCATCCGTGTTTCGTCTCAATCGCGTGCGAAGCCGCGGATAACAGCTAGTTTACGCATAATTCATTAATCAAATAAATAAGATTATCGACCAATTTTTTCAAACTATATATTGACAAAAATTATAAAATTATAACTCAATAGATGACGTCATCTATTGAATTATAATTTTTGTCAATATATAGTCTGAAAAAATGGTCGATATTTTATTTATTTGAAGAGCTCTATTCAGACGTTAATCAAAGATTTGAATAATTCATTAATATAAAAAAAATAACACACCAATTGGAGTCTGAATATTGTGCGCTGGAAACGGTCCAGAATGAAATTTGCAGTTATGATTTTACAGGTATTTGTATTGATTCATTTTACTAGAGTTTCACTGTAGATACTGTTTATAAAAAAATATTATAAAGTATGTAATAGTTTACCGGGCATCAAAAACGCTCTGTGAATTCAAAACGACTATACAAATAAAATTTGAGATAATTTCACTAAAATATTTTTCATCGTGCGAGCTCTTCAAAGAGTTTTTATTAAAGTTTATAACCACTTTGTTTTTCTTTTTTGTAAAACTAGGTCAGGTGGGTGCTACTAAGTTTGAGGTTCAAAATTGATGTGTTCATAACTATTAAATGCCGGAAAAGTTTCCGTTTTTAATGTTGAAGTTTTCAATTTTTGTGAACGAATAACTGTTGGCTCGAATACGTGCTGTGAAATATTAGATCGCGTCTAAAAGAAGTGTTTTTACCCACATTTGATGATATATAGGTATAATATATATGTAACAGTACAGTCTGTTAATAGGGCAGAGAGTTGGCGTTTGCGACGAGTTCTGATACCACTCAAAGTTGCTTGATGATACAGATTATAGAGAAATATCTATTATTTACAACATTCAATATTAAATCACTTTTGTTTGTTTTTTACAAACAGTGCTTATAAATTTTGTAATCACCGCGGCTACGTAATAACAGTGATTAGAACACAAATAGTAGAATGGCTAATTTTCTACATTATAAAAAGAAAAAAAAATTGTGGAAACGGTCTGTTGAGGTACTTTTCATTTCTGAGTTGTGGTTTTTGGTGCCCCCTGAGACGTGATGCCCTAAGCAATTGCTTACTTTGCTTATAGGTTAATCCGGCACTGCTTGGATAGGGAATAAAATTCTGAGACGAAAAGTCCTTTACCATTTTTTCATCCGACGTGCAGGTAATGAGCAATTTAAGCATTTAAAATGTCTGACACCTCGAATATGTTCGACATATTCGAGGTGTCGGACATTTTAAATGGTTCATGTTATTTGTCAGAGAACATTATTTTAGCGTTTTGGTTGAAGTTTTTAAGCTATCCAATTAAAAAAACAAACAGTATCTATAAATTTTTACATGTCGTCAAAACGACATCTTTCGGAAAATTTAGAGGGAAAACGCCCCAAAATCAAGAAAAGTCATAGAGGAAATAGGCCTAATGAAGCCATATACAAACACGGACAAACGTAACCAAACGCTCAATGCGCATATCAGTTTCCACAGTTACATGTTTGTTTCATGTTTAAAACCATAGACAGAAATTATTCTTTGGAAACCGTCCACAAACGACACAAGTTCGGTTGGAATGCTTAAAGGACCGTTCAAAAACTGTCCGTATTTCGGTTGGAACTCGTTTTATCTACTGAGCATGAGCGTGACGATAACATTGCCTTTTTCAGATAGGTTGAAACAAAGGTATAGAGTGTTATAGTTCATTATTTTTATTCGATAAGAAAAAGAAAACTAGAAACGAAAAATAATAAGTTTTCAACTTGTGGACTTTGTTCAAATATAAAATAGATAATGTACTTGTGATCTCGGTAGAAGTTTTAAGTAGTACCTAGACTTTTAGTTTTATCATTTGTGGATATAATATTTTATCCGAGAGATATTGCTATCCCACTTTGACTCAAACGGAGAGACCAAAGAAAGACAGATATTAAAAGCAGTGGTTCATAATAAGTGGATAATATCCTAATGTTTGATCTACTAATATGTGAAAAAAGATGTTCATTTGTTACGTTTTCACACAGATACCGCTGAACCAATTTGAAAAATTATGTCACTGTTGAAAAGCCTACTCCTTCCTAAGTCACATATAGAACGAAATATAACAATATAATATAATAATATACTGTTACGCTAAGACAAATGGGGATGAGTAGTGAGCGAAAAATAGTAATTTACACCCGGACAAAGCCGGACTGAACTGTCAGTAATATATATAAAATAAATTGGCATCAATTTCAAAACTTAAGAAACATGAATCGATTCGAAAAATTCTTCCACATTTTTAAAGTTCACTTTTTGACACATAAGCTATATAACGCTACTACACAACAGGGATAAGTAGTGAGCGAAATTAGTACTTTGCACTCGGACGAAGCCGGATCGAACTGCTGGTAATATATAAAAAAAATACACATAAGCTCACGGTAGAAGCGAAAGTTGTTTAGAGTTATGAACTCGTTTAATTGATCTTTCTTTGATTCTTTCACAATTAAAAAGTGCATTTATTGGCAAGTAACGTGGACTATATATTATTACGTTGGTACAAAAGAGGTACGAGTAGTGAGCGAAAATGACAATATTCACTCGGACGAAGTCGGACTGGAAAACTTTCCATCTATTTATTAACTTGATAAAAAGTTATATCAATTGACAATAATTTAGCCACTGTTTGACGTACAGTGGAATTTATTGCTACGGCATGTTTTATGGGGAATAACCGATAACCCATCCACCTGACAATACATTAATATCGCCCGAATACGTTTATCGTTCGTTAATAAATCTCTTCGCTTGTTGAAAGGTTGCCGAGAGTCGATGATATATGTATGTCGGGCAGCACTGGTTTGTAGCAATGGCACAAGTAGAATAGATCGTCACCAGGTGACGGAAAGGTTAATGGCACATCTTATCGAACAAGTCGAATGGAAATGAAAAATGGACTTCGCAGTTTGCACGAAGATACGGCAGACGGTACACTCTCAACAACTCAAGAATATCTCAGTACAGGCCTGACCAAAGTATAGAGCAGATGGGCTAGCTTTTACTGTATTTGCCTATTAAGATATGGAATAAGACCAATATTATACTTTATTGATGTCGATCGGATCGCGGGACCATCGCTCGATCTTCTTCAGCTGTCTTTACTAATATAAGGTATGTCTTAAATAGCCAGAGAACTGACACAGAAGACTTTTCTTAAACTGTGTATACATGCATTTAGCACCATTTTTTGTACAATATTGATACTTCAAAACAACGCTTTTCTACGCATTTTGATAAAAATTTAGCTTGAAAAGTGATCTTTTTCTATGTAGATCAGTCACAGCGTTGCCAGTTTTTTTTTGCCAAGTCGGGATTTTGGAAGTCTTTGAGTGAAAACAGCGGTATTCTTTCGTCGAAAGCGGGACATAGTAAAAAACGTATATAATCAGAATTTTTCAAATACCTACTATTTATATTTTTATTTGAATTAAAATTACGTTTACGTGACAAGAGATAGCAAAAATAGCCATAGAAAATGTATTTTAATAAAAATATAATATTTTAAATCAGATTTACCCTATCGTTAAATAGTTGAGTTTTATTTGTCTTCAGAATAAAAAAAAAAAACAGAAATCAAAATCAAAAAAGTTTTATTCATTAGAAAAATATGGCGTTTCAAACAATAGTCTGTGGAGTGAGTGTTACTAATTGCAACTTACAATAAGAGAATAATTATTTATAAGAATAACTTCATGATATTTCTGTGAGTTATCTCCGAAAAGCGGGACAGAGCCTGTCCCGCGCGGGACATTTAATTTTGATTTAAAAATCGGGACGTCTGGCAACTCTGATCAGTCATCTGTTTTTGTGTGAGTTGGTACAATCTAATGTTCTAGATGACAGGGAGTTTCACAACGACATATTAGACTGCTCCTGATATATGGAAACAGTAATTATATCACGTTATAAGGTAATAATTGTCAAATCACATTTTTTGACAATCTTTTCTGCAGCCCAGCATAATTATGGTTCTTAAATTATTTAGGTGTTACATGTGGCTCTTTTTCAAACTTCGAAAAACACAATCTTTGTGCCGCACAATTCGCTTTGCAGGCCGCGGAGATTCGTCCCATTAACCTTTATACTCCATGGATTTGAAAATTACGAAAATTAAATCCAAAACTTCGAAAAAATAAGCAAATAAGCAAATTGTAACGTTCCAGCGACAACTTATTTTCATATAGTGTTGATATTTTCTATACAGTGAAAATAACGAGACGGAATAAAATGGAACAAAACGTATGACAAAATAAAAAAGCAAGTGCAGAGCTACATAAGAAAAGTAAAAGAGAATCTTTTTGACGTATAAAAAGTACAATCCTATTCGTCTATGTCATCGCGGTAAGCGTGTAGCGTAAGATAACTGGTGTGAAACAGTATAGCTGATAGGACTTACGGAGCTCAAACTAAGCAAATCTTAACTGAAAAAATATTAAAACTCATCAGGGTTTGGCAATTCAGGTCAAGCTCTACACGAACAACACTAAAGGCCGCTGCAGACGAAGCTGGATTTGCCGTTAGATTCCTTGCTAGATTTGACTACGAGTCTTCTAGTTTTCTTGATTGCTTCACACAAGACGTCTTTTCAAGCTTGTTTTGGGGATAGATCTGGTGCGCGCACAGCGACAGTTCAAATAAACACAGAACAAAACGTGTCTGTTGTCTGAGCAGAATGACGTCATGTTGGTTTGTAGGCGTTTGTTCATGTCACCCACGTTACAAAATACTGCTTCCTGATTGGTTCTTGATTAGGGCAAGCAGAGGACATACCAAGAAAAATATCGGCTGTTATAATTTTAAAACCTATCTTGTGAGCTAGCAGGCAAACCCGCAGTGATGCCATTTCAAGCCTAGTAGCCAGCCTGCCAGCCAGCAGAAGTCCAAACAGCGTTTCTAGCAGTGTTTTCAGCCTCGTGTGCAGCGATCTTAAGAGTGAGAGAGTTCTTCACTTATTTACAAATTATAGATATTCAGACATTGTAATGCAAAGTGCATGCTCCTATTCGACTCTATACATATTCAGCGGTTTTATAGATAACTCAACGATTTCTGAATTGTAAAGACCGCGCACATTTGTCAAGCATACGACCTGCATAGACAGCATAGCAAACTGTACAATGTTGAACATGACACCAGCAAAAACCAGCAAACTTTAATGCCAGTTTCATAATAGGCGGTAGACTTTTTACAGTTTTCAAATTAGATTTATCAACGCGAAGTTATTAACCGACGAAAAACAAAAACGGAGGAGGTTCTCAATTCGACGCGTATATTTTTTTTTTTTTATTTTTTTTTTTTATTTTTTTTTTTTTTTTATTTATGTATGACCACGCATAACTTTTTACAGAGTAGTCCGATTTTGATAATTTTTTTTTTGTTTGAAAGAGTATACCTCGAAGTTGGTCCCATATAAATTTGGTAGAAAAATTCCAACCCTAAGGGTAGGAAAACAGGGGATGATTGATTGTTCACTCACTGATTGTAATGTATGACCACACATAACTTTTTACAGAGTGGTCCAATTTTGATAATTATTTTTTTATTGGATAGGGTATACCTCGAGGTTCGTCTCATATAAATTTGGAAAAAAAATTTCTACCCTAAGGGTGGGAAAATAGGGGTGATTTATTGTTCACTCACAGATTTTTATGCTGAGTTGTGTATATTACAATTATAAATTATATAGCCACAAAAAATTATTAAATAAAAACTTTTTAACAAAAAAATTTAACCGCCGAAAAACTGAAAAGCAAAAAATAATAAATCTTTTTATTTAACTAAGTTCTATCTAAGTAGTTGAACGTATGTGACAGTCTAGTATATCTAAGTAATTTTGAGTCGGCGTCAAACCATCAATGAACAAAGATCACTAAAAGAAATAACCAAATCAAATTAACAATGATACGTGAAATCTCCAGCGATAAACATTAACATTCTAAACATGCGCTCTCCACACGACCACTCGCAAAGACGTGTGCCCTCAGTGTGCCCGTTAGGGTTGCTCTGTCGCTGATATTAACTTCGTGAACGCTTAGAGATTTCCGGCGAAGGATTGTTGACGCCGACTCAAAATTACTTAGATATACTAGACTGTCACATACGTTCAACTACTTAGATAGAACTTAGTTAAATAAAAAGATTTATTATTTTTTGCTTTTCAGTTTTTCGGCGGTTTAATTTTTTTGTTAAAAAGTTTTTTATGAAAACGGCTCACGGCTAGACATAAGTTGAAGATGACCAACTGACATACGTTGCTGGTGCTGATCTACTGTGCACAAACAAGCTTTTTTTATGTGTGCTTTGCTGGTCGTGCAGGTTCATGATTTAATAGGGGCTTTCATAATCACTTTGATTTTTATCATAATTATTTCCAGTGGATTGCAATGCATCGTTCTAAAATTAATGAAATATGGTTTAATTATTACCTGTTTAATCGTAAATTTCACATACAGATTACCGTAAACTGGGGTTTTTCTGACATAGTTTGTAAAGTTTTTGTACCATAACTTTTTTCTGTTACTCAATCTTACTTTAAATTTTATTGCATCCCACCAAATTCAGATATCAATCCCCAGAGTAAGCGAGATTATCAGCCGAACCCGTAATTAAAAGGAAATCAATTTTTTCGCGTATGAGGACTTTTTAACATAGTATTTTACCATTCCAACCATCTAGTAGGGAATGGCACTAATTAGTGTCAAAATTCACTTTTCAAAATTTTACAATATTTTTCGTTTTGAGGTACCCCGAATCCAAAAAACATAGTTTTGGAAAAACACTTTGCGTCTGTTTGTCTGTGAGCACGATACAGGTCAAACGGATGAGCGGATTGAAACCAAATTTTGGGAGGATGTTTGATATGCAAATATGAAAAGCCCTATTGTGTTTGGGGGAAATCGGCGCATGCGTAAAAGAGATATATGTTATAACATTTTTTTATATAATGGTGGTATACTTTTCATACCGTTATATTATTCACTCTATTTTTACAAGAAAGTTTTTTTAAAATTTTTTTCCTAAACTTTATAATTTCGGAAATATTTTGAAAAAAAAACAGCTGTTCTTTTGTTTTGTAAATCTGTCAGAAATAAACCAGTTAAGCATGCATTGATTAATTTTTACATGACATGGAATATATTAAGTAGCTAACCACGGCAACGAATAGAAGATATCATATTGAATACTCTAGCCATTCCGCGCGTCCCTTATGGGATATCAGAAGTTTTATTTTCTTTATTATACTAAGTATATCAAAAAAATGCCAATATTTTTAAGCTGGGATGGTCTTGTCGCACAATTGACTGGAATTTTTTATGATATGTCAAAGAAATACATTCATTTCTTAACACTATTTTAAGAATTTGAAATGAATTTGTCTATAATATAAATAAAACATAATGCATGTTGTTTATGAATACCTAACGTTCTCACAAAACATTAAAATCGATTTTATGTTTAAACAAAAAAAAAATAGCACTAACGATGGGCCGAATTAAAAAATAATTACTCGCATTAATATTACATTTTATATCTTTTTTCGTAATTTTCAAAAATGAAAAAAAAATGACACACATCCTTTCAAACACTGAATTTTTTACGTGCGGGCAAAAAAAGAAATAATGTGACATCAGAGGTAACGCATTAGTAGACATTATGCTTTATCAGGCAGTCAGACAGACAACTTTATTGCGCAACGCATCACTGAGATTAACTTCAAATGTGCCGTTGTTCCCTTCACTTCCTATATTATGTACTACCGTACTATTAAACGGTTCGGTCACGAACAACACCTTGTCTAAACAAAATGCAATTTGTTATCGTACCTTCATCATAGTGAACGGAGAGCCCTGGTCCAGTTTTTGCAAAGCATTTGGCTATATTTATGTGAACCATTTCGAGCCTTAACTAATAACTAAAAAAAAAATAAAACAAGTCGGAAAACCTCAAAACGTAGCAGGTATGGACATATTTGTCCCTTCCTTTTTTTTTATTTTTTTAGGACGAGTTCCCACCTGCTGCGCGTTGAGGTTTTTCGACTTGTTTTCTTCTTTTTAGTTATTAGTTTTTGTGCAGTCCGGTTTCTTTTTTTAAATAATTAATTTTTTAAATTCATTTTAGATAGTTTTTTTACGTTTTCACGCTTTTGCTTTTTTGTAGTTTGTCTCAAAATGTTAGTATAAATGTTGTTGTGTGTTTTATTCTTCCTCTCATTATTGATTTTCAGACGTCATATTTAAATATTATGCCCTATATCACTTTCACAATTGAGACGAATCTAACGACACCTCATGTGTTAAAATCCACTTAGGGTTACCATCGCAAAATTTCAAATGTCCAGACAAAAAGTCGGACATTTAAAAAATGTCCGGATATTTTAGTTACAAAATGAAATAATTAATTACACGTATAATGCACGTTTTAGACGTTACGAACAGCTGTTCTGGTCCGGTAAATCCAAACGGACTGTTATTATTTTCCGAATAAACCTAACAAAGGTATCAAGTGTTGAAAAATATAAAATTAATATGTTAAGAAAACTAGCTTTAAAGTAAAAAATGACTGTCTTATAGGAAACTATTTTATCCCCAAAAGAGACTATTATTGTATGTTTGATCTAGTTAATAGATTTATTTATTTATTTATTTAGAAGAAAGAGAGTAACTCACGGAGAAGTCTCCAATTCCGATTTTATATTAATATTCCGAATTTATATTAATATTTCAACTAGTAAAATTGATTGTCAAAAGATTAGTATTTAAATTTTAATAAATAAAATTATCGACCAATTTTTCAGACAAATATATTAATAAAAAATATATAAATTCAATATATTAACGTTTCGGTCCGGATTTGGAACTTCTTCAGAACTGATCTAAAAAATTTAAAAATTAATTAATAATTAGTTTTTAATAAAATTCAATTAAAAACTTATTAAAAACAAATTAAAACTAATAATTAATTAATTTTTATATTTTTTAGATCAGTTCTGAAGAAGTTCCAAATCCGGATAGAAACGTTAATGTATTGAATTTATATATTTTTTGTTAATATATTTATCTGAAAAATTGGTCGATAATTTTATTTATTGAAGAGTTCTAATCAGACGTTAATCAAACATTTGAATTTAATTTTTAAGTCCAAAGTTGATTGTTTTTAGTTAAGATGAGACTGACTAACTAGTTTAACTAGCTGAAGTACTTCTATGTATAATGTACTACAGTTAAATAAAGATTGAATACTGATTTGATACGTGCATTTTATTTTAAAGTTAAAATGAAAAAAACTATTTTTTATTTTTTTCTATCTGCGTAAAAAAGCCGGACAAATTCCAGATGGAAGTCCAAAAGACTGGACATGTCCGAACAAATCCGGATGGATAATATCCCTAAATCCACCAAACCGTTTAAGCTACAGAGCGTGCTAAAGAAATAGATATACAAACATCCATACAATAGAAAAATTTAATTACCTTCTTTCTGGGGCAGTCGGGTAAAACGTTTTTCGAGAGTATATTTGGGCGAGTTTAGTTTCAGATCGGACAATGCGTATCTCGTCACGCCACTTCGGCCCATTGCCTGTCTTTGTACTGTTACATTCTTTACACGTTCTGAACATCCGGACGTTTCAAATGAAAATTATTATTAAACGTGCCAACGTACGACTCTACAGTAATAATACAATGTCTCCCGCTTCCTGTCCTACTAGGACGGAAAATCGTTCGCTAAAACAAACTCGCTTTATGTCAACGAACAGGAAAGGGAGAAAACATTTAAAAGGAAAAATTAAGAAAATCACCGAACAAAAAATTAATTTGCGTAATGACATGTTTATATAGCACTGTAATAACGAAAGATAAATATTAAGCGTAAATCTGAAATGCCTACAGAAGTTTAAAAACAAATAAAAGATATTTTTTGCGATTAGTTATACAATTATTTTAATAATTAGTTTCTAAGTGTATTGAAATTACAAGTGTTTTGAAGTAGAAAATAATAAAATATGCCAATTTCATTATTGTAGCACATTAATGCTGGGTTGCAGAAAGGACTGTTAGAAAATTTGGTTTGGCAATGGCCTTAGATTGTGAACATACATATTTCTCCATATGAAAAGCATTTTATACGCCAACGCATAATATACATTTAGAAAAGTGTCACTGTCTAATATTTCTTTAAGGTTCCATATATAATAGTACCCTTTATTGCATTTTTAAAGTCCTGTCCAACGATACCCCACGAAATGAGGTCTGTGAAAATACAAATTTTCATCTCTCAGTTCAATGTATGAAAAGCTACCCCTAAATTATTTTCTCTTGTAAATTCATTGTACAATTGTATGTTGGTCCATATAGACGCCTGCCTGTAAATTTCATTCGAATCGATGGAAATATGGCGGCGTTATAAGGCTGTGACATACGGATATGCAGACAGTCAGACGTACGGACGGCCATGTCGAAATTATAAGGGTTTCGTTTTATGCCATTTGGCTACGGAACCTTAAAATTTGATCTGAATTCATACTGATTTAAATTATCTGTAAGATGCGCCGGTAGGTACTATTATTAATTAATTACTTATGACTTTAGTTGTCGAGCATCTATAATATATAATCTAATCTTATGTAACATGGTTAATTGTTAACAACATCACGCGTGTTTGATACAGTAAACTGAAATTATTTTTTTCTGTTAGCCGTATCGTTTATCCGAAATTCCTTTACAGCATTGTGCTGATTACTAAGCGGTAGATTTTCGACCGTTTTATATCTGTTATTCATTTACTAGCTTTTCCGGTCGGTTTTGAACGGGTAAATTTTGTTCTAGCATCGAAATAATCAAGAGCAACAAATTTCTCATAATTATTATCACTTAAATCTATTTTAGTATACCAGCGCACATCAGAAGTCGAATGCGGGATTGTCGACTTACTGCACATTTTCGTTTACAACTCATCCCCCTTTTGTAGTAGCGCATTATATAACATATGTCACTCGAGAAGAAGTAGGTTTTTAAATCATTTTTCAAATCAGTTCACTAGTTCCTGAGATAACTCGTCGAAAACAAACATGCAAACTATTAAATATTAGTTTAGATAAAAATAAATCAGCTTGTATATAAATGAAACTTGAAGAATTGAGTACAGCGTACCTCAAAGTTCGAACTTTAAAAAAGCTCAAAGTCGTAATGTATAAGTTTGTAGATAATAAATTGTTATTGCTATATAGATTATCTCGATTCCAGGTCAATAAAATATGGTGGAAGGATGGGTATATATGGTGGAGGTGCGTAAAGTTATTCCGGGAATATTTCAGTTTGTCATAATAAGCTATTACACTGTTTTTTGAAAAGTGTTTTAAATGAATCCTAAAGTGATAAAGAAGGACTACAATTTTTATAATAATATTTTATTAGCGAATAGTGCCATACGAACGTCTTTTAATTGATCATTATTATAATTTTCGCGCGAAAACGACTCGAGACGTCACTCTGTTTGTAAATAATAATGATAATGCACAGTCACCATAGTAACACTGTACAATTAAAAATATTTAAGATTGTCATGATTATTACAATACCAGTGTAAATAAGTGTACAAGCTAGTAAAACTTTATCTATTAAACGTATTTATCCTTGGTATATATTAGTACTTTCTGCTTTACGAAACCGTCTTCCATGATGCGAAGTCAATAAAATATGGGATAAAAATTTATAAACGTGATAATAACTTGAAATTACTTCAAAATAACACACAGCACAACTTAAACGTAGGTAGTTTACAGACGAAATGACGTCACGCCGGAATCCAGCATGGCGAACAGCGTTTTAGACTTTTGAAGAATAGATAGAAAATACAATTCTTAAAATTGAATTATAAAATTTATAGTGCATTATTGTGAATAAAAATCAACATTTCTCATTTGTCTATTACAAAATCTATCAAGAATATGTATATTTTTTCGTACATGTTGCAAAATACTCTATTTCATTAAGGTTTCAATTTTCTTAAAATAATTATTTCTGATGTAATGCAAATCGGCGAGACGTATTATATTTTTAATCGACATAAAAAGGTGACTATATTTTCAAAACGATATTGCACATACCACTACACTCTAGCCGTATGTTCTCTATTATCGCTTTGCGCTCATAGAATAAACAATAAGTTATAGCTAGCTTAATTTTGCACAAAATCCATTCAAACTGTTGTAGCTTTTTGAAAAGAGTAGATTCGTTTCTATAAAACGGAACCATATTTTTAGATCGATTCGAGTTTATAATTACTCCTAAAATTGTAAATGAAAATCAACTGTTGTTGGTCTGTACGTATGTACGTCCGAGTTTTACAGATCGCAATTTTGGTCGGATTGCCTTGGTTTATATTTTATTCACTTCGTTTACTATCAAACTAGAATTCTATTTAAATTAACTGAAATGCGCTCAGTAGTTTAATTTTTTAAGCAGTTTATTTCATTATTTTTGACAGCTAATATTTTAAAAAACAATATAAAATTACCGTAGAATAAGTGTTATACTTCTATACCGTGAAAACAGCGGCACAGCCGCTGGAGTTCAGAATGTTTATGGAATGAGTCCGCATAATAACGTGCAAACTATATATTGCAAAACAACTAAAAGTAAAAAATATTTTTTTTATAAACAAATAGAAAAAAGAGACACTAAAAAAGGAAAATAATAATATTTTGAGATTGGTGTCAATTTAATAAAGGTACATAAGTACCTATATAAAAAGTTATAGTAATTAATTGGTTCAGTTCTCAGTTTCTGTTTAGTGACTTTTTTAATAAGGTTTAATTTTTTCTCCATTTATAATTAAGCGTTAATCACTAACTACTAACCTTTTCTCCGCTGTCTGATGGCAAGTAGAACGTAAGTACTGTTAGAAACGATATTCCCATACATGGGATGATTATGTTGACTGTGTAGAATAGTGTTTTCCGTCTCATCGTTATGTTAAACGTAATGTCCAGGTACGGCTCGTCGCAGCATGTGTAGAACTTCTCATTTCTGTTGAAGAAAAGTTATATTAGTACTCGAGTAAAATTGCCTTCTTTCTTTAAAACATTTTGCAGATTCATTTTGGTTTACTTTAAATTTTTGACTTATTTTCTATTTATTTTGACAATAATACGATAACAATTTTTTTTGAAACGATGCATTTTCGATTGTTTTAATTTTATGTACAGAGCTCATCTCTTTTTGTACACGTTGTATTAAAAATTTAAGAGTTCGGTATCGCAATATTTTCCGATTTTCCGTTAATGCTGTTGTCGCTGATTCAGGAGATGGTACACCGAGAAACCAACACGACGTCAGTAAGTCTACTTAAACAGATTTATTTTCAGGAACAAACTTTGGTTTCAGAAGTTCAGAAGTTTAAGGAAGAGATTACGTCACTTGACATAGTGTTATAGGAATGAAACAAGTCAACTTACGTAAGAAATTCCTGTACAAAAACACCTTTCATTAAGATGTCATTTAACGCTTGTACAATCAAAAGAAAAAACTTTATTTTATCGTATACCGTAATTTTTTACCTTATTTTACTGAAGCCGGAAATGATGTTACTCTTATTAAGGATTTATGCACGACACTGTCACAACTAGAAATTGTTTTTATGGAAAAAGTGTAAGAGAAGAACATATGTTTTTTTTGGCCACTTTTTAGATCAACCGTTACTATATAAAAGTTAAAGAATTGATTTTCTTTCAAAATACCATACATAAAAAAAGAAACATCCGAAATGAAAGAAATTTAATTTTATTAAAAAACTCAGTTGTTCAACTTATACTTTTATTCAGACTTCAAGAGTTTTAGTTAAACGTTTCTTCGGATGCGGCCACGTGATTTGAAACATTTTATCTACAAATCCAATATCTGCCGTTCAGTTTTATTAAATGACACTCAAATAGGGAAATTTAGACTCTGCTTTAAAAAAAAAATACAATGGTTGGCAGACTGAAGTGGGCCGGACCGTGAAAAAGGGGTTACTTTCGGTCGCCCAAAAAAAACGGTTATCCTATCTTCGATTAGAATGTTGTTAACTTTACTTGTTTAAGTTTTTAATTCTATTCTGTTCGAGTATACTGCTGTATAAACGCACCGTTAGCGGACGCTTGTTTTGTATTAGAACTGTTATTGTGTACGTGCGTAGCACGTTGTTGCGGTTTATGTATGTATAGCATAGAATGCACGAGTATTGTGAATAAAAAAATCGGTTTTCATTATTTGTTGCTATAACGACAATAGAAATACACACTCTGTGAAAATTTCAACTCTCTACCTATTACGACTTATTAAATATAGCTCGCTGACAGACAAACGGACGGACGGACAGCGGAGGTTTAGTAATAGGGCCCCGTTAGGCACCCTACGGGTACGGAATCCTAAAAAGGATCATTCATATCCTAAAGAAAATTCCACGTTCACACAAGCATGAAAAATCACATTTATTTGACCACAATCAAAACCAGAACTTTTCTTGGACACAATTTTTGAGACATGAAAGTACTATCAACAGATTAGGATTAGCTGCACCTAGTATTAACTCATAATTTTAATTCATTTTTATTTAATAATAAATTAGAAATACAATTGATACTTTTATCAGCTCTCAGCTTAGTACCTGAAAACTAGGGGCTTTTAATAAAGGAGCCATGACGACGCCATATAAACAATGGCATTATTACACACTCGGTATGTGTGAGACTCTCGAGACCTAGAAGTGAAACTTTTTACGTACTAGCTTTTATTGATTATTTTAGGATTGGGAAATGGGTATGTGGAAATTGTCACCGTAGTATGACGTATTGACAGAAAGAGTAGAAACGATTCTCCCATCCTCTCAGCTGTCGGTTATAGTCGGAGAAGGGGAAGCGTTTCACTTTAGTCCAATTCATCCCCCTAGCGCGCCTAAAAAAAGTTTCACTTCAAAAATTCCAAATTGAACGTACTTACTGCCATCTTTTAAGCAAACTCGGAAACTGTGACCGTTGAACTTTAGCTTTAAGATAATTAGCCGTAAGTGATGTTGCATTATTTTCTACTGGAGAGTTTAAACCATACAATGGCCACTCTATACAAACATTATATGCATAACATTTATTTCTCTTAGGACGCTAATAGTCTATGTAATGTAAATGCAAGCAACTGCATACAGCAACTTAATGGTGAGTTTAGCCTTTGTCATACAATAATACAAAGATGGATGGTTCTATGCAACAGTTCAAGCAGCACACACTTAGTCCCAGAGCCGACCGGCAGATTTCCTATGTAGAGTAGTATCGCTTAAAGAAGATAGTAGCAAGGTGCATAGTACGAAGATGAGGAAAAGCGACTAGTAGTGGCATAATTTGTAATTTCAGGCGCAATTATGGGCAGTATATGTTATGTCAATGGCGCGTATTGACTAGTGAAGAACAACTGAATGACTTTGTTTATAGGTCCACACCTTGTAAGAAAACATAGACCCGTCCGACATGAAACTCGTTCGTGTGCAAAAATGATGCTACTATCTTCTCTAAACGATATTTACTCTAACGCAGGAGTGGCACACTGATATTTCTAAAAGGCTATTTATAAGATTTAGGGTGTGTTAGCGAGCCAAAATCTAAGTTAGACACTAAGACACATATTAAATTAAAATCTATATTTAAATTTAGTTCAAATCAATTTTCATATAAAGGTAATAAAAATGGTAAATTATCTTGAGCTTGTGGATTCAGACACCTGAGGTCTCTTGTTTTTGTCTGAAATCCTCACTGATTCTGATCGCGGGCCGTATTGAGATAGCTTGAAAGTTGAATGCGGCCCGCGGGCCGTATCTTTGACATCACTGTTTTAACGAATATTCTGCATCCAAGGAACGAACTTCTGAGGGAAAAGGAAGTTAGTCTGCATGTAACAACTAGAATTCTGCAAAATCACAAGCTATGCACGTTCTTTCGATAGGCGTACTTTCTTCAGTCACCGCAAACACTTATTTGATTAGAACAGACAAACTATTGTTTTTAGTTTGCCGGAAATTGAAAAACTAAGGCTATATACAGGGTGAGTAAGACCACCCGTATCAGTCGTTTTTTTCGAAAACGGTTAGTCGTAGAGAGTTGTGTCAAAAATCTGTATTATAAAAGCCCTAATGAAGAATCGAATGGCGATATTTTTTCCCCCCGGAAAGGTCGGCTTCCCTGTTAGTTTGCTCCGAAATGTTCAGAACTCCGGAAGGTTAAATGGCACGATAGGTCGAAAGTGGAATTGTTGAAAAGATCTTTAAAAAATAAGCAAGTTTTGTAGGACATTTTTTTTTGTTACTGCCACCCCTGTTAAGTAATATTCGTTTGAAATTATTAAATTAACATGTAAGAATAACAAACTTAATTTTAAAAGTTAGCATTTAAAATCTAGTTACCTAATTAAACAATGTCACAAATGTTCAAACTGTTTTCCATTTACTTCTAAACACTGCAGAGCTCTTCTAGATATATTATGAGTACCTGGAAGTATTTTCCGACAAAAAAAACAAATGCAATTATTAAAAACTTATTGTGACATTGTTTAATTAGGTAACTAGATTTTAAATGCCGACTTTTTTGTTATTCTGACATGTTGATTTAATAATTTCAAACGAATATTACTTAACAGGGGTTGCAGTAACAAAAAAAAATGTCCTACAAAACTTGCTTATTTTTTAAAGATCTTTTCAACAATACCACTTTCGACCTATCGTGCCATTTAACATTGCGGAGTTCTGAACATTCCGGAGCAAACTAACAGGGAAGCCGACCTTTCCGGGGGGAAAATATATCACCATTCGATTCTTCATTAGGGCTTTTATAATACAGATTTTTGAGACAACTCTCTACGACTAACCGTTTTCGAAAAAGACGACTGATACGGGTGGTCTGACTCACCCTGTATATCCATATTAAGAGGTTGTGGCAGGTGAACTCTAGCACCCCATGACGATGTTATGAAGTTGCTATGTATTTATTTGCTGATGACGTAAAAAGACAAGCCAAAAAATGACTGGCAGAATAATAATAATTGTGACTCTATTTGCCTGCTCAAATCGTAGACACAATTTTGTCTGTGTTTTAGATATACAGATTGTATCAAATCAAAACGGTCCATAGGACATTCTGTGTGTAAGACAGAGACGATATATAAAGATCTAAAGCAGTAAGTAAGAATGAGATAAATGATCGCTAATATAGTTACTGTAGTTACGTAAATAAACAATTACGTACACTGCAAATTTTTTACCAATTTATCAATTAAAACAACTACAAATAAATTTATTATGTTGGCGGTTGAATTACCACCATAAAACCATTTAATTATTTGGATTTTTTCCCGAACAGTATAAATAGCCATTTTATCAATAATTTCACTAGTGAATACTGACATTTGATAAAATTGTGATTTTACTGTAGAAAACAAAGACGATACTATCAGATTGTATAACCACAGTAACTATTAGCGTTCATTTATCTCATTCTTACTTACTGCTTTAGTGATTTATATAATATCGTCTTTTTCTTACACACAGAATATTCTATGGACTGTTTTGATTTGATACAATCTGTATAGGAAATCTGAAAGTGGGTTCTCTGTCTAGCTGCTTCATATAGAGTACATTTTATTACTGTTCTGTGATAAAGAGTGATATCTTAATATGTATAACATAACGTGTTTGTTACATTCACTGCGTATAGTGCGAATATCATGTTAGCCCAATTGTTTTTTTTGTGGTAACAATTTGGTTCTAATTGGCTGACTGTCATAGATAAAGATTAAGGATAGAACTTCTTGATAAAAGAGATTACTCCATGTTGTCAGGGAATTACTTCAAAAAAAAGAAACGGAGATGTATTTTTGCGCCTTCGCTCACCGCACATTGAGAAAATTAATACAGTTCTTGGTACAGTTATTCTGCAGGTCATATTATTGGGTGACTTTTAGAGCACACTTTTAGAATGTTAGAATGTTTAGATTTACTATTAATTCAAATTTCCCGCTATATATTATTTTAGACCACGTTTAGAAAAAATAAGTTCAATTCAATTTTGGGAACCGTATCCCGCGCTAGAAAAATTATACATTTTTCTCTTATTTTTGAGATATCGTTTCTGTCGCTCTTAAAAATGTGGTACCGCTGGGACTGTAGCTCATTGGATTCTGCTATACGTTAGCCATTTTTGAAGTGAAACTTCTATAGTTTGTAAGGCGATAGTGACAGGTTGAGAAAGACAGGGATTGATTAAAATCAAGAATTAACGCATTGTTTATGACCTACATAAATACGCGTTTAGTTCACACTGTCATCTGTAGTTGGGTACGCAAAGTAGTCAAGAAGTTTTACTTTTACATACTCTCCTTTTATTCTGTCGAATTTATGAAAGAAGGAAATATCAAACGGCGGGCTTATTTACTTCAGTATTGTGTTATTATAGGTCGTTTACACAAAGTGAAAGTGTATACAACGTACATACCTGACAGCCGGAACTTCAAGTATATCCCATTCTACGGACATATAGAACTCCGAGAGGTCGACGCCAACTTCGACCACATTGCTGCCGGCCTTCTCGTCCATATGGCGCAGGTCGACCTGCAACGTGGGTCACATGACTCTACGTTAGTTTGTAGACTTTATAACGACAACGGCTGCCCGTACACATACACTGTATACCTTAAATCTTAGATCATTCAGCTATAGATAACGAACAAAAATAAGTTCGTCGGTTAAAAGTTTTTTTAACAAGCTTTTTATAAAAGAAATATTTTCTTATCATCGGAACTACATACAATGTTTAATTTTGATCGAAAATATAGAAGTGGACCAAATTGAATTACTGGATATGGGCCTGGCTAACTACTTAAGAGTGTTTTTTTGAAAACTTTGGAAGCTTGTCTTTAATAAAAAATGGGTTGAATAAAAAAAAAAGTTCAAACGAAAGTTGTTGAGTTTCGAGAGGGATATCCTTTAGGCACAATAACCACCCCCGCCACCTCACTCCTTAGCAATCATATGGTTTTTTGTCTGAACATTTCTACAATTCGGCTCAGAGTTTTTTTACTAAAACGCTCATTAAAAAAAATCATTATTAGCGATTTGCAAAAAAACTAAAAGTTATATTTAAAAAAATGTCAGACAAAACATGTTCATTTTAACATACAAAAAAAGGCGATGATAAAAAATGGGGGTTCCTATTTAAAAAACAAAAGTCACCCCCTCCCTCTGCTAAGGGGTGAGGTGGTTGGGGTCGTTATTGTGTCCAAACGATTTCCCCCTCGAAACCCAACAGCTTTCGTTCACAATTTTTTTTATTCAACCCGTTGTGTTTTAAAGAAAAACGTCCAAATTAAAAAAAAAAAAAACACCTGTATGAAACTTCGATAGGGTAGGACATAATATGGACAATGATAAAAACATCAGTAACGTGCAACTTTTACGTTATTATGAACGTACAACTTATTCATTTTTTTCATTCGTATAGTTTTGTAATAGATTATACAGATATATAAAATGTTATGATTTTGTAACTTAAATTAAATATGAAGATTTCTTAACCCTTTCTACATGCAAAGTTTCTAATTTTCTTATAAAATTTGTTAATCGCCGTCAATAGAAAAGTCAAAAATGAAACATGAGTTAAAGAAAATCTTAGTTCCAGGACTGCATTATAAGTTATAATTCTTGTCTTTTCACGACACTTCATTTCTTTAGCTTGAGTTTGTCTAGTATCTAGCTATGTCTGTATGATCTAAGATGCGTAACAACATACTGGTATGTACATATTATAATATCGCATTAAATACGTTTTGTGTAATGCTACTACATTTTGCCGGTTTCACTGAGCTATTTACTAACACAAGGAAACAACATTTTATTTACGAAAATGTACAGCATAATATCTGGATAAAATAAATTTTGAAAGTGGCCCTATTAACAGTCGACATAATAATTGAATATTAAATGACAATCCACTTAATTTGACGAAATTTACTATAATTTTTTTATTCTAATTTTTCATATAATGAATTATACAATAAATGTAATATATATAATATTATTATATAGGCGATCACTAATTGCTCGTATTTCTCTCGGGAGAAACTATGACTAATTTGGAATGATTTAACCTTATCACTTGGGGGTCGGAAATGCGTCATTTTTTATGATAATGGCACTTCCGTGAACATTTTTTAAATTTTTTTTATTTATTGTAAGTTCTAACGCACAACATAAAATCTGATAGTAAATTTCGTGGTTTTTTGCTTTAGGAAGGTTAGTCAATTAGTAAGCTAGGTATCAGATCATGGAGAAATTCAGGCTAAAAAGTGAGATATTTTTTTTTATTTTTAAGTCCCAAAATTCGGATTTTTGTAAAATGAAAACCGAAGTAGTTTTTCTCGAAAATGACGCATTTCCGACCCCCAAGTGATTATTAAGTAATTAGTCATAGTTTCTTCTCCCGAGAGGAATACGAGCAATTACTGGCCACCCTACATATTTGGGAAACTTATAATATATTTTATTTGAACAACTGATTTCGGATACTCTTATGATCATTTACGATCGCGTAAATGAGTAAATAAAAACACAATAAGTAAATTATGATCCTAAGAAAAAATCACAAACCTTAAAGAAAGACATTTAAGCTATGTGATTTTTTCTTTTCCGACATTTTAACCACAGGAAAAAAAGTTACTTTCATTTTACAACAATTTAACAGAATAATATCTAAATTAATATTCAAGAATTGTGTCGATTAAAAACGACTTGATATGATTTCATCCATTTTTTTTATCACCTCTGTATAAGCAAGTACTTACACCAAAACATATTTAATGATTATAATTGTTATCCAAAATAAACACATATTAAGTATGTACAGCAAACGCATTACAACATTCATTATATATTATAAATCATTACAACTTTATATAAATGTTACGCAGTAAAGTTTACAGTCAGCTCATGATTTTCTGCTTCTGTCTCACCAATGCAATCAGCAACATGCCCCATCTTCGTCTCACCAATGCTGCCATTAGAGCTGTTGACCCTGTATGCTCTGTTAGGAATTCAAATTAATGAGAACATTCAAAGAGGGGGGTTTTTGGTTTTCATTATGAAAAGCCTCTATGCTCTTGTCTGTTTCTCTGTGAATTGCCACTAGGGATCGGGGAAGTACTGGAATATCTTGTTTAAATAATCTCAAAATAAATTATTAACTTGATATTATCACGAGGAAATCATTTTTGCATATTTTACGTTGACATTTCTTTACGGCTAAAGAAACTTTTGTAGTAAAAATTCAGAAGTATTTCCCCAAACGAATGTCTATTGGGAGTTATTTAGCTGATCTTATTGTTGCTCTCAAAAGTTAACGAAGAGGGGTGTATTATTTTTTAAATATGATTTAAAAATTAAAACGTCTTATTCAACTATGACATAATTATAGAACTACCATATTTTACAAAATTTGATTTTTTTATTAACACAAATAATTATATCTATTTGTTTTAAACAACAGTAGTCTGGTGTTCACTGAAATTGACATGATTTATCTATTATTTATTTAATTTATCTTAACTTATTTTTAATTATTTAAATGACAGTTATTGTGAGACAAATAAAAATTAAATACACGACGTTATGTATAATTCTTTCATTTTTCTGTATAATATTTACTTTTTGATTTTTTTTATCGATGATTAAATGAATCATACCTATTTTTCTTTTTGCTCAACCCTAGTAATAACTTAACTTCAACATCAAAGGTGAGAAGTTCCTTATAGAAACCTAAAATTAACAATATTGGTATAAAAGTCATATTGTTTTCATTTATATTTTATCGAAGTTTAGCTTAAAAACCAATAAAAACTTTAGATGATATCAAAACTTTTGGTTTAAATAAAATACGAACCATTTAAAACAAAACGTCGTTTTTCGGGGGTTTATTAATTTTTTTATGCCAATATTAGTTATGCAGATTTAGTTTGATGCATAGTTTCTTGCTTTATGTCGAGATCACAGATTTGAAACTGTTTTTTTTCTAAGCGAAGAAATTATATAACAGCCCCACTGATTTTACACAATTTCATGATTAGATTAGAGTTAATTTAAATTTACACCTGCGGGGTTTGCTTTTATAGTACGCATTTCGTATCTTCTAATTGTGTCATTGTAGGAACTGATGCAAATTGTTGAGATATTGCTGCTATAGGAAGGTACTTAGAAATAAAGTCAGTATTGTATTTCATAATAATGTACTGTGTTATGAAATGTAACTTGAAACGTAATAATCAATATCTTAAAGTAGAGGAGTTGTTACAAACGAGAACGATATGTTTCTTGCCAAGTTATAATCTTAAAGTTAAACACTTTTTGCAAAAAGAGGTTTAGGATTTCATTAAAAATTTATACCAATTTATTTTAAAGTGTTTTCTGACGTGTTTCAATTACTTGGCAACTTTTCTTATTAACTAAATTTAATTCCATTGTATATATCAACAAGGAGTAGAACTGCTACGTTAGCAAATCAGAATCTGGTCCAATTGTGTTGAGTTCTTTGTTTTTAACCGTTTCTCTCCAAGCCTATCTGCGACGGTTGCTTGAATGGTTTAGCTACTGTTTCCATTAGGCGACAAATCGGCATTCCATATTTTTATAAGAAACTGGCGTTAAGCCTCTCTTCGCCAGGTGCAATATCGAAACTAACAATCCAAAAAGTATTCGATATCTTAGAAGGGAAAACACACATGTATTCAGAAACAACAATTTATTCAATTGTGTTTGTTGAAATTGTTAGGAATCATAATTTTTTTTCCAAAAAACCCTCTTACTTTTATCTCAGAGGGTAATTCCGGTTCCGTTAGGAGAGACTTCTGAAGGGCGTGAAACGACTGGAAGAAACACATTACAAAATTATGTATTATAAAGATGAATGCCCAAGGAATGAATGACATTATCTTGAAAATACTTTTTACAAACCAACAGCGCAATTATACAAAGAAGGATGATACATTTACGAAAAAATTATGCATTCAAATTGAGTTATCGTCATACTTTACCCCCCACTGACGCGAAACGTACAATATTGTCTTTAATTTGCTTTTAAAATTTCTCATTCTACCATATCCACCACTTGCACTGTTATATATATATTATACTGTTCTTCTCTTCCTGTTTTATATCTCCGCGGGTCTTATTTCACATCCTGATCGTAATTTCTCACCTTTAATCCAGGAAATTTGCGAAATAAAATTATAGTCAAGAATTCTAACCAGTGGTGGCGGATGCATTGAATTTTTAAAGGCAATGTTTTTGAAATGATGTATTTTAAGTAACTGAAATGCTGAACTTCAATAATATCGATTTTATTAATTTATGAAAAACGAACTTTTCAATGTTCGATTTCTCCTACGCTTTTGGCAGTAGATCTATATATTACGTGTTTTTAACGTCACCAGCTGATAGTATAATTTGATCGTAGCACCTAATTCATATTTTATAATTTCTGAACAACTCACATTATACTTTTACTAGTTCTCGGATAAGAACCTAGGAATTGGGGCTTGTAATAGAAGAACCATGGACACCATCCAAACACACGCTCGGATATTTTCAAGCCCGAGAACAGATTTATAATAAAAGCGCTTTAATTCTAAATGTTACCATGTATTTCAAGATATTTCAGTACCAAAAGTAGGTACTTTAAGAGTAATTTATCGTTTACAGTCGTATTAGAAACTAAATAATTTGATCACATCTCTAATAGTTTTTCGCCAAATTAAATTTGAAATTCCAAATATTCATTCCAGATTTACATAAATAAAATGGATACATATTTTTTGCAATTACCATATATATGATGAAACATGCACCGTTATCTTCGTTTTAATGAGGCGAAGTGCACACTATATGTTTCATAACGATGTGTATGAATTAACGCAGGTAAAATCGATTCAGGGGAAATCCATACAAGAACCTCCATTACGGTTTAATTCCGACTAAAAAAATAATACATTTTGTACACCCTTCATATATAAATTGGAAGAAATAACCCCGCCCACTTATATGTAAACTTTTTAAAACAGACGTTTAAAAATGGAGTTTTGATTTCAAGTTATATCGTTTGAACAATAGACATTTTGTTGGTTATCTTTGATCGAACTGGAGTTCATAATGTCCATTGTGCAGTAAAGTAATGCCAACTGCAATTTACTGCATGAATATAATGTAATGTAATGTACCTACAAGAAGTTGGGTGTATATTTTTGTTATGATGTTTACCGGAAACGGGATGTGAATAAAACGATGTCGACTGCGGCGGACGCACGTCTCTTAACGGAAGTCGTAAGTATCGTGTTCTCAAAACGTCGCGCGTTAAATAGCAGCGTCAACGAAAATGTTCCCCAAAGGCCCGTTTCATTGTTACGAAAGTGTCTACAGCAGGAGTTGGTAACCTATTAGAACTTACGGGTCGCAAATATTTTATAACAGAAGTTAAAAATGCTAATACAGGTAAAGTGTAAACTCTATATAACGACACTTAAGGGACTGTGCACTTTGTGGCGTTATTGAAAGTTGTAGTTAAACGGAGAGAAGAAATAATCCTTTAATTTGTTCATCCATATTATCGATACGGTCGAGCGACTGAATCCAAAGCGTTTTCCAACATCACTCATCTTTTCTCCCGCCTCTATTGCGCGTATTAATAAAACTTTTTCGTCAATACACAAAGATTTTCTTTTACTCGTCATGTTCACAATTTGCAAGTTTGTGGGCAACTAGAAATATGATAACTTATCGATAATCAGCTGAGTTAAACATATGAAAGATAATCATAACAAACAAAAAAACGAATTTCTTAGAATCTTCGCTACGTATGATGCCGACAACAAAGCAACAAAATAACATACAAGTACTGTTTGTTGCTTAATGATGATGTATTGTTGTCGTCATTTAGTGTGGCTGTGTCGTTATTTAGAGGGTATCATTGTATGAACAACGAGGTAAGTCAACTAGAATTAAGTAATTTCGATGTTTTAAGGAGTTTGTCGTTGTATCGAGTGAAGTTAAATAGAGTTTACACTGTAATTCGTTACGACGTTCTTTATGTCATATTCCCAGAGCATTGACACTCGGAAGATGAGATGAAGTACGTCGAAACGTTCGTAATTAAATGCAATTTTGAATTACCTATTAGTAAATCCGAGGTTGGTAAGACTGAAGTATTACAAAGTGACAAGAAGCATTATCGATAAGACGCAAATATTTTTTCTTTCGACACGCACGCCGTGCCAACTTTTTCATGGGAAGTGAATAAGTCTGTTCCGTCAGGTTTCGAGGTGAAACGCTTTCGGGTAAGCTCGGGGGAGACGAGTTTAACCGTTCGAGGAGGATTGAAGTATGCTGCTACGATAATATGATAAAATATTGAAAATATGGTAGTCAAACCTGCGTAAGCGAGAAAACTTTCTAAGTGGGAGTAATTGCCATGTACCGCCTTTGTAACCTTCTAGAATCTAGAACCTCTACAAGTGAGAAACAGAAACTTCTATAAGAGAAAGACGGTTTTCACTCATGGACCTCTATAAATGAGACTACTACTTGCCTGTACCTCTATGGATAGAGAAAACAGAAACGCAGAATAAATTGACAGATTTGTTTAAGTAAATATTAGTGTAAGATTTTTTGTTTTCTTTTTTAGCATCTATGTCGAATTATTATTTATACATTATCTACATCACTACATTATTTGTGGTATTTTTATAGACCTATATAAGTGAGAAAGGCCACTCCTGTACCTATATAAGCTAGAAACTCGTTTTAGTGAAAAACCTCCATAAGCGAAAAAGAGATCGCGGTCTCTTGAACTGTTGTTTATCCAGGTTCGACTGTATATGAATTTGTTTAACTGTCAAGCAAAGATAAACATTTCGCACGGTTAAAGGTAGCGCGACAAATAACAGGGTCTCATTGTGCTTTTAAGTAAGTCTCATTATATTTTGTCTTATGTATCCATACTGTACAGTGTATATATTACTTTGAATCGATAACGATCGTCATTACAGTTTTAACCTCGACCGCGCGGTGTATAAAATATCGCGTGAGCTTAAAAAACTGCGCACATTTATCAAGCATCAATCTGCACGACCTTCACTGCACAAACATGCAGCCTGCACCATGTGACATATACAGACCAGCACAAACCAGCAGATTTCAGTGCTGATTTCGTTTGTTTGAATGGCCTTTACAGACCGCGTACTCTTGTCAAGCATAAACCTGCACGACCAGCATAGCTACAACCTGCTCGGTGTCGCACACTATATACCAGCATAAATCAGCAGCTTTTAGTGTATGTGCCCTAATGTACAGTAGATATTTTGCAGTTTTCAAGTAGTTTTATCAATGAAAACGACACATCACTATAGTACACTGGATCGGTCCAGCAGGGCTAGACAGAAATTGTAGGCGACCGACTGACGGTCATTGCTGGCTACTGCTGGTTGCAGGTGCAGATCTAATATGCGCTACTCCGTTAAATAATGTGAGCACGACTAAGTTTTTTTGCTTTGTGCTGTACAGATCGTGCACAGTGCCGGATTAAGACTCCTTGATACCCTTAGCATTTCTTGCTTATGGGCCCCCATCTCTGATATGTTCCGTTTATAAAAAAAAAATCACATTGATAAAAAAAGTTAAAAAGCATAGATTTTTAGAAAAAAAAATGAATTTTACTATCAATACTCTTACTGAAAATTTGTCTCTCTATAAAATCGGACCTAAGGCATTTTTATACACTTAATAGAAATATAGTTTCAAAACTTTAAAATTAAAAAAAATGACCTTTAAGAAATAATGTTTTTTTCGTTTTCATTTTCAAAAATAAATTATTATTTATATTTAATTTTTATACTTCTAAAGACATATCAGTACAACAAATTTTTGAGAACATGACAAAAAGAAAAAAACGGTTTAGTGAGGTACTTTTCATTTCTGAGTTGTGCTTCTTGGTGCCCCCTGAGACGTGATGCCTTAAGTAATTGCTTATTTTGCTTATAGGTCAATCCGGCACTGATCGTGCAGGTTTATGCCTGACAAGTGTGCGCGGTCTTTTATGCACACGAGATTTTTTTATACACCGCATGTAAGTAAAAATTATATGCAAAGCGTATATTTGCCTTCCGATTAATACGAACGAACTACTGTAGATTAAATAATAATGTCGAAAGAATTATTTTAAAGGCCCCCATACACCTCGTTCTTTTTTGGCAGTTTTAACCGCCGGGTAAAACTGTACGGTTAAACACGAACAACGGCCATCCCCATACACCTCGTTCTTTTATGGCAGTTTTAACCGCACGGGTAAAACTGTACGGTTAATTTAAACACGAACAACGGCCATATCCACACAGAGGCGTAGTTTCGTTCAGTTTTTCTGAAGTCGTGGCATCATTAATACGATCTGCTTTGATGGATCCTACGACAACGTTAGCAGTTGCAGCCGCAGTGGCTATAAAATTAAAATTTTCAAAAAGAAAACGTTCAAAATGGACTAAAGAATGGTTACTTAAACGCAGGCAATTTTCACACGTAAATCTTCTAAATGAATTACGACTAGAACCAGGAGAGTGCTTTAATTTTTGATACAATTGTATGAATTGAACGAGCTGAAACTTGAACCTGGGGATTGGTTCAATTACCTGAGAATGGACGAACATACTTATTTTGAGTTATTATTAACCGTTAGAATGCTATGCGGCGCAAAAGCGCTGCGATCGTTTGTATCGAAAATTGCGGCGCAGCGCAAAAGCGCTGCGAGTATCAGTTTCAGTGTGTTGAGAGCTATTTTTTTTAGATTTTTTATTTTCTAAAAGAAATAAAATACAATAATATTGATATTATTTTATGTTTAATAAACATTAATAAACAATATAATGCAAAAATAATTAATAAAATTGATTGATATTAGTCTAAATTAGAGTGTTTTATTTGACACCATTATTTTTTCCTCTAAATTAATCAATATGTTTATAGCAATTTTCATTTATTTTTGTCAAAATTGCTTAGCACTAAAACGGTTAAAATATAAATCAATACTCAAACTAATTACAATCATTTAATTAATATGACTTATTTGCTGTACGTCGCACCACTGAATAAACACGTCGATTCTTATCGGAAAGCGCCACACATTACGATTTAAAACGACAACCAGCAAACACGTCGTGTTTAAAATCAAGCTTCGGCAGATAAAAAAACTGCCGTGTTTCATCGACAGTTTTTGCCCATACACTTCGGTTTTGACCGACGTGTTTTATCGTGACGATGAAAACTGCCAAAAAAGAACGAGGTGTATGGGGGCCTTAATGTCGATTTGATTTAAAAATAAAATATTAAATATTGGTTCAGAGAAGAAAATAAAAAGTTTAAGACTACTGATTTTAAGTGACGTCAAGATTTATGACACAATGAGTACAATTTTTAATAAACAGTGAAATACGAATTCTGTGTTACTAAAAAAAAAATACAAATTAAAAATGAAACACAACTTGACAGATTTAGTTCAAAGAAATAACGCACGCCATTTTGTATTGTTTTTATTTTAGCACTGTACTTTAAACAACTGAAACTATATGGTTTCTGTTTGTGAGTTTTTATTAAAAAGTGTCTGTCTCATAAAATTAGTAAAACACTGCAGTGAAAATGAAATAGTTTTGTGTCAGTATTGTGTAAAAAACTAATGGACTTTGGAGAATTGTCTTGCGCTAGCGATATAAATCAGAGACCATTTTCTTACAAACATATTTTTATTTTAAAATCACGTGTTCACACTAGAACAAAGAAATTAACAAAAGAAGGTGTAGACATTTATATCGCTGTTCGTTAATTGTGTAAAAAGCCCAGAAAACTTCAAATTAACACTTTTGCTTTTCTGATTTTAAGAAAATGAATATTTAAATTGGAACTTAATTATAATAATGGTGTGAAAAATATATAAAATATTTGGGTCCAGTTCGATAACTCGATGTGCCCAAATTTTGACTTTTTTATGTCATAGTCCAATTTTAACGTTCCCAAAACAGAAACTTTGCGGATTATTCACAAATTTCCTCAAAAATACGTAAACATTTTTTGTCTTTCACTGTCATTTTTTTAATCTAACCAATCGGAAATCACATATAGCAACTGGTCTAAAATTACTGTAGGTATTACTATCTCAATTTGTATACACTACCCCGTAATTGTTCTCCCCAAACGCCGTCCCCTTTTCACTGCTCAAAAAAACGCCATCGTATTGACACGACCCCGTAATTATTTTAAATAAGTCCCCCCCAAACGCCTTCCACTTTTCACTGCGCAAAAAAAATCAATTTTCCGCACTTAAAACGGCTAATAACACTGTTATATGTCATATAAAATCTTTCCAATGGATATTTTGCATATCGATTTATCGTACTCTAACCAAATATTTTATCTAAATATGTACGTTGATTATTTCAAAATATAATGCAAATAAAGAAAAATTTCGCTCTGAAAGAAGCATCTTCACTTTCGGTTGAACCATTTCTAAGAAACGGCAACAAAGTCATTTAATTTAAGCGTAATGACGCACGCAAGGATTAAAGTGTTGGATTATCCTTATGTTTTACTAGCATGTCTTTTAACCAACGTCGCTTCCATTACGACCTAAAGAGCAGTGACCTGTATTTTAATAAATATGCGTTTCATTTCTCTGCTTGTTTCATTTTATGTTTAGATTACAGTTTTTACTGTAATTTAAAATATAAGTGGAGTTACTGCACAATTTTAGTTGGCTAGCTTTTATAATAGTAATAATAATAATAATAATAAATATAAATGATAATCTAATAATAATATAAATGAAAATCTAATTAATTAATTTACCGGTTCTCGGATTTGAATCTGAAAACTGGGGTTCGGTACACTCTCGGTCATTCTCCAACTCAAGATGGCCAACAGTTTAGAAGTGTGTGATATTAAAATAATAATTATTAAAAATATGTATAATTTTCCGTATTTTTAATTGTTGGGTGTTTTTAGACATTATCTTAGCTGTGGAAATTTTCAACTTCTCTACTTTAATATTTTTTTATTCATTTTTGACAATAGGTGGAGAATTATTTTTTAAAAGTTTTTCGCGAATCATTATGTCTTTTACAATATTATCAATAAAAAATATGGCTAGTTCTAACTGTTCTGAAAATACAAGCAAACAACAGATGAAACAAATTTTTTTAACTTTTTTTAACAAGTTCCAGTCATCGCACAGAGATGCTATTTTGACAGGTTGTGTATCATATTTATATAATTAATGTTCCCTCAAATTTGCACCCTTTTGCGATTTTGTGGAAATGTTTAAGGTCAAATATTCTTTATTTCACTGGCCTATCTAGTTTTTGCGGAGTTCTAAAAACGGAAGTACCTAAATAATCCTTGCAACTTCTCGCTACGTAAATCATGCAATTTTATTTATTATGTAAGTTCAATCGGCTTAACGCAAAATAGAATCTGGTCAGGTGTAAAAAAAATAGTTCGATTTCGTTGTATGTAAATATTTTATAAAAATAAAATTTAATAACAACGTGAAAATATAGGATGTAAAAATGTTACTGCGTCGTTAAAAGTAAGTGCTGCAATACCAAAAACAAATCTGATTCACTTAACTAATTAACTATTAACTTTGTTTAATTATATAATGTAATTGCTTAATTACCAAACGCCTGATGTAAAGCAACGTAGATTTACAGTCAGATTTTCATGAGCAGCTCGTTAAAAAAGGCGTAATTCTTTGATAATTACATATATTTACCATACAACATTAATATTACAGGTTAAGCATGTACTTATGTGACGCAAGTTACAAACGAAACTTTTAGGATATCATCAAAACCTAAGTACAGATAAATGAGTGATTGTTGGCATGACGCATGGAAGAAAATTACTAATTATAATATAAAATTAAAATAGATACTTGGATAAGTTTCAAGACTTTTCCTCTAATTTTTTTGGGGATTATTAATACTTTGTTTATTCGTCAGAAGCCAAAATTAACAACCTTAAAACAATGTAGAGTTGGGTAGTTCCGGACCTGTATCATTCCACAAACTATATCTTTTGTCGGACGTATTCGATGGTTCCGCGAAATTCATTTTAGTATACTCCATTGTTCCTTTTTCTATGAAGTATGTGAACACGCCACTAGAATTTTTGGTAAGGGTGATCATTAGTCCCGAATTTTCCGGGACAGTTTCGCATTAAAACCCCGTGTCCCCCATTAACTTGTGTCTTGGGAAATGTCCCGCATTAGATAATGCATCATAGTAAGTATATGAATTTTATTTTTTATTCGCGCGATTACACGGCTATACGAACGTGTTCACTTATTTACGTGGATGATTATGGTTGTTATAAGGAGTAATTTAGGATACTAAGGTCACCCTATGTTTGGCTGAAATGTGATATATTTAAAGAAATGTTGCAATGTAATGAAAATCATAATAAAAGTTTGTATTGAAATAAATTCATGTAAAATTACTTATTTGTGTATTTAACTTTCATATAAAGTTGGTAAATGTAAATAGTTCTCCGGATACGTTTCCAGGAACTAGTTCTTTTGAGCTCTAGAATCGTTCCATGTTCAATCCGAAATTTAGTCGGAAGTACTCAGCTCTAAAACAATAGGTTTACATTGTTTTATACTAGATAGTTATAGTAGATAATAGCAGGTCAACAACTGAGATCAAAATATAATGTCTATCCATCTGTCAATCTTAAGGTATTAGTTAAATATTTGTAACAGTATTCCTAATTAATAACCTTAAACTTTTATATTGCTTCAATAAAAAGAATTTTCAAGTGTTACATGTATACATTCATTATTTCACGAATACACAAATGCCGAGTGTTGTAGCTTTTATAAACAATTTTCGATAGCAACGTGATTTCCTGAAGATTTTTAGAGACGAGGATAGCTTGGGTTCGAAAAACTTTTCCGCTAATGTATGTGTTATAATATCGTTCAATAAAATAAAATGATACAATAAGATGCAAATGACCGTAGTTGTTGAGTATCTATAATCTACAATAAATAAAAAAACGTACTTTGAGAAAACGTTATCTTGCAACATTATTTCTGAGACTGCTCAAGTATTAAATTATTGAGACATGTTTTTTTCGAAAATTTTCGTTATCGAAACGAGAAACAGTTTTTCAGGAAAGTGACAAAATTTCTCGTCTCGAAATTCGACGAGACGAGACGGCTCGCGGCATACAATGGAAAGTATGGTTGCCAACTATAAAAAATTGAAAAAATACGGCTTATACTAAATCCTTAGTCAAACGTATTGACGAGCTGCACGTGTTTTGCTTCCTTACTTCCTTCTTTCATTTAAACGTAACGCGTAGAATAATATTTATGACATCTCAGATATGATTAATGGTTGAAACAAAACCGTATCGCTTTTGTATTATGGCGGGAGTAAAGTGACGGTATGGTGTAAGAGACGGTACGATAATCAGTCGTCTGTAGAAGGATAAATAAGTTAAACGTTATTTTGACGGCTGTTTAATGTGCATTTAAGTGAAAGAAAATAATGTTGTTTTTGTGTTGTTTATAACAGATTGGATTACGTTCAGTTCAGATATTACTTTGTAAGTAGACTGCTGCTTTGGATAGATTTTAACAAAATATGCTCATAGCAATTTTTAAAATTTGGAAAAGTTTATCAAAGTACCATAAAAATTTTTCTTAGCTCGGAGAAAAGCAGCATTACAATTAAGAGATTGGTTACAAATCATTAAACACCAGTTCATATTTATGTGTACATTTACATACCTGCAAAGTTGGTTAGACGGCCGATTTATAGGTATCAGGTGAAAAAGGTAAGTAAAAATAGGACTAACTTTACTTACATTTTGAAAGTTGATTTTTATATATATTCCATAAAATATTATTACAAAATAATATTCAACACTGCCAGATACTTTCCACCGGCCATAACTTCTACCAGACGCTTTAAAGCTCCCAAAGAAATTATATAACTTCACTTACATTCTGACACTTGATTTTATCGCTGATAGTACAACTGTTAATCTGGTGACAACGCGTGTTTTGTGAGTATAATAAAAATATTTGCAGCGTGTCCCCTAATAGTACAAGATCGCGATTTGACTCGATCTTCATCCATCGAGTTTTCTAATGAAATTTGATAATATAATGTAGGTATTAATTAAGAAAAGCTGATTTGGTTGCCATTCAATTTCTTGGCACAGCTATTTTAATAAAAAAATAAAGTTGTTAATTTTATTTCTGAAATGTAGCTATCGAGTTTTCAAATAAATTTATTAGCAATCGAAAGTAAAATATGTATATTTGGTCGACATTTTGATATCTGGCATAAAACCAGGTAGACAGGCACCTTCTAATTAGTATTGTGCAGTTATATGGTTTTCTATATTGTCATATATGAAAATGTAGATAATTTTATTGCGAACACTTGGAATATATTATATGTAGGTAACCATGGCAATGAATAACAAATATCATAATATTAAATACTAAATAAATTTAAAAAAAATAACACCTCTAATTTTTTATTTAAAATAGCTGTGCATTTTATGGAATATATAAAAAAATCAACATTCAGAATGTAAGTAAAGTTAGTGTTATTTTTACATACCTTTCTCACTTGGGATCTATAAATCAGCCGTATAACCAGCTTTGCAAGTATGCTGGCATTAAATGTACACATGCACACGACTCAAAGCCCTACATTTTGTCTTTCACAAAATAAAGTACGTCTGGGAGGTCCGGGATCTTGGACTATAAAATAGTGTATCTGCCTAAATCGGGCTTGAGATCAAATATATATTCCTGGATATTATTTCAACATCCAGTCTAATTTTTGAGTAAAACATTTATGAAACGGTTGTAAACAAGTCTATTAATTCCATTTATGACAAAACCGTCTTTAAAGGAACAGCAATATACCGTCGACAAGACGAGTACATTCATATATTACGTAACGTCATACAGAGGGGGATAAAACGCTAATCTCCTTTGCAAGTCAATTACGAATTAGATGAGGAATGTTATGAAATAAGGAAACGTGATCCGTGTTGTGTTTACCGAGTGCTGCTGTTGGTAACGTTATTTGTGGCACATGACGCATTATTCAATCAGTTCAAAACAAAGATGCAATATTAGTTACATCCATTTTCTCAACATAATTGTAGCCTTCAAGCAACTGAACTGTAAGACCTGGGGCGCGGATGGACAATTTTTTATTGAGCAATTATTCGATCAGCAGATCAATGGTCAACGCGTATAAACCTAACTAAAGGCCGCTGCACACGAGGCTGGAAAAACTGCTTGGACTTTTGCTGGCCAGCAGGCTGGGTACGAGGCTGGAAATGACATCACTGCGGGCTCGCCTGCTATGTTACAAGATAGATTTTAAAATTAGAACAGGGGCTATTTTTATTGCTACCTCCTCTGTTTGCTCTGAGAAAGAACCAATCGGGAAACAGTGTCTTGTCACATGGGCGACATGACAAACACCCACAAACCAACATGGCATCATTCTGCTCAGAGACAGACAACCATATATGTAATAACTTATATATTGCTAATGGCCGTAAGTGGAAGCGTGACCCATGAAGTGAGACAGCAAATTACTGTTTTCTATCTCTTTCTTTTTACTTGACTCGTTGTGCGCAAGTTTCGCGTCTGTAGTGGGGCAATTAAATAGTAAGTGGAATAAAGCAAGCCACCTCACTTTCACAGCTTAGTTCCATGTGCAAACTGACGCTACAACTAACGCGCATCTATTCATGGACATACCCATGAGACCCAGAGTATAATAAATGAGACAGACGTATAAATGTCTGTACCATAGTAAATAAGTCTTTCTCCCGATCTTTGCTAGCAATATAGAGGGTATTAAATATATGCAGACAACAGACACGTTTTGCTCTGTATTTATTTTAAACTGTCACACGCACAAACAAGCTTGAAAAGGCGTCTCGTCTGAAGCGAGCACATAAAAGCAATTAAGAAAACCAGCACTAGAAAACTAGTAGTCAAATCTATAAAGGAATCTGGCGGTAAATCCATCCTCGTGAGCAGTAGGCTTTATGACCTACAAACTATTTAATGCTGGGCTGATTTGAGAGCTGCACGTGAGCGTGGTAATCACACGTGCATCTCAATACCAAAAATTGTCTGTTAGCGTCAATAATAAATTGATATAATTCTTCAAGTAAATAAAATTGTCGACCAATTTTTCTCAGACCAAACGATATATTGACAAAAAATGATAAAATTACAAATCAATATAACACAAGATGACGTTTCGATCCGGATTTGGATCTTCTTCAGAAATATCGACATTATTATATAATAATTATTATAATCCACAAAACAATATTAATAATGTCGATTGTCCTTTTATTGTGATTCCTTTTTACAAAAATATTTCTCAGAAATTTAATTCATTTCTTAAATATTTAAATATAAAAACAGTTTATAATGTAAATAACAAACTAGACAAAATTATTAAAAAGGGAAAGGATAAACTAAACAAATTACAAAAACATAATGTTGTTTACAAAATTAGTTGTGAAGATTGTAATATGAATTATATTGGGCAAACAAAAAGAGCACTTAAAACACGTGTTAAAGAGCATCAAAACAATTATAAACTACTCCCTGATAAACGTAATGTCGTAACTAAGCATAAAATTGATTACGACCATAAAATTAATTGGGATAGTGTTAAAATTTTAGATAATGAAAGTAATTATTTTAAAAGAAGTATTTCGGAAATGTTATATATAAAATCTAATAAAAACTCTCTTAATGCTCAATTAGATACGGAAAATTTAAGTAATATTTATGATATTATTTTGAAATAATATTTTGTTTTTTCAAATAATTTTTTCTTCATGGGTACTTTGATATCCATGACTACGGTTTATAAATTTTGTTTGTTATTAATTTTTCATAATTTTGGACCATTCAAAGTTTCAATCCTGCGTGAAATCTATTACTTAATTAATACTAATTAATTTTTATATTTTTTAGATATTTCTAAAGAAGATCCAAATCCGTATCGAAACGTCATCTTGTGTTATATTGATTTGTAATTTTATCATTTTTTGTCAAAATATCGTTTGGTCTGAGAAAAATTGGTCGACAATTTTATTTACTTGAAGAGTTCTATTCAGACGTTAATCAAAGATTTGAATATAAATTGATATACATTACGTAAATTTATGGCCTACACTGAGACAAATGCTATTTTTTTTATTAGACTCATATTTAGAAGACTCACATGCATTGAAAACGGATAAAAAAAATTGATTAAAATATTCTTTGGAATAGGTCTCTTCAAGTGGAATAAACAACAATGTTTTACAGTTCAAAATGGCGCGATGTTGAGTCCTGCAAAGGAGCAACATTGATTTCCCCTGGGTCGCATATGGAAAATATTTTAGCTCAAAGACCGCGCACACTTGTTGAGCATGAATCAGCACAACCAGCACAGCACAAATTTGCAATCAGCATGATGTCACACTCTAGACCATTATAAAAATTTGTAGCTTCCTTAGTATTATAATTGTTTGATTGTGGTGATATCGTGTACGATGAATCAATTGATTATGATATGCTTGTAAACAAAAAATACAGAGAGCTCAAAAACCGTTTCGTTTACGGAACAGAGAGCATATCACGACATACAATAACTATAACATTTTGAACATCGTTTTTCATAGAGTTGGGGACTAAATAACTTTACGATGAAAAAATCACTGTGATCTGACAAGAGAGAACTACGTTCTAAAGTGACGTATTCTATGTCACCGCAATCACGACGGTCGCTCCAACCGGGTAGTCGACCAACGCCGATGTAACGTCCGACCGAGTGTTTGTTCGGCCGGGATCGACGTGATGAAATCACGATGATTTTTCACTGTGATTTTTGTGTAACTGGAATAACCGTCACTGTGATTACATAGTAACGATTTTTCCTATGTCAGTTTATTGCTGAAAACGGCATATATATTTTATATATACTACTCTAAAAACTGGTGTGCCTTAACATATAACAGAGATACTTAGAAAAACATGTCACCATAATTTCACACGATTTAAATCAAATTTTCTAATTGATATACATAAAACATCAGCGTATAAAATATTGTTTACGTATGTTGCATCAAATTACAATAAAAATACAAATTCTACATATATTATTTTATAATAAACTACTGACAGAGCAACTAGTGCAGTAATTATTATATTAATTGCCATAAGGCACTGACACTATTGGCGTCGATGGGATGGCGGGACCTAGGAGTCAGACTAAAATCTGTCGACTTTTCATAGCCTTCTGAATACTTTGAAATCATTTTTGGAAATGCTATTACCTGCATTTCCAAAAATGATTTCAAAAAAAAAGTTTTTGAGCCCAAAAATACCAAAAAAATTCTCATAATCGTTTCAAATTTCAAATTTAACACTTTAGTAATTATTAAAATGTGCTTCCAAAATTTTAATAAATTCGGCCCGACAGAACCGGACTTATAAATTTTTGGAAAACGCTAGTTTGTGGTTATGGGTTTTTACATATTGAAGGGTGTATTTAATTTGGTGCAGATGTTGGATTGGTATTAATAAGGAAATTAATTATTAACATAATATTTTAAGGAATCTTTTAAGGGGTCACATTTTTTATTTTGTTCAAAAATAAAGTGTAAGTTTACATAATAAAGCCACACTGCCTGTATTAGCAAACGGCAGGATTTGGCACTGTGACCCTAGTTTTTATTCAATTAGATTCTTTTTTATGTAAAATTTTATGCAGGGCTAGGTGGAAGATCAACGCAAGTTAAACAGTGTTTCTTGTACGATTTTAATATGCAATAAAAGTGTTATTATTATTTATTATAAACCAGCGCAAACCAGCAAATTGTAATGCAGGTTTCGTAATGTGCGGTAGATATTTTGCAGTTTTCAAGTAGTTTTATCAATGCAAATTAATTAATGAAAACGACGTCATATCAATAACACACTAGATCGGTTAGATAAAAATTGCAGGCGACTGACTGACGGTTGATGCAGGTGCTAGTCTAATGTGCGCAGCTCCGTTAAATAACAAAGATACATCCACGAACAGGCTTTTCTGCTTCGTACTGTGCTGGTCGTGCTTGATAGATGTGCGCAGTCTTTTAAAGTATGAAAGGTAGATATGTCAAAATCAGTTCAGTTTAATTCTGATATACGCGTCGCGGAATCATAAGCTTCCTTCGATGATCATTATTGGAAATGATTTTCGAAACGTAATTTTTGAAAATAATATAGTTTTGTAATACGGAACCTTTCGTGTACAAATGGAACTGCTGTTTGTCTGATATATTTTGCCTATATTGTGACGTTTTGAAGCACTTCGTACATGACTAATCTACACAAACATACCGTGTTTGGTTTGGTTTGTTTAAACGGTTTATATGTTTACCGTTGTAGATTTGTATTTTGTACAGAGACATAAACATCATTGAGTGCGAGAGCCAGCGGCATTTACACAATCATCATCATTGTGATCTGTTAATGATGTTTAATTAGCATAAACGTAATGATTTCATTAAGCTCAATTGTCTTTATTATCGTTGCAAAACGGTGATAATTTTCACGATGACGTGCAATTTCTCCAGAGATAACAAACAACGTATTACAGTTTGAATTTTACTAAGTTTAGAGATTCATTTACTTTATTTTGAAGTTGAATTGCAAACATTGATTTAAAATGACGACTTTAAGAGTCTATTCGTTTTTTTAATAATTCATACACCAGAATACAATATTCAGGACCGTAACGAGCTTTTTTGAGGACCTGGGTATGACCTCATCGCTGGCACTAAATTTTATTAATTTAAATAAAAACCTCTTATTACTTTTGAACGGAGTGTCCGATTGAAACGCGGTTTGCGGCATCTAACGTGACTTTGCTGAACTTAAATTTCCAGAAAAATTGAAATGATTCGGATCAATAGATTTTGAGAAATCTCAAAAATACAAGTTTTAAAATTTTTTAGAAATTTGCTTTGTGAAATATTTTCTAAATTATTACACCGATTATGTAATTCCAAAATCTAATCAGCTCTTCTCCTCAAAAACTGCGTCGATTGCCGCAAACCGCATCAAAATCGGATCATTTGTTCAAGAGAAATCGTGAACGAAAAATAAACTTCTTTCTATATTTTATATATTTTTGAGCGTTTTGAACTCGAAAATAGCGAGAAGTTTCAGGGATGACCGGCAGGGTCAAAATTTTTTTTAATAAGTACAATGCGATTTTTTGACCTCTGTTATCCCTGCCTACATTTCTGTATTTTCACATTTTTGTCAGTCTTCAAAGTATGTCATATAATCTTTCGCATTTATAAATTTACAGTAATAATATTAATGTACAATTATAGACTTATTGTTGAAGTTTTTAAAGCAATATTATTCTTTAATTATTATTAAGTTAATAATATATGAACAAACTTTTGATAAAGTTGAAAAGCAGTTAAATTACTATTAGTTTAGATGTTCCTTTCAATTATCTGTTTTAAATAAATAACGTTCATGATTACTCTCGCAATAGAATTTTCTATATCAGTTTTTTCCGTGAAAACAAGTAAATTTCTCTAAAACACTTTCAGCAGGGATGCAGCTCTGCTAGATCGTTGTACTTTAACGCAGAATATTTGGGGCTGTTGCAATACAGAGGGCGTTCAAAAATTACGTGAGGAAAATTTGGCGGTTTTTTACCCCCCACCCCTCCGCTCTTGGTGAGATACCGTGAGATTTTGCTAGACCCCTCCTCTAATCTCACGTGAGTTTTTTACTTAATTTAAACCAGTTTTCTCGTAATTTTACAGTTTCTTGCGGAAAAATAATTACGTGATATTTGCCGAGACCCCCCTTTTCCCTCACGTGAGGTTGGATGAGGTTCGGCTCAACCCCCTCCCTCTCTAAACGCCTCAAATAATAATTGAACACCCCCATAGATTTATGTTATGTTAAGGGAATATAAATATAAAATTTGATAAATTAATACAATTTGCTGACTGATGGAAGATAAGTAAGGTTACAATTTTGAGCAATAAAGAGTTAAAGGGCTGAATAATAAGTAAGCGGTAGAGCGATATGCTAGTATGTTAGTAGCTAGTTGCTATTTGCTTGTACAGCTCTCTCCGGCACATGATTTATTGCACATATCAGCAGGACCGGAAGGAGTTGGGGGCATCGAGTGTCTTTTTGTTGAATGCACGTTCCGGTGGGTGGGTAATGCCAAGAAAATGCTTAGTACAGAGTGGAGTATGATCTCGTTCACATATACAATATATTATTATGTATATGTAACAGAAGTATTTAAATATTGCCATGTTTGGTCATTATAGAACAATCTTTATCAAGTTGATTTACCATGACAGAATATGTGTTAAGACAAATATTTAATAACTCAAAAACACATAATGAAAAACAATATTCGAAAACAAAATGTGTTTTTTTTTGTGTGCGCGAAAAAATGCAAAGTTTACTCATGGAAAATAAAAACTTCCAACAGATTGATACATAAAGTTGAATATTGTCACTTTGACAGTTTTTTGAATCAATAAATAATACAATTTTATAAGCGACTGTATTTTATAAAAAATAAGAAATTCATTATTTTTGAAAAGCGCGTTTTCTATAAAACTTTCCGCTTGAAATTTATTATTGTTATATATAGTATAATTATATACAAATTAATCAATAAATAAAATTATCGACCAATTTTTCAGACAATATATTAACAAAAAATATAATTAATACATTAACGTTTCGATCCGGATTTGGATCTTCTTCAGAACGGATCTAAAAAATATAAAAAATAATTAATAATTAATTTCTAATTCGCTTTATGTAAAATTCTTTGCGGATCGAAACGTTAATGTATTAATTATATTTTTTGTTAATATATTGTCTGAAAAATTGGTCGATAATTTTATTTATTGAAGAGTTCTAACCAGACGTTAATCAAAGATTTGTATATACAAATTATCTACATAATATATGAAATTCTCGTGTCACAATTTTGGTCGCGCTAATCACCAAAACCATTGAACCGATTTTAATGAAATTTTTTAAACGTGTCTTGCTTGGTGCAACTTACGCTATGGGATAGTTTTTAATAAATATTTTGTACAAAATTACGATGTTTTCTCAAAAAACCTCTATTAGTAACATGTAACGACATCTAATAGAATTTACTCAAAGTTATTAGTTCAGAAGCAAATCTGGTAAAATTTGCTCAGTTATTAGTTCAGACGCCGGGTTACAAACGAAATTCATTTTGCAGAATTATATCTATCGCACCCGGGTGAAACTGGACGGACCGCTAGTATCTTATCCTCTTCAGACCCTTGGTACATATAATATGTGCACCTTAATAAATCATAATAAAGATTGGTGATAAGCATCAAGTGGCGAGTAGATGTACTATTAATGTAATGATAAAGACCTATAATACCATAAAAATTCAATAGATGACAGATTACAGCCTCTGTTTTATTTGACCGTCTATAAATCAGAAAAAAAGGTAAAATATTGTTTAATCTGGGTATGAAGAGGTTAAAATAATATATAGGTACAAAATATAATTCGAAGATGTAAAATAGTGTTTTTGTTACAGATCGTGGGTAAACAGTCGCATTATGAGTTGCGTGTTAAAAAAATCTTTTTCGAGACAAGGGTATCTTTTCTTTCACGGATATCATTTTTTACGCATATCCGGGTCCATTTCCTCGTTATAAAAAGTATCATACGTGACTAGTGTAAGAAAGTGTCTTTTTATTGACACGCCGGCAAGAGCGTCTGGTCAACTCCAACTCGTTTCATAATATCGCACTAGTTTTAGAAATTTACCTTCTTACACTCTATACGTAATGTAGGTACTGTTTTGTTTTTGATTTTTATATTTACGAATATTTTTGATCGAATTTCATATTTAATTTATGGGTATTTGGCATATGTGCAAAGTTTAGGCTAAATGTAATGCCAAATCCCCTCTTTTCATATACAGTAGAACTTCTTTAAGTTCTAAACCTCTAAAACTCAAGATGTGTTTTGTTCCGTTATTTCAAGCCTCAAAACCTTCATTACTCCAAATTTCAACCCTCTATAGATCGAAATAATCAGTGAATCTCTACAAGCCATTTCGGTACCTACATATTTTCCCTCCATAACTCTAAAAAATAAATTAGACCTCTGTATCTCGCACAAAGCAACTCAAAATTAGTTTGAATGAATCTTAACCTCAACAAGTCCAATATTTCCTTACAAAATCCGCCTAAGTCGATATCCTTTATAAGTCTAAAACTCTATGACTCGAATTTTGAAGTTAGACTTACAAACGTTCTACTGTATATTGTAATACTATAACAGCATGTAAAATTAAATTAAATTTATATCACCAGATGTCGTATCGTTTTATGTCAAATCCCAATAAAGACAGTGAAAGGCAAGCCGTAACACTTACATCATTACTTTCAATTCTCGTGTTGTGACCGTAGCATATATGAACAATGAACATACATGTATTTAGTGACAGTGAGGCGGTGATACTTTAAATGCGCTTAAAGATATTTGGAATGGCGCCAGGCAGAGAGTCTTTTCATGACGTTGTCGTTTGTAACAATCTCTCCTACTTCCTCTATTCTACATTTGAGTATGTGGTGATTATTTTTCTAACCGTTAGCAACAATTTTGTTGTACATTTTTTGGCAGGTATAGATACAATTTATGACACCATACTCTGAGTAAGTGAGAATTTGCGACACTAATGCAGATTGAAATTTTAAAATCATAAAGGTTTTTTATTTACTGAATTACAATCCACCTAATTACCCGAATTGTTTATCATGTTTTTTTTTTATTCAATTTTTATTACAATTAAGGATATTAATTATATTTATAAAAAGACAGATTAATTTATTATTAGTAAATACTAAATACTTGTTTTAAGGAAATATGATACACTACATATTAGAAAATAAAATTTGGGACAGCCGGTAAAATTACCAGATATTTAAGCTTTAAGAGTAATGTTTAAGTTACAACCTAATAATAAAATAAAATAAAATTTTAAACCATGACTGACATTTCTACTTATTATGTAGAATTTTTGGTTTTTGACAGATGACAGCATTTTTATAGCTGAAAAAATATTTTAATAATGTATTTAATAAAAAAGTCAAATGTTGACTAAATGCATATACAAATTAAAAAGCGCTTTTTGATATTACCAACTAGTAAACGGAGGAAATGTATACTGAAACATTTTAATATATTTATTTTCATGAAATACTTGAAATGTTTATTAGCTTTATAGAGATGTATTTATTGTTAGCATCCTCTGACAAAACAAACTCGACAAATTGAACACTATACAGAAAAAAAAATGTTTTTCGAAAAAACAAAAACAATTGTTTTGTTTTTATTTACGGTAGCTTGTGAGCCTATTAGCCCGGTCAAATAGACAAAAAAATAGTGGTAAGTTTGCAACAATTCGCATAGACCTGAAAATTGGTAGAAGTCTTAGGTACACTATAACAAATAAAATATCAAAAATAAATAAAATTATCGACCAATTTTTCAGAGAATATATTAACAAAAAATATAATTAATACATTAACGTTTCGATCCGGATTTGGATCTTCTTCAGAACTGATCTAAAATATATAAAAAAAAATTAATATTTAATTTATAATTCGCTTAATATAAAATTCTTTCAAAATTATTAAGTAGTATCAAAATATTGAAAAAATAATTATTTTTATTATTTTTTCAATATTTTGATACTACTTAATAATCAAAATATTGAAAGAATAATTATATTTATTATTTTTTCAATATTTTGATACTACTCTGAAAAATTGGTCGATAATTTTATTTATTGAAGAGTTCTAATTAGACGTTAATCAAAGATTTAAAAAATCAAAAATTCCAATCGATTCAACCTCTGATAAAAAATTTATTCAAGGTCAAAGGTTTATTCCATTTTATCGTAAACGGTAAGTGTTATCACCAGGGCCGGATTTCCCATAAGGCAATGTAGGCTCGCGCCTAGGGCGGCAAATTTTTTAGGGGCGGCAAAAATCAGAGTTGAAAAAAATATTTGTGTTTGAAAAAATATAAAGTCGCCAAATTTTTTTTGCGATCACTTATTTTCATTAACTAAATTTTTTCAAGCAAATACTGTTTTTTTTTTCAATTTTCAATTTGAATTTCCCGCTGAGAATTAGCTTAATACCAACCTCTATGCAACTGACATGAAAAAAAAACTCAGTGAGACCTCAATTAGAGTGGCGGCATAATTTACTCTGCCTAGAGGCGGCCAAATTGTAAATTTGGCCCCGGTTATCACAAAACTAGATCAGACAAAAGATTTAGATCATGCAGTTTGTCTAAAAAAATATTCTTATATTTTTTTCCCCTAGAAATCACCATTTGCCTACGCCGCCCATATACACCATCGGACGTTCAAAATAAGTAAAAATTTGGTTGGTGTAACTTATAGATATATATTTGAGAATGAAATTGAAAAATTCTTTGACTATTAATTATCTCCTTAAGCCATTATCCACTATTCGATGCATTTTATGTATGTATAATATTTTATGTGCATATTATGTAAAATATGATTTCTTTATCTTTTAAAATCGCGATAACTTAGCAATAGTGATTCGTAGGGGACAAAAGTATAAGATTATTTTTTGTAGACAATTGCATGATCTACAACTTTTGTCTGACCTATTTTTACGATAACATTTACCGTTTACGAGAAAAATGCAAAAAGCCGGTACTTTGACCTTGAATAAATTTTGTGGCAGATATAAGATCGGTGGGGATTTTCGATATTTTATTTATAATACTGTACTTAAGACCTGTTCTAAATTTTAGCTCGATGCGAATTATAGTAAATTCAACTGTTTACTTTGACTGGATTATATCCCATTTAATCGTATTTATAATAAAGTTTAATTAAACCACATTTTAATTGGCAGTGTACTGCATGTATTCAATTATTTCATCATTTTAGTTTACGTTTAAATTGGCTACGTTTTTGGATATAGAACATGTGTCGTTTGTAGGTTGACCATATATCCTGTTTTTTGCTTTGTTCCGTGCGCTGCGTCATTTCATGAAACATATAATTTTTGTCCACTTCGCTGGTTGAAAAATACTTTTAAATATTAAACACAACATAACCTGAAATTATTGCGACGGCGGCGTTCATAGGTAACAGTAATTCTTATCATTACCGGTAGAATCGTGTCGGTTCGATACCAAGATTTATTACCACTACCACCTGACAAAAAATGTTTTCTACCAGTAATATTTTAATCTCAAAATATTAACAGACGCTTGTGAATCCTCTTCACACTGAGGAATAAATGTACTCAACACTGACTAGTTAAATAAACAAACTGCTGCTTTTCATTCTTGGATAGCGGAAGTAAAATGACACATTTCGCACTAGTGTGTAATTGTGTATTACCAGTCACCCTATATACTTATTACGAGTTGAAAATCAGGCACGTGCAAAAAATGCAGTATGTATGCTTTTATGACTCGTGTGACTGTTAAAACTCGCATTACAATCTAGATACATAAAGTAGGTCCGTCAGAATAATAAACCAGTCCTTTTGGGAATTTCTGGAGCTCCAGACAGCTCATTCCTCCCTTGTTCAAGACCCCCGTTGTTTATAATCTAGATATTAATTTGTTTTAAGGAATTATGGTCAACCTATGTATTTGTGGATATAAATGGTGTTCAAAAAGTCAAACAATCATAATAAAAATGTTTCTGGTAAAAAGTATGTACGCTGATGAATATATTCTCCCTGCAGCTCTAAATTGTACCTATTAAAATAAAATAAAATGGGAAATAAAATTAGTGTTAGAAATAATATATAAATACATATAGAACAGATTACACAGAGCGCGTCTTACGGAATGCTATACATATACGAAATACTTCACATTTTATTAACGTTGTTTTGTTTTGGCGTGATGAGTTAGATTTCAAGCATGTTTTGTATAATTTTGCACAGGAAATTTTCGCCATAACAAAATTAGATTAACTGACAATTTGTTGGATCGATTCGAGATTAATAACCTCAGTTGTAGAGTTTCTATAGTAATTTCTATCTAGCGAATTAAGGGTGTCTTGAAGTAAAAAAAGGTGAATTTCTGCATAGATGTGATTAGATTTTTTTCGACAAAAATTATGGTTCAGTTGGGTGATATGTGATGGTGACTGTGTTTGGCAAAAGTATAGTTTCTTATCTAAAAATTATCCAAACTTGTAAAGTAACTCACCTCTTAAAGCCGTCTTAATTAAGTCAAGCACATTATTCAAAACCGAATACTCAACAACGTTTGTGTGTGAGCGTGCGCATGAAAAATGTATACGTTCATCTCTGTTGCACATGTACGCGCGTGTATTTGCTTTACCGTATCAAGGACAATGTCGCTCGCAAGAACTCGTTGTTAACGAATGCGGGATTTTTAATGACATACTTGACGTAAGAAATATATGTGGCGGGACCTTATGGACAAAGCTTCGTAATTAAAATATACGTATTTCATATAGTATGGTATTCCATGGGATACGCTGTATGTAATTTAACATAAACACTATTGTGAAGTGTCCAGTTCTATAAACTTACGCTATAAAACACATGCATATTGCACATGACATGTGCGAAGAAGAAATAGTGGATGTGACATAATGATGTTAATGTTACAGTTTCACTTCATGCAAAAAAAAAAAAATTGTGCGAAAAAAAACACATGTTAAAAATGTCAGAGATTTTTTTTATATTGGTAAAAACTGTGCAAAAAATTTACGTGAGATAAAATAAGAAAACAAAAAATTAAGGAAAATTGTCATGCGTTCAAAACAAAATGCAAAGAGTATTAATGCGAACATGTACTATAATTAAAGAGTTGTATTGTAACAAAAATTATTATGACAGAATTATTATAAAGCTACTTTGCAATAAAATGCATATTTCTACGTGAATTTAAGAGTACAGTTTATATAATAATTATACTCAGGTGCCATACTTATCTAGTATTCAATGTAAATTTATTCTATATTAACTAATTAAATCTACATTTGTGATTACTCAAGACGTAGGCAGCAAACATTATTGTGACATAACCATTACAATTAAAAGTGTAATTATAAAGATAGAAACAGTCGTGTGTGGTCAGATGCATACCTAATAACTAGCACATATTATAATATTCCTACATTTCTAGTGGTTCTGTGCCTTTCAAGTGCAACATGCCGACATGGTCTTATTATTACGTATAGTACAGCAGTGACGATCTGATACAGAACTATACATGTCTAACTTAAAAAAAATTGTAGAAAAATCACGAGCATTATTTTTAATATTTTTTAGTTTAGAATAAGTCTTAAAGATACTACTTTGGTCTAATATTAAAACCGAAAATATGGTATGATTTTGAATTAAACTCTTACGGTAGGTACGTAAAGATTTTATGTTTGTTGAACAAATTAAAACCAACCCCATTTTCCGTAAAAGTGATAACATTTATTGTACGTTTTAAAGTTTTAAACTAGAAAAAAAAACAGTTGAAAAAATGTTTGTTTAGTCAAAATTATATTTGAAATCTAAACAATATGGTCGTTCCGCCTATCAACATTTGATAACTTTGAACAATTCACATCATTCCCTATACAGTATACATAAACAAGTAATGCAAATCAAATACTTCGTTCTTATATCCTTCCTCTTAATTGAAATCAGGAATTAAACAATTGATGACAATATGATGACATCTAATCTGTACCTTAGCAAGCACGTCACTTTCGGGCATGGATAAAGAAGGGTATATATATATATGGAAAGAGATGTATATATACTAGTTATCTATATCTTTACCGGCCATTACGTCCAGTAGTTAGATATCCAAGTAAACACCCCAAAGTTACTTACTTATAGGTTATACAGCCTGCCGTCAGGAAAAGTTTATTGACATTATTAATACTAGTGTTTTTACGGAATAACACATTTCTTTAGTGTAGTTCTTAATAATGTAATAATCACAGACACCTGATAAAAACAACAGCTTATCTCTTTTTATCTATGATCAGTGGGCTGAAGCTGTCTAGAAATGACGTATTTACGTAGCGTGGTGGTTTTATGTTTAAAATGACATTAAAAAATACACACTTTTAAGAATTTCTTTTTTATAGGAAAGGCTACTCAAAAATTAGAAAAAATGGTTTTTACCTATTTGTGATCTCTAAAAAATTGTGGGACGAGCTTTTTGAAGAATGTTTATAGTTACAAATCATCATAACTTATTCTGTCATTAATCTCATATTTTTTGGTCACATAGATATTTGCAATTCTTATGTATATCTATCCTAAAACATTGGGTTATTCTGAGGGCCATTGATTTCGAAATCATTTTGAATCAGAATGCGGTTTTATGAAGATTTTCTCATAGATAGATAGATGGATATTTATTTTATTTGAGAGCATAGTAAAAATGCTATAAATACGTCAAAAAGAAAAACAGAATTGGTAAAAATGACTTAAAATTAAAAAAAAACTTGTAATTAATGCATTTATATGCTTTCAAACCTCTTTCTATGTACGTCATGATTCAAGAGTTATCAAAATATTTCATATGATTACTTAAAAGATTGTTTACGTGTTTTCAAATGGAATTATTCCCACAAAAGTTATGCGATGCAACAAAATTCAACGCTTTAGAAACCTTTATAAGCGAATCTAGTATATAAAAATCGCGTTATGTCGCCATGCTAAAAGTATTAACAGTCGCGTGGGTTGTATTTTAGAGAATCTTCATTTTTCTAATATCTCTTTTTTTAATAAAACCATAGCTACATAATATGTTGGACATAAAATAGTTCTTGTATTTGATGGAATGCTATGTTGGTCTAGGTCTAGCAATTTACAAAAAGTGACGTGCCATGTTTGCGGTGCAGTTATTGTTCATATGTGGAATATATTGCAATGTTTGCTGTTGAAATAAGCGACGTATTAGTCTGAAACGCTGCTAGCATTCCAAGTTAAACACGGCGTTTGCTCCGTTTACATAACACATTTTATATACGGTGATCGAATATCTCTTTTTTTTCTAAAATATAAAGTGAAAAATATCGTTCTCTGCAGTTTTTAAAGAAAACAGGAAATTGATTAAAGTCGTACTTGTTATATTTTAAATTTCTCTATTAATGCTCTGAGATAACTAAGTTTAAAGTAGTTATAAAAAAATGTAAACACCGCTTTGTGACGTAGTAGGTATATAATTCTATTATAGAATTTAAAAAAATTACGTAAATGTCTCGTATTGATTTTTACAAACTAGTAATATTTATGTTTTTGTTATATTCAAAAAACACGATTTATTAAGAATGTTTGATTTTATTTTTACAATTTATTTATATGGAATGAATACACCTTAACCATTTATTTTCAAGAAAACTTCGTATTTTAAAAGACAAATTCATTTTTAGACAAACTATGTTACAAATGTAATAGAAAATTCATGTCTGAAAATAAATAAACTTGAATAAAATAGCAACATTTTTTATATTAAAAAAATCGTTGGGGGCTGGATGTTCTTTAAACGAGATAATAACGATCTTAAAAACAATAATAAAACGATATAATTTAGATATAGAAAATGGTTATGGTGTTAATAAAAGTGCAAAGTTTTAACAATGTTAAGAAAGTTGTGCTCGGTGCTGTATTTCTTACGCTCAATGAAAATTCATGCAATTTAAAAACGAGTAGAGATATGTTAAATGTTGTGTAAAAAAATAATTGCAAAAAATTGTGTTTGGTTTGTTTGTAAAAAAGCGTGTATGTTCCAATTTACGAACGTATACTTTCCTTGTTTAAATAATTAAATTTTTTTTCGTTGATCTAAAACATGCAGTTTAGATTTATCACAGTTCGCATGATACGGATATCAATAGACGCTGGAGAAGTATTATGGTTCTTTATTAATAATATTTTATAGCAACATGCCATAGTCGGCGCAGCTTGGCTTTTATAAGCAGGGGCACGCACGGCTTTTAAAAAAACGACACTGCCAAACTTTTACATCAAAAATACACTTAGTTTCGTTTCCACTACAACATCTAACACCCATCTAATCTAAAGCATTTTTATTGAAACGTATATTTTTCTCGCGAATGGAAAAGGTATAAAATTTGTGCGGTCAAAAAATATTTCGCACAGTATTTTAAATATTTTGATCATCAAAATACAAAAAATTTGATCAAAATTTAATTTTAAGGATTTTATTATAAGTTCTATTTTTTTATTTAATTATAGTTTTAGGTCAAGCATAATATTATTTATATTTTTATTAGATTTTCAGTTAAAACACCTATATCATTTGTTTATTTTTTTACGACAGCTACAAAAAAATCTTCGTATATATTTTTTTTCACTAACATTATTTCCGTAAAACATTGAGCAACAAAGATGAAGCTATTTTGAAAAATATTTCGAAGTAAGCTGTTACTTTTAAACCTTTTGAAAAAAAAATGTTTTCACTCCTACTTTCTCTAACTTTCAAGCCTATATATGTATACATAAATATAAATTAACAATAATGTTAAGCTAACATTGTAACGTAGAAAAAAATAAATGACACTATAAAAACATCTGTATTAATGTTTATTACACGTTAAATGTCAAAATGCAATTTAATTTAATATTGATGAATAGATATTTCCGTTGTTAACGGTAGTTAATATTTCAATTAATATGAATCAGTGAAGATAATTTCGAAATTTAACGCATTGTTTAAACAGTTCACAAAAGCTACTAAAATATTTAACTCAATTATTAATATGCCTAGGAATCTAGAGTATTAAAACAAAATAAAGTTGGCTCATGGAAAAATTCTTATTTTCAATACTCCCGAGGATTAAACCTGTTTTGAAGGAGATTTATTTGGTTGAGGAACAATTGAAAATAAGCTTTACCAGTGTATCGCTTGTGGCCAACGTTTCGAAAAATATATTTTCATCATCAGGACCTATGAACATGTATAATATTCGTTACATATATTATTATAATTTTTAACTTACATTATAAACATTATAGATAGATAATACTAAAACTATAACATACCTCAATGCAAGTTAAGATGGTAAATTGTAAAAATAATTCTAGTATACATGATCATTTATTATGAATTTCGACAAATTTTTTAAATTTAAAATTATCATAAAACAGTTTTCTTATAAAATTGTTCTGTCAATTGTTCAAATAATATTGTACTAATGTATAAGAAAGGCTATCTCTATACAAACTATAATATAATATAATTAATTAACAAATTTTAACAAAATCTAACTTGTAAACAAAATGCAGTTTGTATAGAGATAGCCTTTCTTATACATTAGTACAATATTATTTGAACAATTGACAGAACAATTTTATAAGAAAACTGTTTTATGATAATTTTAAATTTAAAAAATTTGTCGAAATTCATAATAAATGATCATGTATACTAGAATTATTTTTACAATTTACCATCTTAACTTGCATTGAGGTATGTTATAGTTTTAGTATTATCTATCTATAATGTTTATAATGTAAGTTAAAAATTATAATAATATATGTAACGAATATTATACATGTTCATAGGTCCTGATGATGAAAATATATTTTTCGAAACGTTGGCCACAAGCGATACACTGGTAAAGCTTATTTTCAATTGTTCCTCAACCAAATAAATCTCCTTCAATACATATTTTGGAACAAAACTTCTACCAATTAAACCTGTTATTACAAATTTTAAATTAGTTACAGAAATCAGTGGTAATTTCTTAAAATTTACAAAAATAATATCTCCTCGAAAATACTTTCCCCTCGCCTAAAAAACGGTTGTGCCTCTCCCGACGCTGAGTCGATTAACGGCAAATTAATGACCAAGAATCGCATCACAAAAATTTAACTTAAATAATAAATTACTTAATCTTTCACACATAGACTTGAATAAAAAATCGCTTAAAGGATCCGTAATTAGATTCACTTCCTTCCATTTACTGTCCGTCCGATTCTCCTAGCTTCAAAAATATGACCGGACCGTCCATAACCTCTGTTTTTGAAAAATGTACATTTTCTAGCACACTGTACTTTCTGTCTCAGTTTTTTCACTGATTGAATGTCTATTTATTTGCTGTCTTTGTCTTTGATGTTTTTGTCGGTTTCATTGAAATTATATAGCTGTTGATTTTAATTTCTCATTTTTTACGGCCCTTTCTGTCAAAACTTATCGATGTTTTTTCTAACCTTTCTGGTATATATACTGAGATACTCGTAATAAAATTTGAATTATTCCGATACTTTCATATCCTAGTTGAGAAAAGAAGTAAAAATTGCTGACAGTTCTACGTGCACGATTTTGTCTTGTGGCCATAGTTATAAACATGTTATTATCATAGCGCACGGGGTGCGCCGGCCAAGTTCTCGCAAAGCACTGTGCTATATTTAGATGAACCATTTCGAGCCCTTATCGCCCCTCTCTTTTTCCGAGGTTGGCTACGTTATAGAATTGAAAATTTTCATGAGGATTAAGAAGCAGTATTTCTAATTTCATACGTCTACGTACAATAGCTTCCAAGATACGAGCGTTCAAAAATCATTATAAAGTAGATTGTTTTGGCTGGTTCTGCGTTCTCCAATTCCAAACAAAACTTCTGGAGCTAGGTTTGAAGGTTAAAGGTTGGAGATATGGGTTGAAGTTAGAGGTTAACGTTTGGGGCTGAAATGGGCGGCTCGCAGTAGTTTGATAGCAAGGCCCCACGTGCAACGTCAGCGGTGGGGGTAAAAACACGGAGTTTTAGACTTGAAAATTTTACTTGGACTTGGAGGTTATAGACCGACCAAAGTATCCTACTCTATAATTCACAAGCAACTATAGCTGGGTCTGTGAGGAGCATGGATTCCGCATCCACCAACTGGTCGTCCGAAGACTACTCGCGTCTAGTCGGTGCTGGGATATGGCATGTGATATAATAAATTACGATATATAATACCTATAATGAAATATGGTGTATATAACAAAAATATTAAGAATATATATATTAAGAACAAGTAAGAATATATTTAAAAAAAAAATATAATTGTTCGATACAAAGAACAAGTGACTTTGCCGGAAAAAAGTGAGATCTATAAGAAAGTGCCAAGTTTTCACTTGGAAAGTTTTTATAAATAGCACGTGTATGTAAACTTCCAAGTGAAAAACTGGCAACTTCTTAGATCTCATTTCTTTTTTTCCGGAAAAATCACTTGCACTTTGTATCGAACTTGGCTCCTTTTTCACATTTATGTTTTGGTGGGATTCTAAAGCACATAATCAGATTATGCGGCGCAGTTTCAGTGTCAAAGGTAATCCATGAGAGTGCGTTGACACAAGTTTTTAGTTAACAATACCTCGAAAGGAGCGTGTATAAGCATATTGTCTAAGACTGTATTATAGTTAATTATTAACAACGTGCGGTAACTTCATAATCGCAATATCGATAATAATTACACTATTGTCGTTCCATTAGCACCGTACATTGTTGCATCATTGATATAGTTAATGGCCGTTAATTATGTACAAAGTTCAGCGGTGGCCACAGGCTAAGATTAACTATGTAATCTAACCACTGATACGTATCTATGGACGGTCGGTGGATATCGACATATAGAATGGCGTGCTCTAGTGTCAATTGTAACGCGTTTAAACTAACATATCAATAACACAAAACTTTATTCAATTTGGTACAGAGTACATAGAATGTGTCGAGTAGCTAATTAATATCATTCGATAAATTCTTTTAACGTATAATGGTTTTTGTTCAAAAGAATTTCGTAATTGTTTTCTGAAATTAATAAATGCTTAATTGCTATATTCTCTTAGGAATTCTGGTATTTATTCATTTGCATATGTTACGCTCAAAGATCGAAAACGCTCAGTGAGCGGAAAAATAGCTCACAACGCGTTGTGGTCACAGTAAAACATCCACATAGCGAAATTCGTGTTATGGCTGTAATGAAAACGCGCACGACGCGTTGTGGCAATCACAGAAAGACCAAATAGCGAAATTCGTGTCGTGGATGACATGCTATTCGATCTCAACGTGTTGTGGCAATGAAGAAAAGCCATGACGCGTATGTAATATTATTTGTTTACGTCGCACACTACTTTCCTGTATTTTTTCATCATTGCCCATGTTTCTTGATTCTTCTATAACGTCAGTAATAACTTTCACGTGTAAATTCTGTAATTTGTTTAACTGTTCGTCATTTTCTATATTCTTCTCGTTGTTTTGAACATCATTTCATTTTGGTCTTAGAATAGTAAATTTAGTCAAGTGATCTTGATAATTCATAATAAATTTATAATCTTTATCGGATTCAGACTGCATATCGATTAAATCAGCTTGACATCTAGAATTCATGCAGTCGGATAGAATAGGTTTCACTACTAAATGTGATATGGTTAAGACAATGAATGCTCAGAACGCGTCATGGCTTTTCTTCATTGCCACAACGCGTTGAGATCGAATAGCATGTCAGCCACGACACGAATTTCGTTATTTGGTCTTTCTGTGATTGCCACAACGCGTCATGCGCGTTTTCATTAGAGCCATAACACGAATTTCGCCATATGGTTTTTTTACCGTGACTACAACGCGTTGTGAGCTATTTTTCCGCTCACTGAGCGTTTTCGATCTTTGAGCGTAACACATATTTATTTAAATCCTTATTTCTAAAATTTCTATTAGGTTGAACTATCACCAAGTTACACATTGATTCAGTCCTGGTTAGGAGCTCAGAGATGCATTTATCCATTTTGATAATTCAATTTATAAACATTGCATCGTCAAATTAAAAAAACATGGGAGTGATTAGAATTACAACGTAAAATACATTTAAATATTTGTATTCCTACCTCTAATATGTATTGTCTATAGAAAGAAAAATAATATAAAAGTCGCCATTTAAGGTAGTACTGTCGATACCACAAGTATCAAATGTGTGCTCAGACACTTTTGATTTACGTAGTATTTAGATTTGACAACGTCACGTAAAAGTAAAGAAGATAGAGGTATACTGACAGTAACTCTGTTTCACTCAAAATATATGAACTAGAGTATAAAGCTATAGTTACAAGTTTTATACATGTGTTTGTAAAATGTCAGAGATGCCACTTGCCACATATAATAAATAACAAGATAAAATTACTCTCATCGCATGCTCTGAACCTTAATTTTTAAAATATCCAAACATTTGAAAAATGTTTTTTTTTGTGTTGATACAAAAATTAACTGAAATCTGAACGGTACTTTTAGTGACATTTAATAAAATCTGTGATTTCTCATAAGGTTCAATGTTAAATGCAAAAACGTTTAATATCAATTACTGTTTTTTTCGTTCTCTGTAGCTTATTAAAATCTACCAATATGCAAAGTTTCATTTAAGTCTGAACAGTAACTTTCTAACCGACAGTACTTCCTTAAACAATTGTAAATATGCATTTATTGCATTAATTTTTATGCAAGCTACCCAAGACTAGTGTATATCTAAAAGACAGAATCTAGTTTACAGGTAAAATTGTAACTTATCGAAAATACTACTTACATTTTTTTTTCAATAATAAAAAACTATTAGGTACAAACATATTTTTCGTAAGATTGCTTCTGTACCCGTTAATTTTTCTGCACTGTGCATTCAATTTTCACAAAGTTTTATAAAAGCATCTGAAGTACTAGACTAATATTTTTGTGCAAGCGTTGGCCCATTTTTGTAAGAGTACTTAGCAAAGTGTGGAGTATATGCTATCGTGGCAGTTTTATTATGAAAACTCTGACACCTCGAAGTAGACTTTTATAATTAAACCGTTAAAAGTTGAGGTCAAACAATTCAAGTCGTTTTATTTAAAAAAACGATTTTTATTTTATTACGCGAAGTAATATAGTTCAGTGAGAATAAAGTGTAGTATGTTAGTTTTTTTATCTACAATGATATGATGTTAACGTAACAGCTTTTTCATGGCGTTGTGATTTTTTTTCCAAAGATCACGAATGCTTTTAAAAATAAAAGTTAATTGTTTCTGTTTTCAAAGATTTTTGAACTCTCTGGGACCAAAATTCAAAAATAAATGTAGTCTATATTACCCGGAACATAATAACGAATAGACTGACACCTTATTTATCAAAATCGGACGAATAGTTTAGGCGCTACGGTGGATCATCCGTAAATATATACATAGACCGCTAAACTCATAACCCTTCCTTTTGGCATCGCCGTAGTCAGTTGAAAATACGGCATCTACAGTTAGAGATTACTGAGCAAAATTTCTATTCATGTTTTTTTTCATTCCACACTCGGTATTTTACCATTTATCCGCTTTCGATCTCGTTTCAAGTTGGATAAGTGACACTCAACTGTACCGGAAAAATATATGATTTAAAAAAAAATTGTGTACAATTTTAATAATATACCCCTGTTCGATAAAATGTATGTTGAAGTAAATATTCATAATAATATTGTACATTTCTGAGATTATTCCGTATAAAATACGACGCGCCTGTATTGAAAATGCATAGCCGAATGAAGTGCTCGATATCGGAAGTGAGTTAACGAAGAAACGTCTATCGTTGATGTAGACATATTAATTTCCAGGCTTGCTTGATCGACAAGCGCCTATCAACTAGTTATTCATCGTTATGTTTATACGTCAATTCATTACTTTTTCCCATGAACAATCTATGAACATTATGTCTCTTTAGAAATTTAAGTTTCATTTTTCAAAAATGCCTTTACATCTATTTGGTGATAAAAGTAGTAACAATAAATTCCCAAATGTTTATAAAGAAATATGTTTTGTTAACATTTCTTTTTAAAGACATGAAAATATAATGTTTGTAAATGATAGCGGGAAAGTGGACAGTGTACCTGTCCATTTTCCCATTTACAAACATCATTACAATGGACGTGAAACCAGAAAATGAAAATATAATATTTTAATTTTTGGTGGAAGTGACGGGTTTGTTAACAACATTTTGATGACGAAGGAACTGGTTTTGCAAAATAGATCCTTATAATCAAGGGCTAGGGGATCGATAATTTTTAATGAAAGTGGGGGTTGTAATATTGTATGTTTGTTACACTCACGGCTAAACTCCTAATTTTTTATAATTTTTGTGACGGTTTTAATAACAGTTTTTTTATAATAATTCATGCATAATTTTTTGGCTTGCAATAAATAAATTAATTTAGTTTTGTGGTAGGTGAAAAATCCGCTTTGGATAGGATTAGCATATAATATCCGTTCTTAGTAAATGTCTACGTTAATAAAGGAGTAACTATGCCATATACGAAGCCGCGGGTAACGGCTAGTAATGAAATATTGCATTGTCACAAGAACTAAGTACCGATATCTAAAAATTTCATGTCAATTGATATTGTAGATTATAGACGCTCGACAATATGCGTATTGAAAAACATTCCATCATAACACGTTTGTTCCAATTCTGAACTTTGACCTGCGTTTGTTTTTAAACTGATGTCCTCATTAATATTCATTATGATTCAGCAGCTAATCACGATGTGTAAAACAGAAATCAATCATTAATCAATATATTACTAATTGCATTTTGAATGCATTCAGGGTGGGTTTTATCGTTCGTATTATGTTGTTACATAAATTATCACCATATCGCTTAGCGTTTTTATACTCTGCTCACCTTTAATATACACTTACGTCAACTATTTCTATTTACTGGATCTATGAAAAAACAAACATTAATTTTAGAATCGAATGTATCACTGTAGCACGAATTTGTATTCGGGTTTGGTAAATATTCGTTGGTCAAAACTAGATCATTGACCGAATTCGGGTATAGACCGTAACATATATACTATGTACTCGTAACTAATCTAATTTTTCCATACGAAGTCCTAGAATCTGACTTTGTGGTATAGATACCCATTATTATTAATTCAAAGTTGAACGCTTAAATTACAGTCGCGGTGTAAATGTGAGTATTTCTAAGTTTAATAATATTTTGTGACAATTGGCTACGTGAGACGCTATTAAGGCTACAGACAGTTAAATATTTAAATGTTAGTACTTAAGGAGAAACTTTATCAAAAGAGAGAGAGAGAGCGTGCGGTGTGTGGAAGAGCGAGACGTTGAAATTCTGTTCTCGAGGGACCTGTTTTCACTTTCAACCCCTGCTTAAAACTTCAACTCCTACATTCAGTAATGGGATATGGGGTTTCTGTAAAGCCAAGTTGACACAAATCAAATTATTGCATTCAATAGAACTTAATAGTACCCTCAGAATTGAAACAAAAAATGCAGATTTGTTAGAGTTTACTAACCTATAAATGTTTGAAAAAATATAGTTTATTGCTTAGAGAACTCTGTTATCTGAGTACATTAACAAAATATGATGGTAACCAATCGGATGCCAAAACACAATGCCATTGTCCGGCCTAGAATCAGGGTTATTGCAGTTACAATATCATGTTTTACCATTCCAACCCACAAAAGGATTGGTGCTAATTTAGGTCAAAAATCACTTTTCTCTGTTCGTCTGTTAGTCTGTGAGCACAATACACGTCAAACGGATAAACGGATTGAAACCAAATTTCGGGAGGATGTTTGATATGCAAACATAAAGAGCCTTATTGTTTTTGGGGAAAATCGGCGCATGCGCAGAAGAGATATATGCTATAACGATGTCTTTTATATAATAATGGTGTACTTTTTATAACGGCTTGTTATTCTATTTATTTTTCAGGAAAGTTTCGTTAATTTTTTTTTCTTAACTTTATAGTTTCGGAAATATTTTAAAAATAAAAAAAATCAGCTGTTCTTTTGTTTTATAGATCTGTCAAAAATAAACTCGTTAAGCATGCTTTGATTACTTTTTACATGACGTGAACATATTATGTGTGTAGCCATGGCAACGAATAGCAAATATCAAATTGAATACTAGCCATTACCCGCGTTACCTCACGCGATATCAGTAATCTTATTTTGTTTATTATACTATATCAAATGTAATATTTTTTAACTTCCCGCTTAAAAAAAAAAAAAATTTTTTTTTTTTCAAAAATCGGGAAGTTATTGGTTTCACCCCGATTTTCGAAAATCGAGTTTTCGCCAGATCTCGACGTTTTAAGGTCCTAGGAAGCTATTGAAACTATTTTGGCGATGATGTCCGTAGGGCTGTATGTGTGTGTGTGTGTGTGTGTGTGTGTGTATATATGTATGTAAACCTTTTATTTCTTTTGAACGGAGTGTCCGACTGAAACGCGGTTTGCGGCATCTGACGTGATCTTGGTGAACTTAGACTTCCTGAAAATTTGAAACGATTCGGCCCAAAAAATTTTGAGAAATCTTAAAAAAACAAGTTTCAAAAATTTTTAAAAATTTGTTTTTGTAAAAAATTTTCTAAACTACTAAACCGATTAATTCCAAAAACTAATCAGCTCTTCTCCTTAACAAACTGCGTCGATTTCCGCAAACCGCATCAAAATCGGTTCATTTGTTCACGAGAAACCGTGAACGAAAAAATCGTAAAAAAGTGTTTTTTTAAAATGATTCTTAAAATTGTTATCAGATTGATTTTTTTGTAACAAATTACTTTCTTAAGCTAAAAAAACTGCGTCGATCGCCGCAAACCATATCAAAATTGGTTCATTTGTTCATGAGATAACGTGAACGAAAAATTAGGAAAAAAGTAATTTTTTAAAATTACTCGTAAAATTCTTATCAAATCGATTTTTTTGTAATAATTTACTTTCTTAGGTTAAAAAAACTGCGTCGATTGCAGCAAACCGCATCAAAATCGGCTCATTTGTTCACGAGATATCGTGAACGAAAAGTTTTTAAAAAGTGTTTTTTTTTAAATTGCTCGTAAAATTCCTATGAGATCGATTTTTCTGTATTAAATTACTTTTTAAGGTTAAAAAATTGCGTCGACTGCCGCAAATTGCATCAAAATCGGTTCATTTGTTCATGAGATATCGTGAACGAAAATTTCGTAACAAAGTGTTTTTTTTTTTTGAGCTCGAAGAGCTAAAAAATAAACTTCTTGCTATATTTGATATATTTTTGGGCGTTTTGAACTCGAAAATAGCGGGAAGTTACAGGGATGGCCTGCAGGGTCAAACTACTTTTCAAATTTTTTTGGAATGGTCCCGTCGCCCAATTGGTTGGAATCTTTAATTACATTAAATGTTAATAGATACATAATATAACATACCCAAATTCTGATTCGATGCCAGTCAAGATGTATGTATGTATGTGTGTGAAGAGAGAGAGAGAGAGAGAGAGAGAGAGAGAGAGAGAGAGAGAGAGAGAGATAGAGAGATAGAGAGAATTATCTATTATAGACGTACGATAACTGAGGTGAAATTGGTTTCGAACGCAGTATCAATTATTGATTTTTTTACGTATTGTCGTTGAGTTATTATATCTATGAAACGACACACAACTGGCATAGTTAAAGTTTAAACAAAGCGGAGTTAAGTTGAACTATGTTCGTTATAATAATGTTAACGACTTTGTAACAAACTTCAGAACCGGTTCACAGTCTACGTAGGTATTATTAAAGCATTTAATTGCTGCTAATTAATTACAAAGCTAAAAACAAAACAGAATTTAAAAACGAAATGCGTAACATTGATTAAAATCAATACTTGCAAAAGGAAATATAGGGTGTGAAACAGTTTTACAATTACTTATGTAACTGAACTATTAGTTTTTATGAAACCACAGCAAAAAGATTAAGATATATAAAAACAAAACAAACGTATATCATAATGTACTAAAAGACATATTTTATATACGGTGATTGAATGTCTTTTCTTTCAGGAAATATAAAGTGATAAATATTAACGTTTTTTTGCAGTTCTTCATCAAAACAGGACACTGATTGACTGTTTGTTATATTTTAAATTTCTCTATTAATGATTTGAGATAACTAAATTAAATGTAATTATAATAATAGGTCATGTTTCTAGTGCGTGATGACATAATATCATCACCCACGTGACATATATAGTATTTTTTGCACGTATTTTCTATCAATTGTTGATTTTCATATAATTTTAAATTAGGTATATATAATTATGTTAATAAACTGAACAAAAAGAGTCACGTTCTCCCACCACGAACACCGGAACTTCCACCATAAATATTATTTAGCTGAAATACGAATACATCTCAAGTCAACTGGACGTAGGTCAAAAATGCGATACAAGATTTCACCCTTGCAGACAAGTGAAACTAAATAAAAGCAGAATTCATTGTCATTTTATTCTCAAAAACAGATAGAAATTAATATAATAAGTATCATAAAATTCTCGTGAATAAATACTAAAGAAAGCATAAAATGTTAAAATAATAATATATTTTTTGCATAACCCCCTAAAAAATTATTGTGTTTATGCCTGTGCAGCGGTAGTAAAATGACTCATTTCGCACTAGACAGTGCGTAAAGTAAAATAAGAGAAAACCAAAATGTAGTTTTTTTTAGTAAATGCATGAAAATCCAACGCAGTCTGCAATTGGAAGAATATTTTCAAAAATTACGTAAAAATCAGCCGTTTTATAGGGGATACTTGCAAAATAATATTATACGTAACATGCGCGTAATGATATGGCTCACGTCACTGTTAAAACTCGCTGTCGCTCATTTTTACATAATGTCACATGCACTAGAAACATAACTGACTATTCAAGAGTTTTAAATCACTAATACTCAGTTGCAGAAAGTCTGATTTGACAATGACCTTAGATTGTGACCATATATTATATGTCTCATTATTAAAAACGTTATAACTATAAATCGATCCTGCTCGAAAAATAATTGATCGATTGAAACGATATTTTTCTTAAACTGTATAGACACGAATCTGGAATCGTTTTTGTACAATTTCCACTTTGAAACAGCGTTTTTCTACGCATTTTGTTCCAAATTTAGCTTTAAAAGTGATCTTTTTCTGTGTAAGTCAATCATTTGTCTTTGTGTGAGTACAATCTATTGTTTCACGACATTAGACTGCTTCTGATGAATGAAAACTGTAATTTGTGATCACAATCTAAGGTCATTGTCAAATAAATTTTGTTTGACAATCCTTTCTCCAACCCAGCATTGGATTTAAAAAGAAATAATTATTTAAAGTTAAAAATTGATAAATATTAAAAACTGAAATCATTTAGAAACAAAGAATGTTTAAAATTGTGTGTATTTAAATTAAATTGTTGAACTGTTCAAAGGAATACAGGAATGTGGATTATGATATATAAATTACTTTTTTTTTGCGAAATTTAAAATTCAAATATATGTAGTAGGTTCTCTCTCCTGTGTGGAACGTTTCCTGCATCGTATTTTGGGGGTAATAACGAGAAAGGACGCGTGTGAAAGAAACCAGGCAACAAGGAGTACAGAATTTGAAACGAACACAGCTGAATAAATAAAGACGGTCCAACTGGTATTCGAATGTTGGTTCAAATAAGTGCATGTTCACAAAAGACGAATAATTCAACATCATTTCAATTTTAGATCTAAAGCTGAACATCTACTGAAGTGGTTTAGCAAGATCTAGAATATATCAACCGATGCTAGTGGTAATACCCTTACATTAATAATAATAATAGTTTGCCGCCATCAAAAGGCCGTATTTATTGGGTCTTTATTTATTGTGTACTCCGTACGCATGATCCAAACTCACTGTAATCGCTTATTTCATGGTTTGAGACGCGGTTATAGTTTCAACTTGCTTCACAAGTATACCTTGTATAACGGTGACCTACCTGAAGTTTTGAGGGCTTAGGGATGCAAAATTCTGTACAGAATTCTTCCTCATACAATAATAAAAGAAAATAAAACATCTGTACGTCTGTCTATTTGAAAATTATTCAAAAGCTTGTAATATGATTTTCAAAAATAGATAGGCCAAAATATTCACAAAGGTTAGGTTGTACAATTGCTCATATTCCTCTCGGAAGAAGAAACTATGACTAATTTCGAATGATTCAACCTCTATTACTTGGGGATCGGAAGTGCGTCATTTTCGAGAAAATTTACTTCGGTTTTCTTTTTACAAAAATCCGAATTTTGGGAGTTAAAAATAAAAAAAAAATATTCTCACATTTTGGCCTGAATTTTTCCATGACCTGTAGCTTAGTAATTGGTCAACCTGCCTAAAGCTATAAAAAACACGATATTTACTGTTAGATTTTGTTGTGTATTAAAAAAATAAAAAAAAAGTTCTTCACAGTGTCATTATTATAATAATGATGCATTTCCAGCCCCCAAGTGATAGAGGTTAATCATTCCAAATTAGTCATAGTTTCTTTCCCGAGAGGAATACGAGTAGTTCTTAGTCACTCTATGTTATCATTACAGGAGACTGCACATATTAAGTCCCTAAAAATAATTAGATAAAGAGCTTTTATTGAAAAAAAAATGTGTACCTATGAAAAACTCATTGAGCAGAAGAAAATTTCAATGGAAAAGACGATTGATTAATTATCAGTTACCTATATTTTATATCTATAGCCCTGCTGAAGTTCAGTGTCGTAGTCCGACATTTTTCAGAACCTGTAAAGTGTTAGGGAATTGAATTACGATAGTAACTATATTCAACACATAACATGTGAAAGTGTTGATAAAAAAATAGGTATGTCAGTTCGTCGACATATAAAGGCCCCCATACACCTCGTTCTTTTTTGGCAGTTTTCATCGTCACGATAAAACACGTCGGTCAAAACCGAAGTGTATGGGCAAAAACTGTCGATGAAACACGGCAGTTTTTTTATCTGCCGAATCTTGATTTTAAACACGACGTGTTTGCTGGTTGTCGTTTTAAATCGTAATGTGTGGCGCTTTCCGATAAGAATCGACGTGTTTATTCAGTGGTGCGACGTACAGCAAATAAGTCATATTAATTAAATGATTGTAATTAGTTTGAGTATTGATTTATATTTTAACCGTTTTAGTGCTAAGCAATTTTGACAAAAATAAATGAAAATTGCTATAAACATATTGATTAATTTAGAGGAAAAAATAATGGTGTCAAATAAAACACTCTAATTTAGACAAATATCAATCAATTTTATTAATTATTTTTGCATTATATTGTTTATTAATGTTTATTAAACATAAAATAATATCAATATTATTGTATTTTCCATCAAAGCAGATCGTATTAATGATGCCACGACTTCAGAAAAACTGAACGAAACTACGCCTCTGTGTGGATATGGCCGTTGTTCGTGTTTAAATTAACCGTACAGTTTTACCCGTGCGGTTAAAACTGCCATAAAAGAACGAGGTGTATGGGGATGGCCGTTGTTCGTGTTTAACCGTACAGTTTTATCCGGCGGTTAAAACTGCCAAAAAAGAACGAGGTGTATGGGGGCCTTTACGGAAGCTCTGCTTCCAACGTACTTCATATCAATGTATTTACGTACACAAAAACAATTTGAAAAGAAGTTTCACCCTACAGACCATCCCTAAAATCTCCCGCTATTTTCCAGTTAATTGTTAATTAATAAATGCAATTTAGAGTAACTAAAAAATTTCCATTTGATTAAATTGATTTCATCTATCAGTCTAATTTGTAATAAAGAAAAAATTTAAAAATAACATCGTGTTTTATTAAAAATTTCAAAATTTCTCGAGGTACTCGAGAAATCCTAGTCGAGAATTCTTGTCCCTCGAGAAATAAAAAAAGTCGAGAAACCAGGAACCCTATCAAGCACTTACCTTAGTGCTCGAGTCCTTTCCTAGTCTAAAGTATGCTATGATCTGAACACAATTACGTATGGCTGCCTTTGTTTCATGAAATTGTCCATATCGCGGGGATGTGTTCGTTTTTTTTCCATTAACTCCCCATCTGTAGCTTGCGTTCGCCGTCTGCGTCCGAACTTACGTTAAGAAGCATAGCTTCAATAAAATCAGCATAAAGCTAAATCTGAAAGTAGTACCAGCATCGTGTCTTTGTCCTCAAATCAAGTGTCAAGACTCCTCAGTGGGTGTTCGGCCTGAAGTCTATTTTATTTACTATAGCGAAAAACAATCGTGAATTTATTTCTAAATCTGTCGTGACAGACAGAATGAGTAATGTTTCGGGCGTTTTCGATGCGTACATATTTTAGCCGAAAGTGTTAAGCTGCGTGCGTTGCCTATCGTAGCTTCGCTCGAAGATGTTTTGTTTATTATATCCTCAATTCAAATGCGTTTTTTAAATGTTTCATATGGTTATTTTAAAAGATTGTATGTAGTATTTTTTCTATCTAGTTGAAAATATGAATGATAATATTTTTAGAAATACCTACATTTTAAGAAAAACATTTCCAGCCAATTGAGCGAATAGTTGATTTGTTTAAAAATATTTACGTAGCTATGAAATTCACAAAAAACTTTTTTAAGAAATTTATCTTTAAAAAATTTATAGACTAAAAAACTGTTATGAATAGGGTTCTTCCTATTTACATCTTAAAAATCCCATCAAAATTCGTTGTCGATTCGAATTTGGTTGAACTTTTGACTTGTATTTTTCTCACAGGCAGACTTTTTCCAAAAATATGTTTGTTGAACTTAAAAAATAAAAAATATTGTACTATTTTGAAATGTGATATTTGATCTAATTTAGTAACATTCCCCCATTGTGGAGTTGGCATGATAAAAGAGATAGATTGTAGATTATAGACGCTCAACAGCTGAGGTCATTCGCGTCTATAGGAATGGTAAAAAAAATGGATTAAAAAAGATTCAAAATAAACTTGATAATAATTGAGTATTAATCAGACTTTGAAAACTTTCAAAGCATTGAAACTTTCCAGTCAATTCTTGTTAAGAAGAAAATTTCACACATTTTAGTAGGTATAAAGTTCAAACAAAGTTCGTCTGAGAGGAATAATCTCAGAGATTATAGTGTAATGCTCAAATTATTTAGCTTGGTCGTATCAATGATTTTGTTATTTCTGTTGCACTTTAAATGTTGAATATAATATGTTTGTCTCAATCAACTGATGATATCACAGTTCATTAAAAATGTAAACTGTTTAGTACTAATATCAAAGAACAGAATGTTTTGTAGTATTTCCATTTCATCATATTCTAGAATATTTTCAAGATGATTATTTAAATTTTTCTATCGATTTATATTATTTATAATTTTTCCAAAGTTTTCATTTTAATAATCGAAACATGCGACAGCAACGGGAAACGGCGACACGGGGCAGTGACATAAGACGACGACAGTCCTCAAAAGCATCGATTAAATGGAATTAAATATGCACCAACTCGAGTTAAATGGCTTTGTCATGCAACGCGCATCGGCTTCTACGCACGCGTCGAGTCCGACGCGAGGCACCATCTTCCATCGTGGTCGAAATTTAAGAATTGCTATTTTTAGTGTCTACATACTTTTCCTGAATCATACTAAGTGTTCTCATTTTTGCATTCTGTATCTTACTTTAATTTCTTCTTTCATTACTCTATCTGTTTTTTAGTCTGTAGTTATTTTATTCTATTTTCCTTTTTATCATTTTAAACATCTTTAACTTTTGAGTAGTGGGTGCTGAAGTTTGTACTCCGTGATGTAGAAAAGTGCTTGTTATTTTAGTCTTCAGACTTAATGGAATCTTATTGTTCGATAGAAAGTATTTTGAACACTCGAACTGTTGTTACGAATTCTTTTAATTTTAGAACGAAGTTTTCTTATAAAAAGAATAGACAAATTGATTAGTCTAAATAGTAGTACTTTGAATACCTATACTATCTTGCTTCACAGTACAAAACTATTTCGAGAGGTTTGTACTTCACGAAATATTTTAAAAACAAATTTTCGTTGCTAAATTTTAAAAACTTATTTTCTTGTTCTTAATAAAAGTGGTCATTATTAATTCTGTCTTCAAAATGATAAGTTCAAGTCGATTTGGAAATATTGATTTCATGATCTAATTTTGTATTTGGTTTATGGAATCATAACATCCGAATCGATTTGTACTAATCATTTTGAAGACAAAATTAATAATGACCACTTAAATATGAAAAAAATAAGTTTTTAAAATTTAGCAACGAAAATTTGTTTAAAAAATAAGCAGCTATTTTATGTAAGATTGTTCAATTATAAGAACTAAACTCTATTTCTTATAATTGAACAATTATAAGAAATAGAGTTTATTATAGCAAAGCAACTTAAACTATAAAACGTTCAAAAAGACATAACAAAGATCTTGAGTTCTTTTTAATGGGTCATATAACTCTAAAAAATTGTAGCGAATACAGAATGATTAAAAATGTTTCTTTCACCGGATTTATGATTACAGAATAAAATGAAATCATACTTAGATCTTGACTTAAGTATTACCATCAAAACATAAGAATTATTATTTTGAATGGAATAACATTTTCTCTCTATGACAAGTATTGAATATTGTTATTGAGGTTTTTCCGATGAAAAACTATTACAAAAATAGTTTTTTAATGACGGGGACTCTCACAACTTTAATTGGATGTTTACAATTAATTTCAATTAGGTTTTGTACTCCTTTTAAGCTTTAAAAACTTATACTAATCCATAAAAGTAAAAAATATTGAAAAACTTATAACTTCAAAGGTTCAATTTTTGAAAGCAGAAAGTGACGGTTATTTAAGAACACTCGGTATAATAATCCAGAGCGTAATTTCACAGTTGGTGGTTTCCCCTTCAGCTGAGGCGTTTGATTAATATTGAGGTTAATATAAGTAGACGGTGTAAAATTTTTAATAAGTTTTTCTTATATATTTAGAAGAGTGAATGAAGAGATGGGTATAGGTTTTTGTTCTCTTTCTAATTTGATATTGTAGATAGAACAAAAACGTATTATATTTCAATAACTTTTGATATTCAATTTTTATTAATTTATATAAACTGAAAACGAGGGTATAGTTCTAAAAATGTACATCCATCAATAAAAGTCTTGTGGTAAGAAATGATTATATTTGTTGTTTTTTATATCAAACATTGCTAAAATAATTTAAAAAAATATTTTAATTACTTATCATTTCACTAGCAATATTTTTATCATAAAGACTGTTTTTAACTCGTTCTTTATTATTTAGGCGGTTTTGGAAGAAGTTTATTTTATAATCTCTCTTTTCACATTTATAGGGGTTCAATTTCCAACAATCCATTTTTACTGTGCACTTACGTCAAGAGAAAGCATCCATAAAACTTCAAAATCATAGGTTCAGCTGTTTTTGCCGTGCGAGTGAGAATATTTCATGTTACATAATAAGTAATAGATAGATAGATAGATGTTTATTTGTTAGTTAAATCGAAATAACAATGCGTCATATAATCAATATTAATTAATAGTATTAAATATTAAGGTCAGCATAAAAGTTTAAAAACTAAAATACTCGTTTATAGTGTAAAAACATTTCTTCATTAAAAAATCACGAAGATTGCACTTAAAATTTTTAAAATTGTCAATATTTTTAATCGATGAAGACAGTTTATTAAAAAGTTTGGTACTTGAACTTAGTGGACCCTTGTTATACATTGATAACCGATTTTTAGTCATGTGAAGGTCATTTGCCTGACGTGTGTTATGCTCATGCACGTCTCTGTTATGGATAAATTTAGATATATTCTGTTTAACAAATTTGCACGATTCATAAATGTATATATTAGATGGAAAGAATATTTTAAATTTCGAATAGTTTCAAATTATTTTTTTATATAAAAATAACGCGACTTTGAAAAAATGGAAGTTCACTATGATTTCTCGTAAGAGAAAACTAATTACTAACATAAATTGAAATGTTCAACTCGAATAAGCTTTTCTAACTTGAAAGCTAAATACGTGTACCTTTTCATTATGCAACGTATCACGATGCTTATCGATTTCCTGATTTCAAAGCGCGAACTACATCAACTGAAAACTGATTTTCTATCTTTCATTATCGGAAAAATATTGACAAGATACGTAGGTACATTTGAAAATATGGAAATCGTTTTTAATGTTTCACATTGACATTTGATTAAGAAATATTTTTGACAAGCCTTTACGCTACTGTGCATTAGAGTGAGCATGATTTTATTTGTCAGTCAAGCTCTGAGGTGTTTTGAATATTTTTAGTTAAAAACATAGTTTTTTAAAACATGGTCATGAAAATGGTGTACATGATGATTATGGGGTTCCATGATAGTTGATCCTCCGACAATAAATCCCCGACAAAATATACCCGACAAAATATCCCTGGACAAAATATCCCCGGACAAAATATCCCCGGACATATCGCCCTAGTGACAAAACATCCCCGACAATTGATACCAAATAAACATTAATTTACAAATAAAATCAAATATTATGAAGCTTCCCATTTTGTATTTTAAGTAACTCAAATGGATGTTTGTAAGTTGCTGTTCTGTTGATTTCTCATCACGCGCAGTCAGTCGCTCACTTAGTAATACAGTAACCCAAATTGATTATTTTTGTCACCCAAAATTGTAATTTACAGTCACTCGTTTAAATACTACCCACCCCGTCATCGTTGACCCCGGAATTGTTTTTTCAAAAACTCCACATTTGCCCCTTCCCGTTTCACTTCGAGACAATTCGCATACCCGTTTATCGTTCTCCTCGGAATTGTTTTTTTAAAAACTCCACATTTGCCCCTTCCCGTTTCAGTGCGAGACAATTCGCATACCCCTTTATCGTTCTCCCCGGAATTGTTTTTTTAAAAACTCCACAATTGCCCCTTCCCGTTTCACTGCGAGACAATTCGCATACCCGTTTATCGTTCTCCACGGATTTGTTTTTTTAAAAACTCCACATTTGCCCCTTCCCGTTTCACTGCGAGACAATTCGCATACCCGTTTATCGTTCTCCTCGAAAGTGTTTTTTTAAAACTCCACATTTGCCCCTTCCCGTTTCACTGCGAGACAATTCGCATACCCCTTTATCGTTCTCCCCGGAATTGTTTTTTTAAAAACTCCACATTTGCCCCTTCCCGTTTCACTGCGAGACAATTCGCATACCCGTTTATCGTTCTCCTCGGAATTGTTTTTTTAAAAAATCAACATTTGCCCCTTCCCGTTTTACTGCGAGACAATTCGCATACCCCCTTATCGTTCTCCTCGGAATTGTTTTTTTAAAAACTCCACATTTGCCCCTTCGAGTTTCACTGCGAGACAATTCGCATACTCGTTTATCGTTCTTCTCGGAAGTGTTTTTTAAAACTCCACATTTCCCCCTTCCCGTTTCACTGCGAGAAAATTCGCATACCCCTTTATCGTTCTCCTCGGAATTGTTTTTTTAAAAAATCCACATTTGCCCCTTCCCGTTTCACTGCGAGACAATTCGCATACCCGTTTATCGTTTTCCTCGGAATTGTTTTTTGAAAAAATCCACATTTGCCCATTCCCGTTTCACTGCGAGACAATTCGCATACCCCTTTATCGTTCTCCCCGCAATTGTTTTTTTAAAAACTCCACATTTGCCCCTTCCCGTTTCACTGCGAGACAATTCGCATACCCGTTTATCGTTCTCCTCGGAATTGTTTTTTTAAAAACTCCACATTTGCCCCTTCCCGTTTCACTGCGAGACAATTCGCATACCCCTTTATCGTTCTCCCCGGAATTGTTTTTTTAAAAACTCCACATTTGCCCCTTCCCATTTCACTGGGAGACAATTCGCATACCCGTTTATCGTTCTCCCCGGAATTGTTTTTTTAAAAACTCCACATTTGCCCCTTTCCGTTTCACTGCGAGACAATTCGCATACCCCTTTATCGTTCTCCCCGGAATTGTTTTTTTAAAAACTACACATTTGCCCCTTTCCATTTCACTGCGAGACAATTCGCATACGAGGATAAATTGTCGGGGATCTTTTGTCACGAGGGCATTTTGTCCGGGGATACTTTTTTTTGGGCATATTTTGTCCAGGCATATTTTGTCGGGGATATTTTGTCGGGGATTTTTTGTCGGAGGATCAAGAAGCCTGATACGTGATTATGGACCGTGCGTAAAACCTTGCGTTTCGAGCTATTTGCAAAAAGTCACTTTTACCGCATGGTATGGCGTTCCTGTTTCAAAAATGCCCTTTTACATACGGGTTCCACTTTTTACGCACATCTGTTCATATAAAGTACAGTAAGTAACAAATTTGAAATAGTGTCCGATTTTTAAGACACTCATGTGTTTTAAAAACCGGCCAAGTGCGAGTCGGACTCGCACATCGAAGGTTCCGTACAAACTTGTAGGTATGTAAATAGTTCATCCAACACGGGAATCGAGTGACGAATCTCGAAAATTTTTCTCGCTTAGCCGTTAGAAAACTGTTGTCCCCATACATCGACAAAGGTCGCGGCCAGTTGGCCAACCAAGCGTGTAATTGTAATGAGTTCAGATAGACTACTGAACTGTATTGAACATACTACATCGTGACTATATCTGATAGCCTAAATGTAGTACCGTGTTGTATGTGAGACTTCTCATATTTTGCTGTATAAACGTACTGGCAGCGAACGCTTGTTTTGTATTAGAATAGAACTGTTACTGTGTACGTGCCTAGCATGTTGTTGCGGTTTAAAAACATTATTTTTTTGTGATGTATCTAAAAATTTGTGATTTTCGAATTTTTCCTTTTACTTGTGCTATAAGACATTGCTTCTTGCCAAATTTCATGATTCTAGGTCAACGGGAAGTAGATTATCGGTTTTGATTTCCAAGAGTCTTGACAGACAGACAGACAGACGGACGGACGGACAACAAAATGATCCTATAAGGGTTTCTTTAGAGGTACGGAACCCTAAAAAGAATATCATTTCACATTTGTTACGCAACATCAGGCGTAGATGCACCCATGTGGGCATATCCACAACCCTAATTGAAGTCGATAAGCTGATATGCTTTAATAGAATTAAAAAAAAAAATCGGCTGTGATTTTGAACACAACTATTATTTTTTCTGTGACGAGGCGCAGCACTCATATTTTGAGCGAACTTTACCAAATTTGGATGTTTTATATTTTGATTGAGTGATCGGTATCGCGCGATGGGCAAGAACACGAGCGATCTGCTTAATTTGGGTACTAGTCTAATAGTTTGTGCGAGTTCGTAGTCAGCCTCGCACATAACCGATTTTCGGGTGGCCGTAACCACAAACTTTTTTTAGGGATGAATCCGCGCCTGCACAACATACTAGTCAATTTGTAAGAGGCGCGATTAAAAATGGGGTTTGATTCAAAAATAATATGCATTTTTTTTTAAATTTTAAAAACCGTATTTAAATGCAAATATCGAACATGTTAATTTATAAATAAAACATGTCTTTGGGTATCATAAAACAGTGATTATGATACTTTATTTGCGATGTGTAATTGAAATATGCATTAATTTACATGCAAAACACGAAATAATTAGCTTTTGTTGATTTCCCCGTTTTAAATTGTTTAGCTTTAATGTCAACAACTCCAAAATATAAACGCGTTGATATTAAGGTTGTTAAAAACGATTGTAAACCATAGACACTCTGTGACTATAACTGAAGTATTAAGATTATCAACAACTTAATCGTTAAATATATGTAAAATGTGTCAAAAAACTATTAAATTGAATTTAAAAAACTCGACATATCCTAGGCTAGTTTCCTTTACATTAATTTTCTAAATATTTAGATATATATTTAGTACATTTTTTTCGTTGCAATAATCATTAATAATTTTGCCACTTTTCAGAAGGAAATAGATAGTTAATTTATTTGTGAAGCTATGTACAATATAGATACAAAACGTCTGCCATGAAATATATAATAGCTGCATACAGTTTTCCTGTTTATTATCCGGGAATTTCAAAATAGAATAATTATGCCAATTAAATTGACATTTGAATTTACAGTTTGCGATATTATTAATTTATCGTTGTTATTTTAGACGTACATATATACTATAATAATACTAAAATAAAATAATTTACCCAAGCGTTTTACGTCACGGAATTAAATTTCATTTAATCTAATTATTGGTATATTGATTGACTCTTATGAGCTCTGTTGTCGAGTCTCTACAAAATATAGTACCTACTTTGATTGTAATGAGTAAAACCGATTGATAATGTTGTCAAATAAGGCCGAAAAAAACGGACATTTAAACTGTCAAGCTTATATGTTTTATTGTGAAAAACAACTCTAATAATTTAGAGTGATGATGATCCTGTTTAAATATTAGAAGATTAAAAGATGAAACCTGGTGGCATAGGATCAATGATCAATGAACATAATAATGCCACCAGGTTTCATCCTTTGTATGTTTTAAGTTATAAATAAATGACTCGTGTATATAAACTTGTCAAGTGAAAACTTGGCTCTTTCTTAGATCTCAGTTTTTTTTTCGGCACACCGGCAAACCCATTTGTTCTTTGTATCGCCTTCACTCTTTTTTCATACTTATGTTTTTAGTGGGATAAAACATAACCTATAGATATTGTAATTTTTTTTTAAATTCGAAAAAGATCAGCAGATTCATAAGAAGTTTGAGTGTGCTGTTAACGGAACCGTCTCAATTTCTTTTATAGCGCCATCAAGAAGCTCAAACTCATTTTAAAATTTAAAATACTGTAAAAGCTACATGCTTGTTGAATTTCTTTTTTTTGTGATAACAACAGCAACGAATTTAAAACGCATTAAAAGAGACGAATAAATGAAGGTCTGCTCGCCGTTCATTAGTTCCCGTTTTACCGCGATGATGTGATAAACCGCTATTGACTAGACTATACGAATCGGATTACGTCACAACAGATATCAAAAGTATTTGAAATAAACATGCGCTTCTAAGCATCTATTATTGTACTCGCGACATTTTCCATCCAACTCAAAATGTAGTGGAGTTGTTTCATTTTGATTATAAAATATAATTTGGAAATAGCTAGGAAGGTGCTGGCGTCTGTTGCGTTTTTAATGCTGAGAAGCGAGCGTAAATTTATTAATTATTCATTCTAAAATTAATATTTTATATTTCACTTATTAATAAGTTTTGTTGCAAAGTTTTTAGCAGAGTTGCAGAGTTAATTTATACTAGCAAATTGAATGCTAATTACTTGTATCATCGAAACAAATTAACATAAATTAGAAAAGTTATAAATGCATATGTATACATAGAGTTGGTTTTTGGAGTAAATACAGATGTATTTTAAAATTAATAAAACGTTTCCATGAGCCACTATATAACTAAAAATAAGTTAAAAAGTTTGTCTAGAGGAAGTGTCAAGTGCCTAATTATTATTCAAAAGTATTATTCTCTTTATGTAATTTCGATTATCTAGAAAAAATAATACAAAAATATTTTTAGTTTTTAAAAAATTGCTCATTTTAAGTACAAAATACGTCATGACACTAAAATTGCCTTAGATTTTATGTAAAAAAACATGAATAATAAACATTCACGCCTTACTAATTAAAAGCACTTTATTTAATAATAATGATTATAAAATGAAATACCGAAAACATAACATTAAGTTCTACAAAATATAGCATTTGCCTTTGGTGAAAATGAATCAAATTAGAGATGATTGATTCAACATACTATAGCAACTCCTTTATTGACATATGTAAAACAGGTGATTTTTTTCAAGTTGGTATCAAACAAAAATAAATAATGTAATTGATTATACATGTAAATTGATGGGTTTGATTGAAATCATTGAATCAAATCACCCCTAATTGAATATGCTAATATTTTTAATGAATTGCACGTGAATGTTTTACCTACTGGCGATCCTTGGTGTGAAATCAGCTACAATTCATGCGTGATCATATTACACGACAAAAGAGAAACAGAAATTATAATTAATTATTAATGGACTATATGACTTATGAATCTGTCAAAAAGTTCCTTAGCCCCCACCCCATTAAACGCTCCATTGATTTTAATACAGAGTGAGGTAAACTAAGTCTCTTTAAGTTTAAAAATTATCAATGTGGACATTCTTTTTTATTTCTAAAACTAAAACCTACAAAAATGTATATTTCCAATGGATTTCATTATTTTGTTTGTATATTTGTTCAAGATAGTACAGAGAAATGTTTTGGTAAGAAGATATTCCAATGATTTTGATTTGATTTCTTCTTCCGCACATTTTTAAAATCATGAAGTTTTTTAAAGGAAACTTTTTGACAGACCCAATTAAAAGGTATGCAAATACTAATATTTAATACTACCTGTTTACGTTTGTTGTTTCGTGTGATCTGTACTGTTTCAGTCAGACTAGACAAAAAAATTGTCGTCAAATCCTAATAAAATGCCAGTTTTCTTCTCACTTTCAAAGTATAGTATCACAAATATACGACAAAAAAATATCAAAAAACTTGCGTTATAAAAACCGCGAAATGTTAAATAAAATTAACAGCTTTTTAAAGCTGTGTATACGACGAAAAAATGTAATTTAAAGCCGTTTAAAAAATTGGCTTTGATGTAAAAATAGCATAGGAATGTTTAACAGTAATATTATAATTGTTATTGTTTTTTTTAATAATGCTTTTTTTAAATAATGTGGATTATTTGGGTGATTTTTATATTTTTATTTTTTTGTGTTGGTAATGATGTGAACAAATACGTATGTATATACAGTGTACTCAATTGTGGATGGATCCGTTACTCGGTGCAGTGTTAATTTTATACCTTTCCCAAAATGTTTAAGAAATTATGTACATGGGGTAGAGTTACGACGGTATTATTTGAACAGTCTAGAAAAATATTATCTTTATATTTGTAACATTAAACTCAATAAAAATTAAAAAAGATTTGTCTGTAAAATTATAATTAAAAAAGAATAATCATAATAAAATAATATATCATGCATAGAAAATATGAAATTTTAATTTACCTAATTTAAAAGACTTGAAATCAATTCAAATTAAAATCGAATAAACTGTTCAAAATTATATTAAAAATTTGAAAATATTTATACTAGACTGTTCCTAAATGTGTCCAATATAAATTCAAAAAAACATTTAAATCCGATTTTCACTGTTTTCTTTTTCTTTTTTTTGTTTCAATTAATATATTGGAAAAACAGATGAAAAGAACCGTGTGGGGAAGTATATTACAAAATCATTTAAAGTAGATATGTATGTCGCATGTCGACGCGAAATTTAAATTTTTCGCGATGGTGCAATTCTTGTTCATATCTTGCTTTAACCCTTTATTTTACACGGTCCAGACTAAAACATTATTTCAATTTAAATATTGAACACATCTTGATAATAATTCATTATTTATACGCCATACCGCTAAACATCAAATTATAAATGCATATATCGTATTCACTAGAGCAATTTTCAAAATTTATTAAAACATTCTAGTTAGGACTGAAATATTTTAAATGAATTATGAAGATTCACATACTTATTTCAGTGAAGAGACAAACATCAAGTAAACTATGAACAGACGTGAAAGAAGAATTTAGGAATTTCAGCAAATTCCCGCAACAACATTGTAGAATAATTTATTGTTATGGTAATTCTCTGAGAGGACAGAATTCACATTTCACATTTACTATTTTGACGTCAATATTTCTGATAAAAAATTATAAAAAACTAAAACTGATAAAAACTATAGAAAAACCGATAATTTATTGATAAAATATGTAAATAATTTTTTATTGATATACAATATATATTAGAAATCGTGTCCATCGAGACAATTATTAATAAGAATCGCAGGATTGTGGACAAAAAGTTCTTTATTCAGTGTACGACGTTTCGTCTATAAATTTAGACTTTTTCAAGTACAATTAATGTGAAAATTTAAAACAATAATTATAAATTTATAGACGAAACGTCGTACACTGAATAAAGAACTTTTTGTCCACAATCCTGCGATTCTTATTAGTAATTGATATACAATTATTTATTTACACTGCACTGTTCAGAATTCATATATAAAATTTTGTATCAACCATTTTTTTTGTACGTCCTGATTTAGAATTACGAAAATTATATATATGTTACGGTAAATGTAAACTCTTGGGAAATGTACACTTTTACCGAAAAATGTGCCGGGAAATGTGTACATTAAATGTAGATATTGCGGCAAATGTACACATTAACCGGCACATTTTACGGTAAAAGTGTACATTTCCCAAGAGTTTACATTTACCGTAACATATATACAATAGTAACCCTCTATAACGAGATGTCAAGGAAAGATTTTATAAAAAAAAGGAAAAGTACTAAACGAACATTATATTCTTATAGTTATGTTATATGTAAAATAATATATACTAAGTAGTTTAGCATATTTTTACGTAATAAAACACTAAGATATACTTAAATAAATTAATTATTTTCAAATAAATACATTCATGTATGTTGAATAAACAATATTAACAAAAAAAAAAAACAACCGAAAATTATTTTTTTCTAACTTTCTCAAAATTACCTAATTACACAATCGTATTAACAAATTTTTTAATGTACGCGTCAGCGAATACAAGGTTTCCTTATAGAAGGTTTTTTTTCAAGAAGGGTTCTACTATATATTACTATCCGGAAAATATTTTTTTTATTTTTATTGACGACAAAAAATTCTTGTAGTATAATATAATGTTTTTCTAGGACTTTTTTAGGCTGCATTTTGATTTCATTATAAAATTATTACGGAAAACATTAACTGATTTTTTCCCATTTAAAGCTAGTTGAATCGAAAACAATCGCAAACACCGCCAACGCTTTGTACCCATAGTTGATTTTCGCTCAAGCAAATGGTTATATTAAATTTCGCTAGAAATTGATTCAAATTGCAGTTTCTTGAAAATAGGATACTATTTTATAAAATATATGTACCTATGTTAAGATTGAATCGAGCTCAAAACAACTCCTCAAATTGAAATTGAAAATCGCGAACAGCATTTGTATAGGAGTGTACATACATATGTACCTATGTACGTTCAATTGTACAGGTCAGAATTCTTGACGGATCGCCTTTATTTCTTGTTTGAGGTTTATTTTTTGAGCACGTTTCTCTTTTATTTTTAGTTGTATTACTAATTTCATCGAGTTCAAACCTACGATGAAAGAAAAAAAAATTGTAAGAAATGTATTTATTTTCGAATTGAACAGTGCACAATAAAATAAATAATCTTACGCATTATTTACTTAACTCCGTCTGCAACACCAAATTAAGATGGCGCATGAATGAATACGATATTTATAAATAAACTGTTTTTATATCACGCATTAATCAAATACTCCATCGAATCAAACACAGAGACTTAGACGCGCGTTTATCACCTTAAAACCGTCATATGTCCAACTTCCTAACTTCAATACACAGGTTTGGACATCGTAAGGAAAGAATTCAACGTCAATTGAGCATGACGATTTATACACGGCCGGCGGTTGCCAAACGACTAAACCATTGTAGTAGACGGTCGCTTTGGTCATCAAGGTCACCTCGTAGTTGCCATCGGCGCTGGAAGAAAGCATACAAACACACCAGACAGTCAGTGGATATCAGCTAATGCGTTTGTTTTAACACCCCTCGTATAACTGTACGAGAACAATTTAATGGTAGCCGCGTGTTATTTTATCGATGATATCGATGACGTCTGGATGCCCTGAAAATTTGTCTACATCCTGAAAGTTAAGCATGTGCCCTAATGGCAATAAACTATGAAATATTAAAACGAAATTGTATTTTATTAATGAATATTTTTAAAGTGTATTGATTCATTTATTTTAACGAAATGCGCGAATAACGGTTAAATACTAAACTTTTACGTTTTTTGTTGGTTTTTCATTCGTTTGTGTTATTTTGTAGAGTTTTCTCAGGGGATGAAAGCTGAATGCTAACGCCCAAAAACTGATTTTAAACACAATTAAAAATATATTGTTGTTATAATTTACATTATATTTTTCATTGTATCTTAGCACTTTTGGATATCAAACAGATGGACGGTCAGAAGTAGCTGCCTTTACTCATAAACATTAATATTATTCTACACATTAATATGACTGTTAAGATATACATATTTTGCAACTGGTACAAGTCCAGTGGGATTGGATAAAAAAATCTACCGCAAGTAAAATATTTTTATGTATTAGGCCTGTTTATATTTTATGATTTTTTACTTTAAAATATTATTTGTTGTTTCAGACTCAAATAACAATGAATAGAGAAAGCTTCTAATTCCATTTTCAGTGCACAGGAAATAGACAATTTAGTGTATTTAGTAAATAACGTTATAAGTGTAAGAAAAAATATTTATTTTTACGCAAAGCAACTTAAGATTATAAAGCAAAACTATAGATATTGGGGTGTAAACAGAATGATGCGATAGCTTTAATGAAAGAATTCAAAAAAAAATATATCGATATAAAATACATTTATGTTTTTTCTGAAAACAACTGATGCATAAAAGTTTTTAAAACATAGAAAAGCTTTTACATGAAAAAGATTTTAAAACATGCGTGATAGAACATTTTTTAACACTTTAGTTACAGGATTCAGTGTAATAAGCTTTAAAAGAGGGATATTTGATGAGAAAATAACATTTGCTTTCTGTGTAACAGGACAAAACAAAAGCGTTTTTAAAAATAGCGACATCAGAATATTAAAGAAAAGCACTTATTACGAAGGTAGTTTTAAATATAAGAAGTTTTTTTCTTTATCTTCGAGGAAATCGAATCTGTATTTATCAATTTTAAAAGTTTCTGCGAAAGATAAAAACACGTTTGATGAAAAGCTATTGATAACTACAAGAAGAATTAAAAGTTGTATATTTTTAATGGGACTTGTTTAAATTCATTAGCGAAAAGCGAACAAAATTAAATGAAGCATATAAAATAAAAATTTCAGAAAGAGATGTTGAGAATAAGCGAACGAAGTTGTTTTACAATAAATAAGCTGTCGCTACATTAACTAGAAATAAAAGTAAAAATACCCTCATTATCATATTTCTGCGAAGCGAAAAATTGTACTTGTTTTATTCGAATAGTTTAACAAAAGTATATAACAAAAAACTTAACATTGTGAAGTGCTGCCAGGTCATTTATGTGAAACGAACAAGAAACTTTTTTTTCTCAATGAGTTTAACTTAGCTGTACAAAAAAGTTGATAATTTAACATTTGCATTAAATTTAGTTTTATTTGTTTGAGAAGCATATATAGTCAAGTACATTAAACGAGAGGAATTATTATTAAATTGTGTAGTTAAATTTCATATTTAGTAGATGCTCTTAAAATAATTATTACAAACAATCCACGAGTATTTATTGTCTTATAAGAACGATAATAATATTTTTATGCTATTTCAGAGTTTAAAAAGAAAATCTTTAGACTAAATAAATATTATTGTAAAATAATCTCTCTTAAAATTTGGGCCGTAGAAAAGAAACATGTAAAGGACCCCTCACAAACTTTATGGAATTTGTTTCTCGGTTAAATTGATTGAAAATGATTTTATTTTATAGATAGATAGATAAATTTATTGTCCATAATAGCTATACAGCAGGAGTTCGTCATAAATTTCTTAATTAAAATAAATTTAAAAAAATTTTTGTACTGAATATAGACAAGCTTTAATTAAATATGATTTAAGCTCCCTTTTAAATTTAAGAAAAGGTAAATTCTTCAGTTCTATAGGAAGGCAGTTATAGAAATTTAGGGCAGAGTATTCGGGGCTGTTTTGATAAAGACTAAGATTTGGTTTCGGAAGAATAATTGAGTTCCTATTACGCGTTTGGTAGCTATGTATTGTACTGTGAGTTGGATATTTAGTAACAAATTTCTGCAAATGACATAGAGAGTGATAAATGTAAATAGATGGAACTGTTAATATTTGATTTGCCTTAAAACAATTTTTACAACTGTCACGGAAGCCCAGATTAAAAACAATTCTTATAGCTTTTTTCTGCATTAAAAATACTCTATGGAGATCGGATGCACTGCTACCCCAAAACATTATTCCGTATTTAACATGCTTTAAAGGTTACTAAGAAAACGTTTCCATGGGTGCATAGCCTAAAAATCAATAGATTTTTAGCAACAGATATGTTTAGGGAGATTTTGGATATAGCAATATCCATTGAATTCGCAAGTATGTTCCTTGTTCAACGTTTGAGCTTTTTTTAGAAATAGAAAAATAGTCAAAAACTAGGTAATGTTAAAAGGTCTCACCCTGTATAAAATAATAATGTCATATTTGGATTCAGCGCATTCGAAAGTTTAGGATTTTTTAAGATTGTGATTTCAATGGATATCTCTATATCTAAGATCTCGCTAAACATATCTGTAGCTAAAAATCTATTGGTTTTTAAGCTATGCGCCCATGGACACTTACCTTTAAGCTATAAAATAAAATAAAACCATTTTTGATCAATTTAACCGAAAACCAAATCCAATAAGGTTTGTTCGGGATCAATTAAACATTTGTAAATATTGAATTTCTGTATATAATACATTAATTGCCATCTTTACATTTTTAAATTAATTAACAGTTTTCTTTCAAAAGAACAAAAAAACGCCAGAAAAGTCGCTAATTATGTTTTTGATGTTTCGTCAACACGCAAAACATTTATTTCGTGTATATTTTTTTCTTGCTAATTTTACGTGAAAGACGTAAATACAAAAAATGTGACGTGCAAAAAACACACTTCAATTTTAGGTTTCAAAATATTGCATCGTTTTTTATTTTATTTTAAAAGGAAACGATTATGCAATTTAAAAATATAAATAAGGCATGAAGTCAGTTTCAAAATTGTGAACAAATTAGTTCTTCGTCGCTTGTTCTAAAATATTTATTCTAAAATATTTAATGTTTATTTTTACATGTTAAATCCCCTTGTCCCAAATATTAAGTAGTATACTTGTATACTGTTCAAAGCCGAACTTATGTTCAGAGACAAATAATTAATATATAGTAACGATTAAAATAAGCGAAGATGCATTAATATTTTCATAGCGATTTGCGTCTCACTATTACAAAAAACTGGGTATACAGTTATAAGGCCGCTACACACGAAGCTGGTTTTGCCGCTACATTCCTTACTAGATTTGGGTGCCGCGACGCTGAGTTTCGTGATGGCTTTTTGAGTTCGCTTGACACGATGCATGTATTGAAGATTACTTTGTAGATGGGTTTGTTGCACGCACAGTGATAGCCCGAATGTTAACAAAATTGAACGTCTATTATCTCTGAACAGAACACACACTATGACGTCATGTTTGTTGTGGGCGTTTGTCCATGTCGCCCACGTGACAAGGTATTGATTGGTTCCTGCTAAAAAACAAGCAGACAAACAAGCACGAAAAATAGCTCCGGCTCTAATTTTGAAATCCACGCGAGCCCGCAGCGACGTCATTTCCATCCACGTATCCAACGTGACAACCAGCACAAGTTCCAGCAGTGATTCTAGCGCCAAACCAGCCTCTTGCGCAACAAACAATCTGTTCAATTCATTATATAAATAAAACTTGCCAGTTTCATTGTTGTGTCTTTTCAGTTAAAGGTTGGGTAATCAACAAGAGACACAACTTGACAAAGGAGTTGAATCGTTACGTCGCTCTTATGCGCTCCCGGCGCTCACAACTTTATTTTTAGTTGCATAGACCGCTTATTTTTTCGATGGATATCGGACTTCAGACATTTTAGACAATATTCACTCTCTCTTGATACTTTATAATGTGAAAAATGCTCAAATGAGATTCTCGTTCTGAATATTTGTATTTCTTCCCGGATTTTTGGATCAGTTCGAAATGCATTGGGGACATAGGAACAGTGGCGTCCTTAGAGGGTGGAGAGCAGGGCAATCGCCCAGGGACCAGGGTATCACTCACTTGAAAGAGCATCGCGCGACAACCCGAAAAAAAGTTGATATTTAAAACTTTATTTTATCTTTAGCTATTAGTTATAACAATGAAATAAATTTAGTTACTTCGTAGTACAGTTAGTATACATTTTTCATTTAAATTTATTCAAGATTTGTACAAAAAGTAAGTTTAACGATATCAAAAGTAATTATTTATAAAAACATTATTTTTTGTAAATTGACTGTAAAACATAATAATTTGAACAATTCATTACTATTTAAATCTCGAGCCTCGCGCATTAGAATATCTAAATCAGAGGTTCCCAAACTTCATTGCTCGTAGACCACTTGCCATGTTTTTCGGTTTTGGGTAGACCCCCTGCTTATCTGATATTGATTTTTTGCAAATTCATTAATTTCAAATGTATTTTTGACAACCGGTATAGTGCTACTCACTTTGAACGATTTAAATTTATAACGGTGAAATGTATTGTGAAATGTTTAGTTTTATACATTTATTAATTAGATTCAAATTAAACGAATCAAATTAAAATTTACTTTCTGTTACATAAAGTCACTAAACAAAAAATAAATGCTTTTAGTGTGAGGGATGAACCTGATGCTTTAATAATAAATTTTCAACATTTGGCATCAATTTAGTTAAATTTAATCTTAAATCCCTTCGGTTAACGATGTTCCAGTTTGTTTCTTTTTTTGTTGGAAGATTCACTATCGTTGACCCTCATTTTCATTTCAAGGATCCCCAATTTTTTTTCCCTCTGACATGGACCCTTTGCAAGTTATCGTGGACCCCTGGGGGTCGATATAGACCACTTTGGGAATCACTGAATTCTACATAATTTGTGCATGTGTCTCGCAAAGAAAAGCCGCCTCGCGATGGCTGTGGCCCCCGCTGCATAGAAAACTAGGTACAAAAACTAGGTACATGCAGTGCATTTTAAAACAGATAAAAATTCTATTCAATAATTTTCAAAATTTAAACAACAATTTTTGAAGTGAAAATTAATTTAAATTTTATTAATCCGGTTTTGATTTGTTATCGTTTATTAAAAAGGCCTGTATTTTGTGTTGGTATAATAAACTGATGTGATTATTTAAAGATAAAATGTGCACGTCAAGGGCGCAGAATCATGATATTTCCACTTCTAACAGATATGGCAAAGCTTGTTAAAATGCGTTGTCAACTTCCATTCATTAAATAAAACAGGATTAATTTTCTTGAGTTCTCATTGTGTTGAAAACAAAACAAGAGAACAGAAAAAGAAGAAATACAAGGAATAAATCCAGGAAACTGCGGTGCGTTTTTTATATATGTATGTATTTTTTCGACTTCGTTATGAAAAGCAATTTGTTCAAAGTCATTCCACAGAAAGTATTTCTACTTTGACATTTTATGTTTTGAAACAGACTTTGTTCAGTCGATAAGAAACTACAAGAAAAAGTTTTGTCATAATAAGAAACCATCAGTTTGGAAGGTGTTCCCTGCCTTAAGTTAAAAAAACGGAGACGTTTTGTTTTTCTAAATGAAAATAAAATATTTTTTAAACATGTCAAGAAATTTAAGTTCAGAGTCCAAAAATATAAGAATGATACATAAAGATGTATTTAAGAGACAAAAAAAAATAGTTGACTACGTATTTTTTTTTTATTTATGGAAAAAAAATGTGCTTCGATTACCAGGGTCATTAATACTACTGCCATAAGGCATATTATACAATAATTTGAATAACAATCATATCATATGGTATATGTAATAACAGGTAAGTAAGTATTAATTTTCAGGTAAGTACTATTTTGCAGGTATTTATGTTATGTTAAATATTATGCTTTATTAAGTCTGTTGTTTTTATAAACTTCACTATTTTTCTTAGGTTTGCTGGTTCGTTGTTAAGGGCTTCTTCGATTTTGCTGGAGATGTTAAGTTGATGTCGAGTATTACGATATTTATTGCAGGTAAGAATTAAATGTTCTACGGTTATAGGAGTCTGGCATGAATCACATACGGATGGTGGTTCTTTTGTGATTAGGAGTCTATGGGTTATGTTGGTGTGTCCAGTTCTAAGCCTTGTTATTGCAATTAATTCCCGTCTGGATAGTCTTTGTTCTGGTTCCCATTTTGCGATTGTTGTTTTTACCTTTCTTAGTTTGTTGTCAGTTGTTTCCCAATAATTGTTCCAGTGTTCCGTGATTTTGGCTGTTATGAATGCAAAGAACTTGACACACAAAATTAGATATTTTTACACGAACCGCTATAAAATAGTTGTTTTTCACGCCTGTATAGCGGTTGTAAGATGACCTTTTTTCGCACTAGTGCGTAAATTAGAATAAAATTAATTCGATTCTATTGATTCAAGATTCTTTTTCAATTGCCATTAAAATCGACACAAAAAACAACATAAGGCATAGCCACCGTATAAACAGTCCACGCTTAATTCCAACATGGTCGAGCTGAACTGTCAAAAAATTGTAAATACATATACTTATTATTATGTGAAAATCAGCTATTTTATAGGAAGTACGCGCAAAAAACGTATTAGCTATCTCGATTGCAGTGCGTTTATGACTCTTGCGACTGTTTATCGCTCGTTTTAAAATGATGTCACACTGGTACATAAAATATTGTATTGCAATGTAGATACGTAAAATACTATTATAAGTTCTATGTTTATTATGCCACTATAAAATAATGAAAATATGCAATTTCGCGGTACGCTAAAAGAGTGAATAATTTTAATAAAGAGGGGTTCTTCTTTTTTATGTTTAGCGTCAGGTTTAATCCCATTGAAATGCAATATATAAAAAGGCGCGAATTTTAATTACAACGAAGTATAATTTATGTTTTTGAAAATAATCTTTTTTTTTCATTTGATGTCTCATAAGAGAAATAAAATGAAAATAATACACGACCAGAAAAGTGCTTCTATCACATTTACTTATAAAAACCAGACGTACGAGCGTTAGTTTTACAAAGTTGAGTAATAAATCCTGTTTGTAAATTTGTTATTTAATAAAAAAGTTAAAAGTCACAACGTCTATGATTATAATAATGGTAGAGGAAGAAACTTGAATTTTTGTCTAGTGAATTACGTATCAGCCCAAATATGACAGAGAATCTACGATAGGCTATTTAAATAGGTATAGGAAACGTTCTTGTCTGTAGTCGAAAATCAGCTTCTTTGTTCGCGAGTAGCACGTCTTAATAGAATATCTAAAGGTCGTTGCAAACGAGGCTGGTTATGCCGCTAGATTCCTTGCTAGGTTTTAAGCGTGCTGTGGCGCAGGGTTTCATGTGTTCGCTTCATGCGATGCGTGCATTAAAGCTGGCTTTGTAGATGGTTTTGTTGTGCGCGCAGTGACAGTTCGAATGTTAACAAAAGTGTACGTTTATTGTCTCTGAATAGAACACACACTATGACGCCATGTTTGTTTGTGGACGTTTGCTCATGTCGCCCACGTGACAATATACTGATTTCTGATCGGTTCTTGTTCAAAAAAATCAGAGAAGCAAGCACAAAAAATAGTTCCGGTTCTAATTTTGAAATCCAACTTGCAACCACGCATGTGAACCCGCAGTGACGTCATTTTCATCCTAGTAGTGAACGCAGTAGCCAGCGCTAGTCCGAGCAAGCCGAAAAACCAGCCTTGTGTGTAGCGGCTTTAAGCATTGGTACATGGTTATTGATATGCAGCGGAGGGTGGGGGGGATTGATTTGCGAGTTCTGACATTTTTACTACTCCGTTTTTCGGATTCCATAATTGTTCTTAAAATCTAGCAGGTAAACGGCGTGTTTACTCTGACCTCTGAAAAAAATTTGGGGGGTTGTACACCGATGATTCCCATCTTGCTATGATTTTGGGTCGGATGGAATGAATAATTCAGGAAACACGTTGTCATTTTTCAATCAGTATATTTTAAAGTTCAGGTTTGTATGCAACTTGTGAGTTTAATATAACAGATATGGGCGATAGCTATCATTGTTAACCTTCATGAAAAACCGTCAATGTCAAAAAAATAAGCTTTAGTGAGAAGTTATGAAAATGTGACTGACAACATGAATGTCTTCACATAGCACAGTAACTGAATACACAATATGTGTTATATTATTCCTGTAAAATATTGCATCTGCACGTCCCAAATGGCATATAACTAGTTTTTTTGCTTGCACTTTGACAACATGTTATCTGGATAATATATTATCCATGTGTCTATAACAGTAGATTCTGTATCTATAGGGCATAATGAAGTATATTTTCGACGAGATGTGATATCGTCTCTTACGACGTCAACAAGTTTAACATAGTCACACGAGTCAAAATAGGATTGCTCCCATAGATACACAATGTGTTTTTGTCCAACTCCTTATACCTTAATTTCCAGCAAATTCAACATGTTTGACATTTCACTTGTGTAGCAAACTTAACTTCAATAATAAATATTAGGTACTGTACACTAGTGATGTCATAATTTAGGCGAATGCAAATGCAATATTCACTTTTCAAATCTGGCGACATTAATTGTCCAAATAAATAAAATTATCGACCAATTTAAATTATAGTGACAAAAATTATATAATTACTAGCGGTCCCGTCCGGTTTCACCCGGGTGTAAAAGATCGAATGTGGAAGGGAGGAACATGAGTACACACATTCATCTTAGTTTACCGAGATGACTGTTGTGTCCAAATTTCATAATGATCGGAGTTACCGTTCAAAAGTTTTTGTCGATAAAAAGCAGTATTTAAACTTTTTTTAAATATTTTTTTTTTAAATTAAATAAATAAAATTACAATAAATTTAAATGCAAGCCTTAAAAGAAAGCAATGTAGAAAATAAAAAAAAAATAAAAACATATTCGCCCAACGTGGGGCTCGAACCCACGACCCTGATATTGACAGTCGCATGCTCTACCGATTGAACCACCTGAGGTTGTGTTCTCATAACACTAATATGAGTATATCTAGTAAGTGCATTTCACATGAATAGAAGCTTATTTTTGAGATACATTTTGCAACATTTTTCATTAAAGCTCTGCTCCTAATGGTCGTAGCGTAATATTATATAGCCTATAGCCCTCCTCAATAAATGAGCTATCCAACAAAAAAAAATGTTTCAATTTGAACCAGTAGTTCCTGAGATTAGCGCGTTCAAACAAACAAACAAACACACAAACAAACAAACTCCTCAGCTTTATATAATATTAGTATAGATAACTCAATAGATGACTTTCGGTTCGGATTATATAATTTTTGACAATATATAGTCTGAAAAAATTGGTCGATAAAACTTATTTGAAGAGTTCTATTCAGACGTTTATTAGAGATTTGATTAATTGTCCAAAGGTAAAATTTAGCAACTGATTGGCCGCGCAAGTCGCCCGCAGACAATTGTAGTGGTTTTGGGCACTTGAGATAGTATTATTTATATAGGACATTATAGTTTCAAAATTTGACGTCTATGCATACGATATTTTAGTCGATTCTTAATTTGAATATCGATTTAAATTAAATTTGTCATGTCATGTCCAGAATTATTAAAACTTCTGAAGTGACCCACACATGTGCCTGAAGAGATATCATGTATCATGTTGAACAAATTCGCTATGAAATGTGGTTGACAAGTACATTTAGTATATATGTAACGCTTTCAACAGTTGTACTGAATATGCAACCTTGTTGAGAGAACCGGGATGACGCGGAAATCAGGGAAAGGGAACACGTGTATATGATCCCAACAGTATACCTACATAATAATATTACGTCTGTAGGTATTAGAGATGCGCCAGTCAGTGATATCTTGTTGTCATCGATATTCGTGAATGCGATGCGAATATTGAGTTTTCAAATCTGGCGTCATTTGTCCTAGGTTAAAATTTGACAGCTGATTGGTCGTCCGCACACATATGTAGTGGTTCTGGGTGCTAGATTGATTATTAATACTAATGGCCATATTCACCGAACGCAAGTAGTTATTCGCTTCATTTGTTCATCAGGTAGCTATTTCTTCGAATAAATAGCGATAATTCAATTCACCACACATAATTATGTTTACTCCGGTATAAATCTAGTCTGTCTTATTTAGAGGGTATAAATATTTATTCGCCTGATAAAATAATAATGGCCGCTACATAGATCTTAATACCTACCCTATAAACTTAGAGTAGTATATCTATAGTTTGAATTTATTTATGTGTTCATTAACATTTTGTGAAGTGTATAGTTGTAAAACATTAAAGTTAGTAGAAGTTTTGTGTGCAATTAGGTTAGGATTCCATTATTATTTTGTGAAACTTTTTTTGGCGTTTACACTAACGTCATCGGTCGGATTTTTGGGAGAACGTCAAAATATTCAACAAAATGGGCAAGGAGTACAGTGCAGTGTATATTTATTCTTTAACTAACTTTCCTACTTGATATTTTGCTTGGTGAATTGAAAGTAAATTTTATTCTAACGAATAAATCTGTTTCAAGATCAGTAACTATCTTTAATAGTGTTCGGTGAATATGGGCATAAGTCTAAAGCTTTATTACCCGCCTAGTGTTAAAGTAAAGTATAAGATATAACATATTATGCAAGTTTAACTTAGCGAAAAAACTTAAGCTATTTACGTGAAAAAAATTGATGATTTTTTCTGATATTAATATTTGCAAATTACTCGCATAGGTGCGAATACGAATCTCAAGAAATATTCATATCAATGGTACAGTAGAACTCATGTATTTTCAACTTCTCCTTCATCCTCTCTTCGTGGCAGTCATAGACCAATCAAGAAAAAACCTTTATTAATTTGAGGTTAAACGTTGACAAAGATATTTTTCAAATCTTTGATTAACGTCTGAATAGAACTCTTCAAATAAATAAAATTATCGACCAATTTTTTTCAGACTATATATTGACAAAAAATAAAATTTGAAATCAATATAACAAAAGATGACGTTTCGATCTTTTGTTATATTGATTTACAATTTTATTTTTTCCATTGCGTGAGAAGTAGGGACTAAAAACTTGAGAAATACGTTAGCAAAACCAGTGGAAAATCGATGGTGTTGAAAATACATAAATCCGACTACATAAAATGCCTGATAATATACGTTGCATTGGCGTCGCGCATCTCTAATAAATACTGAAAACGAATGCAACGGAGATGAATGAGTCGAAGATAAAGGCACGTGACAAGGATAGATAGAGGATGTTAGTATATAGCGAAAGGGAATATCTGTCGTTACATTTCTCACAATACAATCTTTATCAAAAATGTACACATATTACGTTTTGTGCTTTCGTGACGTATTGTTATTTAAAAAAGTGCAACCGTTGTGTTTGAACCCTGAGTATACACCATATCACAATCTGTCCCACCAGTAGTCGTTAAAATCGGCTCACGTGAAGAAATAGTGTTTTTGCGGTCTGAACAGTTATCGGTCCCACTTGCGATTAATCGATATAATAAAAAGAAAATAGTGTTAGGAGTGACCCCACTTGCGGTCAAAGAAAATTTGATAATTTCTAATAGGTTTATTAATACAATCGTTTTTGAAGGAACTCCCCCATAACCCCTTCACTTTTCACTGCGTTACAAAAACACCATCGCACCAACAGAACCCCGTAATCGTTTTTTAAGTAACTCCCCCATACCACCTTCGCTTTTCAGCGCGCAACAAAAACACCATCGCATCAACAATGATGAAAATTAAATAAAAAATGAAGATAAATATTGGCTTTAGTAATAAGAATTACGATTAGATGTGTCATATTATTTTGATGTTTGGAAAAATTTGTTAGATTGCATTTTGAATTGTTTAGATGACTTAATGACTTATTCTGTCTGTAGGAAATTTGAAATTGCCGATTTATAAAGTTATTTTCTTGACCGTAAGTGAGATCATCCCGACATTATTTGCATTTTATCGTATTGATTGACCGCAAGTGGGACTAAAATTGTTCCGACCGCAAGTGGGAGGACACCCACGTGAAATCGTCTATTGCGTGTCCACTCGCAAGTATTATCCAATAAAAAAAAATCATTTGCATTTGTTTGTCTGTATTTGATATATTTCTCCGTTTTTTTCAATGACTTAAAATTAGTCATGCTTGACTGGGCTGCTATATTTCAAGTGTGCTGTGGCGCTAGTTATTGAAGTTGGTTTTGTAGACGGGTTTGGTGCGCGCGCGCCGCGCAGTGATAGTTCGAATTGTAACAAAGGTGAGCGTTTATTGTCTCTGAACATAACACATGTCGCCCACGTGACAAGATACTGTTTCCTGATTGGTTCTTGCTCAAAAAAAGCAAACAATTTAGCGCAAAAAATAGCACCGGTTTCAATTTTGAAATCCATCTTGTGACATCACACGCGAGACCGCAGCCATCCTGCCGGTCTGCAGCATAAGTTCCAAAGCTGTGATTCTAGCGGTAAAAGCAATTTGTGTGCAGCGGCCTTTAGCTGAGGAACACAATGGTCAACAGAGAAACATGGCACCAAAAACCAGGGAAGAGATTGTGTAGACGGAAATTTTTCATTTCTTTTTCCAGCTCCTTTTACATGACGCGTTGATATTGTAAAGAAATAAAGCAGCTTTGTGGATTCTTTTTAGATTTTTACAAAGTGGTGTACAGTGGAGAATTTACACACGGCCTTCAATAAAATAAGTCGATTAAATCAAGATACAAAGACTGCACATATTGCTTTGAGTGTCTGTACTGATATCGCTTTTATTTCTTTAAGCCTTTTGAAGAGCACTTTGCTTTGAAAATATTACGCCAGCTTTATATTCTATTCGAATACATGGCGATACACTTAATTCCAACACCTCATGCGATATTGATATACACGTTCACAACGAAACGAAATCTTTATACTTTTTAAGAAAAAAGGAATAACTATCGTGTTTAAATACGAGTACTCATTTCAAAATAACACCTATATAGATTTTATACCTGTCTATAATTTGTCTCTGAACATTTTATATAGGTGACCGGTAATTGCTCGTATTCCTCTCGAGAAAAGAAACTATGACTAATTTGGGATTTTTAAACCTTATCACTTGGGGGTCGGAAATGCGTCATTTTTGTGAAGAATTTTTATTTTTAACACACCATAAAATCTAACAGTAAATTTCGTGGTTTTTAGCTTTTGGAAGGTTGGCCAATTGGTAAGCTATCAGATCATGAAAAATACAGATCATTTTTTTTTTAAACTTTTTAACTCCCAAAATTCGGATTTTTATAAAAAGAAAACCGAAGTAGATTCTCTCGAAAATGACGCATTTCCGACCTCCAAGTGATAGAGGTTAAATAATTTCAAATTAGTCATAGTTTCTTCTCCCGAGAGGAGTACGAACAATTATCGTATACCATTACCCGGTATATTCACTTGAAGTAACAGCCGATTAATTGCAGTGTAAATCATAACAATAGAATTACTTAATTTAAAAATTTTGCATGAAATTCACTTGATTCGATGTTTTAATATTTAAACTTCTAATTTGACATTAAAGTCCTATAGGTTAAGACTCCGATTTTTGAAATTTGAAAAGACCGCGCACACTAACATAACTCTGCACGACCTGCACAGCACAAACCTTTATTCTGCATGATGTCGCACACTACACCTGCATAAAGATGCATAAACCTGTACAACCCGGCTTTCAGTACAAGTTTCCTAATGTGTTGTAGACATTTTGAAGTTTTCAAGTAGTTTTATTAATCCAAACTAATTAAAAAGCACGACACATCATAGCGCACTAACTGCTAGGCAGAAATTGCAGGAGACCGACTGACGGTCGCGGTCGTTGCTGACTGTTGGTTGCAGGTGTTGGTTGTAGCCTGTAGGTGCAGACTTCATGTGCGCTATTCCGTTAAATAACATGGTTACCGTCACGAACAGGCTTTTTTGCTCTGTGCTGTGCATGTCGTACTGGATTATGTTTGACAATTAATGTACCCGGTTTTTTAGAAATATAATTTTATAAATAGTATATTTAAATACTAGTTAACTGGCGGAAATGAGAGTGGTTGTAACTATATCATAAAAAAATGCTAAACGTTTCGTCTTTAAAAATTTTTAAAAATTAAAAAGGTGTAAAAAATCATATTTTCAAAACAATAAATTGTTTATATAATATTGGTATAAAAAAATGTTTCGATAGTAGTTTAAATATATGTATAGTAGTTTATAAAAAAAAATTAAATGTCATTAAACGATTTATAGATGTTTGTGTAATGTTTTTATGTAGCTAAAAGATTACGAGGTGAGAAAATACAACAAAAACTTAATGAAGTCATAAACCAGTACACTTGCCTACAATACCTCTATTCAATTAAACAAACTGAAAATTACGTTAAGGCAACATTTCAAAGATCCAGCTACCAAAAATACATTAACTAGTTTAATATTTTCTAAGTTTAGTATTTACTTCACATTAGATCTTTAGATATGAATAAAATTTTAAAAATTTGCGATTCTGAACAATATCATTATTTTTTTTATTAGTTGAATTCTTTTAAGAAATTTGTGTAAACAAAGAATATTTTTCTCAAAAATGATGCAGTTAATTTTAATATTAATATGTAGGTACCTACAAGAAACTTGTTCTATTTATGCAAAAAATAAAACGAGCCTCTTAATAACTAGACCCTTGAAGAAGAAGCCTTAAACACACTTGATCAATGCACTAACAAATTTTATATTCAATTTGAGTATTAATAAAAAATAAATAATTTAATAATCTACGATTTAATCTCATAAAAATAAATTCATTAAAATAGCATAATAATAGAAAAGAAGAATAATAACCCAAATAAAGTTTTGAAATGCTTTGCAAATAATCTTAATTACAAAAAGGAGTACCTATGTAATTAGTGCTCTTTAATTATTCTGATAACGAAAATATATATATATATGAAAAATAGTTTACATTCAATGGAAAGGCATGCTTGCAAGATGTTGAAATACAAATAAAAACAATTCTGATTACTTATTTTTTTAAGTACTTTAGATACAACATTTCATCAATAAGCAAAATCTTGCAACATAATGTTAAAAAAATTGTATATTTTTAAAGTTCTCAACAATGAAAAGATTGACATTAAAAAACTTTTTATAAATAGATATCTTTTACTTTAGGAAAACGGGATAGTTTCAAATAAGATGTTTAGAGAAAATTAATGCCGTTACATTTCAATAAAATATGATTTCATTCATAAATTAATTTAACACACCGCTTTAACAATAAACTGTCAAAGGTGTTGTCAGACGAAATGTGTTTGTCAAAATTAAAGTGCGTTCAAATTAATACGTAACAATGGAAGCTACAATGTCGTTAATGAGCGAAAGTATATACAGTGTAAACTCTATATAGCGATACTAAAAGGACAGTGTATTTTGTGGCGTTATTGAGAGAAGAAATAATCCATCAATATTTTTTACTATAATATGTATTTACTGATAATATATAAAATTTACAACTGACCAGCAAACATTCATACTATCACAAATTACATCGCTTTTCTCCCGCCTCTATTGCGCGTATTAATAAAACTTTTTCGTCAATACACAAAGATTTTGTTTTACCCGCCATGTTCACAGTTTGCAAGTTTGTTATTAAGATTATAATAACTTATCGATAAGCAGCTGAGCTAAACATATAAAGATAATCCCAACAAACAAAAGAACGAATTTCTTAGAATCTTCGGTATGCATGATGTCGACAACAAAGCAACAAAATAACAAACAATTACTGTTTATTGCTTAATGATGACGTATTGTAGTCGTTATTTAGAGTGGATGTGTCGTTATTTAGAGTCTATCATTGTATATAAGCAACAAGGTAAACCAACTAGAGACTAGAGTTAAGTAATTTCGCCGTTTTAAGGAGTTTGTCGTTATATCGAGTGACGCTAAATGGAGTTTACACTGTAAAGGTGGTACTTCACATGGCTATTTGTGTTCGCTATTGAGTGTTTGTTGTATTTGGCAAAATATATGACGTTTAAGACAAACATGCAAATAGAGGCAAATACGACCATGGCAATCAAATAGCAAACATACAAACATTTGACAGCAGGAATTTTAGCACTGTTTCATTGTCTCTATTCATTTTCAATAGTAATTGTTCCAGTTCTCGCTCACAGCACAGACACACGCCCGTACTGGTTCACGGCGCGTGCGCTTCTAAATATAGCCATTGTGTGGACAGTTTATTTGCCGAATTTGCCTATTTGACTCCTTTGATGTGCCTCGAAAAACCGACAAGCGCACGGTAACGTGTATTTGGTATTGGCCTTATTTGTCAAATAGGCAAATAAGGCCAACACTTTGTCAAATAGACCCTCCACACTTGGTAATTGTTTGCCAAATATTCCAAATACACAAATACAAATGGTCATGTGAAGTGCCGGCATAAAGTAGAATTTTAACGCTTCTCTTCCCTCTACATTATATGATCGTCCTGTGATGTAATTGCGCCAGCTGTTACACACTAGTTTAAAGGACACTTTAGACATAATATTTCACATGATGTGTCATTGACAGCTTTATGAACCGTCCATATAATTATAGCGACATAATCGGTCTTCAAATTCTAAACAAATTTTGAGATATTTTTCCAAGCACAAAAAAGAAAGCAATCAGAATCACAAGATAAAAATAAAAAATGCGACAAAATCCGTTGTGAATACCAGCTGCAAATGTAAGACAATAATTTGAGAGTAGATAAAAAAAACTTTACAAATTGTTACAGAATTAGTTTTAACATTTTATGATCTTACCTTAAAGCCGTCATACGTCCAACTACCGAATTTCAAAACGCAGGTCTGTTCGTCAAACGGGAAATATTCAACGTCAATTTCACACGACGACTTGTAAATGGCAGGCGGCTTCCACTCGACTAAGCCCTGGTGATAGATAGTAGCTTTGGTCGCTAATGTCACCTCGAAGTTACCGTCAGCGCTGCAAGCGATACAACCGACCGGCGAAAACACACACACCATTTTATATTGACGCGCGCTCATACACGCTACCATTGTGCATGCATCCTTAAATCTGTATAGTTGTGTATAAATATCGTGATATGTACATAAATGTCAACGCGCACACCATTCATACAAATGATTTTTTTGACGCTAGCTGTATACGCTACAATTGTACATGCACCCTTTTACACGCAACACACACTCTAATTTATCACTTGAACACGGACTAAGATGGTTTGCATGCGTGCTTAAACTTTAATCTGACGCTCACTTGTATACGCTATCATTGTACATGCGACTTTAATGATGATATTTAAAATGAATATTAACATGCAGTTAATCTATACGCAACTTAAAAAAATGAAAGAGATGGAATTGTGAGTGCTTTAGCTATCTATATTGATCAAAACGTTATTATTTTAGAGTGCGGATCCGGTATTAGAAATATATACCCTCATTTGTCATTTGATGATGACAAAGATTATATGTTATGCCGGCACTTTACAAGGCTATTTGTATTTGTGTATTTGGCATATTTGGCAAACAATTACCAAGTGTGGAGGCTCTATTTGACAAAGTGTTGGCCTTATTTGCGTATTTGACAAATACGCGTTACCGTGCGTTTGTCGGTTTTTCGAGGCACATCAAAGGAGTCAAATAGGAAAATACGGCAAATAAACTGTCCACACAATGGCTATATTCAAAAGCGCACGCGCCGTGAACCTGTACGGACGTGCAGTATTTTTGTGTCTGTGCTGTGAGCGAGAACTGGAACAATTACTAGTATTGAAAATTAATTGGGACAATGAAACATTGCTAAAATTACTGGAATTTTGAACTTGCGTTCTGCTGCCAAATGTTTGTGTGTTTGCTATTTGACTGCCATGTGTGGATGGTCGTATTTGCCTCTATTTGCATGTTTGTCAAATAAAACAAACACCCAATAGCGAACACAAATAGCCATGTGAAGTGCCACCTTTAGATAGTATATACATTGATAAATCGCAAATGGGTTGCCTAGCTAAATCGCGTACCGATGCTGTTAGATTAAGTAAATTCTAATTGACTTTTTTGGATCAACTTCCCCGATTTGTTAGTCAAAAAATCGAGCCTAAGGTGAGAGAATATGATACAAATAAAATGTTAACAAAACAAATAAACTCAAAGTAGGTACACAGAACACAACTATTTACAAGGCACATATATGTTTATGTGGATGATCTATATTTATGTATAGAATCAATGGTATATTCCAATTCCTTGTGTCATATTCTCTCATTTTAGGCTCGATTCTTATGATTAGCAAATCGGGGAAATTTATCCAAAAAAGTCAATTAGAATTTATTTAATTTAACAGCATCAGTACGTGATCTAGTTAGGCAGCTCGGTTAAATCTGTTGCATTGTGTGTGAAATGAGTATTATTATAGAATTGATGCTACATAGTAAAATGTACCTATCAGTTCGAACGAGTTTTTATGTAACGCTTCGCTACTAATGTTAAAATATTCAATAAACTACTAGAAATATTTTGTTGTATTATAAAAATAAATTAGTTTTTAAAAATTCACCAGCCCCACTTTTTTTATTTTTAATCCGTTCAAAATTTTACATGTCCGTGGTGCTCAAAAATTGTCAAAAAGTTTTTATCAAATATTTTCACATGTATTTTTATACGACCATAAGTTTATTGAAGTATTTTTAGAAAAAAAAAATATTTTAACTACTGTGTTAATATTCAAAACATTTTTCCGAATTTTATTTCCCGACAAACACCAAAAAAACGACAAAAATTTATTTAAAATGCGTTTTGTAAAAGAAATTATTGATTAAATAAAATAGTTGACTAAACGTTTATCAAGAAACGTTGTACTAAAAGTTACATTTTAATCAGTTATGTAACGCATTCTGGTTGGTCATTGTCCTTTCAACGAATTCAATGTCATTCGATTCTTAAAAACTATGAAGGTAATACATTGTACGAATATACGATGAATTAATATTTTAATATTAAAATTAAATAATTTTTAAATCATATCTCATAATTTTCAACTCACACATTAAAATATTGAAAGCTATAAATTAAAATGACATTTTAATGATCAGTGATGCCTTCATGCTTTCATAAACATTCAAGCAATTAATTTATAAATAACGGGCGCATAAAAACAAAATTAAAATGCAAGGAACTTCAATTAGAGCTGGAAAAAATTCAGAGATGCAGCTTAGCAAAGTTTTTTAAAGTTTGTAAAAACAATTAAAAGGTATTTTTAAAATATATAAAAATACAAATCTGTATTATTTTAAGAATCCAACACCACAAGTGGTGAATGTTATTAATTTAGGTCAAAATTCACTTTTCAAATTTTATAATATTTTTTCATTTTAAGGTCTCCCGAATCCAAAAGAACGTATTTTTGGAAAAAATCTGTGCGTATCTGTTAGTCTGTGAACACGTTACAGGTCAAACGGATGAGCGGATTGAAATCAAATTTTGGTGAAAATCGGTGCTTGTGCAGAAAAGATAATATGTTATAATGTTGTTTTTTTTAAATATAATATTAATGTACTTTTTATAACGGTATATTATTCTATTTATTTTTACAATAAAGTTTTGCAAAAGATAACTTTATAATATAGAAAATATTTTGAAAATAGAAAATATCAGCTATTCTTCTGTTATGTAGATCTGTTAGGGCATGCTAATTTTACATGACGTGATAACATATTATATAGAACCGTGCAGACGAATAGCAAATATCATATTTTATACAAGCCGTTACCCGCGTCATGCACACGTTAACAAAAAATTTATTTTCTTTATTTAAATATGTCAAATGTCAATATTTTTGAAGTTGGTATTTTTTTATTGAAAATGTTAAAACGATATCTCAACAGTTATGTTGTTCTATATTATATAAAGTTTAAACTTTAAGATGCTCGACAACTAAGGTCATTAAATCGTTCGGAAATTTAGAGTCTTAGGCAATTGCGTTACCAGTGATTATTAAATATTTGATTTGAATATATATTTTAAGATCATCAAAAGGCAAAAGCCGGGGTTATTGGGTCCTAGTACTAATTCGTATTCTTTGAAATTATTATTTCTTAATAATAAATTGGTAACTGGGGACTTGCAAAATGGAAGCGTCATATAATCAACGGTACTGTTATCCGCTATTATAAAGCCCTGTTTTGGATATTAAAAACTAATGTAATAAACAGTTTGGCTAACTAATTATAAATTATTATAAACCGTGCATGCTATAAAGTTCGTGTTTATGTAGTGGTAGCAATACAGGCAAGCACCTGCAGCATTATGCCTTCTACTCACGTAATGAGAGATACTGTTTCAAGTGGGTGCTGCCAACATAAAAACAATAAATCGTCCTACACGAGACTAGATCACAACGTACCAACTAAACTCAGATAACCTCCCGTCAGGTTATAAACAAGGTTATACTGTCACAGGGTTACCAATCGATTGACCTTAAAAAAACGATCAGTCCGGTTTTAACTATTAATCATTTAAAGCCAGTGTAGTGTAATGATTAGGAGTTTTAATCGCGGCCTTGCTCATGGATGTTTTGTCGTTTAGACTCAGTTTTGATATTTAATGATACTATAGTCCAGGCCTGGGCAAATGGCGGCCCGCAGCGCAATTTTATCCGGTCCGCGAAGCATTTTAGAAAAATAGTAGCGGAAATAGAATGCGGAAACCTTTTTTTTTTGCTCTCCGAATGCGGAAATAGAATGTGAGGATTTTTTTTTTTGCTCTCCCAATGCGAAAATAGAATGTGACGATCTTTTTGTCTGCAAATTTTTGGCCCGCGGTGAAATTTTCGTCAGCCATCCGGCCCGCGGTCAAATTTTCATCAGCTATGAGGCCCGCCGATCAAAAGATTTGCCCGCCCCTGCTATAGTCGAATACCTTATATGGTGGAGCCACCCTTCAAGTAAAATCACCAGATCATATTATGTGCATAGAATCTATATATTATGTGGACATATACAATTGAATAAATCTAAAAAAATATTATTAACTCTTCGTACGAAACCTGACCTGAAGTTACAGAATTTTACAGATCAACTATTCGCTTCTGCGTTAAATTCTATGCATAATATTATGGAGGGTAGACGATAAGGAGAATAATTTCTGTGTATGAAAAGTGTCCTTCAAAAAGAGTGAAATTAAGATGGCGCTACCGTAGAAAGAATGTCAATTTTTCTGATGATTCCATAGTTTATATATTTACCAAATACTGTTTGACTATGTAACTTATTGAAGTTTTATGTACTGTACTCTAGTCGCCAAAAATATTAAATATTTCCTTTCAGCATACTTCACTTCGTCTACAACTGCTAAGTTTACATTAAACTGATTAAACATTTTTCTACACTAGCGCCATTCTGGTCACTTTTTGAACTGTTATTTAACGCTTTAAGATGGACACTTTTTCAGTTTTACCTCCATATAAGATGTTTCTCCTTACCTCTACCCTCTATACCTACTATATATTATCTGAATGACACTGTTGCGCGCTATTGACACCACCATATTGGTGACCATTTTAGATTGTGTCACGTGCTTCTCATAAAATGGCGTCTCTGCTAATCTCATTGTTCTCTTTAATTTACGACGCGATCAACTATGCTGCCAAATCTAGAGTTTAGTGCTTCTCGGATAAAACGTTTCACTTCACGAGGGAGTATTTTGCACTGTCAGTTAAGACAAAAAGTTAAGTGAGGAATAGCTCTCTTAATTGCAAAGGTTTGTTTACGCTGGCAGTCTTGCAAACCCTACAAACATTTAGTGTAGAGAGAATTTGTGCCCTCAGCGTTACGAAACAGAGCCTGCACTGGAATGGGACAGTGGGACATGCGGGCTGCAATAAATCAGTTCACTTGATTCCACAAACATACATGTTCAACTGAGCTTTGGTTTCGAACTGTGTTTTGTTGCTATACTCTGGTTGTAAGGATTGATCATATGTGCTGCTCTGGTTTCGAACCTTTGTAAATTGTATCATATAGGCTACGGTAATCATATATCATTTTTATGTTCATTTTGAATCAATCAGAGTTGACACCGATAATAATTAAAGTTCCTAATTGACAGAAGCGCCAAATTCTCGAAAGAAGTTATAATAATTGTAAAAGACAACTGTTTACAGCAGCGGTTTCCAAACTTTGTGCACTAACGCCCCCTTACAAAAAATCTTACCTCTGCCGCACCCCCCCCCCGCCTTTGAAAAAATTATAAACAATTTGTGAATCATTTTTTTACTGAAAAATAATAATTACAAAGGTGGTAAATATATACCTATATCACATAAATCACGAAAATTGTACCTTTATTAATATTTTATTTGGTAATTAAGTTTGAGCGCTTATTCTTAAAACCAAGATTATATCAGAACAACGACGATATTTGCAATTAATTTGCGTCCCCCCTGGTGAACCTTGCACGCCACCCCCAAGGCAATATATAAAACTGGTTAATTGAATTTATTTTTTAACTTATACATAATAATATTAATATTTTAGGATAGACTGTTTTGACCACTGTTTTCGATCATCTATAATTTAGAATACCTACCTGTTTCTTTAAATTAAATATTTATTTGTCGATGATATTACATTTTAATTTTTTTATTTAGAAATCAAAACTGTTTATAACGTTGCAGCCATTAAACGTATTTAGTGATTTTGATTTTATAATGTTTTTTATGAGATAATAAACTCAAATTTACTAGTCGATAGAATTTTATGCATTTACCAATCTGAGGTTACTATTAATGTCCCTGTATGCTTGGATATTATTCATTTTATTGTTTAAGGTGCTACTGTATTTATGTTTGATTTTTTGACTTAAAATAATCCTAATATGTACTGGCAATATATGACAAAGCAACGTTTAAAATTATTTAAAAATCGGCTCATTATAAATTACTTCTTTTAAAATACACAAAAAAAATTATTACTCTTTTTCAAAACATACTGACGTATATAAGTATAATACAAAGACCGACAACTGCGAGTAGAACTCGCGCTAGAATTTTTACAATTCTGATAATAATATTTGTTCAATCTATATCTAATTCTCATTGTTCATGTTTTTTCAGATTTCTGTAAGCGATCGTTTAGGAGGCAGCAATTTTTAAATGTTATTAAAAAATGAAAAAATTAAAATAAAACAAATACCTACATTATTAAATTTGTGATTCCATAAGCTTTCATTTTATACTCTACAGTCTACACGATGCCCTCGAAAAAAGATTTTTTTCATTTTTCGTTTCATCCCCTGAAATAAACCCCCAGAATTAAAATTCAACTTTTTATATTTCACGTCTGTGATTAGGCCACTACACTCTATATAATCTGTGCCAATGTCAATTTTTTACGTCAAATAATAATTTCAGACAAAAATCGGTTGTGACAGACGGACATTGAAGTGATTCCATAAGTGTTTCGTTTGCACGGAACACTGAAAATGTTATAGCATATATCTCTTGTGCTCATGTACCGATTTTTCTTAAAAACAATAGGGCTTTTCATATTTTCATATTAAACATCCTTCCAAAATTTGGTTTCAATCAGATCGTCAGTTCGACCTGTATCGTGTTCACAGACAAATAGCCTTACAAACAAACGCGCAGAACTTTTTCAAAAATATATTTTTTGAACTCTGGGAGCCTCAACCAGAAAAAAAATAGTTAATAATAAAAACTTGTGAAAAGTGAATTTTGATCTAAATTAGTACCATCTCCGCTTGTGGAGTTGGAATGGTAGATAGACGCTGATAGGTTTAGATATTGAGCGTCAATATCCAACAATCTAATGTAATCTCTGATGGTAAAAGATGTCTAATAGAATTACTATAACAGGAACCCTAATAGTTATTGGCGTAACTAGTAGTCTAAGTCATTCATGGCGTGTCAGCGCGATGTTTTCAGCACTCGTCTCCGATGCGCAGTATGGACTCGCTTCGCTCGTGCCTGCGCACCTACGACTCGTGCTGAAAACATCGCGCTGACAGGTCATGACTTAGCCTACAAGTTGCGCCCATAATTTTATTCAACAGTTGCGCGTTATTCAAGTTTTAATTATAATGAGATGTTGTAAATATCTATTCATTTCTTTATAAAAAAAACTGTCAATACTAACAGCACCAAACAGCACGATTCAATGTTTTGGTTTGAGGTTAGCCGGTTATAAATAAACTCCATGTCGAAAACATTCGGCCTCTCAATTTTAGCCTCAATGGGTAACAACGGAGTTGTTGTTACCTACTATTTCGTTACGACTCAGATAATAGTTACGTTTATTTTCATTACTCCACAATGGCCGAGCTAGTAGGAATCTTCATTGAGTTATGACAAGTAATTGTCACCAGTCGGTAAATGGCTATTTAGGGTTCGGTTTTTAGGCATGATAAAACATGAATAGCGCGCATGAGTTGAATAAAAATAATTAAGAGTACATACAGCCCTTAAGATTACGGTCGTATAGCCTTACAATGTCCTGTGCTTCCTCGTTATCTGTTTACGCTTGGTGATTAATAATGGGATCAAATGACATAAAAAAATCGGGTAGGTACAACTAGTATAGGGGTATGTAAAATGGCTATGTTCTGCAGTCGCGGATAGTACCTACTACCTACAAGTGCCGGGAGTAACTCTAGATTTATGACCGCGGGTTTAGGTGACGACACGCGTTCGCATTAAACCGACGAACGCCACTTGAGATTTCAACGAACATAAAATGAACTATATCTATACCGGCTTCTGTTTCTGAAACAAATGAAATTTAATGTGAGAACCCGTTGCGTCGTGGGATACAAGTGATGTTCCCAGAAACCGAAATCAGTTTTTATAATTGAAGAGAAGGAAATAATGTATAATGTATAAACGTTGCTTATTAAAAACTAGTGAATTTTTGACTCGGATCACCCAATTTAAAAAAGTTTTTATAACATCAGAAGTGGGATACATTGAGAACATTCATGTAAGTAGAATGAGAAAGTTGTTTCATCTGTTTATACAGATGAATAGTAAAATATATAGGGTGACCGGTAATTGCTCGTATTCCTCTTGGAAAAAGAAACTATGACTGATTTGGAATGATTTAACCTTATCACTTGGAGGTCGGAAATGCGTCATTTTCTTATAATAATGTCACTTCTGTGAAGAATTTTTATTTTTCTAACATAGCATAAAATCTAACAGAAAATTTCGTGGTTTGATGCTTTAGGGAGGTTAGCCAGCTAGTAAGCTATCAGATAATGGAAAAATACAGGCCAAAAAGTGAGATTTTTTTTATTTTTAACTCCCAAAATTCGTTTTTTTTTTTGTAAAAAGAAAAGTAGATTTTCTCGAAAATGACACATTTCCGACTCCCAAGTGATAGTTGTAAAATCATTCCAAATTAGTTATAGTTTCTTTTCCCGAGATGAATATGAGTAGTTACCGGTCACCCCGTATGCATAATAATTATTTTAACGCAATGGTTTATTTTGAAAAAAAAAACAGTTGATTGCTTTCGCTCAAAATAGCGAAACAAATCAATGTGTTATGGTGATTTGGTAAACATTATGACGTATTACTGGAAAAGGTTTTGCTTTATTGATAGTTAAATTTACATTTACGATCAGTATAAAAGTTCAATTTTTGATTAATTTAACCTTTTTTTTATTTTATTAAACAGAAAAAATATAACGACTTCAATCTTAAAACCTTAAAAATAAGAATTACAAATTCAGAATGCCTGAGTGTTAAATTTTAATTTTTTCATCATAAAATTTTGAATCGTATTGCATAATACTAAACGGTATTTGATTTAATTTGCCACCGTTCTTTTTGTATTATACGTAAAACTTGAGAATCGATGGACTTTCTAGTAAAAATATAGTAGAAACTTAACAGAGGCAATTTCTTACAACATATGAACATGAGGTTTACTAAAGGTGATTTCATAATTAGCAATAACTTATCGTTAATTAACTCAATTTATCCTAGTACGTAAGTATGTAATTTATGTAAGGCGGTAAGCTTAGAACATACAGATTATATTTTTTCTCAAAAATATCTACAAAAAAATCTTTGTTTTAAGGTAACAATAAAAACTTCACAAATGTATTCTAAAGTGTTTTATTAATTTCCAGAATTATCTGGGCCTAGTATCAATTTACATTTCAGTTTTTTTATTATTTGTTTGTTAAGAATTGCGTTTGAATTACGCGCTTCCACCCAGCCAGCATTGCGGAACTGGATATGTGGACGGAGAAAGACGGGTGTGTATGCGCAATGCGCATATACGCAGTCGGTTCTCAAATCTCAGCATCGGAAAAGTGCGGTTCAAGTTGAAAATTAACATTGTTTTTCACGTTATAAAATGTGCATTGAACTATATGAACTATTGTAATATAAATTAATTGTAATATCATAGTGTTCTTTTAAAAATTTTGAACGTTTTTTTATCATCGAGTTTTTTTTCATATGCAAATGAACATCTTTAATCGAACATTTTTTAAATTCAGTTTGTATTTTTTTTGCAAATCGCTAATAATGTTTTTTTTAATGAGCTTATTGGTAAAAAAGACAAGCTGAATTGAAAATGCTTTTTTTTCACAAAAAACAATATCTGACTATAGAAAATGGGGGTACCCATTTAAAAAAACAAGGGTCACCCCTCTCCCTGCTGAGGGGTGAGATAACGGAGGTGAGTATAGATTTCCCCCTCGAAACCCAACAATTTTCGTTCGAACTTTTTTTTATTCAACCCGTTATTTTGTAAAAGAAAAGTTCAAAGTTTAAAAAAAACACCTAGTATATACTGTGATATTGATTGGCAATAAAAACTTAAGAAAATACAGTCCACTCTTCATTATCAGCAATGATGTTAAAAATTAAATAAGTAATTGATTAATAATTTTGTCAGTTCACAAATTAGAATTACGAAATAATTAAAGATTGTTTTTAAATTTAAATTATTAGAATACACTCAGCACGTTTAAAGAGGTATAGTCAAACGTTGCGGCGACATCTTGGTAGTGTCGGGTAATTTTGAGCAACATTAATTCTCGAAACGATCTAATTTCTTACATTTACGTATACCACCAACTTTGTACGTTTTTCTATGTCACACAATCGTCAAAAAACGTTCCGTGTGGTATTGTCTATACTGTAAAACTTTTCTATGATTTCTAAATTCATTAAAAAATATAACCCAATTTCTGTTAGAACTGACGTTATTGTGAACAGTGCCTTATATGTCAACGTGGTTCCACTAATATTTTAGTGCGTAGAGAGTTTTATGGTGTATTGTCGTGGCATGGCAATAAATTTTCACTTAAGTTAAGTAACTGTAACATTAAAATATGAACCCTCAAGTAAAAAATTTACTTTGCATAATAAAATCAGTTTTAGAATAATCATCAATTTTATTTTTAATTTTCAATAGGGGTACGTCGTCCATATACGAGATACAAGCTGAACGAGCTAAAAAGGTCTTTACTATTAAATAAAAAATATATTTTCAAGTAGAAGAAAAATCTTTGTGGCAGAGATTTGATTATAAAAGATAATTTAATTTTCTAAATGATATAGTTTATTACCAACAATTTTTGATAATAATATACAAGCAATTTAAAAAAATATTCCTTTTCAATAGATATCGTGTCACGAAATTTATTTTTCAACTTCAAATTGTATTTTAATTAAGGATCGAAATTTCCTTTCAAAATTAACTTTTAAAGATCGCGCACAGTCTTATCAAGCACAAACCAGTATCTGCACTAGGTATGTTAACAACTTTACTGCAAATTTCGAAATAAACGATAAACATTTTGCATTTTTCAAGTAGTTTTATCAGTAAAAAAATTAATTAATGAAAACGGCACATCACTAGCACACTAGATAGCTCCAGCACGGCTTGACAGAAATTTCAGACGATCGATTGAAAATTGACGGTCGTTGCTGGCTGTTGCTTGAAGGTGTTGATTTAATGTGCGCTCCTCCGTTAAATAACATGGCTACCTTCACGAACAGACTTGCTTGTTCCATGCTGTGCTGGTCGTGCAAGTTCATGCTTGATAAGTGTGCGCGGTCTATTAGGGTTAACAATTATCATGCCTGAACGGAGTTTGCAATTAGGTTAAAATATTAATAAAAAATATGAAATACAAAATGTTTACTACAAAATATTATTGGGAAGTTAAAAAGAATCAGTTAGCATTTCGAATTTGTAAAGATTGATCTGATTTAGAATTTTAGTTGAAAAATGTTTATATAAAACTAGCGCAAAACCAGAAGCAATTTTTTTGTTTATTAAAGTGTCGAAGTTTCTCATGTCTAAAGTTAAAATACACATTTGTTTTTGTTCTCATTTTTCCAGCATGGAAATGATAATGAGTAGACATTAAAGTTCAATAATTAGCTCTCGGATAGAAATGAGCTTTTCTCTATTTTTGTAGTTCTGCATTTCCGCATTGTTTTATCCATAGATAGAAGTTAACGAGTAAACAAACATATGTTGCGTTTTATGTACAGGATGTATCACAGGAAACCGTACATAGGGAAAAGTACACAGTACAAATTAGTTAAGATCAGGGATTGCTTTGCCCTATATTCAGAGGTCATTACCATGGTTTACATAATGAAACTATTCGAGGTGGTGACACAATCTGGATGAACTTAATAGTACTAACAGACGCTCGAACTTGGTCCGGTCCGACAACGGACATGGTACGGCGGATCTTGCAACAGACGACCGAATCTGTTCCCATCGAACCGGGCGGACACGCAGACTACTGTACAGACGAACAGATTTGGTACGGAGCGGACCAGATCCGCTGTCCGCTTCGAACCAAGTACGACCGTCTGTTAGTACTATTATGATAAAATCGCCGAAGTATGTTTCAATGTGACTTTTGTAATATTAGATAAAGTGAGACAAAGTTTTTATAATCGATGAAGCCAATACTTAATCAAAATGAAGGTTTATTTGAACATTTGCTTTAAATTTTATTTATTTGTTTGTTTGGTTTAATTATTAATTAAAAAACTATTTTCTAAATTAAAAATTGTTTCATTCATAAATATAAATTTATTTCATACTGAAGAATTTATTTTAACTGATTTTTCTAATTATTCATTATTAGCAATTATATTGTTATTGAATAATGGTTGGTCAGCGTTACCATGGTATCCAATCTCATATGTGGCCAAAGTAATCGTTGATCCTAACTAATTTGCACAATTGAGTTTTCCCTATGTTTGGTTTTCTGTGATACCCTGTATAAGTACTACTGATCTCTAATATATGGACAGAGAATGGCGGTCTTGGTGTCAAAACACAGATATTTATTAGTTGATATTTTGTTTTATACATCACCATATTGCCGCGAACCTTTAAGCGCGGACTTTTGAGACGGGTTGAATGTAATTTCCAAGCCGTTAATCGAAATTACTTGTTCTTAATAAAAATTTCGATGTGTTAAATTCGTGTGTGCAAATGCGACATTTTTTTTAAAATAACAATTATATATGGCATCTTAGGATCTATATGATTCTTTTAGTTAACAATGTCTTGGGGTGTTTTACATCAAATATGATGTCAGGTGTAATATATCATTGATACATTTTACAGGTTAGAGTTGGTACGCTTGCATTTTATAACACTAGAGCCTAGAGCCAAGGGTGGAAACCTCACCGATTTGTTTTCATCAGTACCACCTTTTCGTCGCAAAAATATGTTTTGATAAATGGTGTGGTACGTTCTTCATATTTCAGTATCATATAGAATGTTTCTTTACTTTCCCTTCACATAAATCTCTGCCAGATAACAACAAGTTCCTAACAAATCACATATCTTTATTCTCATTTTTTTTTGTTACTGAATGTGGACATTTAAAAAAGTACACGTATAAGAAATTCTTAAAAACTTATAAAGCCGTCGACTAAATGCTTTTCTCTCAAATATCTTTCAGCAAAATTATTAGAATGTAATTATTTTAATAGTATATTAATTATAGGTTTTTAAAAACAAATTAAAAGAATTCTCTTAAATATCAAATAAAATCACATCAGTCGTTTTTTTGCATCAACTCACGACTGACGGAAAACATTACATTTTTATTGTTTGTAGATAGGTATATATGTTACTGGCCAAACACGATTTCAGGACAAACTAGCTTTGCCTAGGCCAAACTAGTCCTGCCTATATGCGATAGGATAACACAGTATAGCCCAGGCCAAACCAGTTTGTCCTATCGCATATAGGCAGAACTAGTTTGGCCTAGGCAAAACTAGTTTGTCCTGAAATCGGGTTTGGCCGATAACATATATAAGTACACTATATTTAACAAGAAAAAAGACAATACATGAATTATTATAAAATTTATAAAATTCTTTTCGTTAGCACAAAATGTATATAGATGAAATATTAAAATAAGTATAAATAAACAATTTAAAAAGACAAAAAATGCGAAAAATAAAAAAACTCACAAAATAGTAATGGAAACTTTCAAATATGTTTTTTGAGTTAGTTTTATTATTATTATTACACTAATACAATAGAAACTCAAAGGGTTAAAGTTCAAGGGAAACGAAAAATTTAAGTTAACGAGTTTTTTATTTGTCGAGCGTTGAAATTAGAGAGGTTTTGGAAGTTCAATTTTTAATTTAACGAGGTTTAACTCTTCTAATAAATTTCTAATAAATTTTGTATCTATTCAATAAGATTCAATTTTTAAGTTATCGAGGGTTAACACTCTAAATATTTATTTATGATACCGCGGTTTTGCGCTTTAAGTAATGAAGGCTTTAGGCTTTGAGGGGATGAAAATTAAAAAAAAAATTAAGTTAAGTTAAGTATTATAAAGACATCTATGCTAATATTATAAAAAGCTATAGTTTCTAAGTTTGGATGTAAGAGGTAATCTCCGAAACTACTCATCCGATTTCAAAAATGTTTTCACTAATATTTAGGATGGACATGGGCTATATATTATTGCCCTAAAATGACAGCGCTTTTCGCGGAGACCAATTTTGCAATTTAAGTCGACAAAAAAACAGTGGTAATCTATAAATTTCGGCGAAGCCGAACCGGGCCGCTAGTATAATATATAATATATATTCAATAATATTTTTTTCAGAATTCTAATTAAAATACATTTTTTGACAAATTCTGTATATTATTAAATAACTTCTGTTAATATATTCTCGGTCATTGTTCTTATAAAATATATTATTAAATTAAGATACACGGAAACTTCTGTCGACTATTGTAAATTTTAATATACAATATAATGTTTTGTCTCATTTCGTTCTCAGTTTTCTATAATATAATAACATTATTACATAAATACGGAAACAAGGATACTGTTTATACGCTCCAGAGAGAACGGGGACGTAAGGGAAGACGGGGATAATAGTGAAGAGTTAATCGCCCTAAGGGATTCATGACCATTGTTATTGTCTGTACAGAATATAAACTTAGTGCTGGTGTGCATAGCGCATGTACCTACATATTATGTAGGTTTCAAACATCCCCCATTCTCCCCTACCTACACATCGGAAAGCTGGTTCCAAATGCTCTTCTATGTGTCAAAGTATGTATAACAAAATTATTATTTATAGTTCATTCCACTGATTCGCACGATGGGCCGGATGGCGTCCGAGAAGACTGGGTTATTAATCGACCGTAATACGTACAAGATTAGTCCGAGTTGCTCACCCAAACATTGCAAGAATAACTTACGTGTGTTAAAATAAGTATATATAGAATCCAAGTCAAAAACAATAAAATAGGTACATAAATAGATTTTCAAGTAAAACTTCTTTCAGCGCGTTTTGTGAATTTCGTGAAGTGGTAACTCCGTGAGTTGCTCTCAATCTAAACTAATACTATTATATTATAAAGCTAAGGAGTTTTAGTCAGAGTGCCCGTCGGCAAAAATTTCACTGACAAATACTCTCTCCAAACTTTGTATATGGCTTTATTAGGCCTAGTTTGACACTCCTCTATGACTTTTTTTGATTTTCGGGCGTTTTCCTTCTAAATTTTCCGAAAGATGTCGTTTTGACGACATGTAAAAAATTTATAGATACTGTTTGTTTTTTAATTGGATAGCTTAAAAACTTCAACCAAAACGCTATAATAATATTTTCTGACAAATAACATGAACCATGTAAAATGTCTGACACCTCGAATATGTCAAAAATTTTAAATGGATGTGTATTGGGTACGCTGAAAGTCACAAATACGTTCATATGTGACATACACGTTCACAATCTGATAAATATGCTAACGTTGCACATATTTATAACGAATAACAACATATATCACAATTGGAAATAATAATTGTGGGGCTATAGTGTAACCTTTATGTATACCTTGACCTTAACGTAGGAACTTGGAAGCTAATGTTAAACAACCTAAGACTATAGGCAACAGAATCCTCTTATATGGAAATAGCATCATGTGACACTACTGAATTAATTTGGCTTGACAACATTTAGCAGATGTTACATCACAATATATATTTAGATTGGATTGAAACTTGTAAGTGCCTTCTGATGTTGTTGGGTCTAAAAATTAATTCTGGCTTGCACACGTGGTAGATTAGAATAGAATATAATTTTATTTGTAAATCACATATGATGATACAAAACGTCAAATTTAAAATTTAAAAATTCATTAATGGTGTAAAATGAGTTTCTTTTAAAGAAACTGTTAAGGTTGTTTTTAAAATTTTTAAGGGGTAGACCCTGTATTGATTGACCCTTTAAAGGTCTGAAGTGTGCAATTTTTTGGCGTCAAAATGTTTATTGACTTGTTAAGTACACTGACAGCCAGTCGAACTTTTTGTGTTCTAAAATACCTCTAAATTTCAATTGATAATAACTACGAGACTAATAACACGTTGACAGCGGTTGAGCCGACAACGGGTAGAGCATGTCTTTACAAGCTCGTCGCGCAGGATTTTCTTTGCCTGTGACGTCACCACGCGAGTGTAAACGCACGCGCCTGATAGTCGTGAGTTAGCTTTGTGTAAAGTTTTAAGTTAATGTAGCCTGGAAATACGTTTAGCTAGGACGTTGATTCGGGTGTCATTTTAAAGCGCTCTAAGAGCACTAGCGGGAGCTAACTGAGGCTATAAAAATAGTCGCCGGAATAAAATTGAATTTTGGTATTAAATTGAAAATGATAAAATAGTTGAACATTCATCTTATTTGATCCGCAAATATGCTCGGAATTATATAAAACGCAGTCAGCAGGAAGCTCGCATTGAGGGAAATGCACTCAGCCTAAAAAGAGCGAAAGTATGAGCTACGGCAGCGTCGAAAAGGAAACGAAAAAACTCGAACATGTGCAGACGACACAGAAAATAATAATCCTCGACGTTTTCATGAAAAATTTACGGCGTGGACCTAAGTTGCGCCTTTTTTGGAGTTATTTTAAGATACGTAGCACTTCGAAAGTTCTTGTAAGAACAACGGTAAAATTTCAAAACTAAGAAGATAAAAATGGATTCAATGGTAAAATATATTATATAAAATATAAATAACTATTAATGGGAATTGTTTTGTGAGTTGTGACGCCTCTTGGAGTTTTTCTTTGTGACGCCTTTTAACGGAGTTAAAGTTGGGGTGTGCAGACAGCGCGTAAATTAAATTAAAAACAGATTTTAACAAAGTATATTATATCGGATATTGTAATTCAATATTTTAGCTCTGCCAACGTAATAATAGGTTCTGCAAATCTTTTAATGGACAGTTTTGTCAATGAAATATCATGATTCTGTTATAGAAATTAATTAACTTGTAAAAAGTAAAATATATAAACAGGGAAATGACGTGTCAGTCAGAGTGTATGAAAGCTTAATTTTTCAAAGCTGCAGTAAATGTAGGTATATGAGAATTGAAGAATGACTTTAACAATGGAAAGGTTGCAACGCTTGTTGATTTTTACCCTTTTCAAAATCAATGACGCAGTCCATGTTGCTTTATTGTATTGGAAATAGGTGTTAGTACTTTATTAAAAAAAATTATAGTCAATTGGGCGCCGGGATCATTCCAACTTAAAAAATACTGACATTATTTTGACATTTTATAATAGGTATAGAAAATAAAATTTCTGTTATCGCTTGCCGTGACGTGTGTAACAGCTAGTATTAAATATTATGATATTTATTTATACTACATAATATGATATCAAGTCATGTAAAATAAAATGTTAACGCTTGTGGTGACGCGAGTAACGGCTAGTATTAAATATATTTACTATTGGTTTTCCTGGTTACCTTCATAATATGTTGTCATGTGAAAATTAACCAAAGCATGTTTGTCAGCTACTTAACTTTCTTTTTGACAGATACGACAAAAAGAACAGTTGATTTTTCTTTATTTTCAAAATATTTTCGAAACTATAAACTTTAGAAAAAAAATTGTTCACAAGACTTTCTAGTATAAACAAATAGAATAACAAACCGTTATAAAAAGTATACCATTATTATATAGAAAACAACGTCATAGCATATATTTCTTTTGCGTATGCGCGTATTTTTCCCAAAACAATATAGGGCTCGTCATATTTGCTTATCAATCATCCTCCCTAAATTTGGTTTCAATCCGTTCAACCGTTTAACATGTATCGTGCCTACAGACAAACAGACGCACAAACTTTTACCAACAATATGTTTTCTGGATTCTGGGGACCTCTAAACGAAAAGAGCTTGTAAAAATAATATTGAAATTAAATTTTTGAGCTAAACTGGTACCATTCATAATTTGTGAAATTCGCTTATATGAACTATAAATAAGATTTAATTTCTACAAAACACAATTTTATAATAAAAAACAATATCTTTGAAATTAGTCTACTCAACAATGCAACGAGGCTAGACTAGATTACTCGTAATTTTGAATACAATAGCTTCTTGGTTTCGAAGATAATGCAGTTCAAAAAGTACTTTGAAAGTAGATTTATAGTTAAAAATTTTATCAGAAATCAAACATAAGTGAATCAGTGAACATCCTTGTTTAGTAATCCTTGACGAACATATAAAAAATTAGTATGTTTTTAAGAAATCAGAAATATAAGTAACCTATATTTCACTCTGTGAAAAACTTATAGTGCAAATGAATCGTAACAATTTTAAAATAACAAAAGCGATTTATCAAAAGAAATAGGAAACAACATTTAAAAAAAGCATGGCTGACGCGACTTCTGTAACCGTTGCACTAGATATATTATATTTTGTTTCGTATTTAACACGCTCATTTGTTCTTACAGCACGCGATTGTTTGCTTATGTTTTTTGTTTTGATATTGAAAGAAGAGTTTCATCAATGTTCTGAAGAGGTATAACAGTCGATTTTGCTGTCCGATAGCTTTTGTTTCATAGATGTTATGTTGTTATACTTTTTCTATATTAAACTTTTTTCCATCGCAACTGTGCTACATAATACTTGTTTTGTTTCAGTACTATTTCATAAATGAGGATGAATTGAGTTATGAAAGAAATAATAATTGATACTTCTTATCTACAAGTACGACGCATTTATGAAAATAATTATGAAATTTAAAACGATTTTACTGTTATAATTAAAACCAGGTTTTATGTCGTACATTCATGGCGATTTATAATTTAAATCTAACACAGACAAGAGCATAGATGATTTGTGTTACAATATAGCTAATAACGTACTGTAATATTGCTGACAATCATATTTTGATGCCAAACCTAAAACGATACCGGGACGGAAAGATAAGTATCAAATAAATAACACACAATATATGGTTTTACCAAATTGAAGAGAAAACAAATTTAGGTCGTAACAAGATTTACTAAATTCTATTTGTTTACTCTAGAGCTGAGATTGTAGCAATCAAGTTATGTTCTAACGACAATCCATACTAATATTATAAATGTTTGTCTGTCTGTTTATCTGTTAGGCTTTCACGGCCAAACCTCTGACCCGATTGTGACGAAATTTAATATAGAGATAGTTTGAAGCTTTGGGAAGGACATAGGCTACTTTTCTTTCTAAATCCAACCTCTGTGGGGATGAAGTGCGAGTTGTAATAATGTATGAAGTTTCGCTTTCACGGTCAGACCGCTGGACCGATTGTAATGAAACTTAATGTGGAGATAGTTTAAACTCTCGAGAAGGACACAAACTACTTTTTTAAAAATTAATCTCCAAGGGGGTTTAATGCCTTTCCATAAATTAAGGTTGAAAGTGGTTGTTCCGGTGCTTTTAATACGAAATCATGATGCGCCCAAATTGTGTAATGGTACACGTTTACAAGTTTCTCATCTGGGTCGAAATATTGTTAGGGTTATTATAATTAGTAAAAAATCTAAAGAAGACAGTGTTTTAATACTACGAATACCAATTATACCAATTCACTTTAAAAGATTACAATTTTCGTTAATAACTGCTTTTATAATAACTATTACCAAATCCCAGCGCAAACATTTAAGGCAGCTGGCATTCATTTAGAAAAATCATGTTTTTCGCCGGCCAGCTGTCTGTTGTTTGCTCACCTGTATCGAATTCACAAAACCCTTATTTTTTGCAAAAAATGGTAAAACAAAAAAAAAACATTGTTTTCAGGACCGTATTAAATTAGAGTCTTGCTTGAATTTATGATTTTTTTAATCAATGATATCAATTGTACGCACTGATTCTACGCGGACGAAGTCGCGGATAAAAGCTAGTGTGAAATATTTTATTAATCTATATTGTTGTCATGACAATGAGTACTACGTGTATTAAATTCAAGGTGTAAAATAATATCAGCGATAGAAAATTGTCACTTCGAGTACTCAATAACTGTACAAACAAACCTAAAGGGACCATAGAATTCGTCTCTGTGGAATCATGTTTGCATTGGACCAGGTATGTGTGTGGGGGTGTATTCGACTTTACGTATATGTAACAAGATGGTAAGTTAGATAAATGCGTTATCCTAAGGGATTTTTCGTTTAAACAAGCGTTTAAATTATCAAGAGGTATTTCATCGAAATGTTTATTTTCTTTATTGATTCGTTAAAATAGTTAAATACGTAACAATATATATTTGAGTTGTTAAAACTCGTGCGATGTTTTTGAAACACGTACCCGGCAAAGACCCCTCTACTTTGTTTAAAAATTTGCACTTAATTAAAAAAAGTAGGTACTTACGCATTTTTACGCAATATATTACTAATTTTTTTTTATTAAATTTAAATTAAATGAGTTAAACTAAATACAATTGAAAATTTCGTTAATTTTTAAATATAACAAATCATTCTACATTTTTTTTCTGTTTCATACGGAGTTCTGCCATTGATATTAAAATATATTTTACAATAAATATACGACAAAAAACGTGAACATGAATGGGTTTCAGGGCCAATCTATACAGTGCGACATTTCTTCAGGTCAGTTCCCGCAAGTGAAAATTGGCGACACCAAAGTGCCGAACTGTCAAAGTAATTTTGATAAATGGCTAACTTTTATAACTGACTGAAATTTATTACCGTACAAAGTTTATATTAAATAAAAAACAATATAAGAATTATTAAATGTCTTCGTACTTCACGACTTTCTATTTTCATATCAGTTTTTGTTCTCATCGTTGACGAGTCTTTTCCCAAGACACAATTTTTATTAATAAATATAATACTAAATAAAAAAAACTTAAAAAAAAATTGGGCCTCCGTCAAAAAGGGTTACTAAAAGCTTAAAATACAAATTTACATTCGATATTGTGTTCACCGTTTAAGAAAAATCGCAGGATTGTGGACAAAAATAGTAGATTTATTTAATGTATGACTTTTTCAAGTACATACAGAAAATTAAAGTTGTATTTCATAATTAATGTTATTTAATTTTCTGTATATACTTTAAAAAGTCTAAGGCTAGGTTTATATGAGAGGCGTTAAACGCGCGTTAGCCAAACGCGCGTTTACAATAATTTCAATATAACTGTTTATATGATAGCGCGCGTTGGTGGGTGACGCGCGTTCAACGCCACGATAACGCAAATACCCTGTTTACGCGCGTCAACGCGCGCTTAGATCATGTCTAACTAAACATTGATTAGCATTGATGCAACGCGCGATTTGAAGCGATAGGTTCTTGCTGTTCAATATTTTCGATTATTTTTTCTAAAAAGTTTTCTTTAAAATAAAAAATGGATGGAGAAGAATTTGATTATGATCTATTCATCGACGAAATAGTAGTTGAAAAATTTAGGTTCATAATTCCTGAGATTCGGATAAAGTGTAATGTACAAGCTTGAGGTAACTCTATTTTGTAAAATAGGATGAACACAATATTTTCGATTTTTTCTATGACGCTGTCTTCTTCGATATATAGCATCCATAAACAGATTGCTTATGCAACGGCCATTTTCGACAGAATACAACACTCGATTAGCGTATAAACTACAAAATAAACGCACTCTTAACGCGTAAAATCGGTAACCATGTGAACAGTGGTATATAAATGTCAACGCGCGTTAAACGCGCTATTAACGCTCTTCATGTGAGCTAGGCCTAAATCTATAGACGCAACGTCGTACATTACATAAATCTAATACTTTTGTCCACAATCCTGCGATTTTTCTTAATAGTAAAATAGCAAAGTTCTGAGGTTGGTGGCTATTTAATTACTATTACGTTTTATGTAGTTAGGCACATTAAATTGGCGCCGATCTCAACAATTTGTTATTTTACTTTTTTAGTGACTAAGGAGATTAAATTTTTTTTTTATTTTTTACATTTTGGCGGACTTACAATTTGTAGATTGCACGTTATTAATCCCCTTCTTCCTTAATATTTTAATACTAAATTTAAGAAAAAAATTGTTGAATCGATTCAAAAAAAATTTATGTGAGACCACCCTGAAGGTATTGCTTATTAAGCAGAAAAATATTTATCAACATCGATTCCCAATTTCTGATATGAAATTTCTGATATAAAAATAATACCTTTTAGAAAACGACTGAGCCAATTTTTATAAAAATATTATGACACCAATCGAACAAAATGACGTCGAAATTTTTGAAATCGGTTAACCCCTCGAAAAGTTATGGCTGAACATACATAAAAAACATACGCGTCTACTATTAGAACCTCGTCCTTTTTGAAGCCGATTAGAAAGTAATCACAAAGAAGCAAAACAATTTTTTCTTGACACACGTTTTGCTATTATGCTAGCTTCACAAGGAGAAAACTTTCAAGATTTGATCATATAATGATGATACTAACGTGACTAGCAAAACGAAAATTACGAAAAAGTAAGCTCATGACCAAAAATTTCAAAACATTTATGGAGGCTAATACCTAGCATTCTGGATACCGCAGTCAGCGGTCGAGTCATCTGGAGTTGGCACGCTTTGAAAGATGTAATTTGTAAAAGCGGAAATTTGATACAGTGTTAAAATTATTAAATATAATTTATAAAAAAAAAATAGTCAAACATCAATTTGATAGAACCGACCTAGTCATCAGTAGAAGCTTTTTTGACGTGATAACGTCTTATAAATTGATGAAACACCAGCTGCACGCACGAAAAAGTGTAACGTTCCTAACGTTCCGCCTGACCCTGTGCGTGCAAGCGAGAGCGCAGTATGCTTCGGCCCAAGTTTGACAGCTACTAAAATTTAGGTTATGTATTATTAAATAGCGGATACGTTATCACGTAAAACTATCGTCCGTAAACCGACTTTACAGAGAACCAATTTTTTTCATAAATTAGATTTATACATGTCAAAGATGTTGGTGCAGGTTTTAAAAAAATTTCGAACAATAGTTTTTCAACGTTGTGTAAGAATTTTCTATATAAATATAAATGTAAATATATGATAGAACATCTTTGACAGTGTAACGTAATGGTTAAAGGGTTATTTTTTTGATAATCTGTTGACGTGCTGGGCCCACCCACGACTCAAATTATCGTTAAAATTAGATTATTAGTTGTAGACAGTAAGAAATCAATCAGGATAAATATAAACCATGTATTTATTTCACAATATTTATAAAACAAAGATAATTGTATAAAAAAAGGAATATTATTATGTATCGGTGAGCCACAAGATGTTTCACCCGTTAAAACTAAAATTGAATTGCTTCTTTTTAAGTGAAAAAATTCTCTGCGTCTTTTAATTATTTCATCTTGGCGCTTAGCCTCCACACAATTTTTTTTTTTTTTTTTGCAATCGAAGAATCTCGTTAGAGACTCTTTTCTGTGCTAAATGCCGACAAAAAAGCTACAAGAGCAACAGCAAAAAAAAGTGCACAGACGGCGTTTTTTTAGTGGTAACTAAATGAGTTATGCGAACACCGTCTTTGCATTTTTTTTGCTGTTGCTCTTGTAGCTTTTATAAGCACAGAATTTCGAAGTTGGCTTTCAATTCCTTGTCTGCCTCGAAATTCATTTTTTTTTCGGCGTGTTAGGCACAGAATTTCGAGCTTGATTTCAATTTCTTGTCTGCCTCGAAATTCTTTTTTTTTTGAGTTATAATTCTGAGATTCAGTCGCCTCAAGTTTTTGAATTTAGGACAGAACGAAGTTTTTACTTCTCCGAAGTTTTTTTTTAAGATTACATAATACAACAAAAATACAACTAAAGCCCGATCTACACAATTTCAATATCAACAACGTTGCAACAGTTTTATCAAAATCACGCAAGCCACTTTTAAGTGATAAACAATTAGACAAGACAGATAGACGATTATGTGACGCCTATGAAATTCGTTTGCTTGATTTACTGAAACGAAAATTACGTGACACTAGGAACTGATGGATGTACGCTGCATTTGGAATACACCACAATAGTATGAATTATTACATCATAAAACACATAACTTTACTAACGCTGTATTTTTTATATTTATTTTTCACATTTTTCTCATTTCCTTCTCTTTACACATATCCGCCGATGTACGTTTTTTAAATTTAGTTTTTTGCGTAGTAATGTGTTTCAGACAAATTGTACCGAAAATTGCATTGACAAATTATGAAAAATTGATCTTTTTGTGGGAATTAGGGAATTTATGAGTATTTAGTAAAGAAGTGTTTAATATTTCAATGGGTGTGAACTGACATCAGCATTTCTTTGGTTCCATAAGTTTTTATTCCCGCGTCAAAATATCCCTGGACAATATTTGTCCTTAAAGAATCTTTCAACATAAAATCTCATAAAAAAATCAAAACTAAAACAGACTCAACTAATTTATTAAGTCAACATGGAATAAAGAACTAATTAAAAGTAAATATTTTGTCCGGGGATCAAAACGCCTGATATCTTTGCAACATTAGCAGTCGAAGGGGTAATTTCTCGATAAAAAGTGTATGTACACACGAATTCCTACTTTCTGAATTCCGAAGAATTTTCGGGACTTTCTGGAGTTTTCCCAGACTTCCAGTATAGGTATTATTATTAATATGGAAACAGCACTGATAATTTCGTGAAGTAACGTAAGTACTCATTTTTTTCATAAAACGGACAAGAAATTGCTTAGCAAAAGTTCATGAAAATTATACAACTTTCAAATCTTTGATTACCGTCTGAATTATACAACTTTATTTTTCATTATAGTTCTAATCAAATAATTTAACACTTTTAGTATTATTTTATGTGCAAAATTATCTCAAAATGATTGGACAATCGCATAGATAATTATTTAATAAAACATACGGTACAAAGACTAAAATATAAATTTTTGAGAATATGGTGGCATTATCGGGATTTGATGGTGGAAGAACGGGTCTATTTAAGCAGAAAACAATACATGCATACGTTTTACTGTTATTTTGTATACGATGTAAACACTCAGTCTTTAATACATCCTTGAAAATGTTTTGATTATCTCAATTTCGCCATTCGGCATTCATTTTATCGATACATCTGCATCAAATTATATCTTTCGTGATTTCTTTCTGGACGATGTTATTAAAATTTTTCGTGCACATTTTCATGCTTACTTACATCAAATTTGAATTTTAAATGATTTCGAAATGTTCTTTAATATTCCTAGTCCTATTTTTTGTCTAAACACTAAATGCAGCCCTAAAATACAAATCAGTTATTTTAAAAGTAATTTTATTAATCAGATACATTTTAGACAGAAATACGGGGGAAAAGCTATTGTTATATTGTGCTCATTTTTTCTGTATGCTCTTGCCTGAGGGACTTGTTTGTCCCGTGGGAGACAATGAATAGGTTTGTAGACTCTATACGAATTATCAAGGTCTACTGTATAGGCAAATACACTAGTAATTTTGTACAATAATTGAATTATATATTTTGGTATGAAATTCACACAGTAAGATAATCAATAAAATACAGCTTTAACGTAAACATGATTCAAGTTTGTACAAACAGCGGGTATTCCATTGTGTTTTGTATAAGAATAGAAGCACTGTGTAGAATTTCTTGAGATATTAATCACGATCGGGGCAAATACATCACATAACAGCAACACTGCACTGCACACATCCGGTTCCTGTGTTTTGAAAACATAACCTAACTTACATCATCGTTCAAAAACAAGCGATCCGTTAAAATGTGTCAAATTTCTGTCCAACGTTTCGGAAAAACTGTTAACGTATTTTTTTATAGGTATGAGATTTCAGTTAGCTATAATATTGATGTCGATACATAATGTGACGTCACATAAAAATATTTCGTGCGCTAACGTAGAAGAACTTACGATCAAATTGTGTCATTGTAATTTTTTTTTATCCTGTAACCTTTCCGCATACGCGTTCTATTCTATAAAGAAAATTACGTCAAAATCGGTACACACAGTGAAAACGCACGATTAAAACGAATATCAACAATTTTTTACGGATTTGAGGTTAAAAATACCATCACCAGCAAGATCATTAAATATTTTTTTTCTAAATAAAAAAAAAAACTATGTTCGTAGAGATCATTAAATTGTAACCCTTAATGATAAATAATACAAACATATTAAAGAAGAATTTCTATTAATACATAATATTGTTGGAATGTTTTTTTTTTTACAAAAAATTACCGGAAAAATTTTATTAAAAATATATTTTTGTGATTTCCCATTTTAAAAAAAATATAATTAGGGATCCCGCACAAGCCTTATGGGATTTGGTTCTTGGTTAAATTAATCGAAAATGGTTTTATTTTTTAGTTTAAAGGTCACTAAGAAAAAGTGTCCACTGGCGCATAGCCTAAAAACCAATAGATTTTTAGTTACAGATATGTTTAGCGAGATTTTAGATATAGGTATATCCATTGAATTCACAAACATGTTCCATGTTCAACTTTTGTGCTTTTTTTTTAGAAATAGAAAAATGGTGAAAAACTAGGTAATGTTGGAATGTGTCATCCTGTATAAAATAATAATGTCATATTCGGATTCATCGCACTCGGAAACATATTTCTAGAGCTTGAACTTTTTAAGATTATGAATTCAATGGATAATCGTATATCTAAAATTTCGCTAAACATATATCTTTAGTTAAAAATGTATTGGTTTTTAAGCTATATGCCTGTGGACACTTTCTCTTAGTGACATTTAAACTATAAAATAAAACCATTTTCGAGCAATTTAACCAAGAACCAAATCCCATAAGGTTAGTACGGGGTCCTTTATATTTTGTAATATGTTTTATAAACAAACTGTTTAAAACATTATCGTCTTCAGTTATTTTTGCATTAATGAGTTTACTTTTTATTAATTGTTTTTTATTAATAATTAGGCGTTTGGGTTGAAGTTTTTTTTTTTAGATTTCTCGATATAAAACCGACAGTCGTATATAAATATAATTTATTTCATTAATAGCTGGGTTATTTTTTTTAAATTTGAAGCATATTTTGTTACAAATCGAAGTAATTTCCAGCATGCTTTTCCAATTTGGCAGAGTGTTATAAAACCATCGTTAGCTAGATGAGCTTAACACAATATTAATATGCATTGCGTATGGAACATATTCATCTCTCTCAGGACCATTAACGGGTCCCTTACCCATGTCTTACATCTCACTTTATCACTATCAAGTATATTAGTAATGCAAATATTAGCAGTCTATAGATATAATCTTATTATATACCTGCTGCGTCTTTTCGGTTTATCAAAACATCAATATCTATATAATACTAAAATCAACAATACGAAAGAAAACAATCGAATACAATGGCAGTCACACATTATAAGTTATAACCTCTAAAAAACTAACCAAAAGAGCTCACAGGCTATCCCGTCAATTCATCGCACGACAACTATAGTCGCCAATTCGTTGCATGACAATTCATCACTACGATAATTTCTCGCCAGACAATCCATCCTAAAATAATGTTTTCATGATTCTCCAATTTTTTAAGTTAAGAAACAATTTAAATATTTCTTGAAAACTGTATACAATTTTAGGCTGTGTTTTTGGTATGTGTACCTACAGTTTTTTATTATGTTTATTACAATATATTTTTTTATTTTAATTAAAAAAAAATATTTAATTTAAAATCAGAGTTTTTCTTCTTGAACTGTACTGTAGGTATAGACTTAAAGAGAATCTGTATTTACAGTGTGAGCTGCAGGATCATGCTGCGAAACGACACCGGAAATACTGTGATTCTAATTCCGCTTCATTGACATACGTACAAAACAAATAAGCATAACGTGTTGTGCAAAATACTATCCAGTGACAGTGTGACTGATAAATGGCTACATTATAATTATTGCACCGGTACCGGTAGTCGATAACGGACAATTAATTTGAAATATTTACTGTCGCATTTATGCTAACCTAAATTGGGTAAATTTAGGAGAATTCCACTGGTTGAGCTGGAGGAAGTGGAGCAAGGGGCTCACATACTAGTCATTGCTAATGTCAAGGACAAAAATTTGAATATGAAAAGAATTGTAAATTCCAATTTTTCCGTATAGAACGATCAAAATAGACCAAAAGATAGTGCTAGGTTTACAATAATTTGCATAGAGCGGAAAATTGGTACACGCATAGGTACACTATTACAAATGAAGTATCAAAAGTCCTCACTGATGCTACATCTGCTAAAAAATTTATTCAAGATTAAATGTTAAAAGTATCGGTTATTTGCATTTTTCTGGTAAACGGTAAATGTTACCTAATAATTAGTTTGGTCAATGAGTGCTCATAAGGGGAATCTAGATGGAAAAGTCGAAAGCAGAACATTTGACTTAGGAACTTTGTTTGGACTAGTTAGGAGATAAACATACTAAAAGTCCTTGCCCCTCTGAGGTACGCCCGAAGGGGGGGAGAACAAAGAAGGTCCCGTTTTTTGGTTTTTTGCTTTCATCTCGAAAACGGTACGTCGTACGAAGTTTTGTTGCAATACATAATGAAAGCTGATAAAATTCTCTACAACTTTAGCTTTCACACTTTTTATCTATCTCCAATCTTTGCCTAGCTATGAGCTCCGAAAAATTGTCGATTTTCAAAAATGTGTCAAATTCTCTGTAGCACATTGTAACAATACGAATTTGTCAAAATCATTTCGTATCGCTCATCCACACTATTAAAAAGACCCACACACTATTAAAAATTAACATAAGCTTTAACCTATTGGAGGCCCTGGGCACATTAGGATAATGGGGCCCCTATGACCTTAACAGAGCACTATTTTGTTAGAATAGACAAAGAAAATAGATAAACAAGGTTCTAGATTCTAAGTCGAGGAATGTGATATAAAATGCATATATTTAAAAGGATCACGTTCCCAATTTTAACATGAAGGACACAAAAAAAATAAGTATATGAAAAACTAGTTCACTGATGATTTTTGTTTTAAACAGTTTAGGTACTTAGTATACCATTAAACTAGGGGGTCCGTATCGATCGCGGGGCCCTGGGCACGTGCCAGAGTGCCCAGTGGGAAAGAGGGCCCTGCGTGGAGGTACTCCCAGCTTATGTTATTTTTTAATAGTGTGTGGGTGTTTTTAATAGTGTGGATGAGCAATACGAAATGATTTTGACAAATTCGTATTGTTACAATGTGCTACAGCGAATTTAACACATTTTTGAAAATCGACCATTTTTCGGAGCTCATAGCTAGGCAAAGATTGGAGATAGATAAAAAGTGTGAAAGCTAAAGTTGTAGAGAATTTTATCAGCTTTCATTATGTATTGCAACAAAATTTCGTACGACGTACCGTTTTCGAGATGAAAGCAACAAACCAAAAAACGGGACCTTCTTTGTGCTCCCCCCCTTCGGGCGTACCTCGGAGGGGTAAGGACTTTTAGTATGTTTATCTCCTAACTAGTCCAAACAAAGTTCCTAAGTCAAATGTTCTGCTTTCGACTTTTCCATCTAGAATTATTCGTTGCTTAAGCTAAATAGGTTAGACAAAAGTTGTAGATCATGCAATAGGTCATATGCATGAGACTCAAAATTGGTTTAAATTTGTATTTAGAAATATATTTTAGTTCCTGATCATATCGTAATGGTTATTTTATAAATATAATCACTGAAAAAAATGCAAATAATAAAAAGTAACTGTAGAAAATACGCGCTATTTTCGAATTTTCAAAACGCAGCGCGACGTCAGAGTATATATCAACAACAGTTTCCATGACGACTGTGTCATCTCACAGTAAGATTATGTCAGTATTTAGAGAAAACAACAATAAACTTCATTTAGAACATTGACAATTTGACGTCAAGGTTGACATGCATCATATATCATGACGTCACATAAGCCCGCCAACATGGCTGATTGTTTAAACTGTCAATTTTTGAGTGTGAAATTTAATATTTTTTTTCTTATGATAATATTACATTTTTAAATGATTATCATTTTTTTCCCGTATTATGGTTGACTAAATAATCTATTAAAAATATAAAAAAAATACATGCATATGACCTATTGTCTACAAGAATTGTTCTTATACTTTTTTTCCTACAAATCACCATTCTTTTGAAATGGTGATTTCATACATCGAAAATACTAATATGCATATTGATATTTACCGTTATTTTTGATAAATACGTTCAGTACGTACATAGATATTATCTCAGGAATAGTGATTCGCAGGCAAAAATTTTAATACAGTTTTTGTAGACAATTGCATGATCTACAACTTTTGTCTGACCTATTTTTAGAAAACATTTACTGTTTACGAGTAAAGTGCAAAAAACAGATACTTTTGACGTTTGACCTTGAATACATTTTGAAGCAGATGTAGACTCGGTGGAGACTTTTGATATTTAATTTGTAATAGTGTACTTAAGAATTGAACCAATTTTCAACTTTATGTGCGAATTACTGTAAATTGAAATGTTTATTTTAACTGGACTAGTAAGTAAGCTCTGAATATTCATAATAATTTAATGGCGTGTTTTGGTAAAATTTATAACATGTATACTCAGTTTCACTGTATTCTGATCATTTTGATATATATGGAGGGAACTCCCTTAAGCGAAGCTTTATATTACTATAATTTATCCTATTAGGATTTGATTGGACGCTTGAAACTCAACATAGCAGAACAATCAATCAGATTCCCGTTGTTCACATGATAACTATATTCGTTGGTAAAAAAGTATAGGTAAGTATCTGTTATGTCTATGCCTTAGTTTCTGTCGGCGAATGAATGTAGATTTTTGTCAATATTATATTCTTTTCGTTTTCAAATCAATATGCGGCTATCAAAAAATCAAGATTTATAGTTCTTGAACAATTTAGTATTTCCGGAACTTTTTAATTTAAGAATTTTGTCAGTTTATGTTTTGTTACAGACTGTATGTAACTTATTGAAGCAATTTAATGCAAATGTAACCTCAACTATATTGGAACTCTTCCAAATGTGAGTTTCCGAAAATAAACGATTGAAATCCGGATTTAAAATGAATACACGTCGTGATAAATTATTATCAGTTGTTAAAATACACTGCCTTAGAATTACAAGTTATGAATAAAGACTAAGATGACTGCAATTAGACAATATCTTAGTTGTTTTTTTATTTGTAAAAATATATTAAAGATATTCTAAAAGTATGTTAAATGTATTGAACTTATTTACTGTGTTAGACTATAACTATAATAACGTTCAATAACTGAGAAGCAAACATGTCTATATAGGTATACCTCTATCTATAGTTAATTTTGGTGAGCTTTATCGATCTGTGTATTCAGAATAAAGGTAAATCCGACAAATTCTATAAAAACGGGTGTTAAAGTGGAGACTTTCAGGCAAAACTCGATGAATCCAAGATCCATGCAGGTTAAGAGAAAAACATAATTTTGTTTTTACTACGTAGGTACTGTTATTATATTTTATTGTTTTTTTTTTTAATTGTACGAAAAATGTACTTTTTCTTCTGTTTATTTGGTGTTATCATATTAATAAATGCTTTCTGAAATACTTATATATTTGATTTGCGAAAAAAAAACCAATAAAATTCTAGTTTCATGAAAAACCTGATAATTCAAAACATAAATGTTTTTTTTTTTTATATATAATTAGTATTTCTTTATAAATTTGGTAAACTCATCTATGACATATATTACCCTGATTCGTAAAGTAAAATTTGCTAATTATCTAAAGGATTCTGTGTGACAATTTATTCTAATCTAGTAAAACTGGATTTATCGGGTTTTGAATGGTTGAAGCTCAATTGAGATCTTTAGCGTCTATTGATTAATGCCAACGTACCGTAGTTCAAAAAATTGCTTTCATTATTTCAAACAGATTGTTTAGATCATAGTGTTTAATCTAAATATATAATCTAGTATTGTATTCAAAACCATGTCTTTCCTTTTCGTATTTACAAAAAAATCATTCTATACACGTAGTAACATGTAGTAAATACAGTACTTGTGGTTGCTTTAACTTTTTTAATGGAAAGTTTTGAAAAAGAAAACAAAAATACCCGCTTGAAGAAACGATAGTCAAAAAGTGAACAATTCAAGAGATGAAAGACGTTATGTAAATTTTTTATTATTTTTCTATTTTGATTTTTTATTCATTTATTTTGATTTATTGAATGGATGCATTCACTTAAGGTAGATGAAACTTTGAATGATACTGTCTTTAAAATTTTAAAGTGTCGAACATTAAAAAGAAACGGGAATCTAATCCGTCGTCTTTTATAACATAAGCAACTTAGTACAGGAGTCACAAACCATAGTTATTGGAAACTATGAGGTTTCTATTTTGGAACATTTTCTAGGGATTATTGCCAGTTTTTTTTTTATTGACTGTCAATCATAACACACGGAGTTCTCGAAAAGCACTCTGATATATTTACATGAACCATTTTAAGTCCTTTTCGACGCCTCTATCGCCGAGGCTAGTTACGTTACAGAAATGATTTCTTTCAGGGGGGTTAAGGTTACCATAAAGAAGCAGTATTCCAAATTTTATAAGTCTGTGGAATAGTTTCAAATATGTCAGTGACCAAAAATCAGGATTTGTGACATGGTATTATGAAGGACTTTCACTAAAATTATCTTATAGTTGGGACTCATTATTTAAGCTTCTCGTGTTAATTAAAAAAGCTTAAAAATTATAATGATTATAACAATATACATTGATATAGAGTTATAGCAATATTGCTGAAACTTCTGTGGATTAATGTGTAAATAACTGAACATAATATATTAAATCAAGGCTCTCTTTTTTCTTCTTCTTTACAACTGGATCAATTCAGAAATACGTTAAAAACAGTTTGGAAATGCTATATATTTAAGCGTTAGATAGATTTTTCTGTTATGTTACTGTACAAAATAAAACTAAAAAAGCGATTATAAAAGAAAAAAAAATGATTGCCTTGGGACAATTTTCTTTTTATTCAACGTATCTGTGACAACTCACTTTAAAGAATGAATAAAAAGGCTATTTTATAAATTGCCAAATTCAGTAAGGAAAATTGCCGTAGGATTTTTCCATTTGATGTCTTCAAACTGTTAAATTCAAAGTGAATACAACTGAAGTAGCGACTTTGAGGTACAAATTTTGTATAGAAAATGTTTACCTATTCATTGCCAAATCTTTAAAAAGACTTCATAAAAATGATAAAACAATTAAATAGATCAGACGATTCTAAACTTTAGTATCAAATTAAATTAATTTATTTTTTAAATAATCATTGCATCTAACAATAATTTAAAATATATTTATTTTGGGACTAAAGTTTTTCAAAACGTTAATAAATATCAACTCACACTGACATAGTGACCAGCTGTAAGCTACAATAAACACAATACTAGTAAACTATATATGTATATAGCAAAATTGAAGAGATCGGGTATTTTATTGCGTTATAGAGTTTTCGTTAAACGGAGAGAAAAAGAAAACATTACAATTTTACGAATAAGTGGTTTTAATTTTGATTAAGTTATGTAAAAAAAATTTACATACCAAAATTATAATCTGTTAGCTTTGTTTGGCTTGTTTCTTTCGTTGTATTCGATTCATATCTTGGGATATAGTGGGGTCATTTTCGTTAAATAAAATGAATTTTTCCAATAATTTTGCGAAATACAGGCCTCGTTCTACGCACAAGATCATCAACTTTGTCTTCTTCATCGCCTTGTTTCTCCACATTTTTCCTCACTGAATCAAGAATTTCTCAGTGTTGGACGTATTATTTCGCTATTGAGAATGGTTGTTACGTGTTTCAATACATGGTAACAATGTAAACAAAACAATATTAGCAATTTCTGTTAAATAGAAGTTCGCTATATAGAGTTTACACTGTATTTATACCAATCAAAATGCAAACTATGAATTATTAACTAGAGCAATTAATTATTAGTAATAATTTTAATTAATAATTCTTTGTAGTTTTACATTGCACTTAAAATAACGTAGTTAACAAAAACTGTCATTAAAATATTTATCAGATAAACTGTTAAATAACAGCCATTAAAATTATGTTCAATAAATAAAACTTTTGGATTAGATGCCAGTCATCAGTTGTATTAAAATAATAATTTAAATATGTTCAATATTTTTAGCAAAAATTACTACTAAAATATACAAGACATAAATATGTAGAGGTACACACTACACATAGAACTAGTTTTGAATAATTCAGTGCCTGTGCTTATGATGGGTTTAAATATATTGACATTCACTTTAGTATGCAAATAAATTACGTTCAGGAATTGCAATTTCAAACTCATCGACAATTTCGATTACAGTTATCAGAAAAAAATTTCAAGCTAGTTTTGTGAATAAATCTTGTGCGCGCGCAGTTACAGTTCAAATATAAACACAGAGCAAAACGTTTCTGTTGTCTGACTCTGAGCAAAATGACGCCATGTTGGTTTATGGGCGTTTGTTCAAGTCGTCCACGTGATAAGATACTGCTTCCTGATTGGTTCTTGCTTATACCTAGCAAGGAAAATAGCCCCTTTTCTAATTTTAAAACCTATTTTGTGAGATATCAGTCGAACCCGAAGTGTGGTCATTTTCAGCTTCGTACTCAGCCTACCGGCCAGCAGAACTTCTGGCAGTGTCTCTAGGAGCGTTTTTAGCTTCGCGTGCAGCGGCCTTTAGACTTGGCACTGATTGGCAATTTTTAATTCGTCGACTGTTAACAAGCGTAAAGCATACAAAATTCTATTGACTGTTTATAAATTGAATATTTCGACGGCTGACCAAATAATGGAGCATTTAACTCTTTGCTGCACGAGATTTCACAAGTTTTCTAGACCCTTGCTGCACGAGAAATTAAAGTAGAAAAAATCTTTATTTTTTTTACTTTGATAAAAGTTATTATAACAAAAAATTGTTTTGCATAAAAAAAAAATAAAAAAAATTTACCGAAAGGGCTTTTTGAGGAGATACAAATTTTGAACCAATATGCAGCAAATGACTATTCTTGATTGAAATAATAATTTTATTGAAAATAACAATTTTATTCAAAATAATAAATTATTCAAAAATATGAAATTAATAAAACAATTCTTTGAAAATTAATGATAATATTTTCTAAAATTTTGTCAGTAAGCAAAAGATTGAATAGCTTATATGGTGTGCAAGTAATGCTGTCTAGTGCTTCAACTGCATCTCCTAAACCACATTGTGACTGAAAATCAGACGGTGGCTGTAGGGCAGAAATATTATGGATTCCCCAAACCACGTTATTTAGATCTGCTTGTTTTGGGTTTGCAGACAGCGGCAGCTCATCATCATCAGAATTGTAACTTGAAACGTTATTATTCTGGTTTCGAATTTCCGCTATATACTCTTCCTCATCTGTACCGTCAATATCAAACTCTGAATTACTCGGTATACACTCAGTATCTTCGATACTGTTTATAATATCATTTATTTGATCAGAAGACATCGCAGCCAGATTAAACTTGCGTAACGTTCGTTTGGAATTCTCCATATTCTATACCAAAATCGTAACAAAAATTTAGATACATTTTCACTTTATGGCATAATGGTACAAAAATTGGTTTCAAGAAATTTATAAATAATTTAAAAATTAAAAAAAATAATTCGAATGTACATATAACAAACTAAACTAGAGCCATAAGTAAATGATTGTATACAACAATATGACAAAAACAAACATACCTCAGATTTTATCCAATATATAACACTTGACGCGAAAATAACCTCAAACTTACAAGAACTATGCTTTTAATTCAGACACGAAACGTCAACTAAACGCTATAAATTGCTCACGTTGGTCCTAATAGTGTGAAGAATGAGTGGTGAAGGTGGTTCAAGATTTGTGTCGATGTGCAGCTTGAAATAAATTATTTTCTAGGTGGTACATTTTATGTACCAATATGTCATATCTAGCTAGAATTTGGTGGTTTAAATTTCAATCCCATAGGCTGGAAAGAGTTAATTATAAGTCGAAAAAATGTAATAAGAGAACAAAATTAATTTCAAAAAAATTCAGAATTAAATTCATAATTCTCCTACTCTTGCACTCGCACTCCCACCCGCGCATATAGTTTTTGTAGCTGAGCGCGTTTTATATAGAAAAAAAAATCATTTTTTTTTTTTGAAAAAGTAAACTGAAGGAAATTTTGTGATAATGACAACTTCAAGTGAAAATAATTTTAACAGAGGACAAATTGTAGAGCTTTATTCCACTGATTAATGATGTGCGTATATGGTAAAAAGCTCTACTTTAGTAAATTAGCACGGGAAATGTAATCTGAAATAGTTTTCTTATTTTAAATGTAAAGCTTGTGCTTAGTTTTATTTACTCGCCTATAGAAAGAAAATGTTTTAAAGTACCATTTCAATTTAAGAGAAAGCTTTGATCAAATCAAATCAACTATTTTAATAATAGTCAAGATTGAAGCTAGTTTATTATACTAATACCAAAGTTTTTAGGTTTTAATCTAAGAACAGGTGACAATATTAAATAATAATAATAATAGTAATAATAATAATAATAATAATAATAATAATAATAATAATAATAATAATAATAATAATAATAATAATAATAATAATAATAATAATAATAATAAAAGTTTATGGTATATAATAAAACGTACAAAAGGCACGGTTCACTTTAAGTTGTTCTTCCACCTAGCCCACTTACATGACAAATTTTTTTACAAAAAAAAAAAAAAATAATAATAAATGCAAATTATGAACGATAATAGTGTAACAGGTATTTGTACTATTATATGACAAAACAATTAGATAAATATTGATATAGGACGTTTCGTCTCTTTATTTTGAATTTTTCAAACAACTAAAAATTACAAATCATTACATATTATAAAATAAAACAAAGTCCTACCCGCCGCGTTTGTCTGTCTGTCTGAACACGAACTCAAAAACTACCGAACGGATTTTCATGCGATTTTTTAGAATGAACGGAATGATTCTAGAGAAAGGTTTATGTGTATAATTCATTAATGTTTTGTATAAGTTGCTTGAAATATGACGATGATTGTTGAAGATGTCGGAAAAAATCAAGCCGATTTGGAACTTTCATCGAAAATGCTGCCTAATCGCTATATATAACAAAACAATGTGTAGTGGAATTGTTCCTCTATTATATAGGTCGACACAAAGTCCGCGATGACATGTCTATTTTTAAAGATAGCTTACCTATACCCAGTTTAAGGTGACGAATCGTCCCATATAAATAATTGTTTAATTATTTTTGACATTGAATAGTCCAAATATCTGTGACACTGCTGTCATTTATTAATTTGTTTGGATGTGAACCGATGATGAATTAAAAATATAATTTGGTCTAGGCCCAGATCGCTTTGGGTTTACGAACAATTAATTGGAAGAATTAAAATTCATAGAGAAAAAAAGTAGGTATGAAATTTTTTTTCACTAAAAGAAGTAGAAACATTTTCACAAACATGATGCAATATAATTTAAAATTCACTGTTACTTAATTATTGAAGCAGTTATTTAAAATTTTATAAGAAATTTCTGTTAACAGAAACTGTCAAATATACTGTATATAAACATAAGTAAGACGTAGTAGGCACGAATTTTAAGTTTCACTTTTATTTTCATCTCTTTATTTTAAAGCTTTTGAATTATGAGCATATAAAAAGTTTTATACTAGTCTTCCGTTGCATACAATATTTACTTCAAAGTTCTTCAGCGATAAGGTGATGGCAGCCTTTATAATACGTCTTACAGAAATATAAAATACGAGTTATGTTGTCAAGCGTCTATAATTCACAATCTCTTTATCTCTCTTTTTCTATAGATGTGATGTTGTAAGGCTGGTTTTCAACGGCGTAGTAACTATAAAAGACCGCGTACACTTGTCAAGCATGGACCAGCAACCTGCATGATGTCGCACACTAGATCAGCATAAATCACCATAAAACAGCAACTTTTAGCGCGGGTTCACGAACGACAGATCACTAGCACACCAGATCAGTTCAGCACGGCTATAGACAGAAATTGCAGGCGACTGACGGTCGTTGCTACTTGCTGGTTATGCAGGTGCTGGTCTAATGTGCGTTATTCCGTTAAATAACAAGGGTGCTTTCACGAACAGTCCATTCTGATCCATGAGAGGCTTGGTCGTGCTGTCAGCGGTCTTTATACGAGCTGACAATACGGCCATGTTAAAAAATGTCAAATCGTGGTTCGTGGGTACAGTCTGGAAATCGACAACATAATTTAAAACTAAAAAAATAAACGTACTAGAACAATTTAAAATATTTCAAGAGTTATTTGGATCGAGATATTATAATACTCCAAGTTTTTTATTCTTAATAATAAAATGAGGGTCCAGTTCGATACTCGATTGTTAAGTCATAGAAAACTTTGAATTTTGACGTTCCAAAAAAAAAATCTTTGCAGATTATTCACAATTTTCCTAAAAAATATGAAAAAATTTTGTTGTCATTTTTTGAATCTAACCAATCAGAAATCACATATACACGTCATAGTAACCGGTGTAGAATTACTGTATTACTATCTCACTTTGTATACACGACCCCGTGATTGTTTTTTAAAAAACTCCTCCCAAACGCCTTCCCCTTTTTACTGCATAAAAACGCCATCGCATCGACACAACCCCGTAATTGTATTTTAAAGAGCTTCCACCAAATGTAAACGCCTTCCCCTTTTCAGTGTGCAAAAAAAATTTAAAAAAAATTCCACACCTAAAACGGCTAATAACAAGCTGTTATAACTTATATAAAATAATAATTGTGTATTTCCAATGGATATTTAGCACATCGAGTTTATATCGTGCTCTAACCATACAATGATAATATCCAACTGACGTTTTTCAGTCTTTAAATTTAGAATTTTGAAATAGTTAACAATAAAGTTTATAAATTCAAAACTTTGATTAACGTCTGAATAGAACTCTTCAAATAAAAAAAATTGTCGACCAATTTTTCTCAGACCAATAATAATGTATTTAATAAAGTTTATAGATAACGCTAATATAACGGTATTAAAATGAATAAAATTGTCGACCAATTTTTCTCAGACCATATATTGACAAAAATAATAAAAATGCAAATCAATATAACACAGGATGACGTTTCGATCCGGATTTGGATCTTCTTCAGAAATATCTAAAAAATATAAAAATTAATTAGTAGCAAGTTATTTATTAACTAATCGATTGCACGCAAGATTGAAAGTTTGAAAGATTCAAAAATAATGAAAAATTAATAACAATTTTATTCATTTGAAGAGTTCTATTCAGACGTTAATCAAAGATTTGAATAACGGTATTAAGTTCGACTTGAAAATAAGTTTGAAGTATAAATCGCAAATGGTTTCATATTTAATTGCGAAAATACTCTATAGATTAAATAATACCATTGTAATGTTTTCCTCAACAGTTTTGTATAATTATATTATATTATAATATGTTATTCTTAGTATTTGGCGGTTGAAAGTTTGAAGAAGCAACCCATCATAACGTTATTTTAAACGCATTAGAAACTAATTATGCTTGAAGACGGTGCCATTTTAAAGTTTTACGGCCTTTTCTTGTACATTGAACTCCGAATATAATATACGATATCAAATTTAATTTCACTTTTTGCGATCTTTTCCAACTTGTTTTATTATATCTGCATGGAAATAGATCAAAACAGTTTTCATTATTTGTATATTTACTCAGTGTTGAAAAGATCGTTATTCATTTTAGATTCCTTGAATATTTCATAACAAATATCTGCGCAAGAAAATTTTTCTCGAAATAAAATGAACATACTTTTCAATTTAATATATTTTTTTACATGAACTAATCAAAATATTACTCTTGGTCATTTTTAGGAGTAGATTTTTGAAATAGTTATCGAAGGCATAAATTGCAAAATAACCTCTAAGGTTTTTAAAAAAGCATGCTTTTTTAAGTTTTATCGAAAACATTGGAGGATAATTTCAATTTAGGAGTAAAAGTTAACTATAAACACATGTTCCTGAGATACAGGGTGTTGAATATCTTAAAAAAATAACTAAAGAATGATCTATGTGTGTTTATATGAGATTTTTTACTCAAAACAATTTCACAAATCTACAAAATTTCAAGATAATTAATTTAATTTTAAAATAATGAAGCAAAAACTTGCATTTCCAACAGGCTGTATTGATTAATTAAGGACTTATCGTCAGAAGTTTTCGACATTACTTAGGATTCACATAAAATAATACTGAATAACTGGGCGTGGGAAATATCTAAAAAATGTTGTTCATTATTTTTCATTCGGAGAAAGACGTGAGATAATTCATATCCGTAGACAGTTGTACTCCCGGAAGCGTTTTCCAGTCTTTCAAAGCCCTGACTCTTGTATGCAAAGTTCGAAGTTGAAGTAAACAACTCGTAGTATAGGACCTTGCATCGTAGTGCTAACATTTTTCGGTAATCTTGTATACGGTAATTGCAAAAATAATGGCCAGCTAAATGTCTCCACTAATGGATTATTCGTGTCTGTGGGATTTGTGTTATGTATAGTGCACAAGATATTACTAACTTACAATAATACGGCCTTGTATTCGCTTAGCCTTGAAATGAAAGGAAACATCAGTTGAAAAATTGTAGACGGTCAGACTTTCATGGACTTGATTCCGTCGAAATTCGATGGGGTGAGAATATATTTTCAGCTGAAAAACTAAAACAACACGTTTGTACAAACTAAAAAAATGCAAAATAATTTTACAATAAAATTAGCTTTAATATAAAAAAGCGTGGGGTCTACTTAAATTTTCATAATGGCTCATCTTTTACAAATAGCTAGTAATCATTTATAACTACTGAAATTAAGCAACCCAGGCTTTTTTATGTTAAAGCTAATTTTCTTGTCAAATTATTTTGCATTTCTTAGTACATAAAAAAAAACATGTTGTTTTAGTTTTTTAAACTCTAATTTTAATTTTTTGTTTTTAAGTCTTATAATTTACATAAATTTATAACACTAAAAATAAACAGCCTTTTAAAGCTATAGCAGTGAGCTTAGTAATAGGGTTCCGTGCGAAACCCTAACGAACAGACAGACAAGAAAACGAGTTAATAATGCATTGGGATCCACTTCTCAGCTACGTTTAAAGTTTCAAGTCTCTAATTCTTCGGGAAGTTGATTTCAAATCATTTGCAAATTTTTTACTGAACAAACAGACATACAAGAAAGCGAGTTATGAAAACGTGATAATAAAAGAAATCATTGTAATTGCTTATATTATTTAAAAAAGTAATTTTAACCGCTCCTTTTTAACAAGCATGATTAGTTGCTTTCGACTTCGTCGATCGGTTCATGCAAACGATATATTCCGGCTATTCTCTTTGGAGCAGCTCCGATGAAATTATATTATTCTCAAGACCCAACAGTTAACAGTTTTACCATGGGGAATGGTACTAGTTTAGGCCAAAAATCACTTTTCAAAAATTTTACAATATCTTTCCGTTTTGAGGTCCCCCTAATCGAAAAAACATATTTTTGAAAAAACTCTGTGCGTCTGTTAGTCTGTTAGTATGTTTGTCTGTGAACAAGATACAGGTCAAACGGATGAGCGGATTGAAACCAAATTTTGGGAGGATGTTTGGTATGCAAATATGAAGAGCCCTATTGCTTTTGGGGAAAATCAGCGCATGCGCAGAAGAGATATATGCTAAAACGGTGTTTTTTATATAATAATGGTATACTTTTCATGACGGCTTATTATTCTATTTATTTTTTCAAGAAAGTTTTGTAAAAAAAATTTTTTCTAAAATTTACAGTTTCGGAAATATTTTGAAAATAAATAAAATTCAGCCGCTCTTTTGTTTTATGGATCTGTCAGAAATAAACTAGTTCGGCATGCTTTGATTAATCTTTACATGACATGGAACATATTATGTAGGTAACCATGGCAACGAATAGCAAATATCATATTGAATAATAGCCATTACCCGCGTCACCTCACGCGATATAAGATAATATTGTACTTATTTTCTTTATTATAATCAAATGTCAACATTTTTGAAGTTGGAATGGTCCCGTCGCCCAATTGGCTGGAATTTTTTTGGTAAATGTAAATGGTCAGAGCTTCTAAACAAAAACAGATACCAATCTGTGCGTATTAAATTGAGCGCATTTTTTCTATAAGTCGATATCTGGGAGATTTACTATTTTTAAAAAATCGTCATTCTTTTAAAGTTTCTCTATTTTCGCAAATCTAAGACACTACTTTATTAAGTTTCATAAAAGAAATCATGCAGAATCGATTCTGACAATTGACTCTGTATCTTTTTTATTTTAAGAGCTATCTGTAATATTTTTTCCATAACCTAAATTTTACATTAAAGTGTTAAGTAAGATTAGCTTAGAAAATAGCTTTGAAAACGAAAAAGTCGTGTCTCCTGTTTGGAGTTCAAACAACCGTATCTTAGAAATGTGAATTTTTCTATGACACTCTGAATTAACTTCGATGTAAACAGGCATCTCGCAGTTCCTGAAGCATTTTTTTACATTTCATGTAAAATGAACTTATTATCTCTAGATGACTGTAATTTAAAACTCCGTAGTTTCTACTATAAATGTTTTCTTTCTCTATCTTTCATGGAGTTTATACAGTAGCGGACAAAAAAATCAAATAGAAACAGAGACACACTCAACTAAAAATGTTCATTCATTCTAGCTAATACTCAAACATAAATTAGTTTTATAACAGATTTCTATCTGTCAATGAATTTTTTAAAAACACTAAATATTTCAATCAACTAACGGTTCATATTGTGCATTTGCGTCAGGATATAAATAATAAACAAGTCCTAAACTTTTTGAAATTATTACAGTATAATCGGTAGAACTGTTTTGCCCATTGCTCTTAAAACACCTTTAAGATATTTTCATCTGACTTTGTATATACAGTCCCGTAATTGTTTTTTTTTAAAGAACTCCCCCCAAACGCCTTTCCCTTTTCACTGCGCAAAAAAAACTCCATCGCATCGACACAATCCTGTAATTGTTTTTTAAAGAACTTCACCCAAACGCCCTTTCCTTTTCACTGCGCAAAAAAATCCACCGCATCGACACGACCCCGTAATTGTTTTTTAAAGAACTCACCCCAAACGCCTTCCCCTTTTCACTACGCAAAAAAAATAATTTATATAAATCAATTTTCCGCACATAAACCGGCTAATAACACTGTTATGTGTTATACTTACAAAATAATAATTGTGTATTATCAGTGAATATTTTGCACATCGAGTTATCGTACTCTATCAAAAATTCTACAATATTTTTCTTGTGAACAAATATTGTTGCGCGCTCCCCCTTGTGGCGCCTATGCTTTCCGTCGAATATTCTCGCAAACAGCAACAATGACTGCAGGCAGGATGTTTTTGTAAAGCAGGTAGCCAAATCCTAAACTTGTAACAACTATAAATGCAGGCATAGAATAGACTAGAAGATTCTAGAAAACGCTAGAAAGCCTATTAAGCGCCTATAAATACGACGAGCTCGGTGAGTCGGGCAGTCAGTTAGTTCTCGTGTGTGAGTGAGTTCATACGGCAAACGTACAGTGGGTTACAAATACCTGTGACATAAATTGTTCAGTCGGTGCAGTAATACCAAGGTAAATGTGAAGATAGAAGATAAATGAACTGTGTAAATAAATGCTAGTGCAGTGTGGATAATAAACCATTGACTGAAGAGATATAAATATACTTCTTGTAAATAATCGTGTGTATATAGTTAATAGTTAAGTGTGCTGAATAAAACTTTGGTGTGTTCCTTTAGGGTAAATATTTTGTGTACATAATTAGTGACTTTATATTCTTCGTTACTTATTCGTTTATTTTATTGGTCAGAATTTGTTGTTTTGTTTCTGTTACGTTAAAGAAATACTTTTTGTTTGTGTGTTTAACTGTTTTATTAAACGTTTGTTATTGTAAATAAAAAATTCCCACCACGAACTAGAACATTTTGTTACAATATGTTTGATCACAATGCAAGGTCATTGTCGACTGATGTTCTGACAGTGCGTCATTTTAGTAATCGGTACGCCACTGGGCCAGCGTATCATCGCATTAAATTGAGTTTGTTGAATGACATATTTTATTATGTTTCCCAGTTTAACAGGACTCTGACATTAAATATAACTTATAACGGACTTGTATTTTCAAAAGCACGCCTCTGAACCAGTATATTTTCACATTAAGTTGAGCTTGTAACATGTCTTGCTTTATGTTACTCCGCATTATTTTCTTGTTTATTCTTTTTTATGTGCATTAACAGTCAGATGAATAAATTTTAAATGAATTATTAGACTCTAATGTGAGTTTAAAATTACATTTAAATGATATATAATAGTGTAAGAGTTATTTGTATTACAACTTTACGTTATGTAATTATGTAAAAATAAAATTTAAACATTATTCTAACTTTACCGCATAATAATGTTTTCACTTTTTAGTATAGGTTATGAGCAATTAAATGAAAACCGAAATCGCCAATTCCATATTTGTTCGTCCCTTCATTCCGCTCATAGCGTTGAAAACGACTGTACATTATGACTTAACACACATATTTATTCACTAGCATTTAACTCGCATTCGTATCTTTGTTTTTATTTATCTGTTCTTTTTCGTCGAAATATTGCAAGCAAAATAGTTCATGCACAATTAAGCTTACAACGGCGATAAAAAATCTCTAAAATAACAGATCTGCACAAAAGACGTTAAATAATACCAACCAAGAAAAATTTCTAAAACTTCATTTGTCTGAATCCATAATATCACACAGATTATAGCAGTTGAAAGTTTAGCATTCTTATATAGTCAGGTTTTAAAGGCTCAGGAAATAAAAAAAAAGGTTTTATCTAGGTATATAACAATTTTGGCCACGCTAATCTCCGAAACCACTGAACCGATTTTAATGACATTTTGTAAATGTGTCTCGCTTGGTGCAAATTACGCTATAGGATTGTTTTTATTAAATATTTTGTACAAAATTACGGAGTTCCCTCAAAAAAACTGTTTTAGTAACATGTAACGACATCTGTTAGAATTCGCTCAAAGCTATTAGTTCAAGAAGCAAATCTGGTAGAATTTGCTGAAAAGACTAGTTCAGACGACGGGCCGCAAATGAAATACATTTTGCAGAATAATATCTACCGCACACGGGTGAACCGGGACGGACCGCTAGTAATTTTATATTAATAATAACGTAAGTACCATTCTTGCACAATATTTTATTTTCTTTCATATTTATTATGTATAAACAGTTTTACAACCCTTAAATTTCTGTTAGGGTAACTAAGTAAAATATCGCGAAAGTGATGCAAACTTATGTGAGGTATAGATTTATCCTACTTGAAAGTAACATTCTGAACTAAAAGTGATTCTGCCTTTTGCTTGGGCTTATTAAAATCAGAGCAATTTGTTTTTTAAAAAAGCTCAATTTATAAAAAAAATCCGAATTTTTGACGAAAATTGAAATTTATCAGATCTTATTCAAACTTACAACACCTGTAGTAAAATAAACGTTGATATCAATAAGTACAAGTCACCGTCTTTACCTTTTCTGATTTAGAAGTTGCATGCGTTTAAAGTTTTCAAAAAACTAAAAGAGATACAGACGTTTTTTGACACTCATTAAAATTAGTGTAAATTGATCTATAAACATTTTCAATTTCAGAAATATATTAATTACTAGCGGTCCCGCCTGGTTTCACCCGGGTGCAAGAGAACGAATGGGGGGGAGGGACATGAGTACGCACGATTGTTGTGTCCAAATTTCATGATGATCGGCGTTACCGTTCAAAAGTTTTTGTCAGATGGACAAATTTTGAGTTGTATTTTGCAACATTTTTCATAGATGCTGCGCTCCTATTGGTCGTAGCGTATTATATAGCCTATATAGCCTTCCACGATAAACGGACTATCCAACAAAAAAGATTTTCAATTCGAACTAGTAGTTTTCGCGGTCAACCAACCAAACAAACAAACACACTCTTCAGCTTTATGTATTAGTATAGATTTAAATTGTTTAATAAAGACTAAAGTATAAGGTTCACGATCACCGATATACATGGTTAAAGATATAATTTAGTTTTCTTTTTTTAAATAACGCACCTGAAAACTTTTTATTGGAAAAACCGAAATATTTTATCTATGATATGACATTAAGCATTTATGGCCACAGACAATTTTATGCTGAAAAGCATAAAATAACTGCATTAGTGTAACGCTTTAAAATAAAACTTCTGTAAACATTATGGAGCTAATACACGGGGTTAATAAGGTTTCACAGCAGAAACCAATAACCTTAAAATTTTATTGGTACACCTAAAATATCAATTTGATGTTTGAGATAGAACAAATGGGGCGTTATTCTTTACAGCGTTTTAGAGATAAGTCGCTGGCGTTGGCATTTTGCAATCGATTTTGTACCGGTGCAGTGGAATGCTGTAAAACATCACAACATATCGTGTTTATTTTCCGACAATACAATCTATTCTTTGACGCGTCTACAAATTTAATCAAGCGAATAGATTAGTAGGGAGAGCACTAGACTCATATTTGAAAGATATTCGGTTCGAATCCCGATAAGGGCAGATACGTAGTGAAATTCGTGTTAATGTTTATATTTTTTAAAAAAAATTCAGACCATGGCCGACAGATTACCAAAATCTCACAATGTTTATGAAAGGTCGCTGAACACGTGGCTGGTTTTGTCACTAGAATCAGTGCTGGCTGACGCGCTGGGTAAGAAGGTAGAAATGACATCACTGAGGATTCGCGTGCGTGGTCACAAGATGGATTTCTAAATTAGAACCGGGGCTATTTTTCGTCACGTGGGCGACATGGTGTCATAGTTTGTGTTCTGTTCAGAGACAATAAAAATTCACTTTTGTTAACATTCGAACTATCACTGCACGCGTACAAAACCCATCTGCAAAGCAAGCTTCAATACACGCATCATGTGAAGCGAACACATAAAATTCATCACAAAACTCAGCGCCCACAGAACGTTCAAAACTTGGCAGCCAAATCTAGCGGCAAAGCAGCGGCCTTAACTTTATATCCAACGAATTCTTCTCTCGTACATTACTAGTTAACTACCTACGTAGAAATTTAAAGTTATTTTTCTTGCTAGGTCCTCTGCTTGCTCTGAGCAAGAACCAATCAAAAACAGTATCTTGTCACGCGGGCGACATAAACAAACGCCCACAAACTAACATGGCGTCATTCTGCTCAGACAACAGACAATGATATTATATGTGTTACGGTCTATATACCTGAATTCGGACAATGGCCGAAATAAATGTGCAAAACTAGTTTTGACCAACGAATATTGCCCAAACCCGAAATCTTACATTTAATCGGGTATTGAGTTTTATAAAATGAGCAAAACTTGTTTTGTGCATTTTCAATTGGACAAAACTAGTTCTGTCCATTTCTAAACGGAGAATACTAGTATGGAACCGGAATCTTCTTTGCGTTTTTTAATTAACTTTTCCACATCAACGATACTTATTATATTAACGTAATTTATTCTTCTGTATTGTTTAGCACACAGAGGTTTTAATTCAGCTTTCAACAAATTTGCTTTCTTAACTTCACTTAGTGTAGTAAGGTAATTATGTTTCGTTATAAAATTATGTTTCCGAAGCTTCCAATAGCCAAACTAGTTGAGACTCGAATTCACCCTGCATTTTTACTTATTATTACACTGAATACCTACCCCACCATTATATTAATTATAACATTCAGGAGAATAATTCAGTAGCTAAACAAGAACATAACTCTACTTTTATTCGGGTTTGGAAGTTGAATGAATGACACAAGCAGAACTAGTATTGTCCGTTCAGAAACTGAAAATGCGCAAAACTATAGTAGTGCTCATTTTATAACACTCAATACCCGTTTAAATGTAAGATTTCGGGTTTGGGCAATATTCGTTGGTCAAAACTAGTTTTGCGCATTTATTTCGGTCATTGACCTAATTCGGGTATAGACCGTAACATATGCAATAGACAAGTTTTGGTCTGTGTTTATATATGAACTGTCTGTGCGCGCGCACCACAAAACAAGTTTGAAAAGACGTCTCGTGTGAAGCGACCATATAAAAGCAATGGAAAAAACCAGCCCTAGAAAACTAGTAGTCAAATTTAGCTAGGGATCTAGTGGAAAATCCAGCCTCGTATGCAGCGGTCTCTAGTCACTTTATAAATATAATAATACATATATTATTCTCTATTGAGGTTGAATGTAAATTTGCATAAATGAGTTATATGTACTTATAATATTAATTTATCATCACACAACGTTCTCAGAATTACTATTTATAATATTTTAGCAAAGATATAATATGGTATATATAGAGCTATAAATAATATCTAACACTGTGTGATAATGTGATTGACAATTTACAACCCCTAACATACATAAACGTGAGGAATTACATAAGTTTTCACCCATAGCTTTAACAAGGTATGTACTTATACGGTGCAATCACGCACACGTCATTTTGTGAACGCACGATAACGTGATATATATATAGGTTGGCTTTTATGACGTCAGTTACGCACAACATGACTAGTTATATTTAATCTGTTCGGCGTATACGTTCGTTCATCTGTAATGATATCGCATGAATATTTTATCGTTAATTAATGGGCTACGATTCCTGGCCACTCCGTTAAATTTTACCAGTTTTCTGGTGATCGTTTTGTAAATGTTTTCAAGAGTGAAAGGATTTTACGTCGATTATTGCCAACAATATTCTCTATCATCTATAGCCCAGTCAAAATAAACATTCCAATTCACCATAATTCGCATAGAGCTCAAAATTGGTACAGGTCTTAGGTACACTATTACAAATACTTAAAATATCAAAAGTTTAAACCGATTCTACATCTGCTAAAAAATGTATTCAAGGTCAAAGGTTAAAAGTATCAGTTTTTGCACTTTTCTCGTAAACGGTAAATGTTATCTAAAAATAGGTCAGACAAAAGTTGTAGATCATGCAATTAGTGTCTACAAAAACTGTTCTTATATTTTTTCTACGAATCACTATCCCTGAGATATGGGACCAAAATATCTATGTATGTACTGAACGTATTTATCAAAAATAACGTTAAATATTAATATGCATATTAGTATTTTCGATGTATGAAATCACCATTTCAAAAGAATGGTGATTCGTAGGGAAAAAAAGTATAAGAACAATTCTTGTAGAAAATTGCGTGATCTACAACTTTTGTCTGACCTATTTTTAGATAACATTTACAGTTTACGAGAAAAGCCAAAAAACTGACACTTTTAACCTTTAATCTTGAATAATTTTTTTTGCAGATGTAGCATCGGTGAAAACTTTTGATAGGTACTTCATTTGTAATAGTGTACCTAAGACCTGTACCAATTTTCAGCTCTATGCAAATTATTGTAAACCTAGCACTATCTTTCGGCCTATTTTGACGTTACTATACGAAAAAATTGGAATTTACATGGGTCCTTGTGGGACACGTCAAAATTTGCCTTTTTCTTCTTATTGTTCCGTGGTATCACCGTTTACGAGAAAAGTGTAAAAACTGCTACTTTTAAATTTTGACCTTTAATACATCTTTTAGCAGATGTAGGATCGGTGGAGACTGAACTATGGTATAATAATTTGGGGAAACTCTACACTGATAAATGAACTGTTCATCGCACAAAAGAAATGCTTACAAGCGATAGCTGAAATAACAAGCAGAACATCATGCAAACCAATTTTTAGACAATATGGAATAATGACCTTGTTTGATTTATATATCTACAGTTGTGCAGTATTCTACAAAAAACATATGGAACTATTTGAAACTAGTACTAGAAAACATGAATACAACACAAAAAGTAAATCAAATCAACCGGTTAATATATTGCAAACAAAATTAAATGTTGTCTATACTGGACCCTACAACTCAATAATAAGAATATTTAATAAACTGCCGTATTATTTAAAAAACCTGCCACTAAAGAAATTTAAAGTTAAATTAAAAGTTATATCTATTAAACGAATGCCATTACACTCTACAAGACTATTTTAACTAGTAATTTTATATTGTTTTTAATGATAGATATTGTTTTTAATGACGCATTTTATACAGCATTGTACTGTTTCCTAAATAAAGATTTTATGTATGTATTTCATTTGTAATAATGTACCTAACACCTGTACCAATTTTCAACTCTATCCGAATTATTGTAAACCGACCACTATTTTTATGTCTATTTTGATCGAACTACTAGTCATGAATTATTCTCGGCTAAATAGTTTTCGAACTTATCGCGTTCAGACAGACAAACAGTCCGACGTTTAAATTAGGCATGTGATGCATAAAAATTTCATAGTTGTATTTTAATTGCTTGTTTTAGGTTTACATTTGATCAGACCGCAGGAAAATTGTCTTCAAGTGTATATTCGGGAAAGCCGTAAAATCAAACATTAATGTCAACATGTTCGTAGAAATTGATGCGGAGAAGTTTTTATAGTTAACATTAAGTGGCGTCATGAAAGAAACGACTGACCCAACCTTTAAGATAATGAGTATCATTTTATACATATTACCTGCTCGTAAAGTTTAATAATATGGGTTGTATTATATATTATATACTTAGATGTATGCATGAAGTATGATATTAACGTCAATGCTTCGACTAGTTTCAATGAAACATTATCGATTATGTATAATGCTTTCAATTTGATAATAAATATAGCTATAGTAAATAGGCGTTAATAATTAATACATTATAGCTTTACACTTTACGCTTGATTATTAAATATTTTTAATGATTTCAGAAAGAGTATGTACGCTTATTATATTGATTTTGTCAGTTTGAAGTTCTATTATATTTTGTAGAAATGAATGCAGTTAGTGTAGCAATTACAAAAAATTGAAAATAAGGTTTAGACTATTGTGTGGAACGTGTAGTCTAATGAAGAAATGCTTTTTCACATTTCAGCGTATTAGAAAAAAAATTTGAAAAACTGTTTCGGATAAAACTTACGTATTTTGATACAAGGAATTCGAATATGCAATAAACTATGAGTTCCAATTTAGCTTTTCTAAGTTACCCCTCACATCTCCCCAGGTGATGGGGTAAGGGTTCCAAATTTGGTACCTTCAAAAATTATAATTAGACACTAATTTTTTTCTTTTCCACTTTATCGATGAACTTTCATACATATTAGGGTGGTACAGATGGTCTGGATGACCCTGTATATCAACCGCGACTATCGGCGTCATCTATCTACGGCTATTTTTTCGATTGCGTTTTTTAATCCAGGGTCATTAAAGAACACAACGGAAAAATATCTCTAGATAAACGACACTGATAGTTGCGGTTGATATGTAGGTAAATAACATTGAATAAGAGCTTTAAGCAAAAAGCACAGAATACCCTTCAAAAGCAATAAATGTAATCTTATCTTTGTAAATAGCTTTCCAAATGTATACACATCTTGAAGTTGTTAAGCCGGTTTCGCGCTTTTTTTAACAATACACAATAATAATATATGCATGTCTAGCGAAGACTTGAGATAGGGAATATTGATTGCATCTTATCTTTCTTTGTGTCAACCCGGTAATCCCCCGCGCTATGTACGTTCCACGGTTCCTTTGATCGTTGACGAGACGAACTCCATTTATATAATAAAACACGATTCAGTTCATTTTGCGCTTATAACGTGACTGCAATAAACTTTAACGATTTATAATTTAATGACAAAACTTTTCTGATTTTCCATTTATATTATAATACTTGATGTAGTACAGTTGTGTTGCAGCTTGCAGCCGAAGTTCATTTCTGCTAGAAGGCCAATCCAATGAAATTCTGCACGGGAAATGTAACGAAGGGATTTATTGAAAAACGCTTTAACAAAGGTATTTTTAAAACAATTTTGAAAAGATTAAATAATAATTAAGTACAAACAAAATTACTGAACTTGGTAAATGTTTATGAAAACGCTAAGAGAAACGTAATTTACATAATTAAAATACAGCCCAGCAATCCTACTTAACTGATTTACATTTGTTTTTTTAATTGAAGTTTTTTTGTCATCACATTTTTTCTTTTAAAAACATTTTTGTGTATAATCAGGTTTCATTCGGCAATGCTCGAAGTAAAAGCAATCAACCAAGCAATTTAAAAGGAGTGGTCAGAATTGTTTATTTTAATAACAATGAGAACAATTTTACCATTTTACCATTTTAATACAAGAAGTGGGGGGAATGGTATTAATTTAGGTTAAAATTCACTATATTTTTTTGTTTTGAGATCACTCGAATCCAAAAAACATTTTTGTAGAAAAAAAAACTGTGCTCCTGTATACAAGTATACAAGTCAAATGAATGAGCGGATTGAAACCAAATTTTGGGAGGATGTTTGATATGCAAATATGAACAGCCCCATTGTTTTTGGGGAAAATCAGCGCATTCACGAAAATATATTCCTATAGTTATATATTGCTATAACGTTGTTTTTTATATAATAAGGGTATACTTTTCATAATGGTTTATTATTCTATTTATTTTTACAAGATAATATTGTTAAATTTTTCTAAAAACTTTATAGTTTCAGGAATATTTTGAAAATAAAATAAAATCAGCTGTTCTTTTGTTCAGTAAATCTATCAGAAAGAAATTAGTTAAGCATGCTTTGGTTAATTTTTACATGACGGGGAACATATTATGTAGGTAACCATGCAAACGAATAGCAAATATCATTATATTTAATACTAGCCGTTACCCGCGTCACCGCACGCGACAACATAAATTTTATTTTCTTTATTATACATAGTACTATATAAAATGTCAATATTTTTGAAGTTGAAATGGTCCTGTCGCCCAATTGGCTGGTTTATTTTTATTTTTTTTTTCCAAATATCCCCACTACTCTGTTGAATTTAGAGTTTCGACGGAATCAGTTTAATAGTTTATATTAACTTATTTGCATTATAAGGTTTGTTTGGCTACTTGTCTATACTTTACATGACACATTCAGTATGTAAGAGTTGCTGAGGTTTAGTCTGATGGCAAATCTTTTCAAAATTAACCTGTACATAAAATTTAAATACAATTAAGTCGTTGGTTCAAAACAGTTTCAATGGTCCATGAATCTCATAAAGAAGAATGGAACCTTTGGTAATTGGTGTATTAAAAAATATGCACAAAAAATCAAAACCGATTTTAATGTTTGGTGGTTGTTTTTTAATATTTCAGTGGTTGCAAATTGAACGGTTTTATTCGATTCATAAAAATTGAATCACATCTATCATCTATATTGAACATGGATTGAAGTCGACTTTAGGATATTTTTTATTGACATTGACAGATTGATGAAAAATGAAAAAAAATCTTGTTCAGAAAAAAACGCCCGTCTTCTTATTTAAATTGACGTGAATAGTAATGACTTTTTAATACCTTTGTTTACTTTTGTTGCACTATAAAAATAATTAATTTATTGAAAGTCTCATTTCTATTTCAAATCGATAATTGAATAATTCATGCTTCGATATTATTAATGAATAGGAATATATTTTAAGACGTAGGTACAAGTTGTTTGTAAGTAGAAGGTAATTTCCGAACCTACTGAACCGATTTGAAAAATTGTTTAACTGCTATTAAAATAAGTTCAAGAACTAAAACCCGTCTACTGAAAAGTATGAAACAAAAAAATATTCTCATCTGAGGATATCCGTGGTCATATGTTACCTACCCTAACAAAACAGTATATATTTTAACAGTATAGTAAGCGATCATAAGCTCTAGGGAAAAGTGCATCACGCCATACATCTAGAAGGGCCTCATATAATAGACGGAGAGCTGGCTACGGAGAAAATGGGTGACTCGGTGCAGAGCTGAAAATTTGCAGAATAATAGGAGATATTACAAGTAAGTAGGGAAAAAATTGCCAGAAGGCTAGGCGGAAGATAAAGAGCCGCCAGAAGGCGCTAATGTTGCGAAAAATCAGTGCACTTCTGGCAATTTCTATACTTATTCTGTAATTCAAAACTAGATTATATATTATGGGTTATATACAGGTGAGTTTTAAGTTGATGCTTTTTTTTACAGCGTGTAAAAATCAAATAGACGAGCAAATATTTCAAATAGTTTTTTTTATCAAAACTCAAAAATAAGAGAGAAACAGCCTTTCGAAGTTTAAATAAATTTTATTAAATTTTCTTTAATTTTGAGGTCGGTCCTGGGGTTATATTATGTCACTATGGAAATATGTTATTATTATCAAGTATTCACAGAAATTGTTCAAAAACAGAACAATACACATACTTGAAAATAACAACTTATTTCCATAGTGACATAATATAACCCTAGGACCGACCTCAAAATTAAAGAAAATTTAATAAAATTTATTTAAACTTTGAAAGGATTTTTCTCTCTTATTTTTGAGTTTTGATAAAAAAACTATTTGAAATATTTGCTCGTCTATTTGATTTTTACACGCTGTAAAAAAAAGCATCAACTTAAAACTCACCAGTATATTATACATTATATAGTTATAAGGGCATATTGAAAATTCAAACATGATATAATAATTACATTCGACAAATATTCAAAATTATTAATGACATTTTGATAGAGATAAAATTAATCGTCACATATTTTCATTAATAAAATTACGTTGTTATAACAACGTAATTTTATTAATTAATTTAATTTTATTTCTATCGAAATGTCATATAATAATAATAATATTATATAATCTAGTTTTGAATTACACAATAAGTATAGAAATTGCCAGAAGTGCAACATTAGCGCCTTCTGGCCGCTCTTTATCTTCCGCCTAGCCGTCTGGCAATTTTTTCCCTACTTACTTGTACTTGTTAGTCGAGAATAGATTTATATCTTCAGTAAAGTGTAAACTGTAAATGTTATATTTGAATAATTAGTAACTACGGAATGCAAATGTTCAATATGTGTTGAAAGTGATTTTTAATAATAATTTCATAAATAATTAATAAAAGTTTTCGCAATATTGGTGTAAAAAACAGATAATTTTGCTGTACGGCGTGTTCTGCCGTACAGTGATAAAATTTATAAAAATGGCTGAATCGTGCAAAGGATGTGTAAAATCATTTCAAGCACTAGATCTGGTAATGTGTTCAGGTTTTTGTGGCTGTAAATTTTGTATAGAATGTACGTCTCTAAAAAGGAGTGAAATAAAACTATTTAGTGATAAGAATAACATAAAATGGTTTTGCACAATGTGTAGTAATGTTTCTTATGATTTTTTGGAAGTCATTAAGACTATGAATAATAAGTTAAATACGTGCTTCGATCTTATCAAAAAACAGAATGAATTGATTGATTCTCAGTCTGAATCAATTAAAAAATTAACAGAAGAAATTAACTTCAAAAATCAGAATACTAAAAAATCTAACAAAAACTTAACTCAGAGGGACAGCAAGAAGAAGGAGAGGAAAATAGAGCCCACTCAACCGAAAATAAACCAGGAAATGAAAAAAGGTGAAGAAACATTAAGTGGAAATGTAAATCTTCAAAATGAGGTTGCTTCAAGCCAATCAAATATAGAGGAAAATACCTCTGAAAGTAGTTCGAGTGACACGGAAAGTGAAGTAGAAGTAGAATGGAAAGCTGTGACAAAAAGACGTAGGAATAAAAAAATAAGTTATAAGAAAAATTGCATTTACGGAGAAGCAGATGAAGATGAAGCCCAAAAGAATCCTGGACAAGCTTTACATTTCTCGGTTGCGGCTCGTAGAGCTTGGTTTAGTGTCGGAAAGGTTGCGATTGGGACTGAACCATCCCAGATCAAAGATTACTTAAAAAGAAAGTTTCCGGGAGAAGATTTTAGTGTTGAAAAATTGCCAAAACGCGACGAAGCTGTAAGCCTGGCTTTTAAAGTTGGTTGTGATTTTAAATTAAAAGAGGAATTGGAAAATGGTAAAAATTGGCCGAAAGGGTTGGTTATTAAAAGATTTACGTTTTTTCGTAAAGTCCAAAAATCCAGTTAGTGATATGAAAAACTATGATCACGCAAATAACAATCTTAAAATCATAAATTTAAATGTTCAATGTTTAAGGAATAAGCTTAATCAAATTACTGTTTTCCTAGAAGAAGAAAAGCCAACTTCCTTTGTTTGACTGAGCATTGGCTCAAGAAGGAAGAATGTGATATTTTAAAATTTAAAAATTTTGTGGTCGGATCGTCTTACAGCAGAAGTTTACACATCCATGGCGGCACAATGATACTAGTCGATTCTAGCATCAGCTCAAATGACATTCCAATGTTAAATATTATGTGCGAAGAATTGCAATTTGAAATTTGTGGATTATCTTTCAAAAATGGAAATATTAATACTATTTTATTGTGTGTATACCGTAGTCCTGCCTCTGATTTTATTATATTTTTAGAAAAATTGAACAATGTATTGACTAGGTTACTTGTGTCTAATACAGTGATCTACATAACCGGAGATTTTAATGTGGACTTTCTGACTCAAAATTCTGATGTTCAAAGGCTAATTGAACTACTATATTCTTTTAATTGTAATTACGTAATATCTGAGCCAACACGGGTAACAAATAGTTCTAGTACGTGCATAGATAATATTATCACCAACTCATTAGAATACGAAGCCCAAGTTCTAAAATGCAACATTTCAGATCATTATGCCACTCAGTTATCCTTTGAAAAATTAAATAAATCTGATAAGCCCACCGGTAGTTTTAAGAGATCGTATTCTGATTACAACATAGATTATTTTTGTTTTCTATTAAAATCAGAACTATGGGACGAAATTTTAGCAACTATTGACATTAATGTAAGTTTTAATATATTTTTTAACACGTTTCTGTTCTATTTTAACTCTGCGTTTCCTACTAAAGCTTTTAAGGCGCAAAGAAAGAAACCTCGGTGGATTTCCGACATTGTAATATACCATAAAGAACAATTAATGTTGTTATTTAATTTATATAAATCTGACAATAGTTATAAAGACGCTTATCTGTCATATAAAAACTTTTACAATCATCTATTATGTGACTCTAAACAGCATGATTTTATTGACAAAATTAATAATGGCAAGAACAAAACTAAAGCTTTATGGAACGCTATTAATTCAGAATTCAATTTTAAATCCAGATTCTTGAACACATTGACTCTAAATGTTGATGGTACTGAAACAGATAAACCGGATGTAGTGGGTAATCTGTTCAACAATTATTTCGTTGACTCTATAAAAAATATATCAGGGGCAGCCAACTTAATGAATAATAACATTAACGTTACTAGTAATAATAATAATAATACAAATGAGGTCTTGGGCACTGTGTTCCTTTCACCAATAACTGAACATGAATTACATCTGATAATCTCTAAAATAAAAAATTCCAACTCTTGTGGAACAGATGAAATTAGCAGTATGTTGTTGAAAAAAACATATTATTTAATTATGCCGCCTTTACTTTATCTAATTAATTTGTCCTTTTCTAGTGGTAAATTCCTTGATATCTTAAAAGAATCTAAAGTTACTCCTCTGTTTAAAAATGGTGATAAATCAATTATTGCACATACCGCTAAACTAGCGGTATGTGCTTTATTATCGCTTTGTGCGTCAGAGCTGACTTTCGTTCATATAAGAAGTTATATCTAAGTTAATTTCACACGAAATCCATTCAAATTGAAGCTTTTTGAAAAGAGGAGATTCTAATCTATAAAATAGAACCATTTTTAAATCAATTTGAGTTCATAAATACTATTAAAATTGTAATTGAAAATCACAAACAGCAGTTGTCGGTTGGTCTGTACGTATGTACGTACGTACGTCACGACTCTACAGATCGCAATTTTGGTCGGATTGCCTTGGGTTATATTTTATTCACTTTGTTTACTATCAGACCAGAACCCTATTTAAATTCACTAAAATGTGTTCAGTAGTTTAATTTTTATAAACAGTTTTATTTTTTATTATTTTTGACAGCTAATAGTTTAAAAACAATAGTTGGCAAAACCAAAAGTGCACATCCCGCAATTTTCCACTGTATGATAAAAAAATAACAATTAAAAAATATTTTTAATAAATTTAACAAGATTTAAAAATTTAAAGAAATAAATAATTAAAAATTGAAAAAATATTTTTTTTTAAGTTTGCAAAAATAAAAAAAATTAAGAACTATACATAATATAATATATAATTAATATCAAGTGGAATAAAATAAAACAAAATAAAAAGAAAAAAAAAAGAAAAAAATCAATGATATCGTAAGGATTCGAACCCAGGACCTTGCCCTTGGGGATCCGACGGCATAACCATTGCGCCACGGCTGCCTAATACGTCTAGTGGTGTTATCACGGTATACAAGTGTAGCACTTGTTTTATGGATTACACTATATTTACCAGCAATTATTATATTGTTTTAAACTATTACCTAGCTGTCAAAAATAATAAAAAATAAAACTGTTTATAAAAATTAAACTACTGAACACATTTTAGTGAATTTAAATAGGGTTCTGGTCTGATAGTAAACAAAGTGAATAAAATATAACCCAAGGCAATCCGACCAAAATTGCGATCTGTAGAGTCGTGACGTACGTACATACGTACGTACATACGTACGTACGTACATACGTACAGACCAACCGACAACTGCTGTTTGTGATTTTCAATTACAATTTTAATAGTATTTATGAACTCGAATTGATTTAAAAATGGTTCTGTTTTATAGATTAGAATCTCCTCTTTTCAAAAAGCTTCAATTTGAATGGATTTCGTGTGAAATTAACTTAGATATAACTTCTTATATGAACGAAAGTCAGCTCTGACGCACAAAGCGATAATAAAGCACATACCGCTAGTTTAGCGGTATGTGCAATATAATAATTGCTGGTAAATATAGTGTAATCCATAAAACAAGTGCTACACTTGTATACCGTGATAACACCGCTAGACGTATTAGGCAGCCGTGGCGCAATGGTTATGCCGTCGGATCCCCAAGGGCAAGGTCCTGGGTTCGAATCCTTACGATATCATTGATTTTTTTCTTTTTTTTTTCTTTTTATTTTGTTTTATTTTATTCCACTTGATATTAATTATATATTATATTATGTATAGTTCTTAATTTTTTTTATTTTTGCAAACTTAAAAAAAAATATTTTTTCAATTTTTAATTATTTATTTCTTTAAATTTTTAAATCTTGTTAAATTTATTAAAAATATTTTTTAATTGTTATTTTTTTATCATACAGTGGAAAACTTGCGGGATGTGCACTTTTGGTTTTGCCAACTATTTCTAATTACAGACCTGTTTCAGTACTGTCAACATTTTCTAAAATTTTAGAATATTCTTTTTTATATAGAATCCAATCATTTTTAGATAAGAACAACATTATTAATAAATCACAGCATGGTTTTTGTCAGTCTAAATCAACAGAAACGGCAACATATCAATTCATAAACTTAGTATCTAAAAATCTGAACGAAAAAAAGTATGTATCAGCAATTTTTTGCGATTTTTCAAAGGCCTTCGATCTTGTTGATCATGCGTTACTTCTCTCTAAATTAGAACTCAATAGGTTTTCGTGGGAACAGTCTATCCTGGATTGCAACATTCTTGAAAAACAGATCTCAGCGGGTGTTCGTTAATGGTGAATTTTCAGACTCTCGTCAAATTAATACTGGAGTTCCTCAAGGGTCCGTGTTAGGTCCGATATTATTTCTCTTATATATAAATGATCTACCTCAGAATATTAAATCTGCTTCGGAAATAATAATATATGCTGATGACACCAATATCATAACTGCAGCATCTAGTATCGAACAACTCAAAATAAAAACAGCTTTAGCATTAAGTGAAATAAGAGAATGGTGTCTATTTAACAAACTTGTGCTTAATGAAAATAAAACGAAATTAATGTTTTTCAGGAATGTTCAGTCCAGGATAGACTATAACATAGATATTGTAGTCAATAATATAAAAATAAAAGAGACTGAGGTGAGTAAATTTCTGGGCATATTTTTACAAAACAATTTAAAATGGGATCAGCACATCTGTAATTTATGTAAAAGCTGGTCAAAGTTTGTGTACGTGATGAAAAGGGCCAATGTTTTAGCGAGTCCAGACATAGTAAAAACAATTTATTATGGCTATGTCTATCCTGTGTTAAGGTATGGTATTGCAGCCTGGGGTCATAATGCCTCTTTTGTGAGTGTTTTCATCAAGCAAAAGAGTATAGTACGCGCAATGTTCAAACTGAAAAGAAACCAATCTTGTAGGGCTATTTTTGTCGAAAAAAAAAATCATGACAGTTCCATGCATTTATATCTTTTGCTTGTTGCTTTACGCTCACAAAAATATGGCAAACTATGCCTTGGCAGAGGATGGACATGGTCATAATACTCGAAGAAAAAAATCAATTAAAATTCCCCTAGCGACGAAAGACGTTTTTAAGTATTGCCCAGAAAATTACGCAGCCTATGTATACAATAGACTACCTGAAAGGTGTAAAAATAATACATATTCCATTTTTAAAAGGAATGTAAAATCATTTTTATTAGAACGGGTCTTTTACAGCGTAGATGAATTTTTATGTTGCCAATAATTTTATTGAGTAATATTTTATATCGTGTAATTTATACGTTGTAATTTATGTTAATATTTTGTTGACGTGTCAAACAGATTTTGTATATCTCGACTGACAAAATATATATCTTATCTTATCTTATCTTATCTCCTATTATTCTGCAAAGTTTCAGCTCTGCACCGAGTCACCCATTTTCTCCGTAGCCAGCTCTTAGTCCATAATATATGAGATGGCATAATATGACCACGGAAAGATAGAGATTATAGCCACACAACTGGGTCTATTTTAAAAATGTAGGTTGTTAATTTGTTTCCATGGAGTTTTTCTTTCTTAAATTCATGGACTACTCTGTGTGTGTGTGTCTAAACAAATAAAAACTTTAAACTTCATGAATCTGTCAAAAAAATCATCTTTGCTCCCACTCGCATTCATATGCATGCATAATACCATTGTAGGTAAGCACGCGTTTTATGTACCTTTAGAACATCTCTAAAAAGCCCTCGCTTTCAAGTTAGCAAATTAGCATACGTTTCTAACTAAATATTGTACATTTACGGATAAAATCTTAGCAGTACTGAAATGACGTAAGTCTGGCGGGTCTGGGATCTTAGTCTATTATGCAATGCTTTTCATACGGAGAAATACGTATGGCCACAATCAAAGATCAAATCAATTTTTTTGACAATCATTTGTGCAACCCATCATAAGAATAATAGTTATTGTTTCACAAAATATAGATATAAAAATAATTTAAACAAAACTATTTCCAAACAAAAAGTTCGATTATTATTTTATAAACAGAAACATATTTGTTTCCATGGTTTTTCGAAGAAAATTCCATATAAACAATATTGATTGAATAATTGTAAATAATAATTTAGGCCATCAGTCAAAATTTATATAATTTTTTTAGCAAATTTAAGAACGTACTATCATATGTGAAAATTCGAGGTGTATTTTTAATAAAATCTTATTTTACTCAAGAACGGGCATAGAAGAGTGAAATGTGGACTAAGTCGTCAGGTGTAGGTACTGATAAAAATTATCAGGGCCCTTATGAAGATGGCATTGCAGACGACTGGAACAATAATAATATGAATTACGCTGCCGGTCCACCACCTTGTTTATGTTATGGAAATCATTTTCCTGTGCCAATGCCACCTCCAGTAGGCATTCCATACATGCAACCATCGTTTAATAACATGTATGCATTACCGCAAGCACCATTTCCTTATGAATATTTTCAACCAAACCTTGCGTATCCCATGTATCAGGTGAGTTTGATTTTCTTCTTCTTATTATAATTAACAGTCAAGTCAGGTGGTATTTTTGTTATATTTATTTTTTTAGAACCAGTAATATATTTCCTGACCTGGTAAAAGAAAAAATGTATTTTCTAAATCATATTCATTATGTAAAATAAATTGTAACAATAAAACAGTGACGCCAAACTTGTTCTACTTTTATCTATTATTACTTATTTTAACTTTTTCTGCGGCTTTTTACGGCCTCTTGATGATGTTCTTCCACGAACACCAAGTTGTAGATTGAAATACTATATTTTTTATAAATAATTGTATGATTATCATTTTCAATATATTTTTTTAGAAATACTATTTTACTTAAAAGATTTTGTTAACAGTTTTGCAAAATATTTATATTTTTTTTTAGCAACAGCAACAACAGGCTTTTAGTAACTCAGATCGATCAGATTATGGTGATTGGCAACAACAGATTGACTACCAAACTAAACTGAAAGAACAGCAGCTTTTGCTACTCAAAAAACAAACCATGTTGGTCGAGCAGAACCTTGTGGCCAATCAGAGACGCAACTCTATGATGCAACAGCATCTAATTAACAGAGTAAGAAGTAACACTGCTATGTGCAGGTCTAACAGTCTTCCTGTTAATGCTAGGAGTAGCATGTCTTTAAACAGAAGATCTAGCATGATGACCATTGAAGATAATGTTAGAAATTCAACGGAGATGGTTTCCAGAGTTCATCATCTCAAAAGCATGATCAATGCTTTGAAGAACAAAATTAATTTAGAGAGGTCTTCGCTTATAAAAGAAAAAATGGAGACAGAATCTCACTACAGACTAAGACATGTAATTATTAATTTTATTACTCAAACACTCCATCTATTACACGTTCTTGTGGTAAAAAATTAAAACAGTTTTGTTAAGGCTAATGAGGTTAGATACTATTTAGCGTGAAAATAAATATACAGCAGTCAGCAAGTAAGCGGTCGGGATCTCTGGCGTCTGGGTGCTTTAAAAGGTATAAAAATTAATGCTGGACTGCAACCAGCATAATCAAAAAATCTGATTTGACAATAATAAATAAATAGTCAGGACACAGCTTTAGTGAACATAGATATTAACCATATGAAAAGCATTGTAGAAGTTTAAATTGATCTTGCTTAAAAAATAATTGATCGGTTGAAACGATATTTTTCTTAAACTGTGTATACATGTGTTTGGCGTCGTTTTTTGCCCAATTTCCACTTCGAAACAACGTTTGTCTATGCATTTTGATCAAAATTTATCTTGAAAAGCGGCCTTTTCTTTGTAGATCAATCATTTGTTTTTGTGTGTGTACAATCTAATGTTCTAGAGAACAGGGACTTTCACAACGAGACTAGACTTTCTCCTGATGTATGAAAATTGTAATCATTATATGATCACTTCTAAGGTCATTGACAAATCAATTTTTTTGACAATCTTTTCTGCAACTCAGCACTAGCATAGATAAACGTATTATACTTAGGAAGATTCGTAACCTAGTTAACCAAAATGAGACCACTTTTATATAGTAAACCTCTTACGTTTCATACCCCTGGCCCACAAACTGAATGTTGTTTTGTGCTTCCACCTACATTATGGTTAAACTAAAAGTTCAGATAATCTTAAAGCTACCTCTATACTGATCCTAATTACGCGCTCAATGGTTTATAAATTGTTAAAAACCATCAATGTTTTTTTTTTATTTTTGACGTAGGTATGTGATAATTTTAGTTTTCCGTGACGACAGTTCCGTTTGTTTCAAATCATAGAAACGCCGCGTAAACAACGGCACAAATAAATTTCTAAAATAAATAAAAAAACCAAATTAATTCAAATTTTTTGAATTTTCAAATTTTATTTTGAATAGTCGTGGTAACGTTTTTTTAGTCTGTTTCACATTTTAATCAAAATCATGAATACGAATTCATTTTAATTAATAATAATTTAAGACAATTTATTATTCATCAAGGATCATTTCAACTTTACAAATAGGTACTGACATATTTTGTCAATAGAAATAAAATAAAATTTCTACTAACGTATGCAGTGACGTGTGTAATGGCTAGTAATAAACATTTTGATATATTTTGAATCTTTGATTAACGTCTGATTAGTACTCTTCAATAAATAAATTATCGACCAATTTTTCAGACAATTATATTGACAAAAATATATAATTATAATTCAATAAATTTATTGAATTATAATTATATATTTTTGTCAATATAGGTAATTGTCTGAAAAATTGGTCGATAATTTATTATTATTTATATAATAAAATTGTCAGAAAAATTGATCCCAATTACTCGCTCAATGGTTTATAAATTGTTAAAAACCATCAATTTTATTTTTTTTTTACGTTATGTGATAAATGATAATTTACAGTTTTCCGTGACGACAGTTCCCAGTTTGTTTCAAACCATAGAAACGCCACGTAAACAACGGCACTTAAATTTCTAAATAAATGTAAAAAACCAAATATAATTCAAAATTTTTGAATTTTCAAATTTGATTTTGAATAGTCGTGGTAACGTTTTTTTTAGTCTGTTTCACAGTTTAATCAAAATCATGGATACGAATTCATTTTAATAATTTAAAAAAATTCATTATTCGTCAAAGATCTTTTCAACTTTAAGACATATTAAAGGTAATCTGTAAAAACTTAATCCCGGTGAATTTCGTCTACAATTTTTACAGTTAACGTAACTGCACGAATTACTAACACAAGCCATTATTGAAAAATTCTCGGAAATGAAATAAGAAATAATTTTTTGACACAATTTATGAACGTACCGACAGAATTTTTTCAAATCATACATAAGGCTGTTTATATTTTAAAACCATGAATACGAATTTAAAAAAAAATAGTCGAACATTCTCTTTATTATATTTCTGGACTATAGATACCAAAAAAAATATCATCTCTGAAAAATCTTTAAAAAAAAATTCAACTGTCAGGCCGTTAAATAATTAATCATATATTTTTTCACCAACGGATTTTAACAAATTTATAACATGTAATACAGGGTGCATTTTTTGTCCACTTTGGTTATGTATTCTACTCTACAATTGTGAATGACATATTATTTTGTAGCATCGAAGATCATGTCAATTATTTTATTATGGGAGAAGTACAGTGTCGGTATAAGCATCTAATTAATTAAGATAATAAAAATAATTTAAAATGAAATACATAATCTTATTTCTTGAATTTATATTTTTGTTCGGATTTTTTTGACTCAACATCAGAAAATGTCACCGCGGGATATTGTACAATACAGTTGAATGACGGAAGAGGATCTTTGAAGAACAAATGTAATTATGATGCTGGTCACTAGAGGACCAAATTGCCAGCACAATTCACCAAGGAAAACATATTATGTAGTTATGATGCTAGTCACCAGACGGCCGAACCATTATCAGCACAATTCACTATGGAAACTCTACATATTCTACACTCGCAGATTAAAAAAATTTAGCTTATGATGCTCGTTTATCTATGGCACTAGTGTTTTATTAAAGCTGATATTTGGCACAGGGTTAATTTATTGAATATTATAATTTATGAAACAACAGTCGAACTTCATTTTGATAAAACTAATTTAATTATCAGTCGGTATAAGTTTTAAACTGCTGCCTAAATCGAAAGTTCCAAACAATATTTTAGTGTTATTGCTTTTTGATTTAGTGTTATTATTTTAGTGTTTATGATAGCTCCTGAGAACGAATTTTTAAAAATTTGTAGAGCATTTTTTCATGCAAACTTTCATTTTATTTAGGCGCCTAATGTAGAAGGAACAGTTTTGTACGAACCGCGTCTAGAAATGAAAGAATCGCCAAGTAGACGCCAAGTAAACGTGGCCACGGCATCAAATGATCTGCTACCAAATTATGGAGAACCACCTTCTTTGGAGCGACTTGTCCGTACGGTGGATTTAACAACGTCTCCACTCGACTTAAGATTATCCGCTACAATCACAGATGTTAACAATTTACCACAACCGAGTGTGGCAATGCGTCAACAAGAAGAACAACTAAAGAAACGTTCAGTAGCTGTCATTGCGCAGGCGATGTCTTACAAAAATAAGTTAGCTGAGATTGAACGTCGCTGTAATGAGGAATTGAACAACGTACAGAAAAGTTTATCTTCGCTCAGAGAAACGACACAACTACGAAGACAGGGCTTCAATCGTGTTGGAAATACGAAGAGTGAAATTGTCACAGGTACCTACTAGAAAATGACGTACTTAGTGTATTATTATTGTTGTCAGTTATTATTTTTATAAAGTAAATACAATTCTTCTCTTTGTTTTGATTATTTAAATTCATTTTTATTGTGTATCAGAAAATAGGGACACAAATTAGTCGACGATAAAATCATAGAATGTGCTCATAATTTCAACAAATGGGCGCCTATATTTAACAGTAATTTCAATAGAACATGTTATAAGTTAAAAAAAAATCCTCGACGTTTGGATAATGAGGCGAACTTTTTAAAATGGCTGTTTTGGGGAATAAATTGATTTTTAATTTTTGTGTGCATTGGTTTTCATATATTGTTAAATTGAGATAAAATATGTCTAAGTAATTTTTGGTGAACATAACTTGAGATATCGCCCAGTTCTGAGGAACAGACCTATTTTTAATATGAAAGTCTATTCTCACTCAGTTGCAAAAAAATGACAAAAATAAAAATTTGACACAATCGGCAAAAGTTCAGTGACGTAATATATTGTTGTTCTTGATCTACTATATCTTATGTGTATACATGGTAACAAATTATATTAAACGTCATTTTTTTAACAATTTCTCAAAGTTTCTAAAATGTGTCAAAATGCGCATTTATGTAATAATTATAAACTCTAAACGCTCGATAACTAAGTCATAAGCAGGACAATGCTGTTAAGTTTTTATAGTATTTTTAAAAATATAATTACTATACAATCGAATGACTCGTTAAAACATATCTAATTAGGGCAAAAAATAGATGAATAAATATTTGGAAAAGTTTTATAATATACCAAAATATAGAACAGATGTTACATTAAAAAAATAATTAATTGATGCTATCTGAATATCTAAAATTTTAATCTCCCATTTCTAGTACGCGGTAAATGTAATTACATTTAGCAACTTCTACCAAAGCTATGCGCTCTATTTACCATAAATTGATTAAATTCGATTAGACTGTATGGACGCTCGACAACTGAGGTCATTAGCGTTTACATTTCTAAGGGGATTACAAGTCTTTACTAATATTGAATGAATGACTGTAAATTATAGATGCGCAACGAATAAGATCTATTTCTAATAGAGACTGCTTCATGCTGGTCAGTTTAATATCTCATTAAGTTCTCAGTATTAAAGATGAAACGCAAATTTGTAAGTGAGTAAGGCTTGACTTATCTAAATTAGAAAATAGGTATACAGTATGTAAACACGTAAGGTGCACATAGGAAAATTAACATTGGGAAAAAATGACTGAATCAGAGTGAGCCTTGAAATCTTGAATTTCAATTTACACATAATATTCTTTTGGAAAATGAATGTGTATACTACCGAAGAAAATATTCAAATGATTACAACATAATCGGACTTTTTTTATTATAAATGGGACACTAAATTCCCAAAAATACTTAAATATGGTGTGAGATCAAATATTTCCGCCTATTCGTGTTGAACCTAAAGACATTGGGTCACTGATTTTTCCAACGCGCATACGTCATACCAGTCAAACAATTTTTGAATAAAATGTTTCCAAACAGATGGAGTTTTTTTTTTGTTTTATTTTTGTACAAAAAAATTTAAATAATGATTTATAAGAGCTTTTTATTATTAAAAAAGTCAATTAAAATAAAAATAAATCAAAATAAAATATAAATCCTTAAGATTACCACGATAATTCAATATAAATAACAATTAATGCAGTCATGGCTTACTCTGATCCAAGCATTTTTTCCCAATGCTAATTTCCCTATGTGCGCCTTACGCGTTTACATACTGTATGAATGTATCACGAAGTCTATAACTAGGAGACTTAGCTTCCTATGCTTGCTGTGTTTCGTTTTTTGGCGAAAACTTCGGTTTTTTCCGTCTGTTTTCGCCATAGTTACCAAAGTTGTTTACTTCATAGACAAGTTACACACATGTAAGCCATGAACGTGTGTGCGTTACCCAGTAGCTGGCGCCAAATTGGTTCATGCGACAGATATAGGTCCTCCGCTACGCTCGAACTGGGTGTACTGGTTACATAGTTCGTGGATTATAATTATATATATGAATATGGTTGCTATCATGGTTACACAGGCAGTGTTAAATATTTAACGCAAACGTGAAATGGCCCGAACTCGCATAAGAAATTGCACTTCAATAATACAATGATTTTGTTTTGTGTGACTTGAAGAATGAATGAAAATCAGTTCCGTTGAATTAATTTGTTCCTTTTGCAAGCGATATAAGTACCAGAAATATATTATCTTGTGTTTTCAGACGCCGAGAACAAACGACTGCAAACAAAACAAGCGAAGTCTAACACACATTCTCCGCCGACAACGACGCAACGCAAGAAACGCACATCGCCTCGCAATAGAGCTAGCGCTCCGGTCCGTAAATGTGGCAGCACTGCTGCAATAACATGCGAGTGCGGTGCTGATGGCAGTCTGATCACATCGGCTATAGAAGACAGCGAAGCCGGGTCAAAACATTCTATCAACGAGATTCGCAATTACAGCGCTTCGTCCGAATCCATATCGAGTTCTATCTGCGATCGCCTATAAATACAACGTATAATTACTCTTCATTTAATTTGAGATGAACATTATTTTGGTGAAATTGCATTATTTTAATTAAACGTTCAATTATTATATATTCCATCATTTTCATAAATTAGAATTAAATAAATTCTGATGCTGTTGTCGTACTTGATTTACGTATAATGAATATTTATATTTCATAGATTTTCAGATATTCTACGTTTGGCAGAAAACGAAAGTACAGCAAATTGTAGTTTCGTGATTAAGACTCCATGTCATTTGTCAAATCGGCTTATAGGAATATGACCTTTTCCAGAAAATTAATATACAGGGTGTTTGGCACATGAACCGACACAATTTTTTGGGGGGTTCTCGTGCTCATTGTGATCATTTTAACCCCAATGACTTTTGCCCTAAGTGTCATGGTTATCGAGATACGATTTTTTTTAGTTATTTTCGAAAATTCGAATAAAAATTGCCTTCAAAAAATCGTAACCTGTTTGTTTTTGGTACTAGAGACACGAAAATACATATATTGAGTTCTCGAATGACTCCTTGTTGTAAATGAATCATAATTTTATGCAAATAGTATCAGGAAAAAGACCCTATGGACTTTTAAAGTGCCTGTATTAATAAAAACTAGTAGAAAAAATAATTTAAAAATCATTTTAAAAAAAATTGCCGGGTATTTAGAAATTAGTTTTGTTTAAAAAAATACTCCACTTTATCCTCTTTTCAACGATATGCCACATGTCATATTTATCATTCAGAATGTAGCCAAATTAAACATTACCAGTTTGCAAGAGTCAACTCGTGCGCCAAAAAATATCAAGTCAGGTAGTCAGCTAAAGATCTAGTATACGCTACGGAGGTACCCAGCAGAGAAAATTTAATAGAAACAATAGATGCTGCATTTGAAATAATGAAAAGCAAATTCCAATAAAACTCCTGCTAAAATTTCAAATTAATTATCAATATGTACAACTAACGCACTCTAACTTAGATTGTTAGTTTAATAAAAGCTAATTCAAGCGTTTCAAAAACTGGCGCTTTAAGTACCGCATCAATATGGCGCTGTTAAAATATCAGCCTATCCTAACATCTTAATAATCCGTTTTCAAAGTCGTGCATCAATAATTACGCTGTACATGTAAAAATGTTCCGAGTTAATATGGCGGTACACATACACAATCCACATCTTATTAGAAAATAGTAAAAAAGACGGACAAGTGCGAGTAGAACTCGCACCCTGAGGGTTCCGTTCCGTTATTTCATAAAAATAAAATTTGTCATGTAATAATTCTATATAGAATAAGAAATTAATGATTTTCGGATTTTTCCCTTTACCTACTTGTGTTATTGCTTCTTGCCAAATTTCATGATTTCAAGTCAATCCTATAGGTTTTGATTTCCTTGCAAGGGTCAAAATATCCGGCATAAACGGCCATATCGTCTGATTGGGTTGACTTAGCAGTTTGATTTTCTCACAGCTCTAAGGGATTGCAGATCTGACTATATTTGATATTAATTTCAACTTGATGACTCCACGCGTTCCTGAGATAAATGGTCTTGATAGACAGACAGACGGACAAACGGACAACGAAGTGATCATATAAGGGTTCCTTTATTCCTTTTCAGGTATGAAACCCTAAAAAATAAGTGATGAAAAATGGAAGCGTGCGCAATGATTGAAATCAGTACATAAATGGAAAGGGACACCTTTCGTCAAATGAGTCTCCAAGCGAAGCTTTTCTCTTTTTTCTCGACTTATCACATAAAGATGCAAAAATAAACGTATGTTTCAAAGTAAAGAGGGTGTGTATTCAGCCTTGCATAGTAACAGTGAAATGGCCCAAGGGCAATTTCTGCTTAGGTACTATCGAACCATGTCAAAGTTTATCGAATTCGAGCGTTTAATCTCGCAAAGGACCAATATACGTAGAGGTTATACGTAGTAAATTCCTCCCGGTGAACTTCCTGTGATTCTAACTTCAGGAAGCGCATCTTTTCTATACGATGGCACAAAATATAAGTTTTCTGCCAGATTCCTTAATGATTTTAAAAAAAATGTTATTTTTCCCATTTTCAGTTTTCACAAATACCGATCAGTCTGATTCTAAAAATAAATATTTTATAAAAAACACGTCCTGCCAAATAAATCGTGTTATACATCTACAATAATAGTAGTTTATGTATGTTGTTTGTAATGAAAGGTACTTACGAGGAGTGTTGTAGTGTTAACACAGGTGATTTAGCGGGTGTTGGCAGTCATTCGAGTAGTAATATCATTACAAACAGTATACGTTCTACATTTTTTGCACACACCTCTTATAAAATAGCTCATTTTTACACTACAATAAATTTTATTTGTAATATTTTTAGCACTTCAGTTCGGCCATATAATAGTAATACTACTACTACTACTACTAATAATAGGAGACGGTGACAGAAATGGTCAAGAAACAGTTGATGGCAGAAACGCTTTCTTTCGTGTACTCTGAGTCCCCCTCTACAAATCGGCTTACTGGAGTAGGGGTCTAGCGCGTTGCGATACGACGCTAAGGCACTCTAAAAAAACGGCAAAATTGAAAATTCCTCTACTAAAGGACAGAAAATGACTGAAAGGCATTTGAGGGAAGCTCCTAATTGCAGAAAAAATATTTTCTGCCAATTTACCCCCTGCAGAGACTGTCAGTATAATAAATTGTAGAGAATCCCGAGGTACAATTTTCTGCCAAAATCGACCTTGCAAAAACACGTCATGTTCGCGGAAAGTTTAACATGGTATTCAGGTAAAGCATTAATTAAGTACATTAATTTGGCAGACTGTGATCTAGCAGTGACAAAATTGGCAGATAATATTTTTTTCAAACTTTTTGGGAACTAATAGAAAGCCTGGTAAGAATTTCTGCCACCGAGCGAGGACTTTGCAAATTTTTGTCTGTGCAATTTTTTGAAGAATCATCGAAGGAAATGAGGTCACTTCGAGCCACGAACATTTTTTCTCGTGTTCCGGGCCATCCAATCAACCATTCCGTCAAGTTTCAACTTCAAATTCATTTTTTTTTTTTTTGACTTTTTTATTTTCGATTTTTTGAAAGGATTTTGAAAGTCTCTGCAGGAGTAAATTGGCAGAAAATATTTTTCTGCAATTAGGAGGTCCCCCCAGATGCCTTTCAGTCATTTTCTGCCATTTAGTAGAGGAATTTTGAATTCTGCCGTTTTTTTTTAAATGGTCCCAGTGTCGGATCGTGCAACGCGCTAGACCTCTACTCCACTAAGCGGATTTGTAGGGGGGGACTCAGACTACACGAAAGAGAGCGTTTCTGCCACGAAATGCTCCTTGACCATTTCTGTCACCGTCCTCTAACTATAATTATATATTTATTTCGTCAAAATAGCTCCCAAAAAAGCATAAGGATTAGTCCAATACACGCATATATAATTATATAGGTATACCTAAAAGGTTTCGTTAATCGAATACAAAGTGTTTTCCAATAAAACAATTTAAGTTTATGTTTATATTTAAATTCAGGAAATGCATTTTAAAATTTTACACGGTGGTGGTGAGCACTTGTGTGTCGCTAAAGGCGTAGATCGTCCATATACCTAATAATTATGCTTATTAGTGAAGACGAAATTAAGGCATTCATAAATATATTGGACACATACTATTATTATGTAGATTGTTTATGATAGCAACGCCTAGTATGCTTGTCTCTGCTGTTCATATAGATTTATATGACAACTGACAGAGATATCGCTATTGGATTGGTAAAATCCAATAGCTTTTGTTTTACTTTACTCACTAGTGCGAAAAAGGATCATTTTGCACCCGCCGTATATTCGTTAAAAGTAACTATTTTATAGAGGGTCGATGGTTGTGTAAAAATATATTTTTAAAAAAACGTGCTGCAACATTCTCTCTCTCTCTCTCTCTCTCTCTTTCTCTCGACGATGATAACTGTAAATGCTTGATACCTCTCTATAAATTGTATAAAATTCTTTATGTGGGCAGTTAAAAATTATGAAAAAAAAATTAGTTAGTCGGACCCTATTTGACTTTTAATAAAATTTTAGTAGTATTGTTCGGTAGACTTTTGTACGGTCAGAGAGCTTCGACAACCATGTATATTAATACGCTAAGGTTAAAGATGTTTGTCTCCCTTTTTAGAAAAAACCTCACAATTTCTCCACATAAATTATATATCATTTTACAGATAATTGCTTGCTCTACTGACATCGACAACTAAAAAATTTATTATTGCTTTTGTTTTTGTAAATTAATTAAAATACAGCAACACTGAACAATGTCTGCCATCTGACGGTTTTAATTTTGAAACAACGTCAACACTTCGATCTGTCATCTGACCTTCATATTGGAATACAACAGACACAATACTGCATACTGCCATCTAACGGCTTTAATTTTGAAACAGCGAGCAACAGCGTCACAGCAATGCTGCATGATGCCATCTGACGGCTTAGCTCAACGCTTTTGCTACTTGCGCCTCTATATGACAATTTTAGTAAAATACTAGCGGACCCGGCGAACTTCGTACCGCCTAACAGTATAATATATATATATATAATTGGAACATCTATCTATCTATTTTATTTATTTTAAAATATACATGGACGTATATGTGTGTATGTCGAGCACTCCGGCTGCGCCGTCGTGCCCGGTGCAAAAGAACGAATGGGGAAGGAAGAAAAAAAATTTAGGGGTGGACTACCCCTAACATTTAGGGGGATGAAAAATAGATGCTGGCGAAGTGACACCTGTAGACATCTGGCGGGGATAACTAATTAAATGACGATTGATCAGTTTTCGACCGGAGAGGAAAAATGATTAAATTACTAAAATGGCTATTAAAAAATAAGGGTTGATCGTAGAAGGGTGAAAATTGAGGATTGTATGTATTTTTGTATGTTGTATCATAAAAAAATAGAAATTAAAAATTTTGTCTAAAAAATAAAAAAAAAAATTTAGGGGTGGACTACCCCTAACATTTAGGGGGATGAAAAATAGATGTTGGCCGATTCTCATAGATACCGGATAAGCACAAAAAAATTCATCAAAATCGGTCAAGCCGTTTCGGAGGAGTATGGCAACGAAAACTGTGACACGAGAATTTTATATATTAGATTTCATCGATCTGTCATCTGAGCTTCATATTGTAATACAACAAAAAGAAGAACGTTATAAGCAGTGTGCAAAATTAGAAACAAATTGAATACCTGCAATCATAATTAAAAAATAATTTTGTGAAGTGATAAATTATTATTATACTTATTTAGTGCGAATAATTCGCACAGGTCACTCTAGTATCATATATATCGCGCTAAGCCATTGGTGGCCTTTGGCAATACCGAGTTACTAAGTTATGAATTTATTTGAAATGTACTGGCTCCGTAAATTTCTCATAGTGAGTATATTTTACTAACCAACAACCATCATTTGCTAAACAGGATAAGTTTAGTGACTTGCGTATTGAAGATAAATGACTAGATGCCAGTGTACCGTATCGTTAGTTTATCTTGTAATCTATCTCTCTTTGAAATTCTCTTTCCAAGCTTGTTTCAAACTCTCTCTCTCTCTCTCTCTTGTTTTGTGTGTGGCAAAGTCTCAATAGGAGTCAAACGTATTAGATCTAGTTTCTGTCAAGTGTGATATTTATTTAAACAAATAAAACAAATTCTAAGAAAAACATAAATTTATAAGTGCTCTAAAACATTTGGTAGGCATCTTTAAAGTATAATTTTATTTTAATTTGAGAAAAAACTAACTAAAATCACGATTTACTAATTTATAGTCACTTTTCACTTTGTTGAAAACGAAAAAATATAACAAATTGGATGCGTTTCACAGTAAACAAAGCGGAAAAAATAAACCAAAGCGATCCGTCAAGACGGATGTACGTGCGTACATACAGAGTTACAGACCAACTGAAAACTGGTGCTCACGAGTTTTAATTATAATTTTACGAGTTAAATGAATTCAATTTGAACCACAAACGGTTCCAATTTGTAGAACGGAATCTTAACTTTTCAAAAACCTAGAATTTGAGTCAATTAATTGCGATATGCATAATATACATAGATACGTATAAGCGAAACTCAAATCTGGTCCGCAAAGCGTTAATAGAGCACAGTATCGCTGACACTGTGTGCGAAATTAATAATTCAGTACAAAAATTGTTTAAATTACGTGGTAGAAATAAACTGACTGATAGTAAGTACTGCCTAGAAGAGAAGCGAACTAACAAATAAAATACTTTTCTGTCATATTAAATCTTTCCTTCTGTTTAGACAATTTGCAGAAAAGTTAAAAAATACGTGGTATGAATATTGAAACGCTGTATATATGTAGTTTAAATAAATCCCTTTAAAATATTCACATTGATCAATTTATTGTAATTCAAACGTATTCAAGTGAATGTTATTTACAAAAGGCAAGTGAGATTTACAAGCAGAAATTTTTTGTGGCTTCCACACAGTGGCTGTTAGTTTCTGACTTTGTTCAGACAGACTTTATGTAAATCAATACTGATCCATGAAAATGTGTACCTAGTACTGTGCGATCGGTGAAAGAAGACCGGTGGGGAAAGGGCAAGAAGTCGTTGATGTGTTCCCAAATTATCGGAATTCATAGGCGGCGCATAGCAAGGCATGCAAACAATGTATAGCTTTAAATTTTAAGGCATTATTTTGAGCCTCTAACTCGCACATTTTAATTACATTCGCTATGAGCTCCCTAGCGCCACTTCTAACTGTTTTTCCCTTTTTACTTTCCATTTTGATGATATTCAGACAACACCCCTCAACTTAGTCCGTGAACGCACACCTATGTACTGTCTGGTGTATGATTTTTTTGTACTGTTAGCAAGTGTCGCTGTATAGTCGTACAGCTGTGGCAAGAGTACAATTATCGCGGTACGACAATTGTTACACTATTGTTCGACTGGACTCCCTTATTGCATAGAAGCGGTTCCAGGATCATTACCTTTTACTAATATAAAATACTTGTGCGCTCTTCTGCAATAAGGTCATAGGACTACATACCACAGACCGGTCTTCTTTTAAAAATCCAACAGTATATAATGGTCAATGGACGACTTCAAGCGACTAGGGGAAAGTGTAATAAATGCAATAAGAGGAATCAATAACGTGCTTAGTCTTTTTTAAATATCTGAAGTTTTGTTCACGCACGCGGCCTGGAAGTGAATAATAATAATAAGCAACTTTATTTGCAAAGACATATCTATACATGTATAAATAGGGTCAATTTACAGTCTACATTATGTAACCAATAATTCTTTTAGTGAATAGTGTGATTTGTCAAATAAGATTTTTTTAATTTTTCTTAAATTTTATTTGGTTCTTTTCAGATTATAATGAAACTGGAATTTTATTATAGCGTTACGGGCACCCTTATTTATGTAACAGAAAAGTGGCAAAAATTGGTTTTTTATTTTGATTTGTTACGAATAATATAGCCATGTTCTATTTTATTCTTTAGTGTTTTATTTCTGTATTTGTAGGTTATTTACTGTTAAAAAAATAGTTTCTGTCATTGAAAATGCCGCGTGTGCAGGGAAATAAAGATAGAAAAACGTGTGCGCGTAACCTTTAATCGCGGTTGCAGGAAAACATGTAAACAATACATAAATATTGTTAACGACGAGGAGTATACATAACCGAGTTATCAAATAGAAAATTTGTTCGTGTGAGTTAGGCCTAAAAGTACTAATCAGACGTTAGGCTTAACTCACACGGACAACTTTCCGACCACAAAAAAGTGGTCGATGGTTGAGAGTATGGCATTAGTATGTAATGTCGTGATAGTGCTCACACGGACAACAAATTGTGGTCGGTATCAACAACAGTCGTCGTGTGTTGGTGATATCGCCCACAAACAAACCGGCCGATGTTGGTCAACACCGTTCACACGTGCAACTCGCCGACCACTAACCGAACAGACGTACAAATAATCGAAAGTACTTTTGCTCATTCGAAAGTAATTAAAAAAATTGTCATCGTACAGTCTTAAACGATGATAAAGTTGTTGAAATTGACTCTCGTTGTATTTTCAAAAAATGGATGAACCCAATAAATTCTATTAATAAATCCATCGCTAACTGTCTGTTCTGTGTGGTTCATTTGTGGTTGTACCAACCACTGCGTGACCATAAAACTGTTGTTGGAAAGTGTTCAAGTTCAACCACATTAGGACCACTTTTTTGTGGTTGAAAAGTGGTCCGTGTAAGTTAAGCCTTAAAATTTTCGCTTGTCAACTGCTGTTATTGAAAATATTATTAATGATTTTAGGAGCTTATATCTCCCGAAGTATTCATCTAAGAAATAAAGTCACTTAAGAACTTTTATTGCATTTTAAAAGACCTATCCAACGATACGAATGAGGCGCGCGATTGTAAAAATTATTGTAAATTCTTGACCGGCAACGAACTATATATTAAAAAACTAGCGGCCCTGTACGTGCTTCGCTACGTATAAAGTGAAATAATAAAACAATTTAATTGGAACATCTATCTATCTATCTATCTATTTTATTAATTGCTAGCTATTTTAAAATATACATGGGCGTATATGTGTGTATGTCGAGCACTCCTGCTGCGCCGTCGTGCTCGAAAAAGAATAGCGTAAAGTATTCGTGGATAACTGGTCTTTAAAACACTTGCTCTATTTCGAGGGTTCACTCCGGCTGCGCTGTCGTGCTCGAAAAAAAAAGCATTTGTTTTAAACGATATTCAGTTTTTTTACATCCTCGATCTAGATATATGGTTGTTAAGTTCGTTGCGCCATCTATTGAATATTCACTCAATCCAGTCAACAGGTATCGCCATCTTATATGGTTGTTACGTTCGTTGCGCCATCTATTGAATATTCACTATATGGTTGTTAAGTTCGTTGCGCCATCTATTGAATATTCACTCAATCCAGTCAACAGGTTTCGCCATATTATATGGTTGTATTATGACTGTCAAGGAATAGACAAATAATTTGCAATAAAATAATATTGCGACTATAAATTGAAATGTAAGCTATCCTATCTTTCAAGTTGGGTCGAATTGCACACGGTGTGCAAATCAAATTTAAAATCGGTTCAGTAGTTTAGGAGTTCATCGAGGACAAACGCGGACAAACAACGTGACACGTAATTTTTATATATAAAGATAGTGCACTAATTGTTTATTAAACCAAGGGCACAACTGTATACAATTGCACGTGTGATATAAACTAAACCAGAAATTGAATTTACCAGGTCGGCTATTCGATCCACGCTCTCTTCCTATATCGCTCCTACCCCCGTCAGTCCTACCGCTTCTGTGTTACGTCTCTCCAGAGAATATTCCTGTGGGACGTCAGTGTTATTCGATTAGTTTAAGGGAAAGTAATTTATCACAAATCCGTGTGGACATTATTGGATATGCGACCATCTTAGAAACAAAAACGAGATTTCATTAAATCTTAGTAAATAAGAAACAATATTTTGCAATTCAATATCGACGCTGCTCAATTTAGCAATATCTAATCAATTTATTATAAATCAGACGTGAAATGACTATTCGCCATGGAAACTGATTCTAGTGCTCTCTGGTGGCAGAAAATAAAAGCTGAATATGCTTTAATCACATTTATATATTTCATCTGACAGTTAGTTTATTGTAATGAGTGAACTAAAGAAAAAGAATTTATTCTTTTCTGAGATCTGTGCATGATATGGTTTCTAATGCATTTATATCATTGCTACAAATAAATTTTAAAAAAAGGATAGAAATTTAGGATTTAGTTAGGTTAAAAAGGATTTCATAACGTCATCATTATGGAATATGGAAAAAAAACTTTTTTATTTACTTAATGGAAAAAATGAAAAAAAGTAAAAATAAATTTATGTAAGTCGGTATATTAACAGAAAAGAAAAGAACTAACCGATGAAGAAAAATCATAGTTCTAAAAATGTACCTACTTGCTCCCTGAGTATATAATGTGTTCTCCTTCTACTCGATGTCTTTTAGAATTACCCAAATACTTAATAATATCAATAATATTTATTTCGAATTTATTATCCATTATAAATAGATTATGTGACGTTTAAGGAAGTACCCTCGGTACGCAGTAAGTCAAAGAATTTCAGTCTTCTACTTGAGTAACGTAGTATATAATTTGGCAACACCGCATGCCTTGCCATAGTTACAAGTGCTTATGTACGCAGCATAAGTCAGCCCGCGGTGTCAAATTCGCATTATATTATGAAAATGCTTTTCTTTATTCCCGTCATTTTGGAAATAATAATATACTATTATTTTTTTGGAATACTATGCTTTTAGCATTTACTCAATTTACGTATGTTTTTACGATATCAAAACTGCTGCAGTTTCGTAACTTACCTTTGAATGACGCGCCACAAACTATAATATTGCGGTGTTGCCATGTTTATGAATTGATAAAAAGCTCGGTTTTGTTTTAGTTATTTCTATTAACATAAGCAAGCTTTATATGTTTTGGAAAAAGAAAAATGCTCATAGAATATTCGTTTATATTTCCTGAAAATTTTATCAAAATCTGTTTGTCAATTCCAACGTAATAAATGATGGAGTGCGTCAAAATCACAGATTTCCATAAGACTCCATGTTAAGTGCAGCGAAATAAAATTATCAATATCTTTTTTCAAAGTCAACCAAAAATCACAAAAATTTAACTGAGTCATTTTTGAAAAGGTTTTGACATATTTGCATATTTTCGTAATTTTCTGTTTGTTAATTCATTTATCGAGGGTACTTCCTTAATTGAAAATTGATTAAAGCATATACAACTTTTATTTTCTGCCACCAGGGAGCACTAGAATCAGTCCCCATGGCGAATAGAGGCTTGGACTAAATCAATCGGAAATACTGCTCATATAGAATAACTAGTTGGTTCATTGACTTGCATAGACGCTTATGATCTCAGCTGGTGACCGTCTATATAATTGGCAATCTCTCTCCCGTTAACATGTTTCATACATTCGCTCACTGCTCATAGCGTATATAAAACAGTAAAAGAAATTTTCAAATCGATTGAGTGGTTCCTGAGATTATCCGTTGCAAACACACACACGTACTATTTATAGTACATGCCGGCACGTTAACCCGCAAGCAGTACAGTCGGAAGACTACTGCTGGGAGAATTGTTAAAAAATTTTAATTTGACGATGACCTTAGATGTATATTCACACAAAAACAAATGATTGATCTAAATAGAAAAGCTTTTCTGGCTAAATTTTGATCAAAATGCGAAGAAAAACGTTGTTTCGCAATGAAGATTGTCCAAAAAACGATTCTAAATGCATGTACAGACAGTTTAAGACAAATATCGTTTTAATTGATCAATTATTTTTCGAGCAGGATCGTAAAGTTCAACAATAAGTACGGTCACAATCTAAGATCATTTTCAAATAAGATTTTCTGACAATGCTTTCTGCAACTGAGCATATTAAATATTCGTTAATGTTTCAAGAACTTTTTGTGGGAAAACGAGTGCAGTGAGTTTTAAGACATGCGTGTCATAATAACATTACATTCGAGATGCATACAATTTTTTTATGCAAATTTGCTGATTTTCACATCTTAAAAAGTATATCTTTAATATTTTTGATAGCTGTATGTGTTACCATTTTTAAACTATTTGGATTGTTAACAAAAACTACGCCCGTTTTGCTATTTCTGTTCCTCTTATAGTGTTAAATGTTGCTTTTTAAAAATTACTGGTGGATTGGTATGATATCATTTATTTTTAGTTCACAACACTATAGTGTTAAACTGGTCATTTTTCTACCGCTATACAGGTGATTTTTAAGTTGATTCTTCTTTTTTAACAGCGTGTAGAAATCAAATAGATGAAAAATATTTTAAGTAATTTTTTATCAAAACTCAAAAATAAATGAGAAACAGCCTTTCAAAGTTTAATTAAATTTTTTTAAATTTTATGTAATTAATTCAAAAGCCCGATTAACATACGCAAACTAATGATAGCACGAATCGGAAATGCAACCGAAATAATTCACGGAAAGCCTTTATCGCTACTACAAGCATGTACAGAGAAGCATGGCTACGACCGCGATGCACGCATGTTTGTGTTCAACAAAACGGGAACAACTTCAAACAATTTTTGTGAATACTATATAATGACATAACATATTTTCATAGTTACATAACATAACGCCAGAACCGATCTCAAAATTTAATAAAAAATAAATCTTTAAAAGCCCGTTTCTCTTTCATTTTTAAGTTGTGATAAAAAAGTTATTTGAAATATTTGTTTGTTTATTTGATTTCTACACGCTGCTAAAAAAAAAGATTCAACTAAAAAATCATTTGGTATAGGTACGAAAAGGAGGTTGTTTATAGAGAAGTGTGCAAAAAAATCGATTTGAAATGTTTACTGGAGTCCAAAATATAAATAAAGCTGGCGTTAAATACAAACGCTATAAAATACTTTGTAAAGAAAAATAAATGACTTAATAATTTTTCATGACGTACATAAACCTTTAGGTAATTGGTTAAAATTTACTGCCAGTGATTTCCCTGGAGGTAGTAAAATTTATTTAATGATCATGCGGCAATGGTAAATGGTATGTTGGAAACTGGGTGATTAAAGTGTTGAAATGCATGTCTGACATTTGTCATTAACTAAATCTGACCGTCACTCAAAACTGGCGCCAATATTTCATTTACTCTGCAAGAATTTCAACTTTATTGGTTTTCAAACTGATTGCTATACTGGTTGAAATCTCGTTTCGGTGATTATTCTTAGAAATATTTTCAAATACACATTATATTCATCAAGACCGTAACTAGCTTTTTTAGGCCCTGGGAAGACCTCATCACTAGGCTCTCCTACACCAAATTTTATGAATTAAATAAAGCTACTTATTTCCCCAAAATAATAGCCTTCACCAGAAAAACAAATTTTAGAGGGAGCTATAAAAATTTAGCTAGGTATATTTTTACTGGTTTCTACGAATAATTTACCCCGATAAAGCTGGCAGCCCCAAAATGTCGTATGAAAAAATTATTGGAATGAGAGTTAAGGGAATTTTTAAATTTAGGGCTCTTGTGTTGTAGGCAAAATCATTGATTAACTTCTATACGGTGGAAGTAGCGGCCAAATATGGTGGAGGAGCGGGTCGAACTGGCAGCGCCATAATGAAGAATTGCATGAGATTTAAGAGCTAATTTAGGGCCTCATTTTTAAATTTAAGGCTCTTGTTTTTTTAGGCACAATCTTTGAATTAGATTCAATTTATCAAATACAAATTATTATGATCACAGCTTACTGGTAAGAGCTTATAATTGTAGCATTACTCAGGTATCTCACACTAAATTTCTTGGTGTCATAATTGATCAGAAATGTAGCTGGACTTACCATATTGACAACTTATGTAATAAACTTGCATCATTCTGTTATGTCTTAAAGCAGTTGAGACATGGAGTTAGTTTTGACATTCTTAAAATGTACTACTTTGCACATTTCCAATCAAATTTAGCATATGGTATAGTTACTTGGGGAAATGCTTGCGGTATACTAAGAGTTTTTAAAATGCAAAAAAGGGCTATACGCTTTATGCTTGGACTTAGTTGTGATACTAGCTGTAGAGCTTATTTTAAAAAATATGAGATCCTAACTCTACCAAGTTTATATATATTAAATCTGTGCCTATATACCAAGCATAACATTAATGATTTTGAAACATTGCAGCAACCTCATAATTACAGCACAAGGAGCATATCAGTATTGTCAATTCCTAAACATAAACACTCTTTTTATAAAAGAAGTATTCATTATTTAGGCACAATAGCTTACAACAAACTCCCTGCTGAGTACAAAACCATGACAACAAAGAAATTCAAGAAATGTTTTAAAAAAATATTAATTAATAAAGCATATTATTCTTTTAAAGAATTTTTAAATGATTTTAATTAATTTTAATTCAAATGTTATATTTTCTGTAATTTGACTTTGGCTACACATTAAGTTTTATGTCTAACGGCCTCAATAAATTATTATTATTATTATTATTGAATATGTTCTATACAGAGCTATGCGATGATCTCATCTTCAGCAAACACTAAACAGTTTAGTGTTTGCTGAAGATGAGAGCGTAGCTCCCGAAATGTACATCCGCTAATAAAACTGTTGTGGTAAGAAGTAACTATTCTATATTTTTTATTTTGGTTCAACCACAGTGCTCTTAATATTTGTATAAAAATATCTGATCGTACTGTAATTCGAATATTGATTTCTTGGTTTATTTTGAGCATAGTTTTATTAAGACACAATTGATTTGAAATGCTGTGACAATAGAGTAACTGCTAATGATGACGACAACTGTGATTTTTGTTTGCTTCTTTTAATAAATGAGTAGAATAAAACGCATTAGTAATCTTTTTGCTTTGTTGAAAAGTGAAAAAAGAAAACAAATATTTATCTCAAAAGAAATAAACGTAACATTTTGTGAACAAATATAAGAATAAATGTAAAATTTAACATCAATTTAACAGGCACTATGTGTAATTTGCAATCTTCGTTTTGAAGGCATTCATTTTTTAAGTGGTTATGCGATACCCCACACCGTTTTACGTATCTCTCAGTACAGGGTGAGCTCAAGACATTTTTTTTAATTTTCATTTGAAAACACCTTTCCCAGATTTTGATATTTTGGTACAATTTTAAAAACGCAATTACTGGTTTGGTTAAATATCGAAAAAATACAGAATATTAGTTTTTTATAAAAAAAACACGATAGCTTCAAAATAGCAAATTAAAAACTTTTAAAATATCGATTTATAGAGAGGGCATAGTTGCGCAGTCGTTTGCATTTTTTTTTGCTTTTTTAGTCTTGCCAGGGACGTTGTCATGAGTAAAAAAGTGTAAGCTGCCGATCGGTAGCTCGGTCGGTTATTGTTTAAACAAGAAAAGTTTAAATAAAGGGGAAAACTATTTTTTTAACTAGACAGTTTTTTCCACAGTCCTTAGGCTATTTTTGCTTGAAAAGGTACTTAGACTCATTACTGTATCTTTACGCCAGAAATGTTACACATGAAAGTTAAAAAAAATGGTGGTTTCAGCAATGAATGAGTACACTTTAAAATTAATTTTATTATATTTTATATTTTTATGTTCAAATAATAATCTTCAACAATATTATCTACACTCATTTTTCCGTATAATAAGTATAAAGAAGAGTGAAATTGATTCGACCTACTTATATTATTAATTATTTATTAGAAAATTTAAAATCAAAATAGATAGTAATAATTTTTTAAGCATTATATAAAAAATATAATAAAATTAATGTTAAAGTGTACCTACTGTACTTGTTCATAAAACACCCGTTTTCTAGATTTCAAAAACTTTTAAAATGTTATAACATTTATGCTCAGTTCAGGAATTTTGATTTGAGAATGATCTTTGATTGTGACCGTACATATTTCTCCATAATATGAAAAGCATTGCACAACTTTAAATTTCCATTTCTTTTTAAGCATTTTGATTAAAATCTCTGATTAACGTCTGAATAGAACTCTTCAAGTAAATAAAATTGTCGACCAATTTTTCTCAGACCATACGATATGTTGACAAAAAATAATAAAAATACAAATCAATATAACAAAAAATTGGTCGACAATTTTATTTACTTGAAAACATTTTGATTAAAATTCAGCCAGAAAAGCGATATTTTTCTAAATATATCAATCATTTGTTTTTGTGTTAGTAGATGACAGGTAGTTTAACAACAACATCAGACTGCTCCTTATGTATGGAAATTGTAATTATTATGATCACAATCTAAGGTCATTGTCAAGTCAAATTTTTCGAGAATCCTTTCTGCAATCCAGTACTAAATAATGCGTAAAGGTACAGTAATGAGTCTAAGCACCTTTTCTACTCAAAATAGTGTAAAAAAATATATTTTCCCCTTTGCTTAAACTTTTCTTTTTTAAACAACAACTAACCGAGGTGTCGGCCGAAACCTCACACTTTTTTACTCAGGATAACCTCTCTGACGATTAAAAAAAAATTTTTTTTTTTTGAAGGGATAGTTTTGCCCTGTACTATTAGATTTTTTACACTGTCTCACTTACAATATTCGTCACAATATTTTTCAATTACTTAATATTAATTATAACATTTTATAGGAGAGCCTTAAAATTGTACTGCACTTGATAGCTTAACTATTTCACTCTCATTTTTATAAACATTAAATTTTAAATTAAGTTTACTAAGGACACTGTTTTGATCTAAATTTTTTTACGCTTTAAAATGTTTTATCTCAAAACTAAATGGTTCTAGCTACACTGTAAGTCGACTTTCCCGTGACATATTTTAGCATATTTCGGTCAAATTTAATTTAGTTGAAGTTTCTGTGAGAGGAAAACTTTTGACACCAAAATTGTTATTTTTTGTTCTAAGTTTCAGTTTAATTTATTTAATTTTTAAGCTCCGAACGGTTATGTTTCTTACATTTTGAACCGCCTCTGTTTCAGTGGCTATGGTGGGCTATGGACACCCCACTTATAATGGCTCGGTAAACTTTACACCCTACTCTCCCAATCTACCCCAACTGAGTGTTCACTGCAGGATGAGTTTTAACGTTTGAATCACAGTCTCATATAAATTGGGGTTGTTAAAATGCTTACTTTGTAACAGAACAAATATTACATATAATTTTTTTTATGTAAATTAGTACTCGGCAAATATATATAACAAAATTTATTGACTAACGTTTGAATGAGGTTATGTTTATATTCAGTATCTCTCTTTAAATTTTTATTTACAACTGGCCGATCAGAAATATCTAAAATAAATATTTATTAGGTACATAAAATATCAATGAATTTTGTCAAATTAGAAATTTAATCGTATGTATTAAAACGTGTCTATAAGTTTTGTACACAGAGCGTTTGTACTTGCAACTATTATATCTGACAAAATTTCTGAGCTGTTTATCCCAGAAACCACTAGACCAATTTTGATAAAACTTATTCGTCGTGAAAACTGCAAATATCCCAAATTTCATATATCTAGTTCAAATGCAACTGGGACACAATATTGAATAAAAATTTTTGGGTCCTCACTTGTCCCACTTGAACTTAAACTAAAAAAAAATGTTTTTACTCTACTCAATGATACCGAATCATAAACACCACACATTTAATGTTCCTCCTTTCTTTTATATTTTTTTGGTTGTAAAACACCACGTTTCTTTCATTAACGTGTGCTTATCGTTTATAAAATTGAAGTCTACGGCAGACGAATAGACAATACCGTTGGGTCTTTTTTATTCACCATAAATAACATGCATTGTCGACTACAGCATTATTTTGAGTTGCTATTAACTGCGCATAACAAACAAATCAGATGAACTAATTTTTCTATCTTATTGTGATCAGACGTATTCAGACCTTGTCTTGATAAAATCAAATTGTATTGTGCTTTAATTTCTTACTTTCAATTTTATATAAAGGTCAAAAGTCAATATATTTGATCATGCCGGGGTCACCAAAAATAATGATCTAATTTTTTTTTTTTTAATAACAAACAAGTGAATCGGCTTCAAAGACCATTATCACTACAAAAAGAAAAATACATAAAGTGAAGAAAATAAATTACAATTCATTTGATATTAATGGTAAGTAACGGTAAGTGTTTAATCTAGTCCGGTAAGTTTATAAATTAGGTTTATAATATATTGTTGTATTTGTTGATTTGAATCAGGTATGTGAGTACTTTAATGATCTAATTTGATCTTTATATAAAATTAAAAGTATAAAATAAATAACAGACAATAAAATTTGGTTTAATCACGACGAGATCTAAATGTGTCTGATAACAAATGCAGTATTTAACCCGGCGTCATGGGGGTTGGGTCTGTGAGACCCGTCACATTTTTTTTCGCTTCTAGTTCGGTTACTATGCGTGCGACGTTGCCGTTCTTCTCAATAGCTGGAGCTGTTGAGTTGTTCTATGGTTCGCAGGTAACACGTCAGTCGTGCGACAGCCGCAGTGAGAGTTATTCGCGCACAAAATTGAAAAAGGTATGTGAGACCCATCCCCGCAGTTAGTGTAACAATTTCGCGCCATTTTGTATAGATACTATTTTAATTATTATCCGTGTATTTATCCTTTTCTATTTGCTTTTTTGTTGTTGTTTACAATTTAAGTTACTGATATATAGTTCAATGTATTTTATTTGTTTTCTGTAGGTAATTAGTAAAAAAATGGATCGAGAAGAGGCAGAACGACAGCGTATTCTTACAATTTTACTAGAGTCTAGTAGATAGTAACCCTAGTATGCCTCATTGAATATAGCTGCCATTAATGGCCTAATAATAAACAAAATTAATAATAATTAATTGTTCAAAAACAAAACGAAGGCGATTTATAAAAAAAACTTAAGCCTCGATCTTGTCATGGAACACCTAAAACTTCGCCAAAATGTATCGGTGCTTCCACGTGAGTTGCGACAAAAAATTGGAAAATTTGTTGGTGAATCTTCAAGGGAACCTCCGGCAAAAAAGGCTAATGTTCGCAAAAGGTGCCAAGTGTGTCCAGCCAAGAAAGACCATAAAACAAATTACACCTGTGAGAGTTGCAACAAATAAAAATATTTGTTTAGAACATTATTGTACCTTTCTGTGCTGACTGTACCAAAGATAATGATTCGGAGTGATTAATTGTTTTTTTTCTTCTAAAGATAATATAGTTTCCTACAAAAAAGTGCCATTAAAACATTAAAACTGATTGTTAATTAATAATAGAATTACATTTAAGTTGAAGAGAAAGATTTTGTTGATATTTGTCGTTCTTTTTAAAGCTCTAATAAATATTATTAAAACATAATATAATATGATATTTGGGTTTTATTTATTTACATAAATACCTAAAAAACTAAACACGAATAAATATTAACTTTATTATTTATAAAGTATTGGAATAATTGATATCTAATGAACGGGTCTGTGAGACCCACCCCAACGTCCGTGTAACACTTTTCCACCCCCATGACCCCGGGTTAATTTTGTTTTTTTAAACGTAGCTATTAGAACCTTACAACAAAATAATGTCGTGGTCGACAATGTAGGATATTAATGTTAAATAAAAAAGATCCAACATAACGGTTCCCTGTGCGCGAAATCCTAAAAATATGACACACAAGCGCTTCAGGACCGGCACCATTTATTATAACCTGTACTGTCACGATATTTCGTTTAGTGAAAGACCGGAAGTTTTCAGAGCGAAAGCGATAGAGAACGGTGGACAAATAGAAAAAACAGAGAGGAAGAATGGTGTGACGAGATTAACTTGTTTACCAACCATTCACAGCTTTTCTCTATTACTCGGTCCCTTTTCAACACATCTTTGCCGAATATTTTCATTCTTTTCAAATAGTTTTCCATCCGAATGCAAGTTAACATAAATATTTGTGCTGCAAGTTTCGTCCCGGAATCTCAACTTTTGATTACCTCATCACAAACTGCAAAAGTTTTTAAAATGGTTTTCAATTAAAACAACAATCTGCTTGTCCTATTGAAGAAATATCTGTTGTGTACAAACTAAAGAACAAATAATAAAAGAAAACTTGTCTTTCTTGTAAATATTTACTTTACTTTTAGTCACACACAAAAAAATAGTTTCAGGGACAATTGTGTCAGACGAGATACGAGAATAGAAATTCTATTTTATAAAACCAAAGAAATCGATAAAGCAATAAAATTTTCTATTATTATGTTATTGTATATTTTTGATGAAATGGGAATATGTAAAAAGTGATATTGTGATATACTTTTCATTTTATTCTATAAAATTTTTATATAGATTTGGAAAATTTGTTTATAGTTCTTTTAATTAATTTTATTTATCTACATTTTTCATATTTTTGTGGGGTTAACAATATTTAGAAATTCAGTGGAACATAATATGTTCATATGAAATTACCAGCGGTCCGTCCCGGTTTCACCCGGGTGCAAAAGAACGGATTTGGGGATAGGAACATGAGTACGCACTTTTATTTTAGTTTACCGAGATGAACGTTGTGCAGTCCATAGTTAATGATGATCGGAGTTATCATTGAAAATTTTTCGTCGGACAGACAAATTTTGTTTTTTAATTTTATATACCTATGTGCATAGATTTATAAAAACATAAATGAAACATACTAAATTGTTAGATGTCTTGACATTTCGTCAATTCTTAAAAAAAATTGGTCCAACAAAAATGTGCATCAAAAATATGTAAAAAATTCTGAAGTTCAAACATAAAATATGCAGATTATTTCAAAAAGATACTCATTTATAGTTTTTAATGACTTCTCATTTGAATTAAGATTGTATAGAAACTTTAAATATCAATTCGAAAAAGGTGTTTGGAGGAAATGCAATATGAAATAACACTTTTTTGGAGTCGTTACTTCACTATAAACTAATAAAATTTCAGTTATTTTGAACTGCAGTTTTACAGAACAATATTTAAAGAATACAAGCATATGAAAACCGGCCAGAAAGTCGACACGCAAATTGAGATAACAAGATCACCATTTCATATTTGTATAAAAGCGTTTAGAAGGCAATTTTCACTTTTATATATTTTTTCCTCCTTTTAGTTGAATGCGCTGCGGCGAGGACCTGTTATTATACACACGCAAAGACATAACGGATGTGAGAATTCATATACAGTTTAAAACGGGTCCAATGGTACGGCATTGCGGTATGTAACGATGATATTTTACCTTTTTGTAATACAAATCTCATCTTGCTGAGCATAGTGTGTAAAGTTTGGTTTTTATTATGTGGCCACAAACATTCACGGTGTATGTTCTGACACAAATATCCGCCTACATGCGAATATACAGAGTGAAGAAAACAAACACACTTTTAAATTATACACTCCAATCAGATAAAACTGGAGGAAGTTTTTGGAAAAATTCTTGGCAATAGGATCAATAAAAAGCAAATCCCGGCGGGGGCAGATGTGGCTGGGACTTTTTCTTATTGCCTCTCGCCGAGAAACAGTAATTTCTATACCGGCCATCTTGTTGAGATTTTCCATGGTTTCCCTCAATAATTCCAGATAAATATCGAGATCGTTCCTTATTCAAGGCCATGGCCGATTACCTGTCAACTCCTGTGCTCACAATTTGCCTACCTTATTCTAATGTCCTAAAATTCCTTTATTCGCCCATTGCTTAATGAAGTGGAAGTTTAAAAAAGTAGAAAATAACAGAAAGTGTGATAGATGGAAAATAGTAATGGTGCGAATGGCGTATGTTATGACAAGATAAACGGACATTAAACGCATTATTATTATTTTTATTAATTATTTAATTACTAAATTCAAATAGGATCAATCACAAGCAATTGATCCTATTGGCACGGATTTTTCCAAAAACTTCCTCCAATAGTCTTCAAGGATCACAATTGCTTTATTTATTTAATTAGAGTTAATTTCATATCAGATATAACATCAACACATTCTATATATTGCTTCAGACGCTTAAGATCATTAAGTTGTCGAATGTCTGTAATCTAAAATCTAATATGGTATCCACTTTTCCTACCATGGAGGCATGGACGCTGATGAGCCCAGCTTTTAAACACCATGGGGACATGTTCCTAACTAATTAAATATTAAATTACTTAAAAATATCGTTCCGGCATAAATTTAGTCTTATAAAAACTTATGATGAATGAATTTACGGAATGTCAATAAGAATGTTCCAATAAGAAACAAAACATTTAATCAAACATGGAAATTCATTATTCTAATTTTTTTCGATAGGGTTATTAAAATGACTTACGCTTGACATTGTTTGTACCTTTCATGACTTCTAGTCTAAAGCAGTGATGTCAAAGATATGGCCCGCGACCAGAATCTATCCAGTGAGGATTTTAGACACCTGATATCTGTGAGCTTATCAAAAACAAGAGACCTCAGGTGTTGGGATCCTCAAGCTCAAGATAATTTACCCTTTTTATTAACTTTATATGAAAATTGATTTAAACTAAATAAATAAAGGTTTTAATTTTAGTATGTGTTTTAGTTTTTAATTTAGTCTGGCCCGCTAACACCCCCTAAATTTTATAAACGGCTCTTTAGAAAAATCAGTCTGACAGCCCTGGTCTAAAGCACTCCCAGGATATTGTCCTAAATAATCGTTATAATATAACCAAATGTAAATTGGTCCAGAAGTTTTCAAATAAATCTCGAACATACACAAAGGCACGAAAAGAACATTTCTAATAATTGCTTATACTTTGCAGCTCATAATTACCGTATGTGGCGATATCAGACCACGATGACGTTGATTTTCTTGAGACTGCATTTGCTGGTGATTTTCTTCGAGTTGTGTGTTCCATTTTTGCACATTTTTGTTTATATATATTAGGTATTTGTGATACAAGGATTTTTGGATTAATACTTAAAATCCTTTACAAAATATAGAAAAAACTATGTTCATTAAATATTTCTCCATCCTTAAATATTTGTTTTTCTACACATGTTTTTCATAATATGCAGGTATATCCCATATAAAATAACGGCTATGCTAACATGTGTGTATTTCCGACAGTATCTCGTTATTACAGATTATTATTTTCTCATCCTTAGAGCTCATGAATTGTTTGTATTTTTTTTTGTACGCGATTCGCATGCATGCATACCTACATACACACATACATACATACACATACTGCGCCAAAGTTTCAAAATAATTTTTTTCACGCTGTCCAATTTCTAGTTCCACATATATGAGAACTACCAGTTCCGGGTGGTTCGACGAAGATTTTGCTTACGTATTTTAATGGTTTTATTATTAATGTTGACTTTAAGAGAATATGATGATATCTAGCAGATGACCTTTAAAGTACAGTAAAAACTTATATCCATTCAATCATCCTTGACATCTTGCAGCCATATACTGATGTACTGTTTATACAGTTTCCATGTTTCAACACAATTAACAATCTTGAACTAAGAAAGGATTCTTTTACTGATATTGAAAGTCGGAAGAAATTTGACAAAATTAAAAAAATAATTAACAATGAATATTATGTTGCACCTTTCAACTTTGCAACTTCCTCAACAACTTATTTCAATATCAATAAAATTATGGACGCGAATATACCAAAATCCTCTTACTTCTTGTGATGATCAAACACAGGTACTTATACATTTTAAAAAAATGTTTTGACAGTTATTGTTTTGACAGATTGTAATCATTATTGAATAAAAAAATTATTATCATGTTTGTCAAAGTTAGGTGTTTAATTCTATTTTACATATATCATATTTTTTTATTTTATCTGATGGTGACTACCAAGTTATCGAAACATGTAATGCATTTTTAAAAATATGTTTTTTACAAAATCTTCTGTACGAAATAAATATAAAAAAAAAATACATGTGTACAATTAATAATGCTTCGATGAATAGGCTATCTTCAAAAGACACGCAACAAAATGTTTCGCATGGTTGCTAACCCTATCGAGTTTTTAAATCCAGGATAAGCTCGTATTCAGGACTAGTTATCCAGGTTCCCCTGTAGATTTAACGACACTGAACATATGGAAGTTAGGACTATGCCACTCGCACATTTATAATGTTAAACTAGGCCAAGGGAGAAGTTATAATAATTTCCATTGTTCGTATAAAACTTTTGTGGTTTTTATCTCACGTGGCCATGTGTGGCTCATTCTGTATTTTACAGACTGTTCGAAAAAGATTTTTATCAGAAATTAGGGATGAGTTCCGCATAGCAGATCGATGAAAATATTTCATATGAGAATGGACGCAGCGATTAGTGTCCTATGTTTTATTAAAACGATAAATAACGATCAAAACTCGGAAACTACAGTAGCGATTTGAAAAAATCTTTCACTATTTAAAAGCATATTTTTACAACTAGCCTAGACTAGGGAGCGAAAATAACGGTTTGCACCCTGGCGAAGCCGGATCAGGCAGCTGGTAAAATGTCCTAGAACTCGATAAAACTTTTTCAAAAAAATACTTTGTGTTTGCACAATACACTACAGAAGTAAAACTGGTATATTTGTAAAAATAATAAAAAAAAAATATTATAATTGCACCGACCGTAGGGATTAGGTTACAAGGCAGCCATTCACCTCGCTGCCACCTTAGTTAATGTTATAGCCGGTTATAGTATCTGGGATACGTACTTTAAATTTTTAATCTCATGAAACAATTTTACTCTACCGTGCCAAAAGAAGCTTTCCTTTCAAAAAATAAGATACAAAATCAAAATAACAATCTAAAGTTAAAATAGTTTTAAAATTTTCCCGAGGCGTTAAGACTTTGCAAATATATATAAATAATTACTAATGAAGAACCACATAAAAATTTTTCTTTTTTTATTGACTTTGAAACAATAAATTATATAATTGCATTCTTTATTGAAACATGCATTTTTCAAGATACAGTTTTGTAAAGATTAAAAGTTTCAAATAGTGATGTTTTCACTAGAGTGACTCGGGTCTATCTAACTCGGTACTCGAGTAAAAATAAATTTTACTCGGGTTCGCTTGCACTCGAGTGACCGAGTCAACTCGGCGCACCGAGTAGATTTGGAGAATTAATGGAAATTTAATTACCTAATCTTAAGAAGTCATTTTATTTTACTTTCTTAATTGATAAAATAAATCAATAATAAAATCTTTGTATTTTATTTCTTCAAACACTGTATAAACTAGAGTAGAAAACCAAAATATTGTTTGAATCCGTTTTATTTATGTAAAAAGTGTAATTTCGAGGGACAACATAATATATTTAATAACTTCTATATTGCTAGGGCCCGTAAGTGGAAGCGTGGTTCATGAAGTGAGGCAGCAAATTACTGTTCTTTTATCTCTTTCTTTTTACTTGACCCATTATGCGCAAGTGTCGCGGCTATAGTGGGGGAATTAGTAAATGGAATAGGGCAAGCTATCTCTATTTCACAGCTTAGTTCCATGTACAAACTGACGTGCATCTATTCACGGACATGCGCATGAGACTCAGAGTATAATAAGTGAGACACATAAATATGTCTGCATCGTAGTTTTTAAGTCTTTCTCGCGATCTTTGCTAGCAATGTAGAGGGTATTTAATATATGGATAACATGATATTTATTAAAATATATCAATTTAAAATAAAATAGAATAAAATGATTATTTTTTTGAAAACCAAAAGAGGTCATACATAAAAATGTACTTCACTATTACTGTATAATATTTCTATGGAAAAAAATTGTAAAACGTAATAAAATTATTTCAAATTAAAAAAGAATTCGCTTTCTTAGTAAAAGAGCAATGTCATTAATTAAATCTAATAAAAAAATCCATTAGTGATAAAAACACGCTAGACTGGTAGGCTGTGATTTTTCCACGTTCGAATAAATAGGAAATTGGCAACTCGCCAGTCCATTTTTTCTTTCATATATAGAATATTGACTCTTTTATATTACCATAATATCAATATTAATTACTTAATACGTCCTGCAGGACGATGAGTAATTTGTTTCAAAATATCTGAACGTTATAAATAGAAAAGCTTTTAAAAGGTTTAAAAAACGCGACGCTTTAAAAATTTTTATACCAAATAATATACAGTGTTTAAGCTTTCAATATTTATGTTTTATTAATTAAGCTACGAAAAATATTGACGTTATTTTATTAACATTTTTATGAAATTATTTACGAATCACTGAAGTTCAGTGAATTTTAAACGATTTTACACATGATTTACTAATTAATAAGGCATTTAAAACTAAAAATAATTTTAAATACGTCCATTAAATTGTATACATATTTTAGTTAAAAGTACAAGTACAAGTACATGATTTATTTCTGTGACTGTTTATTCTTTTATTTGACTAAAAATGACAATGTGTGGTAACTTATGTCTGTCTGTCTGAATGCGATGTACATACTTTATACTTATTCAGCCGGTTTTCGTGCGGGTTTCGCGAATAAATATAGAAAATGTTTAGGACGGTTCTAATCTTAGGGAGCTGAGCAATGCATGACCTAATGAAGCGGGAAATTCGGGCAAATACTGCTAACTATATAAATAAATATAGGTAATTTGCATTAAAATTGGTTCTTTAGACGATTGCTAATAAATTATATAAAGTGCCAACAAAGCAAAAAATAATCTCATTTTTTATTGGCAAATGTCAGTTACTTACTTTATCTCATATCTATATTTTATGGTCTGTTTATTTTTATCTTTTATTGAACCAAAATAATATAGATCTACTATTCAAAAAGAAAAAAATAAATAATTCATCATATAAATCTACGATTAAAAATTGGACAAGATAATTTAAACTTGAAAAATATTGACATTTTGACATATTTACAATAAATAAAATAAAATTTCTGTTAACACTTACATGGTTACATAATACAACTTCACATGTAAAAAGTAACCAAACCTCGCTTGTCAGCTACCTAATTTCTTTTTGAAAGAACTTCAGAACAAAAGAACAGCTTTTTATATTTTCTAAGTATTTCCGAAACTATAAAGCTTAAGAGAATTTTTTTTACAAAACTTTCTTCTAAAAACAAATAAAATAATAAACCGTTATAAAAAATATACAATTATTGAAAAAAAACAACAGCAACGTTATAGCGCATATCTTTTTCAAAAAAAAAAAAAAAAATAAAATTTGGTTTCGATGTGGACAGCCGTTTGACTTGTGCTCACAGACAAATAGAATAACAGACGACTAGACTTTTTCAAAAAATATGTTTTTTGGGCTCAGGGACCTTAAGGCCTAGCACACATGAAGAGCGTTCAACGCGCGTTGGGCCAACGCCTCTCATATAAACTAGGCCTTAGACAAAGAAAAATTGTCAAATTTTGAAGAGTGAATTTTGACATAAATTAGTACTCTCGTAGAGTTGGAATGGTAAAAAATGACAGCGATAATTGGAAAATATAATTTTATATATTAACATGTGTATAAGGTTATGTTTTTAATCTGTTGAAAGAAGTCATGGCGCAAAAAAAAACGTTTTGTAGTAAAATTAAAATCTCAAGTAATAGTTTACTCATTTCCTTTGAAAATTCGCGATGGACACGGGACAGTATAAGATAAAACAATGGTTGATAAATACAAATGCACAGTGTTCATTGGTTTGAACAACATGAAAATGCTTTTATGCTTTTTGTTTTTTGTCATTGTTGCATTATACGTACATATATTTGTATATATGGCAAACACGACAGACAAAGAACGTACTACTGAATGAATTTAACATATTTCAATCCTCTGTAAACTGTAAATAAAAAAAAAAAACGAAACAAAAACAAAAATCAAATGGGTTGTTAAAATGTTAAAATCATTGTCAAAAATGATCTTTCGTTGTTTTTCTTTTTTTTCCAAACCAATTGAAATTATTTCAAGCTCACACTTCTGTAATTTACGCCTCGCTTAGATGATAAAGGTCGATTTACATTATATTTAATATCACGTCACGTATCGACAACGTTATGCCAAGTTTGAGTTATATAACCTGACCATAATTCTTTGGAGCAAAAGGTAACGCGGAAAAGAAAATGTAACTCGAAAAGAAGATAATTTTATTTTAATACTCCTTAATTAGTTAATAAATCGACGCGCTGTTGCCGCGTCGGTTGTTGCATTAATGACAGCTATCTACGATGCCAGGCAACGTACGATACAATCACGATTGTATTGAAATTACACATGCATTTTTTGACAAACTAGAAATATTTGATGATTTTTTAGTTGTGATAGCCATTGATATTGTGAACCTACACATTTAAATTATCTTTATACATAAAAAAACTTGCGTCACAATTTTGGCCAGGCTAATTTCCGATACCACTGAACCGATTTTAATGAAATTTTATAAATGTGTCTTGCTCGGTGCAACTTATGCTATAGGATAGTTTTTACTAAATATTTTGTATAAGCTTACGGTGTTTTGTGAAAAAAAAACAGTTTTAGTAATATGTAACGACATCTGATAGAAATCACTCAAACCTAAGTTCAGCAAACAAGAAAACTGTTTCAGTCTCAAGTAGGGACATCTGATAGAATTTGCTCTAAGCTATTAGTTCAGAATTATATTTATCGCACCCGGGTGAAACCGGAACAGGTCGCTAATAATGAATAGAATATATAGAGTATTTTGGAGCATTACCGCTTCGTAACGTTACGTATAATGTCAGTCGACCTTAATGCCCATTTTAGATAATGTTTTCAGTACTGAATAAAAGAAAATATCGATGTATGTGATTGATGATTTACTAATGGTGAAGTTCTATAGAAAATGTAAGTATATTGGAAGTCTTAACAATTTATTTTCACGAAATGTATGATCTTAAATATGGATTTGGGATTATCTAATCGAAAAGAATATGCCTGTCTAAAAATAGCACACGTTTTTTTTATTCATGATCCTTGCGTTATTTTATTATAGGTATGTTGGTATCTATATTAGTTTTTTGAATAGAATAGCAGGAAATGTTAAATCTGAATACACTTTTTTCTGTTACATATATAAAAGCTCTACACAAGAACATTTTAACAAAAGCTTTGAGTTTACAGTTATTATTTTTATAACTAATATCATAATAATTTTGTGCTTTGACTGCAAATATTCTTTTAAAGTATACATAAAAAGTTCATATTAATTAAATGTGTTGCTTATCCAACTTTTTCAATATCTGACTTGATATTATTAGATCGTTTTTTTTAAACTTTATTTAATTCATTACCTTCCATCTATTTTTTTCTTTCTTACTAAATGTTCTGTTGAGAGACAGACTAAAGATTATAGACGCTTGACAATTGAGATACAGTAAAACCTCGTTAACACGAACTCGTAAAAATCAGGCAAAAACTTCGTGTTATGTGGGAGTTCGTGTAAACCGAGTATGGCATAAAATACAGTCATTTTTTAAGTGTCAAATCATGATTTATTTTAAGTAAACATTGAATAATTATTTATTATAAATTATCTAAAATTATAAATTTATTATAAATTATCTAATAACGTGTTTAGTTTGCACATCAAGAGAGGTCTGCTTTCGTTTAGACATCTTGAAGTACTGAAGATTGTACGTCAGACGTCAGTTTATATGTTCACTTATTAACAAAGCCAAATTGTTAAGAAGCCTTTGCCTTTGTTAATTAGTTTACAACCTTTTCAATAAATAAGAGGGGAAAAATTTTGAGGCATGTTTCTATTTATAGGATTTCGAGTGAATTTTTAATCTCTCAGTCCTTTGTCTATTTTTAGAATGTGAGTTAATTACTTTTGTAATCCCTTAAGCGAATATTTTCTTTTAGTTGTATTGTATATTCATTGACCAAAATGATCAAAATATATGATTTGAGAATTTTTGTAGTTCGTATTATCCGATAATTAACCGTGAAGGGACGAAAAAGTTGTTCGAAGTTCGTATTAACGAGGGTTCGTGTTAACCGAACATAATTTCATTAAAGCTTATGTGACCATTGTCGAGAGCAAATTTTTGTTCGCGTTAAATCGAAATTCGTGTTAACCGTGTTCGTGTTAACGAGGGTTTACTGTAATTAGGATTATGTTATATTCATAGTTGGTACACGTTTGACCGTTTGAAATAATGTTGTTTTTTATTGATACAAAATTTTTCTTTGCACTCAAAACACCTGACAGTATACAAAAGTAAATTTTAAGTTCCATAGAAAATTGGCGCAAGCATAAAATAGCACTGATCAACTAAACAAAAGAGGACGATTTCATTTGTGTACAATGAAATGATTGAAATTGGAACACTGCACCTCATTTCTTCAAGCTATTTCAGTTAAAGGGGCGTTTATTTCTTAGACCAACACAAATGCACACAATGTTTGTGACTTTGTGTGTAAAAAATTCAAGTGAACCGATCTAAATGCACATTTACAGTGACTTTAGAATAGTTTTTAAGTAAGATTCGAACGAAACCGACTCAGGTCTGCCCAAAATACACTGAAACAATCGGCACTTCTGAAATACAAGACCTCAGAAATAAGTAAAATGTTTTTCAGAAATGTAACGTGTTCGGATTGACTTTTACAGTGGTTTGTTATTTATGAGTCAATAAATGAAGTTTCGGAATTAATTTTTTTTTAGTCAGAATTTTCGATTTATTTAATTTTAATTAAAATTTTAAAAACAATTTATTTTTTAGGTGACTACGGCGTAAGATGGAAATATACATTTAATCTTTTATTTGAAATTATGAAGATATTTAGCTAATACAGTTGGAAAAGTGGTGAATTTTATTTAGTTACACTCTCTATATATGTGGAACGATTTATAGCAGCAATATATGCTTCTACTTTTACCTACACAAAATAAATACATAAAAAAGTTTCCAATCGTCGTATTTGTCCGTTTTTAGTCTTTTCTTTTTATGTTCTTTCTGTAAGTGCAATATAGTGTAAAAACTGCTTTAGGCCGGTATATTATTGTAAAATCAAAACCATTGACGTAAGCAACAGTATTGAATAAAGCTTACGATTGTTGTATAACAAAAGAAACTTGAAATCATAATGAAAATTTTTCAAATATTCCGAGTCTTTGTCGGCAACATTTTGTTCATTTGAAGACAAAAACTGTTTACAAATATCAAAATTGTGAAATTAAAATTTAAGTTGTGTAAATAAAAAAAGGATTGTTACAACAAAACCGTCGAGTCATTGTCCCAATACAAAAGAGTTGACCGAATCGTAAGAAAATAAAAAAGAAGAAAAGAAAATGCATTAAATTTGTTCTAAAAGAAAAATAATAAAAATAGTCATATCAGTTTACTTAAGAGACACAGCTGGATTCAATGCAAGTTGATTCTTTGTTCGCTTTTAGAAAGATTGTAATAGTTTACTTTGACTTTTTACCAGTATTTTTTGTTTGAATTAGTTTAAAACTACTTAAAGGCCCATAATTCTCTTATAATACTGACAGTTTTAATCATTTTTTGACTGGAATTGAATTAACATTTCAAGTTATCCCTCAGGTAAGAAAAAACAGTATTCAATGCTCTCCAAGGATGTATAAAAGCATTCAGTTTAACAGCTACATAATATAACAAAAAAAAATTGACAGCTGGTCTATAGACAGTAGAGCTTCCGTGACATATCACTTCCAAGTAGTAATTTAAATTCTTTACACCAATAAATAATTTGTAATCTCGTTATCCACGTTTCACTATTAGTAAAGAGATAGATAGATAGATAGAATGTTGATTATAGACGTTCAACAACTGAGGTCATCAGTGTCTCGAAAGGTTGATATCACCAAATCCTGAGATTATGTTCATTACCTGTACTAGTTCTTGTCAGCGCCGGCGCCATAAAAACATATCGGCGGAGATCGCAAGACATTATGCATTCGGGAAGAATGAGTGCGGTTTTTAAGTTTTAAAGAAAACTCAATTTCATGCTGTAGTCAAACACGGAAAAACCACGAAATAGGTTGATCCCTTGGGAACAATTGAATCGACCGGGATAAAAAGTAGCTTATATGTTAATCCGGTTCATAAGCTACCTGCATGTAAATTTTTATTGAATTAGTTTCACCGATGAGGCGTGGTTGAGCAAAAAAAAACATTATGAAAAACTACCTTACAGCACATATCTCTTTTGAACATGTGCTCAATGTTAAACATCCTACCTAAAGTTTGTTTTTGATCCGCTCAGCTGTTTGATCTGTGCTCAGAGACAAACAAACAGACGTACAGACTTTTTAAAAAAATATCTTTTTTGATTCTGCTGACCCCAAACCAACAAAATGTCAATTTATGAAAAGTAAATTTTGACCTAAACTCCTCAGTTGGAGTTGAAATGGTAACATACACATTACTTTACTGAAACTAATTTATAATATCTATAAGAAAATAATAAATAATAATTAATTATATTTGTATTTCATATTACAGAATTTTATATAAATATTGTTGCGTGCACCTTGATGGGAATTCTGTAGAAACTACTAGAAACAACAATGGAAAACAAGTAAAAACATCCGACCTGCAGACAATCGCTTGGAGAGAGGCCAATACATGTAAAGAAAGGGATCTCGATGCGTGGAGAACATTCTAGAGAATGGGCCGAAACTATAAAAGGCGAGCAGAGTGGGCAAGTCAAGTCAGTTAGTTATTAGAGCTGTTCGTTAGTTGTGGTGATACAGTGCTCTGGCATTACGACATAAATTACACTGTGGAAATAAATTAACTTTAGTGAGTGCAATTTATATAAATCTGTTTAACATAAATAACTTTTTGTAAATACAAGTGTTAATCAGTTACTGTACTAGATAAACTTAGTGTTGTGTTCCTGTGATGTAAATATTTTGTGTTCATAATTTAGTGACTCTATATTCTCTGTTGCTAAGTGTTTTATTTTATAATTTAAAACTATTAGTTTTGTTTCTGTTAACGTTATTATTTCTGTTAAGTTAAAAAAGTACCCTTTCGTTTGTGTGTTTTACTGTTTTGTTAAACATTTATTATTGCAGATAAATAATTTCCGCCACGGACTACAACACTTTTGTTACAATATGCAATTACTGATGAAACTTAACAAAGCGAAACGTCTTGAATAAATATTATATTTACTTTATTATTATTTCTTTTATTTATTTAATTAGCTGTTATTCCAATAAAACTTATAAAACTACACCATAGACACTATTAATTGAACATGCAATCGAAACTCTATGTGAATTTCTGCTTTCAAACTTGGCTTTACCTAGTTGTGACAATGTGGCGGCATGTATAAGAAGTGATAAACAAAAGAGCCTTGTGCGGGGAAAGTCTCACTCCAAAGTGTGGCCAATGAAAGAGCCTGGGGAAATATTCTCTCAGTTGACCGCAAAACTGTATATAAGAGAACAGAAATACCGACAAAATAAACTCCAGTGAGGATTTGCTGTTTATAGAGATCCTTACAATTAAGGTAAACACAGGTAGCTTATCGACGGAGCTTTTAGATAAAAGTTGAAATAAAATATTGTCTCTTCGATATAAAACTTATAAGTAGATACACGTTGTTCGTATAACGTTTAACTATTTTTAAGTTATATTCTACATTTACACCGACCTTAAATAATGAAAATTACTGACATTAATTATTTTCATCAAACAGTGCTTTTATACGTTATTTTGATAATTTTTTAATTTCTGATTTTTTTGATTAATTTAAAATTTTATTATGAGATAGGTATACTGTAAATTATATTATACATTCAACTGATTTCATTAACGCCTGTAATTTTCATAAGTATTAAGAAAGACATGTTTATACAAGCTTCTGTTGACTTCAATTTTTCTATAACGGTTTTATAATCCACTTTAATTTGTTCGATTGATTTTAATCTTCTGATATTTTGATTTAATTATAATAAAAATTTAAAAACCAATATATGGTGGAAGTTCGGGGTTTGATGGTGGGAGAACGTGTCTATAATCCTTTTTAAAAATTTTTTCTAAATATTTTAATTTTGTAAAAATAAAACATAAATACTTCAACTTTTTATAATAAAATAAGACACCTTGTTTATATCAATAAATCAATCATATACTACTAACCACAAGCTCAATTTAAATACTACTACAAAATACTATGACTAGTACGGCACATAAGACTAAATTAAGAACAAAATTTAGTGAATAAATATTGTTTTAAATTTAGATTTGTACTCTTTAATAGTCATTTTAATTTTTTTACAAACTTTTATAAAAAAGTATTATACTAGAAAGAAAAAATTATATTTAATTAAGGTTATTTATTACAATGTAGGTCGTGTTCGTATTAAACTCATAAAAGTTTGATTGAAAACATTTACTTATTTTATTTTAAATTATGATAGATTTCAACTTATATATACTTACAATAAAAATCTAATTTTTAGATGAGGAGAAATACGTCATGTTCATAGATTTTATATTCCTATTTCGGTTATTTTATTGGTCTCCAACGACGACCCATAAATGTTACAATTCACGTTGAATCTACACAACTACCTAATCTCAATAACATTTGCAAATAAAAGTCCCACACTGTTTATTTCTATCATTTCCGCATTCTCGTGGGGACACCATTTCTGTAAATTATTTTTTTTTTAATATATTTTCTATGATATCTAACCTTAAGGCACGCTTTCTGTCAAAACCGACATTTATTTGACGTTCACGGAAGCACAGTCATCTGATGTACGGAATAATATTCTGGGGTAATTCTGTTAATGCTAATTCATATTACAAAAGAAAATCACCCTAGGCATTCATTCAAACCCTTATTCAAAAAATTGAAAATTTTAACTTTGTGCAGTATCTATATTTTAAATTGCGTGTTATTTTAAAAAAAATGAGGACTTTTTCCATAAGAGAAGTGTGGTACATGAGCACAACACTAGAGGTAAGGACACACTCGAATACAAAAGTAGTACTCTCCAAATTATAAAAGAGTGTCCTTATAACAAAATTGTTGAAATATGTAATAAAATTCCTGATGAAATCATGAAATTACCTCAAACAAAAATCAAAACAAAAATAAAAAATTTTTTAATCGAAAATGTTATTCATAATCTTAGATGAACTTTTAAATGTTACGTTAAATTTTAATATTGGTATGTATTTCTTTTTTATACTATTTTAATGTGTTTATTTTTTTAATGTGTTTCCATCATTTTTTATGCTTAATGCAAATTGTTTTTAAACTGTTTGTGTACCTATATGTTTTTAATATTATGTATTTGATGATTTTAACGTGTCTTTGTTTTTAATGGTTTTTAACATGTTTTTTATCGATTGTTATGACGCTGTTTACGCTATAATTGGCATAAATGAATAAAGCAAAATATAATAATAATTATTATATATATCGCGAGTATTGTCGTGAGTGAATACACAAACAAGACCTGTTTTAAGGAAGTGTAAATCAAAATTAACAAACTAAAATCTAAATGAAAATTTAATAAAAGGCTGCAGAACAATTATTAATAAAGCTACAGTATATACGCATTGTAGATTCAGTTAAAATTACAAACAATATTAATTTACTTTGTCGTAACTTTATAGCTACCAAAGTCTCACCTGGTATTATTATAGAAGGCGAAACATCGGTAAACGCACAATTATGTTTAATTTAGTTTCGATTAAAGCGTCAACAATTGTAAATATAAAAGCTAAATACACACGTACTACGGAAGCTTTAATTCCACTCGAACAATTAATAAGACCTTGTTTCCAATAATATTGCAAGCAAAGTATAGTATAATCCCTTCAACTCCTTGTAATCTGTATACTTATTTTAAAACACGACAGTCCTCCAGTAATTTCTATTGAATAGATTTATATTCTTGAAGTGTTACGAAAAAAATAATGATAGTTAATTTTTACGAAGAGAAAAACAGGTGCTCGCAGAAATAGGCTACCAACGGAATAGATTTAGTGAGTCATTAATTCACACTAGTGCTCATGCACTCGCCATATATCGTTGTAGTTGTTTTTCTGTTCACTGAGTGAGGATGATAGAGTATGGTAGAGACTATCTTCGCATGCACGTAGCGTCTAATAACCTGTAACTAAGCTAAGCTCACTCTGGCTCATTTATTATTTTATTTCAATAACTGATTTGCATGCAAATTGAAAATTAGTTTTTAATCGCGTTAAAGAAGTATAACTTCTAACGCGCGTACGTACACGCGCCCATTTTTTAAATTGCGACTTTTTGTCCACATGTGTGTCATCTCTATTTTTATTTTTATTGTTTATACAATAGAATCTCTTTAAGTCAAATCTCGATAAGTCAGAAAAACTCCAAAACTCGAAAAAATGTTAGGTTCCCTTCCTTTCAAGCTCCAAAACCACCATTACTCGAAATCACAACCATCTATAGGTCGCAATAATCAGTGAGTTCCTGCAAGCCATGTCGGTACATATTTTCCCTCTATAACTCGAAAAAATAAATTGGACTTCTGTATCTCGAACATAGCAATGTTCTCGAACTCAAAATTAGTTAGAATGAATCTTAACCTCTACAAGTCGATTATTTCTTTACAAAATCCGCCGTCAAAATCATTCATAAGTCGAAAACTCTATAACTCTAATTTTTGGAGTCTCCCTTGAAGCTCGATTTACAGAGGTTCTACTGTATTATTTTATAGAAACAAAATATATTATTGTTCCTTTTAAATATTGTCGTCTCCCGCGGCGGCCTCAGTTGAATATTATTTTACAACTATATTTTAAAATAGGTCTATCTCCAAATTTTTGAAGAACGGTGTTAATAAATGTTTTTATGACGGAAACTGAATACTCGCAAGAAACATAAAATAATGAATAAATTTACCTCCCGGAAACGTTAAAAATAAAACAATTTTAAATTTGGAACTTCTGTTTACCCAACAACAAAAATACATAAATAGCTAAATGAATATTCCAGTGAAAGCCATTTCTACTTATTATTTTCATCACATATTGAAAACGGGTTCAAGAGAAAAGAAATTACATTGAACAAAGAACAGCTGACTTTATAGAGTGTGTGTAACTGAAACAAAAAACAGTAATTCCCATGAGTATGAGCGAGACGGTAGTAGTATGTATTTATTCAGGTGTCCTATATACATTATTATAAGGATGTGAAACATTGTTCTGTCGATTTGTAGTGAAAAATTTTAGACGCCAATGTTCTCATTTGACAAGCATTTTTAATTTGCAATCTCCCTACATAGGTCAAAATTATTCTGTGAGGGGTGTCGACTTGTCTCCCAAAACTCGAAAAAATGTTTTATTCCCTTCCCCCAAAGCCTCCATTACTCGATATCTCAACCCTCGGTAGGTCGAAATAATCAGAGTCCCTACAAGTCATTTCGATACATATTTTCTCTCCATAACTCGAAAAAATAAATTTGACCCTTGTATTTCAAACACAACTCTCTAACTCAAAGTTAGTTGAATGAATTTTAACCTCTACATGTCAAATATTTCCTTACAAAATCCTTCATAAGTCGAAAACTTTATAACTGGAATTTTTTCTTTTCTTCCTTGAAGTTCGACATACAGAGGTATATTATACCAGCGGTTCCATCCGGTTTCCCCGGGTGCAAAAGAACGAATGAGTGGGAGAAACATGAGTACGCACATTCATCTTAGTTTACCGAGATGAATGTTGTGTCCAAATTTTATGATGATCGGAGTTACCGATTTTGTGGAACGGACAAATTTTGAGATACATTTTGCAACATTTTTCATTGATGCTCCGCTCCTATTGGTCGTGATATTATATAGCCTATAGCCTTCCTCGATAAATGGGCTGTCCAACAAAAAAAAATTTCAATTCGAACCAGTAGTTCCTGAGATTAGCGCGTTCAACCAACCAAACTAACAAACTCTTCAGCTTTATATATTAGCATAGATTCCATACCATGTACATTGTACACCGTTGCACTTTTCCGTCAAATCATTCCAGTTCACTTTTGTGTATGTAAAAAAGTGTCACTTGAAAAAAAATTAATTACTTTGTTTTATATATGTAACTGGGGGTCAGCGTCTTTAAGGAATTCGTAGTTCAAGAATCGCTGGTTAAGTACGAGCAGCGCTATGTAATGACAGAGGTGTTAAACTTATCGAGGAAAATTTTGGCAGGAAAACGCCCATCCTTAGATTACATAGCAGGAATAGCCGATGGGCAAAAGTCAGAAGTGGGATGCATGGCAAAAGTTGCGGGTATAATACAAAGTCGACTGAACGCTCACCACCCGCGTCGCTTGGGCAAGGAGGGAAAAACAGTGACGGCAAAGTAACAAACTGAAACATATATATCTACAATATACATGCACGTTCAATCAAATGATCCTTTGTAAGGACATTATGTGATTCTATATACCCTTGTTTGTTTGCTTATATATTTAATCCGAATTAGATAAAACGATATCTTTACGTACCATTTCAAACCTTTTATATTAATATATTTTTTTCAAAAACCATAGAAACCCATTTTCTCACTAGGTTTACTATAACTTAAACTATGGTATTTCCTACTGGAAATATTTATGTACTAGTTGGGAACTTGGCTCCGAACACCTTTTATTTCGCAAAGGAAAAGTTTTCTAAAAACAAAGTTTCGGACAAAAGTTGCAACGATTCAAGGGGGAAGAACATTGGTTTAGTTTTTTATTCAGTTGGTGGAGGCCCCTCCCAGATATCAAGGTTACCTTCACTTATTTAAAGAGGAACCCACATTTTCTATCTCGGATTATTGTTCTTTGGGTCAAAGAAAATAACTTTTGTACTAAATGTTTTTCGATTTGATGCAATCCTAAACCGCTGTTTGGTTCTCAATTCATCTCGTTTCCTGTTTCTGCCTCGCATAGGCTGAGCTGTCGAATTTTGTTTCTGTGGGCTTGTGATGTGTGTTCAACATCTACGAAAACTAGTTGCATCAGACGGGTTTTCTTTTCGATTCACATAATCCACTAAAATAGGGAACATGCAATGATTTGAGAACCAAACGGCGGTTCCGGATTGCATCAAATCGAAAAATGTTTGGAAGAAAAGTTATTTTTTTCAAAGTGCATACTTTCTGCATGAAATTGTAAGGCAGAAAGTCTAACACTTACTCCTTGGTGAGATTACACTACCAATGCGGGAAGCTCGTACGTTCGGGCGGTAGTAAAGACAAATAACCTATCAACTGTTGTTTATAGATGTCGTTTCCATAGCAATTCTATTACATTTTAGTTAGTAGTAGCGAACAACCGTCATTAGTGTTTTCATGTATAACCTCAAAGCTGCTTGGTTGGAATTTATCTCTGTTTTTATGTAATTAATAAGTAGTTAATTAATGTATTTAATAAGCGTGCTTACGACCGAGGTATGAAGAAAAATAGTATACACCACACTGGCTGAAAGTGTGATACCTTGCCCTTCGCACCATAACGCCCTCGGCTTCGCATCAGGCATCATAGCACGCAGGGCAAGATATAACACTTTTGGCCCTTGTGGTGTAATATACTATTAATTGACCTAAAGAACAATAATCCGAAATAACATATTTGTATTTCTTGATAATTTTCAAGGCCTTTCGTACCCCTCGACGAAATTATTAATATAGATGATGGTCGGATCGTGGAATTTTGTCAGACCTTTAATTTAATTTAATCAGTGTTAGAAATACAGACGTGGATTGAAAAAATATTTGACGAAAGCTTAACTAAGTTAGAAGGTCCACTGGAACGGTACTGGAATCTTCAAAAGCATAATAAATCAAAGACCACTAACGTATCTTACACATTATGTGCATCCTATGTGACAAACTCTCACACGCACGTACGCATGCGTGTATGTTGGTTGGAAGACAAATGCACATCACAGACAAGAGAATTATAGCCCAGTTTGCGGTGTGTAATTTAGGGGAATTTATCGCAACTCTATAATAATATCCCGTCCTTTAAATTGTTACTTTACACATAACTTATATAAAACAAGTATTAAATTAGTTTAAATAACTGCATTTAAGCTTTCTAAAGTCAATTAAATTACACAGTCTATTGTTATACTTATAAGGTTTATATTTTTTTTTGTAAATGCGGCGGACTGAGTTACTCAGTCCGCCGCGATAGTGGAAAGATTCGGGGTTCGTATCCCGCTGGTGACATTGTTTGAGAAATAAATTTTTCTAATATAAGCATGTAACAATGGGTGTTTTAACACAATGTAGCAACAGTAGCTAGACTTTAAAGTTATTAAAATAGTAGTACGCACTATAGCGTAAGAAAAATTCGTATATTAAATGTTTTATTTTCATCTAACCTTATACTTTTTAAAAATATTTGGAAACATGATATTTAGAAATAAACCTTCATGAAAGTTTAAAGATGAGTTTATAAAAAAAAACCAGTTGTGTGGTTTTAAGAAACCACGACGCAAGTGAAACTTTTATTGGATTGTAGGCGTTGGATTGTAGACACTTATCCATTACGATTAATTATAAACAACAATATTCACATGAATACACGAATAAAAACACGTAAACACTGTACAGCACTTGCCCGCATGACAGACTGACTATGTGTTATACATACTACACGGTCAGCTGATGCTAACCATGGGCGCTGCCATATTGGCCTTGGCTGCTCTACCGAGCACCTACTCCGAACGGCTTTCACTTTACCCCTACTCCGCGGCCGCCTGTAATGCGACATGCAACAGACGGCCAGAAAAATTCGGGGCGATAGAATAAAAGTTTCCCTTTAAAAACTGAAGCAAAGTTAGAGATATTGTATAAAATCAATATATCTTGAAGACAATTTTTTGCTGTTTGTTCGCAATAATAAACGATTGTTATTTTGTATGTGTACCGAGTGTTTCTGTAGGTACTTATATTTTTTATGCTCAGGTAGAAGTGCACTTCCGGTTTCACAGTCCTCATTTCCGTTTTTAAAAGAGTTTATTATCTCTAGTAGCCTCTAGCAAGCCTTCTCTCAACAGCCTAGACATTAAACTTACAAGGGTGAGGGAAAAAATTATAAGCAAGAATCGTTTGTGAGCATACAGTTCGAAACGTATTTCGTTCATCTGATTCATTTTACAAAAAATAATCCCGAATAATGGACTTTATAGGTATTGTTAAATTTTTACTACATATTGTTTGTTTAAAAAAAAGACAATCAACAATTAAAGCGACGTCATCGTGGTAAAATATGAACAAATGCATAACGTACGTTCGTTTATTAAGCGTTTAAGTGCTAGCTATTATTATTGACAAATTTGAATTACTTTTTCTCAGAAAATAAGAGTTCGGTGAGCATAAAAATTTTACAATATTCTAAGTTCGGTGTGAGCTATAAAAAAATTTTAGACGGCTCCATCATTTAAAGAATCAACACATTTTTTGAATGACAACAAATAGTTACGGAGCTGACGCGCAAAAATCCATATCGTCCCAACCTTCTGCCGCTTGGTACAAAAGCTATTTAAGTAATTTACAGCATTTTTTCTTATATGATATATAGGCGGAATTTGGACCTATTTTAAGATAATCACGCTTTTGTCGCTTCTTGCATAAGTTATGCCATAGTTGTTTGGGGTGCTTCTATAGAACGAGATAGAGTTTTCATTATTCAAAAGAAAATATTAAGAATAATATTTAACAAAGGAAGTAGAGAGTCATGTCGTCAACTATTTAAAGCAAACAAAATATTAACATACTACGGGATTTATGCTCTTGAACTGCTTACGCAGATGCATAACCTACATTATTTCAGTAAATTAAACGAAAAAAATAAATTTTATTTCACACGACCTACCAAAACCTCTATTAAGCATAATACAACATTTTTTGAAAAAAGTCCTATATATATTGGCTATAAAATCTACTCAAATCTATCGGAGGATATTAAATCTAGCAGTAACTCCATTAATTTTAAAAAACGTTTGAAAAAGTACTTTTTAGAATCTGTGCCTTATGATCTAAATAATCTTTTATTGTAATGTATTTTATATTTTTCGACGATTTGTATCCAATTTGGCCACACAAATATAATTAATAATAATACTATACACTTTTGCACATAATTATGTATTTTGCAATCAAAATTGTTCTATGTATAGTGTAGATGCATATATCTTAATATCTAATGTATATTTTTTTTTTATCTGCGTATTATCTTGTATTTTGACTTGTCATATTCAACTTGTATTGACAACATGACCAATAAAATATTATTATTATTATTATTATAATGGGGGATAAAAGATGGTAAAAAAATGGTTATAATTTTAAAAAAATTCCGTCGCTTCGTTTTTAGGTTCTGTTAGAGTCAAATGACCGGGAAATACCAGCGGCAGAAATTTTTGACCAATTGCACCTTTCCCAAGCCACTCTTAAGAAAGTGTATTTATGATCAAAAATCCACTTTCTTAGGAGTGACTTGGGAAGGGTGCAATTGATCATAAAATGAGTCCAGATTCCGCCTATATATTATCATATAAGAAAAATTGCTCTAAATTACTTAAATAGCTTATGTATCAAGCGCCAGAAGATTGGTACGACATTTTTTTTGCGCGTCAGCTCCCTAACTAAAAATTTTGTTGAAATTATATCACTACAAAAATATTATTTATGTATTTTGACAATCGAGGTATAGGTTACAAAATTATCCCAGTGGAGCACTCACGCTATTGTGCTATGTCCTTTATCGTCAGATAGAAGCTGTAAAATTTTCACAAAAGGTTAGAGAAAATATTTTTTTCATTTACATTGGAATTAGTATGCGTTTAAATTACATGACAAGAAATATAGAACAAAATAGTTACCTACTTTTGTACAAAAAAGTGATAGATTCAAAAATATTTTCAGAGTGTCTCACAAAAAGCACTGCGACTATTAAAAAAACCTGGAATCCAACAACAAAATTTAAAACGTGAATCGAATTTTTCTTCTCTCTGACTGAAAGGTAAAGAAAACACACGACGTTAGACGTATTTTTCTCAACGTCTCGGAATTCATTTTTCATCATCATCGTTGATTCTGTGTAAGAAAAGACTTTTCCTGCGTCTGCGTTACTATCATAGCGCCTTTTGTTCCATTTCCTCCATTCTGTATATCATACAAATACATATGTACTAAGTCAAATCTTTGGATATAGAACTTTTTCAAATTAAATCGAATACTATTTGAAAATTAAGAAAATGTTTGATTTCTGATAGAATTTTCAACCCAAAATGGAATTACAAAGTACTTTTTGAATTAAATTATCTGGGAAACAAGTTACTATTATATTAAAAAATTAACTACCCCCAGCACTGGCTTGCTAATTTAAATATGCTTTTAAAAGATATTGTATTTTATTGTAAAATTGTATTTTGTTGGAATAAAATCTTCTTTATTTATTTATATTTTTATTTCATAGTTCATATAGTGAAGTTTTACCATTCCAACTCCACAAGTGGGGAGAATGATACTAATTTAGTTTAAAAATCACTTTTTAAAATTTCACAAAATTTTTTATCTAGAGGTTTCTCGAATCCAAAAAATATCTTTTTGGAAAACGTCTGTGCTTCTATTTGTCTGTTTGAGTGTGAATATGATAGAGGTCAAACGGATTAAAATCAATTAATGAGAGGATGTTTTTTCTATAATGTGGTGGAAGTGTTGGTTAGACCCATTCTTCCACCATATTAACTATTGAGGGTGACAGAGGCGCAATCGTTTTCGCTTTCAAATTTTGTTGACATGTCCAGCTCGTCAAACTCTTATTCAATGAGAAAATCGACGTTAAAGTCGTCAATAATAACAGCGTACTTTAAACGCACATTAAAAAATTTGCATATTGTTCATTTTTAATTCAAGTTTTACGACATAATACAGTTATTGACTGAACTGCTTGAATCAGATAACATTACAACGGATGATAAATGTTACTGTTTTAAATAAACTTGCAATTTTAGTATCACTTACAATTTTGATTTTCTTCTGTCTAATTCTTATCACGTATATAAAAAAAAAATTGAATCTCCTCCAAACCAATCACATAAAAAGAATACAGTTTTGAGGTCGGCGCCAATTTAATTGCTAAAACTCTTTATTATATATCTGCTTTTAAAAAAATTGGCGCCGACTTCATAATTTAATTCTATTTTTTTAGTGGCTTTTTTGAAGGGGATTCCATTTTTTTAAATTTTCTTTATTGTTGACTTTTTAGTGGTTTTCCAACAAGTAGTTTGCGCGTTATTAAAACATTAACCGACTGTTATACTAAACTTAAAATTAGATATAAAAAAATACTGAACTGATTTAAATAAAATAATGTGATGCATGCTCTATTTAATAGAAAAAAATCATTAAAATCGGTTTAAAATTACAGACGAAGATATCGCTGAACATACATAAAAAAACTACTGCACCGATTTAAGTAAAATTTATGTGGGGCCACCCTCAAGTTATGCTCTATTAAACAGAATAATATCCAAATCAAAATCTGTTCATAACTCACTACTAAACCAATTTTAAGAAATTTACCTCTGAACAACCTGAAAAAGTATGCTTTATTAAACGGAACAAGAATTATTAAAATCGATTCACAACTATCGCAGATATCGCGTCGAATTGTATAATCTTCTTTTTGGTACAGAAATTGATTTTTATTTTTTATTTCTAATTAGTGGCATTCCGTTGGACAAAATGTTTACGTATGACTTAGATTGTCGATAAGTAAAGCCAATTGCGATAGTATCTACGTGGACAGCAGACACATTTGATTTAATTTAGTTTAGTATAGTTACAGACCAACTGTGCGTACGGTGAGTAAGGTGTGTGTGTGTTCTTGGGTGGACGTGTCCTTTGCCACTATCTGCGACCCTTTCAGTCCTATTTAATGTCGACATTTTTCACGGCCTTTTATTTCTAATATCTAAAGCATTAAATATTTCTTGCAATATTTCATTGAGTGAACACAATTGTACTACAAAGAAGTACGGTGTGTTCAGATATAATGTAAGTTAATAAAATTACAATTGCGTATTCAGAACTATTCAAATTATTCGCATTATACGGAGTTATAAAACGAAATACAAATATTTCAATTTGATTTATTTCTAAAAAATTGGTTGTCTGTAAAGTCGGTTTACGGACGATAGTTTAACGTGATAACGTATTCCGTAATACATAACCTAAATTCTACATATAATAATTATAATAATTCGAATCTATGATATTGCATCTTTCGCTTCAAATTTAGGTTAATTTTATGTATTAAAATACTCACCACCTATAATAATAATTGTTTTTTTAACTTTCTTTCTTTCGTATTTATTTTAAGTCTCAAAGATTAATTGTCATAATATTTTGAAAACAATTGTTTCACTGTTTATATAAAATTCCAAAACCTACTTACAATATTTAAGTATTTTCATACGTCAAAAAATTGATTTTTATTATGATAAAATTTGTATGAAAACGACTTTTTCGAGAGATGAGACCTAGCTAAAACGATTTTTTGCCCCCCAAAATCCCTTTTCAGTAAATTTCATCCAAATCGTTAGGGCCGTTTTCGAGAAAAGCACGCACAGGGTCAGGCGGAACGTTAGGAACGTGACACTTTTTCGTGCATGCAGCCGGTGTTTCATCAATTTATAAGATTGGTGATTCATCAATTTATAAGACGTTATCACGTCAAAAATGAACCAAACGATAAATTAATTTTTTATTTGTTTTGCAGTCACCTTCTCTACCCACGTTGAATTAGAATTCGACATAAATATTATGTCAATATTTTTATAATACTTTTAATTGAATGCAAGCAGAACCAGTAGCCGTAAAATAATAATAATGTTATTTTCATTTATTTTATTTTTAAACTGTCAAAAAAATACTCTTTTGTACATGCCCTATAAAATATCTGATTTTCATGCATGCTTAGGGGTAGTAAAATGACACATTACGTACTAGTACGTAAAGTATAAGAAATGAAACGATAAGCGCAGTCGTACTACTATTTCCATAATAAATATATGAAAATCCAACGCAGCTCGCAATTAGAAGTGAACTTGGTCAATGTTAAACTGCAAGAAATATTGATAATTATGTGAAAATCAGCTATTTTATAGGAGGTACGTGAAAAATACTACTATGTGTACTTCGTGCGTGGGGGATAGCACATTAGCTAACAAGGTTTTTAAATTACAAAAAAAAAAATGTATCCGAATCATGGCCGGTGCGAGCCATCGCGCATCGGAAGCACTGAATTTATTCCGTACACTGAAAATATTAACACTTCAAGATCAATAATATATATTAGACTGCGCCTGTTTTATAAAAAATACGCGTTAGGAACGTTAGGAACGTTACGCGTTACGCGTTACGAACGTTACACTTTTTCGAACATGCAGCCGGTGTTTTATCAATTTATAAGATTGGTGATTCATCAATTTATAAGACGTTATCACGTCAAAAATTCAAATCTTTTCGAAATCAATAAACAGTCTCACAAATATGAAACAAGAAACAAAAAAAACCTAAAAACAAATCAGTCACATCTAAGCGTTGCCCACAATAGTGCTCGCAACGCCATGATTCGGATATATAACAAAGTACCTGAAGAATTACGTCATATAAATGTCTATGATTTTAAATCGAAATTAAAAAAAATGTTATTAGCAAATAATTTTTATGACATCTCAGCATATTTGAATTGAGCCAGAACAATACTTTTAAGATTTTTTTAATATGTTTGTCTATCGACTTGTTTCACGACTTCTGTCAATTATGAAATTAAATATATTATCTATCTATCTATCTATATTATGGCTCATATGACTGTCAAACATAATGTCACATATTCGCAATAGAAAAGTAACCTATTATCATAAAATAGGGTTAAAAACATTTCTTTAAAATTTGTATGGAAAAAATATATTTTTAAATTAATTGTAGTATATGAAACTAAATATAGAAATCCTTGTACCCCTTTGCCTTTAGCCCTCTAGATTGAACTTATTCTTATTAAAATAGACTTAAAAAGTCTTTTAGTATAAAACTATTTAATAAAGTTAAGATTAATTTTTTCAAAACTTAATTATATTGTTTTTAATTCGCAGGAATGCCTAAGAAAATTATAAGTTTAAATTAAATCTAAAAAAGAAATAAGCTGTGGTCTTATATATAATTTTTATGGAATGAAAAATGTTGCAAAATTAACATTGGAGCGTCGGATTTGATTTTAAAATTGCATTTTTCTAATCCGCTAGATATTCTCGTGAGACGATTTATTCTAATTAAGGAGATTAAAATTTAATTGAATAATAAATGGTCTTACATTTCATCAGTTCTCGTGTAGCCGTGAAAATTCAGACACCCGCACAACTTTGGGGAAATTGAGGTTTATTAGGTAATATTAGAACTGTGATGAAAACTTAAGATTAATGAATCTGGTTACACAGATGAAGTTAATCATGAAAATGGGAAAATTGATTCCATTATCATTTTTCTAAATTAACATCGTCTGCTTCGAATATTCTCATAAACGTCAATTTGACACTTTTATGTTATGATATTGTGATTAGTCAGTGTTGGATTTAATAAAGCACATTGGGCACCAGCCTGGAGTATAACCTCAGAGGGGGTACCACAAAAAGAGATTACTTTTTTTCCTAGCTAGAACTATTTAGGTTATTAGACTTCTGATTAAAAATGATATGTTGGCACTTGATTATGTCACACAGAAAGGAACTAAGACGTTCACTGGTTTTTATTGCAGGAATCGGTCAATTGGTCATTTAAGAAAAAAAGTAAAAATTGGAGATAGACGTGAAAATGCACCCTTTTCAGTTTTTTCAATACATCTCGCAAACGAAGCAAAATTTCGATACACTTTATATGAAACTTCTTGTAGAGAATTAAATTTACCATCAAAATGGTTTATTAAAAAAAAAAATATGCCAAAAATGTTTAATCAAAAAGGAAAAAAACGAAAAAATTTCGATTTTTTGTTTTTTTTTGCTTTTTTTGGATCAGAGATAGGTATAGGCATTCCTGTATAGAAAAAAGTAGATAAAATTTCCTTTAAAATGATGGGTCGTAAATATTTGTGGATTAAAAATTGACCGAATTATGGCCACCAAGAATTTTTTTTCCATTTGTGTTTTTTTTTTATTTTGGTGGCAGCATTTTGTAGAGAATTCATTTTCTCACAAAAAAGGTCCTTAGTAAATATATTAGTGAATATATTATTTTCACAGATAATTTTTTCTTTTGAAAGTCGGATTTTTAAACGAACATACCTTTGAAAATAATGAATTTACGGATTTAGTCCTAAGTATCTTTTTTTGTGTAAAATTTAATACTCTACAAAATGCTGCTATCAAAAATTAAAAAAAAAAATGTTTTTTCTACCTGCTGTCCATTTTTGAGTAAAAACGGATTTATTACTTCAATTTTATTTTAAAAAAAGTATCATTTTAGATATGTTGATCTGATGTTGACAAAGGTTGGAGGACTAACATGGAAGGATAAAATTAAAATAATAAATGACAAAGTCAATAGTAACAATACATATCGACCGTTTGAGTCTCTTTATAGAATAACGTTTCATAGCCCATATAATTTATTTCTGTAAACATACTAACACGAGCTTCAACTAATTCTAATTTCATAGTTTAATTGTGCAAGCAACGCTTTTAATATCGCAAATATTTCAGGGTTATCATGCAAATGCGTCTCATTAAAGCACATAAAAGTGCATTTAAATTTAACGCGTTGCAAGATGCGCTGAAATTTTATAGGTTTCAAAGAAGATTAAGCTATAATCGTTTTCTTATTTTTAAAAATTCAAGAAAATTTACTCGTAGACAGTTTTTTAACGATTCAGTAGTGTACTCTCTAAACACGAATCTGTGATTTTTCACTAATTACAAGTGAATATTCACTATTTGTCAATGCTAGAATCATACCAGGCGGAATTAGTGAATATTCACAATATGAACTAGTAAATATAAAAGTTCATTAATTATATAAGTAAGTATAAAAATTTACTAATATAAGTGACAATTAAATGTAATCTGACATCAACAATTTTTTGATTACAGATTTTTTTCGAATATGTCGAACAAATTCGAGTTGTCAGACATTTAGTGAAAATTTCACTAATTCAAGTTTAGAGAGTATACACAATACACATGTCTTTCAAAACAGATTATTTTCAAAGTAGACTTGAGACATAGGATCACTCAGTAAAATTATTTTTCTGAAGGTATAAAAATTCGACATAGTATACTCTTATTCAAAATAGCCAGAAAGTAAACACCCATTCTCAATTTTAAATTAACACACCCTACTTTCGTCGGAATAAAACGGTTTATAAATGAAATCAGAAAACATGTTTCTTTATTTATAAAGTTAGCTGTGTACGATAAAAAAGGGTACACTTTAAGTAAATCAAATTAGGTGACAAGCAAAAATAATTGCTGCTTTTACAAGATTATTATCGCCGTTAAAAAGTAAATAAAAATGTGTACAGTGGGTTAGTTAATTAAAAATTACGAAGAGAAAAGTTTATAAAAGCAATGTAAATACTAAATACTAAACTAATTTGCTAAAAAAAAATATGTAACTGTACACGTTTTGTTACGTCATTAACGCTTTTTTATTTGAAACTAAGGTATGTACAGTGACTAACAAAATTGTGTGAATTTGATTATTTTTCGAAAAAAGCCTCTGAATAACAGAAAAAACAGTATTTTTAAGAAAAATGGCTGGAAAATCTTACTATTAAGAGTCCTGAATGTATAACGTTGGGGGAATGCAGAAGTATCTTAAGTCCAAAATGGCTATTTTGACTTTTATATATATCTACCTATAGATATGTTTTTAAGCATATTTCAATGCAGAATAATTTGTTTCGCCAAAATATAGCATAATAGAATCTATTATATTATATTTTGGCGAAATATTAAATTACTCTACTTCTGAATTCACCAGCTATAAGCATATTAAAGGTATTGGAATTTTGTTTTTAATCCCATCTGTATTTTTATATATGCTTTCAAAAAATTTACTATATTTTTTACCGTTTAAAGAATATTTTATGTGCTTGGTTAAATTATGAATCAATTGATTGTTTATGAAAGTCTTCTATCACTTTTTTTATTTCCTGACAAAAAATTCATCTAATATTCGTTGCAACAATAGGTAAAAATAGCTTCGTATCTTTTAAATTGAAGGCACTCGTTCTATGAAGAAAATTAAAAAAAAATCCATTTTAACTGTTTACGATAATTTTTTAGATAAAAATATGATTAATGTTAGATAATAATTTTAAAAATTAAAAAAGTGAGTTCGGCTAAAAATACCATGCAAAAAGAATACTACGTATAAACTACAAAGCATATTAAAGTAATTTGAATACACAAATTACGATTGTTTCCTGTATAGAAAAAATTGTTAACAAGCCGTGAGATGAAATATGAACTGTGTTGAGTGTACTTCATTCATACAAGAAAAAAATCCATTCACAAAACCATGTTATTCTAGCAGTATAGAACATTTGGTCGTACATCATATCAATAATATAAAATATATGAGATAATTGAATAGTTTATAAAAAAGGTCAGAAATGCAACTTACTTATTGTAAAGGACAATGTCCGGTCTCCAGATGTGATCCGAGGGAACGTGAAGCATCTTCACTCCACCATACTCCTTGGGCTCCCAGCGAAGTTTGTAGTCGTACCACGACTGTAAATAAATATCAGTATTTACAAAACAATCGAAACAAGTATTTTAGTTCTAAAAGATCGCGCAAACTTATCCAGCACGAACTAGCAACCGGCACGACGTCGTACACTAGACCAACGATGTCAAAGTTACGGCCGGCGGGTCACATCCGGCCGCGAAAAGAATGTATCCAGTGAGGATTTTAGACACCTGACATCAATGAGCTTATCAAAAACAAGAGACCTCAGGTGTCTGGATCCTCAATCTCAAGATAATTTAAGTACCCTTTTTTATTACCTTTCTATGAAAATTGATTTAAACTAAATAAATAAAGATTTTAGTTTAGTATGTGTTTTAGTTTTCAATTTAGGGTCTGGCCCGCTAACACAGAATAAATCTTATAAATGGTCGTTTAGAAAAATCAGTATGACACCCCTGCTGACTAGACCAGCAACTTTTATTGCAGATCACGTGTGTAGCAGATATTTTTTTCAAGTAGTGAGTGTGCAGCATGAAAGTATGTAGTTTGATGAAAGATTTTTTTATTTCGACGATGCTGTGTGAACAGGAGGAAGAAGACGAAATCAGGGAAAAAAGAAGGTTTAGGGTTTAACCTATTACTGAAAATTAATGAATCGAAATGACACATCACTAGCACAGTAAAATGATTCCACTCGACTACACGAAATTGCAGTCGATAGACTGACGGTTATTGCTAGTGGCCAATAGCAGGGGCTGGTCTGATGTGCGCCACTTTATTAACCCCTTCGGACCTAAATTTTATATTTTTTAAACACAAAATACCTTTTAGAGTGCGGGGGCTATTTAGGGTGTAATTAAGGTATATTCCGTAAAAAACTAAATTTAACATTTACAGAATTTTTGGAAAATCCTATGTCCATGGAAATGGGTAATAGGTCAAAAAATATTTTTTACGATAATCACTAGCATAGGATGTTTAATTTTTTTTAAATATAATTAATAAAGTTATCATCATAAAATTAAAATAAATCTCCGCACAAGAAAAATAAATTACATCATGAAAAAACATAAGTTATACTAAGTAATACATAATCAGAATGTATACACTTTTACCAGCCTTGCGTGAATCAACACTTGACTCGATATTTCTACCTACTCACATAGAATTTCTTTGTTTTCTGTTTGGCATGCCTACATCTCAGATAAGTCCCAAACACAATGAAATGTTTATATTTGGTACTTAATTACATCTATTAAAATTACACGCATTACAATAGTATGTCCTCACAAGAGTGCATATAGCCTAAGCTGCTGAGCACGTTTCTCAAGTAAAAAAAAAAAAAAAATAGTATGTCCACTGAAATGACCGCCAGGACCGAGGGGTCGAACAAGCTTTTCCGGTTCATTCTGCAGTTCTGGTCGTGCTGGTCCGTACCTGATAACTGTGCGCGGTCTTTAAGAGTCATTTCGCAACTCTGCGTGTCATTGGTCGTCTACGCATATATCCGGCGTATCCAATAATTCGTATGGCCGACAGCCTGATCGAGACACGTCCAGCAAGGAAAATTGACAAAAAGATGCCAACCCGATAGAACCTTCAAAAACCGAACATGACTTTATCTTAATACTTTGCTGTTTACGGGCGTTTTGATAATAAACATTGCTTCGCGATCACCGATTATTTCAGAATTATTTTTAATCAAGATTGTACAGTTATTCGAACTAGTTGAACAAACTTTATTAATTTATTAAACCTTAATGTATATAAGATATCATTATTTTGCTTTATCAGATACCTACTTTCATATTTCTTTAGAAGAAAAAAATACAGGAATCTCACAAGAAAAAACGATCTAGTTTGAACTTTATTCATGCGCCGAGGGGTCTGTACACCATTCGCAATAATTTTCCTATTAGTTAAATAGACTTCTGAATAGGTATGATTAACTTTTTTTACAATTTTAGATCTTGTTCTTTCCGAGATAAGAAAACGGACACGTTCTTTGGGTACCAACAGAAATATAAAAAATGGTATCTTCAATGTAAATGCTTTCAAAAGAAATGCCATGTGTTAAATAAAAGGGTTTTTGTTTTTATTTTCATTTTATTGACGGCAGGGGAAGTAAATTTTGTTGACAAAGTGCAGTCCAGTACGATAACCCCATGTACCCAAATTTCGACATTTTTTTAAATCATAGAAAACGCTAAATTTTGACGTTCTAAAAAATAAACTTTGAGGATTATTCCCTCAAAAATACGTAAAAACATTTCGTCTTTCACTGTCATTTTTTTAATCTTTAACACGTCATAACAACTGGTGTAAAATTACTGTATTACTATCTGACTTTGTATAAACGACCCCGTAATTTTTTTAACACACGAGCCCGTAAATGTTAAGGAACTCCCCTCAAACGCCCTCCCCTTTTTACTGCGCAAAAAACGCCATCGCATCAACACGACCCCGCGGTAATTGTTTTTTAAAGAACTCATCCCAAACGCCTTCCCCTTTTCACTGCGCAAAAAAAACCGCCATCGCATCGACACGACCCCGTAATTTTTTTTAAGAATTCCCCCCACGCTCCTTTCCCTTTTCACTTCGCATAAAAACATTTTTAAAATTAATTTTCCGCACTTAAAACGACTAATAATTCTGTTATATGTTGTTTAAAATTATAATTGTGTATTTCCAACGGATATTTTGCACATCGAGTTATCGTACTCTAACCGACAAAATTACCTCTGGAATATCTCCTGAATACATCATTCCAAATTTTAACTTTTAGTCAGCCGGACTGATGAGCATACAACGGATTTCTACCATAGGAATTTCTGCTTTTTACCCTTTTTGCATAAAGCCTCAAAAAAAGAGAGTTTCAATACACTCACCTGTTCAACCCAAAGATTTGTGGTCATGATTTGATTCTTCAAATTCTGAAACAATAAAAAACATTATTAAAATAATGCAACGTCTTTTAATGCAATTAAGATTATATTTATATGATCTTGTTTGTAAGTTGAGGAGAACATCCTGTTTTCAATCAACTTAAGACGTTATTATTCGGTTCTTAAAGATTCATACTCAAAAATATTAAACGTCGGTTCTTAAACACAAAAACTGTTCTTTTTTTTTTGAAGATGGAAGCGTTGCTCTCGAAATGTACATTCAATAATAATATTGTTGTGACTAAGACGTGACCAAATTACTATTATTTTTTATTACAGTATAGTTTAGAGTGGCAGAGCTAGATAAAGCTTGAAGGATTAGACACTTTCATAAATATTGGCTTTATTCAAGCAATAAACACTACCATTTTCAAAAATGCCTAAAAGCATTGAGCTCTTACTAAAGCAAAAAAAAATTAAGCATCAAGCATTTCAAAGTAACTTCTTAAATCTTAACTCCCAATATTAGGTTATGATATGAATTTTAGACAAGAACAATATTTCTAATTAATGGGAAAGTTTGAATTTACACAAACAAGAATGTGATCTCCAATATCAAACGAAATAAGAATTATAAAAGCTAGACGAAATATATTTTAATAAACTTTAAAAGTGCTTAGTAGCATTGAAAGTGTTTACTTATAAAGCATTTGAAATGCTTGTTAAACATTCCCAACGCTTAACAAGCTTGTTATAATGCTTACGTGCTTAATAAATAGGAAGTGCAATCGTTTTATAAAATGCTTTCAGAAAAGTGCTTTAAGCATTATAAGCGCTTAAAACACAAGCACTAAGTTCTTAGAACTGCCCCGCTCTGTTGACTTGAATAAAAATAATTTATTTTGGCTGTGTTAATTTAACGACCAAAAGTAATATCGGCATATTTATGAAACATTAAGATGTCAGCAGAACCATAAAGTAGTTCCAACACATAACTATTGCAATAACGACGTAGTTTAGCAACACGTCACGTCATCAATGAAACAGCTGAAACTCTAGAGATTGTTTTGTTTCGTAAAACAAAAGGGTAGTGCGATATTAACCATTCAACAGAATATCTTAACGACATCATTAATGAAGGAGAATCACACGGGGAATAGTTAAGACCTGACCTATGTTGGTCTTGAAATTATTATGTCCCATCACGTAGGTCAGGGGTGGCGAACCTATGGCACGCGTGCCACAGGTGGCACGAGACAGATAATTATTGTTGGCGCGGCGTTGATTGAGGTGCAAAGCTAAATATAATTAAAAATATGCTAGATGCCGAAAATTACACCAAATAACAAACACGAAAAAGTTTCATGGCACTCAGTGTATTATCAAAATTATAATTTTTATCTATGTTTGATTCATTTCTTTGACAACTAAATTTCTTTGATTGCTTGTCGGCACACCGTGGCTATATTAAATATTTTTGAAAAAAATTGGCATAGAAAGGTTCGCCACCCCTAACGTAGGTTAATTATTAAGAAACGAATGCATAATAAAACATATACCGTGTTAGATTTGTTTTGCTAATAACCTCAAATGTCAAGCATCTCTAATTTGAAATATCTCTCGCTTTTTCTAATTATTAAAACCTCAGTTATATTACATGTAAAATGAATAACGAAATAACTTTTTACGTGAAAAATTTTGTATTTATGTTCATTTGCACTCACGTAAAATTAAAAAAAAAATTATACGCCCGTTTACGCATAATATGCATTTTTTACTATCACGTGCACTTTCGCGTCTTTTTTAACAGTCATGGCGAATCATAGTCACGCACGATTGGTAACTCGATAGATTTTGTGTTTGTTGTCAACCAGAAACTAAATTTGTACTTTATTTTCGTAATATCGAAATATTGTTGGTCGGTCAGATATAATATGCAAGTATAAGGTCAAAAAGATTTTATGTAATCAGCTGGTAAACCATTGAATTTGATAAAAACGTAGACTGCTCACTTATAGCCGATGTAATCAATTAAAAAAAACGTAGAAAATAGTAAAAATATTGATAGAGATAAAAATGGCGATAAAATTAATATTCTAAAGAAAAGTTAAAAATAATTATATTGTGTGAATTTAACTGGTAAATCACTAAAGTTGTTAATGAAATAATTGTTACTTGAAGCTGATTAAATGAACAATTTGTCAAATTAAAACAAAAAAATAAATGCAGAAGTAAACTGCGTGCACACACACAGACACATTAATGTTTTTATAAACCTTCTTGCAAAAATAAATAAAATAATAAATAATCTCATTATTTATCTATTATAATGAAACACTTTTCATAAGTATTAATTGAAGAATAATAATAATAAATAGTTATGAAAAGTATTCCATAATAATAGAAAAAAACATTGTAGCATATAATATCTCTTCTGCGCATGTTACGATTTTCCTCCAAAACAGTAGGACTCTATATTTATTATATGCCCAGAAACTACCAAAAATTGGTTTCGATCCGATCAATCGTTTGACATGTTTACAGACAAACTAACAAACAGAAAAACAGATTAACTTTATTCAAAAATATTTTTTTTGGATTCGGCGAAGAATTTTGATCTAAATTAGTCTCCATCCCCACTAGAAGAGTTGGAACGATAAAATTGAAAAAAATAAAATATATAGGCGCCGATAGCCGAATTAGAACCAACGATCTATTGCGTACGAAGCAGCCGCTTTATCCTGCAGCCAGCTTAGCCGAATGTTATACGGTCGGTTTTTATAGTATATCTGAAAACTGGAACATCCTGTAAGAAATGTTTGCACTGCAGTAATTTGAGTGCAAATCGTACAATAAGTTAATTAGTGTACAAGTTTCTCTATAAACATTAGGATTAGATAATAGCCGTTGTTCAAGGACTACTGACTTTGGGGAATTCTCTGTGTACAACATAATACATAAGTAAGCAGTTTCAACTGTTGCCTATTATATCTTCTGGTTAACAGACTGTTATTTCGTTTCAGTGGCGTATAAAAGACCGTGCACACTCGTCAAACATTAACCTGCACGACCTGAACACCACGAAGCAAAAAAGGCCTGTTCGTGTAGGTATCCATTTAACTACTATCAGACCCGCATCTGCAATCGGCAGGCACGATTCAGCAACTACCGTCAGTCGGTTGCCTGCAATTTCTGTCTAGCCGTGTTGGATCGATCTAGTGTCATAGTGATAGTCGTTTTCATTATTTACTAGAGGCCTCGCCCGGTTTCATCCGGGTGCGATAGATATATTTTTTATTATTGAAAAATTCTGTAAAAATGTAAGTATTCCGATTACAGCGCCAAAATGTGCGAGCTAATAATTTGAGCTGCTGTCGCTTAGTGACAGTGCTCGCTAATTCCCACCTGGTACGCCATTTTGGAAGTTTTTGAGTTTATCGCGTTTAGACAGATAGACAGAGGCGCTGGTGTTTTATAATATATTAACCGTTTACGTAGCGCACGTAACGGAAGCTCTCAAAAGGAATATTTTTTTCTCGTTTTTTCAACATTTTTCATTGATGCCCTGCCCCTCTCCTATTGGTCGAAGCGTGGTATTATATAGCCTATAGCCTTCCTCAATAAATGGACTATTCAACACAAAAATATTTTTTTTATTCGAACCAGTAGTTCCTGAGATTAGCGCGTTCAACCAAACAAACAATCAAACAAACTCTTCAGCTTTATATATTAGTATAAGATTTTGCATTGATAAAAATACTCGAAACTTGCAGAATGTCTACCGCACATTACATAATCTGCCTTAAATATGTTAGCTTGTGCAGGTTTGTGCTGGTTAACGTAGTTATAATTTACAAAGAAAAAATGGATACTTGTACTTATATTCGCGCGCTAAAAGTTATACTTCATTGGCTGTAGAATTCTGTGAGCACAGGAGGATGCTAACATTTATTATTACAACATTTAGTAAAATTTATTAGATAAATAAAATTAATTATCGAGCAATTTTTCAGACAAATATGTCTGAAAAATTAGTCGATAATTTTATTTATTGAAAAGTTCTAATCAGACGTTAAGCAAAGATTTGAAAATTTATTAGATTTGTATTCAATCAATTTAAGTTACCTAATAAAATACATACACAAATTAAACAACAAAATGTATAGTCGTCACGCGCATGCGAACACAGTCACTATCTCTATTCTGTTGATGTTGCAGTGTGCGCGCGGATCGTAAAAATTCAGTCAGATCATATCTTCATGAAAAGAATAATCATGAAACGTAGGTGAAAGGAAAATTTTTGAAAGATTATGTTAAAAGTAAAAAATAACCTCGGAGTAAATCGTGTTTTATAAAACTTCGAAGTACGTCACTGGTAAAACTAACTTCCTCGTCTGGTTTTTGGTCAATTATAACTCGGCCATTAGCCAAGGATAATTATTATGACTGACGTTTATCTGAGCAATAAATATAAATTGAAATAAACTAGTCTAGAAGCTGTAATGGTTTTCTTAATTGCTTTGAAATATAGTATAAAGAGAATGAAAAAAGTGACAGCTGAAATAAAAGAATATAAAAAAAACAATCATTAAAAGCAGTTTATTTGTAATTTACAGACAAGAAAATTGATATTACTTTTAAAGTAAAATCACTATAAATTATCAGAAAATAAAGTTCATTACAGTGCTAATGATCGCATGGTCGATACACTTTTTTGTTGAATTTGTGTGTTAACAAAAAAAAAGTTCTTGAAGTAGATTTATTTGGTTGAGGAACAATTGAAAATAAGCTTTACCAGTGTATCGCTTGTGGCCAACGTTTCGAAAAATATATTTTCATCATCAGGGCCTATGAACATGTATAATATTCGTTACATATATTATTATAATTTCTAACTTACATTATAAACATTATAGATAGATAATACTAAAACTATAACATACCTCAATGCAAGTTAAGATGGTAAATTGTAAAAATTATTGTAATATACATGATCATTTGTTATGAATCTCGACAATTTTTTTAAATTTAAAATTATCATAAAACAGTTTTCTTATAAAATTGTTAATTCTAACTTGTAAACAAATGCAGTTTGTATAGAGATAGCCTTTCTTATACATTAGTACAATATTTTTTGCACAATTGACAGAACAATTTTATAAGAAAACTGTTTTATGATAATTTTAAATTTAAAAAAATTGTCGAGATTCATAACAAATGATCATGTATATTACAATAATTTTTACAATTTACCATCTTAACTTGCATTGAGGTATGTTATAGTTTTAGTATTATCTATCTATAATGTTTATAATGTAAGTTAGAAATTATAATAATATATGTAACGAATATTATACATGTTCATAGGCCCTGATGATGAAAATATATTTTTCGAAACGTTGACCACAAGCGATACACTGGTAAAGCTTATTTTCAATTGTTCCTCAACCAAATAAATCTACTTCAATACATATTTTGGAACAAAACTTCTACTAATAAAAAAAAAGTTCATTTATAAAATTATTTTTAAGACTATACACTGACTGAAAATAATATATTTAAAATAAATTAGCAATAATTGTGGGAAAAGTAGTTATTTTAGAGTATAGAGTCATTGAATATTTCGTATTTATACGGAAAATCATCATAGTTGTGTCGCTGTTGAACTCAGCTCTTTATAGCGTCTATACTATAGACGCTAAAGAGCTGAGTTCAACAGCGACACAACTATGATGATTCTCCGTATAACTACGAAATATTCAATGTTTATTCGTTTCTAGTCCATACAATAGACCGCAAATTCCAAAACTAGATGTCTTAAATAATCTTAAAAATAAATCTATAAAAAATTCTATGAAACCGTAAAGAAAATTTTATCTAATATAATACATATAATATGGTACACTAACACGATTTTTTCCAGTAGATATTTTCTCATAGTTGATAGTGAAAACACATTTCGCTTAACAAAAAACCGCACAAATAACATTTACTGAAAAATAGCAAGTTAAGCCAAGACAAGGCGATATGAGTAGGGGAACTACAATGTAAAAGAATGTGTTTACTTCGTGCTTTCATTTACTTTCTCTTGACAACAGGGTGTTCCTTTTTGCCATAACGTGTTTATGTTACATTATTTTTTGTTAAACTGATTTTAGGAAATTAATTTCTGAGCATAAGTATTTATGCTCGAAATTGCTAACATGTTTGTTTTTTTTTCAGTACCAAACAATGGTGTCTCGTTGATAATACAAAAAATATGAGACATGTTTCATCATAATTTTCATTATTCTCATTAACTCATATAATAAATAATAAAATAATAATACTCTTTATTTTATTTAATTCTACATTATAGTAAAATTTACTCAACTTGTGAGTATAAAACATGTCAGAAAACTTAAATATAAATATTGAAATTAAATGTATAAAAATCGTCCAAAGTGTATGGTGCTAGTTTTATCAATTCCTGTTTTAATTTATTTTTCAGTCTACTATTATTTAATTTTACTAAAGTATTAGGCAGTTTGTTATAAATGTTTGCTATTGTAATATTTAAACCGCTATTTACTGCCTCCAAATTGGTCTGAATTTTTTCACAATTTTATTCACAATGTCTATAACAGAAAAGGGCAGTTTTATCGCAAAAATAACAACAAATGTACGATAAATAATTTAATAAAAATCAGAGGAGTAGGATCAGGAAATCAGTCAAAACTTCATGCTTACTCGCGACGTTTCGGCTTTAATTAAGCCTTCCTCAGGCGTTCTGAAAATACATCACAACATAGTACACGTTAGTATAGAATATAAATCTTAAAACAACAATTAAAATAAAATAAAATAAATTATTATATACCATAAACTATCGTTTTAACATATGATCTATTAATAAATACAGTATAGAAATAACGTAAATATAAGTTTCCAAAATAAATAATTGACAAATATAAGGTGTAATTAATATTGTTAATAAACACATGTCCAATATAACCTTTTTTACAACTATTTAAGATCCTCGATGATGTAAATAATTTAATAAAAATCAGAGGAGTATGATCCTACTCCTCTGATTTTTATTAAATTATTTATATCATCGAGGATCTTAAATAGTATCACAATGTCATCACCGAGAGGTTGTACGATAAATATTCGTGAACATTTTTTACAGATATTGATCGGAATCATTCTAACCTATCGCGCGTAAAATTAAACAGTGAAGGGCTCTTTTTATAAGTGTGCTTCGAAATTGCACATTTTGGTGTAAAATGAGAGAGCCAAAATAGAACTGAATGGTGCTATTTTGTATTGTCAACGCTAGAATTTATAGTGCTGAAAAATTTTTGTTTGCCTTTAACTTATATAATGTTGAAATTATTGCAAAGTGACAAACAAATAATAGCACTGTAAATTTTACAGAATAGATGCATAAATCTTCATTATTTTGTAAGTAGACTACCTAAAACAGTTTATGTTCCAGTTAAAGAATCAAAATTAGTATAAAATGTTTGAACATTTGATTCAACGTGTGTTCTATATAATGTGACAAAAGTGCAGGTACTTTAAAGCACAAAAAATTCCACACGTGTCGCTGGTTTTATAGAAAGAAGACGGGGAAGAAGTAATCCCATCAAAAACATAAATGGGAAATGAAAAAAGGGCCAAGTTCGATACAAAGAACAAGCCGCTTTGCTGGAAACGTGAAGTGAAATCTAAGAAGACGGCAAAGTTTCACTTGGAAAGATTACATATTCGAATCATTTATAAAAGCTTGCCACTATCTTAGATCTCGCTTCGTTTTTTTCAGCAAAGCTACTTGCTCTTTGTACTGAACTTTATTCACTTTTATATTTTTGGTGGGACTTCAATACTTCTCGTAAAGTTATATTCGTACTGTTTCTACTCAAATTAAATATTATTTAGAATTATATCATATTATATACTAAACTTCATTTTATCACCCGAGGAGATACGAGCAATCTTCGGACGACTGGGTAGTATAAAGCACATCTTAGACAACACCGGCTAGATCAGATATCAGCATTTTTTTGGATACGGTCAAAATCAACCAAAATGTAACTAAAGAACATGGTTCGGAATTGTATATTTTAATTTTAAAACATTTCGTTAGTGAATAGGATAAATTTTATTGAGAAAACTATTTCAAAATGCTAATCTTGTCATTTATATTATTCTCTCAAAGTATTTGTTTCATGTTCACGTTTAATAATTTATTTTTGTATATCAAAAAGCAGTGGATCACTTGATAGTACCAAATAGACGACTTGATGACCCATGAATTATAGGTTGCCGACGCCGTTACGATGACTTATAAGTCAGTCAATCAGTAAGTCAGTGAATGAGCAAAACTCTCTCGTATCTCGGAAACGATTCCAATTAAACGTATCAAATTTGTAATACAGCTTCTTTATGTTAACGTTCATTTCCCCGAAAAAGAATAGTTCTGTAAGGTAACTATCCTCGGAGATAGAGGGCAGTCGACAAGGGTTCGAAATGGTTCGTTTAATTAATATAGCACAGTGCTTTCCAAGAACTTGGTCGGCGTACTCCGTGCGCTAGATGCAACATTATATATACATTACCGACACTTAACCAGACGATATCAAAAATGCGTTTAGTTACATCTAATGCCACAGAGTTGACAGGGCTGTAGACATCGCCAAGCTCTATTCAACGTACTATAAATTCAAAATTTAAGGAGTGAGCATACACAACGCATAGCGGCATAGTTTTTATACATGAGACGGGTATGTTTCACATTGTTTTATTGCTTGAACGCGAACCTTAATATAATGATGACTCACCTCTTACATTTTGAAATTAGAGTAAAGTAACCACAAACAGTTTTATTTTTGCTTTTAAAATTTCAATACAAAAATGCTTTTGTCAACCTTCTAGACATTGGTACCAAATTGGAACGTTTTAAATTAGATAAAACATTTAACTCGTATTTGAAAGCTGGGTCTTTGAGAAATTATTTGTTCATTTGTCAGGTACACGGCAAATCGGTGGTGGTTCCAAAATCTTAGGCAATTTATAATCTTATAGTATTAATAGACGATCGAACTTGGTACGGACCGGACAGCGGATATGGTCCGCTCCGTACCAAATCTGCTCATCTAGAGAGTAGTCTGCGTGTCCGCGCGGTTCGATGGTTTGCACATCGTACTTGGTCCGCTTCGTACTTATATCCGTGAGTGTGTATACAAGTACGATTGAACTTGATACATATAACCGTATAACGACGTCATTGTAAATCAAAACGTAAGCTTTGTTTTAATTTAAACAAGCATCGAGTTTTTGTTTGGGTAACTGAATTTATTGTTAAACGGAAACTTGACGATGTATAAAAAAATAGAAAATGGGCATTCCTAAATACTGACATAATATCTTTAAGTTATATAAGCAAATAATAAATAAAGAAACAAAATTCAGAACCGTAATATAAAAACGTCTTCGCATCGATATGACCCCACAATTGTTTTTTAAAGAACTCCCCCCAAACGCCCTCCCCTTTTCACAGCGCAAAAAAAGCCATCGCAGCGACGCGACCCCGTAATTGTTTTTTAAAGTACTCCCCTCAAACGCCTTCCCCTCTTCACTAGTTGTTATAATACAATCTTTGTCCCTCCACTGTAAATATTAGTCGCCATGTTATTATTTATAGTACCTCGCCTTTGATTTCAATTGATTTGTTTAATATGTTTGCTACCTTAAAGTAGCAACCATTATTTATTTTTTATAATACCTTGCGTTTGTAGCTCATCTAATATAATTATTGCCAAAATATTTATTCACTGTCAAGTTATTATTTTAGTTGCAAATAGTTAGTCGCCTGGAAAATTATTTGCCTATTTTTTACGCAAAGGATTGTTCAGATTCTGTTCTATAACATTTTAATAAAACAACATAAAACATCTATTTCGATGTTGTATGAAGTGCATAATTGAATCAATTTATCAATGCATTAAAGCAGTGAATAAATAAGGCCGTCAGGTGCGATAATATTTTAAAAGAATCGAATCAATCCTAGTACAAGATTGAATTATTCACACGGTATCGAGGCGGTTCCGCCATATTTTATCGAGTTATCCGACACAGTGACTAGACGCTATAGCTGTGTTAAATTCTCAATTCACAAGAGTGCATATCAATCTACCGGCATCCAACAATCTGTAACCGCTAGGCTTCAGCTTTTATTACATTACGATGCAGTTTTTTTTCAGATCGTGAAGTCCTAGAACTGAATAGCATCAGCTTAACTCGTACGCTTTACATAATAAAGTTAGAGTAGGTGGCTTCCTGTTACGTTCTACCCTGTTGCCGACTATTTCTATATAAATAATTTTTTTTATGTATCTTGTTCGTAAATGAAGGTATTATTACGAGACTGACATAGTGCTATCACGAGAGATTCGCGAGTCATTAGGAACAAGATACATACCATATTTTCCATACTATAAGACGCACCTCAAATTTATAAGATGATTTTTAGAAAAAAATATTTTAATGTTACTTTCGGATCATAATTTTTATTTAATGTTAAATAAGTAAAAGTAGAAATTTTATTCCTTTTCCATTGGAGTATCTAGGTAATTAATTTATATATTTAGGGTATTGTTTAAAAAATGTCTTACTAAATCCGACGCGTAAAAAGAATTCTCTGAAAATCTTCAACACTCGAGACGGTACAATACTGGCCATTTCAGGATAGAATCTCAAATTAACCGGGCACCTAGATCACAAGAATTAAGATTGAAACTCGTAATTAAGAGTTATACTTCTGGTTATTAACCGACTTCAACAAAAAGGAGGAGGTTCTATGTTCGTCTGTATATTTTTTTTTTATGTATGTTCACCGATTTCTCCGTCAATTATGGACCGATTTTCAAATTTTTTTTTAATTCGAAAGAGTGCACCTCCGGGTGGTCCCATCGGAACCAAATCAGGATCTGATGATGGAATCCGGAGAAATCGAGGGAAACTCTCAAATTTCAAAGGCACGCATAATGTTTATTATGTATGTTCACCGATTTTTAGTGTTAGATTAACACTAAAAAGAGAAAAATAAAACATTTTTAACAAAAAAATTGAACCGACTTCACACTAAAAAGTAAAAAATAGTTGCGTATTGAAATGTTTTGGAGTCGGTGTCAGCCAAAATGAAATCTATTCCGAGAACTACACCGACTCCAAAACATTTCAATACGCAATTATTTTTTACTTTTTAGTGTGAATTCGGTTCAATTTTTTTGTTAAAAATATTTTTATACGCTTTATATTAGTTTGGGTTGTAAATATGTATGTATGTATGTAACTAACTCCGTAACGGAATCTTTGAGCATAATTTTCACCAATTTCCCGAAGTCTGATTAATTTGAAACTTTGCATACGTATCAAGGACCGATGACAATGCAATAATTTGATAACAGTTTCCCATTATCCTTATTAGGACCCCCAGGATTAATAAATTCTTTTATAGATCCTCTGTAGTAAACGCTTTATTTTCACCAATTTCCCGAAGTCTGATTAATTTGAAACTTTGCATACGTATCAAGGACCGATGACAATGCAATAATTTGATAACAGTTTCCCATTATCCTTATTAGGACCCCCAGGATTAATAAATTCTTTTATAGATCCTCAGATTAATTTGAAACTTTGCATACGTATCAAGGACCGATGACAATGCAATAATTTGATAACAGTTTCCCATTATCCTTATTAGGACCCCCAGGATTAATAAATTCTTTTATAGATCCTCAAACTAAAAAGTGAAAAATAAAATATAGTTTAAAAAAAACTAAAAAACACGCTTTATATCGCACTAAAAAGTAAAAAATAATTGTTTTAAAATAAGCTTAAAAAGCGTGGGGCGCTCGATGTACGAAAATGTGGAACAAAGCGCCCCACGCTTTTTAAGCTTATTTTAAAACAATTATTTTTTACTTTTTAGTGCGATATAAAGCGTGTTTTTTAGTTTTTTTTAAACTATATTTTATTTTTTGTTTATTCTTTTGATCGCACTATAAGGTTCAGGCGGATTCACTTTGGCACTGCAAAGGTCACGTGAGCTTATTACTCAACTGTTTAAAGTTCAGTGATTTAAAAAGGGTCAGTGCAAATCAAGAGTCCGTTCAGAGCTGGTTAATTACCACCGGCTGTAGTAAATCAGAGCGTCGGTCGGCCCTAGAGCTTATGTGGCGTTGTTAGGTCGATGCACTCGGCAATGAGTCCGCTAGCCGGCCGAGCCGACACACAGATTGACTCGACGCAATCAAATCTTAAAACACATCTAGATGGAACGTTGCTGCGACTTATTATAATTCTTTTAAAGTCAACTTCATATATTTCTGGTCTGTCGTGAGTTCTTTATCTTCATTACGCACGGTAGACCGAATTGAATTATTACTGCTGAACGTTTAATGAAACACCGCACTCTATGATGAGCCAGAGTGTGGTATAAAGTACACGAGCAATTGAAAATTTAAATACGTATGTTAAAAAAAAGGAAATGTAACGAAAAGTGCAACACCCACATTCGCTTAAAACATCAGTGAGAGACAGGGTGAGGGGAATATATTCACTCTACTCCTGACAAAGAAAACCGCCATTAAAGTAAGACGGATGTGTTTCAATTTTCGTTACGCTATCGGTTGTAGCAAAATGAGGTTTTAAAAAGCTAACTGTGTACCTACGTTGATCTTTCGTAGAATAACGTGCCGAATTGGCGGACAATACTCCCTTTGCTATTGTTCGCATTTTCAATGCTTATCACCAGAATTGTCAAGCGTCTATAATCTACTCTCTCTCTCTCTCTCTCTCTCTCTCTCTCTCTCTCTTGCCCGTATGTTGTCTATGCTTATTTAGGAAAAATAAATCACCTAACTTCAGACGAAGTAAACTGCTTATAAAGTAAGACGGGTGTGTTTCAATTTTCGTTACGTTCTCGACTGTAACAAATCGTTAATAAAGTGCGCCTTGAAAAAGTAAGTAATCTGTGCACGTTGATCTTTCATAGAATGACGTGCCAAATTGGCGTACAATACTTCCTTTGCTATTGTTCGTATTTTCGATGCTAATAATCAGAGTTGTCGGGTGTCTACACTCTACTATCTTTCTCTCTCTTTTTCTCTCTTTCTCTCTCTCTCTCACCCGTATGTTCTGTGTATGTTGACTTAGGGCATATCAATCACCTAACTTCAGACGAAGTAAACCGCCAGTAAAGTCAGCCGAATGTGTTTCAATTTTCGTTACGTTCTCGATCGTAGCAACTTGTCAATAAAGTGTCGAGACTAAAATGTAATCTGTTTACGTTGATCTTTCATAGAATGACGTGCCAAATTGACGGAAAATACTACCTTTGCTATTGTTCGTATTTTTTATGCTAATCATACCACAGTTGTCGAGCGTCTATAATTTACAATATTTCTCTCTCTCTCTCTCACCCGTATGTTCTGTCTATGTTTACTTAGGGAATAGGTATCAATAATCCAACTTGTGACGAAGTACACCACTAATAAAGTAAGACGAGTGTGTTTCAATTTTCGTTACGCTCTCGGTCGTTGCAAAGCGTCAATAAAGTGAGCCTTTAGAAAGTAATCTGAGACGTGCCAAATTGGCGTACAATACTCCCTTTGCTATTGTTCGTATTTTCGATACTAATCACCACAGCTGTCGAGCGTCTATAATCTCTATTTTTTCACCCTCTCTCACACCCGTATGTTCTGTCTATGTTTACTTAGCATCGTCTATAATAGTGCAACGTATAAAGTAGCTTTCTGGTTATCGCATTATCGCTAAATGAAGTACGTAGTTAAGATTGCAGTTCACTCGTTCAATAGAACACCTCATAAAACACACCTCCATTTCGTCGTTCCCACTTCACCCCCTCTTCGATGCAACGGCCACAATCCTCATCACGCCGTGTAATCGATGGTGGCTTAGCAGAATTGTTGGCTGCTTTCAGATCGATTTACACTCTGCTTTGTTGTTCATGCATTTTGTTCAACATGGTTACATGTACTGCACACTGCAGAGTTATTTTGTATTAAAACAATGCTTTTTGAGTAGTTTGATTTTAGAGCAGATATAGTGAGAAAAAAATTTACACAAAACACAGAAATGAGAGAGGCGATTAAAAATTATTTGATTAACAATTTTGAAGACAACGTCTACAGTGGCCAAAGGATCCAGAAAAACGCAATTACAGATATTAAATTTGCATTTATTGACTAACGTTTCGAAGGATTTACTTTCATCCTCAGAGAAGCATTTGTACTCTAATATCAAGAAAATAAAAAATAATATATCTTTAGTATCTTCAGAGTAAGTCCTTTCCAACAGTTATATATATTTTTTTTTCATTTTAATGGCAGCAGGAAACGTAAAATATTTTTTGGTAAGATTACCTACCATTTCAATATCTGTATGATTTCTTAAATTTCAACTTGTTTAGAAGTTAACGCAATGTCTTCGATTCGATAGTCAAACTCTATTGGAAAAATAACAGGCCATGGATGGGTGGTTTTCTATAGCAACGCATTAAATGAAAACTAAATTAGGTGTAAATATGGGGTGCTAGTCTGAGTTGCGTGAGAAAAATGACAGAAAGAGATAGCGATAATTACGGTAGCCATTTCGTCTTTGTTTAACAGCGTACATGCAACAATACGAACCAGAAAGAGACAAATATATATAGTGTTTATCATTTTCTCTTTCTTGTTGTTTTGTATGCGTAGTAGTACAATAGCATTCCATATCTACAGCTCAATTAAAAAACTGTCTGAAAAAATTGACAGTAAATCTAGTATAAATATGTTTTTAATAATATTCAAAAATCACCATCAGTGCTACGTGTACGATTATTCTTAGATTACTACGCATGCGCCAGTCTATTCAAATCTTTATCAAACAAAGCCTGTTTTTCACCACTTTAGTACACTAAAATCAAAAGTTATTTCTTTTTAAAATACTGAAAAGTATAATTTCAATATTACATGGACCTCGCACAAAGCAATTGGTAGAACATATATATAGCATTAAAATAATAAATAACTCCCGAAAATCTTGAAGTTTTTCAAGAGTGTGTTTATTATTTTATAATTTTAATGTTTGTTTTGTTATAAATGGATTTTTTATTGTAATGAGAAACACGTGAAAATCTTTAACGAGATATTTATGAGGAGCCAGAGAAATATTCCTTTGAATAATAAAACAGCTTTGTTACGAACTCCTAAGACAAAACCAGCGTAACAGGCCAGAGACTCCGGTGAGGCCGGAAGAGTCGTGCAGACAACAACACCGGAACTCTTACGCGGTCACGCACCTCTTTAACTGCGAATCGTTTGTCCTTGTCTTATTGTATATTTTATTCTATCCTTGTTTAATTACGATAGTACATTTGTCCGATTGTTACATTTTGTAACTAGATAATTAATCTAAATAAAATTGCTATTGGCTTTTCATAAAAAAAAAACAAAAGCATATTTTCATTATTATTAATGATTTATGTCCACTGTTACAAAACTCATTTTTATTTATCCAGCTAGTTTTATGATTATCATTTCTTCATATTGTCGATTCATAATCTTGTGTATTTTTCTAAATGAAAAAATAATTACAACGTATTTTTATCAAAAAAAAAATAAAAGAAAAGAAGTTTGACCCTGCACGCCATCCTTGAAACTTCCCGCCATTTCCGAGTTCAAAAATATATAAAATATAGCAAAAAGTTTATTTTTTAACTCTTCGAGCTCAAAAAAACACTTTCTTACGATATTTTTTATTTTGACGCGGTTTGCGGCAATCGACGCAGTTTTTTGAGGAGAAGAGCTGATTAGATTTTGGAATTAATCGCTTTACTAATTTAAAAAATATTCCAAAAAAATTTCTCAAAATCTATTGGGCCGAACCATTCCAAATTTTCAGGAAATCTAAGTTCAGCATAGTCACGTCAGATGCCGCAAACCGCATTTCTATCAAACACTCCGTTCAAAAGTAACAAGAGGTTTACATACACACACATACAGCCCTGCGGACATCATCGCCAAAATAGTCAGAATAGCTTCCTAGGACCTCGAACATCGAGATCTGACAAAAACTCGATTTTCGAAAATCGGGGTGAAAACAATAACTTCCCGGTTTTTTATTGATTGCGTTAAAAAATCGATCAATTGCAAGCTGCACTTGCACAATTAATGTTCCGTGCCATCAACCCGTGTGTTCTTTTTTTTAATCATTGATTTTTTTATGGCGGAAAGTTAAAAATACGTGAAATATTTATTTAGACAAGACCTTGTGGATAACAGTAAATGCTATTATGTTAGTATATAATATTAAAAGCTGGTATAATAATAAAAATCTATAACCCCTTTCCGCAATAATTTAGAATTCATTTTCATTAGCGAATTACAGTTACCAGATAAGCTGTCATCAACGTTAACAGGTATCAGTTACATTCTGAACATTCATTTAACTCTAAAAATGTTCACGTGAAATTATCGACATGTTATTTACGTAAAATATTTTCCCTATATCAATCAATAAATTCGCTATTTTCCTATTTAAATTCAATGACGTTCCCACATAGACCGGGACATTTCCCACAGGCTAACAACACTGCTCACATTTTACATAAATTCAATTTTGAGTAGGGGAGCAGTAAATGTGTCATTTTTAATGCATTGGCGTTCTATTTTTAGAATCAATTACAGAGATATTAAATAAACATCTGTCAATTCAAAATATGAACATTATGAACAATGTAAAGATTATAACGAATATAGGAGAGGACTCAAATCTTAATATTAATTATTTTTTATATTTTTTAGATCAATTCTGAAGAAGGTCCAAATCCGGATTGAAACGTTAATGTATTAATTATATATTTTTTGTTAATATATTGTCTGAAAAATTGGTCGATAATTTTATTTATAGGAGAGGATTATTAAAACTTTAATTGTTTAATATGTTGTACAAATCTCATAGGACATCTTTCTGTAAATATGGCACATCTTAAGCTGTCGTTACCACGACGGCTCCTCTGATTGAGCTGCCAGGCTGTCAAGAGAAATGCTTTGTCGATGCTGGAAGCCGCAACCAAGCTGCCAGACCAACTGACTGGAAGCCTGGTGACTAGTGAGGTATGTTTCAATCACTTTCAGGCAGCCTCAGTATCGGGTGTTTTTTTTTATTTGAAAGATAATTTTATGACATTTAAGTTTTAAAAATAATTTCCAACATATGTCCACCCCGACTAGCTTTGAGGAACCGCATTCGATCAGACCAATTTTGGACCACTTTTTCGAGTAATTCAGGCCTTATTTCATCAATAACACGAGTTATGTTTGTTTGTTTCTGGTTTATCAGCATAAACCAATGACTTCACATAACCCCAAAAAGAAAATAATCCATATACGGCAATTTTTCGAAAAAAGTGGATCAACTTCAAGCTGTTTTAGGGCCCAATCAGCAAACAAAGATTTATAAAAATCTTACAGAATATTCTGCAAATGTTACTTTATTTCTAGTAATTATAGAACTGTGTCGTCAAAAAAAAAAAATATAAAAAATATGCATTTTATAATTATTATAGTGACGATATTTCTCATAAGAATTTGACGATAAATCAAATCCAAAAGAAGGAAGCATGTTAAAAAGAATCGTTTAACATTGTGTTTATAATAATGACGGTTGCAATTATTACTTCTTTTATTTGTGAGATATACCTATTTCTAAATATTCTTACTCCATCGAATTTTACTGAGCCAAGTCTAGTATAATAAATAACAAAACGTAATCCTCCTCTATTGATGATGCAATCTGTGAACGAATCAGCTGTATGATTTTTGTTGGACATGCTGGCCACAACACAGTTGTATTCGCTCATACCAACGTAATAAATGCATTTAACATGCATAGCTGAACAAACTAACAAGCTACTAGATTTTATAGGCGAACACCAAATGTTTATTGAGCTAGATTTACACAACGGTAGGTTTAAAAATCATCTCTTACTGTGATTCCCAAAAGTTTAGTGCTTAGAAATTATGATACGGTACTTTCCCAGACATATCTGTTTTAGAAATTGGAAACCGATAAAATAAATCTACTATTTTGACATGTTTACAGCATTAGCATAGACGCTAATTATCTCAGTTTTCGAGCGTCTATAATCTATATCACAACATTGGATTTTATTTAATTATAATTAACACAATCGTGGCTGCGAATAGGTTAATAACTATTAACTTAAAAACTACTGAACCGATTGAAAAAGTTATTTCATTGTTCAAAAGCTTATTTAACACAGAGGAATGTAGGCTATGCAATATATATTGTTACGCTACGTGAAAATGAGTATCAGTAGTGAGCGAAAATGTATTCCAGTACGCGATTTCTGAGTTGGCGTACGCTGGATAAACTATATGGAGCAACTCAAAAGAAAGTGATCAATGACGTAAATGAATAGCCACTCTGCGATGAGTCTGAAGTTTAGAAATTGAATGCAGATGACAATATACTTGTTACTAACCAGTCAGTAACGCGTTAGTAAATGCGGTATTTTGACACTATAAAAAATAAATGATAAAATTATGTGAATACGATAATTTCACGAATAAGAAATCAGAAATTATCGGTTTGAATTCACAAAATCACGAGATAGGTTTATTATTACAATTTTAAAATTACAATTTTTTGGTATGCCAGAGAACACTGTTTAGTCATGATAGTTTGTATTGTGACGTCAAACTTGTAGTAAACACTAAAGGAACTTCGTGTAAACTTGCACTTGTTTGTAGACCACAAGAATGCCCGCACAGTAGATAAACATGGCGAGTAGTGTTTTTGCGTCAACTTATATATTTAAACGTTTGACTGCTGTTTTATTTATTTTATAAAAACACTAGCGGTCTCGTCTGGTTTCACCCGGGTGTAAAAGAACGAATGGGGAAGGGAGGAACATGAGTACACACTACACACATCCATATTAGTTTACCGAGATGAATGTTGTGTCCAAATTTCATGATGATCGGAGTTACCGATCAAAAGTTTTTGTCGATAAAAAGCAGTATTTAAACTTTTTTTAACTAATAATTTTTTTAAAAGTAATTACCGAAATAAAATTAAAATAAATTTAAATTTAAGCCTTAGAAGAAAGCACTGTAGAAAATAAAAAAAATAAATAAATATATATTCGCCTAACGTGGGGCTCGAACCCACGACCCTGATATTGACAGTCGCATGCTCTACTGATTGATCCACCTGAGGTTGTGTTCTCACAACGCTAATATGAGTATATTAGTGCATTTCACATGAATAGCTTATTTTTGAGACACATTTTGCAACATTTTTCATTAAAGCTTCCTCGATAAATGGACTATCCAATAAAAATTTTTTTTTCAATTTGAACCAGTAGTTCCTGAGATTAGCGCGTTCAAACAAACAAACAAACAAACTCTTCAGCTTTATATATTAGTATAGATATAGATTACATTTAAGCGAAACAAAAATTCCTGTGGACTGATATTATGATATCAGCATTTTAAGATGATCTGAGTCACCTAATCTCGTAAAATATGTTTTCGCGACACACGACGCTAAAGTATTTCTTTAAAAAAGAGGTATAATAACTAGTAAGTGATGTCTGAGAGATTAGTTGTTCTTGATTAATCCCCTGCCATACCAAGATCTACCCGGGCAAAGCCGGGCCCAAAAGTTAGTAATAAATAACTCGGGAATTCTACCGTGTTTCAAACGTTACAAGCCGATAATAGGTCGAAGGAAGAATCGATATACTAAACTAGCCAAACAATTGTTGTGTGCCAATTGACAATTTATGACCGTAGCGTCGAATGTACGTTCCACAGCTACATTTGACCAAACCAACGCACGCTACAAAACACGACGCAAAGTCCCAACCGCCTAATGTCTGTAATTTATTAGCGGTTTACTTAATTAAAGTATTTTATTTAAATATTCGATACTGCCGTTTCGTTCTTTAATGAGATCATCCCACACTTTTTTTTTGTTGGAATCTACTTTACAAAAAAACATTGGTAAATTATTGTAGACACTCTACAGAATGACATCTAAAAACTTTTTTTAAAAATTGGAGTGGGGGACGAAAAAATTGCAAAAGTTACAAACATTTTAGTAAAATAAAGAGGGGTTTGGTTTTTTTGCGAATATTCAATTGAATTTTGCTGCGTAGCTAAGGAAAAGTAATTTTGACGACATAACATAAGAGAGAGACAGTTTATGTAACAATACTTTATTTCGCCCACCAGCAGATGAGTTTGAGAGCAATTTTAGATAAATAAATGAAGAAAATGGCGTCTGGTTTAGGTCGATACGTCAATTAGAACCAAAGTTATGTGAGATTTAAAAAAAAAATAGTATTCCCCCTCTCCTGTCTGTTATAATGGATTCAATGCGTCCAGCTTCTGGTGCAAAGAAGGGGTGTTTAGTACCTTTGCTATAAAAAGAAAATTAAGCTCCTAACTGCAATAGTTTTTTAAAAAATGGCGTTCAATTTTTCAAAATTTCGCGCACTAAAATGGCGATATCTCGCGAACGGGTTGTCAGATCAGACTCGGTCTGGAACGAGCGTACGCGGATTCTTTTTCTTTACAACTTTAGTTGTTTTTTTTTCCCAAAAATAATGGCCCAGTTATGAAGCAAAAACGAGTTTTTCGGAACTTTAAAGCGGCATATCCCCCGCCGCCTCCTCCGACATGCGGTCACAAATAATATCAAAATGTCGGGGGAGATCGACTCTACATTTTTCGATTCGAGACACTGGATTCAAGTCTTTTTTCCCCAATCCACTCCACTACATGTGAACTCGACTATAAGAAGTTTTAGTTCAAAATATCTCATTCATTTGTAGATCTTAGCCAGCCTGTATAAATATATTTATTTTTATGACACAACGTGCATAATAGACTCTGTGTTTCTTGCATCATTAATATCAAACTGCAAGGAAAATATTGACAGATTGTTGTACACAAAAATTAAAAACAACATATTGAAATGCATGCCTATTCGATTGGAAAAATAATAATGGAAAAATGAAACGAAATGAATAATTAATTGTGCGGCATATTAAAATTGAAATTCAGTCGCATGGCAACAAATCAATCAGTTGTAAAAATGCCACCGCGAAATAAAAACAAAGTTGCATTCAAATGTTTTCATATAATTTCAATAACATCACCAAACCGAATCAAAAACGCATTTTTCTATATTCTGCAAATCAAACGTATTTTAGTTGAAAATTAACATATATTATTGTTACTTGAATTATTATTTTTTTAATATTAGCACAACAAGCTCGCTGCTCGGGTTTTATTTTAAGATACCTTAGACCACTCACACTTGTCAAGCATAAACTTGCAGTCTAAAAACAGTTTAATTAATTAATAAGCGTACTTTCGACCAAGGTGTGTAGAAAAATATACACAACACGGGCAAAAAGTGAGAGCGTTAAACTACGCGTCATGATACCCTCGAATCGCCTCGGGAATCATGGCGCGCCCTTGTGTAATATACTATAATGATGTAAATTCCAGCTATTTTCAGTTCGTATCTCGATTGTAATGCTTTTATTGTTAAAACTCGTTGATCGCTCGTAATTAACACAATGTCACAACTCGTCATAAAATGCATTTCAACCTATATTCATAAACTATATACTATTTCAAATGGGAGGAAGATAAAGCGACAACTGAGGTCATCGCGATAGTATTGTGCACTGTTGTTTTTACTGTTTGATTTCAGTTAGCTCAATAGACTTTGGACGCCATTTCGAGCGAAAAGACTGATAAATGCATTTGAAACGTCTCTATATCATGAATACTGACAGCGTATTCATTATCTGATATATATCAGAGAATACGTTCAAACGATTGAAAACAGTTCGTTATATTCAATAAGTATATCACCTCTTATCAGAATAATGTTACTATATGGTCTCGAAAATCAGTAGCGTACCGCGAACGAATTAACATGAATCACGGTCGCTTACTTTACGAAAACCATTCTCCATAATTCACACCTCGGCGTCGGTCAGTTATCTCTTATTATTCAATAGATTATTTAGTATAATGGAGTACTCATACTTTTGTCTTGTAATACAATATTAGTGATGTGTCGCTCCTGAGCGAGTCTTTCATAATGAACGACTCTTTTCTCGGAGAGGAGCGAGTCGCCCTTTTTTTGTGAATGACTCACTCCGAGCACCATTGATCTGTGCTGAGCTGTTCTGTACTGTTTCATTTGCAAATTTACAGAGCGCACAGAGCACAGGTCACAGAGGCACTAGTGAATTTTGCACGTACGGAGTTATCTTTGCTGAGTTATTTAATGTTGAATGAAACACTGTAAGTGTGATAGTAGTACAAGCTTATAGTGACTTAAACCATTCACATTGACGTCGTTGACAAAGATATAATATTGTAACAATAAACGTTATTATTGTTCAGCTTTTATTATACTTTATAGTTTATCCGAAATGCGAGTAATATAAGATCAGAATAATATTAAAATGAGCTCAGAGCTGAGTGTGTGTATTGTGCTGTGCAATGATGAAGGAATCATCACGGGCGCGAGCTCAACAACTCCCCAAGTTTCATTGCAATCAAATGAATAGTATATAGGAACGCGTAGGTTCAGAATAGATAAACAGATGAACGAATATTCATTTTTATATTCTACTAGCCGTTACCACGCGATTGAGACGAAACACGGCAGCGACAACAGTAGTGTAATATGTAGATAAATTATTGCATATTTTGACGTCGGACAGCCAAAACAAGATAACAAATAAAACAAAACTATACATAAAAACAGAACATAACCATCAAAGACGCAAAAGAAATATATATGTAAAATTTCACTGCGTCTTTATACGACCGATAAGAATCAAGTGCACGAAATGAAATAATAATATAAAATGAAGCATTATTCATGAACTTCTTATAATTATCCGTATATTTCCCATACCCATTCCTGTCAAGATACCTGATGAATTATCGATGTTCTATTACAGAGCTGTTCCCAGACTTTTTTTCTCATAGACCACTTTCAAAATTTAGCTGGTTTCGGTGGACCCCCTACAGCTACATTTCTACCATATTCCCAAAACTCGACAAAAAATGTGAAGATTAGATCTAACTATGGAAATTTGCGTTGCGGCTGGGTTCTAGCCACGAATGAGGAGTTTTCTAAATGAAATAAGTGAGAATTGATTAGTTAATTAATTAATTGATTTTTCTGTGAGTAGATGTCAAAAAAGTAAAGTTGGTCAATAAAAAAAGTGATTCCATCCAACTTTACTTTTATGACATGTACTCACAGCACAAGGAACCAATCAATTCTCACTTATTTCATTTTGAAAACTTCCCATTCGGAGTGGTAACTGAATATGGTATATGCAAGTTTTTTCAAATAACAGTCGCTGAGCTTTTTAAAATATTATCTGCCTACATTAATAGGTAAAGTCAAGCCAACATTTTGGTTCTTCACTATCGAAAGCCAATAAATTTTAGTGGACCCCCGCTTACGAATTGTGAACCCCCATTTTTTTGTCACGCCAACGTAGACGCCCGTCGAGTCTCCCGTGAACCTCTAGGGGTCCACCTGGACCACTTTGGAAATTCTATTAAATTCTATTAAAATTATATTCTATTAAATAAATAAGAAAACACTTGAAAATTCAAGTGTTTTATTATTCATTTAATATTAATCATGTTCTACCAAGTGCCAAGTGAAAAATCAGTGCAAATTATAAGGTTCTATTGTAATAAATATTATGGGTTAAATTTTGGAACATTTTTCAATTTTATCTTAAGAGTATTCGTCCCTGCAAACACCCCCTGCACCCTTCATCTCAAATCTTTTCCCCTCGCCTAAAAACGGTTCGCGCTCTCCCGACGCTATTTTAAAAGCTAGAAGGTTCTGGTAAACGCCAAATGAAAGACAAAGAATCTGACTACAGATCGTTCAGGCGAATTTTTTGAAAAACAGTTTCGCCTACGTGTGAAATATTACGTAACTTATTATTTTTTTCAAAAGGTTCTAAGTTTTTTCAGGAATTTTTTTTCAAAAAATTCGCCTGAAGGATCTGTAGTCTGACTCTTTGTCTTTTATTTAGCTTTAAAAACAGCGTCGGGAGAGCGCGAACCGTTTTTAGGCGAGGGGAAAAGATTTGAGATGAAGGGTCCAGGGGGTATTTGTAGGGACGAATACTCTTAATCGTAACTAAAAATCCCCAAAACATTGAAATAAATGTCGAGAGATTTCTGAAACGTTGTGGTGTAATTTTCGAATCCGCCACTGATTTTCTAAAGTGAATTTACATTCTCTAACTGTGAACAAAACCACAGTGGTGTCAGCATGTTTGAACGATTCTGAACATAAAGGTGAATTACATGTTTAACGTGTCTTCGACTAAGAACAAAGACAACTCTGAATAGTGTATTGGAATGTTCTAGAATCGATTGTAAGTGTTAACTATAAACTTTTGTTTACCAAGTTTATAAACGAAAGTTTTGTTGAAATTATTTAAATCTTTCTGAAAAATGATATAATAAAATAATGGCATGAGAATAGCAAACCGCGTAGCGATTCTGTTATTTATCATTCCTCTATTACATGCCCCTAGTCCTATGTTCTAATCCGAGAACTGGGTTTTTAATTTATTATCGTTCTTCTTTGAGATGGTAAATATTTATTTACGACAATAAAATGTTAAAAAACAATTAAGCAAAGAAACTAAAAGTACTTCTCTTATAATTATAATGGAAATGAAATAAACACAAAACACAAAACAACTAAATTCTAAGTAATAAAAATGCACAATCACTATATATACAAAAAATATATATACACAGAAATAAGCGCTCTATAAAATTTATATATGAACTCAATGATTTATGTCAAGCGACCGAACACTAATCCGTCTAGTCTGTCTGCCCTGTGAACTGCAGGCGCGGTCTATTTAATACTTATAATTTATATGCGGGGGGTATCTATTCTAGCTTTTTCTCGAATATTCGAAACCCTTTTCAACCATACATTATTAAAGTTTTTAAAAATAAAAAAGATTAATTTATTGCTACGGTCAGAGTGCATGACATTTGAATCAACCGGCGTCAGCTGGGAAAACTTTACAACTAAGTTCGAAAATTGTAGGCAAGTGACTATTACTATAGGTAATGCGATATAGGCGGCACAGTTTTAATGCATAAGTAAATGTAAAAATGAGTATGCTTCATTTTGTTTTATTGTTTTGTCGTTTCATTTAACTAGGTAACACATACCACGACGGAACATTCTGGATATATCGAGACGCATCTAGACAGACAAATGTTCTCAAACAGTGTGTTTGTCAGTATATAAGCCTGTGTGGTGCGAGCAGCGGCAGAGTCGAATACGCGAGTCGACGAGTGCATCAGCTGAATGGAATTAAATATTGAAGTTGTGACAGAACAATAAATAATAAACGTGGAAATAAATAAAACAATGATACTGTCTGCCTAAATATTAAGACCGCTGGCTGTAAAGATGTAAATGTCATTGCGAGCTCGCATGCAGGTCACAAGATGAATTTTAAAATAATTAGAACCGGGTCTACTTTTCGTATTTCGTTGTTTGCTTGTTTTAAGAAAGAGTCAATCAGGAAACGGTATCTTGTCACGTGGGCGACATGGACAAACGTCCAAACAAACTGGCGTCATAATGTGTTCTATAACCATTCAGAGACCAATTAACGTTCACTATTGTTATAGTACGCGCCACGGGTCTAAAAGGTTCTGAAGTTAGTCACAAAGAGTTTCGCAAAGGCACATTTTAGTGCCATTGATACTCCCACCACCTCCCAGCTATCTGCACGGAACGTGCGCTCGTCGGTGATTGGCGTTGCCTTTGTCACTTGTCGCTTTCCTGCTTTAAAGTACAGTCGAGTTACGCTATTGTCAAGTTGTTATTCCTATGTTAGTTTTGTTAAGTTGCGAGTTTGCAGTTTTTCAACAGACTGTATACAAGCGCAAGCCGGCAATCGCAACTAACTTCCGAGCCTTTTAGAATCGTGGCGCGTACTATTAACATTCGAATTGTCACTGCGCGCGCAACAAACATATCCACAAAGCTTCAATACACGCATTGTGTGAAGCGAGGAATATAGTGATAAACCAGTCTTGTGTGCAGTGGCCAGTGGCTTTTAGTTAAGTGTAAAATTAATAGCCAACCTCATAATAATTATAAATAAATTGATATTGTACATATTAGTGCTAATTGTTAATCATAATTTGTACTAGGTGTACCCACAGAACAATTGTTCTGTGAGGTGTACTTATAGATTGTTCCAATAATTGCGTTTTATTTGTTGTTAGAACTGACTTTTATTTTGGAAAATAAATATTTTGACGCAACAAAAGAGTTTTGTTACAATATCCTGTTAAAACGCAATATCCGTTGGCAAACATTAATCTAAACTTCCGTTATGTTTGTAATAAGACTAGAATTGAAAATGTAACTGAAAATAAATACCTACACTTGTTCAGTAAAGTACAATTTGTTTTGTTTGAGTTCAAAGTAAGTTTAAAAACAAAAAATATTAATATCAAATGTGAATACGATATAATTTCTAAGACTTAATTAATATAGAATTCGACATAACTATAGTTTGCTAATATTGTTATAATGCTATAATTATTAGAAAATTTTATTTAGTCATCTTCTAATATTAGGTTTATTAAATAACACATATTTTGTATGCTTTGAATTTTGTTTGTGAAAAATGCCACTTTCTATTGGCGGTCGATTTGCTTTTTTTTAGAAGAATGAAACAAAACAAACCCAATTTCGTTATATTTTTATTTTCATAAGATTCGAACGAACATTTTTATTTAAATATTTAATTTTTTAAGTTTTGATATCAGTAAATAAAATGTTCAGTTTATCCTTCTTGGAGTAATAAAGACATGAACATTTTGAGAACTTGTTTTCTTATGCGGGAGTATGACAAGCAAAATATCCAAAAACCGCAAATAATCCGCAAAAAAAGAAATTATATATTTTTAACATAATACTATTCATAACCTGAAAATAAAAATTATACAGAGCCTGGGAATTGGTCCGTGCTGAACTGTAGATAATGTGCTTAAATAATTTCGACTGTTTTTAAAACTTTAAAAGATGCCCCCTTATCTTGTATCATTGCCTCTCAACAAAAACGGTTTAAGCAATATACCATGCCATTCTTAAAAAGTAAGGTAGAAGATCAAACAGAAACAGTTGAGCTAATAATAGACTACATTCTTTGTCTTTAAATTGTTCATATATTCTTTTAATGTATGTCTAGTATACGAAATCAATCTGAAGAAATCCAATTGCAGTATAATTATTTCACTGAACTAGTCAATAGGTATATAGTTTATAATGATTAAAGTTTTGACTTCATCTAATGCATGTCACGCAAAACTTCATTTTAGAGCATGAACTGATAATTTTCGTATTAAAACAGCCCCTGTTTACGCTGAGACGTTTCTGCAAAGTTTTGTACTTCAATACTTCAATACTTCAAACTTTAATCTAAAGCCATCAGAGTTGCACTGCGTCGAAGCTTTCCAAACTTTGCAACACATTTACCCTCTCTACATATTATATTAATCATTAGACAATATTTCAAAATAATTAATAATTTAACCTACTTGCGAATTCTACGTTTAAACTTCAAGAAATGTTATGTTTCCAGTCAATTAAAAAAAATGCTTATGAGACTGGATTATATAGTTTTATAAAGCAAAATTAAGGACATTTAAATTGCTCATTGAAAAAAATAATAAATAGAAATAGAGAAATTTAAATGGTCTGGTCATAAATTTACTGTGAAATAATATTTTTTATTAACTTATTATTTTTCATAAATTTTTATACGTTAGTTATTTTTTCTCATTTCATTATCATTGTAGACAAATCGTGTTTAAAAAAACGGTTCCAATTCAATGGTAGAATTTTTTAAACAATTCTAGTTTAAGCGATGTACAATGTACATGCATCTTCGATCACGAAGCGTTGGATGAGAATATTTTGAGAAATTCAAATTTTCCACTTGAGGTTTTTTAAGTGCCAATTATTTTTTATAATTCCCACGTTGTTATTCACCGCTGTCATAACACACATTTTTTAAATGAAGCCTATTTAAATTACAGTCTTTTTTCCAGAGGTGAAGTCGGAAGGCTTCTTTTAAATCTCATTTATTTGCGGTAATTTAATATACCTATACAGAATGTCCATTCGAAAACTTTCCACGCATTTGTTTTTTTCTTTGAGTTAAAATAACATATTACACCACAAGGGCCGAAAGTGCGATATTCTTGTTCTGCGTGGGCGACTTGAACAAACACCCACAAACCAAAATGGCGTCATTCCGCTCTGAGTCAGACAACAAACACGTTTTGCTTTGTGTTTATATTTGATCTGTCACTGCGCGCGCGCCAGATTTATTCACAAAACTAGCTTGAAAAGTTGTCTCGAGTGAAGCGAGCACACAACAGCCATCAAGAAAACCAGCGCTAGAAAACTAGTAGGCAAATCTAGCCAGGAATCTAGCAGCGTTTCTAGCCTCGTGTGCAGAGCCTTTTAAAGTTTAGAATTTAGATGATAATATATTATGATCTTCAAGAGGTACCAATTTTAACATCGGATGTATTTCACCCTATCGTGGTATTTTATTATACAGAAACTGCTCGAAGTGAGGTCTTCCTTTAGAATCCGTCTATTTATTAGGTCTTTCTTTAGAATCCGTCTATTTATTGTAGATTATAGAATGATGTGAAAAGCCGATATAAATATTTACGTTCGCTTTCTGGTACATATTTTAAATCTACTTTAAATGTAGATTAACGTTGAAAGTCGTAGTAGAAATCTGGCATTAGTTTGAGAGAAAATAAGTTAATACGGTCCTAGAATATTCTTCTATTTAAAGTGTCATTCAGTTTAATTGCGTTCTCTTTTTTAATTGGATGAGATGGATAAAATTCGTGAATTTAGAAGATTCTAAATAATCATTATTAACTGCGAATTTCTTTTCATTCTTTTAATTTTAACGCGACAGAAAGAAATGGAGCCAACTTCAGATAGTGGCGCAATAATTTCTTCTTTTCTAATTACAAAGAGAATGAAAATAGCTAAATTTACATTTTGCACGGGCAGAAAGAACTTTTCATATTTTCGTGAAAATTTTTATACGTACTGAAAAATAGTTTTGTGATTCTTACTTATTCCTACAAAATTTTAAACTCCGAGATAAATCTAGACTTAGGTAAACATTTTCATAATGCTTACGCAAGAAATATATGGGTAACCAAACAGACAAATTCTCACATAATTATATATTCTATTTGAACATACACAAACAGTATAAATTTATTTATTTCAAGCTACAATAAATCTTCAAAAATTATTTTAGAAGGGATATATTATGTAGTACTCGTATTAAAGTTTACTTTGTAATTATTATGAATTGATGTGTAAAATGTAAAGTAAAATTTATTTTTTAAGTAATTCGGTAAGCAGAAGGTTACTGTATAATTTTATATTTTTGTAGGTTTGTTTTCATTACATTTAAATTAAATTTTAAGACGTGTTTTTGTAGCAGAATACAGTGTGTACTTAACAAATTACCAATAACGTTCAGGACCAATAACCAGTTTATTATCTTTACATAACTAATTGAAGAGTTTTATGTACGATCTTCTTTTCTCGTGTCTTTCGCACATTTTCCAGTATTGATAAAAATATACAGGTTCATTCTTTACCGCTGTATGTGTCATTGTGGAGCGGCAGCCGACTCGGCACAAAACCGCTGTGAGTGTCATCGACGTCTAGGTGGCCGAGTCGACCGTCGATCAGCGCAAACCGCTGTGTGTGTCGTCATCGCTCTTAAAAAGGACTATTTCTATCTGATGGCCATATTCACAAAACGTATTTATTCGGTTCATTTGTCCTTCAGGTAACTATTCCTCCGAATAAATAGCGATAATGCAATTCACCAACTATAATTATGTTTACTGCATTTATAAATCTATTCTGTTTTTTTCCAGGGTATAAATATTTATTAGCCTGATAAAATAATAATGGCCGCCACATAGATCATAATACCTAACCTATAAACGTGGGGTATTATATCTACAGATGCTCTTGTGAATTGATATATGTGTTGTTCATTAACCTTTCGTGAAGTGTATAGTTGTAAAACATTAAAGTTAGTGGAAGTTTTGTGTTCAATTGAGTTAGGATAAAACATTATCATTTTGTGAAACTTTTTTTGACGTTTACCTACATTAAAACAATCGGTGTGATTTTTAGATGAACGTCAAAAGGAGTTTAGTGCAGTGTATATTTATTCTTTAACTAACTTTTCTACCTGATAATTTTCTTAGTGAATAGAAAGTAAAATTTTATTCTAATGAATGAATTTGTTCCAAGATTAGTAAATTCTATCTTTAATAGTGTTCGGTGAATATAGGCATGAAGCTATATTGTATCTTCAGAATGTTACAAAGATGTTAAATGGCCAGATTGATAACGAAACTGATCAAATTATTTGAAAGCAACTAAAAACTGTAGAGGTAATGCTGAAAAAATAATAAACATATAGAGCATCTCGGAATATGCTGTTAAAAGACGACAGTGGCGGCTCGTGAACATTTTAAATGGGTGTTTTGCAGAGTCAACTGAATGTAACTCCTAACACTGTTGACAACAAACTACAGTATACACTGTAACACTAGACAGTACTGCCATAAGCCGTGTGTCGTGTATCATGTATGTGTATGTACGACATACGTAGCGCCGAGTCAAAGCCGTTAAATGTGTTGACTGAATGAGATTCAGTGAACTGACGTATGACAGCGATAGATTCTTATTAATTGTGCTGACGGTAAATACAGCACAGACCCGATCAAAATAATACACTATAACTTTGTGTCGGGAATGTACACTGGGGGTATTTCATGATGACGTTTCGTGTGCTGCCTGAACGCACGAAAATCTGCCACACAGAACACATAGTACCAGTTTTGTGGTCTGCCGATGGCTGTTGATTGCGTAACTATTACACCTGTTTCCTAATATAAAATATTGGTTAAATATGGAAAATATAGTTAGTTCTAAAATTGTAATGTTCCTAAGATTTTGGGTGTTCTGCAGCTCTACAGCACTCAAAGAGGCACCGCCACTGAAAGACGACATGAACTAAGACAGCTATTGTTAACATAAGCTACTTGAAGTGTTAAATCTAATTAGAACATACATAACATATGCTGTGCAAACGACTACCATTTTCTTAGCAGGCACAGCTGCCAGTTTTGACTCAAAACTGTCGTATCAGACTTGTAGTAAAATTAAAACTGTTTTAACGCGCGCTCAACACAGGTGTGCTCAATGTCCTTTAAAAAATTGCTGATATCGAAATACCGAAGGTCGAGTGAATGCGCTGGTAATTCCGTATGCTGTGCCAAAAAGTCACTAAGTCTACTTCATGAAGCTTTTTGGGACACCGTGTAATTTTTTGTGTACTTTTTGATGTAATAATAGAAATTTTATTTGAGAATTTTTAAGAAAACAAAAATTAATTCTTGTTTCAAAAGGTTAACAGCATAGGCGTAGAACGATTTTATCCTGGGGGGGGAACAAATTTTCAACTCTACCAACCATTTTCGGGTCACTTATACATTATTTGCAAACTGTTCATAGAAGCGAAATCGATCAACACGACTTTCTAGAGAAATTTCACGATAGAGAAAATATGTAGATTATTGTAGACTTATCTTGTTATTTGTATGTGAACATTTAATATTCTAGGGTGGGCTAAGCCCACCTCCCCCCCCCCCATGGTTAACCGTTTTCCTATTATAACAGAAAACAAACAAAAAAATATTCTTTTTCTTCAATAAATACATTATTTACCTTTATCGACTTAAATACTTGTATATCAAATCAGAGCTATAATAAAAATGAAAAAAAATATTACATATTTTTTATATTTTCAATAAAAAAATTAAATATATATTCTGTTTTCTATATTTGAAAACACTGAAACATTTATTAATTTCAGACAGTATTATTTTTATAACACCACAATAATAAAAAGCAGTGAACCTGAAAAAGGTTTAATATTTTTTGAAAACAATGTTATCATTATGAAACGGTATAAATTCAAATAATTAAAAAAGATTTTGTTGGATTACGTCCAGCATTAAAATTTGTTATATTTACCGCAGGAGTATGGTTGAGTTCCCGTTCACTAAAATATACAATTTAAAATATTATACAATGATGTGAAAATGAATTGTAGTTTGATGAAAAATAAAAAAACATATCGTAACTTCAAAATGCTTACTAAACATAATTTCAAAAAATTGACATTACTTAAAAAAAGTATAATCTAACACAATCAAATTTTGTCTTTCATTTTACTTCTTAGAATCATCTTTCTCTACTTCTATTTAATTAGGTCACCCTATTAGATCTATCAATGATGGTTTCTTTACACCGACTTACAATTTAATGTAGCTAGAAAGATTATTGTAAAAAAGAAAAAAATAATTATAGCATCTTTTTTTGGTTCTGAGTCGATTCAACATATAAATATGAACTGAAACTTCTTTGCGACGTATCTGTTTGAAGTTTGCTGTGACGTTAAAGGGGAAATAAATCAACAGAGGGGAAATATAAGAGTAACCATGCTCGCGAAAAAGGAAGGAGCAATCGTATTTAAACGTGGCAAGATTGATTTATTTAAGAGTTTTACGTAGGTTTTATAATCTATACTAATATATAAAGCTGAAGAGTTTGTTTGTTTGTTCGGTTGAATGCACTAATCTCAGAAACTACTGGTTCGAATTGAAATATTTTTGTTGGAAAGCTCATTTATCGAGGAAGGCTATATAATATCACGCTACGACCAATAGGAGCGGAGCATCAATGAAAAATGTTGCAAAATGTATCTCAAAATTTGTCCGTCAAATGCTTCTGTTCAAGTGAAATGCCCTAACTAAATATTTAAATATTAGCGTCGTAAATTCACAAGCCCGGCTAACTCAGTCGGTAGAGCATGCGACTCTTAATCTCAGGGTCCTAGGTTCGAGCCCCACGTTGGCCGAATATATTTTTATTTATTTTTTTTACATTGCTTTCTTCTAAGGCTTACATTTAAATTTATTTTAATATTATTTACAACTAATTAAAATTAAACAAATCTAATTAATAGCTCATTTGAAAACTGTTACAACTATAGGTACCTATATAAAAAAAAATCCTACAGTGTTTTCAATTAAATATTTGTTATATTTTATTAATTACAGTAATTATTGATTGAAAAGAAATTTATTACTTAAAAAATGTATAAATACTGCTTTTTAAATCATTGTATTTTTTGGAAAAACGGTTAAGTTGTGTTGTTTATTCTGCTTGCAGTATACATTTCTTTACATTTATATTTATTCGACACTAGATGACACATACATTTAAATATTTTCATCAAAAATGGAAGTTTGAGCAGGAAACTGCCGAAAACTGCAAAAAATTTGTACACAACACTCATCTCGGTAAACTAAGATAAAATACAAGCATGATATGCCCCGACTAGACATTTTTGCTCACTGTCCAACCTTTTTTTGTCGCAGTGTAATAATACGTAGCGCATAATACTCAAGAAGGAGTAAAATTTTGAACTGACAAAAAAAACCGAAAATCGGTTTGTAGTTCTTAAGATAATCACGTATATATCTACATATTGTACATACATACACACGTCCAACTGATAACCTTTTTTTTGGAAGTATGTACGTTTAAAATTTGTTTCGTTCGCACAACGATCCTAAACCTTTTGCAAAATGACGACGCATGCGCATTTGCGTAAAAGCGTTCGCATGCAAACGCTTTATATCGGTTAAGGATCGTTGTGCGAACAGAGCTATTAAGTTGTTCCAAGCAGCCAGAAAACGGTAACAGAACCGTTACCGTCTTGCGCAGTAGCTAAAACGTGACTGTTTATGTCAGTTTTTGAGCTACTGCGCAGTTGCAAGACTGTGATGGTTCTGTTACCATTTTCTGGCTGCTTGGAATAAGCCTATTATAGATTGCAGAAATGGACTAATGGTGTATTAATTAATTATATATTAGACATTATAATATTTGAATTATTGATATTCAACGGTACATCCTTAGTGCTAAATATTACAGAAAGAGATAGCAATATAGATGAAAGATAAATCCTTGTGTAAATAGCGAATATGCAGTACGTGCAAACTGATATCTGAACGGGTCGTAATGTTCCACATTAAACACATTTATCAAACGAAATTTGAATCCCAGTTGAATTCAAAAGTTGTATCATGGTACAATAATAGACTGGCTTATATGGACATATAAAATTATATTATTATAGCAAATGGAACGCCTAGATTAATGCAAGGTATTAGTAAGTAATTATAACGATAAACCTTCCATAATGTTCGATACATAACATATGGTGCTCCAAAAAATCAGTAGTTTTTATCCGTGTTCGCTCGTATTATTGTGGATTTTGATAAGAATCTCAATATCAAAAAGCACATTAAACCTACTAAATACATAAATGTGTAAAAATGCCCAAGTTGGATACAAAGAACAAGTGACTGCCGGAAAATATATGTGAGATTTATGATGTCAAATTTTTACTTAGAAAGTTTTTAAGGGTATAAACGACTATTGTATGTAAATTTGCCAAGTAAAAGCTTGCATTTTTCCTAGATCTGCCTTCTTTATTTCAGCAAAACTACTTGTTTTTTGTGTCGAACTCAGTCCTTTGTAGGTACACATTTGTGTTTTTGGTGGAAATTCAACGCTTTTTGTAAAATTATATTCTTTTTTATTCTACTTAAATATTATCTAGATACATTATTACCATATTATAATCATATACCACACTTCATTAATGTCACCCCAGTAAGCATGAGTATATATAATCTGCGAACAACCGGGTGTTGCATAGAACAAGACAACAACGGCTCGATGATCGATCAGATGTCGGCAATTTTTTTTGCCTACGGGTCAAAATAAACCAAAGCGTAACTATTAAAAAATATTTTTAACAAAAAAATTGAACCGACTTCACACTAAAAAGTAAAAAATAATTGCGTATTGAAATGTTTTGGAGTCGGTGTCAGCCAAAATGAAATCTATTCCGAGAACTACACCGACTCCAAAACATTTCAATACGCAATTATTTTTTACTTTTTAGTGTGAAGTCGGTTCAATTTTTTTGTTAAAAATATTTTATTTTTCTCTTTTTAGTGTTAATCTAACACTAAAAATCGGTGAACATACATAAAAAACATTATGCGTGTCTTTGAAATTTGAGAGTTTCCCTCGATTTCTCCGGATTCCACCATCAGATTCTGACTTGGTTCCGATGTGACCACCTCTGAGGTGCACTCTTTCGAATAAAAAAAAAAGATTAGAAAATCGGTTCATAAATGACGGAGAAATCGGTGAATACATAAAAAAAAAATAATAATAAAAAAAAAATACAGACGAACATAGAACCTCCTCCTTTTTGTTGAAGTCGGTTAAAAACATGACTCGGGTCAATGGATATTTTCATTTTTAAACAATCTGCTAGTGAATAAAATAAATTTTATTGAGAAACTATTGCAAAATGTTATTCTTGTTATTTATATTTTCTCAAAGTATTTGTTTCATGTTCACGTTTTTTAATTAATTTTTATATATTACACAATTATTCTTCATTTACGGAACTCAAGAAGTGGATCACTTGAAAGTATTAAATGAGTCAGTGGATGACCCGCGGGTATTGTTTGATGACGCTTTTATGATGATCTATAAGTCAGTAAGTAATTAATTAATTAATAATTAACACAGCTTCTTTATGGTAAAGTTAACTTAATTCATTTCTGTAACGTAACTAGCCTCGGAAACAGAGAGGGATCGTAAAGGGCTCGAAATAGTTCGTGTTAATATAGCTCAGTGTTTTGTGAGAACTTGGTGGGCGCACTTCGTGCGCCATAGTACCACAAATTTCTAGATATTATGTAAGAATTTCTAATTAAAAATTGCTATTACATTGTAGAGGATTTTTTTTGTAGAAAACTACGTTTGTTATATTTTAAAATTTTAACTGATTTTATAAAAATGTTTTATTTTATATTTCATACTCTGCTGAGTTCTATGAACTCAATACATTTTGAAATTGAAGTCAGTTCGGCCCTGCGTATAACGCAGAAACCATATTTACGTCATTACATCTTAAGATCGTCCAAATGGGAAATTGCTCACATTGCAGTTGTAATAATAGAAATTCATAATATAACGCTACTGGAATGTTTGGAATTAATTCTTGGAATTCTCCATTAATATCACAATAATCTTAGAAGTGGACGATAAAATATTGCTCAATGAATTTGATGGTTAAACGCCAATAGCTGATGTATCATAGTGCACATAGTGCGCTAGGTTAAGTTTTCTCTAACATAAATATCAAAATTAAAAATTTTGAAAAAACCCACGAAAATGTAAACATAGTAATTGAAAATAGATTAAATAAAATTTTGATATTGAATTATATGGATATCCCTATATCTAAAATCTCGCTAAACATATCTGTAGCTAAAAATCTATTGATTTTTAGGCTATGCGTCCATGCACACTTTTTCGTAGTGACCTTTAAACTATAAAATAAAACCATTTTTGATCAATTTAACTGACAACCAAATCCTATAAGGTTTATGCGGACTCCTTTGAAAATCCTCGGCCAACTATGGTTTTTAATTTAATCTAAAGAAATCCGAACAAACAACCAAGTGAGAACATAAAGCTTATGATTTATAATTTTGAGATACAGAAACCTAAAAAACAAAAATATAATTAAATTTATGAAAATGTTTCAACTATGTACTCGTAAATCAAACTTTATCATAGTTAATTTGCATAACAGATATCTTTCTTGTTGAAAACAGTTAAGTATCACTATAAATTTAAATCAGTGCATTAAAATAGGACACGCTTAATTAGAACTTCTAAAACTAACTTAATAAGTCCACAGAATTTCAACTTATTTAAGTGCATATAAATTTACTACATATATAAACAATTTCAAACAATTACCTACAGAATATACGAAATAATATGACGCCCAAAAACACCTTGACATACTGAAAAGTTTACGTATTGTTGCTAACATTGCTCTGTTAAAACACTCTGTACAGAATTTTATCCCGCCTTTCAATTTTGATAATCTGTAATGCATTTTTTTAAATGTAACACATTTTGAATACTTCTAACAAAGGTGATAAAAATTACAGTAAAACCATAACGAATGAAGTCCGGAACCCTCGGCGCATGAAGTGCATTCATGCTTGATCGGTTTTTCGGCGCGCGAATAGCGTAAAGGCCGCTGCACACGAGGCTGGAAAGGCTGCTGGAACTTCTACTGGCCGGCAGGATGGCGACGAGGCTGGAAATGACGTCCCCGCGGGCTTGCCTGCTAGCTCACGAGATGGATTTTAAAATTAGAACAGGGGCTATTTTTCCTGCTCTCTGATCAGGAAAAAGTATCTTGTCACGTGGGCGACATGAACAAACGCCCACAAACAAACACTGTACCATAGTATGTGTTCTGTTCAGAGGCAATTATCGTTCTAATTATCCCGTCGCGCGCACCGAATACCTATAAAGCAAGCTTGAAAAGACGTATCGTGTGAAGCGAGCACATAATAGCGATTGAGAAAACCAGCGCTAGAAAACTTGTAGTCAAATCTAGCAAGGAATCTAGCGGCAAATCCAGCCTCGTGTGCAGCGGCCGTAAGTTAAAGCGCCATATTTGATATACACTCAATTTGTGAATCTGTCTCGCTTTTTATAGCAGGCGTAGGTGCAGTCCAAAATACCACGCGCAGCTACAGTCTAAATGGTTTAACCTCTCGGGGTCTATTTGATCCTAACGCCGCCCAATTTTTAAATATTGGTCTCATAGTGAAGCACATAAAAAAAAGATAATATTTTTTGCTTGTAGCTCGCTCAGTTTAAGTCAGATTTGCTCAGTTTAAGTCAGATCGGTTTGAAACTCGTCTTAAATGAAAGAGGAGAAATTCTTACTTAGGAATAATAGAATATGTTCAAACAATTTTTATACAGATAATTTCAGAATAAAACTGTATTAACTGGCGATTTTACCTAATAAATCGCGAAATTGTTTCGGCTATCTTTGTCTTTGCACAGTGTACTATATGCCATGGTATGGGAGATAAGATGTGATATCTCTAACAAAATGTGCTGAAATCTAATACCTATCATTAAGAGAATTTTTTCCTGATAAAGTGTTTGTTTTTTATATTATTGTCGAAACTAAGTGGTTCATTCAATTTTGTACCGAATTTAATTTTCGTGACTTTTTAAACTACCTGAACGAAATTATTAAAGTAGTTTCAAACATCACTGGTCGACCCTATTAGGTTAATAATAGAAACAGTAATAGTAGTAGTAGATCTAGTACGGAAATGATTCAGCGGAAGAGTTCGTCAGAATAATGTATAGAACTGTTCCGACAGCTCAGGGAATTGGGGAAATAGCAACCGTGCACTATCTACGTTATCTGTGCAAACTGTGATTATCCTTTGTATGTTCTCATATTCTACGTAAATGGCCAATAATATGTCTGAGTCGTTTTTATGTGTACACATTGCACTTAAGTAAAAACATTTTTTTAATCTATGCTTCTTAATGCAGACTCGCACGCAGACGGCGCAACCTGAGCTACGGATGAATAAATAACTAAAAAAAAAAATGAGTAAGTCATCACACGCATGTATGTATTTGTATTCAGATCATAGCATAGTACAGACAAAGAAAGGACTAGAGCACATACGACGCTGATAAGAACATATTTCAGATAGTGCTTCAATACTGTGGTATTAAGTATATACTTTTTATTGAGTATTTAGCTAAATGAAGCGCGTTATGTGACTGAGCGGCTAACTGCGCATGTGTTGAAAATATAACCGGACTCAACAACGCCAGTATTGCATTCTTTTTTTTATTTTTTCTTTGTGTATGAAAAGTTAACCATGTTGAAGCTACGATAAAATTAAAGATATTAACGCTGTTACTAAAATAAAAAAAATATTTTGAGCGACAAAAATGTTATTTTCATGATAGTTTGTATATATGGCTAGCAGCGTTCAGCTTTGGATTAAAAAGAATTAGGCGATTTTTAGTCGGTCGACTGTTTAGTTGCATAGACTAACAAGCATTTTGGTTAAACGAGCTAATCTCAGGAACTACTGGTTCGAATTAAAAAAATAATTTTTGTTGGATAGTCCATTTATCGAGGAAGGCTACAAGCTATATAATATCACGCTACGACCAATAGGAGCAAAGCATCAATGAAAAATGTTGCAAAATATAACTTAAAATTTGTTCGTCCGACAAAAACTTTTGAACAGTAACTCCGATCATTATGAAATTTGGACACAACATGCATCTTGGTAAACTAAGATGAACGTGCGTACTCATGTCCCTCCCCCTATTCGTTCTTTTGCACCCGGGAAAAATCGGGCGGGACAAAAACTTTTGAACTGCGATCATCATGTTTGGACACAACATTCATCTCGGAAAACTAAGATGAACGTGCGTACTCATGTCCCTCCTCCCACAGCTGGGTAAAACCGGGACGGGTCGCTAGTAAATTATATTTCATAATAGGTATTAAATTTTGCATGATAATACAATTTATTTTAAACTAAAATTAGATAGCTTTAAAAATCGTATCAGAAACCGAACAATAGTGCGAATTATTTTAATATACATTGAAATATATTATTTTTTTCTAGAAAAATGCAACACAGTCTAACTACTTTCCTCTATTCACACAGAAATAAAAATAACTCAGCTGGTTGTGGTGATTATTACCGGGTACGCTATTAAAAAAACATTATTTTTAAGTTTTGTACAAAGCTTATGTAATAAGACAATAAAGTATTTTTATTTTTTATCTTTAAAATATATTGATTAGATCAATGTAAATTATAGAGGCTCGACAACTGATTCGAATAGCGTGTGATGGAATAGATATTGAATTCTGTATTTATATGTCGGAAGTATTTTGAAACGACCGTATGCGCTACACATCAATCTGACCCATGTATCCCAAGCGCTTATCAACGGCAACTGTACCGATTCGAGTGCCATTTGACATTCTGGATGAAATCCAGCTTGATCAGTTGAAAGGTCACTATTTAATTCTCATACATATTCTATAACAGTATAAACGCGCACAACATCCCACCGGGATAAAAGATTAAATAATCCTTGATTATCTTGACACTGCTTGGTTGACTAATTTAACACCCATAGCATATCCTCAAAAATCTAGATTAATGAAATTAGTTTCCTGGTAATAAAATAAATAAAATAATTTTATTCAATACACTATTTTAGTCTACTTGATTTTTAACTTTCCGCTAAAAAAATCAAAAAAATCGGGAATTTATTGTTTTCATCTCGATTTTCGAAAATCGAGTTTTCGTCAGATCTTGACGTTTTGTGGTCCTAGGAAGCTATTCTGACGATTTTGGCGATGATGTCCATCAGGCTGTGTGTATGTATAATTGTAAACCTCTTATTACTTTTGAACGCGGTTTTTTGGAATCTGACTTTGCTGAACTTAGATTTCATGAAAATTTGGAATAATTCATCGGCCCAAAAGATTTTGAGAGATCTCAAAAATACGTTTCAAAAATTTGTTTTTTTGGAATATTTTCTAAACTACTAAACCGATAATTTTAAAATCGAATCAGCTCTTCTCCTCAAAAAAACAACGTCGATTGCCGCCATCATCGGTTCATTTGTAGATATCATGAATGAAAAATTAGTAAAAAAGTGTTTTTTTAAATTACTCGTCAAATTCTTATCAGATCGATTTTTTGTAATATATTACTTTCTTAGGTTAAAAACTGCGTCAATTTCCGCAAACCGCATCAAAATTGGTTCATTTGTTCTCAAGATATCGTGAATGAAAAAGTCGTAAGAAAGTGTTTTTTTTCTTAAATTACTCGTAAAATTCTTATCAGATCGATTTTTTTGTAATAAATTACTTTCTTAGGTTAAAAAACTGAGTCGTATACCGCAAACCGCTACAAAATTGGTACATTTGTTCACAAGATATCGTGAACGAAAAATTCGTAAGAAACTGTTTTTTTTTTTTGAGCTCAAAGAGCTAAAAATTAACTTCTTTCTATATTTTATAAATTTTTCAGCGTTTTGAACTCGAAAATAGCAGGAAGTTTCAGGGATGGTCTACCGGGTCAAACTTCTTTACAATTTTTTTAAATGTAAAACAGTTTAATAGTTATGAAGACAATTAACCGAAAGCTTTCTTAAATAAAGTGAACAATTCTGTAAAGAATAAAAATGTATTTTCAATAATCGATAATGAAAAATTATGTTGCCGTCAGCGTGAGTAACAAATAGAATTACACGATCATAAACATTTAAAGTTAAAGTACGTCTCAAATTAATAGTGTTGTTCTCCGTGGTCGATGTTAATGTTAGTGTTAATTTATAGCGCTGTTAAACTTTTGCATCACTTTAAAATAATATAGTAATGTAAAATTTGTTAGAAAGTCGCAAAAAACTGTAAATTACAAAAATGTTGGCATCAAACTAATGTATGAAGATTATTGATATCAAAAACAAAACACTAATGAACTCGAGCATAAATTGTCTTGCAATAGTTGTCGTGCATTTATAATGTAGTCACTCTCTAATATTTCAATCTACAAATAATAAAAAAATATAGAATGTCAATACTATTCATATTCAATTTTGTGACTTGTGCAAAACGTCAGTTCGAGATCTTTCAATAAAACAAAATATAAACCAAAGAGATCCCGCACGAGCTGTCTGACAAAAACTGACGTAACTTAAGTAAAGTGAGAAGTTTGTTACTCTTGATTATTTTACGTCGAAAAATTAACCCTGGCTAAGCCATGTCGGAAAACTATACCTACTAAAATATTTTTAGATGCTTTCAAAAACACTTTTCAATTAAAGTTTGCCGTGGAGATAAAATTTGAGAGTTGATTTAAAATTTACAAACAGCCGTGAGATGGATCGTTTATTGGGACTCTACAAGTGCCAACCTTTAGATCAACACGATTAACTTACCAGTATGAAAAATATTGAGTATTATAAACGTCAGTCGATTGGGCGACAGAACCATTCCAACTTCAAAAATATCGACATATGATATAGTATAATAAGGAAAATAAAATGTCTATTATCGCATGCGGCAACGCGAGTAGCGGCCAGTATTATAGTTATTGGCGTAACTAGTAGTCTAAGTCATTCATGGCGTGTCAGGCGCGATGTTTTCAGCACGAGTCGTAGGTGCGCAGGCACGAGCAAAGCGAGTGCATACTGCGCACCGGAGACGTTACAACTCGTTACAACTCAGAAAATAGTTACGTTTATTTTCATTACTCCACAATGGCCGAGCTAGTAGGAATCTTCATTGAGTTATGACAAGTAATTGTCATCAGTCGGTAAATGGCTATTTAGGGTTCGGTTTTTAGGCATGATAAAACATGAATAGCGCGCATGAGTTGAATAAAATATTTAACTAAATTCTTTCTGACAGAATGATCTACAGAACAAAATATTTTCCAAACTATAAAGTTTAGAAGAAAAAAATTAACAATACTTTCATGTAAAAATAAATAGAATAATAAACCGTCATGAAAAATATATCATTGCTGTATAAAAAACAACATTATAGCATATATCTCTTCTGCGCACGCGCCGATTTTCCCCAAAAACAATAGGGCTCTTCATATTTGCATATCACACATCTTCTCAAAATTTTGTTTCAATCCGCTCATACGTTTGATCTGTGTCGTCCTTACAGACAAACAACGTTCCGACTGTTCCAAAAAATATATTTTTTGTCTTCGGGTGGCCTCAAAACGAAAAAAATATTAATTGTAAGTTTTAGAAAGTGTTTTTCTACTAAAATTAGTAGCATTCCACGTGTGGTGTTGAAATGGTAATATGTAATAATTAATCAATTAGATTCAAGAAATATTTTTCAAAAGTTCTAATATACTTTTCTTGCCGATAATAAGCTTTTATTAGCACCATAACTATCGGTTACTGCCGTTATGTTGATTTAACGTTAATGGAACAATACGCTATTGTGATGTACAATTTACTTACTGCAATTCAGCGCATTATTAAGACTGTGTCTTAAGAGTTGACGAACAGTCTCTGTCATTGTTTGGAGAATGATTGGATATGACAGGTTGCTATGAGTGTAATGAAGGAATAGAAGATAACGAACCAAAGTTGAAATAAAACCCCAGGCTTTACTGCCATTCTTATTCGCCGGATGCTCCGTTAAGGGAGTTTCGCTAGTGAACAGTAGAGCAGCAAAAAATCATATTTCATTTAAACCACTGTCTCAAAACTATTTTCTTCATTTAAAATTAATACCGAATGTAATGACGCAAACATTCACTAAAAACGTATTAATTCAAAGCTGACAAGCTACATAATTCGTTCGTTCAGTTTATATACTTAAATAATTTATTGAGATTTAAAAAAAAAAACAGGCAAGTAGGTACGTGTTGCAGCTGTACTATTTTTTCCAGATTTTTTACAAACGTTTGGAAAATTAGATAATTATTAAATTAACAACAGTTTTAGTTATAATTCTTCAAATATTATTATTTTATAGTCGCCATAATAATAAATTAAATAACAAAATTGAGACTATTATTATGTAGTGGTTAATTGTATCAGAATATGAAATTATTGGAAACTTGTGTTTTTTTTTGTGTATAAAATGCCCTTAAAATTTCTTTGTCGAAGAAAGCGATAATACAAGGCGGCGGCGGCGCTTTTACTCAAATTTACGACTAGATGCTATTGTTATCTAACAACTCTTTATATTATTTGGAAAGATTTTAGAATTTGAAATTTCTTTGTAACTTCATCACTGTGCAAGCAATATTACACTCTTTGATGTATCAATCGTACACATTTTATTTTTTATATAAGATCCTGTTCTCAAAACCAATAATTTGAAATGAGAATGGATTTAAAGTTATGTTAAATAAATAAAAAATAATGTTTTTTTTTATGATTTAATAAAAATGTAGGTATATTCTGAAATAAAAAATAACAACTACTTTAAACAGACGATTTGGAGAATTTATCAGAAACCCGGTAAACGCATTCAGAATTTTTATTATGTTTGAAATGGATAAATCGGAATATACATAGCTGTTATTCAATGAAATATTATTTTCAATCATAAAAACAGGCCAAATTAATGCAGCTCTTATATTATATCAAGATACGAAATTAAATATGGGCTTCTTCGAAGACATTATGACTGCATAGCACTGAGTAGATAAAGAAATACATTTTCCGAAACATCGTCAAAAAATATATATTTAATGCCTAACCCAACTTATCCATATCATTCATAAAATAAACAGACTAAATTAATAAATCTCTGGTAAGAATTTTCTCTTCTCTTGAAAATAAAACTAAATTTTTTCCATTTTTTCTCACGTAAACTTTTTGCTTGGATCAATGCGGTTATCAAAGACACCTTATATAATATCTGTGAGAGGTATTGTCATTTTCATAGAGGCAAAACAAAGGAACACCAGCCTACAGGTGATGTTCACACAGACAAACAAAATTAAATCAGGCCTTTCAAGTGTTGACATATTGCGGTATGGTTTTAAATTATAAGCTCTTCTACATCACTTTCTATTCATCTCACACTTAATTTACTGTCTATATGTCAAAGTTATTCGAAATATATCGTGAATTTAATCTACATAATATAATAAGCCGAGATCGTTGGAACTCCGTAATTTATACGATTTTCTGTTCTAAATTTCTAACTGCCAAGTTTTATTCCAGCTAGGTGAAAGTTTTACACGGATTTGTCATTATTGTTTAGAATAATATTAAACTAGTAAATTATGTGCAAAAATTATTTTCAGCGAAGTACCTACACCAATTTATCCACATTCAGAATGTTTATCTCTGTTTGTCGACTTGTTTCAGGTCCAAAAACTACTGCTTCTACTAAATATGTCAGCGCGAACGAAACGAAAAAGCTAGTATATGAAATGAGATAACAAAGATGAAGAAGATTGTAACGTATTATGGTACAAATTTAAACAATATGCGATAATTAAGTTCGATTAATGTAGTGTAAACAAATAGTTTATAAACTACAACAAAGAGACGATAGTTACAACTTTACATATTTGTCGTACAATCGCATTGTTTTGTTTTGGTTCTATGATGCGGAAATAAACAAGATATCCTGAACATCCAGATCTCGTTGTGATCAGACGTACTTTTATATGACATTTTTAAAATTACTTTAAGACCATCATTTTTAATAATAAATTAAAAATTCACGTAATAATTTTTCCAGTTCTCGTATCAGAACCGGAGAACTGGGGGCTTGTAATAAAGGAGCCATGGAAGCGCCATATATGTGGCGTCGCGTCATCCCTACACACTTTGATCAAGCGCTGTTTGATCTTCAGTTCTCATCAAAGTTTGTGTATAAATCTAAGCTACTATTACGGTCAGAAAGTTGAAACATTCAGTTTTTGATTAGCTAATAAAGCGTGAAATAAAAATTGATATAAAAACTTAAAACAATCCCGACGCATAAAAGCAAACCACTAGAAATTAATAAATAATTAATTTCTACTCTATCTGTCCGACGCACTGATTATTTTTTCGTTTGGTTGAAATATTCAATTCATAAATGCGACGGTGGCCATGCTAAAACGACAAAAATAGCGATGTTACAGCGGTCCCAAATGCATTTATGAATAGAATATTTCATTCATACGAAGGCATAATATGTGAGGTGCATCGGGCTAGATATAATAAAAATTATTTTTTTGCACGACCCTCTATTTAATAGCTGCTTTTCATGTCTGTATAGTAGTAGTAGTAAAATTATCCATTTCGCACTTGTGCATAAAATAAAGTTAAAAAAATGGTATTTTTTCAATTCAATAGTAATTGTCATTTGCCATTCAAATCCATATGAGCAGCTGAGACAGCAAAGTAGGTGGTAAATAATCTGGAGCAGATGGGCCCCTGGAATTTTGGTAATTTTCCCGGTAGGGTGGGGCCCGAAGATTCCGGTAGACCGATTGCCTATATTAGTTTAGATCTTTTTCATTTACTAGAATGATTTTATTTTTATTTTCTGATAGATATAATTCTACGGTAAAATTAATTATCCATTTTTTGTCTTTGTTGTAATAGCTATAATTTTTGTGGCGACGAAATACAGTGTCGAACGCTCACTTTGTACAGGACGGAAAAAACTAGCACTGACCTGTTATATGAAAAAAATACTATTGGAATTTTACTTTCCTGGGCCGGAATAGTTGAGCCCATCCGCCCCTGCCCTCTCCGAGTGATTTAATTAGTAAATGAAAATTTCTCAAAAGCTAAGACCGGTAAAAAGAAATAAAAAGAAGTTTGACACACATACGTCCACGGTGGACACAGATGTCTCCAAGAGGGACACAGTTATGTTCATGGTAGACACAGTCATACCCACAGTGGACACAGTCATGTTCACGGTGGACAAAGTTATGTTCCCGTGCCGAAATAGTGGAGTCCATCCGCCCCTGTAAATAATCCAAATAGATTCCAATACGGCCAAACCCGAACTGTCAGACATAATTAATATATGATGAGTATTTGGAAAGAATTCCGTGGAATAAGGATCGAAAATGAAGCAATACAGTATTGCTTCATTTTCGATCCTTATGCCACGGAATTCTTTCCAAATACTCATCATTAACTGTATTGCTTCATTTTCGATCATTATGCCACGGAATTCTTTCCAAATACTCATCATTAATTTCAATGGATCACAGTTACTCTATACCTTGAATAGAGCCAATCTTCATATAATTAATATATACTTATTATGAAGTGAATACCCGCCATTTTAAAGATGGTACCTGGTACATGCAAAAAATGTAGTACGTATTTCGATTGTAATGCTTTTGTGATTCGTGTACCTAACTGTAAAAACTGGCTTTAATGATCGTTTCGACATTATGTCACAACTCGTACATAAAATAATCTATACTAATCATATTTTCATATTAATAGGTATTATAAATGCGAATGTAAGTTTGTTTGTTACGCTTTCACGCAAAAACTACTTAACCGATCATCATGAAACTTTGCACATACACTCTTGAAGGTATTAGAAGTAACATAGGATACTTTTTATTAAAAAAAAATAAAAAATTTTTACGAAAAATAAGAAAGGGTTGAAAACATTTTTTGGGCCCAAAAATACCGAAAAATTTCTCCGAATCGTTACAAAATTGAAATTTAACCCTTTAGTAATGATTAAAATGTGCTATTAAAATTTCATTAAAATCGGCCCGACAGGACCGGACTTACAAATTTTATGAAAACGAAATATTATAAATGCGAATGTAAGTTTGTTTGTTACGCTTTCACGCAAAAACTACTTAACCGATCATCATGAAACTTTGCACATACACTCTTGAAGGTATTAGAAGTAACATAGGATACTTTTTATTAAAAAAAAATAAAAATTTTTTACGAAAAATAAGAAAATTGTTTGTCAAAATATGTGCAATACCTCAACCCCTGATATGCATGTCAAAAGTCGATTTCCATCTCAATCGCGGGCGTAGCCGCGGGTAGCGGCTAGTATAATATAAAGCTGAAGAGTTTGTTTGTTTGTTGGTTTGAACGCGCTAATCTCAGGAACTACTGGTTCAAATTGAACAAAATGTTTTTGTTGGATAGCCCATTTGTCGAGGAAGACTATAGGCTCTATAATATGACGCTACGACCAATAGGAGCGGAGCATTAATGAAAAATGTTGCAAAATATATCTCAAAAATAAGCTTCTATTCAGGTGAAATGCACTAACTAAATATACTCATATTAGCGTCGTGAGTACACAACGTCGTATGGCTCAATCGGTAGAGCATGCGACATTCAATATCAGAGTCGTGTGTTCGAGCCCCACGTTAGGCGAAAATATTTTTATTTTTTTTTTAATTTTCTACATTGCTTTCTTCTAAGGCTTGCATTTAAATTAATTTTAATTTTATTTTATTAATTAAAAAAAAATATTAGTTTAAAAAAGTATAAATACTGCTTTTTATCGACAAAAGCTTTTGAACGGTAACTCCGATCATCATGAAATTTGGACACAACATTCATCTCGATAAACTAAGATGAATGTGTGTACTCATGTTCCCCCTTTCCCCATTCGTTTTATAATCTAAATACATAAGATACAAGTTTCTTACTTTTTAAAAGTTTTTTTTTAATTTGTTATACAGTTTTTTTATAGTTTGTTGATATTCCGTGGGGCATCCTGTAAACATATATAGAGTACATTGCAATGCAAGTTACGTAATACATATGATTGCATGGAGAACAGCAACCACAATAAAATAGAACGAAAGGGGAGCGGGAGCGGCGGGGAAGAGAGCGTAGAGGGGAGCCTTAAAGCAAAGTTATAGACGAGATGAGGCAAACGCAGAGAAAGTTGATCTCGTGGGAATACGACCCATGTCTGTTGCGCTATATGCGATACAAACTACACACGTCCACCAACCAAACAGGCTCTGGTGTTTTCTAACCAAATTGGATTACAAGACTGTAGGCGTGTCAAAAAATAAAATCGATCCAAAATAGAATTGTTACGATTTCACTCTACAATCGAATTCGTGTATTTTGAACACCATCTATTTTTAACTGACTATTCGCGTATTTTTAAGTTTTTAATTCCTAATTTCTCACGCAATGTGTCTCCTCTTATGGTGCTCAGGCAATGGAAACATACGTTTGACAACGTTTGACTACAAATTAATAAACTTATTCCTGGTTGATCTGTAATTGATACGAAGTGAAAATGAATGAGAAATTGAAAAAAAAACAGGAGTCGGTTAGTCAATTAATAAACTTATTCCTGGTTGATCTGTGATTGATACGAAGTGAAAATGAATGAAAAATTGAAAAAAAAAAACAGGAGTCGGTTAGTCAATTAATAAACTTATTCCTGGTTGATCTGTGATTGATACGAAGTGAAAATGAATGAGAAATTGAAAAAAAAAAAAACAGGAGTCGGTTAGTTCAACTGTATTAAAATTGATTATTCAGTTATTTATTTGTAATTTAGAGTATCTACCTATATGTTACTTTCAAGTGCCTTCTGCATTCATCTCAAATTCTTTCCCCTTGTCTAAAAACGATTACAGTACTCCCGGCGCTCTTTTTAAAGCTAAAATATTTAGGCAAAGAGGACAGTGTGATCTAATAGTCAGCGTGCTGGCCTTTGGATCGTACTGTCGTGAGTTCGAATCCCACCTCTGCTCATGGATATTTTGTGATGTCGTTTAGACCCAGCTTTGATATTTAATAATACTGGCCAGATACCAGATGGTCAAGTCATCTCCCAAGTGATATTCTCTTGTTATGTGCATTGTGCGTAAGCTCTATATATGCGGACACTGGATATATACAATGAGATATACCTACTTAAAAAAAAAGTATTTAGGTAAATGCTAAAGGAAGGTCCATGAATCACACTAGAGATTCTAAAAACGAATTTTTAGAATAAAGTTTTGGCTACGTGTAAATGATTACGTATTTCATAGTTTTTAACCAGCTTCAACAAAGAGGAGGTTATGTTCGACGCATATATTTTTTTATGTATGTTCAGCCATAACTTTTCGAGAGGTTAAGCTATTTGAAACATTTTGACGCCGTTTCGTTCAGAATATGTCCGGATTAATAACATAAAAAAATTATAAAAAATCCGTTCAGTGGTTTTTAACTGACTTTGGAAAAGAAGATTTTATTTATATAAAGCACCTTATATCTCCAACTTCTGTGAATCGATTTTGATTTATCTTTTTCTATTTAATGAGGTTTTCCAGGTGGTCTCAAATAAATTTTTCTTAAATTGATTTAGTAGTTTTTTGTTAGTTAGTGTTAAAATATAAGGAAATACGGCGACAAATAACGTGCAAACTATGTATTTCAAAGCCTCCATGAAGCAAGAAATAAAAAACTTAAAAAAAAATCGGACCTTCGTCAAAAAAGAGTCACTGACAAACGTAAAATTACAAAGTTTTGAGATCGGTATCAATGTGTAAGAACATAAAACGTGACAGTAATGAAATAGACGCCGCCCTTAACTGTTATTGTACGCTTTTTAGTGACCCTTTTTTGAAGATGGTTAAATTTTAAAGTTTTTTTATTACGTTTTATTTTATTTAAATTCAGGAGTTTTTGTTTTTCGCCTCTAAGATTTGCAGGGTGTTTCTTGGTACTTCATTTAGGGTTTACCTGAACCCTTTAGCTTTATAAATATAGCGTCGGGAGAGATGTAACTGTCTATAGGCGAGGGGAAAGGATTTGAGATTTAAGAGTGTAGGGAGTATTTTAAGTAACGTATACTCATAAGTATTTTATTTTTAACCGACTGTACGAAAACAAACGAAGCTTATACAGTATTTAAACACGTAAGGTGCACATAGGGAAATTAGAATTGGGAAAAAATACTTGGATCAAAGTTAGCCATGACTGCATTAATTGTTATTTCTATTGAATTATCGTGGTAATCTTTCTATTTCATTTGATTTATTTTTATTTTACTTGGCTTTTTTAATAATAAAAAGCTCTTATAAATCATTATTTAATTTTTTTGTACAAAAATAAAACAAAGAAACAACTCCACCTACTTGGAAACATTTCATTCGAAAGTGGTCTGACTAGTATGACGTATGCGCGTTGGTAAATCAGTGACCTAATGTCTTTAGGTTCAACACGAATAGGCGGAGATATTTGATCTCGCACCATATTTAAGTATTTTTGGGAATTTAATGTCCCATTAATAAAAAAAGTCCGGTTATGTTGTAATCATTTGAATATTTTCTTCGGTAGTCATTCATTTTGCAAAAGAATATTATCTATCAAATTGAAAAAACAATATTTCAAGGCTCACTCTGATCCAGTCATTTTTTCCCAATGTTAATTTCCCTATGTGCACCTTACGTGTTTACATACTGTATAACAATTGTTTCATACAGTTTCGTCAATTAAAGATAAATCTTAATCTAAAATGTCTGATGAAGCGACTACATATTGTACAAAACAAATGTTATAAAATGAAATATAAATGAATAAACCGCTGTTTTTTTTTCTTAATTTAAACTGTAGATAAAACATTAAATAATTCACATCAAGTACCGGTCGAATCGAATCTTATTGGCGTAAACTAAAAATGTAAAAAACACACATAATTACGAATAAACAAAGGAAATGAAAAACACAGAGAAAATCATTATATATTAAATTTGCATCCAAGCAAGCTGGATCGAGCAGATAGCATAATCTGAGGCAGTGCTGCAACGCATTACGACACTGAAATGCATATTACGACAGTAAAACTAGTTCTCAATGGAGACAATTGAACGTATGCAAAACCGTTGAGTATTTCACGGTAATATCCCATGTCGATTAGTACAACTATAGTAGTACTGCTATCAGAAATGACATATGTATAATGTGCATATGCGAGAGTCGGTAATATAACGCGCTGCAGTACTTACTGCTTCCCTGTTATAAAGAACCAACGAACGAACGAAGTACAAACTAATAAAATATTTGCTTTCCTTTTTTATATTAATTAAGAGCTTTAACTACTTGCATCGCAGTAATTTATTTTAATAGATGTTTAATAGAATTCTTGTCGAATTACATGTGGTGGGAGTGCCGTGTTTTAGAGGTGGAAGAACGTGTCGCCATGTGTTTTTACAAGACATTTTATATATATAGTTGATTAAAAATAAAAAATAAAATAGGTAAACACTTTTTAAACAAGCTTTTACTCAAAAAAAATATTTTATTTAGTTTAAACTTCTATTTAAGAATTGGCTTTGTAGTAACATAATTTTAATTTTAGCACTCTTAAGCCTTTCCACAATTAATGTATGCATGTTTCATTAAAATTTCACTACCAGTTTTTACAACAACTGACTGATAGACAACAAAATTTTATTATATTTAAATATAAATTTAATTTAATTTAAACTTTATTATGTATATATTTTAGAGTCTATTGTTTTGAAGTATTTCAATAAGTATCTACATATTCTTATTTTCTTTTTGTTCTGATTGTGTATTAACACATTCATGATTACATATTCGAGATTTTATTGTTTGTTTTTTTCATGGGAATAATATTTCAATCTACAAAAAGTACATAACGATATGAGAAACTTTAGAAGCAATAAAATATGAAAGATGGATATTGAAAGTGAATATTTTAGTTACAAAATGTTACGCAAAGCCTGAATGCAGGAAAGCTGATATAAATGAAAGTGACATTTATATAATCTTAGGTATTTTTAAAAGTTCTGATGCACTGACTTCAAGAGTTGAGTATTTTGAACATACGGTAAAATTGACTCCATTACCTATTTTATTTTTAGCTTCACTTAACAGAAAGCATTTCAAGAAATTTCGAAATTGAAAAACTTTCAAGACTACAATATATTAATATTTGTTTTCGTTTCAGAGTTATTTAGATGTATTCAATTGTGAACTTTTAAAAAGAATATAATAATATGTTTCATACTGACTAATCTATACTAATATATAAAAGTAGAACTAACACTAATCTAACTAAAACTAATCAACAAAAAATTGATTGTTTAAAAACCTACTTCTTGACAACTAGCACAGGTTATTTATTATTATGATACGGAGAAGAGGGATTGAGCAGTAAGAGAAAACCAATTTGCTCATAATAGCAACCAAAGTGAGCAGCGAGTTAGTAAATATAATAAAAATTTTACTAGACATTTTTAAGGTAAACCGTAATAAGTAATTATTTGATATACAAAATTTTATAAAAATTAAAAAAAAAATTAAACTTTTAAATTTTAAGTTTATGTTTAGATGTGTAGAGTTTTATTTATTTGTTATAGGTCCTGAAGAAGCCAATAATTTTTGCCGAAACGTTGACATTAAATGAAGTTCTAGTGAATAAAAATTGTTTTTTATATTTAGCCTTGTATTCCATTAATTTCATCATAATATTATAATAAAAATATTGATTCCAATTAACCACATGTACGTTTCAAATTCAATAAAAGACAATGATTTAATTGATTTTCACAAAAGAACTTCATTTTATAACAATTATAAATAAAAAGGCTGTGTTTTATAATTTTTTCAAATAACGTATATAGCATTATTTTATATCGCCCGTATAGCATATATCTAAAACTAGGCCTGGGCAAATGGCGGCCCGCGGGCCGCATCCGGCCCGCGAAGCATTTTATAAATGATTATTATTAAGACCGAAAATATTACGGTTTGCCAAAATAATTTGGCGTATAAAAAAAAGTTTAGAAAAATAGTTAATAGTGTTTAAAAACTTAAAATTGTTGTTTCAAAAAAACTATACTTAAAATTACAAAAATGTTTGAAATCTAATGAGTAGTTTCGGAGGTTACCTCTTACATCCAAACTTACAAACTTTACCCTTTATAATATTAGTATAGATATGCTGTTAATAGAGGATAACAACCTTCTTTCGACTGATTAGTTATTGTAATGTCATATTTGAATTGAAATTTTTAAATTTTTATTTTATGTTTTTTATAATAAGTTAAGAATAATACTTCAAAACAAACTATTCAACGCGAACTAATTGCATAGACTTATTTTTAAAATACATTTAATCGAAATGTACTCTTTTTAAATGAAACGTATTTTATCATTTCCAATAAAATAAAGCACGTGAAAAATCCAGTTACTCTAAATGCAAATAAAGTGTTAACAAAAAACTTAAAGCTTCGTTCAGATCTACAGACATTGAGCGTGCCAGACACGTGGCGTGACTAACAAAATAATCTTTTATATACTGTACATAGCTGTATTCACATCTACCGCACGCGAACGGATCGTGTCCGCGCAGACACGGGCCGGCGTCGGCCAGCATTCTCCGCAAGAATGTTTTGTCTGTGCCGGCGCGTGTCTGTACGTGTCTGTGGCAGTCGCGCGGCTAGTATGAATGCGTTCGCCGACACGGACAGTTTGGTTTGGTTATATTCAGTGGCTTCGTGGAGAAACATGGACCAGATAAAATTAATAGAGTTAGTTCGGGAATATACATTTTTGTATGATCTAAGTGATCGCAGGTACAGTGACAACCAACGAAAAGATGACGCTCCTTATATAATGTGTAGAATTCTTCTTCTTTTTTCGTTTTGAGTTCATGGGATGCACTGCAAACCTTCTTTTTCTTTGTTGCACTTCTACACAACCCGATTCTTCCTGTTCTAGTAAAATTGCCATCAAGGCTAGTTCTTCTATCGTAAAATTGCGGAACATGGTATGAACGGGCACTTTCTAGTTTGCCTGATGGCGTCTGTTCATGCCGGGTGTGCTGTTGCTGTATAGATGTGAAAGCTATTGTCTGTATCGTGTCTGCCACGTTACGTGCTGGACACGCTACGTGCTGATAGATCTGAACGTACCTTAAATGTTTAAATCAATTTATAAAACTGAAAGGGATCTGAATTGACTTTTACTGTATTTACTAGTTACGAAACACGTTCGATAAATGGAGTGATTAAAGTTGTGTTCCGCGAATAAAACTACTTTTATTTGGTACAGCCAATATGAGATATTCCGCAGCTTTACAGCTGTTCTGAACTGCTCGTAGAAGAAGTTCAAAGTAACTGACCGAACAGGCATGTACAACTCGGATTTCATTATACTACTCGATGAAGCCAGCAAGCACGTTAGAAAGTAGCGTTCAGAACTGTCTCAGAAGGAGGGTAATATTTTTTTAAGATACTTTTCCGAATACTCTCACTCCGTTGGAATTAGATGGGGTAACTTTTAAATTATTATCAAAGTGTGTAAATTTTCACGACCGGTGTTGTCATAAATCTTCTTGGTTTTCGGGCTTGTACCACGGCCTACAAGCCCGGAAACCAAGAAGTTTTTCTTCATACCTCGATCGAAAGTACATACAATTGTAAGGTAGAAAGACTAACATTTGCGCATTGGTGGGATTATACACACTGATGCAGGAAATACGTACGTTTGAGCGGCAGAAAAGAAAAATAACCTATCAACCATAGTAACCCTATTACATTTTAGCTAATAGTCGCGAACAGCTGTTATTAGTGTTTTTACGTATAACCTCAAATTTGCTTGCTTGGAACTTATCTTGTTTTGATGTAATTAATTAATTAATGTATTTATCAAGCGTACTTACGACCGATGTATGAAGAAAATTAGTATAAACTACACTGGCCGAAAGTTTGATATCTTGCACTGCGCGTTGTGATGCCCTCAGCTTCGGCCCTTGTGGTGTAATATACTATTGGAACAATACCGGCCGTGAAAACCTACACACTTGGATAATTAAAAGGCCCGGAAACAGAGAAGATTTGAAATTTTTAATTTTTAGATAATTTTCGTCTATCCGTAACGCTTGACAAATTGTATGAATTGAACTATACGCGATATATTAGGTTGATTTAAAGTGCAAAGTAAATACAATTCAGTGTCAGACTCAGGCTGTCAGCTCGACAAAGTGCAATCCCAGCGCAGTTGAATTTACGTGTATAGCATTTTACATTGATCTACAATTCCGCAACTCACTGCGCAAAGAAGATCAGGGAGCGATTGTTCACTTTGTGTTAATTAATTATGAATCATGACTGATTACCCTTTCGAGTGCATTAAGTTGAAGGGGATTGATAATTGAAGTAGGTGTTCTTGAAAGTATAAATAATTCGGTGACATTTTTCAAAATGTCGAAGCAGAAACTGAACCATTTATTTGCAAGACTTGCATTGAAAATGCGTCATTACATAGGTACTTGTTTTCGGAGTCAAAAGTGCTCTTTTCCATACAAATGACGTAAAATTAAAGTTAAGTACGAGCAAATCACATGGTCAGAACGTTTGTTCCTTGGAAAATTCTCTTCGGGTCGAGAGTAAGCAAAAGTGGAAGCACAGAACGGATTCAAATAAGGAAATGGATCAAAAATCAGCATAACGTCGTTGGTTCTGTAATAGCTCATATGTGATATTATGTGATGATTTTACGATTTTTAAATGAAAAGATTCAGGAAACAGAGCTCTATACACTAGTAATAGTTCCAAATTAATTTTACAGTAACCAACAAGGGGAAGTAACTCTTATGTGAAAAGTTGTATCAAATAATTCTTCCCATGTGCCAATAAATCCGAAATTAACGTTAAATATTTTTTAAGAAAATACTTCGTCTTAATTAAACATGTATAGTGAAGATAAGTATGAATTAGTAATATACAGCTGAAATTGCTAGTTCTTACCATCCATTGCTGAAATAACCACTTTTTGGCCTTTGCTGCAAATTTTAATTTTTGCACATAAGAGGTATTACAGAACCAACGACGATAACACATACTGGTATCAAACCAGGCAGCAACACGCCAATGCTTTTATAAAAGGAACTTGCCGAAAGATGAATGAAGAACTACTACAACTTAGTACGAACAATTTTTGTGTCGTTGTAGGTCTCCTGACAGAAAATTATGCCCTGAAAGGACACCTCCAAAGAATCGGGCTGTTTAACCGGAACCTAAAGTGGAGACAGTGCAATAAGGAGACGGAAACAGCGTACCTAAAGGGGAGATATCCACCTAGGAGCCGGAAAAGAAGGTAATTTTTGTGAATTTTTTCATGGAAAACTATATATACATTTTTGGATTTGGAGTTTTACTATCTAAAAGTATACACATTCAGAAATATTATGTTTATTTTTTTTATTTAAAAATATCAAAATTTGACAAGATTATTGTATGATCTTTGGAGCGCCGTAAAAAGATCGGTACCCACTGGCGTTTTTTTCAAAATCATCTATAAAAAAAAACAAAAATATTATTAAATTAGATACTAAATATAATCTAGTACTTGTCATAGGATATTTTTTTTTGGTTACTTAGTTTTTGTTTTATAGACAAAAAAATAATTAATTTTTGGTCCAAAAATCGCTATTTATGTTCAAACATCCGCCATTTTGTCTTAAATCGATATTTTCAAAATCGGCTATGACAAGTACTAGATTATAGCATCTAATTTAATAATATTCCTATTTTTTTGTTTTAGATGATTTTTGAACAAACGCCAGTGGGTACCGATCTTGTTACGGCGCTCCAAAGATCATACAATACTCTTGTCAATTTTTGATATTTTTAAATAAAAAAAATAAACATAATAATGAAAGTATGAATTAATTCGGAGAAGGCTTCTCCGAATTAATTTATCCTTTCATTATTAAACTATAAGCTAAACTAATACACCTTACACATTAATAAACATAATATTTCCGAATGTACTTTTAGATAGTAAAACTCCAAATCCAAAAATTCACAAAAATGACCTTCTTTTTCGGCTCCTAGGTGGATATCTCCCCTTAAGTGCTTGCGAATGCGAGGTTTTGGATCGCAGCAGAATAATCTATGGACAATCAAGAATGAGTCCAAAGATTATATCAACCAACCGGTTCACAGACTGCAAGATAGTAAAAGGACCGAGGATACCGGATCGAGTGTAATAATAGCACAACAAGCTCTAAAGGCTGCAGGGTTCCTAGTGACAAATCGACTCCCATTATAAATAAAAAAGTGAAAATGGAGCCATCCTTTTACGATTAAGTTGCTTAGAGATCGTCAGATGTATTTCGTCAAATAGCGATGCAGTTGAGATGCAATTACTAAATCGCGCGTGTTCAATACAACAAATAGTTGTATGAGTTGATCCGAAGTGGGTTTATTTTGAATGAACGGGAAGGTCTTGCTTATATAAGCACTAAATAATGTCAACAGACACTTAAGTTCAGTTCAAAGTTGCTAACTGTTCAAAGTTTCAATGTAAGACATTGAATACTACATCACAGGACGCAACTACAACCGAAACAAGACCATGAAAAGACGTTCTGTCAAACAACTTCGCAAGTCCATTCAAAATATTACATCATCAATAAATTTAGTTAGTTGGAACAAAAACCCCTTTGGTTGAAGTTTAGCATAGTTTCTATGAATAATTCCTGGTAAATGTCAGCCAATGGTTATTCAAATGTTTGGATAGTGTATGTCTTGTAAACTTAAAAAGCAAAAAATATTAAACCTTAAAATAATCCTAACTAATATTATAAATGCGAATGTGAGTTTGTTTGTTTGTTACGCTTTCATGCGTTAACCGCTGAACAGATTTCGATAAAATTTGGAAAAGAGATAGATTGCATCCTGAGGAAGGACATAGGCTACTGTTTCTCTCAAAAAACAACTCCGAAGGGGTGAAATAAAATCAAAGTGTATAAACATTGTATTTTTAAGTGGTACTGCAATACACGGTTGTCGCTGCCGTGTTTCATCTCAATCGCACGCGAAGCCGCAGGTAGTAGCTATAGTGTTATATAAAATAGATCGAAATTCAATGTGTGACGGTTGTTTACATAAGATGAGAATTTATAATAACCAAAATCATTCTTAACAAAAATGCAAAAGTTAAAATATCGAGCAACAATGGTTTGACGCCATGTAAGAAAAAGTGCAGTTACAATAATAATTACAATTTTTGCCAAATTTTCACTTTAGATTTTTTATTTTAATTTTTTTCCCAATAGACAATTTTGTTATCTGTCATGCGCAGTAGCTTAAAAATTGATATAAACAGTTTCGTTTTAGCTATTGCGCAAGACGGCGACGGTTATGTTACTGTTCTCTGGCTGCTTAGAACAAACCTATTGAAATCTATATAGTAAATAATTTAGGTACCATTTATTACTTAGGACATTTGTGCTCAAATTCCGATACGATTTTTAGTATTAAATCTAAATTTATAACTGAAAATAGCATCAGAAACTTAGAATAAAGTTATTTTTAATTTTTCAGAAGGCATTATCTGTTTAAATCTTAGTTTTTTTTGGTCATAATATGGGAAAAACTCAGCAAAAAAACATCTTAATGTCGTTAATAAAACGTTATCATTAAAGTTTCGCTTATATTTTAGATATACTCAAAATAATAACAGTCTATAAAATAATAATTTTATACGCTGTTACTAAAAATAAACGCTGGGGGTCAAAGAAAATATTAAACACGGTGGACATACTTTGCATATAACGAAGTAGTTAATGTACATATTAAAATTTTGCTCCAAATACGTCTGTTAAAGGTAGGTATAGCACACATTTAGTGGACTGTTTCATTTTGGTAGAAAAGTAGTGAAAGGATTACGGATTAAACTGTTAGCTAACTGCGAACAACACAGAGCCGGATTAGCATATTTAACTGCAGGCCCGTTTATTATTATCGTATTTACAAACAGTTCTCAACTGTAATCCAAACACCAAACAATATTTTTTATTATCAATTTTACAGCACAGTGTTTGCTATTATTGCATGAAACACAAAGTAACTGTTACAGTTACAATGCTATATAAGAAAAACTTACATTCCAAGCTGAAAACAATATTTTTTAACTTTTTTTTATATCAAAATTCCGAAATGATAGTGTAGTAGGAAAACTGATTTTTAGAGAAGAAAACAGTTTTGAACATCAAAATACAGATTAATTACTTGTAAGAATTGCGATATTATTATAGCAACAATTAAAATCATTAAACATTAATTTTCCTTATCGCAATTAAATTCACTAGATTAATGAATTAAAATAATATATTAGACGACAGTTGGTTAACCGATATGATATTTATTTTTATTCTATATTTGCAGCGTAGTCGATAAGTTTTCATATGCGAAAATGTTATGTTTTTTTTATCGTTATACAAACTTCGAACCTGTTTCGTTTATTACAATATTTATCGCAGAGAAAATTTTAATTATGACTGGATTTCCTAAACGCTGCCTTGTTTTTAATGAACAAACACGTTTGTTGGGTATATGTGTAAAACCCCAGTTGCTGTCGCAAGAATGGTTTACCAGGGTTCAATAGTAAGGTGGACGAATGGGGAAGAGGGTAGGTTGTGTTGAAGCGGAAAACATTATTAAATCATTACTAGCGCTTGATTTTTGTTAAGGTAGGGTGTATCTTTCGCTCGTATCAATTTATATTTCAATTTATTATTAATCAATGAATTCCCAGAAATTTAAAGATACAAGACAGCTGATGAAGTTATATATAAAAAGGGAATTTTAGAACGGTCGAATAAAAAAAAAATGGTGACTGATGATGAGATACTGTTTTAATAACTTGAGCGGTATGAAATAGAGTAAGCGAAAAAATAACTAAACTAGCGACAAATATTTGTTAATAATAAAATCCAGAACGGGCTTACAAACATTGGGTTGTGAATAATCCATTTGAGATATTAAAATAATAGTTGGGTGACTAAATTACTAAGTGAGCGACTAAATTACTAAGTGAGCGACTAGAATGCCTTCAGTAATTTTGCAGCAGATATTATGTTCTTTTGTTTTTACTTTTTATTTTTTTTTCACATTGAGACTACAGCTTAAAACTCACATTTTCATGAAAATTGAAAACCACCCTTTTTTTTGATAAAGGGGTATGCGAATTGTCTCGCAGTGAAACGGGAAGGGGCAAATGTGGAGTTTTTAAAAAAACAATTGCGGAGTGAACGATAACGGGGTATGCGAATTAAATAGTTAATTGTTTGAATAGAACTGTGTTTTCTAAAAAATGTATATTTAATTGACAGTCAATTAAATATATATTTTTTAGAAAACGCAGTTCTATTTAAACAATTACCTATTAACAAAATGCCGCTCAGAATAAATAAATCATTTGCCAAATTTTGAAAAAAATGCAGGACGTAACGTTGACACTCAAACAAATATTAGGCCGCTCAAATATTATGAAGCTTCCCATTTTGTATTTTAAGTAACTCAAATGGAGGTTTGTAACATGCTGTTCTGTTGATTTTTCGTCACGCGCAGTTAGTCGCTCACTTAGTAATACAGTAACCTAAATTGATTATTTTTGTCACCAAAAATTGTAATTTACAGTCACCCGTTTAAATACTACCCTATATAAAATAGCACAGGTATTGATGAAAGAACCCCGCACAAACCTTATGAAATTTAGTTCTTGGTTAAATTGATCAACATTTTTTTTTATTTTATAGTTTAAAAAGTATCAATGGACGCATAGCCTAAAAGACAGTAGATTTTTAGCTACAGATATGTTTAGCGAAATTTTATATATAGAGATATCCATTGAATTCACAATCTTAAAAAATCGTAAGCTATAGAATATGTTTTCGAGTGCGCTGAATCCGAATATAACATTATTATTTTATAGAGTGTGACACCTTCCAACATTACCTAGTTTTCGACCATTTTTCAAATTCTACAAAAGAGCACAAAAGTTGAACATGGAACATGTTTGTGAATTCAATGGATATCCCTATATCTAAAATCTCGTTAAACATTTCTGTAGCTATAAAAATCTCATAAGGTTTGTGCGGGGTTCTTTACGGATCATGTCGAGAGCGACGAAGCCGCCTTCATAGGGGTTTCGAAAGGTTTCCCTCCGGATATTCTTTTTGACTCTTAGAGACGTAATTTTAAAACATTCTGTGAACGTTTCGACTCACTGACATTCTGTTTTATTTGAACAAAAAATTTTTAAGGTTGGCGAGGATCCTAGACAGAAAATTGTATTTTCAAACAGGAACGTAAATTGGTAAACTAGTTGTAATAAACAACGTAAAACATAAAGAAAATAATATAATAAAAACAGCCGCATCAATTTTTTTCCTTCCTAAATATCAATGACCAACTCGTAAAAAATGAAATTTAGCTAGGTGTTTCTGATTTCTGGCTGCCCCTGAAAAAATTGATAAGCGACCCACCGAGAACTTTCCCGGTATTCCAGTGGCCCCACCCGCCTCTAGTGATAATCAACATAAAAAATTTAATAAAATGAGTAACAAATTGTTCAAATATGAAGAAACACATTCACGCTTTCTTCCTCACAATTTTTTTCTTAATACTCACAGAGAATATTACTACATACCTTAGGTATATTAATTATAAAAGATTATATGAAAAAAACAAACACTTATTGTTATTTTGTATGCAAAATATGGACGATGAGGGATATTAGATGCATCAAAATTCTAATAAAACTTTCAGGAAAATATGTTCTACTTCAACAATGTTTTTTTATTTAAAATTTTTCAAATAAAGCCATGAAAATTTGTTCTCACTTTTCTGCACATTAGGGGTAAAATCTAATAAAACACTTTACAGAATTCAATAAATCATTCTATGTACTGAATGTTCGTAAAATAAAATGACATTTTCATTGACTTTTATAATAATCGTCCGACCATGCATACTTCAGAATAAAATTCTCATTAAAATAATGTAATTGAAAAAAATTAAAAATACTTTACAGCTTAAATAATAACAAAATATAAACATGAGTACCTACCTACTTAATTTGTCAGTTTCCAGATCTAAAAAAGGAGTTATTTATTAATTATACTAGGTACGTAAATTATTAGATAAATGAGATATCTAGCTTGAAGTTACAGTAATACCCCGATTTATGCTACCCCGACATACGCAAATCCAGATTTACGTGATTTTTTTTAATTTTCTCCTCTATAATTCGCTTTATGTTTGAACGCAGCGCAGTTACGAGGCGTTCTTGATTCTTGATTCTTGATTCTTGATAATACGATTGAAAAAGCTGTCGACAAATAATATTAAGTGGATAGTGATGACGTTTAAGATCTGCTGGAATCACACCATCAGGAACTGACAATAGATGAGCTCACAGAAATGCGTGAACAAGAGGTAATCGTTGAAAAACTTGATTCTTTAGACCCAGTTTAAATAGAAGACCAAACGACGGTTGGAAACGTGACAGAAGGCCTCAAGTCCAATTGACAAAAAAAAACAAAAAAAAAACCATTGTGCCCGACTAATTAAAAAGATATTTAATCTTTTTAATTAAATATCTTTTTAGTTAGTCGGGCACAACGGTTTTTTTTTTGTTTTCAATAATAATTTATTAAGGTTTTAACTTTAATTTAATTTAATTTTTTTTAATTTCCACCGACTAATTTTGGAGAAATCATGAAAACATATCATCCATCCACCGTTTTACCTTAAAGCCAATGTTAAATATGACTACTTTTGAAGTCATTTATTTATTTAAATAGTCGGGCAAACCCCCTAAAATTTTCAGAATTGGTTTAGACTTAGTCCAACTTCATATTAAAAAAATCAAGCCTTTTATTTAAAATTGCCTTTTTAAATTTTTCCAGTTGAATCATTTTGATTTCGTTAGGTAATTCTTTGTGACGTTTGAGAGATTCCTATGCGAAAGTTTTTTGAGCACTAGGTGTCAGAAATTAATTTGCAAGTTTATTCACTTTAAACTATTTAATGTATTGAACAAAATATAAATTTATAAAATTGTTCAAGAACGACATAACCAGTCTAATGTAAGAAAAAAAAAATATAAACATAAAGATAATGAAAACAAAAGTAATACATTGAAATTACTTAGCTCTCGTTGAATTTTAAGCGTAAATCTTTATGAAATATTATTTAGCCCTGCAAGTTAAGTAGGTTTACAAAACACCCGCTAGCGCCACTGGCAAGTAAAGTATGTGTCATTCTATTGTTAGTACTACTTATATTTTCGGCCACCTGGTGGCACCACTAGCCAGTGAAGTATTTGTTTCGGCCACCTGATGGCGCCACTAGCCAGTGAAGTATTTGTCATCTAAATCACCGTTCGCGTCAATTTCCGTTCGCCTCGCCCGATCACACTTTTCGTAAACGCCCTCGTCACGCATTCACAAGTCAAGCGTGCCTAAAGAAGTCTTACTTCAATAATATCTTGATTTTGATGATATTTTGATTCGTGTGATTGTAAAAACTCACTATAACTCGTGTCACACAATGTCACCTGCTCATCTAATATAAACTTGAACATAACCTAGATATTACATAAACTACTATTTTTATATTACGAACACATTGTATATTAGTGGATACATAGTAATAATGACCGTACGCTTCGGGCAAATTACGCAGCGCAAAGCAACGAAAATACAATGGCGACGAGAACGTCCTTTGATATACATTATGTACACTTCTCTCTCGCACACGACATGCATTTCATATACGTACACAATATACGTGCTTATGTGTGTGTGAGACCAGACCGGGCAGGTTGCATAATTCATGCTTACACGTAATTTAACGGAGTCGACAGTCGGATGCAAATTTAAACGTCGGTCACCCCTTTTGGACGAATAACGCCTCGCCACCACTGACTTTTACACATGCAAGCGGTGGGAATACTAGGTCGAGATTTTATAATTAATTCTATTTTCGCAGTCGGAGAGTATGTCAACTGTACATTTTCCACTTTTTTATTTGATATAAATTCTGATAGCCAACAGTCTAACCAATAAAGTACTCGACTTCTATCACATATTATCAAGAAGATAAGATAAGATTTTATTGTCACATTATAAAAGTAAGTTACAATTTTACATATTTTTATATTCTGGTTCTTTATTAATTACCCAGTGGAATAAGCTTAATGCTAACATAAATGTTGTTTATTAGTAGTCTTATGTGTTACCATTTTTACTTTTTTTTTGTATATAGGAAAAAGTTAAAAAAAAAACCTACGCTAGCCTATTATCAAGAAAGCCCATTCACGTCTATATGAGAATATTAAAATAAACGTTGGAGGAAAAGAGATGTAAGACAAAAAAATAATCAATATTATTATTTGCTAAACTCTTTAGTGATCAACATGTCGACACAAATTGTGATTTCTTCATAGCCTTAGAAGACACAGTCTTAGAAAATAAAGGGTTAACTCTATGTACCCTTTTAACTTTTTTTAAGTCATAGAAAACGAAAAATTTTGACGTTCCAAAAAAATACTTTGCAGATTATTCCTAATTTACTCAAGAATACGTAACAACTTTTCGTCTTTCACTGTCTTTTTTTTTAGTCTAACCAATCATAATCACATACACACGTCATAACAACCAGTATAGAATTACTGTGTTACTATCTCACTTTGTATACACGACCCTATGATTGTTTTTTTAAAGAACTCTCCCCAAACGTATTCCCCTTTTCACTGCGCAAAAAAAATAATTTTTAAAAATCAATTTTCAGCACTTAAAACGGCTAATAATACTGTTATATGTTTTTTCAAACAATAATTGTGTATTTCCAATGGATATTTTGCGCATTAAGTTATCGTACTCTAACCGAAATTAAATGTTATTCTTTTGTCTCGTATCACGTTTCTCCTTAAGTGTCAAATAAACACAAATAAAATGCAAGCTGTCTCTAACTACCTAATATTATTAAATAAAGACTGAAGATTATCGCAGGTTCAACTATTAAATTATTTACGTCTGAACGTTACCAAAAAATATATTAAAATAGACACAAATAAAAGACAAGAAAATCGAAATCTACACAAAATTAAACACAATTTTTAAAGATAGGTAAAGAAAAATAAAGAAACACGTGTTATTTGGATTTTCTTTCATCAAAAAATTGTTCCATACCTCTCGAAAAAATTGATTCTCACATATTTTTGTGCAGATGGAAAGTTATGGCCAGAAAAATGATCAAACGCTTTAAAATTAAGTAACGGGTACTTTATTAATCTCATAGTTGTCGACCGTTTGTATTCTACAATCTTTCTTTCTCTCTCTCTCTTTATATAATACTGCAAAAAATTGGTTGTCTGTAAAGTCGGTTTACGGACAATAGTTTTACGTGATAACGTATTCCGCTCGAATAATACATAACCTAAATTTTAGTAACTGTCAAACTTGGGCCGATCGTGCACGGAACGTGACACATTTCGGAACGTGACATTTTTTCGTGCATGCAGCCGGTGTTTCATCAATTTATAAGACGTTATCACGTCAAAAAATTCCCTGCTTAAATTCCTTTAGTGTTACAACCTCGAATTAATATAACAAAAGCATGGTTGAATATAAAAGAGGACTAGAATTTAGAGACAGTACAACCGCTGGGACAGTCCCCATCTCGCTTGGGACTTATATCAGGAATTATCGCTATATAGGTTAGGTACGTTATACGATTTAGAATACCTACTATGGGTACGGACAAATTGTCCCATTTAAGCACGTTTCCTATCTTTTTTTATCCATATAGAATCTATATCTAGCGTGACAGAGAAAGAGACTGCACAATTAGTGACGTTTCTGAATAAATCAGTATCTATCTATTACAATTTTGGTACAAGTTATTCTGCTATTAAAAAAAGGGAAGTTTTTAAAAAATAGAACGAAGTACGTACATATACTTGTTTTGTGTATTGCAAAATCGAAATGTTTGTAAAGTTTAAAAGTATTGAAAGGTTCATAAATGAAAGTTTTTCCAAAAGTTATGTGAATGAATTTGAACTGAATAGAAAAAATTCGAACGATCCAGTTGCACTCATTCGACAGTTTTTAATAAACACATGCTCGGTTGCGAAAAATATTTTCAGAGAATAGAATTTTAAATGGATTTTGATCGATTGATACGAACATTTTTTTTATGCGTACACAAGTATTTAACATAGTTTTTTGTACAATTTCCACTTCGACACAATATTTTTCTGCGCATTGTGACCAAAATTTAAGTTCAAAGGCGATCTTTTTCTATACAGATTTATTTTTATTTTTTCTAGGTAACCGGGAGTTTCATAATATTAAAAAAACTATAATTATATAATCATAATCCAAGGTCACTGCCAAATAATTTATTTAGACAACGCTTTTACAACTCAGTAATAAGCTAATTAATAACAAAAAAATGTTGAAAAGTTATGTTTTAAATCGTAAAAAGTTTACACGGCCTTAAAAATACATTTTAAGTTATTTTAGAATTTTGATTAATTTACACATCATTAAAAATGAGTACCGGTCTGCATTTGAAACGATATATTTTTTTGTTGTTTCAAATTTGAGTATAGTTTTATTGAAAAAAAATACTTTTAAATATCTAATTAGTGTACAGGCCTTAGCGTAAATTTAATATCTATTTCCGACAATCGTGATGAATTGCTACTGAATCATACATAATATGCAAGAGATAGTCAATGCATATAGATATAATATACATTATTAAAAGGTGAACCAAAATATTCTTTGCGTGTATGAATCAATCAATCTCCTAATTCAAGGGTGCAAGCGAAACGCTTATGGAATCACTTTGATGACCGTCCGTCTGTCACAGGCGATTTTCAAAGGCATCGTGTAGAATCTATACTAATATATAAAGCTGGAGAGTTTGTTTGTTTGTTTGTTTGAACGCGCTAATCTCAGGAACTACTGGTTCAAATTGAAAAAAAAAATTGATGGATAGCCCATTTATCGAGGAAGGCTATAGACTAGATAATATTACGTTACGACCATTAGGAGCGGAGCTTTAAGGAAAAATGTTGCAAAATGTATCTCAAAAATAAGCTTCTATTTATGTGAAATGCAGTAACTAGATATACTCATATTAGGGTTGTGAGAACACGACCTCAGGTGGATCAATCGGTAGAGCATGCGACTGTCAATATCAGGGTCGTGGGTTCGAACCCCACGTTGGGCGAATGTATTTTTTTTATTTATTTTCTACATTGCTTTCTTCTAAGGCTTAAATTTAAATTTATTTAAATTTCATTTAATTACTTTGAAAAAAATTATTAGTTAAAAAAAGTTTAAATACTGCTTTTTATCGACAAAAACTTTTGAATGGTAACTCCGATCATCATGAAATTTGGACACAACATTCATCTCGGTAAACTAAGATGAATGTGTGTACTCATGTTACTCCCTTCCCCATTCGTTCTTTTACACCCGGGTGAAACCGGACGAGACCGCTACTGTCAAATAAAAGTTTATGAAAACACGAATTCAAAATTAATTTATTGTATATAAAAATGGAAAGCCTAAAAAGAACAAAAAAAAATATCCGTAGGTATAGACAAATTCTACTGCGATCCACTGTTATAAACAACTTAATTATTTATTTCTGAAGAACCAAAAACTTCTAGAATATTATTTCTAAATACGTCATTACTTTAGACGTATCCTGTATATTATGTATAGCAGACACACGGTATATTATACTGGTATATAATGCCAGGTCCCAGAGGTTGTTGGGGACTTATACTGTCTATGTGGCCGGGATCAATGGATTCACTACTAAATGTGCACATTTTTCATTCCCTGTACCGCCACAACGAATTATCGAGTTTTTGCGGCAAACGAATTTAGCGCTATATACGAAGTCATTATGAATTCTGAAAATTGGTGCAGGATTATGTTATACCACACCGCAGACGTGTTAATAAGTTTATTTTATATATTTATACATCGAGACATTTCGATTGGTACCTGATTTCTTGGCTCAGTTGTCAGGTCGGCTGTACAAGAAAATTATATTGTCTTCGGACTGGAACAATATTCAACCCTAACTAACAAGTTGAGTTAAAAAAAACTAATAAACAAATTAATAGTAAAAAACATTTTTATAAAGAAGAAAATAAACTTTAAACTAAATCAAACCGAACCATTTATTACATTATACAATTTACATGATTTAGAAGCTTGTCGAATATTTTCTTGCGTACATTTACTTTATAAAATACATACATTTTTTCATGGAAATATTTGTGTCAAGATCAAGTTACATATTGTATTCTTGCAATTTATTTACACTGGAAAATCTTGCGACCAGCTTTTGTATCATATAAATTGTATAATGTAATAAATGGTTGGGTTTGATTTAATTTAAAATTTATTTTCTTCTTTTTAGAGCATTTAAATAAATGCTTGTTTTTAAAAATGTTTTTCTTACTATTAATTTTATTTTAAGTGTGCTTTTTTAAAAGTGCGAGTTGCATCCGGACAAAAGCCGGACTGGTCAGTTAGTATAATATTGTAATTTCATCGGAACTACATACGATGTAAAATTTCAATTCGCAATCGGATAACGGGAAGTGGTTCTAATTCAGCTTGCAATATTTGACCTAAACAAACTTACACACAAACATTGCAAGTTAAATAAAAGTTTGTAAAAATCGATTTGGAGAACATGTTCGAAAATGTTTTTTAATTTACAGGTACTAAATCTAATATATAAAATTCTCGTGTCACAGTTTTCGTTGCCATACTCCTCCGAAACGGCTTGACCGATTTTGATGAAATTTTTTGTGCTTATCCGGTATCTATGAGAATCGGCCAACATCTATTTTTCATCCCCCTAAATGTTAGGGGTAGTCCACCCCTAAATTTTTTTTTTATTTTTTAGACAAAATTTTTAATTTCTATTTTTTTATGATACAACATACAAAAATACATACAATCCTCAATTTTCACCCTTCTACGATCAACCCTTATTTTTTAATAGCCATTTTAGTAATTTAATCATTTTTCCTCTCCGGTCGAAAACTGATCAATCGTCATTTAATTAGTTATCCCCGCCAGATGTCTACAGGTGTCACTTCGCCAACATCTATTTTTCATCCCCCTAAATGTTAGGGGTAGTCCACCCCTAAATTTTTTTTCTTCCTTCCCCATTCGTTCTTTTGCACCGGGCACGACGGCGCAGCCGGAGTGCTCGACATACACACATATACGTCCATGTATATTTTAAAATAAATAAAATAGATAGATAGATGTTCCAATTAAATTGTTTTATTATTTCACTTTATACGTAGCGAAGCACGTACAGGGCCGCTAGTATGCTTATAAACATAATATATTTCTAAAGTCACTAATCCGATTGGCACCAAAATGGCTAATAGTACAGTATTTTTTTTTAATAATAACAAAGAAAAGTGAGCATTTCAGAAAAAAAATGATTTTGCTATCAAAACTAATTGGATCCGAGAAATCTTTTTCAGAAATCCCAAAATTCACATTTTGTTAAAACAAAAAATACACCCCGATAAAGCTGGCAGCGCCAAAATGTCGTATGACAAAATTATTAGCATGACAATTGAGAGCTATTGTAGCCTGTTTTAGTGCCCAATTTTTAATTTCAGGGCTCTTATTCTTTTAGGCGAAACCTGCGGCTCTGCTAGCTTTAGAAAAAGTTAGCATCGCCACAGAGATTATATCGGACCCATTACAATAACGTCCCAATGTTACCGAGAGGTTAACTATATAGATAATATTTTGTAAGCTCTAGAGATTAAATTTTATTAGCTAAGTAGCAGCGATCAATAATTATTACATGATTTGCTGGTTTTATATGTATAAAATTTAATTAAAAAATAAAAATGTTTTATTTCTTATTTGAAATTTTCCAATCATTTTGTATTTATATAAACAAGTAAGGCCGTAGACAGGGGGGATTTGAAGGCTTAACCTCCTCCCTCCCGAAATGTCTTAGTCAAGCCACCGTTTTATATACACACTTATCCAGAGATCGTTACCACGCGCTTTATTTCTGATGATCAGCCACGTCGGTTGTCTTTTAATTAAATTTGTATTTATGTAAAATTATAACATATGCTTATTTTAAAATAAAGTAGTTGATTATTGTCTCTGGTCGAGAGCTCAACCCCCTCCGCCCCGAAAGTACCTACTTTTAAATTTAATTACAAAACATTTATCTATACTAATATATTAAAGCTGAAGAGTTTGTTGTTTGTTTGGTTGGATGAATGCGCTATAATCTCAGGAACTACTGGTTCGAATTGAAAAATTATTTTTTGTTGTATAGTCCATTTTATCGAGGAAGACTATAAGCTATTTAATATCACTCAACGACCAATAGGAGCGGAGCATCAATGAAAAATGTTGCAAAATATAACTCAAAATTTGTCCGACAGACAAAAACTTTTGTACGGTAACTCCGATCATCATGAAATTTGGACACAACATTCCCCCCCCTAATTCGTTCTTTTGTGCCCGGGTGAAACCGGGCGGGACCGCTAGTGTATTATAAATTGTGAAGTCGAACAAATTATTTTAATGTTATGTCGTACAATGGTGATTAACGTTCATAATGTACATACGCACAAATTGGTAACGGGAATTTGGACAAAAAAACTTTTATTATTTAATGTTCATCTAATTATTGTACAACGTTTCGTTAAGTATCTCAACTTTTTCAAGTACTGGAAATAGTCAAAATTTTTGTACAAATTCCCGTTACCAATTTGTGGGTTATTTCGTACTGTATCCACACTAAAATACTTAGTGTCGCTTATCTGTATTTTTGGCTAAATACATTTGCATTTCACAGTTTGTGTCACAAATAATTTTCCTATGTATGTTTCTAAGAATGTAACAGGAAATACTGCAACAGTGTAAACATAATTTAATGAATTAACTAACGTTTTGTTCAAGAGAATGTTTAATTGAATTTATATAAGAATTAATGTCCCGACCTAGCTTTTCATGTCTGCTCGTTTTAAAGTACAAACTGAGCTCTGAATATGTCAGACACTTATGCGACAAAGTTTACCAAAGAAAGGGATAGACAGAGGTAAAAATATCGTAACGAATTTTGTGTTCAGAAATTAGTTGATAAGGTATGTCTATGTCACATAATATTACGTCAATGTCAAGTCGTAGCTAAAGTAAAGTTTTTAGAAATTTGCGATCGCGACCACGACAACCGGTCCAAATCACGTTTTAAATATGAATTAGTTCGAGCTAAGCAACCTTGTCGCGAGTATGACGCGAGACTCAATGTTATTGTATCCTATCAATGGTCGCAAATTTCGAAAGGCTGATCAGTGATCATATGATTTTAGTCGTCACAAAAACAGCTTCGTATAAGTATTGTAACTGTCAAAAACTTAATTTAAAACAGATATTGGAATCTATAACTGTTGTTTAAATAGGACACTAAAGATTGAAATTTGTTTTTGGGTCAAACATTCCGACGAAATTAGCGAAATGGAATAAAAAACAAAATCTGTGAAACAGAGATGAAATAAAAAAATGATGAAAACACTAGTTTGCGGTAATGAATTACTTTTTGAAGAATGTATAAAATTGGGTTCAGATCTTAGATTGGCTTAATAGTAAAACTCAAAAGAAATTAATAATTTTTAGAGATATTTGATAACACTTTTATAGTCCATTTAAAAAAGTCCCGGAAAGCAAAATTTTGGTATGAATCTTGATATTGTGGTTCTAAACAAAATATCACGCGGGGTCAAAACATCACTAAAGACGTGTTTTTGTAAATATCTCGGTAAAGAATAAAGATCACCTTTACAGAAAAAGCCTTTATAATCTTTGTGGCTTAGGAAATTTCCCACAAAAAAGATTTTATTACTTCTATTCCTAAGAGTAACCGTTTTAGAGATAACTAAATTTACAGAAATGAAACGAACAGTATGCATATCTCAACGACATGGACTGGGAATTCGACTTGAAATATTCTAGAATTTTCTCATTACTTCAGAGCTCATAACAATAGAAACAAACACATATTATAATACACTATACAGTGTAGTAACTAAATTGCAGTGTAGATAGAGAAAGAATGTGTTCCGTAAAGTTTCTCTCCCTTATCATAAAACCTAGAAGGACATCTGCTTGCTTATCTTTTGTCGAAGCATAAATTTCTTTTTGATCAACCTCCCATAAAATAAATGTTTCTCATGCCTGTATAATTATCCCCAAAACTGTTACTCATTATAGAAGTCGAAATATCTTTTTTGCATGAAATTTCTTAAGCTTCGAGTTCGGCAATTAATATTTTTTCTGTAAAAGTGATCGTTAACTAGATATTCAAGAAAAACCGTTTTTGGTGACCATTGAACCAGCCAGAAATTTTTAGCGCCACTCGGATCGATGAAGATTTTTAACATTTTGTTTAGAATCACAATATCAAGGTTTATACCAAAATTTAGCTTTCCGGAAATTTGTTCAAAGTTGAGTTTTTCTTTTCTTGTCTATTCTCTCTGAACTATTAACTGTCACAAAGATTAAATACATTAGTTTGTTGGCAGAATTCTGCAGTGCCAATCAAACTTTTCTATATAAATATTCTATATTCTGTATAATATTTTAATGTATTTGTTCTCTTGAGAAGACCAAAACAATTAAAGAGTTTTTAACATCATTCCATCAAAATTTACAGTATGGATTTCTATGTTTGAATGACCACACCTATACGCTTCATTCACAAGGTTGAGTGTGTCATTATATTATAAGAATTCTTGTGTGGGGACTTGGGAAGAACTTTATGTTAAACGTGCCAACTCAGCAGTCAGCACTTTATACTTCCTTTCATAAATTAATGGTACAGAAGACGTGCAATATTTCACAGACTCGTAGCACCGAATTTTATTTTTAAGCTTAAACATTCAATTTAAATTTGGTTCATTTCAATAGATGATTAAATTTAACTTCTTGAAAAGGATTGTTGTTATAAGATTTCACGAGTTTCAAAGTAAATTTCATAAATATTAGATTTTATACAAAAAGTTAAACATTTCAAATAAATGTATATTTGCAAAAGTAAATTGAATAAATAAACTTACGATCTAGATGATATTCAAAGCGTATCTTGAAATTCAAATAACATACCTGAAACAAAAAAGAAAACTGGTTATTTTATTTGTCATCGCTAGAAGAAATAAAAGAAAATGATGTACTATTAGACACTTTTCTCATTTTTTTCTTACGCTACAGAGGTCCTTTAAAATGAAAAAAAAATAACATCTCAATCGTTTTTTTTTAATTTAACATTATTTTATTTTGTAACTTTTTAAGGCCATCAGCGACTAGGATTATTTAGGTCTAGTATCAATTTATATATTAAATTTATTTTCATATAATAAACTATCCAAGGGATACTTCCATCAGCTCTCGGATGAGAGACTCCATAGAAACACCATACAGTAATGGCTACAACAGCATTGCTACTCGCTCGGTTAATCCCAAGTCCGATTATACTATTGTTATGTTACGGACTATTGACCGGTCAATGTCGACAATGCCCGAGCCACATCGGACAATGTCCGAAATCGGGCAATGTTCAAAAAATAGATTTTTTATAAACATGACACGCTGACAATTGATTGTATCTTTATCATGATAAATTATCATTATCCCTTTTATTTATGAAATTTTTATCACTGATATCAACTATTGAAGAATATATTTTTCAGATTTCTATTACAATTACTGATGATTGAAACTACGTATAATGTATTTCCACACATTTTATTTATTTTAATGAATAAAAAAAATACAAAACAATTTTAATTATTTACATTAGTAATGCCTTTTTTGTAGGTTTTCATTCATTAAAATAAATAAAATGTATAGAAATAAATTATACGTGCTTTCAATTATCAATAATTGTAGGTATATGTGTTTTCAATGATCAATAATTATTGTAATAGAAAGCTGAAAAATATATTCTTTAATAGTTGATATCAGTGATAAAAATTCCATAAACATGATAAATATACAATAAAATGTCAGCGTTTCATGTTTATAAAAAATCTATTTTTGAACCTTGTCCGATTCCGGACATTGCCCGATGTGGCTCGGGCATTGTCGACATTACCCGGATTTCGGACATTGACCGTAACAGTGATACTATTGCTAAAGTGTCAAAATCGGTCAACCGATTGAAGAACTATGATGTCACATACATACAAACATACTACCAAAACACATAACACCCCTGTTTGTGGTTCAGATTTCAAAAATACTGTCAATAGGTTTTTGAATGTATTATTAAGAATAATAATAAAATTCCAGTTTCTCTTGTATATAAGAAAACGCCTTGACGCGAAAGTGAGGATTTTGTTTTTTCACTGGTCTCTTTACAAATCGCTCGGAATTCTTGAAATGTTCAACACTTTATATTTCGTGCGCATGTATATCCAATGTACATAATATATGGATGCATGGCAACAATAGCTACATATATATAACAAGGTTTTCAGTAGAAACAAACCGCCTCGATGATTCTCCCGCCTCTCTTTTCTTCTCCATCCGTGCAGACGTCTTCTCTAAACAGGAACAGCGGCAACACGGCGGGAGGACCGCGGCCTGATGACGATAGATTATGGTCGCATCTATCTATCTAACCTCACATGACGAGGGATACAACGTTGGGTACAGGTACCTTCACTATATTTTGTATATGTTACACATGAAGTGCTAACGCCGGCTCAAAAGTAATGGAAATCCTTTACAGTTTAACGCTTTCGCTACTAAGAACCTATTCAAAATATGGAACCAATATTTACTCAAGTAGTGCAGCGTTAACGCTAGAATTCGTATCGTATCTGTTGACTATATTTTACCAGTAAAAAAATAAGCTCAAAAAGTAAAACCCGACTACTGAAAAGTATATGAAACAAGAAAATATTCTCATCTGAGGATAGCCGTGGTCATATGCCATCTACTCTAACAAAACATTACATTTTGACAGTAGTAAGCGATCATAAGCTGTAAGGCAAAGTGCGTCACACTAGAGGGGCTTCATATATATGAGATAGCATACGACCACGGCTATCCTCAGATGAGAATCTTTTTTTGTTCATACTTTTCAGTAGTCGCGTTCCAGTTTTTGAACTTATTATATTATAGTTCAATTATTTTTTTTTTGAACTTATTTTTTATTTGCTTTCAATTTGCTCTCCTCTGGGAGCAAAATTTAAAAATGTTACCCGGGCCATAATAACGAATCGCTGACATTTTTATAATCAAAATCGGATGAATAGCTTAGACGCTACGGTGAAACATCCGTAAATACAAACATACATACATAGACTGTCTAACTCATAACCCTTCCTTTTGGCAGTAGTAGAAACAAAAATTACAAAACACGTCCCATGATTATAGTTTATACACCGCTAGCAAGCGGCTGTAGGAAATGTCTATCGGATTCGCTTGGCTTTAATATTGAATGAACCTACATGACACGCCACGAATTTTCATTTACATAGATGATGCCGTGATAAAAAAAAACTAGTGCGGAGTCTTTTCTCCAAGCCTTGCAACTTTCTTTTTTACTTTTAATAAAATGTTTTTTCGTCGACGTGTTTTATTATATTTAAAAGTCATTTTTCGTATATTTTTTCAATATATATGATGTTTTTGAATCATATGATTTGCGGAGTTGTTTATCTTAAGAATTTAAACAGAATGATATTTCTTTCTTCCTGACAGTTTTCACTTTACTTTTAAAGATTGTCAGAATAAAATGAAAACGTCGACAAAGAAAATATATTTTCCATGCGAAACAACCCGTGATAATTCTCATACCGCATTTCTGCTATGAACAAATTTTGAGAGATTATTTTTTTTATTTTACATTATGAGTTACTTTATTATAATAGAGACTCTATGTTTATGATACACGAATAACTAAGGGGTCATCCGAAGGTTAACTACAGTACAGACAATACAAAATATATACCTAGGTATATATATACAGTATGTATATAATATTAGATATCGTGTCCATCGAGATAATTATAAATAAAAAATCGCAGGATTGTGGACAAATATTAGATTTATTAATTGTACGACGTTTCGTCTATAAATTTAGACTTTTTCAAGTAAAAGGGTGTTCGGTTTTTAAAAAACCATACTGTATATTAAAAAAAAGTATGCATTTTTTGACGATTTTATTATTTCAGGATTAGAAAATGGTTATGTGAAATTTTTTACCGTGGCTAGAGAAAATGCTACGTTTATATATAGTACGCACTGCACATGCGTAAAGAGTGCGCATGACGCTTTGACAGAGAGAGTAGAAACGACTCGCCTATACTCTTTTCTCTCAACTACAACTGCCGGTTTAAGTCGGAGACGGGGAAGCGTTTCACTTTTCGTCTGATCCAAACCAAATTATCCCCCTCCCTCGCCTAAAAATGTTTCACTTAAAAAACGTTTAAATTGGAAGACGCAGGAGTTGCTTATCTATATTAATTTTTAGTTGACACATTGAAATTAAATTATAATATTATTCATACCTTATATTAAGTAACATATCGACTTTCAGTAGTGGTCTCAAATTTTTGTATAACTGTTAGAAAACAATTCACTTCACTTTAAAGTCTTAAAGTTAACAATATTTAATGGAAACACAAACTTTAAACACAAAAAAGCAGTATATAGGTATTTACACAAATCTTAAAAAAGTAAAAATTCCTTTTTACAATACACTCTCCAAAGCATTATTATTGAAAAATGAAATATAACTAAAACACTTTTTAGCAATTAAAACTTGAAACTATGTTAAATTAAAAATGTTTTAATGCTGGTATTTTTATAATGTAGATATACATTAAATGCATCTATACATAATATCATGCGGCCGAACAAAGTGATCAAGTTAGAACTGATCCTCGAATTATAACAATTTCTATTTCGAAATAAGACGTTACGTAATAGTTTTAAAAGACAAATAATATAATTTTAACTCCCACATATCTTGTCCTTTCTGACTGTTTTGGCCATAATCACCTAATGTAATTAGTTATTTATTCGGTTTATTTGTTCTTCAGGGTACTGTTCCACCGAATAAATATCGATAATTCAATTCACCAAACATAATTTCTGCACGTATAAATCTATTCTGTCTTACTTTGAAGGTATAAATATGTATTCGCCTGATACAATAATAATGGCCGCCGCATAGATCATAACACCTAACCTATAAATATATCTACAGTTGCTCTTGTGAATTTATTTATGTTGTTTGTTAACCGTTTGTTAAGTGCATAGTTGTAAAAAATTAAAGTTAGTTGAAGTTTTGTGTGCAATCCGTTTAAGATAAACATTATTATTTTATGAAATTTTTTTGACGTTTACACTAACGCCATCGGTCGAATTTTTTGGTAAACGTCAAAATTTTTAACAAAAAGAGCAAGGAGTATAGTGCTGAATGTTTTTGTTCTTTAACTAATTTTTCTACCTGATAATTTGCTAAGTGAATTGAAAGTAAACTTTATTCTAACAAATAAATTTGTTCAAAGATTAGTATCTTTAATAGTGTTCGATGAATATGGGCATTAAAATAATAGACCTAATTCGTTCAGATCAAACTATTGAGTACCTACCAAAAAGAAATTTGAAAGAAAATGTCTCTGTTAGACACCATGTATGGTGACAATAAATGTATTTACTACAAAAAAAAGTAAATTCTAGTTCATAATTTTATAAATGTATTTTGTGAGTAGTTCAGTAATAAAACTGAAGGTGAATAATATTTTAAAAGTGAGTGGAAACTTGACAATCTTAAATTATTTCGTTTCATTCATAGTTCAAATGCACATGTAGCACCTTACTAACCCTCTTTAATAATTTATCTTACGTGCAGGATAAACCCTTGCGCTGCCGTAAAGCCAAAACTCTCGGGTCTATTTTATTTCTAAGAGAATATTATTATACGAAGGATGATCAAAAAATCATTTATACTTGTACCAAAATTAAAGTGAAAAATTGGTCAAATGCAAGCCGTACTTGCATAATTAGGGTACTATGCCATGATAGTAAGAGAGCCAGTGACATTCCAACACTATAGATAGGCATAAAGGCCAGTTCACGAGTATTTCGGAAATTTAAACCCTGCTTCAAAGAAAAATATGTGGTTTACAGGCTGACGTAAGCGTCACTTGTGTGTTCTCTAGTCCAATTTTGATTCAGCAGTCGTCAAGAACTAAAAAATTAAATTGTCTATAAAAATTGATCGCCCTAAATTTTTCAATCCTGATAATTATTTTTTAACGTAAAACATCTATTCGCTCGTTACAGTGGCAGCCGGTTGAACTTTCTTGTGTGACAAAATACCGTCATATTTAAATAGCTAATAACTACGAGACTAAAGAATCCGTAATCCATGGTTAAGCTCACAACGGATAGATCGTGTCTGTACGTATTTGCCGCGCAGGATTTGTTTTTCCTGTTACGTCGTCGTATGAATATAGGAGCATGCGCGGGTTAGTTACAAATTAGCTTTTAGAAAAGTTTTAAATAAATGTACCGTAGAGTACGTATTTGTCGCACAGGATTTGTTTTGCCTGTGACGTCGTCGTACGAGTATAGGAGCATGCGCATGTTATAAATTATCTTTGTGTAAACTTTTAAATTTATGTAGCGTGTAAATACATTGTGCTAAGAAGTTGATTCGGGTGTCGTTATGAAGAGCTCGCGGAGCAATACTAGGACCAAGCAACATGGGTTCAGGACGGCCACACAAAGAATTGCATTTCTCGTTAAATGACATGGGCATTTTTCCGAACAGACTTTTTTGATCCGTGATGTGCTGGTCGTGCTGGTATAGTATGCGTGATCTTTTATACCTGCATGCTTTTGTTTAACTTTACATTTTTTTAAATTTTCATCTTACAAAAACAAAGGTTTTTCTTGTCAATTATTGAATTGTGTTTTTATTGTCGAGACGAATTTTCAAGCATTTCACGTATGAAAACATAAGGTGTTTGAAGAAGAGCTATTCAATAACATTTGTGAATCCAAAATGTGAAATTTATCGATATTTATTTTATCTACAGAGCCATGGGATGCTCGCTGACTTCTCTTGTTTTTACAGCGACATTTCTGACGTCACGAAGGTAAAACTTTATGATCAGAGAGCTCGAATATTTGGGGAATGTGGAAATAAACAAATTATTACCGTCTTACATATTACAGAGAATGTGTGCTTAACTTGCTATTAGCTGATTAAATTAGGCGTTTACTAATTTAAAATGGATTATCACATACCTATATAACTTTATTCTAAGACTGTCCACAAAACATAAGAGTAGGTAATACATCTAACTTTCAAGCATAGATATTTTGGAAAAGTTTTTGAAATTAGAATATTTCTACATAAAAAAATATTACAATACAAAATATAACACACTATTAATATAATACTACAATAATGAAAACTTTTTATATAAATGAAATTAACGATTCTTTAATAGCTACCATTTGAAGTTTTATGGAACAACGGATATTAATCATTTCTCATATTTCATACCACTTTGGTGTTCATGTATTTGCCATATTATGGCACAGTGGCATATACACTATTGGCATCGGTCGGATGGCGGCACCTAAGGGTTGACCAAAATTCTCGACGTTTTATAGCGTCTTGAACCATTTGACACCATTTTTTGAAATGTTTATGTATCTATATTTATATACAGTATTGACCATTTATTACAACGTAGAGGAATTTTTTGACTGTCGATTTTAATTAATATTGTAAATATTTGATAACTTCACAATATATAATATATATTTTGAGTGCAAATATATTCTATTCTATATGTGTATTTTCATGCAAATCTAACATTAGAGCGAGGAGTGAACATGTTTCAAGGTTTCTTAATTTAACAAATATTAATTGAGAAAATTAAGTTTTTGATTATAATATGGTCCACTTAAAATTTAAAATGGACCAAATCGAACCATCTTAAAGCTTTTTTTAGAGGTTGTAAAATTACCAAAAATTTTAATACAAACGGCCTGACATAACATTTTATGAAAACATTATGGATTTCTTGTGAAAGGTGTATTAAATTTGATGACAATAATATTTCAATTTAGAAAGAAATATTTTGAAAGGTGTAATAAAAGATTAAATTTTTGAAGAAAAGCTTCTTTAGATGCAGTTTTCTGCTATTTAAAGACATCGATTGGCAGATACCGGCACTAAAACGCAACTGTAGAAATCATCTTGAACGAAAGGTGAAACATAGCTACGGACGCAAACCAATAAGAACAGCCAACGTAATTTAATTTACGAGTGATATAATTTGTGATGAATATTTCCCAAAAAAGTGAGAGTGGTAAAAACAAATAAATTGAAGTTTTACTTCAACCTCGCTCTCAATTTTCTTTTATTTATCTAAAAACAAATTTAAGTTAACATGTAAAGCCACAATTCCTGTATTAGGGAATACATTATACTATCGAGAGAATTTGGACACTGCGACTTGAGTTTTTTAAACACTGGAATTATACAGTAAACATATTAAACTACGATTATAAAGTAATTTATACTTGAGCGAGTATTAATTATTAATTAATACTATTTGCCATTTCTGTTTAGTATTAGTTTGCTTATATTTTCTATAAGAATTCAGTTGGTACCTACATCACGCTAGTAAACGTTGTACATTTTTAAAAATACCTTAAAAATAAATTACTGTTTATATTTTAACTTATAAATTTTTTTTAAATCCAATCAAAGCTAAAGCGTTTTAGGGAAACTTTGAAATGTCTTTTAAAATATTAAATTTAATTTCTTTGTACAAAACTTCATACTTATGGTATTTTTTTGAGTTGTCACCTTTTGAAATAGTGGAGAAACACAACGAGTTATATTTTGAATTAAAATCGAAATCTTTATCGCGTAAATTTAAATATATTGTATTTATAATATTAGTGTCGCTTGCAGCATCCGTCTTACCTCCACAGTGCAACGGAATTGTAAATATTTCCGACACAATTTTAGTTGTTACAAGCAATAGTGCGGTTTTAAGTTCCGTAATCATTTTTGCTGTAATTCATCACAAACGTCAGTTTCTAGTTGACGTTCTCAATGACTTTTTGTTAATCGATAACAAATTGCGGAATTTTGGAATAGTTACCAATTATGGCTACATATCCGTTTTGTCAACATTTTTAGTTATTTCCATACAAATAGTCCTTTTTTTCACATGCAAATTCATATTTCCGGTTGTTCCTTATGTTATCTCTTTGTCCATAATAGTTTCTGCTATCTTCAGTCTATACTTATACGCTTTGGTAACTAAAGTATTTTGTCTTATTTCGATATTGTGGTGTAATTTTACAGGCGTCAATCAATTATTTCACTTGTGGATTCTTAATGAAAAACATATCGATTTTACGTTTATCAAGACTGAAAATCCTTTAACTAGTCGAAATGTTGGTAAGAAAATCCAAAAAGTTCCTAAATATTGGAAACACTAATTTATTTATATATTCCTGATCAAAATTGACACAGAATTCGGTTTTCTCCGATATTTTTAATGTTTTAAATGGAAAATTTGACTGGAAGCATATTTTTTACTGATGAAACCAGAATAGAATAGAAACCAAAGACGAAATAGTATATAAATGGACCTAACATTCTCTATATTAGTAAAAACTTTGTCAAAAACACATTACTTCTAAGGTTACTTCTAAGGTAAAATGTATTTACTTACCGGTGAGATGAGCGATTGGGATTATGTCGTCATTTCTTACATTCATAGCTGAATCATTTTTGAAATAATTTAAAATTATAGAACAATTTCAAATTCACCAAAAACATTTATTCATTCCCCGCAAAATAGCAAAGAAAATGCCACTTTCAAAAAAATATTAAAAATAAAATATTACTCATGTGGTCTTCATCGTAGTTTGGCTGCTACAGACAGTGCCGAATTAAGACTCCTTGATGCCCTAAGCATTTCTTGTCTATGGGCCCTTATCTCTAACAGTTGTCTAATTCTAATATTATCTATCTAACATGTTAAGTGTATACATTTTTTTTTCAAATTGTGAATGTCAAACTTAAAATTGATAGAAAAAAGTTAAAAAGTACAGAATTTTAGACAAAAAATTGAATTTTACAAGCAATGCTCTCATTGAAAATTTGTCTGTCTACATACATTTTTATACAATTAATTGAAAAAAAAAATACAAAACTTTAAAGTAAAAAATTTCGTTTTTCATTTTCCAAAATAAATTATTATTTTTAATTTCTCCCATTCCTAAGACAGTTTTATATCAGTAGATCTAATTTTTGAGAACATGACAAAAAAAAAAATGTTGACATGGTCTGGTGAGGTACTTTTCATTTATGAGTTCTGATTTTTGGTGCCCCCTGAGACGTAATGCCCTAAGCAATTGCTTACTTTACTTATAGTTAATCCAACACTGGCTACAGATAGACAAATTGAAATGTTAACAAATGTCGACTCAGAGAAAAAGGAAAGTAATAAAGTGTCCGGCACAAACTGGCTCTGCTCATTTCAAATTTTATTTTATTTTATCATTGATAACATCAATTACAACTGACTTGAACATGTCATTTCTATTAGGCCTAGTTTATATGAGAGGCGTTCAACGCGCGTTGGGCCAACGCGCGTTGAACGCCTCTCATATAAACTAGGCCTTAATCTATGTTGTATCAATTACATCATTCAATGATCAGTTGCATTTTAACAACATTGATAAAGATTTGTTTTCGCCGTTGTTGTTTAGAATAATTTATGGTTACGGACGGTCCAAAATGTGAGTTTGAGACCATCAGATGCTCGTGAATAAATACGGTAATGGTCTGTATTTATAGTCTGCAACACTGTGCAGGAGTCGCAGCAAATTCCTCTCCAGAGAACCAAATGGTTCCCTTGCAGGAGATATCGCTTGGTAGCACATATTTCTCCAGTAATTCGTCATAACTTGATGGCAAAGTTTCATCAGGAAGCAAAATGTGTCTCCAGCTCAATAACTCCTTCAACAGAAAATTGAGTACTTAATATGTAAATTTTGAGCATAGATTTTATTATTTATAAACATTTCTTTCAGATACTTTCGAAGATGTTAATTGGGAGCGAGAAAAGTACAATTTTATAACATTAACCAGATTCAAGATACTGAAAAAGCTCCATTTTAAGCTATGTCAGAACGCTAAAGGAGTAAACGAAATTTTTTGTTTTCCGATTTTTATTCTTGTCACAAACAACTGGTGTCATCTAATTATGCACATCCATAACGTTTATATGAATAATCATAGAACTAATGACGCAGTATGGTTTTTTATAAAGTTCATACTTATATTATACATTGTAATACCGGTTACCTTATGTCAGATGAAAGCTCAGGAAACTGCAGAAATAATACATAAACTTAAAGTTACTAAAAAGAGTACAAGTTTTCATAATATTGTAAGTACAAATCTTTCTGTCAAATCTAAATTTGAATGCGATCAATTTTATATTAAGATTTAAAATATGTTTTCAAATAATAATTATAACAAAATGAAATATTCAACGAGGACTTTTGTAATAAAACACAGACTTAAAAGATGGTTTTAAATAAAATATTTTGATAAACAACGTCATTTTAGTGAGTCTTTAATATTCAACAAATGTGGCTTGATACTGTCAAAGGAATATTTCTCTAAGGTTTAATTGCGTTAATCTTCTAAGTCTTTGTTGAATATTTAATAAGCACGTTCTTGTCATTTTAATTACAATTTCTGAAGACGACTTAACAGATTTCGTAGGTACTGCTTAATTACTGTTTTTCGAACAAGGCACTCAAATATAATGACGAATCATTTTTGTATTTCGTTTTAGGCTGAGCTATTTTCGTTGCAAATACTTCACACAAAAGACTTATTTTCTGCGTATGGATTTTTCTCTCTTAATATATCGGTTATATCATCCGTAAGTATTAAAAATAATACATAATACGAAAATAAGACAAATATTTACTACCGTTCTTCTTTTGCACAATCACAAGACTTTTCGTATATATCAGATTTCTCAACTAGAAGACTTAAGGTCATGTCTCAAGTGTAACAATAATTTATTCTTTTTGTTATATCTGACTAGTGCTAGGCAACGATAGTTATTGGCGTAACTAGTAGTCTAAGTCATTCATGGCGCTTCGCTCGTGCCTGCGCACCTACGACTCGTGCTGAAAACATCGCACTGACAGGTCATGACTTAGCCTACAAGTTGCGCCCATAATTTTATTCAACAATTGTGCGTTACTCATGTTTTAATTATAATGAGATGTTGTAAATATCTATTTATTTCTTTATAAAAAAAACTGTCAATACTAACAGCTCAAACAGCACGATTCAATGTTTTGGTTTGAGGTTAGCCGGTTATGAATAAACTCCATGTCGAAAATATTCGGCCTCTCAATTTTAGCCTCAATGGGTAACAACGGAGTTGTTGTTACCTACCTACTATTTCGTTACGACTCAGAAAAAAGTTACGTTTATTTTCATTACTCCACAATGGCCGAGCTAGTAGGAATCTTCATTGAGTTATGACAAGTAATTGTCACCAGTCGGTAAATGGCTATTTAGGGTTCGGTTTTTAGGCATGATAAAACATGAATAACGCGCATGAGTTGAATAAAATAGTTAAATTAACTGTTAATCATTCGTCAACAAAACAACTATTTCTGTTATAAGAATTAACTAGATGGCGATTCAACTACTTCATCTATCATTAACAAAATGCAAAGAACACCTTCATGCCTTCAACGAACAAAATGAAATCGACATCATACACGAACCACAGCAATAGCGGTTAATCCAATTTTATCTGGTTCAGTCCGGACACGAAGGAAAAAATGTTTATGTGTGTTCGTTATTTAAAACCAACGAATACAAACAGTTTTTTGCAACGGTTGTTAATGAAACTGAGTTGACGTGAACTGTTAATTTTCCGCAAGGGTCCTGTATATAGCGTTCTTTGTATTTAGTGTAAACTAGTCAACGAAATTAATTCGGTTTTCAACTAGTTGACGTAACATAATGAAGTTTAGTTTTGTTGACGTTTCAACGACCTACTACTATATAAGGCAATATATTATAAAAATAATAAATGCAGCATCAAGCACATTTTTTTCTAAATGACTTCTACTACAAAAGTGATATATTTATTTGCTGTTTATAATCATGAGAATCGTTGTTAAACAATAATTAATTATCATTTTAAAATTATAAATTTTTTGGTAATTTTACTGATTTTTTGTTTCAGATTATTGGCGCAATGGCTTCAATTGAAATTATCATCATACAATTTGAAACTCCAACATAAACAAGCTTTTAAAATAATCAAAATATTATTATTGTTATATGAAGGCAGTCTCGTCTGATAAGATTGACTAAAAATAAAGCAGTAAATATAAGAAATATTTTTTGAAGTGAAACTTTTCTAGGCGCGCTAGGGAGATAAATTGGCGTGGATCAGATGAAAAGTGAAACGCTTCACTTTCATCGATTTCAACCGGCAGTGGAGAGGAAATAATGCAGAATCGTTTCTACTCTCTCTGACAAAGCGACATGCACACTCTACACGCATGCGCTGTGTGTATACGTAGCATTTTTTCTAGCCCCGGTAACAAATTCCACACAACAGTTTCCCAATTCTGAAATATTAAAATCGTCTACAAATGCTAGAACCTAAGAAGTTTTACTTCTAACGTGCGAGAATCTCACGCGTAATTTATTTTATATACGTAAACACTTTTTTCCTTCAAAATATTCACTTGCTAAATTATTATTTTCTTAATAAAATTGACTGTATTTCGTTGAAATTAGAGCCATCTAAGAAGTTTTACTTAAAAAGAAATAATTATAAACATCATGAAGGAGCGGTTTCTAAAAAACTGACCTTCGGTCAGGCCAAACGTAAAATATCATACGCGTCATTGTTATTCAACAAAAAGGCAATTAGGCTCATATAGTTGAATCACGAATGACAGGCTAACAGGCTAGCCATCTAGTTAACTGGCAAAGGATCCCGCACAAACCTTATGGGATTTTGTTTCTCGGTTATACTGATCAAAAATGGTTTTATTTTATAGTTTAAAGGTCACTAAGAAAAAGTGTCCATGGGTGTATAGCCTAAAAATCAATAGATATGTTTAGCGAGACTTTATATATAATATCTATTGAATTCACAGACATGTTCCATATTCAACTTTTGTGCTGTTTTTTAGAAAATAAGGTAATATTGGAAGGTGTCCCCCTGTATAAAATAATAATGGCATATTTTTTTAAGTATGTGAATTCAATGGATATCCGTATATCTAAAATCTCGCTAAACATATCTGTAGCTAAAAATCTATTGAATTTAAGGCTATGTGCCCATGGACACTTTTTCTTAGTGACCTTTAGACTATAAAATAAAAACATTTTCGATCAATTTAACCGAGAACCAAATCCCATAAAGTTTGTGCGGGATCTTTTAACTATTGCGACATACGTATCAACAAATGTAGATCTGTAAATCTTCTTTCCACAGATGATACAAAGAATACAAAATAATTTGGTACATTTTTATTATCAAATTACTGTCGCGCTTAACTATAAAACACGTATGGTTAGTGTGCAACTGCCTTTATATGTGTGAACATTTTGTTGCAAAACTCGGTAACAACGAACATAAAGCTGCTTTTATTAAATTTGTTAGAACGGCGTCAAAGTATGAAACATCATATTGTAACTCCCAAAAGAATGACTCAAAAGTGCCGCATCTGTATTTCGCGCTTTATGCACATGTATTATACAAGTATATAGATAACTGTGCGTTTTAAGGATGCCAATTTATGCCGTGCTGCAAAGTTATATTTTTATGCACAAAATTCGTTTAGCTTTAGGTATTCTGTTTTAGTTCCTGGAACATAGTCAATATCTCTAAAAAATCTAATGAAAATTAATAATTAAAACAAAATAAACCAACTTCTAAAAAAAGTCGAAATTTCTATAACAAAAATATAAAAAAAAAACGGTTAAGTGCGTGTTGGACTCGCATACCAAGTGTTTCGTACCATCGTACAAGATATAACACTATGTACTTTTTACACGAATACCAGTTTAATCGGATTTTTTTTAATTTACACGGCGGCCATTTTGAAACTTGCCGTCTTGGTTTTATTTTTCATTCTAGTGTAAATTCAGTAGGACTGAGCACGCATGCCCAATAGCAGTTTGATTGAAGATTTTGTTTAATTTGTAAGGCGGCCATTTTGAAATTCGCCATCTTTTTTTCTTTAATTTTCGTATATTGTTAATGGGACTGAACACGCATGCTTAATATCAGCTTAATCGTAGTTTTTTTTTTAATTTGCACAACGGCCATTTTGAATTTCACCATCTTGGGTTTTCATTATTTTTTGTTATAGCGACAATAGAAATACACACTCTGAAAATTTCAACTTCTACCTATTACAGTTCATGACAGACTGACAGCGGAGGCTTCGTAATAGGGTCCTGTTAGACACCCTTCGGCTACGGAAACCCAAAAAGAAATTTTACTGACGTTAAAAATGGAGTCAGAGTGTCTGAAAAAAACAAAAACATGTTTCACTATGTTTTATAGTCACTCTAGTACCTAGATCAAAATCCGATTTACTTAAAACTAAAAATTTTGATTCCTGTAGAACAGAAGTTATAAAGATACATGAAAGAGAGTAGTAAAGATTCCTGTCAAATGCATATACGAGTACCTACGGTTTTTTTTAATTCCAAAAAAAGAACGTTCTCGAGTGCATTTTTAGTTTTAATGTTTTACTGAAATGGTTTAAAATATGGAACATAAATATATTCGAGTATTAAAAAAAGTTAGTTTGAAATTTTAAATTTAACGGTTTGCAAATTGCGGGTCAAAAGTACATGAAATAGATTAATAAAGATGCAAATTTACGTGTAGTTACGTTTTTTTTTCCGAAAAATCAACGTTGTCCAGTGCACTTTCAGTTTGAATATTTCACAGAAATGATTTGAAATAATGGAACATGTAACTGAGCATACAAAAAAAATACTTTGAAATTTTAAATTTAACGATTTGCAAATTGCGGGTCATCAATTTCAACGAAATGTTTTTATTATTGCTTTTTTGACCATCCTATTCATACGTATACAAATGTGGTATGATAACAATAGGGGGTACAGTTACATAGCACTGGATACTGCAATCACAATAACTCTCTTTTGATTTACAAGAGAAGATAACCCTTTGTCCTGCAGCTATTTCACAATTTATTGTATTATTGTCACCATTATACAATGAAATTTATCTTATGATACACACCGAATTCGTCGAGTAATGTTTTGTTTGAAATATTGTAGTTTTTGAGAATATTTCTTCTGAATTTTAAATCAGAGCTGGTCAACCTATGATTTCTGAAGAGCGACCAGCACTAATCTCCGTTGTTCCAAGGGTCTCTAAAAGTTATGTACTCATCTCACTCGCTCTTACACTCACTTATGGAAGCTCAAAGAGCCGAGGTTGCCCAGTGCTGTTTTAAATCAAGCTGCAAACTAACAAAGACAAAAAATAAAAACACGCCGTGATGTAGGTCGTATACAAGGACTATACTAGTGCAACCCTTGGACTCAACTTCCCAGTATGATCTTAGCCAAAGTCTTAATAGTATATAAGAGGACCGATAGCATTCCCTAGATCCCGAAATTAAACAACTTATTTAATGGGCGTCTTGAAACAACACAATTTAATCACACGGAGGAAACTAGGTCGGACCGCTAATCATTCAAAAAAGCAGTCAGACATGTACCGCTTTCATAAAAATTAAACTCGTATCGCGACTAAATATATTGCATTTGACTAGCAGTAGCAACAAATATCTACAAATAAATATAATCGTTACTTTATCTGTAACTAGCGGCCCGGTCCAGGGGCGCCAGAATTTGCAGAGAGATACCGTTTATCCGTTGCAAAACTGGTATCCCCGAAATGCGTTTTTATTTTAACGCGATAATATATAGCCTGTGTCCATCCTGAACGTCCATTCTAAATATTGGTGAAATTTTTTTCTCCTACATCCAGCTTACAAACTTTGCCTTTATACTATAATAGGTACTAATATATAGATTGTAAGTTTTTTAATGTTCTTATTTAGATAGACAGTTTATAATTGGAAACAGACCGAATTATACATTTATAGATTTTTTGTTTGTCTGTTTGTTTGTTTCCGGTAAACTCTAAAGCTAAATTTATTGTTTCTTATAACTCAGTGAATATAGGATAGGCTATTTCATATTGTCTCCAATTATTAAATGAACTATAGAACTATATCATTGTTATCATATTGACACATAATATTTATTCCAGAAAATGTAATAGTCCATAAAATATGTGGTTTCAATAAAAAGAGAAAAAAAATCAAACTACAAGTTTCATTTAATCCCATAATCTTCCATTAGATAAAGTCCAATCTTCTAACGTTATAATATATGATATATATTATATATAATCTTATCATAATGTTAATGACCTATTTTTATCAAGAATTTTATAAATGTAGATATTTTTTTTCAAATAATAATTTTGATAAAACTAATCGTTTAAAAAAAATATAGAAAAGTACTTTCACGAAATTATAATGGAAATTAAGAATTTCCAGTGTTTTGATCGTCGCGGAATAAAGTACCTGAAGCGTAACAAACAAGATACCGCTGTGTTGCATTTTCATTAAGCCCGTTTAATAAGATTTAGTTATACGGTAATTATCGAGAGTGCTTTCGCTCGAACTAACGCCTTGTACACGCCGAGCACCAAGCTGAGACAAAGATAGTAACGTACTGAAAATATACCCCACTGAACACCCAGCTAAAAACCATTTTCATGAGAAAGTGTGCCAGATCGATTTGTCACAAGCCTCTGCGTGCATATGAAATCCTTGCAACAAAAGATGAACGCAAACGAGACTTTGTGGTATTATTAACACGTTAGCTACCGGGCTAAATCTTTTGTTTTTAAGGCCACCGACAGCTAGCTTAGATTTTAATCCAAGTGGTGCTTGAACACCAGGAACCATGGACAAGTGGACAACGACATCGCTGCGCACTTGGGTATTCACAAGCCTCCGGGCTGAATCTGCTCAAACATATTATGATAGAATACTAAAGACAGATAGTATTACTATTCTAACTGATCAATGGGGAATGGTACTAGTTTAGGTCAAAATTTACTTTTCAAAAATTTTACAATATTTTTTCGTTTTGAGGTCCCCCGAATCCAAAAACAAATTTTTGGAAAACACGTGCGTCTTTTAGTCTATTTGTCTGTTAGCACGATGCAGGTTAAACGGATGAACGGATTGAAACCAAAGTTTGGGAGGATGTTTGGTATGCAAATATGAAGAGCCCTGTTGTTTTTGGGGAAAATCGGCGTATGCGCAGAAGAGATAATATGCTATAACGGCGTTTTTTAATAACGGCTTATTATTCTATTTATTTTTTAAGAGCGTTTCGTTAAAAATTTCTTTTTCTAAACTTTATAGCTTCCGATATATATTGAAAATAAAAAAAAATCAGCTGCTCTTTTATTTTGTAGATCTGTCACTTTGATTAATTTTCACATGACGTAGAATATATTATTATATATGTATCCTTGGCAACGAATAGGAAATATCATATTGAATACTAGTGATTACCCGCGTCACCTCACGCGATATCAGAAATTTTATTTTACTTATTATACTACTCGTATATCAAATGCCAATATTTTTTAAGTTAAAATGGTCCCGTCGCCCAATTGGCTGGAATTTTTCTTTTATTCGAAAATATTGTAGGAGTTGAAAGACAATTTTAGGCTCGAAAACACCGAACAAAACTTTCGTGACGTTTTGAATTGAAAATAATATTTCTGTGTAATCAGTAAAATATTTCCCTGATTTTCTAACAAATCGTATAGACAGAGGCGGACTTACAAAATTATAAAAACACTGATCTACAGAGAATGAGGAATGTATATAATTTGGTGCAGATGTTAATTTGATAAAATTCTTGCCAATTGTCGAAACTGAAGAAAGTCCACTAAAATGTACATTAAAGAGGTTATTTTGTATCCAAAAATAAATTTAAGTTCACATAATAAAATGTTTATACCTCAGTCCTCAATGTATGTACTTCGGGGGGACGGGCTGTCCGTTACAGAAAATGTCGTCAGAGGTGATTTTCGTTCATACAAGAAGTTATAACTAGGTTAATTTTGCACAAAATCCATATAAATTGTAGCTTTTTGAAATGGGATGATTCTGTTCTATAATAATTAATCGATCTAAACATGGTTCCGTTTTTTTTTATTTCTTTTTATCATTTTACATCTTATATCATTCTGTGGAAAACTTGCGGGATGTGTACTTTTAGTTCTGCCAACTATTCTTCTCTGCGAGCAAGTTTGAAAAATTTATTGATTATTGTTTGCTTCTGGGGTGGCTCCGAAAATCAGCTGCCTTAAATGTCGTAGTTGAGGGACAAAACTCGGACGACAGGGCATCCAAGAAGTCATTTTTACCGTGAACTGGCCGGGACAAAGATCGTCCGTTAGAAATGAAGTCCATTGTATCGGGGTTCGTCATAACGAGCATTCACTACATCGGAAAATACACTATTTTGGCGGTAGAGTTCGATCTTAGATTTATTTTTCTATTAAAATTAATTAAACCAAGATAGAGGTAACCACAGTTCCATTTGTCTTCAAAATAAATTTATTTGAGTTCGATGAATGCGAGCATAACAAACGTATTTTAATTTATGTGGTTTTTCAAATATATGCGCGCAGATATTATATACGTGAACCTTTACCGTGTCTTTTCGCAGGTGAAATTAACAAGTATTAAAACGGAATGTGCAAAACCGCGCTATATTGTCAAAACAAGGACGGGAGCAGTGAAAATTCATTCGTTAGAGAGAGCACAATATTACTCTCGGCAATGAGTTCTGTTGTTTTGTGTCTCCGTAGTTTAGAACAGTTGTTCGTCGTACGTTTTACAAGAAAATGCACACCTAAGTACTAAGTGCAGACAACGTTCGGATAAAATTATTGTCATTTGTAAAATAAATGAACTTTTTCCACATTTAAAATATATCATAGTACACCTGAGTGCGTCAGCCACGTTCTCGCAAACATATTTACACGAATCATTTCGAGCCCTCTGAGCCCTGTAAACGATCAAATTGTTTGTCAAACTTTACGTGTTTGTCAAACCATTTGCCAGTGTGCAGCTTTGTTTGACGGGTTTGTTCAAACAACTTACGTGTTTGACGCGTTTGATGGAAAACTGGATTGACGGCGTGTTTGACAAGTTTGACAAACAAGTTTGAACGTGAGCGGCGATGTTTGTCAAACAAGATCTCAGTAGTCGCCTGACAATCATGGCGGACACGACAAGGAAAAAACCGAAACTACGGGCAAATTTGACAAATTTGTTTGATCTTTGGTTTGGTCGTTTAAGCTATTGTTTGATGAAAACGTAAAGTTTGACAAACAAATTTGTCAAACAAATTTGATCGTTTACAGGGCGTTTATTCTGAGGCTAGTTACGTTACAGAACTGATTTTTTCAGGGAGATTAAGGTTTCGATGAAGAAGCAGTATTAAAAAGTTTTCAAGATCCGAGGATTCAAAAACCACGACTTTGGTCACTGATTGACTGACTGATAGATCATTATTATCGGTCTATTCACGTCTAGTCGGCTGTGCTGGGACATACCTGATGTGTGATCATAGAGATATTAGACTAGAGTACGCGAGTGAGCCGTGAAAGTGTCTGCAATTCAGAGAGAGAAAAGTTCCTTATCTCTATGATAACTAATGATACAAAACAATTTGAGTAAACATATTATATAATGATACGGAACGTTTGCAGCGTTCTCTCTCTGAACTGCAGACACTTTCACTTATATCTCTATGTGTGTGATATAATGAAGTTTGGTATATTATGTGTCTAGATCAGCGTTTCCCAAACTTTTTTGATCAAATTATAAAATTTTTCGCGACTCACCTTATGAAAAAAAATATATTTATTTACAAAAAAAAATATATATATTTTAATAGAAATCAAGTTATTTGTTTACTTATTTCATACACAAAAAATGCAAAATGACTATATAAGAAAAATATATATATGTAAGTAATTAAAAAACAATTGTATTCATTTAAAACTTGAGTAAATGTTTTTTTTTTTGTGTTTTGAACAATTTTTTTTCGCGACTCGGCAAAATTTTTCTACGACCCACACTTTGAGAAACGATGGTCTAGAATCTAGATAATTAAGTAAGAATATAATAACTTTAAAAAATGCAATCGAACACGATGACAGCTACATATAATATAGAATCACAGTGGACGTCATCTGAAATTGACAATCTAAACTAGATTAGATTAGATTTAGGTGTAGATGACTGTGGAGTTTTACATCAATTGACGATTCCACGACAGATCACGTCCATAAAAATTCACCGAGCCACTGTAGTAGAAATTGAAGATGGGAAGCGCAACAAAAATACGTGACGTAGAAATGAAATTATTGAGAATTGCTTATACATTCGATAATTATAGCAAGTTAATGTCGTGAATATGCGACAGGTAGACAAAGAAAACGAACCGATGCAAAGTAGAGCTTAAATATGTAAACACAGTTAACAGGATCAACCCAGCGAAGCACTTTGCCAATTTCTATTAAAATAATTTATTTTGTAGGTAAGAAACACGTGAATTTTATTGTGTAGTGTAACATGACCAATGGACTTCTTTAATATGTTGTGCACCCCCACGGTACTAGTGATGTGTCGCTCCTGAGCATTCGCCACACAGCGCAGGCCACAGAGGCACTAGTGAATCTTGCACGTACGGAGTTATCTTTGCTGAGTCATTTAATGTTGATTGACACACTGTACTTAGTGTAATTACTAAGCTTTGAGTCATTCACATTGACGTCGTTGACAAAGATATAATATTGCAACAATAAACAGTATTATTGTTAAGCTTTTATTATACTTAATGTATAGTTTAGTGTTTCTAGCAATGTGCTTTTACAAAAGTATTATCCTTGCTTATTATAACGCACGATCAATTTTGAAAATATTTGACTTATTCAATACATTTGCAGAAATGTTTGTATAAGAGGCAAAAATTCAAAAAATTAAGGTCGCAGTACTTCATAAACAATTCGAAATATTACACATTCTTTTTTTTTCATTGAAGCGACATTTACAACCAATAAGTTAAATACTCTAGGAGACAATAAAAAATATTAGATGAAATTTCTTTTACATTTTTATTGTTCTTGCATCACAATTCACAACGGTACAAATAGCAGGCAATACCGTTCCTTATTTTTCCATTTCCCCTTCCTACATACTTTTCTTTTTTAGTTAAATCACGTATTTCTTTGTTACAGTCATAAAAAAGTCTAAAATTGTGTTCGAAGAGAAAAGGTTTGCCTTTTTTTCTACATATGCATGTTTATTCAGAAAATGTGAATCTTTCATTTCTCATAAATATAAAAAGTTTTTTTTACCGTCGCATCTTTCAATTGAAATGACAAACTTTTTTTAAAGACAATTATATACATCATGTACACAGGAAAGTTTAAATAGCTTTCGAAATGTTTCGGTTTGCTTTTTTGCGACAGGTAAGATGAAATTAAACAGAAACAGAAAGAAACTTTTTAATATTAAGATATTTATTCTTTTAACTTGGGTTACGACTGAAGTTTTTTAATTCGAATTTTGCTGCTGTAAATATATACGTTTTCCTATTATCTTAATGAAAACAAAAGATTGTGAGGGCTTCCAGCTAACTTCGGGGTTTCTATTGAAGTTTTCATTATTCCATTTCCATTACGACAAAAAAACTTCTGCAATTATCAAATAGCAGGCACCTATCATTAAAAATGTAAATCATATATTTGATATACATTTTTTTCATCAATGGAAACGATTACGAAATTATTTGAAATGTAATACAAAAAGTTGAAATGAGCGCGTTTAAAAATTAACTTTTGTATAAAATAGAATTATCTTATTTTATATGTCATAACAGAAATGATGTTTTTAAAGTTTGTAAAATGTATATGTTCACTTATATAAATATAGTGAATTACAGACTTATGACACCAATGTTGATATTGTAAGTACTAATTATACGTGAGAAAGGGTGAGAGAGAGAGTTAATGTATCAATACAGGCTACAGTTGAATATTACAGAATAATATAATGTAACACAATAATGATACTTTCAGCTACGTATATATATCATTGCTTGGTGTATGTTAAAAAAGAAATAAAATATTTGAAAGAAAATTCTGATTTTCATCAGTATATATGAAACGAGAAATAAAAAACGTTAACATTACCACTACATAAATTAGCCACCGCAAAAAAAAATTTACATATGTTTCCCTTACACTTTATAATAAAATTTCTCTTGATTTCAAAATTTTAAATATGGAAAAAATAAAAAAAAATAATTGGTTGTCTGTAAAGTCGGTTTACGGACGATAGTTTTACGTGATAACGTATTCCGTAATACATAACCTAAACCTCCCAAAATTTGGTTTCAATCCGCTTATCCTTGGTGTCGGAATGATAAGAAATGTCAAAAATGACGTTTGCAACTTACAAAGTATTATGTTCTAATAATAATTAGTTATTCCAATACTTAACTTAGAAGGCGTTGCATTTCACAATATACTAATGTCAAAAAATTGAATTAAACATTAGAAATGCAGCCGTTTTCATGTTAAGACAAGACATACGTTTGCTTCTAATTTCCATGTACGGCAAACAAAGACAACCGACCGCGTCGCGCCATGCATTAGACAACATTGCATTTATACAGCTATTTTTCTATATAAATTTGTATAAAATATTTTTCTATATAAATTTGTATAAAAAAACTGTTTAGGCAAATTCTGTTATACGAAATCTATGTAAAATGTTCTCCTCTTTCGTTTAAGACTGGTTTCAAACCGATCTGATTTAAATTGAGCGAGAAATTAGCAAAAAGCACGCACAGGGTCAGGCGGAACGTTACGCGTTATGCGTTATGCGTTACGCGTTACACTTTTTCGTACATGCAGCCGGTGTTTTATCAATTTATAATATTGGTGATTCATCAATTTATAAGACGTTATCACGTCAAAAGTTGAAATCATTTTTAACTGTAAACTGTTTTTATAACATTGATGAATTTTTTAACTATCAATTTAAAAAAAATATTCTATAGGTAATCTACTTGGAATGTTTATATTTTTTATTTTTTGACGTCACATGCACAAACTGTTCTATTATGTGCTAAATAAAATCTATCTATCTATCATACGAAAAATTTGAATGCCTCTACCAAGAATTGTATTTGATATAATATATGCAAGCAATTTCAAAAACCATATTATAGGTAATTCTCAACAAAAAATCTTTTATACTGCGGGTAAGTCCAAGTGATTAGAGTAGTAAAATATTGCAACATTGCCTTCCTTGGGTATAGTATATCAACGCGAAACATCTTATGTGCAATAAATATCCGGAGCTACCCGTTCCTTCATACATAATACGTATCATGCAGATAATCTTCTTTGAAGAGAAAATATCTTTTCTAAGATACTTAAATGAGCCATAAAGGATGTAACATGGTATTACAAGTAACATACACCGACCCACTAGGCTATTAGCATATTTAGCATCAGCTATTAGACAATAATTATATACGCATATACTACTCACAAAATTAGAATCAGCTACTATATAACCTCAGCCGTCGAGCGTCTATAATCCACAATCTATTTGTCAGCATCACCTACTTAAAATATGTTATTTCGTATTTTTAAACTTCATAAATATAAACAAAGACAAAGTTCTTTACATATTTTAGATATTTTAAAACGTATTTTACGACTCTGTAACGTTCCCCGTTGGCCCTTACGCGCGCCGTGTTGATAAGGACGAAACGCTACTTCTTCCTGAACAAATACCAACGCTATTGTTGATATCTGTAGAGGGCAAAATCTTTAATTATTTTCCAAAAAATGTATTTCTTTTCTTTTTTACATCAAAAACAACATTACTTTTAAATTCAAATTTTTATTCAATCAAAATATATTTTAAATCAATTTCATTTATTTCACTTAAAACTAACTTAGCCTAAAATTAACTTTAACTTTTTTAACTTTTTATTTTCAAAAATGATTTTACAATTTATTATATTTCAAATTTTACTTTAATAATTTCATAAATTCAAATTATTTCTTAACTTTGCTAATTTCAAATTATTTTCCAATTTACATATTATATGTCTTTATAATTCAATTTATCTTATAATTTTTCATTTAATATTTAATTAATCAAAATATGACTTTATTTTTTAAAGTAATTTATATACTTCTTCGTTACCTTCGGACTTTGCTAAATTTTTCTATTATATCATTATTTCTATACGATATGACGCGTTCTCTCTCATTCATTCATTTTAACTTTTATACCATTTTTATATCATCATAATTTCTGTAGTTGCCCGATCTTTGCGGGTCTACAATAATAATACCTTTTTAAATACCTACTTTATAATATTTCATAATTTCATCATAATAATTTTTTATAATTGCCCGTCTTTGCGGGTCGACAATTATATACTTTTAATATTTTATAAATTTTTATCATTCATTCTTAATTTTTTTTAGATCAAACGCATTGTTTCTTACATTAATACTTCAATTCTATAAATATTGAGCAAAGTTCGATAGCAAAGGAAGAAGTATATGGCAAACTTCTCTAAACATTATCCTATTCTTTTCAATATAAATATTCGCAAAGTATTGAATCTTCTTGAATTTAATATAAACAAAATTTATCATATCAAAAAAAAAAATGAAAATTAATATTCTTTAATTATTTGAAATCAAAATTATATAATTTACTGTGGAGATATACTTATTCTGAACTCCATTTTTTTTATATGTTTAATATTTTTTACACTAAAAAACTAATACTTAATATCTATATTTAAATTGTTTCTTTTATTATTTACAGTCCCTTTTTGGGTATATTTATTTACATTGACGCGTTAATATTGATAAGAGCAAAACCATCGAATCAATATTAACGGTATTATTTATTATATTATATAAGGCATTTTTTGATCAATTGATTTTATTTTTTGTGCTCTCTTTTCCTATTGTATTTTTATTTAATTAAAAATGTTATCCAAAGTTTTATTACCTCATGATGACCAGAAAACTCCGTTCTTGATGAAATCAAGTAGGCAACGAGACAGCGAAGATTTACTGATAAGCAAAAATTTAATTGTAAACTTAACGCGTGTACTTCTTTCTAAAGTCCGCAAGCAAGAGAGACTCTTATCATATTTTAGATTTCAAAAAACTATCAATGACGGCGTTATTTCGCCCCACTCTATCTTGATTCACCAATCAGTGCGATCGAAATTTTCAAGTTTACAGCGATATCAATCAGAATCAAACTTAGATAACATCTTTTTGAAAAGTACCGTGTGTTCATAAATGTAATTAGATTTAACAGCGTTTTGCATTTAAGATACTGAATGGTCAGAAATAAGTGAATTTAATTAATTAATATCATTTTATGTTTCGATTACTCAAAATAATGATTGGGGACAACGCCTGTAATGTTGTCACATTACAACTCGAGTTGTATGAAATATACATAAAAATATATAAATATTAGTAATAACTCTAAATACAGTCGAACCTGAGTGAGTGAGAACTGGGTAAGTGAGAAAACACTTTAAGTGAGAGTAATTGCGAGGTACCGTCTTTGTAACCCTCTAAAACCTCTATAAGTGAGAAACAGAAACCTCTATAAGAGAAAGACGTTTTTCACTCATGGACCACTATAACTGAGACTACTACTTGCCTGCACCTCTATAAGCGATAGTCGAACGTATTAATAGTTCCACAAATTTAAGAATGAGTCATAAATAGCTGAACTGCCGAGCATTATTTTTGTATCATAAGTTTTTTTTTGTTCTTTGTTTTCTTTTTTTAGTATCTAGGTCAAATAATACATACATGTTATCACTACGTATTTGCTGTATTATTATAGACCTTTGTAAGTGAGAAAGGCCACTCACGTACGCATGTATTAGCTAGTGTAAGCACTAAATAAAGTTCTTATACTTTAAAATAAAATAAAACACTTTGATTGAATTAATAACAATTCATAAAAATATGTTTTCTCATTAGAAGTCGTTAATCAATTAAATTTTTTCCAAAAATAACAACATTCATTTTTCCAGTGCAGTAAGGATAACTAATTTTGACCATATTATAAAAGAGAGAGAGAGAGAGTTAATGTAACAATGCTTGCTACACTGGAAACTCGGCTTAGTGAAAAACCTCCATAAACGAAAAAGAGATTGCGGTCCTCTGAACTCGTGCTTATCCAGGTTCGACTGTATATTGCAACGTAGTGGTTTTTGTTGAAATGTCGCTTATTAATAATGACTTTGTGAATATTTACTTCCGTACCGTAGCCAGATTCATAAGCGTCCATGGCAAGATGCTGATTTCGCGCTCTCAAAAGTTTGTTGCTTGATATATTGAAATAAAACAATCATAATCGCATTGCCGATTGCTTCCTCCCGGGTTTGCGTCCCCGAGGCGGACCCTGGTCGCCAGGCCCTGGTTACGACGCTTCTTATACACTAGTAACTTAATTTTGGCTATCAGAGGTTAGAAAAAACCACGAATAAACACATAAGTTAAAAATGAGAAGTCCAAAAAGAAGCATACTTACCTACGTCTAATTCACCTAGTTCTAAGCCGTTTATATTTTAGAATTACCTACATTGTATATACGATACTTACCTTATTTTTATAGACTCGTGCATATAGCCTAAGCTGCTGCGCACGTTAATAATAAAAAAAAAAAAAAAAAATGAGAAGTTATCGTTAACTTATGCTGGGTTGCAAAAAGCATTTGATTTTACAATGATCATAGTTTGTGATTATATAATTGCATTTTTTATACTAGCTGGGGCAGTCTAATGTGAAACTCCCTTTCATGTAGAATATTAAATTGTACTCACACAAAAACAAAGTATTGATCTATAACATAGAAAACGACTGCTTTTCAAGCTGGATCACAATGTGTTGAAAAGTTTTGTTTTGAACTTAATTTTTATTTAAATTATTTTGGGGTTATAGCAACAGCTAACAATAATATACACAATTCTCCATTATCATCTGTATATGGGAAATTATTGAGACAGGACAGCATTTGTCAAAATCACCCTCATCCTTGCGCAGGGGTTGGGGGCGGAGGGTGGTATTTGTCTCTAAACGATGTCCTCCTTCAAACTAAACAACTTATGTCTGAAACTTTTTTTCGAAAATGTTGCCCTGTCTCAATAATTTTCCAAATAGATTAAAATGCATCACCTGTATATATATTTGTAATGTGCTAATTAAGCCCTTTCATTTGATACACCCAACACAAAAAAAAATGTTTGTTTAGTTCATGACTTTATGTCCTCTAGAGGGCGCCATATTTAATTTAATGTGACGTCACATAGCCTATAACCAGCGGACGATCTAAACCAGAGGTTCCCAAACTTTTTTGTCTCGTAGACCACTTGCCATGTTTCTCGGTTTTGGGTAGATCCCCTGCTTATCTGATATTGATTTTTTGCAAATTCATTAATTTCAAATGTATTTTTGACAACCGGTATAGTGCTACTCCACAGAACAATAATACTGTTCTGTTGTGCTACTCACTTTGAACGATTTAAAATTATTTATAACGGTAGTGAAATATAGTGTAAAATGTTTATTTTTATGCATTTATTAATTAGATTCAAATTAAACGAATCAAATTAAAATTTACTTTCTGTTACATAAAATAACTAAGCAAAAAATAAATGCTTTTAGTGTGAGGGATGAACCTGATGCTTTAATAATAAATTTTCAACATTTGGCATCAATTTAGTTAGATTTAATCTTAAATCTCTTCGGTTAACGATGTTCAGTTTGTTTCTTTTTTTGTTAGGAGGTTCACTATCGTCGACCCCCATTTTCATTTCATGGACCCCCGATTTTTTTTCCCGCTGACATGGACCCCTTGCAAGTTGTCGTCGACCCCTGGGGGTCGATATAGACCACTTTGGGAATCACTGATCTAAACGCTTCCAATGATACCTCATTTGTCAAATTATGACAAGTACTAGTTTCTAAGTTCAGAAGTTATGAGGGAACAGATGAACATATATACATACATACCCACATACATACCGATCAAACACATAATCCTTCTTTTGCTTCGCCGTAGTCGGATAAAAACTATGTTATATGATTGTATGCACAGTTCAAAAGAATATCGTTTCAATCTTCCAATTATTTTTCAAGTAGGATCGCTTTAAAATTCTACAATGTTTTTTTGGAGAAATGTGTGTTGTCACAATCTAAGGTCATTGTCAAATCAGATTTTCTGTAGCCCAGCATTAGACTTTCAGGTTCTGACAACGCTTCTTAAAACTTGTAGATTTCATTGAAGTTTGTCAAATGTTTACAAAAATAAAGACCAGGAGTACATATGAAAGATCTTCATATAATTTACAAACGAAGAAAATATTGCCAACGCAGATTTCCCGACGATAAAAATCACTGATTGCTTACACCAGAAACAGATTTATGACAATCAGAAGACAGATAAGCCTAAGGGCAGACATTTCTATGATGAAACTCCGTACAAGTTACAAAAACTAAGAAGATTTATAAAGTTTCTCAGTTTATTGTCATCAGTTTAGATCCGAGTAGAGTCATTTTGTTGTATATACAACATCTTAATGCGATGTAAATTATGCAATTTAGACTTAATGAACGAGAACGCGCGAGACGTACACTCCGGGAACTCCGGGAGACTCCAAGAATATACGCGTATAAAGTTTGTATCTGTTAAATAATGCTTTTAATGCGATCGTCCATCTTCGTCTACTGCATCAACAGTATTTTGTAATAAGTTATATCCGTTTCTCTTTTTTATTCTTTTCATCCGCAAATTGTTTTTTTTTTTTATAAAATATATTCAATACTAGAATTGGTAATCTTTCAATCTTTAATGATGATCAAAAGAATAATCAAGATTATGAAAACGAAAAAAAAGATTACTAAAAAATATTGAATATCATGGTAGATGTCACAAGGGCGGTCCTATATACGCGTAAATTTGTATATGTATACAATTTCTAGTTCCTTAATCGCGCTCAAGACTATAGTGATGTGTCCCTCCTGAGCGAGTCGTTCATAATGAACGACTCCTTTCTCGGAATGACTCACTCCGAGCGCCATTGCTCTGTACTGAGCTGCTGAGCTAATCTGTACTGTTGCATTCGCAATTCGCACATTTACAGAGCGCACACAGCACCGGTCACAGAGGCACTAGTGAATTTTGCACGTACGGAGTTATCTTTGTTGAGTTATTTAATGTTGAATGAAACACTGTAAGTGGGATAGTAGTACAAGCTTATAGTGACTTAAACCATTCACATTGACGTCGTTGACAAAGATATAATATTGTAACAATATTATTATTGTTAAGCTTTTATTATACTTTATAGTTTATCCGAAATGTGAATAATATAAGATCAGAATCATATTAAAATGAGCACAGAGCTGAGTGTGTATATTGTGCTAATGCTACGTGACTCCTGAGCATGCATGATGACAGTTCACACCTCTGCAGTCTGCTCTCTTGTGTAATGTGTAGTGCGTACTGTCAAGTGTCGCTCCTTTGAACGACTCGCTCTAAGCGACTCTTTTTAGTGAGTGGAGCGCACAGAGCCAGCTCCCAATAAAGATTTATGTGGACACAATTGTCACTACAAGACTAGTCTTATATTTCCCCGCTGTTGAATTAAACCATTCCCTCTTTAACGTCACAAACAATTTCAAACATATGCGTTGATAAAAAAGTTTCACTTAAAAAACTTGAAAATCTTGTAGTTAAATTTTGTGTAGAAATGATTAAAAATTTTACGTTTGCTAAAACATCTTATGGCACACTCTCTACATTAATGGAAAGGAATTAATGTACCTACTGTTTATGTTATTCGGTACTTATATTTCAGACGTAACTTGAAAACACAGCGTTTATACTTTGACATCTGCACGAATTTTTGTTTCCCAAAGGAGCTATTTCTCATTATCCGTTATATTTACAGGAAAAAGTAATTAAAATACCACTTATACCATAAATCTAGGACGTAATAAATTATAGAACTCATTATTTTAACAAACTTTGAGTATCGGCTTATATTACAATTGATTTATTACCCCTTCTATACCTTATGTAAATAATTATTGAAATGTCAAAACATTATTTGATAAATGATAGTGGAAGTTTCGAATTTGAGTTCCGACAGCGACATTGTTTGAAAATGCATTTTTCTAATAATGTATTGTGACTGTAACAATGGGTGTTTCATTCACACAACAATAGCAAACTAATTCTATATACAGTATAACCTCTATATAGCAAACTTGAAGGGACCAGGTATATTATTGCGTTATATAAAGATTTTTCGTTAAACGGAGAGTAAAAGAAAACAATATATTTTTACGAATTAAGTCATGGTTTTAACTTTGACTAAGTGAAAAAAAAATTTACATAAAAAAATTATAGTCTGCTAACTTTGTTTGTCGTTTTTTACTATGCCAGTATTTTGAATGCATATCTTTCGTGTTATTTTATTCACTTCTTGAGATATAGTGAGATCATCTTCGTTAAATTTTAAATTTTGCGGCATACAGAGCTTATTCAATGCTTGGTGGTGGCTCAAGATTATCCACTTCGTCTTTTTCATCGCCTTGTTTGAAATTAATGTCTACTTAGGTCTAAATAATGACGTGTTGTTTCGCTATTGAGAGTGGTTGTTACGCTATATAGAGTGTTTCAATATATGGATAATAATGTAAACCAAAGAAACCTTAGCAATTTCTACGTTTTAAGGTTTTTTTCGTTAAATAGAAGTTCGCTATATAGAATTTACACTGTATTTATATATACTATTTGGAAGCTTTTATATTTTGTATGTCAAAAATGTAATTGTTGTTAACATGTTTATTAAACTTAAATCTTTGATTAACGTCTAATTAGAACTCTTCAATAAATACAATTATCGACCAATTTTATATATTTATTAAATTTATTATAAAAACATAACTTTTTTAATGGTTATTTAAAAAGTAACCTTAAAAAAGTTATTTCTTGCTTTTAGAATTACTTTGTCTTGCGAGTTATTGATGTTCTGTATTACATAAAAATATAAAAGGCGTTTAATTTCAACCAACATATTGACTTTAATTGTAATATTCTTAAGAAAATAGTAGACTAACTTATATCTCCATTTGATTAACAGTAAAGTTACAAGATTTACCAAGTAACGCATTTCATTGTATCCGTGTGCTAGAGAGTTAACAAAGAATCCGCTTCATGATGACTGACACAAAAATAGTGATTTTAGCCTCACTGCACGTTCCCACTAACATTTACTTTAAGTTGCAATTCAAAAAACTTTGCATTACAATAATTTATGTATATTTTAATATTAACACAAAAAGCTAATATGTTGGTTTAAATAAAACACACTGTATATAAAATATAAAATATATATTAATAAATAAAAAATAAAATATAATTTTAAAATATTCAAATTTATTAATCTTTATTATTCGTATAAAGATGTATGGACAACAACCTCTTCTGTTTCCCAAATAATCCACCAATCAATACGAAAAACGAGCATGCTTGAAACATAATAAAAGAAAATTATTTAGAGGAAAGTTGGAAAATATTGTATATGCTAACTGCCATACAATTTTGTGAAAAAACGAATGTAAATGAAAATTTGCATGCGCGTAATTTATGACCCGCTTTAACACGCCTAAAGGAGACAACCGATTTGAATGACATGTTGGATGTACCGAGTTTGTGACTAGGAGCAATACGTAACCTAAATTTTATTCTCTCTATCTATATGTGACTAGCTGCTACCCGCGACTTTGTACGCGATTGAGACGAAACACGGATGCATTTCCATTATTTGGCAAAGTTACTCCTTTGTCGACGTAGACCCCCCTAATAAATTTCAAAATTGATGCATTCACGTGATCCTGACAAACATTCAAAATGACACTCATGTTGATTTTTAGATTATTTACCTCTTTTTACTCTCTGAAGGCGTTGTTTTTGAAATATCACGAAACACGTGTTTATTTATTTGTTGACAGGAGTAATGCTGCGCATTTTCGAATTGATACATCTAAGATTTCTCCATTCAAATTTTGGAACCTCGTTACACCCTTTTAGGGGTTTAATATTCAAAACTCTGTTCTTAGCGTATGCCTACGACATAATAACTATCTTTTTGCCAAATTTCAGCCCAATCCGTCTAGTGGTTTGAGCTGTACGTTGATAAATCAGTCAGTCAGTCAGTCACGGTTTTCTTTTATCTATTTAGATAAACTTTTAACTAGTTACCTAATGTAATATTTTTAGTTTCACCAAAAGTTTATTTTGCTTGTGTTGCTTTCAGTAGTCATCAAGATTTATCAAACTGCTTTTATACCTCAACCCCTAAGACATTCACGCTTCAGTCAATTGTGTAGCGAGTGACAAGAATTCGAAACAAGCTGATCGTAGGACATATCTGATAGGACTAGACGATTTTGCACAGTTTGGTCGAAGCATGTTGGGAACACTGAGTGGGAAGAAAATGGCGGTGAATGGACGAAACACGCTCGGCTCGTAATTTATCCTCCACGTTCCACTTACATAATCTTTGTAAGGGAGCTGTCTGTTACTAGATGTGCATTTTTGTATATCAGGAGCGTCCAGTAACTTCATAATTTATAAAGCTTAAATTTTGAAAACATATAATATTATGAAACTTTCGTGAATTTATTTAAATTACTATTAAATGTTAACCTAGCGGTATGTGCTTTATTATCGCTTTGCGCGTCAGAGCTGACGTTCGTTCATATAAGAAGTTATATCTAAGTTAATTTCAAATGAAATGCATTCCAATTGAAGCTTTTTGAAAAGAGGAGATTCTGATCTATAAAAGAACCATTTTTAAATCCATGCAAGTTCATAAATACTACTAAAATTGTACCTAATTGAAAATCACGAACAGCAGTTGTCGGTTGGTCTGTACGTATATACGTCCGAGCTCTACAGATCGCAATTTTGGTGGGATTGCCTTGGGTTATATTTTATTCACTTTGTTTACTATCAGACTAGAACCCTATTTAAATTCATTAAAATGCGTTCAGTAGTTTAATTTTTATAAACAGTTTTATTTTATTATTTTTGACAGCTAATAGTTAAGAAAAAACAAAAATTATTACTTTAAGTGTAACTAGTATATTCCCGTAGAATACTTAAATATTATTCTTCTGTACGACGATAACAGCGACATACTGCAAGCACGTTGTGACCGAGCGCTTAAGGCGTAATAGCCCAAGAGCTGATGACACGATTTTGGGTACGTGTTTTAGGCAGGTTGAAATAATGAAAAAACAGTAATTTATCAATGGCTGAATCTGGATTGGCGAGTCTGCCTGAGCGTTTGCGGTTATTTCGCGCCTGCGCAGCATATGATATCTGCAAAAAAATATCCCCAAAAAACATGTTTTAGGCAACTTGAAATTTTTATAATCTTTGAGTTCAGCATTTATATAATCCAGAAATGAAAATGCCAGAACATTTTGTCGGTTATAAAGTAGGGGCAGAACACCCCGAAGGTATTTTATTAATATACGCAATGAGCACGATACAGGTCAAACGGATGAACGGATTGAAACCAAATTTTGGGAGGATGTTTGCTATGCAGATATGAAAAGCTCTATTGTTTTTGGGGAAAATCGGCGCATGCGCAAAAGAGATATATGCTATAACGTTGTTTTTTATATAATAATGATATACTTTTCATAACAGTTTATTATTCTATTTATTTTTTCAAGAAAGTTTTGTGAACTATTTTTTTTTCTGGCAGATTTTCAAAACAAAACAGCAGTTGGTTCTTGTCTTATTTTCAAAATATTTCCGAAATTATTAAGTTTAGAATTTTTTTTTTCACAAAACTTTCTTGAAAAAATAAATAGAATAATAAACTGTTATGAAAAGTATATCATTATTATATAAAAAACAACGTTATAGCATATATCTCTTTTGCGCATGCGCCGATTTTCCCCAAAAACAATAGAGCTTTTCATATCTGCATAGCAAACATCCTCCCAAAATTTGGTTTCAATCCGTTCATCCGTTTGACCTGTATCGTGCTCATTGCGTATATTAATAAAATATCTTCGGGGTGTTCTGCCCCTACTTTATAACCGACAAAATGTTCTGGCATTTTCATTTCTGGACTATATAAATGCTGAACTCAAAGATTATAAAAATTTCAAGTTGCCTAAAACATGTTTTTTGGGGATATTTTTTTGCAGATATCATATGCTGCGCAGGCGCGAAATAACCGCAAACGCTCAGGCAGACTCACCATTCCAGATTCAGCCATTGATAAATTACTGTTTTTTCATTATTTCAACCTGCCTAAAATACGTACCCAAAATTGTGTCATCAGCTCTCCGGCTATAAGGCCAGTAATGGTAGGTGTCGGGTATGATTCCCGATAGCATAATTATAAAAAAATTTTATCTATTCCATTTTATTTCCACTTGATATTTATATATTATATATAATATATTTCTCATATATTTCTCATATATTTTTGTTTTTTTATTTTTTTTTTATTTTTTTAATTGTTTTTTTATTTATTTTCTTTTTTTTTTCATTATAATATGTACAATTGAAAACTTTCGGGACGTGCACTTCTGGTATTGCCAACTATTTTTAACTTTTCGAGGTTCAACTGTTCTAATAGTGAAAATTAATAAAATTCTTGGCAAAACCTTTTGTTTGTATACTTATTCACGATGGATCAGTGATGATACTTTAAGTTATGGAGGACGCCAAAATATTATTTTAAGTTATCGAGGGTCAACGCTCAAAATATTTGTTTAAGTTACCGAGGTTGTGCTTTAAGAGTATTCGTCCCTGCAAACACCCCCTGCACCCTTCATCTCAAATCTTTTCCCCTCGCCTAAAAACGGTTCGCGCTCTCCCGACGCTATTTTTAAAGCTAGAGGGTTCTAGTAAACGCCAAATGAAAGACAAAGAATCAGACTACAGATCCTTCAGGCGAATTTTTTGAAAAAAAATTCCTGAAAAAACTTACAACCTTTTGAAAAAAATAATAAGTTACCTAATATTTCACACGTAGGCGAAACTGTTTTTCAAAAAATTCGCCTGAAGGATCTGTAGTCTGATTCTTTGTCTTTCATTTGGCGTTTACCAGAACCCTCTAGCTTTAAAAATAGCGTCGGGAGAGCGCGAACCGTTTTTAGGCGAGGGGAAAAGATTTGAGATGAAGGGTGCAGGGGGTGTTTGCAGGGACGAATACTCTTAAGTAATGGAAGTTTTAGGCTTTGAAGGGAAGGGAATTTAAAAAAAAATTAAGTTACAGACGTTTTCAACTTACCGAGGTTCTACTGTATTTAGAACGGTCGTTGAATATTATATTTGTAAAAAACGGAGTTTCGATGATTCTTTTCATTTTTTCCGCAAATGTCCATCGTTTGAGAATTTCGTTTAATATAGCGTTATGGGAAGTGATAACACCGACACCACTGGTTTGTTGATATATATGTATTTGTGCGTACATAAGCTGTCTTTACGTATTCCCTATTCCCTACTCGCCTAGCTGCATGCCCTTGGTTTCCTTTTTTTCGGTTTTTGCTCTCTTTAAACCGGAATAACTTTTAGCATCATTCCAGTCCAAAAATTTGTAGACACATTTTTGCTTCCGGAGCTAACGTCAAGTTTATCTACCTAATGTCTGTTTAAAATACATAGTGAAATTTTAACTTTCTTATATAACAGGGGTGTTTTAAGTAACAGAATTTCCTTGTAGCAAAAATATCGAATTATCATACGTACTATGTAGGAACCCCAACCATGTCTGAGAGACTTCATATCTAAGGAAATTTTCAAGTATATACTTTCTCATCTAATATGCTACCCATAAATATATCCTGTATTTTCCATCTTAAATCCTTTTCTCTTGCCTAAAAATGTAGCTGCTTTCCCGACGCTATTTTTGAAGCTAAAGGCTTCGAGGGTACGCCAAATGAAGGACCAAGAATCATACTACTGATCCCAGAGACGATTCGAGTGAAAAATTTCGTAATTTATATTTTATAATAGCTATAGGTATATATTTTTATAGCTGTGTTTGTCCAGGAAATGTTTCTTCTGCAGAATTTGTAAATTCTTGGCCCTTCATCGAAATCTTTAGCTTCTTTAGCGTCGAAAAAGCTGCAACCGTTTTTGGACAAGGTTAAATCATTTGAGTACTTGTAGTGTAGGTACTTTAGAGTATCTGTATAGATGTAAAATAAAAAATCCAAATGAAAATATCTAAATAAAATTAAATATTTTCCAATTATAATGTTTTATGTCTTTTGCGGTTCTGATTGTTTGATAACTTGATTCTAGAATCTAGATACTTTTTTCAATTACCTTTCGTGGCTATGTTTCTACATTATTAATTCCAAATATATAGATTACAAAATGTTGATGAATGTATTTTAAATTTCTATAATAAACCAGCTTGTCACAAAATATTCTCCTATGGTAACAAAGTTTAAGCATGTAAATATCACACACGTCATATCCGAAACTAGTTAATTTTGGTATGTTATTTGTGTTTTATATTTTTAATTAAAAAAACTTTCTCGTAGAACCGCTGTAAACCGACATTAATAAAGATCCAGTTATCTGCAGAGCCTGTTTATTTATTATGTTTTATCTGTTTTCATATTAACATTTTTTAGCGCTAACATTGCAGTAGCGTAGTTTTAAATTTATTATTATACATTTTTGTATTTAGAACTTAAATGTTATTGAAGTATTTTATCAAAAAATAGTTCAAACATTACTAAGGGGGGAATACAGCGTAGAGGGGCAAAATTAATTGTGACTTAAATATAAAATTGAGAAGTTTCATACTATGGGCTATTTATTAAGCTATGTTTCAGGTACAATTCCTTTTGTGAAAAAATAAATGTGCTCCACTAAGTTTCCCGGTAGCGAAAAAAGAGGGATCGGACGGCGGAAACTCTAACTGATCTCCAGCGGCTCTGAAATAAAAAAAATGAAGAATATTTTTACTCTAGGTACTTGCCGCTATCATGTACACCACAATATGAGGGTCCACAAATGTTTTTGTGGCTTTTAAAAATTTTAGAAAACTGAAAATTGAAAAATTTGAGTTTTTTTCACCTTTACAACGCCTTAAAAAATATTTTCGAGAAAAACATGGCAAATTTTAGTGGTTCACACGAGAACAAGGTTCTTTTAAAGTCGATTGGCGAAAACCGCATAAAAATAATTTTTATTTTAAGCTCTGGACAGTGCCCGCCATATTGAAAAATGGTGTTTCGAGAAAAAGTTATTTAGAAAAAAGCGGGTTATTTTGATAATAACTTTAAAAAAATCTCACCAATCCAAATCAATTCCGGGACCATACAGCAGTTCATTTTCGTCGATTGCATCGTCCTGTGCCTTCCTGCGACGAAAATAGGAAGGCATAGCAAGAGCACAAGTCACCTGACTGACACAACGCCCCTTTTCAGACGACGCGCGTGCGCAAACGAATGCTTGTAGCGGCGGGAATATTTTGAATACAGCACTCGGAGTGCCTGCATTTTGTCCGGGAAAGACAGGAGAGTTTTTTAAGTCAATAAAAAAAAACGATTTTTTTTTATTCTACTCTGTACTTCCTCCTTGAAAAAATAATGTAATGCATATACTTATTACTTTTCGTGACCGTTTGAAATTAATTTATTAAATATTTTTAAAAATAATTATTATAGATTATTTTAGGCAATACATTGTTTAAATTTTTTTTTTTCAGATTTGCACATTACAATTATATACTTTATTTTAAAATGTTTATATGAGTTTAAAAATTAAGATGGAATTCAACTGAAGTTTTACCATTATAAAATAGTTTAAAAATGTTTAAATAGGAGATTTTTGTTTCCATAAAAGAGAGTGGTTTAATTTCGGGAAATTAATTTTCAGTCAACCTTTATAATTAGATATAAAATATATCTTAATTTTAAATCAATAAAGAGCTCTAAGAGTACCTACTTCTAAAATGGATAAACAATTTCACGACAGCACCCTGCCTTAACGTTGGGTAATATAATGAAATTTTCAGTAGCAGTTTTAGCACAAGCGATTTATTAAATATTAAAAGATCAACAAGAAGGTAAAAGAACGAAAGAGGTGAAAAAAGTACTAAACTTTAAAGATTATAATAACTGATGCATTTATCGCAGTATTTTCAATATTGATATAAAATTAAGTTAAGATAACTTTATGTTAAGTTGGAATTACAGCCGACGTACAATAAATAAAAAAAATATTTTTTGTGATATATCGTAAAAAACATGTTTGAACTGAATATATCGCACATAATATATTTTTCATATTGCTAGAAAAAGGCACGCTGATTACAACAGGCTCGCCTGATTATTGCTAGTAATAATAAATATAGTTTAAAAAACACTAAAAAACACGCTTTATACCTATCGAACTAAAAAGTAAAAAAATATTTTTTTTAAATAAGCTTAAAAAGCGTGGGGCGCTTTGTTCCACATTTTCGTACATCGAGCGCCCCACGCTTTTTAAACTTATTTTAAAAAAATTATTTTTTACTTTTTAGTTCGATAGGTATAAAGCGTGTTTTTTAGTTTTTTTTAAACTATATTTATTTTTCACTTTTTAGTTTGATATAAAGCGTGTTTTTTAGTTTTTTTTAAACTATATTTATTTTCCACCTTTTAGTTCGATTTATTGTCAAAAATTTGCCAAAAAAAAGCAATTTTTTTTTTCGGCGTGGATGGGACTAGAACCCACGACCCGTGATTCCAAGAGTTGACGTCAGCGAAGACCCGTGCCTTAGACCGCACGGCTGCCAGTGTACTTACTGTGTTGGCATATTATACCGCTATATAAACGACTTGCTGTAGTCCAAATGAAAGTTACAAACATACATACATACAAACTTACAAGTGAAATTAATATAAAGCGTGTAAAAATACTAGCGTTACAGCGTACTTGTGCAACTTTTTATATGTACCTATGTTTATATTGTTTTCAAAAATCGATGACACAGGCCCACAGAACAGTAATTGTATAGAATGAACGTAATGATAGTTTGTGGGCAGATCTTCTGTCACAAGAAGCGGGGTGCAGGCAGTAACATAGCACCACGTGCTATATCAGAGACGTATTCAGGATTTTTTATTGTAGTTTCGGTGCGTTTCTAAATAAAAAATAAATATGTCGAACATATTCGAGGTGTCAGACATTTTAAATGATTCATATTATTTGTCAGAGAACATTATTTTAGCGTTTTGGTTGAAGTTTTTAAGCTATCCAATTAAAACATCTATAAATTTTTTACATGTCGTCAAAACGACATCTTTCGGAAAATTTAGAGGGAACTAGCCCTAATGAAGCCATATACTAAGTTTGGGGAGAGTATGTATCAGTAAAATTTTTGCCGACGGGCACTCTAAGTGTTAATAAACATGTTTTCTATATAATATTATATTTTAAATACCTATATAGAATTACAATTTACATGAATAGTAAATAAAATATTTGTCATGCGCGTGCCTAGATGAGCAAATTAATTACCTTTAAATAAATTTAATTTATTATACAACCGATTTTAAAAATATTTTAAAATGTAAAATTTCACACAACCCAGAAATGAAACACAATGTTTTGGAACAATTCGTAGCGCTTTAAAAAAATAACTAAAAATATTTTAAAATTTTACCCAACCAAAATGAAAAAATTGTTGGGAAACAAATCACATCAATTTAAAAAAAAATAACTAAAAATGCTTTGAAATGTAAAATTTTATCCAGTCCTGAATGAAAAAAACCGAATAAAAATTACGAGCGCTTTCGAGTACGTAGTCATCTTCAGATTGATGTTACAAATCTTAAATCAATCAAATCTTAAAACTGTAGATGATAATAATAATATCACAATTATAATAATAATAATTGTGATATTGAAATATAATATTTAGTATTAATATATTAGTAATAATTAAATTTATATTATATAATATTATATTATAATAAAAGCAAACACAATACTCTAATATGAGCCCAGTACGGTTCTGTCTATTGCCATCAAAACTGTCATGGCTACCACTGTAAAATGAGATTTAACATACCTTTATTAAAATAATATTTCTTAGTGACCTAAAGAAATTTATGTTGTCTTTTTTATTAGAAACTGCTGTACTATCACTCTTACAATTTATAACGGGTACATCTAACCATTTTTCAAAAGAATTTTTAGTTTATTTGTTAAATATTCGGAGCTCTTAACTCTTCAGCTGGTAAATGCAGACTGCCGCATGGACCATAAACTATGTCAAAAGACGTCAAAAGGCGATTGACACTATAGAAAGAGATATGCGCCTTCTATATCCTATAACTGTTCTGTGACACAGGCCAGTGGTAATGTTTGCTCTTTCATTGGTTTTCATTTACAGTTATTTCTCATTTTATTTACAGTCTTGTGTCACGGGGCTGCGCTCCCCTCAGCAACGGCAACAGTAGTGGAACTTTAGCTCCACCGTATTCCGGGAAACTATTCCATAAAACCCTATTGGGAGTGTCGCAAAAATTGAAAAAAAAATCTAAATCGGTCCAGCCGTTCTCAAGTGATGCGCTTAGCAACGAACAGAATTTCTTTTTTATTTATATACTAGCAGTCCGTAGTGGTTTCACCTGGGTGCGATAGATATAATTTTGCAAAATGTATTTCGTTTGCGGCCCGGCGTCTAAACTAATAGCTTTGAGCAGATTCTCAGATGTCGCTACACGTTACGAAAACAGTTTTTTTTTGTTTGATTCTGAACTAATATCTTTGAGAAAATTCTATCAGATGTCAGATGTTATTAAAACCGTTTTATTTGACAAATTGTGTACAAAATATTATAAAAACTATCCTATAGTGTCACTTGGACTAAGCAAGACACATTTACAAATTGTCATTAAAATTGGTTCAGAAGTTTCGGAGATTAACGCGGACGAAAATCGTGATACGATATAGATAGATAGATAATTTATTTGTGAAGCTATAACAATTATAGCTACAAGACAATTAAAATACTTAATATATAAGGAGAGTCTCTCTCTCTGTTTCTTGCAATAAAAACATTAAAAACTATCCTATAGTGTACTAAGCAAGACATATTTACAAAAAATCATTAAGATCGGTTCTGTGGTTTCGGAGATTAGCGTGGACGAACATCGTGGCACGAAATTTTTATATATATAGAATATAGATAGATATGTATATATAATATAGATTACGTCTTTGATATGTTGGCGTCTTTGTCATACTCATAGAGAGATTGTCTAAAGAAATATGATTTGTGTTTTAAATATATATAGATACTTAATAGCTAATAACTCGTTTTATAACACTGAAAAACATAATATTTTATACTGTCCTGACACTCTCAAAAATGTGTGGAACAGAAAATTGTTTTGTGATCAGTGCTGCAAACTTTCGGATGTAAAAAGAAAAACTATCAAACGGAGCGTTAACAATTTATAGTTCGTGTTGTTGGCATTCAAAGCAAACCAGATAGAGCGTTGCGTACTCAAATAAATAAACTGACGGACATTTCCTCTTCCGAAAAGAAGAAGGAAAATAGCCACAAAAGAGAGTTGTGTGAAATTGAAATATCTCGATCATAACCGGATTGCTTCTTACTCTGCAAAAATCCTTCGAATTAGGTACTGAACTGTTATTGGCTAGAATTAGAAAGTTGTCATTTGACGACAAAACTAAAAATAATGATGTTACACTTTCTATATTATTAGTTACTACCTATAAATGGGACACTTGTGCCGCGTGACATCACCCACATTAACAACGAAGAATTGTCAAATTTAAACTTTTAAGTAGGGATAACATTGTTGTTTTTAAGGAAAATAAGACATGTAATGATTAAGAGTAAAAAAATAGAGTAAACTTTCTAATTGTTTGCTTTTCATTTTTAATCTACGGTCGTTTGAATTTACATATTTTTTTTTTAATATAAATTTTTGGATTTTACTCCTTTGTGTATTCAGCCACTAACTAAACTAAATATTTACATATTGAATTTATACTTAACAGCAATCAAGAAAACCAGCGCTAGAAAACTAGTAGGCAAATCTAGCAAGGAATCTTGCAGCGTTTCTAGCCTTGTGTGCAGCGGCGTTAAGACTGGCTGGGTAATATCAGAAACGGCCCCATTCTAGCATCAGGTTTTGAAACATTCAGTAAATTGAAAGTGCTTGTGAGTATTTATTACACAATTCAACATGAAATTAAAGTAGTCTGCCAACACAGTAGTAGAGTAGATGAACGGCAAACATAACTGAAGTTTTCAGTAACTCATTCAGTCATCAAGAGAATTACACTTCGCACTCTTCATGTTTGTTCATTACTTTTTTATCCAGTTCAGTTTTATTGTCGTTTTACTGCATAAATAAAATAGCATCAGAATATTTCTCATTGGTTTAACAACTGAACCAGCTATCAAAGTAGCTATTAACTGAAGCAGCTATAAAGCTGGACTCAATTTTATTTCCTTTCGGACATGGCTAGAGCAAAACAGTTCATAAAATATCGATGCATTATGTTAATGTGAGTACCTATACAAAAATCGATTTTTGAAATCGTTAAAATGTTAGTACCTGTGCTTTTCAATTCCATTATTACTTTATATTCTTGAATTTATAATATATACAATATACATAGCTGCTCGATCCGGACTGTTCGGATGCAAATCGTTATTTTTTTCCATTGATCATCCCTTTTTTACCACGTTTTCATTAACTCGCTTTCTTGTATGACTGTTGAGGTGGAACTTGTAATTGATTTTAAGATAACTTCCTGATGAGATAGAGACTTTAAACATATAACATAACTCAGAATTAGATGATAATACAAGAAAATACTAAAAAGACGAAAATAATAAAAAAAAATTTTAAAATAATATACCACGTTTTTAAAACGAATTAAAAAGTATCAAATAATTTTAGTTACAGACAGATTTTAACTTGTAGGATTAGAAACGAAAAACGTGGGGCGCATAAGAAGTACAGTAGAGAGTAGCTATCAATGAAAAAATCTATTTATGAGATAAAACAAATAATGCCTACAAGTTAAAAGTCTGTCTGTCAAGAAAAAAATTTATACTTTTTAGTTCCTTTTAAAAACGTGGTATATTTTAAAAATTTTTTTTTTTATTATTTCTTCTTTTAGTATTTTCTTGTATTATCATCTAATTCTGAGTTATATTAATTTTTTTTTATTTATTTTATTATTTGTCACAGAGTAATAGGTAATAGCCATGTTACTTATCAAGGAACTCGAGTTCTGGAGTAATATTGTATGTTCATTTTAACGTGACCAGGGTGTTTATCATGAAGAGAGAGCATTCGCGAAAAAAAAAATTTCGAATAAAATTTACAGGGAATCAAGAGGAAAAGATGATGTTGCAAATATTTTTTTGATTTTGTGGAGGTGCCACATTTTTTCAAGGTCAACTTTATTCGAAAAATAAAAATTTTAGAATTTTGCGATTTTTTTATTCGAAAAAGAAGATGTTTAGAGAAAAATTGCAAGAGGCAAAAAGTGTTTTAAATCTCTAAAGAAATGTTTTCAAAGAAACCACTACATTTAACAGCATTGAATAACAAAAGACCTTAATATTAGGATGTATTTGTTTTGTTTCTTATTCGCCAATAAGTGTTAAACACCCTGGCCACTTTAAAGTAAACACCCGTTATACAAAACATTTTTCTTCATACCTCGATCGAAAGTACATATTTTCGGCATCAATTTTAAGGCAGAAAAAAAATCTGACATTTACGCATTGGTGGGATTACAAGCTCTGATGCGGGAAGTACTTACGTTCGAACGTATTATTTGTTGTTTACATGTTGTTTCCTTAGCAACTCTATTACATTTTAGCTAATAGCCGCGATCAGCTGTCATTCGTGTTTTTACTTACAACCTCAAAGCTGCTTGAATTTAATTTATCTGTGTTTTTATGTAATTAATAAGTAATTAATTAACTAATGTATTTAATAAACGTACTTACGACCGAGGTATGGAGAAAAATAGTATACATTACACTGGCCGAAAGTTTGGTATTCTCTTGTACTGCGCGTCATGATGACTGGCTTCGCCTCGGGCATCATGGGGCGCAGTGCAAGGATATCAAACTTTCGGACCTTGTGGTGTAATATACTATATAATAATATAATTACTGTATTTCGGTAAATTCACCATTACAGGGGGGTTGGTTTTCTTTTCTTTTTTAGTGTATTTGCCATAAGGCACTTACACTATTGGCGTCGGTCGGATGGCGGGACCTAGGGGTCGGACCAAAATTTCTCGACGTTTCATAAGTTTCTAAGAAGTTTGGCACCATTTTTGGAAATGTTTATATATATATGTATATATATATATATTTATATATATATGTGTTAGCACGATAACTCTCGACAGACTTAATCGATTTAAACGAAATTTGGTCCACATGTTGGAATCCATCATCGCAAGAAGCCTATTTAAAATGGGCTCGATCGGGCTATTTTAAGGGGGGTATTTAGGGGTTTAAAAATGTTTTTGGGCCCAAAAATACGGAAAAAATTCTCAGAATCGTTTCAAATTTGAAATTTAACCCTTTAGTAAGTATTGAAATGTGCTGCTAAAATTTTAATAAAATCGGCCCGACAGGACCGGACTTACAAATTTTATGAAAACGCAAGTTTACTGATATGGATTTACATACTGAAGGGTGTATATAATTTGGTACAGATGTTGAATTGGTGTGTACTATTCAAATTAAGTAAAAAATGTTGTTCTAAGGGGTGTATTAAGGTGTATTTTTTTTTATTTTGTCCGAAAACAAAGTTAAGTTCATACAATAGAGCCACACAGCTTATAAAAGCAAATACACTATATTGTCGGCAGGGTTTCGCACTGCGACCCGAGTTTTTTTTTTTTTAATACAATAGAATTTTTTTTTACACTTTGAAACACAATAATTTTAAGAAACTAGTTAATAATATTACAAATAAAAATAAAAAATAAAAATTACATCCAACGCAAATATACTATATATTATGTCAACATACACAACCAAACTTAAAATACAATAGGTACTATTTTCTATTCGGCGATGGTTAACGTAATTCCCGTCAAAGCGAACTAAGTCGAGGATAAAGGCGTACAGCAGTATCGATTAATAAAACAAAAAAAAAAAAAACAAACAAACAAACAAACAAAACAAATATAACGGTGGACCAAATGGTGGAAAAAAAAATATCGAAGATTTAGTAGCTGACCCTTTGAATATGAAAGGGAAAGCATGTGATTCCATCATAGAAGTAAGGCAAGTCGTGTATAAATTGTTTGAAAATTGAAGTTCTGTAAAACTTATTTACATGAAAAAATCAGACGTGTCACATCTTTATTTAGACCTGTGAAACTAATATTCATGTGTTAACACTGGGGGAGGAATTTACGGAAGTTTGGGACAATAAAGCATATGATTTCATGAGTAAGGCAAGTCGTGTATAAATTGTATGAAAATTAGGGTTCTGTAAAGCTTATTTACATGATACTGTATATATTTGATAATAAAATCAGATGTGTCACATCTTTCAGACCTGTGAAACTAATATTCATGCGTTAAGATTGGGAGAAAGTTTGGGAATATAAGGCAAGTCTTTTGAAGTTGATATATAAACCATAGTTGCTAGATATCCACCTTCAGATAAAATGTTTGATAAATTAATATAAGCTTTACCCTAAATATTAGCTTTTATAAATATATTTCTAAACATAATAAAACAAAGTCTCTTATCCCGTCTGTCTGCTTTTTTTAGTTCTTCTCCACTATACACCAACAATTAGAGAATTTTTTACGTTTATGTAATACATTCATATTAAATTTAAAGATAGTAGATTAATCTCGAAAATTGGTTTTATTCGAAAGGATCGAGATGTAAAAAGGACACGGGCTTCTGGAAGGTTTTCCTATAAATCCATACAAGTTTATTTCAAATCGCACTAGTCGTTTTTATCTCAACTTTGACTGACAGACAGAACTACAAACAGATACACATTCTTTTAAAATAAGTATTAACAAATTGAAACATGAAAGTAGGTAACATCTGTCAAATATTAAACGAATTACATTTTAATTAATAGTAGGTACTTGACCAATTTCAAAAAAAATATAATATGTACAGCACACACATTATTGTTTTGTAGGCCTAGGTGTGTTTGGTAGGTATATATTGACACTGAAAAGTAGGTATACGTTAGGTTTACCAAAAGTGTAAACAGTTATTTTTTGATAGAACATTAAGTTTCGCTGGAAAACGCTATAAGATATTTTGCCCCCCTTTTTGACCCCCCCGAATTAACCCTTTACTGCCCCTGGCAGGGCATTTTTATTTTTTACGTTCATTATAAGCCCCTTTACCGTTTACAATGATAAAAGTTCTGTCTACAATTAATACACATTCTAAATCTAATTTGCCTGCACTATTAATGCACTTGGAACAAACAAGCTAGTTCAGCATGTTTTGAGCAGATTGTATACGCGCATTACAAAATAAATAAATGACACATTTCACTAGATTAGAGTTATAACAAAAGCAATAGCATCCTATTTTTACACTAGAGTGCCTACGATACCAAACACATACTTACCTAATATTTTTTGGAACGCAACATCATTTTGTTTTACAAGGCCAACTGCGATGTGAAGTGGTGATCTATAATAATAAGTAATAGCTTCTTCCAACTCATCGCTTTTCCAATTTCGACACAGACGTGATTTTAACTTATCTGGCACGTTTATTTAATCTTCCTCATTTACGTTGATGATCCAACGTCTCACCAATCCACATAATAATGTAATGGTTGTAATACGGTGTTAAGGCCCCCATACACCTCGTTCTTTTTTGGCAGTTTTCATCGTCACGATAAAACACGTCGGTCAAAACCGAAGTGTATGGGCAAAAACTGTCGATGAAACACGGCAGTTTTTTTATCTGCCGAATCTTGATTTTAAACACGACGTGTTTGCTGGTTGTCGTTTTAAATCGTAATGTGTGGCGCTTTCCGATAAGAATCGACGTGTTTATTCAGTGGTGCGACGTACAGCAAATAAGTCATATTAATTAAATGATTGTAATTAGTTTGAGTATTGATTTATATTTTAACCGTTTTAGTGCTAAGCAATTTTGACAAAAATAAATGAAAATTGCTATAAACATATTGATTAATTTAGAGGAAAAAATAATGGTGTCAAATAAAACACTCTAATTTAGACAAATATCAATCAATTTTATTAATTATTTTTGCATTATATTGTTTATTAATGTTTATTAAACATAAAATAATATCAATATTATTGTATTTTCCATCAAAGCAGATCGTATTAATGATGCCACGACTTCAGAAAAACTGAACGAAACTACGCCTCTGTGTGGATATGGCCGTTGTTCGTGTTTAAATTAACCGTACAGTTTTACCCGTGCGGTTAAAACTGCCATAAAAGAACGAGGTGTATGGGGATGGCCGTTGTTCGTGTTTAACCGTACAGTTTTACCCGGCGGTTAAAACTGCCAAAAAAGAACGAGGTGTATGGGGGCCTTTATATCAACGGACAAGTTTATACGCTAGTTCAATCCACTTACAAAAATCAGTGTTTCAGAAAACTTTTCATGAGGTATAAACTTTCAATAATAAACTATATATTCATTTTCTTATTTAACATCTGGTTTAAAGTTTATTTGTTAAAAAAAAACGGGGCATCCGTGCAACCCTAAAGAATTATAATAATTGTTTACTAAATACGTTTCAATATTAATATGGCTATGCCAAGTTGGGTAGGTTAATTCCAAAGAAAGTTTATTTTATTTTGTACTTTGAATGTAAAACTTATTGGAATAAATTATTTCTAATTCTAATTCTAAAAAAATTCTAATTAATAGTGCCAAACATAAAAAAAAACAAAAAACAATATATTAAATTCATCAGTTTTATCGCAAAATATTTAATCAATAATTTCCATAAAACATGGAAATTAATCTATAAATAAAGATCAATATAACAATTATAAAAAATAAGTTTTCAACAAATCAGAAATCTATCTTAAGTATTTAATAAAAAAAACTGTGCATTTTACACGCACACTACAGAAGTAAAACTGCTTACACACACCCCAGCACGCTCTCAAAGAAACTTTTTTATAAAAAAAAAAACAATAAAAAATTGTTATAAGTATACCTATAAATAGCATTATAAAAGAATAAATAACGTAGCACATATCTGTTCAGCGCATGCCCCGATTTCTCCCCAAGACAAATAGGCTTTTCTATATTTACATATCAAGCATCTGATCAAAATTTCGTTTCAATCCGATCAGACATCGTGCTTGCAAACAGACTAATAAAGAGAAAAGCGACGAACAGACTTTTTCCAAAAATATGTTTTTTGAACTCGGGAGACTTTAAAACTACAAAATATTGTAAGATTTTGAAAAGGGGATTTTGACATAAATTAGTACCATTCTCTACTTGTGGAGTTGAAATAATAAAATTGAAAAAAATATATAAATAAATATTGGTGAAATATAGAATTATTGTACAAAAAACAAACAAAAAGTATATACAAGCGCTGACCGCTGAATTCCAACTTACGACCTCTTACTTACGGGACAGCGGCTGTACAGCTCTCATTCACCAAAGTATAATGCTACATAGTCGGTTTTTATAGCATATGGTATACGTACATTGTAACGTTTCGTTACACTTCCAACCTCATTAATCGATTTTACACTAACGTGCTAAAAGACGTTCTATTTCAAAAAATGACAGAGAACGGATACCAGTCCGCGAGAGCTTATGTAAAGGAGTGTTACATATTATATAAACAATTTTAATTCGGTTGAGCCTCTGTCTTGAGTGTGAACAAATAGAGCTGCCTAGAATTATTAATGCGATGTGTGTTGGTTCTAAGCGTAATATGTTGTCAACCGTGAAATCACAACTTCATCGTATCAGTGGTGCCGGCAAATAGGATAAGTTTTAGAACGTGTTATGGTAAAACAAATTCAAACTTCACTGATCACAATTAATACAGCGTTTATAAAAACTCATAATAATTATTGGAGAAAATTAATGATTTTACAGGAGTGCAGCCAAATTGAAATCTACTCTAACGTGGGATATTTTTTAAGTGAAAGTATTTTTGGATGGGTACAATCTTATGACTTCGCGTCACCGATATAGATAGATATTTATTTAGTCAGTCGAGATTTAGAAAATCTATTTAACATGTCATAAACACAAAATAAAACATTTAAAATACAATCAGATACACATTAAAATTTAGAAAAGAAAAAGTCATCAACGCTATAAGAACATTTATCTAATAAAAAAAAATTGGTTGTCTGTAAAGTCGGTTTACGGACGATAGTTTTACGTGATAACGTATTCCGTAATACATAACCTAAACCTCCCAAAATTTGATTTCAATCCGCTTATCCTTGGTGTCGGAATGATAAGAAATGTCAAAAGTGACGTTTGCAACTGTCAAAGTATATTATGTTCTAATAATAATTACTAATTAGTTATTCCAATACTTAACTTAGAAGGCGTTGCATTTCACAAAATACTAATGTCAAAAAATTGAATTAAACATTAGAAATGCAGCCGTTTTCATGTTAAGACAAGACATACGTTATCTTCTAATTTCCATGTACGGCAAACAAAGACGACCGACCGCGTCGCGCCATGCATTAGACAACATTGCATTTATACAGCTATTTTTCTATATAAATTTGTATAAAAAACTGTTTAGGCAAATTCTGTTATACGAAATCTATGTAAAATGTTCTCCTCTTTCGTTTAAGATTGGCTTCAAACCGATCTGATTTAAATTGAGCGAGAAATTAGCAAAAAGCACGCACAGGGTCAGGCGGAACGTTACGCGTTACGCGTTACGAACGTTAGGATTTTAGGAACGTTACACTTTTTCGTGCATGCAGCCGGTGTTTTATCAATTTATAAGATTGGTGATTCATCAATTTATAAGACGTTATCACGTCAAAAACACTTTAATTTATTATTAATATTTGTTAAGGTTTTTGCATATTTAATTAAAATAGGTATTTTATTGTAAATAATACCGCAAACATACTTCGGACTTTCTTTAAAATAAACAAGTCTGTGCTTTTCAGTGTGTATACACTGTCCTTATAGGTATGTAGTATTATGTTCGCGTTACCAACATGCAAATGTTAACAGTATATCTGTTACTACAATAAGCGTTTGGTCAGCAGTGAACTGGCGCGAGCTCAGCCAGTACACATTTATACATTGTATAATATCATATCTACTTTATTTTTTTTTGCCTATCTGGATTCTAATTTTCATTATTGTAAGATTGCAACATTAGTGCTGTGAATATGTATATTTAAGTAAAGATAGATTGACTACGTGAAAAGTTAAATGTCTGTATATTGTGCAGCATTGTTTAAATTGTGTTTTGGTTGGATTATTATTTTAAATGTTTAAATGTAGGATCACTGTGCAGTACAAAAGTGAGTACTCAATATTATGGTAATACTGTTATATAGAAAAAAAAATAACATAAACAAAGCAAGTATTTTCAATATTTCCGCTTTAAAATTTGATATTATCTTTTTTTAAGTTTTCGCATCTGTCGGCTGTCCTCAATGACTGCCTATTTGTTAAGTGAAGCTTATATAGTAAGGGTAAATCCTTGAGTCGATGAAACGAAAAAGCGTCATGACAAAAATAGAATGACGAAGAAAGAGATAGAGCACAATCAACTATTGATGCACCATTGTCAACTTACACACCACGTTAGGTTGGCACTGTAATCTACATAGTTAAACTTCTTGACTATTTTACCTACTTAATAAGTAGGTAAAGTAGTCAAGAAGTTTGACCTTTACAACCAACAGCCAGAGTTATTTAAGGCTGGCACTAATTCATATTTTCAATTTATTGTTTTTTTGACGTGATAACGTCTTATAAATTGATGAATCACCAATCTTATAAATTGATAAAACACCGGCTGCATGCACGAAAAAGTGTAACGTTCCTAACGGTCGTAACGTTCCTAACGTTCCGCCTGACCCTGTGCGTGCTTTTCTCGAAAACGGCCTTAACGATTTGGATGAAATTTACTGAAAAGGGATTTTGGGGGGCAAAAAATCGTTTTAGCTAGGTCTCATCTCTCGAAAAAATCGTTTTCATACAAATTTTATCATTATAAAAATCAATTTTTTGACGTATGAAAATACTTAAATATTGTAAGTAGGTTTTGGAATTTTATATAAACAGTGAAACAATTGTTTTCAAAATATTATGACAGCTAATCTTTGAGACTTAAAATAAATACGAAAGAAAGAAAGTTAAAAAAAACAATTATATTATATGGTGAGTAATTTTAATAAATAAAATTAACCTAAATTTGAAGCGAAAGATGCAATATCATAGATTCGAATTATTATAATTATTATATAAATTTAGGTTATGTATTACGGAATACGTTATCACGTAAAACTATCGTCCGTAAACCGACTTTACAGACAACCAATTTTTTTTTAATACGCTTTCATAACCTTCACCTGTATGAATGTAATGTTTTTAATTCAGTTTTCACTCATTTTCCGTTATCCGATTGAGTTAAAATTTTGCACACGTATGTAGTTCCGACGACAAAACAATATTATGGTTGATCGATCCGGCTTCGTCTATGTGCGTTTTGCACTTTTCAGTTTTAATCCACTGCACGCCATTCGAGATGAAATTTTTTTGCGGCATCCTGAAAATTTGAAATGATTCGGCCCAATAAATTTTCAGAAATCTCAAAAATACATTTTTAGAATATTTTCTAAACTACCGAACCAATTAATTCCAAAATATGGTCAGCTTTTCTCCTTAAAAAACTGCGTCGATTTCCGCAAACCGCATCAAAATCGGTTCATTTGTTCACTAAATATCGTGAACAAAAAATTACTAAAAAAGTGTTTATATAAAATTACTCGTTAAATTCTTCTCAGATTGATTTTTTTTGTACAAAATTACTTTCTTCGGTTCAAAATTGCGTCGGTTGGCGCAAACCGTATCAAAATTGGTTCATTTGTTCCCGAGATATCGTGAACGCAAAATTCGTAAGAAAGTGTGTTTTTTTAGCTCGAAGAGCGAAAAAATAAACTTCTTGCTCTATTTTATATATTTTTGAGCGTTTTGAACTCGAAAATAGCGTGAAGTTTCAGAGCTGGCCTGCAGGGTCAAACTTCTTTTCTAATTTTTTTTCTTATGATATTATTACATTTTTAAATGATTATTATCAATTTTTTCCGTATTATGGTTGAATAAATAATCTATTAAAAATATAAAAAAAATACATGCATCTGACCTATTGTCCAGAGTCTGCAATCTATAATCCATCTGTAGTGACAATAATATTACTAATTGACAAGACAAAATGTAGGCTGAATGCAATGTGTTCGTACGATCGAAAAGTTCGCAATGTTCGAAATGCTTGTGCGCTGTCCGTAACGTTCGACGTGAAGTGTTCTCAATTCACATATCTCACGCGTGTCACGTACTACGACGTGCAATCGATGTGGCTATACCTACCAAATGTGCTTAAAGCTCGTGAATCGATTCATTGCGAACAAACATTCGCAAATCGAATCAGCAATACGCTTTTCAAAAACGTTCAGTAGTAGGCTTAAATTGTGATATTGTGATATTTTTTCCCTGCGCGCCATAATGCCTGAGGCGAAGGGCAAGGTATCACACTTTAGGTCAGTGTGGTGTATACTATTTTTTTATTCATACCTCGGTCGTAAGCACGCTTATTAAATACATTAATTAATTAATTACATAAAAACCCAGACAAATTCCAAGTAAGAAGCTTTGAGGTTATACGTAAAAACACGAATGGCAGCTGTTCGCGACTATTAGCTTAAATGTAATAGGGTTGCTATGAAAACGACATCTAAACAACAGTTGATTGGTCGTTTTTGCTTTCCTACTGCCAGAACGTATGAACTTCCCACATTAGTGCGTGTAACCTCACCAAGTAGTAAATGTTAGACTTTCTGCCGTACAATTGATGCCAATTGTCATGCAAAAACTAGCATAGCACAAACCTGAAGTCTCCACGTTGTCGCACACTAGACCAGTACAAACCAGCAAACTTTAGTGTAGTTTTTGTGTGCGGCAGATATTTAGCAGATTTCAAGAAGTTTTATCAATGCTAATTAATTATTAAAAACGACACATCACCAGCACACTAGATGGTGCAGCGCGGCTAGACGATCGTTGTTGGTTGCTGGTGCTGTTCTAATGTGCCACACTCTGTTAAATAACATGAATACCTTCACGAACAGGCTTTTCATGCTTAGGTATGCGCAAATTTTAAGGTTCTTGTTTCCAAAAAAATTTAGAATAATGGTACCGATATGAATTTTCTATAAGTAAAGTTATACCTATGTAAAGTTAAGTGGTCATATTTTAATCCATATATAATTTGGGTTAGGTAGTTGATATTAAAGAAAATTCGATTTTGCCCGGACTCTTCAACTCAATTTGCTCAAAAGTTAACTTTTAAAAGAATTGAATAAAATCGAACTAAAATCTTGTCACAAATGCTATTTTGTTCAATATAAATCATTTAACTCAAACTTTAAACGCGCACTGTATATAAACATTTTTTCAAAAATGGTAACAAATTTTTCCGAATGTTGTGATACGTCTACTAGATCCCGTCATATTCCGTTAACGCCAGTAGTGTAGGTGCCAAATTATAGACAATTATACTAATCAAATATCAAATTATCTTGGTTTAAACTATATGTTAATAAAGAGCGAACTTATGTGCAACATTTTAATAGCGTTTAAGAAATATACAGTGAATATGTTAAACGCAGATATTATGTTATACAATGTTTGTATGTAATTCTGTTATAAGGCATGAAAATGTTTACAACGTGAAATAAAATCACAGTTTCCCTTGTCAAACCACTCTTTAACACTCCACCGCGTACGTGCAACTTGCCTGTCAACAATAGAACTCACCGGGATGTAAGCATTGAGTTAAGAACGTCAACGAGGAACTTGTCATTTGCAGAGTATAAGCTGTGATATTTGAATGTAAAGATTTTCGGATACAGCTCTCAGGGATGAATGAACGAGGGATGTGCCCAAGATAACCCAGTAATTCACGTCATTATATTGGATTTTTGTGGTTCTCCTTGTCGTAAATCTAGTTGCCAATAATGTAAATCTTCTCATGGACTCCAGAAGATTAGAGACTAGATTATCATGTGGAATTACTTCGTCCTCGTCTATGCACTCAAATATGGCTTGGGCCTCACATTCTAATAAGAGTTGGGTGCAGGATGTCACGTCCTCTATTTCACAAAATCTATATACAGTGTCGATTCCTGACTTATTTCCACCCTGTGTAGGTGTTTCTTCAGAGGTGGGTGATCCTTCAAAAGCTCGACCACTTTCTGAGTTTTGGTATACCTACTAAATCTGATCAAAACCTCTGTAAGCCTCAATCATCAATTATCTTTTCCCATGTACATTTCTTGGAAGTAAGCTTCAGTCAAAGAATTACTGATGGTCCAGCTCTTAACAGCCTGTTAAATATTCTTGTAAGAATTCCCACAGGCTGGTTCTGGTTCAATGAATTTTGAAGAGATCCCTTGTCTAGCAAGGTTGTAAACTTCTTCGTTGTTCTAGATTTTTTCGTGAGTAGTGTGAAATTGTCGCATATCAAGACATGCCATTTCCTCCCAAAAGCCTGGTTCAATTACGCGATCCCACGGGTACAACATTTATCTGACTTAATCAGTAATTTTAATTACTAGAATTAACGAAACGGATTAATTTTTTACTTCTTCAAGCTATGCAGTTTCCATCTTCAATAGTTGTGAGAAAGCGTGGAGTATATCTCGGTTACATTTATTGACATTAATATTAAGAAAAGTATACCGTTATTATATAAAAAAAAAACAATATTATGGCATATATATCTTTTCTATGCATGCGCCTCTTTTCCCCAAAAAATAGGACTCTTCATGTTTGCATATCAATTATTATTCACCCAAAGTTCGGTTTTAATCCACATATCCGTTTGGCCTGTATAATGTTCACACAAACTTTTTCCAAAAATGTTTTTTAGACTCGAGAGACTTAATACCACTTGTGGAGTGAGTATAGTAAAAAACATTGCGTCCGAAATTCGTATCATGTCATGAGGAGTCGTATGAATCATTCAGTAAGTCATTCAATTTCATGATAATACAGAAGCGAGTTAGATATAAAAGAGGAAAGGGGGGATGATAAGGTTTGGATAATATTGGAGGTCACATAGCCAAAATTGATGAAATTTCATTGAGTGTATTACAGACATAAACTACAAGCCGACAACTTTATAAGATAAATATTTATATTCAAAGTTCTTCATACTTCCTTTTTTTGAAGGAAAATTGAAAAGAACACATAAGTACATTGTGCCGTTTTTCGCTATACATCAAACTCAGAATATTATTTTATCATCAGTCTACGCTACATACTGTGTGTTCGGAAAGTCTGTGATCTTTCAATAGCGTGATACAAAAAATATCTAACCAACGAAGTAGGGAATGCAATCCCGCAAGATAATTTCAATCCCGGTATTTGCGGAACTGAACCATCTTAGTCCCGCGGGATCCAGGTATATGCAGGATCCAGCAGGGTGGACTTAGACTCCCCAATTCAATCGTAATAAAGACCTTATAGACCTCGTTTTCATGGTTTTAATTTTAACCTATATTAAACAAGTTTTTTGATACATATTAAATGGTTTATTAATACTTTAGATATAAAGATTACGACATAAATTGACATAAAATTGACCAAAAAATGTTGCTGTATACTCTGTCATCGGGACAGCCGGTTTTCTTTCACTTTTGCAAGAATTGGCTCCAAAAGGGCGCTGGGTGAGTCGCCCATAAGGAAATTACCAGGAGTTAAGGCGTTCAAGTTAAAGGGATTGTCGGATATTGAAGTTATGAGTCACGAATTCAAACAAGCTTCAATTTAAATTAGAAGTGTGTACAGTTCTTCAAACGTAAATAACGATTTTTTTTTACTCGACTTAAATGATACTTATACAACTCTTTATAACCGCCTCCCACAAACCACCGAAGTGGGGTGCGCGAGGCGGACTAAAATGCCAGGAAATTGAACTATCAGATATATTTTTAAATTTTTGAATTTTAACTTATTTGTTTAAAAAAATTGTTTTTCTTATAATTTTGTAAGCTCACGATTTGCGCCAATAAAATATCGCTCGCTTGCCAAATGCCAGTCCACGCGCTCGCAAAATTTTGGACCGAGGTTAGTCCCGCAAAATGTATGCGGGATCCCGGTATTGCATTCCCTACAACGAAGTATGTAACATATTATAACTGCATTTGTGTTTATTTCTTCTGCTTCCTGATTGGTGCTTGCTCAAACCTAGCAAGAAAAATAGCCTCTGTTCTTAAAACCTATCTTGTGAGCTAGCAGGCGAGTCCGCAGTGACGTCATTTCCAGCTTCGAACCCAGACTAGCGGCCAGCAGAAGTTCAAGCAGTATTTCTAGCCTTGTGTGCAGCGGCTTTTACATTTCGGTCTTGGTATTTGTTTTTTTTTCCGATGTCGTCCGACATGAGGTCGGGAGAAATACGAATCCAGCCTAAGCTGTATTTACACGTGGATCAGTGTATGCGGTTGTAGGAATGCTGGTTAGGATTTCGATCGATTGAATGCGTCTCGATCGACTCACCATCACGGGGCTGTGAAATGCCTCTATCTTCAACAAGATACAGTGCCGAACCGCCCCCAACCAGTGCATTTATGTAACAATAAAATTCGTCGTTTTATAGCGGTTACAAATCAACATGCTGTCAAATAATTCAGCGACACCATTGCACTGCGAACATCATAAAATTGTTATAATCACAGGTGGTGCACGTAATAATAATACTACATGACCAGTGGCTACATCGTAAAAACACGTGTCCTCAGTGCAGTACATAAAAATATCACACGTGTAGTACAACTGTCGAACGTGATGTACCGCATGCCTACATAACTGCACGTGATATTAATAACTTTAACAAGTGGGTTCTAATGGCTAAAAATAGACTATAATCATAGATAAACGTATTATACTTAGGAAGATTCGTAACCTAGTTAACCAAAATGAGACCACTTTTATATAGTAAACCTCTTACGTTTCATACCCCTGGCCCACAAACTGAATGTTGTTTTGTGCTTCCACCTACATTATGGTTAAACTAAAAGTTCAGATAATCTTAAAGCTACCTCTATACTGATCCTAATTACGCGCTCAATGGTTTATAAATTGTTAAAAACCATCAATGTTTTTTTTTATTTTTGACGTAGGTATGTGATAATTTTAGTTTTCCGTGACGACAGTTCCATTTGTTTCAAATCATAGAAACGCCGCGTAAACAACGGCACAAATAAATTTCTAAAATAAATAAAAAAACCAAATGTAATTCAAATTTTTTGAATTTTCAAATTTTATTTTGAATAGTCGTGGTAACGTTTTTTTAGTCTGTTTCACATTTTAATCAAAATCATGAATACGAATTCATTTTAATTAATAATTTAAGACAATTTATTATTCATCAAGGATCATTTCAACTTTACAAATAGGTACTGACATATTTTGTCAATAGAAATAAAATAAAATTTCTACTAACGTGTGCAGTGACGTGTATAATGGCTAGTAATAAACATTTTGATATTTGAATCTTTGATTAACGTCTGATTAGTACTCTTCAATAAATAAATTATCGACCAATTTTTCAGACAATTATATTGACAAAAATATATAATTATAATTCAATAAATTTATTGAATTATAATTATATATTTTTGTCAATATAATTGTCTGAAAAATTGGTCTATAATTTATTATTATTATTATTTATTATAATTATAATTTATTATTATTTATATAATAAAATTGTCAAAAAATTGATCCCAATTACTCGCTCAATGGTTTATAAATTGTTAAAAACCATCAATTTTATTTTTTTTTTACGTATGTGATAAATGATAATTTACAGTTTTCCGTGACGACAGTTCCCAGTTTGTTTCAAACCATAGAAACGCCACGTAAACAACGGCACTTAAATTTCTAAATAAATGTAAAAAACCAAACATAATTCAAAATTTTTGAATTTTCAAATTTGATTTTGAATAGTCGTGGTAACGTTTTTTTTTGGTTTGTTTCACAGTTTAATCAAAATCATGGATACGAATTCATTTTAATAATTTAAGACAATTCATTATTCGTCAAAGATCTTTTCAACTTTAAGAATACTGACATATTATATTGCCAATAAATATTCCAAAAAAAATTTCTTAAAATTTTTGAAACTTGTATTTCTGTGATTTCTCAAAATTTATTGGGCCGAATTACTCCAAATTTTCAGGAAATCTAAGTTTACGAAGGACTTTGTCTTTTAAAGGTAATCTGTAAAAACTTAATCCCGGTGAATTTCGTCTACAATTTTTACAGTTAACGTAACTGCACGAATTACTAACACAAGCCATTATTGAAAAATTCTCGGAAATGAAATAAGAAATAATTTTTTGACACAATTTATAAACGTACCGACAGAATTTTTTCAAATCATACATAAGGCTGTTTATATTTTGAAACCATGAATACGAATTTAAAAAAAAATAGTCGAACATTCTCTTTATTATATTTCTTGACTGTAGATACCAAAAAAAAATATCATCTCTGAAAAATCTTTAAAAAAAAATTCAACTGTCAGGCCGTTAAATAATTAATCATATATTTTTTCACCTACGGATTTTAACAAATTTATAACATGTAATACAGGGTGCATTTTTCGTCCACTTTGGTTATGTATTCTACTCTACAATTGTGAATGACATATTATTTTGTAGCATCGAAGATCATGTCAATTATTTTATTATGGGAGAAGTACAGTGTCGGTATAAGCATCTAATTAATTAAGATAATAAAAATAATTTAAAATGAAATACATAATCTTATTTCTTGAATTTATATTTTTGTTCGGATTTTTTTGACTCAACATCAGAACTTTGTTTAAAAATAAAATTTTAATTAAAGTTATTCATTTACTTATGTCAAAAGAAAAATGCCCAATAATAATGTCACCGCGGGATATTGTACAATACAGTCGAATGACGTAAGAGGATCTTTGAAGAACAAATGTAATTATGATGCTAGTCACTAGAGGAACAAATTGCCTGCACAATTCACTACGGAAAACATAATATGTAGTTATGATGCTAGTCACCAGACGGCCGAACCATTATCAGCACAATTAACTACGGAAACTCTACATATTCTACACTCGCAGATTAAAAAAAATTAGCTTATGATGCTCGTCAATAGGTGGCCACCTAGCGGCGAGCATCATAAGTGGTCTCATTTTGGTTAACTAGGATACTTATCTTCCTAAGTATAATACGTTTATCTATGCTATAATCATAGATAAACGTATTATAGGAAGATAAATATCCTAGTTAACCAAAATAAGACCACTTATGATGCTCGCCGCTAGGTGGCCACCTATTGACGAGCATCATAAGCTAAATTTTTTTAATCTGCGAGTGTAGAATATGTAGAGTTTCCGTAGTGAATTGTGCTGATAATGGTTCGGCCGTCTGGTGACTAGCATCATAACTATATATGTTTTCCGTAGTGAATTGTGCAGGCAATTTGGTCCTCTAGTGACAAGCATCATAATTACATTTGTTCTTCAAAGATCCTCTTACGTCATTCGACTGTATTGTACAATATCCCGCGGTGACATTATTATTGGGCTTTTAAATATTTTTCTTTTGATATAAGTAAATGAATAACTTTAATTAAAATTTTATTTTTAAACAAAGTTCTGATGTTGAGTCAAAAAAATCCGAACAAAAATATAAACTCAAGAAATAAGATTATGTATTTCATTTTAAATTATTTTTATTATCTTAATTAATTAGATGCTTATACCGACACTGTACTTCTCCCATAATAAAATAATTGACATGATCTTCGATGCTACAAAATAATATGTCATTCACAGTTGTAGAGTAGAATACATAACCAAAGTGGACGAATAATGCACCTGTATTACATGTTATAAATTTGTTAAAATCCGTAGGTGAAAAAATATATGATTAATTATTTAACGGCCTGACAGTTGAATTTTTTTTTAAAGATTTTTCAGAGATAATATTTTTTTTTGGTATCTATAGTCAAGAAATATAATAAAGAGAATGTTCGACTATTTTTTTTTAAATTCGTATTCATGGTTTCAAAATATAAACAGCCTTATGTATGATTTGAAAAAATTCTGTCGGTACGTTTATAAATTGTGTCAAAAAATTATTTCTTATTTCATTTCCGAGAATTTTTCAATAATGGCTTGTGTTAGTAATTCGTGCAGTTACGTTAACTGTAAAAATTGTAGACGAAATTCAACGGGGTTAAGTTTTTACAGATTACCTTTAATATGTCAGTATTCTTAAAGTTGAAAAGATCTTTGACGAGTAATGAATTGTCTTAAATTATTAAAATGAATTCGTATCCATGATTTTGATTAAACTGTGAAACAGACCAAAAAAACGTTACCACGACTATTCAAAATCAAATTTGAAAATTCAAAAATTTTGAATTATATTTGGTTTTTTACATTTATTTAGAAATTTAAGTGCCGTTGTTTACGTGGCGTTTCTATGGTTTGAAACAAACTGGGAACTGTCGTCACGGAAAACTGTAAATTATCACATCCGTCAAAAAAAAAAAACACAAATTGATGGCTTTTAACAATTTATAAACCATTGAGCGAGTAATTAGGATCAGTATAGAGGTAGCTTTAAGAATATCTGAACTTTTAGTTTAACCATAATGTAGGTGGAAGCACAAAACAACATTCAGTTTGTGGGCCAGGGGGATGAAACGTAAGAGGTTTACTATATAAAATTTGTCGTTACCTGGTTAATAGTCTTTATAATACGTTAGCCAATGCTATAATATATTGATCATGTATCTCTATAAAGTTCCTATATGGCTTATTCTCATTTGACACATTGCACTAATCCTGTAACCAACGATACGAGACGAAGATACATGTTTCATTTCTGTCTGCGGACAAATGTACGCCGTGGCATTATTAGTTCGGCAACCGCAATTTTGCAGATAGATATATACAGGGCGTACCTACGTTTAGTGCAAAACAATTCAAATGAAATAAAAGAAAATAGTGTCACCTCGGTATTTTCAATGAATTTAAAATGCAGGAATTGAGGCCAAAAGCAAACAATTTTTATTTGCTTACTTTATTGATCAACGTTTCGGCAAATATTGTGTCTTCATCAGAATCTTAAAATTTAACCTGATATTTAGTTAAAACAGACTTTTTTGGAAATATTTTTCTACTAAAAAACAAAATAAATTGAGTTTTATAAAATTATAAATTTAAAAAATATTTTTAACAAAAAAATTGAACCGACTTCAAAAAAGGCACTAAAAAGTAAAAAATAATTGCGTATTGAAATGTTTTGGAGTCGGTGTAGTTCTCGGAATAGATTTCATTTTGGCTGACACCGACTCCAAAACATTTCAATACGCAATTATTTTTTACTTTTTAGTGCCTTTTTTGAAGTCGGTTCAATTTTTTTGTTAAAAATATTTTATTTTTCTCTTTTTAGTGTTAATCTAACACTAAAAATCGGGGAACATACATAAAAAAACATTATGCATGCCTTTGAAATTTGAGAGTTTCCTTCGATTTCTCCGGGATCCACCATCAGATCCTGACTTCGTTCCGATGGGACCACCTCGGAAGTGCACTCTTTCGAATAAAAAAAAAATTGAAAATCGGTCCATAATTGACGGAGAAATCGGTGAACATACATAAAAAAAAAAAATATACAGACGAACATGAACCTCCTCCTTTTTGTTGATGTCGGTTAAAAATAGGTTTATTTTAATCCTAGAATTTTTAACGCACATTTCTTTTATAATTGTTTTTTGTACCTCCACTCTTTTCTGCCTTATTTTAAATGTCCGTAAATTTTTGTTTTCACTTTTAACAATCAGTTCGGGAATTGTCGGTTCAAATGTCAAATAAGAGGATATTTCAAAATTTGATAATCTATTCAAACCTATACCTAATAATTTTGGACTATTCAGCGAATTTTTCTCTGAAATTGCTAGTATAATATATTACACAATGTTACATATTATGTAATCTGGACTCTCCATAAAAATATTTTTATTCAAAGTTTTTATTTATGTTAAAGTATACTCAATCACAAAATAAATATTTAATCAAAAATAAAAAATTGCACGGCGTTTGCTAAGATATCATGTCGGTGACTCAGTAATCGATAATTACATAGATAAGTAGGTACATGTCATCTGTATCAATATTGAGTATTTTTTTTATTATATCTTTGCAAAATATAAAGTGTTCGTTAAATAAAAAACATTTATTGCACCTAAAATATTATATTCGTAAACTAGAAAAGTTTATATTTTAGAAATAAATTTAGAAATAATTTTAGCTTTAATGTTAGAGAAATTTTAAAAATCAAAAAAATATGGAATGCTATTTAAAACAACAACGTTTTGTGTATCGGGGGTAGCACAGCGATTCAACATCTATCTCAAATAATATTGTGTCCCCACATCGATTATCCAAATCCACAAAGTTTCTCATTTCAAAGGCTGTACTGTCTGCTCAGTGGTCACCTATATATTAGTGATGTGTCCACATGACTCTTTATTGGGAGCTGGCTCCGTGCGCTCCGCTCACAAAAAAGAGTGGCTCAGAAGGAGACGTTCAAAGGAGCGACACTAGACAGTACGCACTACACAAGAGTGTAGACTTCAGAGGTGTGAACTGTCATCATGCCATGCTCAGCAGTCACGAAACATTGCACAGCACAATACACACTCAGCTCTGAGCTCGTTTCCTTATAATCTCACTTTCTTATAATAATTTTATATATTATTCGCATTTTGGATAAACTATAAAGTATAATGAAAGCTTAACAATAATAATGTTTATTCAAGTAAATAAAATTGTCGACCAATTTTTCTGAGAAAAATTGGTCGACAATTTTATTTACTTGAAGAGTTCTATTCAGACGTTAATCAAAGATTTGAATAATGTTTATTGTTACAATATTATATCTTTGTTAACGATGTCAATGTGAATGGTTTAAGTCACTGTTTAGCTTAGTACTATTACACTTACAGTGTGTCATTCAATATTAAATGACACAAGAAAGATAACTCACTACGTGCAAAATTCACTAGTGCCTCTGTGGCCTGTGCTGTGTGCGCTCTGTAAATGTGCGAATGAAACAGTACAGAACAGCTCAGCACAGAGCAATGGCGCTCGGAGTGAGTCATTCACAAAAAAAGAGCGACTCGCTCCGCTCCGAGAAAGGATCGTTTATTGTGAACGACTCGCTCAGGAGCGTCACATCACTACTATATATTTATAATAATATACATATAGGCAAACAGACAAGACTGGTATAAAGAATATTTTATATTCTAAAGTTACAGTAATTATTATACTGTGAATACCATAATGGCGCCATTATAGGTGTGGTTTAGGTATATGAAATGTTATTGATTTTTCTATTAAATACAATATTTTAAATCGTCTTCAAAATGAATTTTGTTCTTTATCGCTTTAAAGTCTTTAAAATGTTCAATAGTTTTTCAAATCAGTGTACAGCAGGAGTTGCCAACCCAAATAATCTTGCGGACCACTTTGGAAATCATCATAACACCGTGAGCCGCATATAAAATTATATATCCCAATGTTAGATTTAAACTTACTATAGTCATTTTTTTGGAAAAGTTATTATAATATTAAGTGTGATGAATCTCGCTGGCCGGAAAAATGTCCAAGGCGAGCCTGGGGTACATAGTGCTTTTTCCTAAAAAAGTAACCCTTTATTTAACAGACAGTCTTGCTTCTAACAGGGTACTGGGGTACAAAGTGCTTTTTCCTAAAAAAATGACCTTTTGGGACTTTGATTTCTTAAAGGAACCAACCGCTAAAGTTTTTTTGGTCAAGTACCAATCATATTTCCAATTTACTCTTTCTTTCTAAAAAAATTTAACATCCAATAGATCCGTATACTAGTTCTCGGATTAGAACCTTGGAATTTGAGGTCTTAAGGCTTGTGAACTTTGAGATACAAATCGAGTACTAAAATATTATATTAATCAGCTTTAAATATTTTTTAGAAGAAATGCACATTTTTGATAAAACCGATATCATATCAAAACACTTGTCTATGAAATGACGAGCTATATTTATCAAAAACACGTCTTTTGTTAGTAGTTACGAGTACGGTGTCAGATTAACAGGTGCCTGTGTACTTCATAAAGGTAAATTGCATTTTTTTTTATATCATTAAAATTAATTTACAAAGTGTATCTCAAGAAAACGAGAAACTGAACTGACATTCAAACATCTAGATAACAGATGCGCATTTCGTTATAATAATAGATTCTGGAATAATTGTAAAGAAAATAAGAATTGATTGAAACAAAAGAAAACTTTTTTTAATAGTTAAGATTATTTGGATCTACATCAATTTGTATTTTTAGTTCATTATTTTTTTAATGTTGAATTGAAAATTCAAGTGATATTTCACCAGTACTTGGATTAAAAACTTGCAAAGAGGGGCTTGTAATAAAGGAGTCGTGGTAATGTCATATAAACATCAAGCACATAAGAAAAATCAATTTTATACCAAAATGTTATAAACATTTACTTAAGTCAGTGTGAAAAAATGATATACAACGTAAAATAAATCTTAATTTTTTCTTAAATTTTATATACTGTTACGAACCGACAGTCTTACTAAAACGTGCAGATGGCTCCTTTGTAACGATACGTCACTGGTAAAGCATTGTGTGTATTATCATTGAAATAATACTTTCGAATACGTCATTATTTTTTAGAAAACAAATTTAATGATGTCAATCGTTTTTGAATGATAACATCATTCTTTGACTATGATTGCGAATGTTTTTTAATCAAAATTTCAATGGTGAGTGCTACCCTTTGATCTTTTAATTAAATAAATAATTATAGCGAAACAAATCTCGTCATTTTTCCTTCCTTGTTTAATACCAAGTTAAATTTAATGATAAAGAAGAAAAAAATACTAAATGTGTTGTGAATTTGTAATATTTTTTATTAATTAACATCACTTTACCATATTTAAAAATTAGTAAGTATTTGTTGCTACAAATGTTCACGTTTTAAAACAATTCAATAAATAGCGAAACAATTGTTAAATTGTGATTTGCGGAAAATTTCTGATTCCAAAATTTAAATTAAAGTGTACAATTTAAAAATTTAACACAAACAGTGCCATTTCTTGAGAAGAGTAACAAAGTGTGGTGTAGATCACGTGATAGTCGATAGATGTCTAAATTTTACAATTGTGATAAAACTGACGTACAATTTTCAGTGTAAATTTCACTGAATTATACGTTTCCCGGAAATACCAAACAAAGCTAATATTGTAATAGTAGCCGATGTAAAGCCATGGCTATTTTATTGCAAAGATGGTTCCACATATATCTGCTATTATTACAATATTAGTTGTGTTTGATATATTCGTGAAACCCTATAATTCAGTGAAATTTACACTGAAAATTGTACGTCAGGTTTATCACAGTTGTCAAATTTAGACATCTATCGACTATCACGTGATCTACACCACACTTCGTTACTCTGCTAGTGTTTACACACGACCTTAAAATATCGAACAGGTCAGTGTCTCACCCACTTTTCTAAAACGAACGCAATGCGGTGTCAACAGTTTATCTTCATTTTTACACGGGAGCACGATATCAAACACATCTAGTATCTTACGAGATTCTGAGGTGGTTATTTTGATTAAACTTATTAATTGTCGTTGATATAGATAATTTTGTTTTCAGAAACGAAAAATATGAAGACGCTAGCAATATTGTTTTTGATTCTTCCATTGTCTCTGGCCAGACTCTCGTCTATGGAATTGTACCTTGAGTGTCCAATTGAATGCACTTGTTATTACTTAGACAATGGATCCCACGTTGACTGTTTTAATGTAGGACTCACTAAATTTCAACCACTGCCGTACGACTTAACTATTGGAAACTTTAGCACCAATCGAATACTAGATTTACCGTCAAAACTTCTGAAACTTGATGACGCCGAAATAATCGATTTAAGAAACAATTATATTACAGAAATTCCATCGCTTAGATATATGAAGAAGCTTAAATATTTGGATTTGGCAAATAACAGGAATCTGGCGGGAAATATAAACTTTCTTTGGCATTTATCAAAACTCGAGGAACTTGATATGACAAATTGTACACTCGATGGGTTTAAATCAACGTATTTCAGAAGAACGCCTAATCTTAAAGTGTTACGCATTTTGGGAACCAACATAAAATTATCTCTTGAAGATTTTCAACAATTGAAACATCTGACCGTCTTTGAAGGAAAAATAAACAAATGCACACCAACGAATTTACTATATATTGCTAGCCATTTTAATAAACTCGATAAGATTCTATGTCCGAACGGAATATCGGTTGAAAAAATGTAATTTATTCACTAGTAAAATTTTGTGGAGGTGCAATATTGCCCCTAAAATTTTACAAAATCGGCTCGATGGGGCTGGAACTACAAAACTTGTGAAAACACTAGTTTGCGGACGTTGTATTAATTGAATGGTGCATTTTTGATGATGATACTGGATTCATTAAATGAATGCCGAATTTTCAAGTTACTGAAAATAAATTTATATTAAATTTTTTATTTGGTTTGGAAACAAGTATACTTTTTAAATATCAAAATGCACGGTTTCGCACAGCGTTATTTGTATAATAATTGAACTCTGAACAAATTCAAATATTAATTTAATCTCAAAAATTTGATTTTGTACTTGAAACATAGTTCAAGTATGGATTACGCATTATATAAGTTTATAAGAATTTTCTTTTTAATCTAATCTCAAGTACGTACTATTTGTAATTAATATAAAAATTCTCTCAAATGCCAAGCCGACCATATCCCTAGACGAACGTGGTATAAGATTGGATTTTTAATGTAACGACCGATTATCTTGATTTTTAAGAAGTTTATGACAATTATTTTATACAACACGATGACTTCGGCAGATAAAGATTTTTTTGCACGATTCCCTATAAAATAGCTACTTTTCATGCGTGTAAGTTGGTCCATTTCGTACTAGTGCGAAAAATAAAACAAAACTAATGCCATTTAACCACTGCAATGTTTGACAGAGGTCAGTTTCCATTTAATTATATATGAGCGACAGAAAAGCAAAATAGACTTTGCCTTCTAAACAATCCAAATTTCCAATATGGCTGAACCGAGAGTAATTATAAATATAAATTTATTATAATGTGAAAATCAGCTATTTTGTTGGAGGTACGTGCGAAAAATGTAGTATGTATCTTGTTTGTAATGATACAATCACTCGAGTGACTGTTAATACTTACATATCGCTCGTAATAACACTATCTCATCCTGTTGATGATACCTTCATTTACAAACAAGATACATAAACTACTATCAACTGTTTAAGATTTTTGTCCAACGTAGCCACTGTGCTGTGCAAAACAATTGTTACAAAATGAAGATCATAATTAAAATTTATGAAACTGCTTATATTGTTGTTTGTTGGTCAAGATTACTCAGGTTTCAAAATTTTTGTTTTTCTTAGACTGTAAATTTGACTAAAAAGTAATTAACGGCTTGGCAACTGAATTATTCATGATTGTTATTATTTGTTTATTAAAAAATTGTTAATTTTTGTTTATTAATAAAATACAAATTTTATGTGAATCGTATTTTTGCATTTTACTTTTCGTTTGTTTTATTATTGAAAAATGTTAAGCAACATAGTCGCCGTATTTGTGCGAATTCAATGTTTTACTAGATGTCTGGTTCAACGACACTCGAATTTAAATTTAATAGAGAAGTACTACCTAGGGGAGACCGGGTACAAAAGTAACAGCGGGTCGAAAGTAACAAATGTTCTGTAGGTTTATCCAATAGTCAAAAAACCACTTCGCTGCCCTCAGGCGATAGTTGGTAGTTCCCCCCTCACTTGTATTCAATAATCGCGCATGCCGCGCGCTGTTAAGTTGTGTGAGAAGACAATACGTGATTTCACACATCAAAAGTAAGTTTTTTGACGTTTACTTATTTAGTGTTTACTTAGTATTAAAAGGATTATATTAATCTGTATATTTGCATAGTAATACTTGATTAGATTGATTACACAGTGTTTTAATTCGTTTTTGTCTAGCACGTTCCGTTTCAAAGTTATCTTTCATATTTTAACAAAAATGTGGTGGGGTACAAAAGTAACATAGCCCTATGGGTACACAAGTAACACGTTACTTTTGTCCCCGCATTGATTTACTTACCTACTATTTTTATGTTGATATTCACGAAAGGAAAGAGAAAAGGAATAAAGTCAAAGAAGGCAGCCAAAAACAAAGAAAATAAATCTGACGAAGATAGTTTGTCTCGTTTGCTTAGAAACTTTTAGCAATAGTCGACCAAATGAGCAATGGATACAATGTATCGAATGTAAAATGTAGGCACATTCTGAATGCATCAATGATGCAAATTATGTGTGCCATAATTACGAGTCTGAATAGAAGACAGATACTGAATAGTCTGATTATAAAAAAATGATTATCATATAATAATTGATCTCATTATACATACATACTTAAACTAAGAATAATTTCTAACGAGGAGTTAATAATATTGATTTGTTTTCATAAAATATATAATTTTTGAGTATTTAAAATGCAAATGTTTATTTGTGTTATTAATACTAAGTTTTCTAATAAATAAGTTGTTGATTTAACATGTCATATCATATTCATTACAAACCCCTTTGCTCTGTTACTTTCGACCTGCTAGCGTGGTCGAAAGTAACAACTGACGAATTTTTTTTAAGTCTCTGTAATTCATACAAAATACACAATAATAAGGTAAATCAAGATACTAATGTAAATAACATGAACGGAATTTATATATGGCTATATTAATTTCATTAAAATAATAACACCTAACCAGAAACTAAGGTAAATATACAAAATGTTACTTTTGTACCCGGTCTCCCCTATACAGATTTTCCAAAATGTATTATTGTTGTTATCCAGTCAAAGACGAGCCGGGCACTATAGAAAATAATTTATTAAAAAAAATGTTGAAATGAGAGAGTGGATATTAAAAATGTATTTTTTTCCATTGCATTCTAAACTGATATATCGCATATTATTCTATTCCTTAAAATTCATTTCCAGTGTAGTCTCTCATCGAATGAAAAAAAATGAAGAGTTAATTTATAAGGGAAGCTATATTTTTTTTCACATTTGTAAAAAATATTGAAATTAATTTTTCAAAAGGCAAACGGACCATCTGATAGTAGGTTCAGCACAGACGGTAATACCGCTTGACATTTCAGTCCTGAACGATATTAAAAATTCATATGACATTTGACCTGTGTATCCACTATCCCGTTTGCATCGATATCATTCCAGTCTGATTGCTGCTCAGAGCTAAAAAGTACCTCACAATCATTTTTTATATTTTCTTATTTTCATATTAAAGTGTATTAACGTAAATATGATTTGAAATATTTTTTTACCTATATTCTGATTTTTTTAAATAATTTTTCGGATCTAATCTAGAAATCAAAATAAAGAATTTAGAGCGTTAAAACTTTCTCAATAGTTAGGTCAATGCGCTTCAAATAAGTAGGTATACAAAAAGTCACGATTAAATAATGATTTGCAAAACAGCAAACATTTATTATCTTATATGCGACGCGAGTGTATCTGAAAGTACCGAGAAAAACTTTCTCTATGTCGGAAAATAATGAAAATTATGTGCTCAAAGTTATTTTATGGTGAAATAAATGTATTTTGAGCAATTATACAAAATTTCATCAATATTCAATAAATAAAATCAATACATTTTGCGACAAACATATTTCTGATGCGCGAAAAATCCCAGAAAAAACTGCTCTGGAATTGAAAATTTTAAACATGGAAGCAGAAAATTTCAGAGTCGTTAGGTCAATACGTCTCAAATATGCATAGAAATGTTTGTCAAGATCTAATAATTATTTGTAAAACGACAAATATCTATGAGGCGTGCGTGTAGGAAAATTCGGAGGAAAACTAATTTTGAGAAATGAAAATTTTCAATCCTACGGCTGGAATATTCCTGATTTGAAATACCTAATGTAATATTATGTAGACTTTTAAAAATCAACAAAATTGGCGTTGTTCCTGAAGAATTCAAATTTTTTAACGATTTTCCAGCTTTGACTCTACCTAATATTCAATATTGATATTACTGAGAAGTTAGTAGACCTCAAGAATCGCATTTGTAGAGTCACCTTCAATAAACGACCTATCTCACGGCTTTATTCGATTTCAAACCACAACATTCCCGGACGCAGCCAGACCGAAAAGCTGTAGTGGACAATAAAACTCCATCATTATTAAAATAATCAATTAGTGATTGATAAATAGCAAATATATGCGCACAAATAACATAGAAGGATGGATAACAAGGGAACTAAACAAGAGATCTGGTTAGAGGTTAGAGGAGGTTAAAGACTCGGGCCATAACCACAGTCTGACCACACACACCTATAAATCACTACATAGCAATCTATTTAAACATTTCGGCTTTTGTTGGCCACCCATTCCACCAACTATTAGCCCATAACCGACCAGTTTTCTCTATGTATGCACGCAGTACATATGTGTCATCGTGCTCTGACCCTACGAGCTACTAGTTCCGGTGGTTAACACCAACAATGCCTGGCTTCTTGTACATTGTATTGTATATTTGCCATTATGCACAGAATTAGCTGAGAGAACACAAATAAATGGCAGTGCGGCTTGATTGATAGATGGAGTTGATTATAGATCAGGAGTCACAGAAAACTTCTGAAGGAGACTCGTTTCAAAAACTTATCAGTTTTCCCGGAGCGACAAAATGTTCTTTTTTTGCTTAAAAATGTTCGAAATCTTATATACTAGAATATGCCTAAAAAATTTCAAAACGATATTCGTTACGATAATAGTTACGATATTAATTGATCATTACAAATTTTTTCACTATCAAACTTGATTGTTTTTTTAAAAACACGTTTTTGTGGGCGTAATATGTCAAAAAAAATTGGGCTGAAATTTTTACCAGATATGATAAACTGTTTTTATTCGTAGTTGAACCTATTTGTTTGGAAAATTATTGTTTAAATTTTATTTATAATTAGTCATTTTATGCGAATAACAAGAATTTTTCTGAATGGATGTTCTCGGTTCACTCTAAAGGCTGTAATTACGCCCACAATTTGGACATCGCAACTGCAAGGCGTCTGATAGAAATACTTACGACGCCAAAAAATTAATACAATTTTTTTAAGAACTTTAAAAGATGTTCTATAAGCCTAATTCATTAAAATATCATAAAAATATAGTTTGTCTAAAAATAAAATGTTTGAAATAAGCGTTTTTTTTTTTTTTGAGCAATAGGTCATATGCATGATTTTTTTTTATATTTTTAATAGATTATTTAGTCAACCATAATACGGAAAAAAATTGATAATCATTTAAAAATGTAATATTATCATAAGAAAAAAAATATTAAATTCCACATTCAAAAATAGACAGTTTAAACAATCGGCCATGTTCGCGGGCTTATGTGACGTCATGATATACGATGCATGCCAACCATTGATGTCAAATTGTCAATGTTCTAAATGAAGTTTATTTGTTGTTTTCTCTAAATACTGACATAATCTTACTGTGAGACGACACAGTCGTCATGAAAACTGTTGTTGATATACCTATACTCTGACGTCACGATGCGTTTTGAAAATTCGAAAGTAGCGCTTATTTTCTACATTTCTTTTTTATTATTTGTATTTTTTCAATGATTAGATTAATAAAATAACCATTACGTTATGATCAAGAACTAAAATAGATTTCGAAATAAAAATTTTAACCAATTTGGAGTTTTATGCATATGACCTATTACACTAGGTACTGATTTTCATTTATTTTGGGTATTTTACTTAACAAAAACAACACAGTGTATTCCTGGTAAAGTAAATTATTACCTGCAGCAAACTTTATCATTACGCGTTATCAGAAATAAAATTTCATTTTCTTGTCGATCGTCTATCCAGAAACGTGTAGAGAGCACGTAGTCTACACTTTTTCATATTGTTTGGAACAAAACGGCTCGAGCGACACTGCAAGAATAATTTCTTGTTGTTTAATTTATTGTTTGAGGAATTTTCAATCTGAAGAAAAGAATAATTCTGTGACTGCAGTATATATTTTCGTCGTCCCTTTTGAATGTCCTTCCAATGTCGACTAATTATGGTTTTATTCGGTCAGTCTAGTTTTTAAAGGACTCCGCCATTTGACATACGAATTCATGTTTTGTTATGTAAATAGTTCCAGTAACGGTTTATCAAGTTCCATTGTTGAGCGTCTATAATCTAGAATTTCTCTTTCTCAAACTCCGTTAAAATAATATATGACATCATTTAAATATGCACAGAATCTATGATATCGGTCAAAGACCAATAATTTCTTTAGATTTATTGCAAACATTTGCAAAAAACAAATCAGGAAACAATATCATTAAAATATCAGTATTTTAGTGACATAACTTCAGAATAGATTTTGTTTTTCTAGTGTTCAAAAAATAAACTTTCAATACATTTTCGGAAATCGATATATCGAAATAAAAAAATTTCAGAAAAAAATTGTATACTATAGCACGGCAGTGGAAGGATTTCTGGTAACGTAGGTCCATTCCCACCTGTGAATAAATAAAAGAAAAAAAGACGGACAGATTTCTCAAAACGGTGGATTGTTTGGGCTGTACCGGTGTTATTTTGGGCCCATAGTGATCAGAGAGGGTACAGCTCCACTTCTTCTACTGTTCTGAGAAACTTGTGCAGAAATGTAACAAAGAAAAGAATATGCAGTTGGTCGATAACAATTATATTTCATAATCACTTCAAAAACGTGTCGGTGAGAAGGTACAAAGAAATCTGATTTACAAGTACATTCTTAATATTAACAATATCATTTGATCATGATTGACAATTAGGAACTGGGGGTAGAACCCTGACGAGGTGATTACTTAATTATCTAGGGAAGTACATTTAATAAGGTTGTTTAAATTAAAAAAAAATAATAAAACGTGAAAGAGGAAAAGAAAACTAGGCGTGAGCGTCATACCTTTTTCTGAAGAGTACTTACTTACACTTGAACAATACTTATTCTAGGAATACTTTACATAATTCGTGAGTGACTACGGGTATTTAGGCGCTTCATGGTAGTACAATGAAGTCTAAATTCGGTTTGGAGAAGAAGCTTGAAGATGATTCTGTGGTTTATTCCATGAGCGTCCTTTTCATGCGACCACACCGAATCCCGGAAAACAACTTAATGTTTGTTATTTTTCCGTAACTAATAAATATTGATTTTAATTATTTCAAACCTAACAACTATTGTTTGTCACTTTTTCACTTTTGAAAATCACAGATACCGCGTATTTAGAGTCAGACGACTGGATCACACGATAGACACACTTATGTTTATAAGTCCAAGCCACGCGATCCAAATCGTACTGCGCATGCAAATACCCGCGAATTTAGTGATTTAAGATTTCCTTATTTATTTATTTTATTATAATAATTTTTATGCTAATATTAAAAAAATGTCGCGGTGCTATGGCACCACGTGACAGGCTCCCCCTCTTTAGTGATTAGGAGGTACTCCGCTATACTACTAACTGTACATACAACAAGAAATTCACAACAATGAATTTATCTTTGTTGTAACTAAGTCAACAATCACTTGACAATCTACCATATCCCATACTATGGCAGTTGAAGTGTGCTCTTCATAAATAAGCTCTAATTAAATTTAACTAATCTAAATTGATCTAACGAGATGAAACAACCACCGATAATACGGAAATTATGGGGTCGTAACCGGACTGGCTGAAGGAGACAGCTTAGACGTTAGACGAAATTGGGCCTTAGGAAAGCGCCGGAATGTAAACAAGGACAAGCTTATAATCTAAAACAAAGGACGAGAATAACGAAATAACACAGGGAGAATTCTTTATTTAGGAAAATAAAGCATAACTCAGGTACGAAAAATAACTTAAACTTTTATTGTTAGTAATATCCTAACCTAACAACACTTGACGTTTGACAGATGTCAGCTGTCTGACATTGAACTTGAAATTAAACTAGAGGGCAATGACCTCGGGTGAATTTTTCAATTGTTAACAGACGGAATTTTCTTCAGATGTTCAATATGAGATTTAAACATCTTTTTGGAGGATGGATCTTGAAGGATGCAGCTAACAGGACTCGTAAATTCTAAAATTACACGGGGATTACTGTAACGAGGACAAAGTTTGAGGTGAAAATTCGGTTTCATTTTGTTATAATGTAACCTTTGTACAACAAAATCGCCGACTTGAAACTTCGACTGCAACGAACGGTTTTTATTGAAATATTTCGCTTGTAGATCATGTGATTTTGACAGAGCTAGGCGAACTTGATTTTCGGAAGGCAAAGCGTCTTGTTCCCACACAGATGACAAATTCCATTGTAAATCGAGTGGAAATTTGATTTCTCTTGACAAAAATATCTTACAAGGTAAATTTTTAATACTTTCATGATATGAAGAATTATTGGCGAAGGTTATGTGATTTAATAACAAGTCCCAACTGAGATGATCGTCAAACTTTTGTTGAAGTAAAATTGACAGAGCAGCTCTAACGTTTCGTATTACTCTTTCTACAGCATTGGACGAAGGATGATAAGGCGAACTGTGAATGACACGTGAACCCCAGGAAGTACAGAATTCATTAAACTTGTTTGACGTAAACGAAGTCGCGTTATCGGAAACTATTTTAGTTGGTGGACCATACGTGGTAAAGACTTGATGCAGACATTTTATTATCGACGTGGAACTGGAATCAGGAATCGCGTAAGTTATTAACCACTTGCTGTAACTATCCAGAATTAGAAGAACATATTTATTCCCGGAATGTGATTTGACAAGCGGTCCCATGAGATCAATGTAAATTTTATCCCACACAGATTGTGGAGGATTAGACGACATAACTACTTTATCAGGATGTTGATCTGATTTATGCGTTGCACAGAGCATACAATCTTTAATAAATTGACGAACCTCAACAAACATGCGCGGCCACCAAAATCTTCGTGATATTGAACGATACGTCTTCGTGACTCCGGGATGACTGGCGATTTGTGAATTATGAAACTGTTCCAATATTTCTTTCTTGGAGGCGGACGGAACAACAATACGTCGACGACGGTTGCGGCCTACGAGTCGAACCAGGAAATTCTTGTGAATAGCGAAATTTTTCTGAGGTAAACCTTGATTAATTTGACTTTTAAGGCGGTTTAACTCAGGATCTTGATCTTGCAGGATATTAAGTTCGGTAAACGGATTTTTAATTTCCGTAATGGGATTGAGAAAATTTGATTGTATTGCATTTTTCTCAGAAGTTTCGGATTCAGCTACCAAACGGGATAAACAATCGGCAGTACAATTTACTTTACCGCGAATATGTTCGACTTTGAAACTGAAACGACTGATGCGAAGTAACCACCTACCTACACGACCTAAGTTGCGGGGGTGCTGAATTAACCATTTGAGACAGGAACTATCTGTCTGAAGAATAAAAGTTTGATGCGAGAGGTAAGATTTCATTTTTTCCATAGCCCAAATACATGCTAAAGCTTCTTGTTCGTACGTACTGTATTTCTTCTCGGCGGATGTCAAACGTCGGCTTGCGTACTGGATCGGGTGTAGACCATCTTCAAAGGATTGTAAAAGAACACAACCAACATGATTTTGACTGGCGTCGGTTTGCAGAATGAATTCACGTTGAAAATCGGGAAAACGTAGAACTGGTGAACTTGACAGAGCTTCACGAAGTTTGCGAAAAGACTGAATATGCGTTTCCGTTAAATTATATTTGACATTTTTCTTCCGTAGATCATTGAGTGGCGACATTATCTGAGCGTATTCGGGGATAAACTTAGCGTAATAACCAACCATTCCAATAAACGTTTGAAGCTGTTTCAAATTCTTCGGAATTGGCAAATTCTTTATCGCTTCCACTTTGTCGGGATCCATGGAAAGACCGTTGCTTGAGACACGATGACCCAGGAAGTTGAGTTCGCTTTGGGCGAATTTTATTTTATCCGGATTCACGGTAAGATTAGCTTCTTTTAGACGTCTTAACGTTTCTCGAACGTGTACCATATGAGATTCCATATCGGGACTGTATATTAATAAGTCGTCGAAAAATACAATCACAAACTTGTATCTTAAATCGGCAAAAATGTCAAACATCAGACGGTTTAGAGCACTAGGTGAAATAGATAGCCCGAACGGAGCCTTATGAAATTTCCACTGGCCTTCAGGAGTGACGAACGAAGTTAGACTCTTTGATTTGTCAGATAATTCAACTTGGTAAAAGGCGCTGTTTAGATCCAACGTGGTGAAAACTTTAGCGTTTTTTAAGCACTGGAAAATGTGCTCAATCGACGGAACAGGAAAACTATCCATTACAACCTTTTTGTTTAACTGGCGATAATCAATACAAAGTCTATAACCTCCACTTGATTTCTTGACAAGAAAAGCCGGTGAAGCGTAAGGAGATTTACTAGGTGAAATAACGCCTTTATTCAAAAGATCACTAATATGTTCCCTCATTATTTTAGCTTGAGGTGGGGAAAGTGGATACGGGGCCTTTCGGACTGGAATATCGTCAGACAAATGAATTGAATATTTGTAATTTTTAGCTTGACCTAGTTCTTCGGTAAGAACTTCTGGAAATTCTGCAAGCAAACTACTAAAGTTGGCCGCATTTGAATCTATACTGGTAACGTGATCCAGGGAGAAGGTTTTGGACGAAGCGGGTAACGGTACAAAGGGAATGACGTGAGAGGGATCGAATTTGAAAGAAAGATTATTCTCGGTACAATTAACGTTCGCACCCATTTTGCATAAAGAATCATAACCTATTATGACGGGATACGACAGAGCGTCGAGAACTAGGAAATCAATCTTCCAGGTAAATTTACTAATAGTAATGACTACTGTTAACGTGAAATTAGATCTCGCGATAGAACTGTTGGCTACTTGGGCATAAGAAATCGAATTTGTGATCGTACCTATTTTTAACGATGACAAATAATTAGCAAGTTCGGAATTGATGTAGTTCTTGGTAGAACCGGTATCAAGCAGTGCCGAAGCTCGAATATGTTGAAAGTAGAGATAAACTAGAGGGATCGTAGAGCTACTTGATTGACTTGGGGAATTATAGGAATAATTCGGGACGGGAGAAGTCAATCGAATAGACGTATTTACAGGAGAGGACAAGTTAGCTGGAGGGGGGTGGTTCGAAAGGGGTGACTTATTAACTAATGTGGTTAACCGGGGAAAGACATTAATTTGTTCTACATCTTTCGGCTTACTAAAAATTTTGACAACGCTATCTCACCCTTGAGAGGGCAGGATAGCCTTAGGTTCAGAAGGAGAAGGACGTGGGGGACGAACCGGACACTGGGCTATAAAGTGACCTGGTTGTTTACAATATCGGCAACAAGGGGAAAAATTAGGAGCGACAAGTCCGGTCGAATTGGGGTGAGTGTACGTTTTACGTTGACGTTCAACTACTCTCAAATGTTTTATAAGCTGGTGAAGCTCAGCTAAACAAGTTGGGGTATCTCTGAATTGTAGATAATTAAATGTGAATTCGTTTTGGTTAAGCCAAATGCGCGCAATTATCTCCGATTCAGACAGGCTAGGACCCAATAATTCGACGTATTTCAAGACGTCTTCAGCATATTCGGGAAAATTCTCAGAGAGGTTCTGACGCCTACTGATATAGCGTTCTATTAGCATAGCCCGATCTATAGAAGTGGTGAAATGGTCTAGAATAAGATTTTTGAGCTGTGTCCATTCGAGTTCAGAATAGACATTAAGTCTCCACCACTGTCGGAGGGGTCCGTCAGTCTTAGTGCCTAAACTCTTTAACAAAATATGAAATGGAACTAAAGCGAATTGACTCACGTTCTCGATTTCTAACAGGAATTGTATCAAAATGTCAAGATCTGTACCTGTAGCGGTAGGTACGTTACGCAACAAGTCCCGGATATCGCCCATATTTGCATGCGAAGCGGTATGATTTGGAACGGAAATAAGAATTGGCTCGGACTTACTCGGTGAGTGCACTGGAGGATCGTCCATCGCCGGCGGAGAGTCTGGAAGTTCAGCGGTGGTCGGAGGCGGACCTGGAGATTTGCTTTGGCCGGGTGTCGGCGGAGACTTTGGGCTGCGGCAGGACTTATGGCGCGGCATGGTCGACTGGAAGACGTGGAATCGGACAGGAACAGGACTCAGGAATTAACTACGCTCTGCTACCAATTATAGCACGGCAGTGGAAGGATTTCTGGTAACGTAGGTCCATTCCCACCTGTGAATAAATAAAAGAAAAAAAGACGGACAGATTTCTCAAAACGGTGGATTGTTTGGGCTGTACCGGTGTTATTTTGGGCCCATAGTGATCAGAGAGGGTACAGCTCCACTTCTTCTACTGTTCTGAGAAACTTGTGCAGAAATGTAACAAAGAAAAGAATATGCAGTTGGTCGATAACAATTATATTTCATAATCACTTCAAAAACGTGTCGGTGAGAAGGTACAAAGAAATCTGATTTACAAGTACATTCTTAATATTAACAATATCATTTGATCATGATTGACAATTAGGAACTGGGGGTAGAACCCTGACGAGGTGATCACTTAATTATCTAGGGAAGTACATTTAATAAGGTTGTTTAAATTAAAAAAAAATAATAAAACGTGAAAGAGGAAAAGAAAACTAGGCGTGAGCGTCATACCTTTTTCTGAAGAGTACTTACTTACACTTGAACAATACTTATTCTAGGAATACTTTACATAATTCGTGAGTGACTACGGGTATTTAGGCGCTTCATGGTAGTACAATGAAGTCTAAATTCGGTTTGGAGAAGAAGCTTGAAGATGATTCTGTGGTTTATTCCATGAGCGTCCTTTTCATGCGACCACACCGAATCCCGGAAAACAACTTAATGTTTGTTATTTTTCCGTAACTAATAAATATTGATTTTAATTATTTCAAACCTAACAACTATTGTTTGTCACTTTTTCACTTTTGAAAATCACAGATACCGCGTATTTAGAGTCAGACGACTGGATCACACGATAGACACACTTATGTTTATAAGTCCAAGCCACGCGATCCAAATCGTACTGCGCATGCAAATACCCGCGAATTTAGTGATTTAAGATTTCCTTATTTATTTATTTTATTATAATAATTTTTATGCTAATATTAAAAAAATGTCGCGGTGCTATGGCACCACGTGACAATACCAATGGATCATTAAAATTTGAATTTTCACATTTTTTACATAATATAATATATAGCGGTCCGATCCGGCTTCACCCGAATTTGTAGATAATGTCATCTTTTTTCGTCGACTTACGTTACAAAATTGATCTCCACGAAAAGCGTGTGCATTTTAACGCGATAATATTTAGCCATTCTGAAGGTCCTTTCTAAATACCAATTGGTGAAAAAAACTTGAAATCAGATGAGTAATTTCAGAGATTACCTCCTACATGCAAACTTACAACCTTTACCTCTTTATAAGTACCGTGAATCAGCAATGTGCGTCATGTTTAAAATAATTCATATTATACGTATTACGAATGGTCTTATTTAAAAAAGACGGGTTGCGCTCCGGGAGTGCCGGCAGAAGTGAAAACTTGAATATTACCTCTACTCTCCATCCGTCTTACGAATTTTCGATCAGTTTACCCATACCTCTACTCTCCATCCGTCTTACGAATTTTCGATCAGTTTACCCATACCTCTACTCCCCATCCGTCTTACGAATTTTCGATCAGTTTACCCATACCTCTACTCTCCATCCGTCTTACGAATTTTCGATCAGTTTACCCATATCTCTACTCTCCATCCGTCTTACGAATTTTCGATCAGGTCACGTGTCCTGACGCGAGTTTAACATTTTTTACCCATTACAAAAAAAGTGTACAACGCCGCTAAAGAAGTTTTCACTTCAAAAATTGCGCCATTTAGCTTGCATAATATTGGGAAAGACGTTTCAATTTACGCTCAGCATAGTTCTAAACCATTCATAAGTGATGAATACTTTACACAAATCTAAACAGTATGTAAGAGACAAGACCTACTGACAGTAATCTAAGTAATATTACATCATTTCATACAATTAGACGTAAGACTGTAAATACATACAAGCGAGTCTGTTTTGTGCGTTAATATTATTACATAACATAATATATTGCATATAAAGTGTAACAGAGACAGAACTAGTTATGTAATATTTCTTGGAGTTGAGCTAAGCTATGAAAACACACATAAAACACAGTCTTGTCCCGTATTCAGCGTTTGTCTTACATAAAAGTGACTCGGAATGTTCAGCGCTAATGAAATTCTACTGTTGGACAAGTCTCTGCCAGATAAAATTGTCGACGATCGACAACTGAGACGACTCAAACAATTCCAGCCAATTGGGCAACAGGACCATTCCAACTTCAAAAATATCTACATTTGAAAAAATTTTTCAACAAAACTTTCTTGAAAATATAAATAGAAAATTAAAATCTTTGATTAAAGTCTGAATACAACTCTTCAAATAAATAAAATTATCGACCAAATTTTTTTTCAGACTATGTATTGACAAAAATAATAATATTTTACTAGATGACGTTTTGATCCGGATTTGGACTTTCCTCAGAAATAATCTAAAAAATATAAAAATTAATTAGTATATCTAGTTATGTTCTAATAGAATGGAGTTTGAATTATCAAAATATTAATAATAATTCAAACTCCATTCTATTAGACAATAAGTAGATATACTAATTAATTTTTATATTTTTTAGATTATTTCTGAAGAAAATCCAAATCCGGATCGAAACGTCATCTAGTGAAATATTGATTTATAATATTATTATTTTTGTCAATACCTATATAGTCTGAAAAAAATTGGTCGATAATTTTATGTATTTAAATAGAAAATTTAACAGTTATGAAAAGTATATACCATTATTATATAAAAAACAACGTTATAGCATAATATATCTCTTTTGCGCATGCGCTAATTTCCCCAAATAACAATAGGGGTCTTCACATTTACGTATCAAACATCTTCTCAAAATTTGCTTTCAATCCGTTCAGCCATCGTGCTCACAGAAAAACAGACTGACAGACGCACACAGTTTTTCCAAAAATATGTTTTTTGGATTCGAGGGACATCAAAACGAAAAGATATTGTAAAATTTTGAAAAGTGATTTTTGACAATTCCCTACTGTGGGTTGGAATGGTAAAAGCATCAGTCGCCAATATCCAGATTTTTAGGGGATGACCAAGTCCACCATGACGTGGAACGTCTTTGAACAACGGGGCAATATAAGAGAGCGTTTGATAACGCAAAATTAAAGAGGAAATTGTTTCAACGGCGTGAAAATGTAAGAGAAACATTGGTAACGCATGAATGAAACAAGTTCATAATTATAAAGAAGTTTCACTTCTTCCGTGAACTTATGTGGATGAGACTCACACGTTTTTTTTAAGTAAAACTTCTTTTGGCACGGTAGGGTAAAATTGAACACGTTTCAATGTGGTTTACAATAAAAACCTTAAAAAACATTAAGCGAAGTTGGCGGCGAGGTAGAATACTTGACTCCTAACCTGAAAGTCGCAGGTTCGAACCCGGCGCTTGGTGCCGTTATTATTATATTTTTTTTGTATTTTTTTACAATTTTACCAGTTTTAAAAAATACTGAATAGTTACTTCTTACCACAACAGTTTTATTAGCGGATGTACATTTCGGGAGCTATGCTCTCATCTTCAGCAAACACTAAACTAAATTACGAAACAAACATCTTAACTTAATATAACAAATACAGGTAAAAACAAAAATAAAACTAGGTACTATAATAATTTAATCAAAAGACTTGCGGAAGATCAGGTAACAAAATGGAAATCCAAGGAAACTTGACATAATCTGTCAACAACACAAAGGTCCGTGCCGATGATAAATCTGTAAAAACAAAAGAAACAACAAAACGAAAAAACAAAAAACTAACAAACTAAAGTTTTTAAAGATCGTATAAGGTATACGTTTAAAAATTCCAGTATGGTATAAAATTCATTCTCAATCAAAAATTCTTTTATTTTACTTTTAAAGGTCGCAAGGGAAGCTAAGTTTTTATATTCCGAAGGCAATTTATTGTAGGCTCGGATAGCAATATTCGTCAGTTATATTGCGGCTCAAATTATATTTTTGTAGGGTCAAAGGTCAACAATGTGAAGCTTCACAAGTTCATTGAACATTTAGCAACTTGGTGTACAATATATATAATTTAAGTTCTTGATTTTCAGAGAAAGAAGGAGATACGCAATGTGTCATAAGTAGTCTTCCTTGTTTTTTCCATCCCAAGAGACAGCCACTATCTACTGTAAAATATAATTTCATAAACCACAGAAGGTTGTTATGATTTTAAACTTAAATCTTTTTAAGTAAAATAAGAGAAATACAACGTTGTAGTGAAGTCTCTTAAATTTTAAAAGACGTTACAATATTACAGCGTGCACTGAAAGAACTTTTATAAGAAACATTCTTAATCTTGTCTAACGAAACATAGTTTTCTGTATTTTACTGTTATGAGTATTTTAGAAAATAAAAGAACTGATGAAGGGAAAAACAATGATAATGATATAAAAGGCAAAAATAAATAAAGCTCACGAGAAACTACGAAGATTTTGCTGAAATTAAAGATGATAGATATTTCTGTATGCTCACGTTCAAAATCTGGTAAGTTTTTAATAATTTTTAAAACTCGGCCTTCTCTCTAAACGTCTTACGTAATTTGTAGTTAATTCATTTTACATTTATATAAACGTTACTAAAAACAAAAGCCAATAAAATCTATATTAAAAAAAAATATATATAAACTGTACTCTACTGCCAAAAATATACTAAAAGCTAATAGTTTATAAATAAAATTTACAGTTTCAAAAAGGAAAAAAAAAAAACGCTTATATGAACGCACTAAAAAGGCGACAATTAATTTTTAACTGACTTCAAAAAAAGAGGAGGTTCTATGTTCGACTGTATATATTATTTTTTTTATGTATGTTCACCGATTTCTCCGTCAATTATGGACCGATTTTCAAAATTCTTTTTTTATTCGAAAGAGTGCACTTCCGAGGTGGTCCCATCGGAACCAAGTCAGGATCTGATGGTGGAATCCGGAGAAATCGAGGGAAACTCTCAAATTTCAAAGGCACGCATAGTTGGCCTACCCATTGCAATACTTTATCTAACACTAAAAAAGAGAAAAATAAAATATTTTTAACAAAAAAATTGAACCGACTTCAAAATATGCACTAAAAAGTAAAAAATAATAATTACCAATTGTTATATTTGGAGTCGGTGTCAGCCAAAATGAAATCTATTCCGAGAACTAGAGACATGTAAGATTTAAATTGCTACTTTCGAATTCCGATGTGACACCGACTCCAAAAATAACAATAATTATTATTTTTTACTTTTTAGTGCATATTTTGAAGTCGGTTCAATTTTTTTGTTAAAATATTTTATTTTTCTCTTTTTCCTTCTATAGTGTTGGTTACTCGATATAAAGTTTCTAGATTAGGCAAAGTACAGCAATCGTCCAACATTTTGGGACTTACGAGTCATAATACATAGAAGTAACTCTAGGGAAAAATTAATAACAAGTTCAAAAATAAATATCGATGACAGATAATCTTTTTCATATTCAAAAATACATCAATTATCCAAGTTATACAAATTTAAAATTATGTAAATGTGATTGTAATGTTCAGTTATGTTTTGAAGAGAAATCTAAAGTAAATGTTATCGGGAACATGTAAAATTTAAATCACTATTTTCTATTAGCCATCCTTGGACGGTTTCATTGTTATTTTTTTACATGGGTTAAATGGATTAAAAGTAACTTTAATCAAACTTAATAGTTTGTGTAAATCTATAGATTTTTATTCGATGAATTGAATGAAATAAAAGTACAGCGAGTGTCCCACGCTTTTAAACGTTATAGAAGAGAAAGAAACGTTGCGTTGATATAAGCGTGCTTTTTAGATTTTTTTGTAATTATGCACTATAATAGTATGTAAATATCTACTGATTTTCGTAGTTAGCACCTTTGGATGTTAAGGGATCGATTTAAAGCGCTTTCAAGCTATACTAGCTACAAAACAGTGAACTCTCGGTGACAACACTACACGAAGTAGGATAAGCTTGCAACAGGATGTCTCAGTGATGCCAACCCAACCCAATGACAACTTAGCGTTCAGTAGCGTACGTGCTCTCATTATAAATTTTCAAAAACACTTGTTTAAAACAATAATAATATACTGCAATTTTCAACATTTCAATTAGACATAGAAAACTTGTGAACACTTCATAATAATAGGGATGTGGAAGTACTCGTAAAAGTGAGTAATAAAAGTACTGTCTTGTCGAGTGAAATAATAAACCAAGATACAGCGTTTTCATTAAATCAGATGTAATATCATACGAACTGAACTCATTTATTTTTTATCACTTACATCTCAATAGTCAAATTGTCATTTTCAGTTTTATTAATTTTACTACTAGCTCTTTCTTGCGACTTTGCGTAAATATCAGCTTAGACCGGCAGCTTAGCTTAGCAATATTTAATTCTTACATGTCGATATTAATAAATCCACAATATTAATTTATTCATTTTAGTATATTTCGTATACATCCATAGAAATGTTTATGGATTAGATCAACATGCGCATCAAATTCTACTCTTTGAGCACGGAAACTTCATACGTGTGCCGAATTTTACTAAAAAACAGTTTAGTCGTTTGTTGATTTTGTATGAAAAATATTGTTATTTGTATGAAGCTTAATGCGATCGAAGCCGATTATAAAGTAATTTATCTTATGAGTTGAGGAGCACAAATGAACCAAATTTAATTGAAATCGTAACAGACAGGTTGATAACTAGTTTTATATGCAGTCGGGATCATGTATTTTCAGCACCGTCTATTTTCAACTGATTTTGTTCACGTATTTTCAAAAAGTTGACGCGGATAATGGCTAGTATTCAATGTGATATTTGCTATTCGTTGGCATGGTTACCTACATAATATATTCCACGTCATGTAAAAATTAATCAAAGCATGCTTAACTTGTTTATTTCTGACGGATCTATAAAACAAAAGAACAGCTGATTTTTTTTTAATTTTCAAAATATTTCCAAAACTCTGAAGTTTAGAAAAAAAATGGTTGTCTGTAAAGTCGGTTTACGGACGATAGTTTTACGTGATAACGTATTCCGCTCGAAGGTCAGGCGGAACGTGACACATTTCGGAACGTTACACTTTTTCGTGCATGCAGCCGGTGTTTCATCAATTTATAAGACGTTATCACGTCAAAAAAATTTGACAAAACTTTCTTGAAAAATTTAATAGAATATTAAACCATTATGGAAAGTATATCATTATTATATAAAAAAACAACGTTATAGCATATACCTATCTTTTTTACGCATGTGCCGATTTTCTCCAAAAACAATAGGGTTTTTCATATTTACGTATCAAACATCTTCCCAAAATTTGGTTTCAATCCGTTCATCCATTTGACCTGTATCGTGCTCACAGACTAACCAACTAACAGACGCACAGAGTTTTATTCCAAAAATATGTTTTTTTGGAATCAGGGGACCTCAAAACGAAAAGATATAGTAAAATTTTGAAAACTGATATTTGACCTAAATTATTGGTACCATTCCCCACTTGTGGGTAGAAAAGCAAACATACGAAAAAGTGGATTTCTTTATGCAGTAAGTGTCCATTTGACTAATTTGGTACGTCTATGCGAGCTATACAATGTCTCTCCAGTCGCAGGTTTCGTAGACTCTAAATGGGATGGCATCTGTATTCATGCGTTCTAAGTAACTGTCACTCAAATATATGTAAGTGTCGCGAATCTCTCATAGAGAATGCGTGAGGTCACATTCTGACAACTGTGATACTGTGTATAGTTTATCACATAGTTGTTGAGCCGGTGAAACTATTGTAGTTTGTGTTGAAAAAATATTATAAAGCCTTTCACTGGGAGTTCACTCCTTATACTGCTAGATACTGTTGTATTTTTGCAGTGAAGTAATATCAAATATATTTTTCACACACAGTAAAAATGTGAAATATGTAAAAATTAACAATTTATTAATGTTTATAAATTAAGAATTTAGTTACACTAGCGAGGAAGTTTAGTGTAAATTGTCTGACAAATACAGTATAGTTGCCATTATCTGGACACTGATTTTTAGTATACCTAAATAAAATTATCGAACAATTTTGTCTGAAAAATTGGTCGATAATTTTATTTATTCAACACGCGTGAGTAATATGTAATTTCGGGGCCCTGCTAAATTCGGGAGAAATAATAAATTACTTCATGTTGACGCGTAGAGTGCTAATAATAAGCCGTACAATGTGATAATGAATTTTCTGGACCAATAGAAACTCAGTAGCAAGCCCAAGCGTGAAATAATGAAAAAAAACTGCACGCAGCTTCTGGACCAATAGGAACGTGGTAGGCGGTATTGTATATATGAAAACAGCATCGCAATTCAGCGAAAGTCATGGCAATCTTGTGTGCATACACTGACGGTGGATACGTCAATCAATGAAGTGATTTATTATTTTTCCCTCTTTTATCAGGGCCCCGATTACATATTACTCCTGCTAGTTGAATAAAGTATAATGTGCGACCATTGATCGAAGGAGAATATTCCACTCGCGTGCGTTTTACCGAACTCGCTACGCTCGTGCGGCAAATTTCACGCTCATGGAATCTTCTCCTTCTCTCACTAGTCGCACAATATACTATTATTGAAGAGTTCTAATCAGACGGTAATCAAAGATTTGAATACTGATTTTTACTATTCAACTCTTGCACCAAAATAAATACTTGCATTAATATTAATGATATTTAAATGCAATTAAAAGATACGTCCAAATATTGTATCATATACCTACTTCAACGGCAGAATGTTTCTAGAACTGAAGATTTTCCTCAAAACCGACCGAAACTGCAGTTTGCAAGTAAAAGCTAGCGGAATATAAATTCTAAAAAGTAGAAACAAATGTTTAAGAATAAAAAGCATCAATGAATAACAAAATGTGTTCTGCTTTTAACAGTGATAAACAGCATGTGCGATGTTTACACATATTCGTCTTTTGTTTGTGAATAAATAAATAAATATTATGTAAACACAAATAAAATACCGGTAGGTGTTTGTTTTGATGCCAGACGCCAACCTGTTTTTATGCGACGCTATATTTTTGAAGTGGAATTAAATGGTTGGTTTAAATGGATAAAAATCTTGGTCAGTATTAAAAAAATATGTAAATAATTGATCATTAATAGTTATGTTCTTCTCAGCGAACGGTAATATTATCGTCACGGTCATGCGCAGTAGCTAAAATGCGTTATAACAGAGATATGGACGATTTTAGCATAAAAAGATGTATTTTTGCTTTCGCGATGAATATATATTCTATTTGACAATAATAGTAAAAAGGACACTTCGTTTTCATGTCAAAATAATGTCTTTATAAAATTTATAAAAAAAAATAATAAACCATAGCAAAGCAGTAGTTTATACAGGTGATTTAAAGTTGATTATTTTTTTAATCAAATAGACGAACAAATATTTCAAGTAACATTTTTATCAAAATTCCAAAATGAAAGAGAAACGGTCTTTCAAACTTTTATTAAATTGTATCAAATGTTGAGGTCGGTTTTGACGTTATGTTATGTCACTATGTAAATATGTTATGTCATTATTCACAGATATTGTACAAAGTTGTACACGTTTTGTTGGACACAAAGATGCGTGCGTCGTAGCTATGCTTCTGTACATGCTTATAGTAGCGATAAGGGCCTTCCGCGAATTATTTGGAATGCATTTCCGATTCGTGCTATCATTTGTTCGAATGTGTTAACCGGGCTTTTGAAGTAATTAAATAAAATTGTAAAAAGTTTATTAAACTTGAATGGCTCTTTCGCTCTTATTTTTGAGTTTTAATAAAAAACTTACTTAAAATATTTGCTCGTCTATTTGATTTCAACACGCTGTGAAAAAAAATAATCAACTTAAAATAATTCTGTATATTTGGTACTTACTTATTATGTTACGAGTAGTGACATTATGTTGTACGAACGCCAGGAGTTTAACAGCTCATAATACCATTATGGACTAGTTATACGGGCTGTTATTTTGAAAATTTTGGACGTATTTCTTTAAAAAACAACGGGTTGAATGAAAAAAAAGTTCGAACAAAAGTTGTACTGTTCTCTGTCGCTCATATGGATTTAAATAAAAAACTGACAGAGATGATACTATTGGATTGGTAAAATTGCATTACTTTTGTTATTTACTTCACGCACTAGTGTGAAAAAGGGTCATTTTATAACTGCTATACAGACATGAAAAGCAGCAATTTTATGAGAGGTACGTGTGTATGTATCTTTATACGTAATACTATTATGACTCGTGTGACTTTACTCACTAGCACTCGTATAATATAATATCACAACTCGTAACATAATAAAATAAATTTAGTACTATTTTCAGTGATTTTTCAAGTTGGATCGTAAATACTGCTTTTTATAGATCTTTTTTATTTTGTTTGGTACTATACCAGAAATAAAACGAATTAAATATATCAAAATTCTGTTTGTTGATTAAGGCCCCCATACACCTCGTTCTTTTTTGGCAGTTTTAACCGCCGGGTAAAACTGTACGGTTAAACACGAACAACGGCCATCCCCATACACCTCGTTCTTTTATGGCAGTTTTAACCGCACGGGTAAAACTGTACGGTTAATTTAAACACGAACAACGCCCATATCCACACAGAGGCGTAGTTTCGTTCAGTTTTTCTGAAGTCGTGGCATCATTAATACGATCTGTTTTGATGGAAAATACAATAATATTGATATTATTTTATGTTTAATAAACATTAATAAACAATATAATGCAAAAATAATTAATAAAATTGATTGATATTAGTCTAAATTAGAGTGTTTTATTTGACACCATTATTTTTTCCTCTAAATTAATCAATATGTTTATAGCAATTTTCATTTATTTTTGTCAAAATTGCTTAGCACTAAAACGGTTAAAATATAAATCAATACTCAAACTAATTACAATCATTTAATTAATATGACTTATTTGCTGTACGTCGCACCACTGAATAAACACGTCGATTCTTATCGGAAAGCGCCACACATTACGATTTAAAACGACAACCAGCAAACACGTCGTGTTTAAAATCAAGCTTCGGCAGATAAAAAAACTGCCGTGTTTCATCGACAGTTTTTGCCCATACACTTCGGTTTTGACCGACGTGTTTTATCGTGACGATGAAAACTGCCAAAAAAGAACGAGGTGTATGGGGGCCTTATGTTAACATAAAGTTGAAATAAACTCATTACATAATATATCACACAGCTGGAAACAAAACTGTCAAACAAAATTTTATTCTAAAAACAGTTTCCAAATAAATAAATTTATACAGCATATATCTGTTCATAAATGTCTGTCACTTTTATGATCTTTTTTTTAATAGTTAGGTAACCTATGTTAGTCCACATTTTCACAGAGCGTTCATTTATTAACCGACAAAAAGGAGGAGGTTCTATGTTTGACTGTATATATATATATATTTTTTTTTTATGTATGTTCACCGATTTCTCCGTCAATTATGGACCGATTTTCAAATTTTTTTTTTATTCGAAAGAGTGCACTTCCGAGGTGGTCCCATCGGAACCAAGTCAGGATCTGATGGTGGAATCCGGAGAAATCGAGGGAAACTCTCAAATGTCAAAGGCACGCATACTTGGCCTACCCATTGCAATACTTTATCTAACACTAAAAAAAGAAAAATAAAATATTTTTAACAAAAAAATTGAACCAACTTCAAAATATACACTAAAATGTAAAAAATAATAATTATTGTTATTTTTGGAGTCGGTGTCAGCCAAAATGAAATCTATTCCGAGAACTAGAGACATGTAAGATTTAAATTGCTACTTTCGAATTCCGATGTGACACCGACTCCAAATTTAACAATAATTATTATTTTTTACTTTTTAGTGCATATTTTGAAGTCGGTTCAATTTTTTTGTTAGAAATATTTTTTGCCTATGAAAGATTATAGACGCTCGATAACATAAATTGTTAACGTTACGAAGAAACGACGATAATATTTAGGTGAAATGTACACCGCGTTTACTAAAATTGCAAAGTTTTGTTTTTCCATTAAAACAAATTCACAAAAACAAAATTTTGTGTTCAGTAAAAGTAAATACAACACTTTCTTTACAAACAAAGATATAGAAAAATGATTCAGCATTAAAATTGCAAAGTTATTCGTCTATTCTGAATCTTAACATGTAACTCGATAAGAATGATATATATGTTTATTTGTTTGAATTATCTATAAAAAGTGTTCATCTTTGTTTTCTCATCCTTGATTTTTTAACTAATTATTATTTAAATATAACAGTCACTTTACTGCAAATCTTTGTTTTCTTTTCCTTCTCGCGAACTGTCGCTTTGCAGAAAACCTTTCATTATTGCTGTTTTTTTCCAAACTTTTTTTATTCGTATGCGAGGTCTTTTTAATAAACTTTTTCTTCATACCTCAGTCGAAAGTACGTACTTTCGTCCGTTATAGCAGGGACGAAAGTTTGACATTTACTCCCTGTTATTTATTATATTAAATGACAGCGGTAACCCTAGTTACGAGTATAAATACGCATGAGAATTTTTTTCCTCCCGCCGTTCTCATTAGGAGTAAATGTCAATCTTACGTCCCTGCTGACGAAAGTACGTACTTTCGAGCGGATATGAAGAAAAATCATATACTATTAAAATGAAACACACTAGTGACCTTAGTTACCAAGCGTCTTTAATTCGCAATACACAAAAATAAAATCTCTCTGATTCGCTTACTATTACCCATTTTTAGAAAAATCACGTGGAACCCAACGAACATACTTGCATCTATTTTATTTATATTTTACTAGTCGCGGTTTAAATGAAATACGGCAGTGATAACAGTAGTGGAATCTTCGGCTCCACCGTCTTAGAGTATTACGTTTATACAATTTGACTTTTTTTTGCCAGAAGTTTTTGAAATACAGAAATAGGTGTTTCAGTGTTTTTCTTTTTCAAATTCATCCGCCAAGGGGACATTAAATATCAACTTGTATTACGTTTGTCGCTAACGGGTAGATAGACGAATATCACGGTGAAAAACCGAATTTTCATTTTCTAGTAAAATGATTCTTCATCGTTTTGTCAGGCAGAAGAATTACGTGAACTGATCGGTGATCACATTGCTGAAAGCATTCGCGCGAAACAACTTGTTATAGAAAAAGGAAACCAGGAAGTAAATGAACTCAACAAACGCGAAGAGTTTATGTCTGGCGATTTTTTTGGCTTCCGCTCAGCCTTCTTTAGTAGAAGCGCGGCCTAGGTTACAGAATACTTTGTCAGATTTGACAATGATCTGAGATTGTGATCATCTATTATACTGGTGCAGCAACAGTCTAAGGCCATTGTAAATATTTTATTCAATAAATAAAATTATCGACCAATTTTTCAGACAATATATTAACAAACAATATAAAATTAATACATTAACGTTTCAATCCGGATTTGGACCTTCTTCAGAATTGATCTAAAAAATATAAAAATAATTAATAATTAAATATAATTCGAATTATATTTAATTATTAATTATTTTTATATTTTTTAGATCAATTCTGAAGAAGGTCCAAATCCGGATTGAAACGTTAATGTATTAATTTTATATTGTTTGTTAATATATTGTCTGAAAAATTGGTCGATAATTTTATTTATTGAAGAGTTCTAATCAGACGTTAATCAAAGATTTAAATATTTTATTATTACCACGTTTATATTAACTTGCTTTTCGTGTATTCAAATTTCATCCACTTGGCGACGACTAGTCTATAATAATGTAAAAAACAACTTTGTATCTATTTAGGCTCAAAACTCGAGAATACAATTTGGGAAACCTTTTCGATATTTTGTGTCTATTTCATGACAAGTAACATTATAAGTTATATAATATTATTACAGTACGACAAAAAGAGAATGAGGAGTTAGGCCTAGCACACATGAAGAGCGTTCAACGCGCGTTTACAATTTCTATACAATTGTATATAACTGTTTATATGATAACGCGCGTTCAACGCGCCGCCAACGCGCATTATCATATAAACAGTTATATACAATTGTATAGAAATTGTAAACGCGCGTTGGGCCAACGCGCGTTGAACGCTCTTCATGTGTGCTAGGCCTAAGAGAAAACATCAATTTACGCCCGAGTGAAGCCGGATTGAGCAATTAGCATATGAATGGAGTCACCAAAAAACTTACAAATACATAGTTATTTTTTTTATATATTTGTATTCTCTGCTTTTTGTTACCTCCATGAATGTGAATACCGCTGAAAACGTCAAACGAGCATATAACTGAAATTCATGGTACATGATCGATATTATAACCAAGTTGGACTCGAAAAAATAGAAAATATAATCACTTTAGTATTTTGTCGACAAATAAATAATTTTCTCTATTAGTTCTCTTCTTAATAGTTCGTTTAAAACAAACTTTTTTAATAATTTAAGAAAGTCGATCGAACCAGTTTTTAGTTGATTCACAAAATTTTAAAATGCCGCTCTATTCTTAAGGTCCCAAAATCATTTTAATTTTAAACAGTTAAATAACGTGTTTTAAATTTTTTTGAAGTGAATACTTCTTTAAAAACGGGAGTAAACTCGTTTCTTTATGTAAAGAAATTTGTAACAGAATTTGTAACGAAAGTGTACTATTATAGTAACCCTATATAGACAATGATTTATTAGTAAGCATTGGTAGCTTAGTGGTAGGATGCTGGCATACCACGCAGCTGGCCTGGGTCCGATTACCGTCAGGTCCGTGTAACCATTTTATTTTTTTTTTTATTATTTTAAAGTATAGGTACCTATTATACAGATTGTATCAAATCAAAACAGTCCATAGAAAATTCTGTGTGTAAGACAGAGACGATATTATATAAAGAACTAAAGCAGTAGGTAAGAATGAGATAAATGATCGCTAATAGTTACTGTGGTTATACAATCTGATAGTATCGTCTTTGTTTTCTACAGTAAAAATCACAATTTTATCAAATGTCAGTATTCACTAGTGAAATTATTGATAAAATGGCTATTTATACTGTTCGGGAAAAAATCCAAATAACTAAATGGTTTTATGGTGGTAATTTAACCGCCAACATAATAAATTTATTTGTAGTTGTTTTAATTGATAAATTGGTAAAAAGATTTACAGTGTACGTAATTATTTATTTACGTAACTACAGTAACTATATTCGCGATCATTTATCTCATTCTTACTTACTGCTTTAGATCTTTATATATCGTCTCTGTCTTACACACAGAATGTCCTATGGACCGTTTTGATTTGATACAATCTGTATATACAATTTTCGACTAATTTATCAGAATAATACTTGAGCTAAAAACAATACTTGCAGTAAACATGCAAAAAAAATTAAAATGTGTTACGAGAACGCATTACAGAAGTGAAACTTCTAGTTGCAAATCATACGATTGCATTTGGACAAGTGCAGGAAAAAATGTGTTACGAGATAGTTTCACATTCAGATTAACTTGTACAGACAAAATATCTAAACGTGAAACTATCTCGTAACACTTGTTCAAATGCAATCGTATGATTTGCAATTAGAAGTTTCACTTCTATAATGGTTCTCGTAACATATTTTTACTTTTTTTTTGTTCCATATCGAATACTTTTACATAATATTATATTAACATGACGAAACTGATATTCTACGAGTATGTATAATATTTTGATTGTAGTACAGTTTAGCGTATTTTAATATTTTTTATGTGATCGAATGAATTTAGTAGATTTAGTGGACAGAGTGTTTTCGTTCCAAAAACGCAACCGACCGTTCATCTCTGATGTCAATACCGGACGCAATTTAACACTCAAAGCACTCAAAGAATTGTACCAAATCTACTCTTAATGTCTTTTTTTGGGACAGCACACTGTTCCATAAATCTCTCTACAAAGAAAAAATCCAATTCGCTGTATTTCTAGAAAAAAGTAGGCAGTGGCTATATTATTACCACTCTTTAATTAAAGAATGTCAGGTTATACCTACTGTAAGCGTTTATTGTTTGTGTCGTCATTAAACTAATAAAAAATTCACAATAATGGTTTACGAAATTGGACAGGATAAAACAATTAGTAGAATACGAAAACATGTTCTTATATCATAAATAGAAACGCCTATGCTAGAAAACCACTCGTTAATAGGTACACATTGTTTTCTATAACGCTACAATGCAATATTAGAAAAAAATATTTAAAACAATGTCAATGTAATGATTCACATTTTAACCGAAACTTTATTCGGCGCTGGCTGAATTGTGAATTACTTTACAATATCATGAAAATAATCAATTATTTCGTGTACAATATGCTTCCTAAATGAAAGAAACAACTTAATATTAACCAGTTGTTTCGTATATAAAGCATAATTTGCTTTTGAAACTAAACAAATGATTAACGTTAATTTGTTCCTCTTACAACTGAGATTGTTATCTAAAGGCCGCACACGAGGCTGGATTTGCCGCTAGATTCCTTGCTAGACTACTAGTTTTCTAGCGCTAATTTTCTTAATTGTTTTTATGTGCTCGCTTCACACGCGACGTCTTTTCAAGTTTGTTTCGTGGATAGATTTGGTGAGCGCGCAGTGACAGATCAAATATAAACACAGAGCAAAACGTGTTTGTTGTCTGACTTTGAGCAGAATGGCGCCATGTTGGTTTGTGGGCGTTTGTTTATGTCGACCACGTGACACAATACTGTTTCCTGATTGGTGTTTGCTCAGAGCAAGCAGAAGACCTAGTAAGAAAACTAACCCCTGTTCTAATTTTAAAATCTATCTTGTGAGCTAGCAGGCAAGCCTGCAGTGACGGCATTTCCAGCTTCGTACCCAGGCTGCCGGCCAATAGAAGTCCAAGCAGGGTTTCAAGCCTCGTGTGCAGCGGCCTTAACAGTTTTTTTTTTACCTGTACGTATTTGTATTTGTTCTCGCATATAGGAAGGTTCAAGTCTAACAATATTTAATTTAAATATCAGCTGATAAGGCATGTCACAAAATTCTGCAAAATGCGTTATTATAGTATAGAGGTGTAGTCCTTTCACCTACGGGTCTTATTTTTTTTAAATACATTGCCATCCCTCCATATTTCTGAGCGCGAACCCCTGATCGAGAACAGATGCTGTAGAGTGTAGAGCAACCGATAGCTAAGGTAGCGTGAAACTGGAAATTTAGGCTTTGAAGTCAGATGACATTGCTTTAAATATTTTTTTCTAGTATTACATTGTAACGTTATGTACAGAGCCATACCGACAATGGGACAATCACGAATATAAATCAAACAAGCACGACGACGAAAGCATTGTTAGACACGAATGACAATCTTATGTCATAATTTTGAACTTAATAAAGGTAATTGCCTTTTTAAGCACTTTTTAAATTCTACGTAGGGGGTCCCAATTTTACTTTTTGCCCAGGGAACTCCGACGTTTCTAGTTACAAAAACAAATAATTATTACTGTAAGTGTAGTATATTACTTTAGAATAAGTGCTATACTTCTATACGACAATAACAGCGATATACTGCAAGCCCGCGAGTGGTTAAGACGTAAGGCCAGTAATGGCAAGATGTCGGGTTCGATTCCCGCCAAAATCATTGGAAAGTATTTTTCTACTCCATTTTATTTCCACTTGATATTTATATATTATATATAATATATTTCTCATTTTTTTTTCATTGGTTTTGCCAATTATTCTATACTTATACAGGTACACAGTACTTCTGAAAAAATATACTTTAAAATAGTCACTGATTTAGTTCGACAATAAAAATTTAATAGTATTTTCAAATAAAACATTTTCTAGTTTTTATTAAAAAATAAAAGAAGATAAGAGAAATGAAATGTTTTGCCGAAGAATGTACAGACATTAAATAAAGCACCAATAACAATGATAGAGAGAAAACAGAAAAAAAAAGAAATAAAGAAATCAAATACCTCTTTTATTCAATAATAAAAGCTATCGGCGTTTATATGTACTTATTGTCTTTATAACCAGTGACCTGATTTCCCTGACCAAGGTTCAAAACTTCAACAAATTGTCAGTTTTATCTTTAAATTTTCAAATTCATTATTAGTCGAAAATTCCATTACAAAATTAATTATTGGTAATCAATTTCTTCATTACTCATTTTTAACGTTGTTTCTTAATTGACGTGTTCTTAAATTCAGAACAAGTTATTTTATATAGATTTTTTTTGTTTATTTTTTAATTGTTTGATTACGTTTCGTCTATAGATTTAGACTTTTTGAAGTACTTGAAAAACTCTTCATATGGCCTTACCCTTGGCTAGGTTTATATGAGAGGCGTTCAACGCGCGTTAGCGTAACGCGCGTTTACAATTTCTATACAATTGTATATAACTGTTTATATGATAACGCGCGTTGAACGCTCTTCATGTGCACTAGCCCTTAATCTATAGACGAAACGTCGTACATTTAATAAAGCTAATATTTTTGTCCACAATCCTGAGAATTTCTTATTTTTTATTTTTCTATTTCAATTAATTTAATTGGATAATTTAAACTGAATCTACGTTTAAATAACAAATTTCGTTATTCCAAACAACCAATATCGGACGATTTTCTGAGGTTACGTAATTCAATAAAAAAAAAAAAAAAAAAAAACACATTGGGCGACTATACTAGCATGACACTGCATATACCAACTTGACTTTATTGTTTTGAAAATGAAGTACAACCAATCTTTACAATGTGTTCCAAATGGTTTTACGATAAGAGTGCAAAATACTAAAAGTGAGTATTTATATCCGTGCTACAATCGTTAGTATGCACGAATGACACGAATAAAAAAACGAATAATGTAATATGCGTAGGTGTCGTGTTAATGTGCACCAGTTTGCTAGTTAAACAAGGTAATAATAACACTTTATGTACCTAAATTAATTCAATACCATTCAAGATTTTGTACTTAGGAGTCTGTCATTCTCACCCAGATGAGGATCTACATAGGAACTAATAGGGCTTAAACCTTGGATCTGCAAATGTCAAGGGCCACCAAAGATTGAATTATTATCATTAATTTTTAATACATTTTCATGAACAACGAGCACTAATCGTATATAGTTCATTAAATGGTTATCGTTATTATGGATGAATTAAAAAAAATGTGTTAATTTAGACGATTTTTTGGTAATTTTTGATATTTACTTGGGCGAATTTTTTGTATAGAATCAATTTGTCAGATTTAATTTTGAATGCGCAGTATCAATGCATCAGGATCGATCACTGGCATCTCATAACATCTCTTTAAAAACAAAACAAGTAAAGTTTAAGATCTCCTCTATTCTAATTACCAAACAACTTAACATTTAATAAAAAGAATCTTATAAAGTACAATAAATAGTTAAAAGAATATTTAACATTATATAAAGTCTCTTACTCCTTACATGAATTTTGTAACCAAGTGTTTTTTTTAAATCTTTGATTAAAGTCTGGTTAGAACTCTTCAATAAATAAAATTATCGACCAATTTTTCAGACAAATATATTAACAAATTAATGTATTTATTTTATATATTTTTTGTTAATAAATTTGTCTGAAAAATTGGTCGATAATTTTATTTATTCAACACGCGTGA